>JAOEGL010000003.1:133202820-134631570 GCA_034509955.1 Urosaurus nigricauda
TGAGTGGTTCTCACACAGTGGGGTGGGAGCCCCAGGCAGACTTGAGAATTTCTCAAGGGGGGGTAGAAGAGTTGGAGGTCCTGATCTCCCCTTCCCAAAAATGTTTGAGTGTAAAATTTACCCATGCAGTTAGTTAAATATTAAATTTACTTAAATAAAATTGTTTTAATTTGATCAATGTTATTTATATGCACACCAAATGAACAAAATATTGTTATTCCTATATTATGTAGAGTCGGGGGATGTGACAACTGCATACAAATGTGAAGAGGGGTTCCAAGGGTAAAAGGCTGAGTACCACTGGAACACACTGTTCTTTAGGCTGTCCACTCATATGGAGTACAACAGGAGCCTTGTTTTTTCTGGGGTTTTTTAAAACTCTCTTGCTGTCATTTGATAATTATTTTCATTTTATTAGTTGAAAGATTGTTAATAAAGATGGAAGGGAATATGTGTTTTGTTTTTTGGGTTCTTTTTTAATCTAAGCTTTTTGCTATTGTTGTGTTGGAAAGCAAGCCAACATTAAGTAGGAGGGTAGGCAGCCTGAAAACAGAATGGCAATTTTTATACCAAGGTCAGTCTTGTTGGCAGCCCGATTCTGTGTAAGTTTATACAAAAGTAAATGCATCCATGTTCAGCGGTGTTTCTTCCTAGATTCCAGCATTTCTTGCTTTAATATCTTATTTCAATGTAGAATCATAGAATCATAGAATCATAGAATCATAGAGTTGGAAGAGACCACAAGGGCCATCCAGTCCAACCCCCTGCCATGCAGGAACTCCAAGTCAAAGCATCCCTGACAGGTGGCCATCCAGCCTCTGCTTAAAGACCCCTAAGGAAGGAGACTCCACTACACTCCGAGGGAGTCTTCTTCCCTTTGTACCAATTAAGAAGCAGTACTGTATAATACAATGCTTAATCGTGGATATATATCAATGTAACCTACTAGCTATGTGTAGAAAAGTTGTCAGGCTGTTTTTAATTTCTAGACTGCAGGTAACATCAAGGGACTGTTGTGCCTTTTTAAAAAGTGTTAAGAATATTAGAATGTTTCACTGTTAAACAGTGCCAAATGAAATCATTATGAGACATTTTGGGGTCAATAGACAGAGTAGTGGTTGAGCCAGCGTGGTGTAGTGGTTTGAGTATTGGATTAAGGATCTAGGACACCAGGCTTAAAATGTCTGCTCAGCCATGGAAACCCACTGGGTGACCTTGTGGGAAACACTCTCTGAACCTAAAAGAAAAGAAATGGCAAACACTCTCTTAAGAAATCTTGCCAAGAATCCTATGACAATTGTCATAAGGTACAGTCGATTTGAAGACACATTGCAGCAGGGCACATTGTTACTTCCTTGCTTTGGAAAATGAAGATATGAGAACTGGTGTAAGCATTGTGGTTTAAGCTACCCTTCCCTTTCTAGTTCCCTGCTTGCATCTCTCTGCCCTTTCTAGGCTGATCGAGCTTCACAAAACACCTGGATGACAAAGTCCTCCAAGACTATGGAGGCCATATCTATTCTGTCATGTTCAATTCAGACTCAAAACATATTGGTAGTCAGTGCAATTTCTTTAGAGCCCATGTTACATGCTTTTTATATGGTGTTCTGGGCAACAATCTACTTGCTGCATTTTGCAATAGCTGCTGCTTTGAAATCATCGTCAAGAAGAGCCCATGTTGAGTGTATTGCAGTAGTCAAATCAGGATGTTATCAGGGAGTGACCTACTTTGACTACATTCTTTCCAGGAAAGCCTATAGTTGTTGCATGAGTTGCAACTGCCCCAGAGATTATGGCTTGCAGAGTCCTTGAGAAATTTTTAATTTTCTAACTAGTCCTGAGCCAATTTTCCTGAGAAGAGATGTGTGGTTGACACAGTCTGGCATCTTGAGAATAAAGAATTTTTTAAGCAGATGGATTATCCCCTTAACTCTGTTCTCCCTAATTCTTTCTTCTCCAAATCCAAGAGATTTTCATACTCACTCATCAATCTAGTGACACAATTGATGTTTCTTGGTTATCTGGTGTGCTTTTTGTTGAGTGCAAACAGCTTTGGGGGTGCAACGGGGGAATCTATTGATAGGTTAATGAAACAGGATATAAATATTGATAATCATAAAATGAATTAAATGATTTGAATGCTAAATGATTTGAGTGTGCTCTCAAGTTGCCTGTCGACTTATGCTGATCTCATTGGTGCATTTTAGATTGGCAAAAAGAGATGTGTTGATGGCTGCATGAAAGCCCAGCCTTTAGATGAGAAAAAGGGAAAGTGTGCCATGAAAACACTATTTTGGCATTTTAAGGGAGAAGAAGCGCCTTTAAAAAGGAGCTGGCCCATTTTAGATTGGCAAAAAGAGGTGTGTTGATGGCTCCATGAAAGCCCAGCCTTTAGATGAGAAAAAGGGAAAGTGTGCCATGAAAACACTATTTTGGAGTTTTAAGGGAGAAGAAGCGCCTTTAAAAAGTAGCTTGATTTCCCCACTACTTTTTTAAAAAGGGCGCAACATTGCTATTGCATCTAAAGGCTAAGGTGTAGTTGCATGGTTAAATGGGGCTCTGTCTCCTTTAAGCACCCATTTAAAGGCAGCGCTCCAGGTGCGGAGCATAATGGATCGTGGGTTGGTAGCATGCGTGGTGTGGACTTCACTTCTAATTAAACCGCTCAATGCCCTGCAGGTGTAAAAGCTGGGGTTTAACCGCAAAGTTTTTTAAAGCTCCCAAACCCTAGCTCCACTCCTAATCCGAACCCTAGACATGCACAGTAGGGACTCTGGGATGCCGTTGCTATTATTCTACTGTGGGTAACATTTCAATTCATTCACAAAATAAAGGGGTTCATTCATGATGCACCAGTGCAACGGCACAGTTTAAAAAGGCGGAGGAAACGCAATGTTAATTTGACGGATCCTCATAAGCATACATTTGTCCTGTGCAACTGCGCAGGTTTGCCGGCTGCCGGCTGCGAACTGCACAATTGTGCAGTTCACAGCCGGCAATGATAATTTGACTGTATGGTGTAACTGCGTTTGTGCAGTTCGCAAACCTGCGCAGTTGCGCAGGACAAATGTATACTTATGAGGATCCGTCAAATTATCATTGCGGTTCCTCTGCCTTTTTAAACTGTGCCATTGCACTTGTGCATCATGAATGAACCCCCTTATTTTGTGAATGAATTGACATGCTATCCACAGTAGAATAACAGTAACGGCATCCCAGAGTCCCTACTGTGCATGTCTAGGGTTCGGATTAGGGGTGGAGCTAGGGTTTGGGAGCTTTAAAAAACTTCGCGGTTAAACCCCAGCTTTTACACCTGCAAGGCATTGAGGAACTGCGCAGTTCGCAGCCGGCAAGGAAAAAAAAAATTAAAGGTTCCTCACGGCTAAAAGCCGCGTTCATTGCCGCCCATGTAGCTGCTCCGCCTGTGTTTGTAGCGTCCTGACAGCTTCCCATGTAGCTGCTGAGCCACAGAAAAGACCACAGATAAGTCGTTCCCAAACCCCTCAGTCTAGCAGCCCTGTACCTTTTAAGTGCACACCTGGGGCTTGCAGTCTAGCTGCTAAGCATTAAGGAAAGTGCAACTTCATGTCACACTTTCCTGCCAATCTAAAAAGCCCCATTAATTTTATAGGGTTTTCTTAGGCTAAGAATACTCAAAGATGGTTTAACCAGTTCCTTCCTTTGAAATATAGCCTATAGCAATGATATTTATTTCTCATCCAAGCATCCAAGAAGAGATGGGATCTGTGCCTTCATGGTATATAGCAAATAAATTGAGAATCCATTCCATCCCCATGTATCTATAAGGAACATAAAAAGCTATGTATTCACCATGGAGATTCTGTTCGGATGGCTTCTGTATGGATGGTTTCTAATGATCAAAAGACATGGTACAGTTAGCCCTCTATATGCATGGATTTTTTAATCCAAAGATTCTGTAATTCACAACTTGAAAATATTCCAAATAAATTTCAAAATTTCAAAAAAATAACAACAACAACTTTAATTTAATATTTTATATTAGGACACTATTTCATTATGCCATTCTATTTAATGAGACTTGAGCATCCACAGATTTTGGTACGCATGGGGTCTTGGAACCAGACCCCAGCAGATACCAAGGCCCACTGTATAGCTATTTTGTTGTATACTTGTGGAGATAACAACAACAGTAATAGGAAAACAAGAATGTATTGTGAAAAGATGTAAGGGTTACAAATGATAACCACTTATCTGAGTCTCCTGTAAAATTCTTTGAATGAAGCAGGGCAATTGCCTGGTAAAATTTTGTCTGGAAGGCTCATATGGGTACTGGGGACAGAGCAGTAAAATACTGGCAATAAAATTTCAAATACATTAATAGCAGTGAGTAGCTGTTTTGTTTTGTTTTTTGTTTGTTTGTTTGTTTTAGATTTTACCCCACTGGCATTACTTTGGGAATGGTACTGTCTATGGATTTGCTTGCTTCCACATCCACATATTTTTTTTAGATTTGTATAAATGGAATTAATTGGAATAAATACATGAAGTAGCATCCAGTGAATATGAGAGTGTCCATTCTCAGGAGGGTTGAAGGAGCAATCCACAACTGCTGGGATATTATTTTATGCCACCTGATCAAGGCAGAAGGCCAAAATTCTAAACTGTTTCTACCATTGGTCCCTTCTCCTGCCTTGTCACCTGGTCGAGAATTTCTCTATCTAGATGTTAAAATATAACTCATTCTAAAAATAATTAGGCATATATTATTAGATGAAAATATGATTTCAACAGGAGACTTGCTTAAGAAAAAGGAAAAAAATGGACTCAGATGGGGAGCTGGAGAGGAGCTCCATTTCCCTTCAGAGAATAAGAAAAAGCTGCTGGGGGAAGAAACCATAATCAGAACTGTTCAGTTAGTTGCAAGCATTTATGCTACAGAGCAAAATTAAATTAAATAAAATAATGGTTTTTGCCATTAAGCTGGATGTTAAGAGTCTATACTAAAGAAAAAAATTGTGTTGCGTGAGAGTACACAGATCCAAAAATATTGATGTAGGGGCTTTCTAGATTGGCAAAAAGAAGTGTGTTCATGGCTGCATGAAACTCTAGCCTTTAGATGAGAAAAAGGGAAAGTGTGCCATGAAAACGCTTTTTTTGCGTTTTAGGGGAGAAGAAGCGCCTTTAAAAAGGTGCTGGTTTTCCCAGCTTCTTTTTTAAAAACTGCAGAACAGCGCAGCTCCATCTAAAGGCTGTGATGCAGCTGCTAAGCATTAAGGAAAAGGCAACTTCATGTCACACTTTCCTGCCAATCTAGAAAGCCCCAATAATATCTAAAACAGATCAGTCCCCAGGCTCACACAGGGATGGGCAGGTGTTTATACACTTGACTGCCCCCATGCCACAACCCAGTACTGCCGCACCCCCCCTACCTTACTCCTCCATTGCAGCTAGTGAGAAGTCCCCTGTTGCCACCTCTAATGTCAAAATGGGGCATTTGGCTGTAGCCACATGGCCATGAGTCTCATTCTGACATCAGAGGTGCCAACAAGGGGCTTCTCACGAGCTGCAATGGAAGAATAAGGTAGGTCATGCGTGAGCCGTTTGGTATGCATGGGGTTTGCTGTGGAGTTTCAGACCTGCATTAAGGACCTTTTATCCCAGGATTGTGCCAGATCCGCCAAATCCTATGTCTGGTCTGTGAGGATCTGGCCTGATCCTGGGCCTGGGGTTTTGGCCTGTGTCATCCAAACAGGATGATGCAAGGTGGTGGGGATATAGGCCTTTCGGCCCATGCAGACATCCCCTGAGACACAGGATAGATTTCTAACTTACCTGTGCACAGTGTTTTTGCAAACACAGCTTCAAGTACAGGCATAAGGTTCCCAGACTATTATAGTAGCTGAATGTAATGTTTCAAGTCAATCTCATGATTTATCTGCCATAAAAATCATAATTTAAAAAAATAATGCATAACTAGAAACAACAATTGTGAAATATGTGAAGTCGAAACAGAGCTTCCAGGAGCGCTCCTCGCAGATCTTTTTGAAACAGGGAGTTTTCTGAGTTAAGAAAATGGAAGTGGGGATGGACCCGGGCTGTATTCTGGTGGCAAATTCAACAGCAAAAACCTTCTGACAACATCAGGATGCCACCCAAATTAAGCTTTAAAGCAGATAGAAGTAAAACAATTTATTAATACATGGCATAAGCTCCTGACTTTCAGAGTAAAGGTAAATTGTCTTTTACCATCAATCCATCCTTCCTTCCAAAAACCACATCATACTTTCACATGATTCGAACATCAAAACTTCCAACATTCTGTCTAAATCCAATGTACCCATTATAAAAAAGGTGGTTCTCCTTGGATGTCAGTAGGACTGTGAAGATTTATACTCAAAGGAGAACAGAGGCATTATTCATTTTGTTTCATGCAAGGATATTGGGATTCAGGTGTCTAAATCAATTATTTTAACATGGTTGAAAGCTTGCATTCATTTGTGTTATGATTATGCTCATATTCCAAGATTGCAACAAGTGTGGATGTATTCAACTAGATCAATGGTGACTGCAACAGTATTCAGAATAACACCTTACTTGAAAGAAGTATGAAAAGCAGCAGGATAGAAAGAACTATCATCTTTTATTAGTTGATATAAAGTGGACATTTTTAAGTCAGGACAGGTAGCCTCTGGGAAAATGTTTTGCAAGCAATAGTTCAAGAATCAAGCAGCCACTTCTACCCTTAAGTGATTTGTTATATCCTAGTGGTTGTGAATTGCCTCCAGCCCTCCTGAAAATGAGAGGTTGATACCTACCATGAATGATCATTCTAGGAAGTCTGAAGTAGCAATTCACATCCACCTCTGTGTGTATGTGTGTGTTGTGTGTTTATTAATTAAAATCAGAAGAAGATCTGTCAATTTCTAACTTCTTTAACTTGGCATCTGAGTAACTTAAAACTTACAGCATGCAAGGCTATGTAACAGAATACAAGGGGAGAGAGAAGGGAGCAAAGGTAGAAATGGTTTGGAATTTTGGTCTCCTGCCTTAATCGAATGGCACAAAGGAATACCCCAGTAGTTGTGGATTGCTCCTTCAACCTTCCTAAAATGACCATTCACAGTAGGTACATACTTCTCTGTCTTTAGAATCCAACACAAAATACAAACACTTCAGGTTGTACATAAAATGAAGAAGAACTCTGGAGTGTTCTACCTCTCCTAGAGTCTCTTCTAATGTTGATGGACTCTGTAGTTGGGTGAGACTGACTCTGGGTTCTTTTGTGTAGACATTACATGAATGCTGCATTTTCTTATAATGTGTTTTGCTATATTGTGTATATTTCATTTAATAATGTGAACTGCCCAGAAAACTTTTCATTATTGGAGAGCCTATAAATAATCATATCATTACCACTGCATTTCAAACAGAGTGTTACTTACTTGCCATATTTATACATCATTTAAAAAAAAATAAAAGCTGGTTTCCAAGAATCAATATTCCATATCAGATAAAAAACAAACTATAATAGTAAAATTAATAACTAAATGGATTGAGAAGTAAAACTAACAAAGAAAATCTAATCCAATGCAACACAGGAATTCAATAAAGAGCTACAGCTGAAGTCATTTCATGAAATCAGCAGCATGTTTAAGGAAAAGCCATTGAAAGCAGGTGGATCTTTCCCCTGGAATGTTTTGGTTGCTACTACATTCCATAAGCATAGGGCCACTGCTGAAAAAGCCATTTCCTTTGTAATTGTTATCCTAATTGTTCTCATAGGGAGATGAAAATAGGTCTTGAAATGATCTCAGAATGCAGACAAGCTTATTTCAGTGAGACTTTAAATGTTAATCTAAGTACTTTCAGTTGGGCCTTTTAAAAAGTCAATACAACAACACCAGGAAATTCCATTTATGCCTTATACAGTCAGCCCTCCGTATCCATGAATTCTTTATCCAAGGATTCAAGATACATGGCTTGAAAATATTCCAAAAATATAAAGAAACATTGATCCATTTTACTATCCAGTGTATTTAAGTGGACATCCAACATCCATGGATTTTGGTATCCACGAAGGTTCCTGTAACCAAACCAAGGGCCCCCTGTATGCCATATATGTGTGTGTGTGTGTGTGTGTGTGTTTATCATTTGAAGTTTCTGAATTGCTTTTAAAGAACCTAGTCCAATCCAGTGTAGTTGTCCCTAGTGAGGAAACTGTCCCTCCTCTCTAGTAGTGCCATTGACAATAGTACCCAAAGCTGGAGCTGGGGGAAACAATACTTGTAATTGTGACTCCATCAGTTTGCTCTGATTCACAGTTTTCCAGAAGTGTGTACATGGAAATGTGAACTATAGCTGAGTGCCACACACAAACTAATGACATTTTGAATCAAACCTCTAGGTGATACTTTCCAGTTGTTCCATCTAGATGTTAATATAAAAGATGTTGATATTTTGGCACATGCATGCTAACAGCTGTGGAATGGAAAGGAAGGTACCCAGCACCATTTTGGATATTGCATGTCTGGGATAAACTGAAATTATTTTTAACACGGTGTCCCCTAAGCCCAACCTAGATAACAACTCCAGAAGGATAAGGAATGAGGTATGTTCACTGGGACATACTTTCAAGTAAGGATATTAAGTCTTCAATGGTATGGAAAGTTGATGAAAGATCCAGGAGAACTAGGAATGCCTTCAGGCAGCCGTTTCTCCTTTACTTTTGTAGGAAACACTTAAAATGACCTGAATGCATTGGGAAAGGTACTGCAAAAATGATAAGGAGCCAGGCTGCTGCAGTCTCAGAAGGGCCATTTGGGGTCTGCTGTGGCTGCAGCTGCATCATGGCCCAGACTGCCCCCGGCCACAGCAGCCTCTGCATTGGGTGACATTAGTGGCTGCACCCACGCTGGAGCCCAAACAGAAGGCATTGCCCCCCTCAGCTGCCTCTGCTGTTGGAGGAGGCAGTGCTAGAGCCTCTGGAGGATTGACTGAGGTCCAGTGTGGCTGTCGGGCAAGCGAACAAGGGATGTGACACCCTTTCACCCTTGCCCATTGCCATTCCAGCCCTACTAGGTGTGCCACATCCCTGTCTAGAGTGTAACTCTGTATGGGCCTCACCCCCTGCACCCCCCCCCCCCAGTGATGCCACTACTGTACAGCACTCTTAGTGCATAGAGCCTGTATAGCCAGGTGTAGTGGGCACTTGGAAGAAAGTATTGTAGGTTGATCATATAGGTTATTTAATGCCAAACAAGAATAGTTTGAGAGTTGCCCCACTCCTACACAGGATAACCATTGCTGTGGACTGTATCCTTTTGGAGTTTATCATATTCTGGAATATACCATTTTTACCGCTGTTAGTTTCAAAACTCCTTTGTCTCAGTTGGTCTTTCCCTTTTCTATCATACACATATACTATTTCATAGATTAGATGTAGGTTAGTTTTGTTATTTAACTCTATTCCTAGACAATTCACTCATTATTTTACATCCTCATGCCACTTTTATGAATGGCCAACATACCTGACTGTAATAGAAATTTACAGTTGAATCCTGTGCATATGTTCTCAAAAGAAAACAGTGTTGAGTTCATTGGAACATACTTTCAAGTCATCGTGTTTGAGCGCAGCCTTCATGAGTGGAAGATATTTTTACTGAAGGTTGTTTCTCTGCCAGTTAAATAAGTCCATAGTTGTAACTTGAAGAATGGTCACAGCAGGTGTGGGATCTTTAGCAAATGCATGAAGCTTCCTTACTAGGTAAGATTTTTTCCCCAATTACTACATAGGAAAATGAGATTTCACATCCTCCTAAGCTGTTTGTATGAAGAGCTGCCTTTTCCAAATACACACTCATGAGCAGCATGTTTGTTTATGCCTGAAAGATCTGTATCTATGTGAGTATTGTTGATTCTGAAGTTGGTAACATGGCAGTGAGAGAATAATTATCAAACTGGTGCTGTGCAGTAACAAATAAATAAATTGAATAAATAATGGTTGCGGTAATTGCTTCTCCATAGAAGAGGCTACCTACTGTGTCTCTGAATTATTTTTTTTTAAAAAAAAAATATTTATTTATTTGTCCTGAACTGAAACACACCCTGAGGAGATGTATTTAGGTCAGCAGTCTGGGCCAAGGAAGTAGGAACGAGCTTTTCAAGGCCCATGACATATACCCACCAAGCAAGGAAAGCTTTTCAAGTGATTGTACCTCCAGTATACAGGGACACCTCAGGTAATGAAGCCTCTGCCAGCAAAGCTCTTTTTTATGAAGGCTTTTGATCCCTGTCTAGCCCACCCCCCTTTCCGCCTCACACTCTTAAGATCACTGTATTGCGTTCTCAAAATGTTCTCAGAATAGCTTATATGCCGAATTGATGGTTGCTGCAATCTACTTGTAGAGATCCTGTGTAGATACAGGCTGTCCCTACTTTGGGGGTAGTTAAGTAGAAATAACTCAGTGAGTTATAGAAGAATACTTGTTACAGAAAATTTCCTGTTTGAGATGGATAGGAAACAGGGCTGTCAAAAAGAAAACTTCTGGTCTAACAAAGGTGAGGTTGATCCTCTTGTAAAGCATATAGCTCCGTAGCTTTGCTGGCAATAATGATCACCAACATTTACTCTTATTGGCATAAGAGTACTAAGTGAATAGTCTCAGAGCCCAGCAATGGTATGGCTAATGGAAACAAGCAAAATTTAAAAAAAAAAAAATCCGAGAAAAGGCTTCAGAATGGCCTTGATTGGTTAGAGGTCTAGATAACTTTCCCTGTCAACAGAGAGCACAAACAGGCTTGGATCTAGAAGCGGTCTCCAATAATGACTTTTGGAATTATGCAGGAGAGAGATCACTGCACTGGCCATTCCAGATGATCATAGTATATCTGTTCCTGTTCCATCAAGCCATAGTCAATACACTAGTGATAAGACAGAAACAGTGTGCAGCATGTAACCTCTCTGGCAAAACAGGACATGCAGAGCTGAGATAGCCCATCTTTCCAGGGCTGAACAGAACAGCATGCACTTCCTGTTGTGAGGTGGCATGAATATGTACATCATTGGCCCATTTCATTTCTGGAAGATGATCTAAAGAGTTCCCATGGACAGTTGCCCCTTGTGACAGGACATGGAATGAAGATCCCACAACTTTGTCAAGAGATGGAGAGGGGTGTCTGATCATGCACCCATCTGTTGATTCAGGTAAACGATCATGATGAAGATATCTATAATTATCAGTAGACCTGTCTGACAGAATGGAAATCATTTGAAAATTGGAAGCTGATGAAAGAAAAAGTAATCCTGTGATACATTTTGAAATAAAATCTTAGTGCCAACTTTGGAACGTTCATTTCTTCAAGGCTTCCCTAGCCTATTTGTTACATTTCCTTGTTACTGGTTTTCAAATAATAATAAAAAAGTTTGCTGATGCTTATTCTGCTTTTTTATAGTGCAGGATAGGTATACCTATCCCATTCTTTCCATGCTTTTCTGTTAACCAATTTTTTTTTTTTTTGTTAAAGATGTAATGCCCAGGGACACATATACATTGCTAACTGCAGTATGTAACTGAGGGGGGTGGGGGAATGCTTCAGTTATCAGTAGTCTGGGAAATAATGACAGAGAATATCTCATCATTCATAAACTGACTTTTTGGCAACATTTTACATAATTCTATTCTTTTAGAAGAGTTTTTATTACATTTTTTCTCATTTTTATTGTGAATTTTTAATTATATTTTTATGCCATAATAGTTATTGTAAACATAGAACAGTTGTTTTCCGAATGCTGTACTGGTTTTGCGAACTTAATTTATATGCCCAATATGAAGGGATAGGATTCAGCTGTGTTTTAACATTTCTAGATATTCATTCGATTTCCACATGAATAAAACTGTTCCTAGAACTTGCCCTGGGCAGTGTGGTATTTCATCTTTGTCTGTGAATCACAGCTATTCCCCTTATCCTTTCAAATGGGCACATTAACACATGTGTAATTCATCCTTTTTTGACATCCATATCCATGACATTTTCATTAATAATCATTACAAATTTCACTGGACCCAGATTTACACATATTTAATCCCAGCGTAAGTTCCAAACACAGGTTTTGCTGTGTAAAAGTCATAAATTTGGAAGGGGTATGCATATGAACTCACTTCCATGTATTACCCTTCTAACCTTAGGGATTTGTTTAACAAACCTGAACATAAATCCAAACCATTGGAGACATAAAGGAAACTTAATTGGGTGCTCTTCTTGGAAGTTTTTCCTACTATCATTCCTTAGTCTCTTTCCCTATAGTATTTTAGTTTTCTTGGGTGTGGAACTCAAACAATTCTTCTTAAATATAGTGAATATGATATGATAAGAGTACTATTTGAAACATGACCATTTTTATTATTGTTATTCACTGTTTTATTTCCCCTTTCCTTTCCTTGCTCAACTGAAAAGTAGTTCTAAGCCTCCCTCCCAGCTCCCCTCTCTAATTTTTATAGGTTTTAGTAGTTTTAGAAAATAAGATCTACTGTTACATTGAACATGATAAAGATAACTCCATATAAAAATATTACTAATAAATAGTTGTTTGAGCAGCATGGTGGGGTGTAGATAGGATCAGCTTTTGCAAGTAAATTCATGTCCTTTAGGTTGGGCAATTTTATAATGTCTTTTTATGTCTTTTTATAATGGCACTTTAATAAGGAGACCAGATATCCTGTTAGAACCAATTTTCCCCCTTTGTGTGGAAACTTTACTGCTAGTTCCCTTCCCTCCCCCTTTATGGCTTGTATGTCCTCTTGGCTAACCACTCTGTATTTGATTCTGCTCCACTACCCCTTTTGAAGTTATTTATGATTTAATTGTATTTATTCACTTAACACAGATCCATCTGTGTCCCATTCCCAGTAGAAGGCTTCTCATTTCATCTCTGTCACTAAATGCTAACATCTCATACATTTCTTAGCTCTGAATGCCTTTTGCAGTGTTGTTCCTATGGTAACTTAATGCAGTTCCTTTTAACAGAGCTTATAGTACAATCATTAGAGGTCTTTCCCCCCCTTTATTTGTGATGCTGTTTTTTCCCCCTCTGTTTTTCTGTCTTGTATCTGCATTTTTAAATTGCTTCGTAATCCTTTTCTAACTCACATGATCCACTTGGTCCCTGTTTCTCTTTCAGACATGGCTTGAAAACATTTAATCTGCTTTTGTTTGCACATGTTGACAATATGGTGGTAAAAGGGGGTATTTGTTGAGATCCACAACAAATTTGATGCAGGTAATTTATTAGCTCACTTTTACTTTTGGAAATAGAAGCTAAATGTCTAATACAGATTAATCTATCCTTCCTTACTCTGGTATCCTCCACATATGTTGAACTATTGGCGATGTAGTCCAGCATGCCTAAAATCAAGAAAAGGGCTAACTACCCAGTCTTTCTTTGCAAATCAATTGCAATAGTGGATTCAAGACATGATTTGGAGGAATTGCTTAGTTAAAGATATCCATAGTTTGTCCAATTTTGATATTAACACCAATAAGAGGATGGGAGAAACTCTATAAGAGGAAAGAGGAGACCCCGTTGAGCCTACAAAGTGCTGCTGATTGGTTGACAGCTTTGATGCCTGAACTGAGCTAGTGATTAATTCAAAGACATCAGCATATGATGCCCATTAACAATATGAAATCATAACTGAATTCTTTTTTAAGGTAAGTGACATTTGCATTGCAATGTACTAGGCCCCCCAAGAATGTGACAGGACAAATTATGGGTGAAAAAGGCCACAACTTTATTGAAATATCAACACCACACACTTGTAGGGTTGGCACAAGCTAGAGGTCTGGATTTGGAACATCACCAACACCGAAGCTGATTGATGTTAGCTTACTTAACGAAGCATCAGGATGACTAGATGCACTTAATCGCAATCCTGCTATTGCGCATCTATCTGGGCTTCTTGGTCAGCCCCTAGTCACCAGGATATAAATATGGCATGACCCCCACAATGGCCACTCAGCGTTTTCCCAGGTCCAAAGGACTTCTGAACCAGGGCCATAGACCCTTGGAACCCCACAGTGAAAACCAGAACCTCTGCTGCCACCACAAAGTCCATTCCATGAACACCTTACACCAACCCTACCCCCAAAATAATTAACAAGTGTCCAGCTTTGGTCGGATATAGCCCATGAAAGCCTTGGATTTCCAACATTCCAATTTCTTTATGTTTTGAGTGTCCAGTCTGTTAAGTGCTGCTGAAGTGGCTGCCCTGATTAAAAAAGAGTGTCCACCGAAGTCCTCTGGGGGAAGTCCCAGCCTGCAAATAGCCATACACAGAACAGCCATAAACAGGAAATGGATTAGCAGGGCACAATTTTTGTGGCAGAACAGAGGGCCCGCCTGTGGCAGGCGAATAGCCATGTATTCCTTTAGAGTCTTGACTGGACACAGCTGAGATCCGTGGAGGCGATGCAGGGTTAACATGGCTCCCTAACCAAGCTGGTCAGTTTTAGACCTGAGAACAACTAAACACACAGTGTTAGAAACAATGGACAGTTCTCCCAGTTGGAGAGATCTGGGGGATTTATCAATTATTGAGGAAGGCACCAGTTCGCCAATCCTAAGGGCACTGAAGAAGGCGGTGGTGAATGCAGCTTTGAAAAAAAGTCCTGTGAGATGAACATAGGAAGTTCATCAACAATTTTAGACAGCAAGGAAAAGCAAATAGGTCATCTAGTATCTAAAGAATCCTTAGAAGACCTCCTCCAACCTTCCAGGGCCTTTTTGATAATGAAAGAGGCACAGGGGTTGGGAAATCCACCAGCTTTTGAGAAAAAGGAAATGCTTGCTAGGACAACAGACATAGGCCTAAGTGAACAATCAGAACTTTTTAACCAGACCATGAATTGCATTATCAAAGGAGAATCAACTGGCCAACTGGGTTGAAAGCCAGGCACCCCAAAGAACACGTCTAGCTTGAGTAAGGCACATTTATAAGTCTTAACAGTAGACGGAGCTAATGCTGCATAGACACCTTGTAAAAATATAGATTTCTAACCTCCCACAATTCCACTGGGAATGTCATTGGGGAGGGATCCGCTTCCGGTGCTAGCTTGCGAAACCTTTCATCCTGGAAACAAGAAAGGGCATCCGCTATGTTATTAGAGAGACAGGGGACGAAACAAGCTGTGAAGGTAATATTGTTAACAAGACAACATAATACAAGGCACCACACTAACATCATGACTCTGTCTGACTTAAAAGACTATAGACACAACAGCTTTGATGCCTGAACCGAGCTAGTGATTAATTCAAGGACATCAGCATATAATGCCCATTAACAATATGAAATGATAACTGAATTCTCCTTTAAGTCAAGTGACATATCTTTTCTCGTAGTAATTCTCACACCACTGGACCAACATCTAAGTGGTGCCTCTTGATTTTCAGTTGCCACTCCTTCATGGAGAAGAAATGGGATTTGATCTACACTGACATATGTCAGAGAAAACCTCCAGAAAAGTCTTCAGAACAGAGATGGAAATTAGCCCCTCAGATGTTATTTGACTGCAAATCTTGGGAAGCATATCCAGTGCTAAGATGTGTTGAGAGTTCCACAACATCTGGAGGAATGTACAGTTCTCAGGCTTGCTTTAGGTTTGGGAGATTACCACACTACTCTCTCATAGTGCTGCTATTCTGCTTTTTGTTGCTGGCTGCCTCCTGTAGCATTCTGGGGTTTATAGTTTTGTGAGGCCTAAGAGCTTTATGGCTGAGAATCCTAAATGCCCCTCCCTAAACTGCAAATCCCAGAATGCCCCAGGACGTAGCCAGAGCAGTAAAAGTGGAATAGCAGCACTATAAGAGTGTAATACAGTAATCTCTTTGGAGTAATTCCATTAGCCAGATGCAAGTTGCAAAAGGTTACTTGAATTCCAATCTTCTTAGGCTGAAATAATTCCGTCATGCATGTATAAGACAAAGATAACTGAGCCATCATGCTGGCCGAGGGTAGTATATATGAAGAAGAATTTAAAACATGACTACAACTTCCATGTTGATATGATACAGTTCTAGCATAAATGTGTACACCAGCTTTTAAAAAATACACAATCTTCAGTATTATTGGGTTACCTTATTGAGATTATTTGAGACGTTAATGCTCTGAATTCTATGATTTCATATGCATTTATTTATTTATTAAACTATCCCACCCTATATGTGAAGATTTCAGGGCAGCATACAATGAAATCAGTACAAACATTAAATAATAACAATATTAATGTATATTCAATAGATTATCAGTTAAAAACCAGACAATTTAAAACTATTTCAAATAATTTAAAAATTTTAAATATTAATGAAATATGTTGTAATACATCTGTGTATTACAGCTGGAAGGATAAAAATACCCAACTATTTGAAGAATGGATATCAAAACTAAATGATCTGTCAATAATGGACAAACTAACAATGACTACAAATGGTACCACAGAACAGCAATTCCAAAAGAAGTGTGAAAGAATTTGTGTGCTGTGGGCTTGAGAAAAAATAACCATTTAACAAAAGTGTGTATATAGATAGATATATAAAGATGATAATATATTAGAAGGCAGAATTTAATAACAGCAAATAGGAAACATGCCTCTAAATAGATGGGAATGGTAAAATGGAATATTATATCTTTTTGTTTACAAATAAAAAAAGAGTAATGGGGAAAAAAAGAATCACCATATAATTATCACAACATCATTCCACAGCATATTCCCACAGCTCTCCATGAGTAGAATGTGGAAGATTGGTAAGTCTATAAAATTATCTCTAAATTTCATAGAAAGTGCCTATGTAACTGGTTTGCACATGGATGTGTTGTGTAAATTTTAAGAACTAATCTTCAAAGTTTCTCAAGGCTTTAATCCTGTCTCCAAGAACATAGGGATTATTCCCAATGGATACAGTGGCACTTAAATCTAAATACAAGGTCATAGGATGGTGCTGTAGAATTCTTAATTGAAAAATAATGACATGTTGACTTCAGATGACAAGACAGAAATCTAGTTATTTATACCAATAAGTTTTTCATATTGAGGAAATAAGAAGTTTTCTTACTAAGCTGTCCAGTCTAAAACAGTTTTGAAAGGTCAGCATTGTCAGTCTGCAATCATACTGTATACCCATTTACCAGAACTTTAGGTCCACTGCATTTACTGTGACTTATTTCTGAATAAATACATATGGGATTTTCCTTTTAATCATATATTTTATTTAACTATTAATGTGATGTATTAAGATAGCATCAAGAGCCTACAGTAATGTCACTCTACAAACACACTGACACACATAGTATGGTCTGAGTTAATTTTGTGGAAATAAACACAAATGTGTAACATGGATTGCCATAACTCATTTACTTTTCTAATTTATTTTTTTTTAAAAAAATTGCCCATTTGTGACAGCTGAACAAATCTTTACAGTTGCAACAGGGCTTTCACTTGCAAAAGATGAACATTTTCAATTCCATTATATATAAAAGCTGGCAGTCAAACAATTGTGTCTTGGGCTAGATTGCTTTTTTTACTTTATCCGTTGTGTGTTTTGAGACCCTTAATGCATGTTTGCCTACTGTGTTTCATGGAGGAATCAAATTGGTTCCACGGTACATAAATGTTTTATGCAATATTCCATAGAGAACATTAAATAAAAATAAAGAAGTGTTGACCCCTGGCACCTACACCCATTTCTTATGTCAAATGGGGAGATGCTGAAAGCTCTCTGTGCTTGTAACCCTTCTATCTAGCTGTGACCCTCCTTAACATTAAGCAGGTGACTCGATTAAACATAAATCAGGCATAAAATGCCCTGCATGAGGCAGCACAGTGAATCAAGCAAATTATCAAATGGCAAAACTCATTTTGTGCTCAGGGCAATGTAAGCTGCCAGTATTTATACATCAAAACTTCACTCAATGTAAGATTGATTTTATTTTATTTTGTTTATTTTAATTCCCTATAGCAAGCTATGTTAGTCCTGTAAAATGTTGCCTGCATCATTAGGCTCCTAAGAAATGCTTTTTAGCAAGGAGGCTGAGCACAAGCTTACAACAAATGTAATCCATCTAAAAGCGGGTATGCCATAATACTTACTCTATAGCTGGTTGAAACAGAACTGATCATTTTTCTTTTGCTTTGGGTTGCAATTGCATTGAAATATAAGCGCCAGTGACTGTATAGATTTTCTTTGTCTATCAACTCTATCAAAAATAAGACCACCAAAGGAATAATATAATAGAATCGAAGTACTGGTAGCATCCAAGATATTTTTTCCCAGTTCCAAGTTGAGATGTTCGGATTAAAGTCTATAAGCCCAGTCTTAGGTCTGAAATGAATTTTTATGTAAGATGATACCTGTCTTCCTTTCACAGTTGCTTTTTATGCTGCTTTAAAACATGTCAAAATAATCCCCAGCAGAGGAATCTAAGAGGAATGTCAGCTCTGTGGTTATGTAAATTGAATTGAGTGCTTTACAGCAGGTTTAAGATTTTTATAACTGAGAAGTTGTTAACAGCCAGCTGGTTTGTATCTGTTTTTTATGGTTATTCTTGTCATATGCAGCCTCCACAATTTTTAATTATATTTTATGGTATGTGTTTTCCCTCCTCTTGAGTCCTGCAGCCACTCTTGAGTTTAGAAGAAATTTTCTGTAGAGAGGAGTACAAGTGATGGTTTGGAGCTTCATCACCTTTGTATAATTACTACAAGTTGTTGGTCACAAAGTTTGGAGGTAATAGAAATGTATAGAAAATAGGTGGTTTTGTAACATAGTAGAGGAATCTCTGTGACTTGGTATGTCAGATCTTAATTACAGACATAGATGATGATTGTGTCACTATTGCCTTCAGGAGTAGCTGCATAGCTGATTTTCACATTTTATTGATTTCATCATAGAAATTAACCATTGCTTTACATTTCAACATTTATTTGTATAAGATATATTTATATTCATATTCGAGGCATTTGTTTTACAATGCAGGCTTAATTTTTAATTTAAAAAAAAATCTCTGAAGGAGACTGGAATTTTAACAGATAATTTCTAAAGTACTTTATTACCAAGAGATTACTCCCTTGACTGATCTGAAAAACTTATTTCACTATTTAATATCTTACATGTACAACTTTTTGTACACAAACCCATTGCAGTGCTTTGGTAATATTTAGCACACTACAACAGTTTGGGTGGAGTAATAGAAATGACCATCTGTTTTAGTTTTGGCACAGTGTTGTAAGAGTGAGTGAAATACATTTGTTAGAGATGCCACTTAGTGAATTCTGTAGATTAGTTTCATCAGATCAACCAAGAAATATCTGCCAGCAGTGGTTACAATCTTACACTTACATTTAGATATGTATAGGTCATGTTATCTATTGGATTTTGACGTGCACATCTGTGTGTAATGTTTCAGCCAATGTCATTTGAAAAAGGCATTTCCAGAGAGCATGGCAGAAACAATATCTGCTTCTGCTGTATAGTCAAAGAATTGATTTGTGTAATTCAATTTCATTACTTTAACAGTCTAAAATCGATATAAGTGTTATCATCAAACTTAATATCTACAGACGTTCTGCTTCTAAAAGGCTGCTTATATTGCACTATATTATAATGTATTATAATATAGTTCACTCTTAAAGATGACGGTTTATTTATTTTCAGCTGCTTATACTTGTATGTCTGAAAGAACTGGTATGAAAGGTTAAATATGACCAGTGTATAATCCAGAAGGACATCTTTCATGCCATTGACTAGAATATAATTGCATAGAAAGTTGCCCCAACTACTCTGGAATTAGTTCTTCGGGATTTCATCGGTGAATAAGGTTAATATGAGTTGGCAAATTATTTCTTGGAAGCTTGTTATATATTAAAGCTTTATATTTTGTCCGAGCTAGGTAAAGACTGCATAGTTTTCAGACGCCTTTTCTGCTGTCTTATTTGTCTCATCCATCATGGAATTTCATCTTCCCATCACCATCCCATCAGCCCATGAAACTTGAAGATTTGCTCTGTCATTAGGTGTTATGTATTGTGGGACCAACGAACATGCTATATACTATTCCTTTAATCAGAATATGTGGGATTAAATGGCCGTACATGTACAGTGAGCCCTTGGTATCTGCTAAGATTTGTGTTCCAGGACCACCCCTGGATACCAAAATCCATAGATGCTCAAGTCCCATTAAATAGAATGGCATGATGAAATGGTGTCCCTTATATATTTAAAATAGCAAATTCGGGTTTTGTTTTTTGAAATTTATATCTTTTTGGAATATTTTCAAGTTGTGGATGGTTGAACCCATGTATAAAAAATCCATGGATAGGGAGGGCTGCGTGAACTGTTTGCAAAACTGGCAGAACAACTAGACAAAGGACAAGGTAATATCTGCCTGCAATTTATCTGTTAAAGATTAATCTATCAGAAAAAAGAGGTGGTAGTAAACCTAATTATGAACAGACATAAATTGAATTTGTACCAATTCCTAAAGGAGCCTAAAGAGCAAAGCCTCTACAGTGGTTCAAATAGTGGACAGTATGAAAGGAAGTATGAAGGGAAAGGAACAATTGAATGCAATTTAATTTAAATTATACCTTTATCCCAGTCTGTTGTCTGAGGGTAAAACCACATGCTACATTTAACACTTGCAGCTAAAGACAGGTTTCTTAAAAAAATATTTTATGTTGGTTTTGGTTGTTGTTGTTGTTGTTGTTGTTGTTGTTGAGAACTCTTCTACACAGAAAATGAAAAAAATAGCTATGAATATAGAACAAATGTCTTAAAAACAGTGCTACTAAAAGTGGCAATTCATGTACCAGTGCTGGTCCATGACCTATTGATTGGCTGCCAATCTGCAGCAAGTTTCCAGGAAAGAAACAATTGTGGTGAGCGGGTACAAATATGGTGCCAATCCCTGGCACATTAGGATGAAATCCTTTCCAGTCACTCATGTCAAATAGTTTATTACTGAATGCCATGTTTGATTTCAAGTATATTAATAGTTCAGTGGAACATTTTGCACATGTTAATAAATCACACGGAGTTCAGTGTGAATACCTCAGTGGTGTATGATTGCTGTTGTGCTCACAAAATGATGGCACTGTCACAAAGTGTTTAGAATCTGAAAAGCATTTTTCCATAGAGGATTTGTTGTAATAACCTGGCTAAGGATCCCATGACTCTGGTTAATTTTTTATGAATTTCTAAGTTATAAAAGTAGAAATATAAGGATTTGTCTGAACTCTGGCAGCCTTGGGCCACAAAAATGATCCCTACTGGGAGAAGCATGGGAAGTCAGCAATATTTTATATAAAAAGATTGCTTTGAAATATTTTGTTCTGATACTTTTTTTGATAGTATCCTTCCACTTGACACTTCGATTCAATGTATTTACCATGTTTCAGCCTTCCTGTTCTCAATTATGAGTTGTTATAACACTGGGAACAAATTGCATAATCAATGCACAGTGGGAGAGTGGGGAGAGGCTGATAAAAACAAAACGTACTGTTTAATCACACACAAATAAGTTTGTTATTTATTAATGTAATGTATGGCTCCACCATTAAACAGGTGTACGGAAGCTCTGTGCTAGGATGGAATTCCCCAATCATCTATGATGCATTATAAAATCTAGAAGCTGCATAACAAATGATTGCTGCCTAACCAACTATCTGACCTAGAGGCATCTTTGAAGCTGCCAAAATAATTGTTTATATTATCTGTGAAGATGCCAAATGCTGTTGTAAAAACATCTTCTGTAATTTTGCATCTGGTTCTGGAGATTTAGAACCAGAGACCAGAAAAAGGAAGCATCAGTCTTGCCCAATAGTTTGGTAGTAGCCATTTTACAATTGTCCCGTGTCCTTAACAATCTGTGTTTATATAGGGAACCGCTTAGCTTTGTTTGCTGCTAATAGTTTATGTGATCACATTTGGCTGTTGTGTACCTTTATGTCATTTCTGATTCATAGTAACCCTAAAGTGAAACTATGGAGTTTATCACATGCTGGGACTCCCGTCACGCCCCCATCACCCAAATGTCACCAAACTGCGACAGGAGTGCCATGGTGGGATTGTGCCTGGTGCTATTAAAGTGTAAAACTTTTGTTTTCATCATGAAAGAGTTAGCGTAATTATCAGGAAAAGAGCCTTTTCTTATTAACGGATTAAATCATTAATAAGAAAGGGCTCTTTTCCTGATAATTATGCTAATACTTCCATGACGAAAATAAAAGTATTACCCTTTAATAGCTCCAGGTGCAATCCCACGATGGCGCTCCCATTGCCGTTTGGTGAAGTTTGGGCAACAGGAGCATGACGGGAGCCCACGCGTGTGATAAACTCCTATCACAGTGTTTTCTTGGCAAGTTTCTTCAGAGGGGGCTTGTGACTGCCATCCTCTGATGCTGAGAGAGTGTGACTTGCCCAGGGTCACCCTGTGAGTTTCATGACTCAGCGAGGATTGGAACTGTTGTCTCGCAAGAGTAATAGTAACTCAAAACATTTAGTAAAATAATTAAAAGTTTTTTTTTAAAAAAAGATTCTAAATATAAAACTTAGAATGACATTTTTGTAGACTATTGTTAAGTAGTTTCAATTCCAAGTAGGACTGGTGAAAGTTTAGTTCCAAAAATAAATGGAGATTTCATTGTTATTAAAAAGGTAAAGGTAAAGGTTTCCCCTTTGACAATATTGACTAGTCATGTCTTACTGTAGAGGGTGGTGCTCATCTCCATTACTAAGCCAAGGGAGCCAGCATTGTCAAAGATGACTCTGTGGCCAGTGTAACTAAATGCTGCGGATCCAAAGTGGTACTTATTTATCCACTTACACTTTTACATGCTTTCAAACTGCTAGGTTGGCAGAAGTTGGGACTAGTGGCAGGAGCTCACTCTGTCATGAGATGCTTGGGTCTCAAACCGCCAATCTGCTGACCTTGTGATCATCAGAGTCAGCACTAAGCCACCGTGTCCCTTTTATTGTTATTACAAACCTGTAAACGTACACACACAAAAATATCACCTGAACCATGAAAAAGATAAATTTACATATTTTTCTGACAGATCTCATTCAAGCACATGTATATAGCATTTTCTGATGTAAGATCTTATTTTCAAATTTGGTATAATTATGTTCATACTGGTCACACCATCACATTAGAATAGTTTGGCTTTAACACAGCAACTTTCCACTAAAGCTGTGCCAAAGCTCTAGTTTTGCCTCTGTGAATTCTTTATGAATTGTATTAGGGATGAGAGGATCTGACTTACGCTTCTTAAGCAAAATGCAGGTCTGTTTGATGAATATTCTGCTATACCTTTTAGATCAATATCCCCCCTACCCTCCCACACACACACACACTCCAAAGTATATTTAAAACCCATATTCAGAGATAAAATATGAAATATATAATATGCATTCAAATACGTCTTTTCTTACAGATTAAAATAATTTACAGATTAACAGAAATAAAATGGAATGAATTTATAATTAAGTACATGTTGCAAACACACTATGGCTAACTGAGTGCATCAAGGGATTCGAAAAGACAACAAGCATGTGCTTTATAGACTATAGCAAAGTCTTTCACTGCATAGATCACGAAAAAAATATGGATGGCTTTTAAGAACATGGGAGTACCACTACATCTGACAGTCCTGATAGGAAATCTGTACTTAGGCTACTGTTAGAACAGAACTGGGAGAAACAAAATGGCTCCTATTCAGCAAAGGGGTCAAGCAAGGCTGTATTCTATCACCATATTTGTTCAATTTTTATGCAGAAAATGTAATAAGATAAGCATAAAGCATAAAGAAGAGTGAAGATAGGAGGAAGGAACATCAACAATCTAAGATATGTGGATATGAGATGTGGTGCTGGGGAAGAGTGCTGAGTATACTGTGGGGAGCCAAAAAGAGATACAAATGGATCCTCGAAGAGATCAGGCCTGAAGTCTCCTTGGAAGCCAAGATGATCAAATTTAGTCTATCGTACTTTGGTGACATCATGAAAAGGGACAGTTCACTAGAAGAGGCTATAATGCTAGGAAAGGTTGAGGGTAGTAGAAAAAGAGGAAACCACACACTAGATGGATAAACTCAATCAAGGAGATCACAGGAATGAATTTGCAGGAACTAGGCAGAACAGTCGAGCATAGGGGATCTTGAAGATGTCTCATCCACAGGGTCGCTGTGAGTCAGAGTCAACTCAAGGGCAGTTAACAACAACAAACATATAAACGTGGGCCTTAATATCCTAAAGGCATTAGATCCTGTCTGATTGTGAAAGTTAGGCAGGGTCAGATCTAGTTAGTAATGGGAGACCATCAGTGAATACCACGTATTATAGGCTATATTTCAGAGGAATGAATTGTGAAACCACCTCTGTGTATTCCTTGTCTAAGAAAACTCTATGGAATTCACTAAATCACCATAAATTGACAGGTAACTTGAAGGCACATTATACATACAGTTGGCCCTTAGTATCTGTGGGATTTCCGTTCCAGACACCACTACATATTCCAATCCCATGGTTTTTAATGGTGGTGCACACATGTGCTGCCACAGCCATACACTAGGGCCAGTGGGACTTCCCATCTGCAGAGGCTCAAATTTGCCGATAGCAAGCCCATGTTAAGGGCAGGCAGACTGTACACATACACATATATAAAAGTACCATAGACTGAAAATACATTGTTTAATCCATTCCTACCTCAGATGATTCAGAGTAGTTTGCTTTAATCCTGTGGAATGAAAATTGTTCTGAGGTGGGGGTAGCAGGATGGAGAGAAGATGAGAAGAAAGCAGCAGGCCAGGAATTCAGCAACTTGTCCCAAAAGAGAGAGAGAGAGAGCGTGCACGAGGAAGCTGAAATTTTAAGGAATTACCTATTGCTAAAGATTTCCTAACAGCAATAGTTACAGATCTCTCTCACACCTATTATTTTTGTGCCCTATCCTCAGTGGTCAGGATGAAATGGTCTAAAAAATTAAGAGGATCCAAATTAGAACATATCTATGTGATAAACCCACATGGGAAAAGAAACTTCCTTCTCTGTTTTCATGCAACCTGAACTTCAATTGTTTTCATCTGGTTAGCTCTGTCTTTAGACTATCCATGTTCCCTCTTGTAATGTTAAATGCAATGCTCCTATTACAAAAAATGATCAATTCTATCTTATCAATGTAGAAAAAAAGGAGAATGTGAATTGTATTATGCACCATCAGCACATGTCCAAGGTTAATTTCCTCTCCAGAAAGGAATGATTTACTGAATAAGAAGCCATCAGAACAGTATATTTTTCTGTGATTCTATAATAGCCCAAGCTTGTTCAATTACACATGCACATAAGCAATGTACTGAATGTTTTACAAAGTTGTAACAAGTTCACCAAGGCTTTCAGACTTGTTCTTTTTAATGTTGGGGGGGGGGGGGGGAAGCACACATTATATTTGCAAGAGCATCATTTTTAATACAACACAATCATTATAGCAATGTTAATATGGGGTGAAATTATTAAAGAAAGATATTTACATCTTTGGCTTGCATAGCTATTATATGGGCCCATTTATTGTTTATAAAATTTACTCAGTGGATAGTGTCAGCAAATTGCTGTTATTACAGAATAAAAATGGGTAGTGTTAAATGAAACGTGGTGTGGGTGGGTTGGATGGGTTAAGACCAGTGTGCACCCTCTATCAAAATATTGCTCCTGAAATGACACCAGATGGGTATGCAAATAAAAGGTATTATTTGCTCCTGCTCCTCCTCTTCTTCATTCATTCATAACCTGCAAAACTGGGATTCCAGGTGGCTTACAATTATTAACATGAATACAGATGAAAACACTTACAAATGCATAACTAAAGATATACGAAAAGTTCTTGTTAAAATGAAATTAAACTATCCTTGAAATTAAAACCCTTTAGAACAAAAGTGCATAAATGATAGTGAATCAGGATAGTTTTAAAAACCCTTATAGTCAGTTCCTAAAAGCCTATTGGAGTAGAAAAGTTTTGCTAGCAAATGAAAGCAAATGGGAAGCCTTCCTAGCCTCCTTGGAGAGACAGTTCCAAAGTCTGGGAGTAGCCACCAATGAGGTTCTCTCCCTTGGTCTTTACCTTCACATTTAGCAGGTGCGCACGCCATGACGCCATCATGGCGTGCCCGTGTGGACGCCGCCATTTAAAAATGGTAGCGCCCATATGTGCTAGGGTTTGTGAGCATGTGAAAGCTGCGCACTCACAAACCCTAGTCGCGCCTTAAAGAGCCCTAAAGGCGCTCTTTTATGCCCGTCTAGATCGGGCCAATATGTCCTATTTCATTCTCCTCAAAAATCATAATTCTTAAAAGGCTTGCTGGAGCGAGCTGTCACATCTCTTCCTCTTTTAAGTCACTAAAAACGACTAATGCTGCTGAAACTCAAAATTACTTGGTTGCGAAGTCGAAAGTATGTTTGGAATAGTTGAATACAATGTATAACAAGCCCTGATTAATATATATATATATATATATATATATATATATTTTGCTGGCATGATTAAGTATCATAGCCAAATTCCACCATCTTTCTGCACTTGTTTGTTGTTCTAATGCTGGGATGGGAATTATTCAGCCCTCTCAATATTGTCGAACTACAGCTCCTAGCATCCCATTGTCAGCATAGCCAAAGCTAAGGAATGCTGGGAGGTAGAGTTTAGAAAATATTTGGAAAGTCACACAATTCCCACCCATGTTCACATGATTTAGATTCAAAGGGCAGTTTAAAAAGGCTTACTTGAAGTGCGCATATGCAAAATGATTTTAGTTTAATCCTTTAGTTCTTTAGTTACTCTTTGGCAAAAATTCAGTTTTTTTCTCATTGACTTTAAAGGTTTTAGTCCACTGCACATAGTTATGGTGGCTTCATTTTGATCTACCTCAGTTATAAGCAAAACACATTTAGTAGCAGCATGTCTGAGACAGGCACACATGAAAATGTAAAAATACATCAAATCTTTTAACAGTATTGAACCTCCATAAGGACATGAACCAGTTAATACTAAGAGAGGGCCAGTTTGCTCATCATTGCTAAAACCCTAGGTTACTTAGAAGGTACACCTTGGTAAATAGGCATATAGATCCACACCTGGATCTATTCTGAGTTTTTCTACAGGCGCCACATAGTTCTGGAATTGTTTATTTTAAGAGTTGATAGCCACAGCTACTAGTGAAGTGAAGCTCAGAATTTCTAAATCTCAATTTCTTGCTACAGTTTCTCCTTTGTCTCAGCCATTTAATTAGCTTGTGCACATATGTTATAGAAAATTTGGGCAGAGACTCCTTTCCTTTTTGCTGAGTTGTTCTCACCCATGTACATGACATTAAAAACATAAATATTAATATATATTTTTTTCTTAGGCAAGAGACCTTTTCATGTCCTGAGTGAACTTACAAGAAAGGCATGGGGAATGTGTTGTGAATGTGAGAGGACAGTTAAAAATCTCCTGGACTAGAGCATTTGCTCAGCAATGGACTTTATCATACAGGGGGCTACCATTAATAAATGGCCATGCAAACTTCATAAATTGTTAAAAAGCTCGATCGGGGTTCATACATCTGTGTACTTCTCCTATCAATGAATTGTCACAGACGTGTCCCCACTCGCTTATTCCGTAAGCCCTCTATGTGATAAAGTCCTCAGTCTATGATGTTAGTTCAGCCAAAGGACTGAGTTCCATTGCTTCACATTATGTGTTAAGATATGGATTAGCAGCAGTGCAAAGGAAAAAACCACAAAGAGTGGTGGTGCTAGAAAGATAATGATTATTTAGCTCCATTTTTTGCAGTTGTAGGCATGAACATGTTCTTTCAGTATTTCTAAAATGTAGCATTCTTGCAAATTGTGTCTTTGTTGCTGAATATTAGGCCAAATTTAAGGGATAAAGAACTTCTAATTCTTGGTAGTGTGATTTCATATTTTTAACTGTATGAGGAACACAGATTCTTTGAGCATGGCTTCTCTATTGTATATTTAATCAGTGCATTAAAAAAAGAAAAGTCAACATATGTTGCATCCACACTACCGAAAAAGTCCTGTTTGACACCACTTTAACTGTGGCACCAAAGCTCTTTGAAAGAAAAGAGTAAATGTCTCACAAAACGACATTTCTCAAAATTCCATAGCACTGAGCCATGACAGTTAAAGTGGTGTCAAACTATAATAATAATAATAATAATAATAATAATAATAAAAATTTTTATTTATACTCCGCCCCTTTGAGATCAATTGGGGCGGCTAACAACAATAAAATACAATTACATCAAATAAAACAAACTACATCCCTCCCCCCCTTAAAAATTATTAAATCTGTTACACATTAAAACCAAATTTAAAACCAATACAAAATTTAAAATCAATACAAATTACAATAAATAGACAGACAGGCAGGATAGCGCAGCAACATTCTACATTAATTTCCAAGAAGACAGTGGGAAGTCCTCTGAAAGGAGGTCCCTGAGGCCCAGGTATCTATCCAGGAAAGGCCTGCCGAAAGAGATCCGTCTTGACAGCCCTTTTAAAACTGTCTAAAGATGTCAATTGATGGATCTCATCCGGCAGGCCGTTCCACAATTTGGGGGCGACAACGGAAAAAGCCCTCTGAGAGGTAGCCAAAAGTCTAGATTTTTGAGGCTGCAGCAAGTTCCTCCCAGAGGACTGGACTGTGTGGGGAGGATTGTAGGGGAGGAGGCGGTCCCTGAGATAGTTTGGACCCAAGCCATTTAGGGCTTTAAAAGTGATAACACCTTGTACTGGGCCCGGAAACTAATAGGCAGCCAGTGGAGGGACCTTAATACTGGAGTAATATGGTCCCTCCTAGATGTTCCTGACACTAGTCTGGCCGCCATGTTCTGTACTAGCTGCAATTTACGAACCAAGCACAAAGGTAGCCCCATGTAGAGCGCATTACAGAAATCTAGATGAGAGGTTACCTGTGCGTGAACAACAGTCTTGAGATCCCTTACTTCCAGAAAAGGGTGCAGCTGGCGTATCAGCCGAAGCTGATAACAGGCGCTCCTGACTGTCACATTTACCTGATTCGTCATCAGGAGCGGTGAGTCCAGGAGCACCCCCAGACAGCAAACATAGTCACTGGAGGAGAATGTGCCCCATCCAGGACTGGAGGTTGCAGCCCAATTCTTGGTTTCGGGGCCGCTACCATGAGCACCTCCGTCTTGTCTGGATTCAGTTTCAATCTGTTTTTCCTCCTCCAGCCCATTACTGCTCAAAGGCATTCATCAGAATTCAAGGCCGATGAACGAGACATGGAGAAATAGATTTGGGTGTCATCAGTGTACTGATAACACCCAGCTCCATAACTCCAAATAATCTCACCGAGCGGCTTCATACAGATGTTAAATAACATTGGGGACAGAATAGCCCCTTGTGGGACCCCACAGGTGAGCTCTCTTTTGCTCAAATAGCTTTCCATTATTTCTGCAGTGATTATTTCTGCAGTGTGGATGCAGCCTGAGAGGACCCATATGTTATTAGTGAGACTTTTTGCTCGCTTCTGTTCCTGTAAGACATTTATTTTGCAAATAGCTTGATGTAGCTTGTATGTTTCTCAAGATCAGAAGGTGTCTGACCCATACCAAGGGACACATTTTTGAGTTGTTCATGAGTATCAGTAAGAGATGTCATTCACACCATGCAGTGACAGTGGTACAGAGCTGTAAACGGGAATGACCATGTAGGCTCAGCACGTGAGTGGATGCTCACATTTCAAACCCACAGCTTCATGTGTGTAACAGGCATGAGGCAATTGCATGATGTCCAAATCAGAGAAGTAAGGAACAGTGTGCCACAGTCCACCCTGGTGTACGGTGTGGACTATGGGGATGCATATAGATGTTCTCCAAATGGTGTGTTAGCTCTCTCCCACAGAAACATAATACACATGTGGCAGCACATTCCTCAGAGTGATGGAATATCTGAAAGTCCCCCACCCTTTTCCACTGGGGGCTCTCCACCTGTCAGTGGAGGGGACACAGTTCGATATAACTTTCTCTCCGACTTATAGGCTGATATATATACCCAGTGTACCACTCATAGCTGCTAGATAATGTGTAAATGCATAACATTTGTGGCAAAATTTCATTTGTGCTGTTTAAGCATTACATATTGACTTGAAGTGTTCTCAAAAACATCTGTGGCTTCATCCACACTGCAGAAATAATTCAGGTTGACACCACTTTAACTGTCATAGCTCAGTTCTATGGAATTTTGGGAATTGTAGTTTGTGAGACTTCTCACCTTCTCTGTCAGAGAACTTTGGTGCCACAATAAACTACAGTGCATAGAATTCCATAGCATTGAGCCATGACAGTTAAATAGGTGTCAACATGGATTATTTCTGCAGTGTGGATGCAGCCTGCGGTTGTTAACATGTTAATACTTTCATAGTTTATCTCAGAATGTATAACCTGCTTCTGGCACATGTTTGGGATTCTGACGCAGACCTCCCAGAGGGCCTTCTCGGCTGTCGCTCCCAGGCTATGGAATGGCCTGCCAGACGAGATGCGTCTTATTACATCTTCTGATTGCTTTAAAAAAGCCTTGAAGACGCATCTCTTCCGGCAGGCCTTCCCAGAAAGTTCTTAACCTCCCGGCTCTGTTTGGGTTAAGCTCTCCCATTAGCATTTTAACATCTTGACCCTGATCTCCATGCAATGGGTTGCCGTTTTAAATTGAAATTTTTATTATGTCGTTTTAATTGATGTTAGTTTAATTTAATTTTAAGGGGCGGGTGGTTGGGTATGGGTCATGTATATTTTATCTTGCATTTTTTAATTGATGTAACCCGCTCCGATTGGATACAGAGGAGCGGGCTATAAATAAAATGTTATTATTATTATTATTATGCTGGCTGGGTGCCCTTTGTTTTGTTTTGTTTTTTTGAAGGGAGGAACACCACCAATGTATTTATTTAAAAGAAAATCCAAATAAAGCCCCCCAAATTATGAATGAATGAGAATTTGGTGTGAAAGGACATGATCTATATGATCAGACCTATGAATATGACATTAATATTCAAGGAAACAGATGACCAATTTATTTATAACATGGTTCATGGTATGGCACAGTTTTTCTTCTTGATGGGAGTAATTTAGTTGTTTACTTATGTTAATACTATTAGGATAGATATTGATATGATAACATTTATTATAAAGGGTTTTTGAAATTATGCGCTATATGTTATTGTGATGACAAATCTTTTTATTTTGTAATATGGTAGGACCTGTAAATTAATTCTTCTTTCGAAGTAAGAAAAGGAAGTCCTATTAAAGACAATGGGGCTTATTCTCTAGGAAGAGTCTCCAATCCCATGCAAAGTTATTTGCAAGTAAGTCCTACTGAATTCAGCAGGGCTTCATTTCAAGGAAACATGTAGTGAATTGGATTGTAAGCCTTCCTTTTTGGAAACTTTCCACTTCCTCCCTTAGGACAGAAAGTATGTGTGTTCATTTAATGCTAAATGGCTTTGTTTTCATGAAAGAGTTAGTGCATCCTTAACACATTTTAAGGGAACTTGGCTAAAAGAGATAAGATTACAAGGTTGACCATATACAAGAAGCATTCATAGTTCTTTCCCCCAAAGCTGATCTCTGCTTTTATGCAAGATTTATCTCTGCTTTTGTAAAAAAAAAATCAGTTTGAAAGCATGCATTTTTGGTTAAGACATTGAAGACAATTTCTTTGTCTTACTTTGAGGCTAGAGAGGTTGAGATAAAAAAAAAAGAATTCCCCCTTTAAAAGTCACACATGGCTGTAATTTAAGATTTTTTTTTTAACCTCCTTGTCCATAACAGTTGAAAGAAACCTTCAATGAAAGTTTATTAACTAGACTAGTGCCTCAGGCTATAAAGGTTCATTTATTACCAGTTTCTTGGCTGTTTTTCTTCTTCTGTTTTTCGGTTAAACTCCTAGCGTAAGATAATACTTCACAAAATTAAACCTTTGACCTTCTGTAGAGTTAAGTCGCCTTTGATTAGATAAAGTAACAATTTATAGTCCAGCTTGAGGTTGCACATGAAATGAATAATGCAAGAGACTGGATGAGGACGGAGAATCTATTGCTTTTGAAGACATGACTGTTAAAAAACAACAACTCCACTCTTAATTGAATTGTTTTGATTCCATATGCACAACTGAGATATTTCAGACTCCTCGCAGAAAATGCAATCATTGTTTCTTGGCATCTGTTTATTATATATTCTTTAATACTGATTTTCCTAAAGGTGGGGGGACTCACTTTCTTTAGTTTAATTGTCGGTATATTTTTTAAAATAGAAGGTTATTAGTGAGTAAATCCTCATAGTGTTCTGAAAGGAGAGGAAATTCTTTTCAAACATACTTTAAACAAATCAGGTCCATCCCATAGGACATTAATTGTGTAGAAATTCCTGGGAAATCAGTAAGAAGAAACAATAATGCCATATTCATTTAAATGAGATTTTAACATACTAGTTTTCCCCTCTGGGAAAGAAAGAAAAAAGACTTTGAGGAAGGCTTCTGTTGAAACACACACGGGGACATATATGTGAAGTCCTGTAGTTATGAAAACAAAATTATTTCCTTTTCTGTATGCTGTTAGGTTAGATTTCCCTGAAGGTGGATGGGAGCCCCGTTAAGGAGAATTGTTTGATGATGATGATGATGATGATGATGATGATGATAGAATTTATTCCATTTGGTTGGTATATGTTGTACCAAACTAGTGAGCCTTTTTGCAATTTGTGTGGTCCAGCTATCCTGATATAACATTTCTTTGATATGGCCTAAGAGAGATAATGCAAACACTTTATACATTGGGTTGTCACTTGTTTAAAATCTAAGGGTCTCACTGAAATCTACTAATTGAAATTAATGGGACATATGTTAGTCGTGATTAACATGAATCTACTTTAAACGTGACTATGTGTGGACACTGGACAATTAACTTGGTGGCCTTCTATCTTCTATAGATTTAAAAGCCAGGAGGTTGTTTGTATTCTTAGGATGCTGTCCTGTACCCTCTTACATAAGAATAAACTGTACTGAATACAGTGGAACTTACTTTCAAATAAATGTGTATTGGTTTGTTCTATTATTTATGGATCTTCTAGAAAAATGCATTTGTCCTAACTTCGTTAGAACAATTTAAAATATAGGTTAAGTCTCCCTTATTCAAAACATTTTGGACCAGAGTTGTTTTGACTTTTTAACTTTTAGGATTATGAAATACTTGTATTTGCATCTAAATAGGTAATGAGATAACTTGGAGATGTGACCCAAGTCTAAATGCAACATTCATTTATATAGCCTGAAGATAATTTTATACAATATTTTAAAATATTTTAAAAATAATTTGTGCACGAATCAGAGTTTGTGTTCATTAAAAAAAAGGAAGGTGCATCAGAAAACAAAGGTGTCACTATCTCAGCCACCCCTGAGGCACGGGTTAGCTTTTGGAATATTTCATATGTATAAGGATTCTAGCAATTCAAAGTAGACACAAACAAATAAATTCAGTGAGGAACTTTTTACAGATGGATACCAAAAATACAAGGACAGTTCTTAATAATTACGAACCTGGGATTAATGGCAACAAGACAGGAGTGGCCAAATGCAGAGTCCTGAGAATATTTTTCAACTCTCAGCCCACCTCCTGTATTTGTGAGAAAAGCTCTTTTATTCCTTTTTTACTATAAGGGTGCACTTTTCCCATAACTTTGGACCTCTAAGGCTGTTTTAGATTCTGGGGAGGCATTTATTAAAACCAGAAAATGAACTGGAAATCGGCTTCTGGTTTGCTTTCTGGGTTTTTTTTTTTTTAAGGCTTCCTTCCATTTACTACAACAACAACAATATATTTATTTGTATCCCGCCTCTCCCTATTGGAAGATCAAACAAACAAACAAACAGCTTCATTTATATACCACTTCATACCGCCTAAGGAGTGCCAAAGCGGTTTACAACTGTAAGCTACTGGCCCCCAACAATCTGGATACTCATTTTAGCAGCCTCAGAAGGATGCAAGCCTGAGTCGAGCTTGAGCCCTTTTGCTGGTCTTGAACTCACCACCTTAAAGTTTTGAGTGAGTGGCTGCAGTACAGGCATTTAACCACTGCACCACCAGGGCTCCTCGAGGCTGGTAACAGCAAACCAAATAACAGATACATAAACATTTACTTACTGGTATAAAAAAAAGCCCCCCCCCCAAAAAAAAAAAGTAAAAGAGGGGTCGCAATGTAGACGGCATATAGCCCTCCAAGGCCCCATGGAGGCAATGTGACATGGAAGCCCTTCTAGTTGCCAGGGATTAATTAAGGAATATGTTCTTTAATTTTTAAAAGATTCCCAAGATAATACTAAACAAACAAACAAATGTTCACCTGTCATCTAAATGCTATGGATGAGATGATAGACCTTGATAAGTGATTGACTACAAAAGTGGTATGAAGAAGGTACACCAGTTCCTTTCATATCAAGGATACTGTCAGACAGGGTGTCCACAATGGGTCTCAGAGAAGAAACACTCCCATTGATGGAGTCATTCTCTCAGATGTGTCCTGCTGTAAAATGTTGTGTTTACTATCAGGTGGCTCTGTATTACTGTTTGAGTGGGAAGTTAATGTTAGGACAGTTGGACCCTCGCATTTGTAGATTTGGCTTTTGTGGATTTGATTATTTGCAGATTTGATAATATTTTTTTCTCTAGGAATCCCTCGGTCCTCCAGCATGACAGGTCATTTTCAGGAAGAAGTTGGAGTTTATCATATGACGGAATTTGGGGGTATAATGCAATGGCAATCCGAACGCAAATTCCTCCCATGTGATAAACTCCATTGACTACTGAGTTGTACTGGAGGATCTAGAGATTCATTGGGAAGTGTTCTGTCAGGCAAAGAAAAGTGTTTTGGTTTTTTTGTTTTTAATTTGTGATTTTTCCACTTTCACAAGTGTCCTTCACCCCTAACCCCAGCAAATTGGGAGGGCCCACTGTAACAATTTTCTTAAACAATAATAAAAAAAACAACTAACAAGCTATTCCTTTTCATACTTAATAAATTTGAATCTCTAGGCTGAGCTTTCCTAGATATGTGTAAATTTTTTTTTCTTAGCTTGCACTGTGGGGAAGAAAGGGATTTGTAAAAGTAGTGCATTCAGTGTTTGCTTTTTTCCTCCCCCTCTCTAGTTAAGTTAAGACTCGGATGCTTGCTAAGACTTGAAGAGCTTTGAATTGAGTTATAAGTCAGGCTCACCCAGCTCTTACAAGACACCTTGAACAGACTTTTCCCAATGAGTCTATAAGAACTGTCAGCAGTAGGGAAGATTAGTTCAGAACCACAATTGTTGAATTGAACTTTACTTTTTTGATGTTTTGCCTTTTGAATTAAATTGTTGGACAAGATTAATTGCACACAGTGAGAGCTTTAAATGAATAGCTGTGTTAAAGCATTAAATTTCTAAGTATGTCACATGGGGTAAAAGCTGGGAGGTTTAATGAATAAATGTATTTAATGAATAAAATGCCTAAGCTAATTTTTTAATTCCTTTACTAACGGTCTTTATTGAAGGGGGGGGAAAACACACACACACCACCCTGTACTTTATTCATCCATCAGTGGTGGTTGAAGCAATTGCATATTCTTGCATCTTGCTAATCTTCTGGTTCCACAGAAGTAAACAATAGATTTCATAAATTAAAAATACGCGCTTCAGAACATGCTTCTAAAGATAAAAAACAAGGCTGTAAACATTTATGACTGGAACAACCTAGATTGTTCAAATACTGCCATGATGTATCATGTATATCAATATGGCACTGATATCAGTTAGAATGCAAACAAGGTTTTAAATGATGTGCCCCTTCATTTCAGCTGGAGAATCCACTTTACGCCATCTGCCTATCAGATGGTTAGGAACCAGGACTGCGTATTAATGCCACATGTTCGATTTTTCCTCCCTCTTGTAATGGTTAGATTCATATTGCTAATAGCTGTGCAGGAGCACTGTCGATGAAATTTGTGTGGCGCTGGAGTGATGAGATATTTATAAAGTGGCCTGTCTCACTGAATAATCAGCAGGAAGAATGCCAGACATAAACAGCTTATCAATTTCAGAATATTAATGATAACCACTGCTAGCAACTGTAATAGGCTGTCTTTTTTTTTAACACTTCTTTTCTTTTACATTTTGGGGAAACGGATACCAGAAGCAAAAAAACAAATACTTGTAGTTACTCTGTATGTGTGTGTGTGTGTGTGTGTGTGTGATAATTGCTTTTATAGATTGGCTGTTTTCATCTAATGTTTTTAATGACAACCAGCATACTTGGTCCAAATGGCCTGGGGAACATGAAACAAATAAGCACAACAAACATTTGGAATGAAGACGTAATGACCTCTTGCCCAGTTCACAACTTAACCTTTTGTGTTATACTGGTATGTATCAATTGGTGCAGCACAGAACTACAGATTCAGCTTTTTAATTGAATGGTTTTGTAATTGGTTGGGCAAGTTACAGACATTAGATTGTTGGGGATTGTCTGCAGCTTCTGTTTCTTGAAGGAGTGTTTTCCAGACACAGCAGTGTTGTAGACCAGTACAATTTAGGATGCCTTGGCAGTTTCTGGATCTTGGATCTGGCTGGTGTTTCCCAGGGCAGAGAGTGTCAGGCTTCTGTTTAAGTTGGTTGTGGTATGTTTATGTACATGGATCAATTCATTTTGGACACATTTGGTGGCAAACCAAACATTTGTCCTTGCCAGGAAATGCCCAGGCCTCAAGGACCAAAGGTACTATGCTTGATCTCTTACTGCATGTTTGAAGAGCAGCAGGCTATCAGGAAAAAAAAGAAGCATCTTTTTCATTCTCTTCTAGTTCAAAGCTGGTGAGGATCCTTTAAAGTGCATGACTTTTCTTTCACTCTGTAGGTGATGTGACAAGAGCACAACCAGTGGCCTTGCTGGCTGGAGGATTCTGGGTGTTGATGTCCAAAAAAGTAATTTTTCCAACTGCTGGTGCAGAGATAACCTCCATGCTTCCACCTTTCTTCTCCATCTCAGAGATGTTGAGAACAGTGGAAGCATATTGGTTTTACTTGCCTTTGCACTTAATGGATAGCAGGAGTTCCAGATAAAGGTCTCCTTGCTATCATCTCCCTATCTCCAGCCTTGAGATGACAAGCGCTGGCAGATGCATGTTGAGTTTATCTACTGTGTTACTTGAGCTCCATCTGACTTGGAGTGGCTGATGCATACTTACCTCATCTTTCCCAAGATCAGATTCAGAGAGGGGGGATGCAAAAGTTTGTTTTGGCTCCCTGTTTGCACCCAGCAAGTAGAGAGCTAAAACAATGCATGATCTCACCTCTGTTTTGAAAAGCAGCTGCATCTTGTCTCTATCACCAAAGTCAGGTGGAGGAGGCAAAGCAGAACTGTCAAACTCCAGTAATGTGGAAAAGTGGGATTTAAATAATATGAATAAAAGAATAAAACATCCAGACAAGTGTCAGGATGTAGGCGGATAAGTGAATAATTCAGATTGGGTAGTAAATTTGTTGTGCGATCCTGAATTCCCATGGTTTGTGGGGGAAAAATACACTAAACGAAGTGGTATTTGTTTATAGAAAAATAGCAAAAAGTTTTTCAAATCATCACGTAAGATCTTTGCCTAATCAAATCCTACAGTATTGTTATTAATTTTATATAGCGCTGTAAATTTACAATATTGTGTTATCAATAATATTGTTAGCAGAATATGGCTCACAACTGAAATGTTTTACTTTAGTGTGTGAACAGTGTACACACCACCCTATCATACTGACAATGTCATAGATCCATCTGTCACCTGACTCCAAAATACTGGTTACCGTCCATAAGGAGTACATTTTTCTTGGTGTTTTGCTTTAGATTTAAGCCATCATATGGCCCACATTTTTTTCAAGTGGAGGAATTCTATTTATTTCTAGGATCCAAAAGGCATGTACAGAACTTTCTATTCCCTCTCTCCCAGCCTTGTGAAACACCTGAAAAACATCTGATAGCTAGGGCCCTGGAGAGCGGGATACAATGGGCACAGTAATTCTTGTTGGAAAAGAAATATTTTCTTAACAGTACAAGGAGATTCTCTGGAATGATCCAAGTCATAATATAGACATTTCTCCATTCTTGCTTTAACTATAGTCTCTAAAAGCTAGTCTAAACAATGTTTACAACAGTAATTTGGGATCTAACATTGACAGACCTAGAATAGGGACACAACATACCAGATGGGTCATCATTAACACCTCCTCTATTAGGGATCTACCTTGGAATGGACTGCAATGTTTAAAAAAAATGTTTAAAATGTTCCTCCTAAAAGATTTAGTTGAAGGGAAAAAATGGGCTTTGCCATGTTGTTGTATGCCTTCAAGTTGCTTCGGACTCATGGCAACCCTATGGTGGAACCTATCACAGGGTTACTTTTGACAAGATTTGTTCGGAGGGAGTTTGCCTTTCCCTTCCTCTAAAGCTGATAGAATGTTATTTGCCCAAGATCACCCAGTCAGCATATATGATAGAGTGAGGATCCAAACCGCGCTCGCCAGAGTCATAGTCCAATGCTCAAATCACTGTGCTACATTGGCTCTCTATTTATTTATTTTTTTAAAGAAATAGGCTCTGAAATAGCCAAAACAATTTTTAAAAATCTCATGCTAAATTGATGTTAAAATGAATTTTTTTTTTAAATAAAATATTTCTTGATTTAGCCCGAGTGTATTTTCTCTCGTTTGCCCTCATTTGCTCACTCTATTACTGAGTAGACAAACAAGCAAGGGGCTGCACCCAAATTTAATCATATCTTTAGAAAACTTGTTAAATTGCTTTTTACTAACTTACGACCCATTACTTTCAATGAGTCTACTTCAAAATATGACTGTATCTATTCCAATAAAATACAAGAACAATGTAAAAGAACAGTTTTATTAATAATCATTAGAGGCGGGGGGAACCTTTCACATTCAGTTTCTTCAAGATTCTTTCACTGGAAATGATGCAAGAATATCAGTGCAGATGGAAAGTTGGTGGAAGTTATGATTTCATTAGTTCCATTCTTGTCTCTTTTTAGGTCTGACAGCTGCAGCAGCAGCAGCAGCAGCTGCCACCAATGCAGCCATTGCAGAAGCAATGAAGGTGAAAAAAATTAAATTAGAAGCTATGTCGAACTATCATGCCAGTAATAATCAGCACGGAGCAGAATCTGAGAATGGAGATCTGAATTCTAGTGTGGGTAAGTTTCCAACTAGAGGATTCTTACAAAATCCTATTAAGTAACAGGACCTGTTCTTGCCCTTTGATAGGTGCATGTGTTGAACTATCTTTTAGTTTTTATGTTCCATTTAGCCAGATTTTACATTACTTGTACTATCACACTTTTGCTGCTACTGTAAGAAATATTCCTTCAGCACATGGTTCTGTGCAATATCAGCTTCGTTTCTTGTGGGTTTTTCGAACTATGTGGCCTGAGTTTATTCCTGACGTTTCACTAGCGTCAGTGGCTGGCATCTTTCTCTAAAGATGCCAGCCACAGATAGCAGCCACAGTGCAAGTAAAAGTAAAAGTAAAAGCAAGTAAAAGATGCCAGCCACAGTGCAAGTAAAAAGAAGAAGAAGAAAAAGAAAGAAAGAAAGAAAGAAAGAAAGAAAGAATATTAATTCAAATTTATTTTTGTGTCATTGAGTTTTAACTGGGTCCATGGAACCACACTACATAAGCTTGTGAGTAGAAGACAAAACATTTAATTTTTGTATATCCAATACTGAAAGAACATATAAAACAAATTTTGGAGACATTGCATATTATGCTTATTTAGATACTTTTCTAAATGATACATGTTATCCCCTGCCATTAGATATTTGGAGACATTATCAGCACTCTTTTTTTTCCCCATAGGATGCAAGGCTAACATGATGTGTTATTTGCATGTCGCCAATTTGTTTTGCAAAATTATACTTCAAATGACACTAGCTTTTAAGGTCATTCCATTGTAAAGGCTCCCTTCTGTTCTCTGAGATAAATGTAGCGAGTGAACTGAAAGCTGAGTTTTAGTACTGTACTGTTAACTATTGTACATGGCAGAGGTCGCATAGACATAAAACAGACATGACAATCTAATATATTCCTCTTTTTTTCATTCTGCACATTTTTGAGGTTATTCTTAAGGTTGACAACTTGACAACTTTTTTGTTCTGAATCTTCCTGTACATATTTATTATTTAACTCGTAGCCAAGAACAAAAGGAACAAATGTGCACATGTCAGCAGATTCTGAGGACAGTTTTCCCTTCCCATTTCTGTTAATGTTTTAGCAATTGTGGTGCAGGGGGTGAGGAATTACAGTTATACTTAGTGAAGCTGTTTCAGAAATAGTGAAGGTAGCTATGGCCATAGCAGGTGATGATCATCACTGAAAGCAGTCTCAAAGGAGAAAGGCATGAGCTGTACCACAGCAATAGTGTTTTTGGCTAAATAACAGGAGCAGCAAGAAGCACAGCTCCAAATGCTGTTTCAAAGCGGATATGAAGTAGCAGAAAGTGGCATCCAAATATTACATGATTTTATGAAACTGGGAAAAGAAAGATCATGAACAATGTCTTCCGTTTTTAGCTTGCATTATGGGAAAAGTAAAATGGCTTGTTTAGTAAGAACTTCTTGCTTTTTGAGTCCTGCCAGAAATACAAAACACAGTATTAAGGATGATATGGGCTGCTAGCAGTGAGTAGCAATAGCTTATTAAATTTTAAGCTCTTGTACACTTTCTTTCATATTTCAAAAAAAATAAATAATAAAAAATAAAAAAATAAAAATGTAACACCAAAAGAAGTAATACACCTGCATAGAGAAACATTCTGCAATTTCCTATGCTGAACATTTTGGCAGGAGCATTAGCTCCCTAAGCATGCCTTAAGACATCTCTGAGGGATAAATCTGGAGAGAAATTGCCTGAACTATAGCTTCTCAGCTTCTGCCATTGCCTTAGATATGTTTTGATCTGGTGAGGCATTGTTCCCCTCTTCAGTGCGTATAGAAGAGTATCAGTCTTCTGTTCCCTGGTATGATTATAGCTTCTTGGAGGATTCATCTGTCTCCACATTTTTGCACACATTTCACTCTACTCCACTCCTGTAAATCTCATGGGAAATGTTACAGGACATCTGGCCCTCATAGGATGGTGGTTACCCATTTGCTATGGTTTTGAGACCCCTGGGGATCTTACAATGCCCAGAGTACAAGTAACCCTGAGCTTTATCACACTAGCGAGAACCTACAGGAAAATGGGATTTAAACGAGAGTTAAGTTAAATTCGAATGTAAACAGAACCCACAAATTTAGGAAGTTTATCACACCAAATTGCTGCTAAAGTGAAATGATGCAAAGTTAAACCAAAGTTAAAGTGGAGAAAAAAGCCCTCTTTTTACTTACGGAATTTCCTAAAAGTAAAAAGCTGCCGTTTTTTTCCGGATTAACTTCAGTTTAACTTTGCATTATTTCACGTTAACAGCAATGTTGTGCTATAAACTTTGGGCATTTCCGGGTTTTCTCTAATTTAACTCTCGTTTAAATCCCATTTTCCTGCGGGATCTCACTAGTGTGATAAACTCCCCTGAATCCTCATGTGGCTGTGAAAAGCTTGCCAATTAATATCGTCATCTCTAAGTTGACATATCTGCTCTGCCACAGGTGGCTACCTAATTTACTTCAGCTTTGGTCTTGATTTTCCTGCTATGATTTCAGCTACCTTGACTGAGAGAATATCTTATTGTTGCATACACAATTAAAAATACCAGCATTCCAAGTGACATAATTTACCTATGCCATTCTTAAAAGAGGTCCACTGAACACACCTCTGTGTGTTCTGCCTTTCCTTCCCTTGACATATCATTTACTTGTGAATAGCTTAGTTGTACAAAACACATGCTCCCTTGTTTGGGGTTTCTGAGAAAACAAAAGACAAAATTGTTTAATATGAGAAACACTGTATTAGAAGCTTCTATAGATACAATATGGTAGATATTGTCGGATACAGAATTCATAGATTCTTTTGTGCATGTATGCCATTGAATATTCCCCCCTCCACAGAGCTGTGAATAAAAACTAATATTAGAACAAAATCAATCAGTATTTGACAATGAGACTAACTACCCATTGTCATAGTAAACAATAGAGGCTATAGGAGAACCATTATTCTTTATGGCGACAATGACACCTGTGCTTACTGTATGGTAAATTCTACTGTGAATCAAGAGCAAATTCTAGAGCAAAGTGTTTTAATTTTGTGCTAACTTATCTAGATATCTTAATTACAATTCGAACTTAATGGCCATGTTAGGATTTAATTTATCCAAACTGAATACTGGAATCATGTAACTAGCGTATGAATGTCAGCTACCACAGTTTGAAAATATTCACCACCACCACCGCCACCACCAAGAGAGCAAACTTGTTAGTTTGGCAGAAGGGGTTTTGCAAAAGGGGTAATGTGATGGACAATTCCAATATCCTTTTATTACACCACTCTATATAATGGGACTTGAGCATTCATGGATTTTGGTATCCACGGAAGACCTGGAACCAAACCCCAGTGGTATACCAAGGGCTCCACTCTATTTTAGAAGGCCCTAGGATCCAGGCTTCTTAGTAAGGAGATCATTGATTACAGGCACTTCTTTTTTAAGGACCAATTGCTTGCACTACAACTACTGCTACTACTGTTCTTCCCTTGCAGTCTGCAAAGAAGCAGTTGCTAATCAAAAGTAGAAACAGAAGCTGTCAGTCTACTCTCTGGAGCTCTATCGGGGGGGGGGGGGCATAGGTGACAGGAAGGGTACAGATGGTTCAGATTTCTGTCTAAATTTTCTAAGGTTTAGAGGGATATGAAAAAGGCTAGTTCTCTCCCTTGCCTGTGTATTTGAGTCTAAAACAAGGTGGGAGACATTTCTCCCATGAGCTGTATGCATCTGTTTTTGAGACCTTGTGGCTCACTATCACTGTAGGTATGGGCATACATTAGACATTCTTGATGAAACAGCAACAGTCAGTTGCCCTTTGTCTACCAAAGAGGGTAAAAAATGATCTAGGTTGAGTGTTGGACTATGATCTGGGGACCAGGGTTTGAATCCTCACTCGGCTATGAAAACCCACTAGGTGACCTTGGGCAAGCCACATGCTCTCAACCCTCAACTTTGACTTAAGGTTGCCAGAAGTTGGAAACAATTTGAAGGCACATGAAAGCAGCAACAACTGTTTTTAGCCAAAAGATTACAGTTTCTGCTAAGTTCAGCTCTCCCTCATGGTGTTCTCAAATTATTCTTCCTTCTTTACCTTGATCTTGTATATCTGTACTTGGTGCGCGCACATATTCTGTCTTATTTAGGAACTATATATCTATTGGGGGAAGGGAGGGAGAGTACAGTTTTAGTGTTCTAAAAACAGCATCAACAAAAAAATGTTCCAAATGATGAAAATTACATTAGTAACAAATATTTTCTCATGTCATTATTTTTATATAACCTTAATCTTGCAAAATCCTACCTTCTAGTAAATACGAAATCCACATGGAGAACTGAATACAGCATTAGTAAAACATATGGCTATAATACTTCTTCTCTTCTTTCCACAATCAGTTGGATTCTTTTCGTTTTAATATTTACTCGCTAAGATGAGATGCTAGTCTGCATGGTGATAAACAGTCTTGTTCTGGCATCTGAAGGTGACCTGTCAGTTCATATGGACAAATCTCCTGCTTACTGAAATGTACAAAATAAATCATTAAAGCAGGCAGGTGCTCATTCCCAGTTTTAAATCACCATAGATTTATGATTTGAATTAATGCTTCATTTGGTCATAGAAATAGATGCTGAGACAAATGATATGCAGTGGTTGGAGCTTCCATACTGTAGCCATCCTAATATTGATTACTGAGATGTCTTTGCAATCTCTTGTTTATATCAAGCACTGTCTTGTGACAGGTTGGCTGATACCAGCTATACTGCAGATAAGAAGGAAAAATGTCCTGGATTCTTTTTAGTGGCAACTTCTCACACAGCACAGAGTAGAGATAAATTATTTTGGCTGGGCTGTTTAAAGTAAAAGCAACATACCCTAGCCTTCAAAATGGTACCACTCGTAGCATTGTGATATTAAAACTGATTGTTTTTCAAAGAGCAAGGTCACATTTAAATGAGTTCAAAAGTATTTTCTTTCTGCACTTACATTTTTTAATGGGAAAACAGGACAATTGTACTGCTCAGTTTTAAACAAACTATCCAGGATGAGAGTGATACAGAGACACATTATTCAGCTCATATTTCCCTTAGCTTTATCTTTCAGGAGCGGTTCCCTATTAAATAGGCATAAAATATCCTGCATGGACTCAGGGTTTGACTGTGTTGCATCTCTTTTTGTCGTTTGTTAGTATAGTATAATTATTTGTTGATTGTTTTTAACATCTGTTATAAAATCAAGGAAATTCAAATAAAAAAAATAGATATACAAAATTTAAAACCTTGTGTAAATATTTGTAGCTGGTCCACCAGATTTGTAGCTGGTTCATAATTGCTGCTGCCTATCAAGGAAAGAAAGTCTCATTCCTGAGGAGCTGTCCTGCATCTGCCAAGCAAAGTGGCTTCCAGCCAGGCTCCAGGCTACTATAGGCTTTAGATACCCTCTCTCCTTTCTCTCCCTGTTTACGCCACCAAATGGATGGCTCACTTATTGCCCATGTTACCCAATTGACCTCCCTCTTGCCACCTCACCACTGGCAATGCTGTGGGTGGGTTCCCTAGGAGGCCCCAAGCAGCATGTCACAGGCTCTCAGGAAATTAGCAAGGCAGGGAAGGAAGGAGGAGAAGAGCACCTTTCCTTGCATCCCTCACTTCATGCACGGCTAGAAGTACCAAAGCTTCCTTTCTAGGGGCATTTAGTTAGACTTCTGCAATGCATTTTACATTGGGCTACCTTTGTGCCAAGTTCGGAAACTTCAGTTGGTTCAAAATATGGCAGTCAGGTGGGTTACAGGAACATCCAGGAGTGAACATATTACACCCATACTCATGTCACTCCATTGGCTGTCAATTAGTTTATGGTCAAAGTACAAAGTGTTGGTTTGGGTCCAGGTTATGTACAGGATTGCCTTCTCCATACAATTCACCCAAACACTGAGGTCCTCTGGATGGCAGTTGCTGCAGCCTGCAAGAATCTGACTGCATGAACCTGACTGTAAGAACCCTTCTCATCGCTCACTCCAAGACTGTGGAATGACCAGATGGAAGAGATCCGACAGCTAAACCAGCTGTCAGAATATAAGACACATTTGAAGACCCATCTCTTCTGGCAGGCCTGTCCAGGCAATTTTTAATCATGAATTTTAAATATGAATTTTATATTCCATTATTGTTCTACGTAAATGGCATAGTTATTATGTTTATTTTATGCAGCTTAATATGTGTATTTTATGTAATGACTGTGTTTTAACTATGTTGTAAACCACCTCAAATCGTGAGGAGAGGTGGGTAATAAAACAACAACAACAACAACAACAACAATATCCCAGTTGACCAACCAGTCTGTGGTCACCACTGGCAGCCCTTGCCCATTGTGCTGATCTGGTGCTGATGTACAGCTGGGGACATTACCCCCCCAAAACATTCACTGGAACCCAAACGCACTCTTGATGGCTATGAACATACTAGAGTAGTTCAAGCCCTGGCAGTTGTCTGTAGAATTGCTAGGTCAGGACATCCTATGTCCTGTTACTTCAGGCTCAGAATCTGTGACCTAGAGAAGCCCACAATGATGTAACCAAACACAATAAACTAAACATCAGACACAGTGTCTCAGAACATGTGCATCAAACAATAAACACCAGCTCTAGCAAATGTGATAATATTTCTCTACTTAAAAATTAAGTTGTGAAAGGCAAACCTGTGGGCAGAGTTAGGGTGATGGATGCCCTGATTCCACCCCCAGGGCATCATGATGCCGTGCACTGTACCAGACAGTGCGCGGCATCATAGCGTGCCTCCGGCGCTGCATCCAGATGATGCAGTGCTGAGGGGCACCATACAGCTGCATTGCCACGACTATGGTGCCCTTTTGAGGGCTCAAAAAGGAGCTGCTTTTTGCAGCTCCTTTTTGCATCCTCCAGAGGCCAGATCGGGGCCACAGCATGTGGTCGCTGCTGTCCTGATCCGGCCAGGAAAGGGATGGCCTCCGCTGTCCCTTAGGGGCAATCTGTAGAGCCCCTCTGTTCTAATCAGTCCAAAACAGACTACAGCAGCAGGGAACTAGAATACACAGAGATTAGATTAGATTAGAGATTGACCTACAGAGAGACAGATATGTAAAATCCAAGGTGATGCTTTTGCCCTGAGATTCTTCTCTTTTACCCTGAAGATGGGAGGCCAGGTCCTGAAGCCAGAGAATCCTACTTGTCCCTTAAAGATTTTGGGGGGAGGGCAGGGGTCTGGATTGCTTATTGCTATCTATGTCCACCTGCAATCAGGCCTTCTTGTCATCTGTTTACTTCCCGTTGGTGGACAACCGTTTTCCTTTTGCCACTCCAGCTACTTCCTCCAGATCTAGCTGTTTTAAAATATTTCCTTCTCTCTTCCCTTTCCACCTCCCCTACTGTGGCCTACTTCCATATGAGAAAGTAAAAATCTTTCCAAAAGATTAACTGTGACAACTCATTCAACTAAATGTTAAGGGGGTGTGTATTCCCTGTTATTAACCTGTTTTCTCACCAGCAACAGGCTTTCCTCAATGATATAAGCCACAGTGATTGAACTTGCCAAGTAAATTGCCATGCTGTTTACCTCTCTGTGTCCAATCAAAAACCAAAATATACTAAATAAAAGATATGTAAGTGAGGAAATGCATGAGCTATGACAAAGATGAGGGAGTAACTCTTCTAAAAATGTGCCAAACCTATCATTTAGTTTGACCCTCTGGCATCTGTGGGAGGTTGCACTCAATCATTACCATCATTTTCCTCTTTTCAATTCTGAGCAGTCTGAAAATTGTGAGAATGCATGTTGGAAAGTCCCCAACAAAGTCCTGGAAAGAGGACAGTGCTGATCACTGTGTTTCTAAGTAAGCCAGGAGAAAGCCACAACTGATGAATATCTGTAACTGATACAGGTGGGTGAAGAAGAGCAAGAAAATAAGTGACCATATTTCCTCACAAATAAATGAGATAAAGTATGCTATGATGCCTGCAGTAATAGAAACAGTGTGTTTATCTTGGTGAGAGTGGGGTAGACGAGGTGGTGAACCTTCATCTTGGTGTTGAAGTATATCTCTGCATTCATCAGGATATGGACAACAATCCTAAAGTTGGTAAATATGTGTCTTGAAATGAAGAGCTTTGCAGCTATTAGAGTGCACTGAATTTTGGAATGAAGAATGGTCTGGTCTTTATCTTTTTGATGAGGGGTGAGCATTTAATATGTCCTAGGCAACAAAATGAGTCATCCCTGGCATTTCAGGATTTCTGAAGAAAATTTTGTTTGTTGCCCCAGTTCAATAAAGCAGTCAGATGAATGTGTATACTGTACATTTACAGCCCTTTTGGATTCTAACCACTGAGTATATTGATTACTGAATTCTTACTTATCCGTTTTGCCTTTGTCGTTGTTTTAAAAAAAGATGTGTAGAAAGATTTTTGGGAGAAATCTTTGCATAGAAACAAGTTTCAATCTTATGTTTACTCTTCATGTGCAAAAAAGTGTGATATGCTACATAAGGACTCTGATAGTCGTCAAGATGGGCTTTGTAATTTTTTGTGGTTTCTTTTTTCTGTGTGGATGTGTTAATAGGTGGCCTGTGTGATCTTTGTGGCCATATTAATCATCAGTTTGGATCATTATTCCCTCTTATAATTTGTACGCACAACAACACTTGTTTAGCCCCTGCTGCATGTGTGTGGTTTTTGCAAATTATCCATGATATCCAGAAAACAGCTGTTAGGCCTCAGTCCTGGAAACATCATGTCCACATCCTGAGATTGCATTTGTTGAAAAATATTCATTACAAAATGAGTAGAAAGTGACTCATCTATGCCTCCCTCTCATTCTCTTGACATTGTAGAATCCAAGCTGGAATCTGGAAAACACAATGCAAATTGGTCACAGCAGGCTTTTAAGTTTTCTGCCACCTGATCTCTCAAACCCTGTAGAGAAGTCATTTCACCACCTGAAACAGCTTCACTGTTTGGCATGCACAAAAGTAAGATTTCTCTGGTGCCATCACTGTCATAGAGCAGTGAATTCTTACTCGTGTTTGGTCATGCTGGCAGTGAGTCTTCTGCCCTGTGTGTGCTAATCATTGGTCCATTCATTTCATTGACTTCAGAATAAAAAGAAATGATATGTGATTTGTTTGAGAACAATGAAGAGGAATCACATCAATGGTTCATATGGCTCACTCTTCTGCAGCCTTGGCAGAACTGCCAGCTAAGACTGAAAAAATCATTCTTCCAAAACATTAGAAAACCCACTGACCACCTTCTAGGGTGTGACTATTAATGTTCATTCTGCAGCCTTCAGTGTCCAGTGCCTGAGTCCTTCTTGGGCTCCCAGCACCAAAGGTAATGCCTCTCAGAACTAGCAGACTACAGAAATGTTTATCGAGAGAGAGTTTATTTGATCTTTATTCATCCTTGCTCCAGGCTGTAATTTAAACAGACAAATAATTTTAGGTCGCATTTAGAGGTACTTAAGTTTGCTACACAATATCAGAGTTGGTGATTAGTATTTCCATAGCTATTACATTGGCCACCTATTAGAAAATCTTTTGCTGAACAATTTCCAAACTCTAAATTTGGCCAGGACCAGATTAGAAACCCATTTTGCCACCCAATGTGAGTTTCTCCAGTTTTCCCCCATCTAATATATGAGGGGAAAGAGAAAATATAAGGAACGCTTTTTACTGTAGTATTGTCCCCAGAAGTAGTACAATTAATATTAGGACTGACTGTGGTTGAGTTCAGACTCTGGGAGTCTGCATTGGGTCACCATTGAGGATTCAAAGCAAATGTCATATTTACAGTGAATTAAAGCACTAAAGGCCCTCTACTATGGACACTAATTTATGTGGTAGCTATGTTACTGAGCTGTAAACAAGGAATTCAATGGTATAAATCTTGCCTCAGCCCTCAGGCATGAACTTAATGGAGAGTCTTAGGAACCCAACATTTTCCCAGCCTTATCGACCCTCATCCACAAATGTTGGATGTGTGGCCCTACACGTTTCAAAGAGACACTATCACACTGAAGAAGATCCATACAAGTCGATAGCAATAAGAAACTTGTGTGGGAAGTTTAACATCAATCTTACATTTTATCAAAATTTAAATGTATAAACATCAGGAGAAAAAGACAAAACCTAAGTTAAGAAAGGTTGCAGCTCAGAAACATAGGTATGACCTATTTTTCTGAACAGTTGCTTAGCAAGACTGAAGAAAAATTATTATTTTTTCTGCCATAACTATTAATGTCAAAAAATACTGTATAAACACTCTAAAGCATTCTCCAAGGATCAGCAAGGAACTTTTGACATTACCTAATGGCTGAACCACATATCTCGTAAACAGTGATCAACAATAGTAAATTACTTGCAAGGTAGGAAATGAGTTCATTTATAATATGATCTCAAAACAGATGTTCCAAAAACAAATCTCATTGTTTAAACTGTAATTATACTTTTAAGAACTCCTGCTATTATTTCTTTAAGGAAATGAAGCAATCAGAAAGACTTCAATGTTCTCTGTTTCTAAACACAGTTAGGAAATGTAAGACGGACTTAGATAGAATAATCTATGAACAACCACAAGATGTGTTGAAAATGGAGGGGTGCTTTTGACACACCATGCTTCCTTTTTATCTGCAAAAAATTTGCAACATTCAAAACAGTAAGAGACATGTTTATCACAAGTCCTGATCTCTTGACTGCAGGGAAACATTTGCCTCCCTTAAACTTACTACTTGGCTCTAAAAAAAGAGTATCAAAGCAATTGATTAGAAAATATGTTCCTCAAGTGGCCTCCTCCAAGAACAGAACAGTATTAAATGTAGTCATTTCCTTTCTCTCAATTCATGTGTCTATTTTAGAAGGAAGAATTAATTTTATGGCTCCAGGAAAAAAAAAAGTCTTGAGTCCTTGAGAAAGCAAATACAAGGAAACAGAGAACACATGCAGGCCACTGAGCACAGCTCTGCAGTTGCACATCTGAATCTCTTCCTTGGCAATGTTAATGAACCTCAAATCCTCCCTATAATTAGATGAGGGAATTGCTTATATTTTCAAACAGATGATGCTGCTATAATGAAACGATTGACAGGGAATTTAAGACTGTCTACAGTAGTCATTTGGTTTCTGTGCCTTCCCCCCCCCCCCCCCATAAGTTTAAAAAGAAGATTGGCTGTAGACTCAGGTCCTAGGAGAGGTAGTAATTTACATAGAATGCTATGACAGATGTCGTAGTACAGTGAGAAAATAAAATGGGAAAGGGAAGAATGATGGGCAGGTACACCCCTGATTTTGGGAGGGAGGAGGTGTCCTGCGTTTCTACTGCCTGGGTTCTTTAAAAGGGGCCGAGACTCAAGAGATGGATCCGGATTGAGTGCACAGCTGTAACTGCTGATGAGCTAATTGCTCCTTATCTCTCAGCCCCATTCATCTTCATTTTTTACCAATTACTGAGAATTATCTGTGTTCTCAGTTGGATATGAGAGTTAATCCTTTTTGGTTAAGCTGGCAGTACTGTGAGCAGATTCCAAATCGGAGGGTGAAAAAGCCAGAGCGTGCTCTTTCTAAAAACTCTCTATTCAGTGGTAGTACTGTTCTTTGTAAGAATTTTTGTTCAACAAATTATAATTCACCATCTTTTCCCTTTCTTTCTTTTCTTCTCCCCCAACCCATGTATATATATATTTTTATCTGCTTTGCTTTCGCATGTATCTCACAGGTTTTTCCCCCCCTTAAATTGAGTGCCATGTCAAATTCAGCCTCATTTCTGCAAAGTTGTATTTTAAGAGAAAAATAAGTCTCCCAGGCCAAATGTCAGCCTAGGCATTAGATATGATATACAAGTGCTTTCTCCTTGTGATATAAAAATTTAACTGGAAGAACAAGACAGTACCCGTAAGTTGTTTCAGACATATGACATGCATTTGGCAACCATTCAGTCACTCTTTATCAACTGTTTTAGGATCAACGGGTGAAAATGCTACCACTAAGTGTTCCCAAAACAATAGTTTTAAAAGAAGCTCTAGAGCACTAAATTGTATGTTAAGTGTGTCACTTTTTTAAAAAATGTGCTTTTATACTGATTCCCTGGGAAAGCTTTTGAATACCTGTGCTCATGTGTCAAACATACACTAGACTTTTAATCTAGAGGGCAGGTGTAAAGGACAAAAAATAATTTGTCATAGTAAATTTAAGAAAAATTCATGTGAGGCTCACAAAATACTCCTGGGCCTCTGTGTATTTCAGGGACTGTTTCCTTTCACTGGTGAGAAGACTTGCGGTAGCCAGTTTGATGTAATAATCTGAAAAGCAATTAGCCAATTTATAAAAGGATTAGCAAAGCAGTGCTTTTGTGCTAGATAGTCAATGGAATTTTGAAGAAAGGTACTTCCCTAGTTTTCAACTGTTATGTGTAATGTCAGCAGGCTGAAGCTCTAGAAGTAATGAATTAAATATGTTTTAGCAATGAAATTGGAATGAGCTCATGCTGCTTCTGGAGATCAAAGTGAAATAAGATGTCATATCAATATCTGGATATATGTAATAAAATGTTTTAAAATATGATTTACAAAATGTACTTGCCATTTATTGCCTTTATATTCTTCGACTCCATGGTTGTTGGAGCTGTTTTTTTGTGATTTCATTATGTGTCAAGAAATATAGTACCATCAGTTTAAATCCAATTTTCATCCATACTAGAGTAAACCCCTTGCAATCAATAGGGTATATATTAGTGTAGGATAACAAATTGCATTCCTCTCAGTGGATCTACTTTAATTGGGACTAAAATTAAATTTAACACATAATTTTAGAAATGTTCATCCAACCACCTTCTTTACTTCGGTATAGTTTATAATCACTGATTTCTTGATAGTTACAGTAACGTGATCTTTTGAGCATGCTATAATAAGAAATGTGAGTGGACTAATTGTATTACTTTGCTACATCCTATTAGACTCTATGTAGCCCTACTCCACAAATGTAAAAAAGAAATGAAATAACTGAATACTGAAAAAGTGTACATGTCAGTTTCATTGCTAAAGAAATTATCTGTAAGCAGACCACAGATGCTCACGTATCGCTTGACAAAGTGGTCTCTGGCCTATGCAAGCTCTTGCTACAATAGAAACATTTAGCCCTTAAGGTGTCTCAGAACTCTTCCTTCTATAGCAGACTTACACAGTTTTCTCTCTAGAACTTAAAATAACATTATGCACCTCATTCATTCAATTAAAAGCTAGCAAACAGGCAACACATGCACTTTAGAGAAAGTGTGTTACATTCAAGTAGTCTTTTGTTGGATGCTAGTGTGAATTTAATCTGTCTTTGAAGCAATTTTCTGCCTTTTTTCTAATTTACACTCAGAAAACAATTGAGTGAAAGAAAGTATATGGAGCTTCTTTATGCTATGCAAAGTGACTGTACAACTGCTTGCTCATACATAGGTTTCATAAACTTGCCCACTGTAAAGCAAACCCTAATGGTTGGAGGAGAAACAGTTCTCCACTGGAAAGGAAGTCTTGCTTTGCATTCCCTGTTTGTGGCTTTGAAGCTTCTGTAAGCATTGTGCAATTGTCGTTGAAAGAATTTCCCCCCTTAAACTGGCATGTGAATGAAGAAATGCTGTTGCACATTTATTCTCAGCTGCTTATTTTGAGTTATCTCCCCTATTTTTCCTTACATCATGACTGATCTGTTGATGCTTTCCAACAAAATTCTTAGCTTAGCCTGCTATATCCATTAGGACAACTCCTTGTGGTACCAACTGAGGGGAGGAGACATCATCTCATCTGGATAGTGGGCACATTTTGCCTGCCCACCCCCAGCTTAAGCATACCTTGCATGTTCCACATGCAAAGGGGGAGCATTTGTCCTCCATCTAAAGCCTATGTTTAAAGAAGTCTGCTGTGACATGTATTGAACCTGATTCACTTGTAGCACCAGTTGTACTGGCACATCCAAGAACCCAGGGATATATTTAAAGCTCTGGTCACAACTTGTAGGGTTGTGTTTTATTTGTATTAACAGTTGAGAGTCGGAGAAGTTGATGAAACCTATGGTAACGTTGTTGTACATGTAGATATAGTTATTTTATCACACCTTAATTTAGAGTGGAGTCCTGATTGACTGACATCAGTTGGAATATTATTATTCACTTAAATTAGGTGAGGTTTCTGTGCTATTTTTTCTAGATTGTTCCATCTGCTAATTGAACAGAAATCTGGTATGCTCCTTGACTTTGCTTAACAAATTGCCTTTTATAGATTTAAGGGAAAGTATTTTACTTGCTTTGTAAACTGTACTGAAATATCTTTCTCATACACTATCTATCAACATGTGCCATGGAGCATTTATTATGCAGTGCACTGATATGTGGAGAAAATGGATAGTTTCTGTGTACCTTCAAGTTGTTTCTGACTTAAGGTAACCCCAAGGCAACCCTATTATGGGGTTTTATTGGCAAGATTTTTCAGCAGATTTGCCTTTGCGTTTCTCAAAGGCAGAGAGTGTGACTTGCTCAAGGTCACCCAGTGAGTTTCCATGGCCAAGTGGAGATTCAAACCCTGGTCTCCAGAGTCATAGTCCAATGTTCAAACCACTATACCATGTTGTTGTTGTTGTTGTTGTTGTTGTTTATTTGTATAGCACCATAAATTTACATAGAACTTTACAGATACAATCAATTTAAGACGTTAAATCCTGTCAAAGGTGTACAATTGAAGTCATGTGGCTTAAATCATGGCATAAAAGATCTGCTGGAACTCAAGAAGGATCCATCTTGTCCACTATCCTGCTTCCCACAGGGGTTAACTACATGCCTTCAAAAAAACCCCAGAGGCAGGGCCTGTTGTTATTCCATGGCAACTGATACAGACTGCCGCACTGTTTGCAGAACTGAGAAGGACTCACCTGGTTTTATGTGGCTTCTAGCCTTCACTCAGTTCTGCTTGCATGTATACCATATGCACTAATGTATAAGACTAGAAATTTTAGTCAAAAATTGCACTCCAAAACCTGAGTCAATGTATCTACAGGTCAATATAAATATTTAATTCTTATTTTTTTAAAATATTGAACTGTCCTCTGGTGAAAGGTAAGAGTGTAATCTATCTTGGACACTCTGACCTTCCTCTATTCTCTTATCCATACAGCCTTTAGGGTGAGTGTAAACAGTTATGCCTTCTGAAATTTTAGACATTGTTTGGGATTCTTTCTCTTTGCTTCATCATTTACATCTTTTGTTAAAGACCTCTAATTTTACCCTTGACTTATCCATGGGTCATATCAAAATTCATAATTGTGGCCCTCAAACCTGCCCTTGTCTTATGTATGAGGTCAACTTATAGTCAAGTATATACGGTACTTCACCTTTTGCTGTTTGTTTCTTATTCATTAAGGCAGAGGAAAAAACTCTTTTTGGGGCCAAGATCCTGCTCACTTATTCCATGTTAATTTAAAAAATTAATGAAAAAATTATGTTATAATAGTGATCCTGCATTTGGCTTTCTCAGTTGACAAATTTGTGCGGGATGGAGGCGTGGGATGGAAGAGGGCACTTCCAGTGCCATCTTTCCTTTATAAGTCATTCCAAGAGCTGTCCCTTTTTTGATATAACTTCACTTGCTCACCCTTTTCTGATACTGAATGAAAGTCTTTATCCCAGGAGTACTGAGTCACATGCCACAGGAGGACTTAGGACTCTTGAAACAATACAGTATTCTCACAAATTCTTGGTTAAATGTTTCATTGAAATAGGATGCTCAAAGCAACTGATTTCTTTTCGGGATAAGTAGTGGGAAGCTTGTGCCTCCCTAACTGCCCCTGAACCTGGTGATTCTATAGCCATCATGACTAATAGCTGTTAATAGGCTTATCCACAATGAATTTATCCTCTAATCGCCTTTTAAAGGCATCTAAGCTAGTGACCATCACCACTTCTCATGGCAGTAAATTCTGTATGTCGATTATGTGTTTTACAAAGAAATGCCTTTGTTTGCCCAAAGCCATGTTTAGCCATATTTTAATGCATTTACTCTTTTACAAATGTGCACATTATTTGGTTGTTGTAATAATTTAAACACATTGGTTTGCAATTACATACTTCATTTCAGTGTTTTGGAATATGATAGAACACTTCTGGTCATCCAGTCACACCTTTTTATAACCAAACTATATCTGCTCAGAGACTGCAATTGTGAAACAAATAGATTTCTGTTCAGCTTTTCTGAGCAAGACAGCAAAGGAAGGGAGCTTATTTAAAGACTTAGGGGCTAAACAGACCAGTATTGAAAAACGGTGTTGGGGGGCAACATGGGGGTCTGGCATCTGCCCCCGTGCCAGTGCCATGTCATGCACCAAACTGCATGACGGGTGGCATCGTGACACTCCTTTGGCATAGCGCTTAGACACGCTGCACCAAAGGAGCACCCAAAAACCACTGCCATGGCGGTGACAAGGGTGCCATTTTGCCAGTCCTAAAAGGAGCAGCATTTTGCTGTTCCTTTTAGTGCCAGCAAAGCTCCGGATCAGGGGCATGGCATGTGGTTGCCACGGCCCTGATCCAGTGATGAAAGAGGTGGCAGGATTTCACTACAAAGGGGTGGTCTGTTTTGTCTCCTAGGATACAATCCTGTGCAATATTACGTGGGACTAAGCTTCACTGTGTTCTGTCATTGACATGATTTTAGCTGCCATGGCTCCATCCTACAGAATCCTGGGATTTGTAGTTTTATGAGGCAACAGTACTTGTAGCAGAGAAGGATAAAGAACTTGTAAAACAACAGATCATACGATTCCTTAGGATGGAGCTGCAACACTTAAAGTGGAATCAAGCTGCATTATTTCTACAATGTAGATGCACCCTCAGAAAGATAATGACATAAGGCCTTCCTCCTTTATTGCCATGTGGCAATTGTTAGCGTCATTCAAAGTTTAGCACCCAAATGGTTTTGTCCCCGGGGAAGGATTGTTGTTGTTGTTGTTGTTATTGTTGTTAAGAACTGTGTCTTTCCTATCAGTTTGGGAAAGGATCTTTGGGAAAGGATCTTGAGTTAGGGCAGTAGTATGCAGACTTTTCAGCCTTGGGACCCCCTTTCCATCTACATGTGAAAGTTCTGTCCCATCACTTGATGTAGCAAATGGATAAAAATGTTTTGTTTATAAAGTGTACATATTTTCATTTGCATATTGATGTATATTCATATTTTAACATTTTGTAAGCAAATAACATCGTTCAAATTACCATATATACTCATCTATACGTTTAAAAATGTATTCCCGCAAAATTGACCCCAAAATCCCAGGTTGATTTAATTACAAGTCACTATAGTAATGTGATAGCAGCTCTTTCAGGTTTCCCCATGCAATTTCTTTTTCTCTTGAGACAGAGCCCTGGGTGATAGATTGATATTGCTTAAGAGTCCCACTCCCACCCTCGCAAAGGCTAAAACAAAAAGCTGAATGCTGAAGCAAAAAGCCTCAATGAGAGTCGCTCTTGCCACACACACATATACATACACTGAAGGAGCCTCCACGTTTTACCCTTGAAGTATCCACAGGTCATGGCAAAATCCATAATGTTGGCATCAAAACCTCTCCTTGATTTATACATGAAGTTGACTTATAGTCAAGTATATATGGTAGAATAATTTAGTTAAGCAAATTCAATACAGGTATAAATTTTACACATAAAATAAATTTGAAATAAATAAAATAAATAAAACATAAAATAAATTTGGAAAATAAATATTTGATTTCAGGGGAAATTGTTTACACACACACACACATTTAATCTAACCTGTGAGATTTTAACAGAAGCCAGTGGGGAATCCAGATGCTATCTAAGTTCAGTCTTTTCCTTCTTCTCATGGGTAGTTATTTAGGTGTGTCCTTCTCCAAGAGCCATCAGATGAGGATGATGATTTACACATGTTTCTTCCCTTCCTTTCACTGACTTTTCTCACTATGAGTAGAAACAAATGGCCAAAGGAACCATTCTTAGCTCTGGAGATTGATTGATTGATTTATGTAGCCCTGGACACACATTTGTGGAATCAGGGTTGCACTCGGTGGGGATTGTTTAAAGCGGGTGGCCAATTGACTTCCACATAAATGTGGCTCAATATTCTGCAAGAGCAATTATATAAAGATGGTGCCATGTTGAGCAGCTGCTGCACACTATAGTTTATTTTGCTAAAAAATTTTTTTTAACAATTGTTGGTGAATAAATATATTTTGTATACTGAGGAAACTGTGCATTGCTTTTGCAGCAATGATGTAGAGAGCAGTAATACTTGAAAAATCAAACGGGAGGGGAGAGGGGTTTTAAATATGGTTTTCTTAACAGCAGGTTCTAATGGAAACATGGACCCTTCCATTTATTCAGTGCTGAGAGAATTACTAGTTTGATAATGACTAGGAATGTTGTTATTAAAACAGTGTGTGCAGTTCATTTTCAACAGTTTTGAATTAGAGTCTGCACTAATGAAACGGATACGGTTTCTTTCACAAAGGGCAGATCTGTTAGTTAATATAGCTGCAGCAGTGCCTTGTGGACCATGCCTTTAGCTCTATTTGTATTTCACAGCATGATAAGCAAAGAGTGTTGATTTTCAAGGATCCTGCTGATGAAAGGTAATGGCATTATTACATCTTTATCTCAAAAACAGAACTGTGCAGTAAATGATTCCCTCCTTTCTCCCTTGTACCTCCTCCCCTGGTCCCTTCCCTCACTGTTTCCTTATGACACAAAAGATTTCTTGGTTAGAAAACCGTTTTTATTTCTTTAAGTCACTTTAGTCTTGAAAATGATATGTTATTATTTAATGTCTGCACAGCAAGCCTGAGAGCACCTAATAGCGAGTGGATTGGAAGTGAAGTGCCTCCTGCTTGCAGATATGGATCGGCTCAGTCACACGCTGTACCAGCTGTCATCTCGGCCATACTGCTGTGATTTAATTAGTCTGTTTATGTCCTTTCTAATAATATTTCCATCTCTATGAAAGGGCAAATGCGACAGGGACTTCTTTCCCCCTCTCCGGGTTCCACACACTGAGGAATGCGGCCTACATCCGATATTCTGAGATGCAGGATTGAATCACCATTCCTGTCATTTCAAGCTGTTGATAAATTGTTCAGCCAAGAAGCGTACTTACTTCCTTGGGGTCATTTGTGTGCTAGAGACTGTAATCTGTACTGCAAATGGAGTACAAAGCAGTGATATTCTGTTCTTGTTTATGTATTAATGGGAGATCCAAATGGAACAAAAGAACATTAGTGGAATCCTCTCCTAACTGTCCATACCAACACATAGATTAATTATGTTATGCTTCTTTTAAAGGGAAGAACTATCACTATTACTAAATTTCAGTAGCAATTTATTCACTTTCATAGGAGCGTGAAATACAAGATTTGATCTGCTGTTCTATTTGTCAATGTTTCCTGAAAGATTCAGAGCTATTGTCAATCCCAAGTGTTAATAACTTTTAAAATGTTGCTTGATGTTTGTATGATATAATCAGTCTCTGTGCAGATGCTCCAATCTGTGGATGGCAAGCATGTAGTTGGAAGGGCTAACTGTATTACCTACAGTTAGAATACTTTAGTTGAACGGAAATATTTGGAGGCAGATTATAGTGTGGTGTAGTGGTTTGAGTGTTGGACTGTGACACTGGAGACCAGAGTTTGAATCCCTGCTCAGCCATGAAGCCCACTGGTGGCCTTGGGTAAGTCACACAGGAGATTATCACATTAGGGATGGGGCATCATTGCCCTGTTCCTGTCCCATCCTTTCTGCCTGATCGTGGGAAGGACTTTCACAAATGATGTGGCATTGACCCGGTGGGGGAGTGTGGGTGAAAGTGATTGTGTGAAACACTTTCACTTGCAAGTGTGCTGAATCCGTTATTCAGCCACCTGGGAAGCATGAGTGAAAGTGATAGTGCAAATCACTTTCACATGAAAATGGGCTGAAAAGTGGTTTCTACTGTCATTTGCAGTGTTTTGTAATAATCCATTATTACTATGACAGCAGAAAGCACTTTTCAGCCTGCTTTCATGTGAAAGTGATTTGCACTATCACTTTCACCTGGGTCATGGATGGGATAAGGATGGGGGAGCGATCCTGTCCCTATCCTGTCCCCATGTGAAAATATCCATGTTCTCAGCCTCAGGGGAAGGCAATGGCAAACCTCCTTTGAACAAATCTTGCTAAGATAAAACCTTGGTAGGGTCAGCATAAGTTGGAAACAACATGAAGGCACATGTTCAGCTTTGTAAGTGTTAAGAGTCAGTGATAACTCTTCAGGAACATTAATGTTTCTATGTGCTATAGCTTTAATCATAACTAGAGGGGCGATATTACACAATAAAACAGATGGTAATGCTTATAGAACCTTTCATGTGAGAGTTGCAACCAGGTAAAGTAATACGTTGAATTGATACATGGGTTCAATCTGTGATTTATTTTTTTTAAATGCACCTATAGCTGTGGAAAGCAGTGATTGGGACAATAGCGTATAAAGAGGGATGCAGTCCATTGCTGACCAACCCATTGAACAACGAGACCAGACACAGAGAACTGGGTTATATATAAAATGGGCAGCTTTATTTAACTCAATTTATTTAAACTTCAAGAAATGCAAAACCAGGGGGGAAGAACCTCATGTAGGAACAGCTGGCAGATGGTCAGCTTCTTGACCAATTCCCCAGCTTTTCCTGGATGAAAACACCAGAGCCCCAAAGGCAATCCATAATTGGGTTGCTCCTCGGCCATCCGTCCAGAAGGCCAACGCAAGACTCCCCCGCTTTACTCACAAGACTTAAGGGTTTAAATCTCAAGCCAACTCCAAGGCAAGTCTCTTTCCCTCTGTGTTTAGTTGCCAAACCTAAATGTCATTTCCAGAGACCTACCTTCACCCTTTAGGAGGGTGCCGAGTTGTTCATCTGAACCTCTATCTCTTCCCGCCTATATGTGGAACTTATATATGACCACACATTTGTCAATTGTCATAGTCCTCAACAAACAGTGTGGGGTAGGCAAGGGCGACTAGAATTAATTCTCACACTGATGTCAAGCGGGAAGGTGGGCCAGTGTTTGAAGCCAAGTGAGAGGGGGTTGGGCGGTGAGCCTCAAGGAGGCCAAGCCCCCTATCTTTTCCAACAGCCCACAACGAATGCCATTTTCATTTTAAATGGTGGTCTCTTCAAAAACTCCTCCCAGACCACAAGTCCAGGAAGAAGAATTCTTCTGTTCTGAAAATGTGTCCCCTGTGCAACCATGTGCTTCTTGAGAGAGTTGTTGTCATTGGCATTGATTTTTGTTAGAATGTGCTAAGTTTGACAAAACTGAAATATTGTACCCTGCACCCTATAGTTCTTAATCAATTTATCTTGTGGTTGCTATATAAGTAACAGCAACATTAACAACATCCCAACCCAAACATGTTAGGTGCATGCATGCATGAGCACTGCCTAGATTTGGTTTTGGATCACATTAGAAAGGAATTGGAGGTAACAGGAAAGGGTACCAAAACCAAAACTTTGGAAGAGTGTTTCGTTATACAGGCTGAGTTCCCTTATCTGAAAGGCTTGGGACCTGAAGTGTTTTGATTTTCATTTTCCCCCCAGATTTTGGAATATTTGCATATGTATATTGAAATATTCTTGGAGGTGGGACCCAAATCTAAACATGAAATTCATTTATTTTTCATATACATCTTATGCAGATAGCCTGAAGGTAATGTTATACAAAATATTTTTAATGATTTTGTACATGAAACTATTTTTGTGTACACTGAGCTATCCGAAAGCAAAGGTATCACCATTTCAGCCACCCATGTATATAATTTTGGATTTTGAAGTATTTTGGATTTCAGCATTCCAGTTAAGGGAGAGTTAATGTGGATAACTCCTAGGGACCTTTCACCTACTGTCCCTGTTGAATGGAAGAATCTAGGAATTTTAATCCAAATGATAGCTTTGGATAGCTCTGCTTGAAATATAGCTTTATTTTGCAGAAGTACCAAGGCTTGACATGAAGGAGAAAAAAAGGATATCTTAAAACTCCATTAATACTAAATATTATTTCTAATGTTCCATTATTCCAGACATGCTTTTCATTTTACCCTCAGTTTTTTAACAGGCTTTGTAGCAAGTACTAAAATACCTTGAGGTGCTGTTCGAAAGAACAATTCAGTCAGATGGTTGGCATTGCTTTAGACGTCTCATGGTCTCACATCATGATCTACCCTCTGGCATTTCCTACAGTTTCCTTATCACTGTCACAGAGGAAAAAAAATCTTATAAATTATATATTCAAAATATGTTTTCTCAGCTTCTGTTTGGTTTTCAGATACTCTCAGTGCTCATTCTAAGACATGCTCCTGAGGCCTTTGAAAAGTATCAGAAACTAACACCACTTAACCTGTAAGAAATAGGATTGATATTTAAAACTTAGACCATGTTGGTGGTTAGGATGAGCAAAACCGTTTTGCGGTTAGCACTAGTTGATGTGCATTGCTTTTTTAAGGATTTGACAAATGTTGTGTAATTTTATTCACTTTCTCAAATGTCAAGCATTGAACAATAGAAATGCTAATCCCACAAGAGCTGTAAATCAAAGCAAGTCCTCTTTGCAACTGTTTGTATAAAAGGTATTCTTCCCTGTTCATATAATTTATTTTAGAAGTGTAGCTATGTTGGTATAGAATTTAATTGTTATTTCTACTTGTCATGTTCATGGCTTACTCATTTGCACAGTAAGTTTATCAACAGCTACAGAGAGAGTAATGGCTTCTGTGGCTGAGATTGAAAGGAATGATTTGTAAGTGCAGGGGAAATCCACAGGCACAACCAGAGCTGTGCTTGCTGTCACTGCCATTTGTCTCTGCTGAAGAGACAAGTCATTGTCAAAGTGGAAACACCTTGTATCTTCAGCAGCAAAACCTGATGACACAGAAATATTTAAGTGAAGCTCCAGGTAAATATAGTACATATTCACCGCTTTGGTTGCTGAGCAGAGGGGCGGGTTAGAAATAAAATTTGTTGTTGTTGTTGTTGTTGTTGTTGTTATCATTATTATTATTATCTTTCTCTATTTACATGTTCAACAGGTTTGCAATACTCCTGATTTGCCAGGCCAACCAAAACCCTACTAATGCCTTCTTGCCTGGCAGGTGCCTGCTGTTTTTGGATTCCTAAGCAGGAAACAAAACTAGGTTTAGAGTGAAATCCAAACTGACAACCTGACGAAATCCAAAATGAGGGTCAGATGACCAATACTATGCTAGCTGAAGTTATGCTAAACCACTCCTAGACTCTACATGGTGATGTATGTTTACTAGTGATCAGTATGTGATCACCCCCACATCCATGTCTGGGTGCTACATGATGAACAATATTTAAAGTATCTAGGCCTTCAAAAATAATCTAAAATATTCCTGTGCTTATTTTGGACTCCACATCATTGGAGGGTAGGGCTTCATTTTGAAGCCTACCATGGGGTGATAATGGTAGGGAGTGTCCTTCATCTGTGTTAAAGCGATTGGTGAGAAATGCCTATACATGTGTGTTTTCCTGTACTCTCTCTCTCTCTCTGTGTACATGCACACAGGGGATAGCCTTTTTTTTAAAGTGTGTGTGTGCTTGTGTGTGTTTGTGTTTGTGTGTGAGAGACAGAGATAAAGATAGATTAATTTTATTTGTTTTAGCGTGGGATAGATTTTGCACGGTTTTGCAAGGTGTCTGGTTTGTAATTCATGCTGCTGTATAGATGTGTGGTGTTTGTGTGTGTTCATGTGCATGATCAGCATAGCATGCATTCTATGAAATGGCTACTTTGTTGGGGTTTGTGAGGGACAACATAATATTTCATATTTGGACTCTGTTCCTACTTCTGCCTTATATTCAGTTTCTTGGGGAAATTACTTGTCTGTGATCTTGATCAATTTACCTTCTGTAAAATGAACCTTGGTTGGAAAAAAAAAACTATAGATGTAAAAGCAATGTGTATGTATGTGTGTTGGTTATGGAACCCAGACCCCATCTGTACCATGTTTTTAGGTTTTGGATCAAACTGTTTTTCTTTCAACTTCACCATTTTATCTTCTGGAAAAAAGGAGATTTTGTGACTGACCATGATGGCTGTAGAATAATTATTTTTAAAAATATGCAAGCTTCTTCCCAAGCTCCTTCCTTGTTTGTGGCAGTACATAAAACCTTTTCTTAAAACTCCACATATGCGCACACTGGCTCCAAAGTTTTGGGAGCACAGCATATTCCTAATGTTTTTTTTAGGATTTTATCTTGACAGACTAAGTTATTCTCTTGACAAGAGTATATCTGATGATTGCAAACAACTTTCTACTAAATGTTCGATAGTATTACGTATTCATAAGATAAATGAATTGTGAGATGTGTGATTGCCTGATGATGTACTCATTTAGTTGTTCTTTTTTTTTCCTTTTACTAATCTCTGTCATGTTGGATTTACAAATGGAACAGAGTGACCTTTGAAATGATGATGGAAACGAAGAGATAAACACAACTTGAAAGGACAAACCAATTAATATAAATGTGTTGCACATAAAACTGATTTGAGTCCATTGCTATCTGTATAAACCTTTTCAGTGCTTACAAGAACAAAGAGAGCAAAGAGATGATATGACATAAGGAAGGCACATTTATTAAAAAAAATGTTCTATGATTCTAGCCAATGTCTATGCCTTGTACCGAAGAAAAAGTAAACCTGATTTAATTTTATATATTATTTATTTGCTCTCTAAGAATACTAGATTCTTAGGCTTGACTTTTTTTTTAGAATTGTAAATTACATGAACACCTGATATGAAAAAGGCTGATATTTATGTTTTTAAAAAATATTTTTTTCTTTGTAGCCTGTGCTTCTTAAAAAAAATCCCAGGTTAGGAAAACAAGGGTTAAAACAATAGTAACATATATCAATAAAAGTCTAATAAAACCAATAAACAATCAGTGAGCTATTGTAAGAGAGATCCATCGCAGTGGCAGCAAACTGCTCAGAAATATCTGAGTCAAGAGAAGGGGCTTTGGTGCCAAAAATCTCACAGGAGTTGGTACAAGGTGTACCTGTTGCAGGAAGGCCATTTTCAAGTCAGAGAATCCAGAAAATGATAATGGTGGGATGATGAAATAGGTTTAACCAGCTGAGTTCTAAGAGCACGGGCAAGCTGGGACAGGGAATGGCTTTCCTTCTAATGCTTTTACGGGTCCTTTAGGGCAGTGGTGTCACTAGGGCTTCAGGGAGTGTGGAATGCTCCAGATGTCACCCTAAGGAGGGTGACACCACTCCTCTTCAAACACTTACAGTTGGGCAGAAATGGGCTGACATTCGTCTGCTTCCCTTTAAAATGCTTTAAGAGATAGCAAGAGTGGGATAAAGCTCAGTGGGGGAAAAAAGGATAAGCCTCCAAAAATTTAAAATTAAAATTTCAAATTTGAAAATTTGAAAATTTTACAAAATTTGAAGATTTTTGATTTTTTAAATTTTTTTTAAATTTTCTTTAAAAATGTCACATTTTAACCAAATGTTCACTATCTATATTGTAATGTGAAGATATAATGTTATTTTTTTTTTAGTTGTTTATGTCACACAACTAGTAGCATTAGATTCAGTGGTATATGGGAATTACGATTTCTGAGTAAGGTTAGTGTACAGAAGGATTACTAAGGATTCTGTATGGTGTGAAATGGGAGGATGTCAAGGGGGGAGGGGGTAACAACATGAGTTGCCACACCAGCTGACACCAACCCTAGATATGCCATTGCTTTAGGGCTCTGTAGTTGCAGTTTTCATGTCATTTTCAAAGTTAGATTTCAATACCTTCTACTTTAACAATATATTTAGGAGTTCCAAATAATCTGACAGATTTGAGAATGTCCTGTTCTTACACTATCTTTTGATGATCTGTCTATTTATATTCTCCAGCCATGCCAGCCTTGCAGATTTTATTCCCCAGATCTAGAAAGAAGTTTTCCATTCAGTTCCTGGTCAAATCCTAAACTCTCATTATTTCGTTTGAAGTAATATTTTCTAGCTCAAAAAGATGAAGAGGTTTTTTGTTTTTTTTATAGGAACAAAAATATACAAGTGTTTGGGTGTTCAGCACAAAGGAACGCTGCTGCTTTGCCCCATTTGTGACATAAAAACAAATAAGCAAAGCTAGCAACAAATGAGCCTGGTATTAGTAAATGTGAAATACATGATTTTTTCTTCATTCGTAGAAATTGGCAAACTCTCCCAAATGCACTGTGTACTGACTTGGAAAAGATCCAAGATCCCTCCACTCCCCTCTCCTCAAAACTAGAAAAACTTTGATCTACATATTGCTCATTTTATAAGTGTTCTACAACTATTTCTTTTACCTTGTTTTTTCTTTCTTCTGCAAGATGCTTTTAATTGATTTTTTTTAACAATATCATTTTAAAAATAAAATCTTTCCAATTTTTAATGCTGTATTTATTTCTTCTGCAATTGTCCTGCAATGATAAATCCCTTTATCATCCTGAGATCAATACATCTGTCTTGTTTAGGAATTTACAGCATCTTTAACTCTCTGCTTCCATCCCTCTCATCTACTTAATTTCTCCTAAAGAATAAAATTTCTGTTCGATGCATCTTTTAAACCCTATGCACATGTTCCCTTTACAGGCTTAATTACAAAATATGATCAATTTAATAGAAAGGTTTCAAAATATCATTATTGCACTACAAGTAGGAGGGGTTTGGGGGAGGGGGGAAGACAAGCTTGACATTTTAAAACACTTGAATTAGACAGAGTTTCACTACTAATTGATTTTTAAAAGAGTTCCCTGGAAAAGTGAACTCTGAAATGTTTGGAAGTGCCTTGGCTGCATTCCAGAACATTTACTACAAAGCATAACTAGACAGTTTTGCTGCCACTGAAAAGATGTGTTCTATGCATAGGCTGTTCTAATTTAGTATCCCAGCTGTACACTGACATATCATGCTTCATACATTTGTTATATATATATTTGGTTATTAGATATTCATGTAGCTAAAAGTTAAAAAAAAACCAAAACTGGAAGTAAGGAGTCCACTTGCTTTTAAGTCCATAAAACAAAATATACATTAATCTTTCAGTTCTGCATTAGTATTGATTTAAAAAAAAAAAGACCATGAATGAACAGTATATTTGAAATCATGTGCTTGCTTTCATATATTTTAGAAATATTTAGCTTAACTGTTCAGCTGCACAGCTGATAGTAACTTTGAAAACTAGTATTTCATAACATCACTCTGTCCTGTGGTTCTCCGTTACATATACCTAAATCCAGCGAAGAACTGTGAAGCTTGAGTATATCTAAATCAATACTAGTTTGTACCTATGAATGTGCTGGGCTACAGTCCTCCCTCTCCCCTTCTGTCTCTCTCTTTGTGTGTGTATGTGTGTATCTTTGATATCTTTTCATCTCTCTTCTCACCTGCTTAGAAAATCTAATACACACATACACACAGACGTTATCCTGGGGGTGGAGATTGGGGAATCTCAAAGTAAAGACTAGAAAATTTCCTGGATGTATACATAAAATTTATTTCAGCATACTGTATGTATTCTTTGTTTGACATGGAAAACATTAAATGTTTTTAAACCAACAGGAGTGGGCCTCTTTGCATCCAAGTAACCCTCTGTATTTTATACCTGGCATTTCATCAATCTGACAGTGCTCTAAGTGCAGTCATCTAACCGAAATAGAAATCTGAGTATGAACTGAATCGTTATTTCCTCCTTTTAACTTTGTTATTTTGGATTAGCCTTTTTGTTATTAACTAAATCTGCATAATTTATATACTCTGCATAATTTACACACACAGAATACCATTTATGCCACTCAGTTGCCTCAGTGCAATTCAAGAACAAGCATTTTGAGAACTCTGTATCAATATTTAGTAGTCTTTTTAGCTATGCTCTATGAAATTATATTGCTAGAATCAACCTAAATTTGAAAGGGAAACGTTGCCTGTTCACTGGTAGCCTTATAATGAGTCCCTTGATATTGCAGAAAGGAGCAATATTGTCCCTCTACATTTCAGCATGTCTCCTCTTACCCTTACTCTAGGCATCTTACTGTTCTCGGTCCCTTAGTTCCCAACACTATAACAACAGTTGGATTCTGGATTATGAATTTTAGCTGCATTTAGTTGTATTTGTGTATTTTTATGAATTTTATGCACTTTATTTTATATTTGGTCTCTGACCGTAAATAAATAAATGATTGATTGGTTGAATTGAATTCTGTGTGTGGCTTCCTAGTCTCCTTTCAGGTGTTTCTTCTGTCCTGTTCATTCAACATCTCTGTTATTTGTCCCCAGTGTTCAGATTCTTTACCTATTTGCATATTTTTATGCTTGCTGTTTTTCCCAGTGTGCCTGTTGCAACCTCCTTTGGAAAACTTCCCGATTTTCAGATTTGACTTCAACTCTTTAATTTTTTTGTCCAAGTTACCTTCTGCTTCAGTAAAACAATCACTTCATATTGTGCAGCATTTAAAGGTTCTTCTAATCCACCCTGCCTTTATAATTTTAGAAGAATTTCCCTAAGAAATGGTTGCTTCTCCTTATTGTTCCCCTTTTGGCATGCATGGTTAGACAAAATGAAACAGGAAATGTTGGTTTTTAATATTATGCAAATATATAAAGCATGTCTTTTGCTGGCAAAATGCATGTGTCGTAGAGCATGGCAAGGTCTCTACTAAAATGTGTATTATCGATAAAACAATGGTTTATTCATATGCATGCCATTCCTAGGTGACCCCATTTGTATATTTTTGTATGCAGGAGTCTATTCACAGCTACAAGTGATGCATGAAGCAGGTCTGACATATGGTGACAGTGTCACAATCTGTGGTATGCTAGGAAAACAACCAGTAGAATCAATTGTGTACATTTATCTGTTCATGTGTCCGGGACTGTCATCTTCATACTACCTGTGGCTGTGGTGAAGAACTCTAGGAAAGTTCACTGAGGGGCTGTGCAGACCATTCCTAAGGGATGGCCTGCACCGCCTTCAGCTGCGCCAGATTGGGGCTGTGGCAACCACACGCTGCAGCCTTGGTCTGGACTTTCCAGGGTGCAAAAAGGAGCTGCAAAAAGTGGCTCCTTTTTGCACCCTGGAAAGGGTGCGACAGTGGCCGTGCTACAGCGTTAAGATGCTCCTTTGGTGCTGCATCATGTGGATGCAGCGCCAGAGGAACGCTGTGAAGCTTGCACCATCTGGAGTGGAATGTGGTATCACACCTCCCTGGGGTGGAGTCAGGGTGTGCATCGTGTGGATGACATGCCCTGACTCCCCACCACCACCACCACCACCACCCCCCCCAGGCTGGCCCTTATGGCCGGTGTGCATAGCCCCTGAATGTTCTCTCATAACCTCAGATCTTTGTGAGTATTTCATCCACAGAGAACTTAAACCGATATTGGCATACAAACTTTTCCATCTCTAAATGTTGGTGCCAGTGCTGTTCATGATACGATTTCTTGCAAAACATCTTTGAATGTTTGAAAGGTGACGTCTTTGAACTTTTGAAAGAATTTTCTTCCTTCCTTCCTTCCTTCCTTCCTTCCTTCTTTTCTTTTTGTTTTGCAAATAATTTTTCATTATTGGATAATTTTTTTCCCTAGACAAAATCATTTTGGACTTTGAAAACTATAGTGAAAAGATTGGAATGTATTTGCCTATTTATCCATCAAAATAAAAATTATAGTTGGGGAAAAATGGCCGTACTGTTATTCTGATCACATAAGGTTCTCTTTAATTGGTCCTTAATAAGCTTGGTTTAACTGGGATTTAAGAAAATTAACATTAACATTAGCCAGATTAAGACTTTGTTAATTACCGCTGAAAGATAAGTAACGTGCAATGATGGGTTTGAATTTTTTTTACACTTCACAATAAGAGGAGTTGTGAATTTTTGCTTGCCATAGTGAATATATTAAAATTGATCTCCGCAATATATTAAAATGCTTTAAAATGAATAATATAGTTAAAAGTCAACTGGATAATAGTGTCAACCCCCTCTTTTTCATCTGATTTCTGTTTACTGTTATTTAACAAGACCAGCAGCCTAAAGTAATCAATAACTCCCACAGGGCTGCATGTAATATGCTTATTTTAAAACACACAAAGACATATAATTGGCATCATATGTGAAATAGTGTTGGCAGAGTCTCATAGCTAATGGACCTGTGACAGACACTTCTTCCGTGAGGGGTTTGCACAGTTTCTGGCAATAAACGGAAAGTGAGTGACTCTTTCCAAAGGCTAAAGGCTAATACATTTCCAGTAGCAGAGTTGGAAACATTAGGAAGAACTTCCCGATGACAAGAGCTGCATGGCTGTGGAGTGGACTAGTTTTGAAAGTGGTGTACCTCTTTTTGTGGGAAGTTTTAAAACAGTTTTGCTAACCACCTCTCAAAGACACTTTAGCTATGGGAGTTGGACTAGATGACCCTTCCAAGGTTACAAGTCTGCAAGTTAACTCCTAATAGCAGTTGAAATAATTCTTAAAGCCTGATATAATTGACTAGAAACAGCGACAACAAAAGTTCTTTCTCAAGTGTTGAAAATGATAGGGCATTGTTGCTAATGTTGAGCACCACCGGCACCCCAGGTTTTCCAGTTTTCTAATCCTTCAATGATCTGCAAGATGTGTTTGACTGCAAGATGTGAGTGGAATAAACAAACTGGAAAATGATGCCTCAGCTAGCTCCCCCCCCCACACAATGTGAATGGTGACTGCATTGTTCCCATAGTAATCTTGAGCCCACCTCCCCAATTTGGAGCTCCAGTTTTTAAAAAATGTTCTAAAATGGGTAGCGTTGTCCTCAAGCTTTTGGGAACTGCTACTGACCATTTTGTCACATTTTGGAGATGTCTGGGATCTCCCTTTCTCTCATTGTTTTAAAACAGAGAATGTGACTAAACAATCACTACTTGTTTTGAAAAATAAGTTGGTAGCGCTCCCCCCCCCCAAAAAAAATGTTGATGAAACAGCTTGGGGGTTCATTTTGTTTCCCCACCTTTCCAATTTTTTGTGGTTGGGGGCAATGACATACAAACAGAATCATGTGGCTCCTTCCTAGTATGGCTCCTTATTTCCACAGAGGCAGGTGTAGCCTGACAGCTCAGTTTTTGAGAAAAGAGAGGTGGTTCTGTGGCAAAAGAACTCTTATAACACTTTCATTTCAAGGCATTCTGCAAGGGGGCACCAGTTACTTCAAAGCTGATCCAGATCACTCCTTGGTTGATTTCTTAATTCATGATGTATGCCACTGTGGATTGCATCAAGGGAACCAATAAAGCAAAAAGGAAGATGGCTGAACTAAATGATGTACTAAATGATAGTGTACATGATTATGGCATTAGGCTGGGTTATTATGCCTGTAGAGCTTTATCAAGCACGATGGATGCGTTTAAAAATACATGCTCTGTGTTTGGGATAGCTAAAGCCTAGGTAATTTTAAAAGTAACAAGCCTGTTTGACTTGCAGAAATAAAATATAAAAAGGCATTTTATATTTAAGGAATAGTAGAATAGATGTATTTAAATATGCCCATAAAATGTGCAGATTCGAGGGTTCTCCATTGTAAACTGGTAGTCCCTGGACCTTACCTTTCCCCCCGTTGACTTGAGAATGACCGATGCACAAAAGGAAACACATTGAGGAAGGGATTACGATGCAATGATCTCATTGTGAATGTTGCATTATGGTTTTGGCAGTGTGGTAAAGGCTCCCCTGGCACTTCTACTTACAGCAATTTGGACTTCTCTAGCATCTAGGTATGATTTGTGACATATTTCAACCCCATTCTTCAATGAGGGAGAGCAGTGGCAAGTACATGAAATATTTTCAGTGAATATTGGAAGGGAGAGGCACACTTCAAAGTAAATAGTAGAGCGTAGCAATCTCTTTAGCTTAAAGGTTAGAAACTATAAATCTGGAAATGAAAGAAAATGTGTGTGTGTGTGTGTGTGTAAACCATTTTGCTAAACCCAATCTGGATTAATTTTTTTCCCCTCAATGATGCTTTAGCTGATAGCTCTTGAATTATCTTGAAGGCTGGTAGCTACTACCTACTCAGTAAATCCCACTTGCTTGGCTTACCACTGAGAAATGCACACTACATTATACATTATCCACAATGACTAGCCGTTGTTATTATAACATGTTTGTTAACTAGTAGTAGCTAGTAAACATCAGTAATTATTATTATTATTACACTGTCCTCTGCTGGTTTTAGCTGTTTAAAGCAATAGTTAAGATGATGCTAAATTCTGGCAGAAAGAAAATTACAGGCCGAATATACAGTTTTCGTTAAGGTGAGCAAAGATACTTAATGAAAGCCTTTATAGTTCATTTTGAAGGAAGTGAATATAGCAAAAAGAAAAGAACCCCCCTACTGTCTCATATTATTAGAATCTGGGGTTGTCCAGTGAAGCTGTATAGTAAGAGACGGACACATACAAATAAATGATTCATCACAGAGTACATAGTTAGTCTGTTGAACTGAAGCAATGGCCTCAAACCTGGATGGTTTCAAAAATAATTAGATAAATTAATGGAGGATTACAGCTAGTTGCGATAGATAGTAAGGATCAGTCTGTCTCTGCACACAAGCAGGAAGATGCTATTGCATTTGTGTCCTGCCTATGGACTTCACATAGGCTTCTGTGTGACCACTGTGGGGTGGGATGTTGGACTAGAAAATCTATTTGATATGTTTCAGCAAGTCTGTTAATATGTTTAAGTCTACTAGCTATTGCTGTGGATAGGTAGAGTCAAGTCTCCAGAACGTCCCCAGAACATGCAATGCTGTGTCACATGGTTCCTTGTAAGGTAACAGGCTTCTTCTACCAAGCAGAAATCCAAAGGCAAAGAAATCACAATATTCTTATTTGGGATCTTCCAAAAGCAGAGGCAGGGCTGTAGTCTGAGCACCATGCACTTTGTGCATTCAGTGTATCGTACTGTGCAAAATGGATTACTGGGTGTGGCAAAGCCATATTGTTGACCTTCCATCAGGAAGTGGCTCAGCTCTTTTTGAAACTCATCATGAAAAGAAAACCTAGCAAAATGATTATTTTGATTCATGAAAGACTACACTTCCGTGAATCTTATTCTTACTCCTTAGTAGCTTAGCCCTTTGAATTAATAGGATTTCCCTATGTGCTGACTCACCATTCAGTAATTGATTGAATGGATCTTTTCTACTTAGGATCAACAAACAGAATTCAAGCTATAAGCCTCAAGAAAGTCCTTATTGTGACATTCATAAAAAGTTTGTGAATTAGGGACTGCCAAAGTGTGAGAAGAAACACAGTAGTATATTTTATCTTATAACCCTTACTGCCAGTAACTGAGGCTGCATTTGCTCAGCAAAATTAATGCAGTTTGATACTTCTTTAACTGCTGTATACAGTGGAATTCAGTGCAGTGGAATAGTAATTTTGTGGGATATTTAGCCTTTTCTGTCTTTTTTTGTGTTTTAAATAATTTGTACCCAGATTGTCTTGTTTTTGACATTGCCCTTCATTACTTTTCCCTGTTGTGTCATCCATATTAGATTGTGAACCAGTGGGTTTCACTTGTTTTTTAAAAAATCCAGTTAAATTAATAGATATGACACTTAATAAAAATGTAGGTGTATTATACAGTTGGCCTGCCGCATGTGCAGGCTTCCCATACATGGACTTGAGGTGATTTGGATAGAAAGCCCCATTTAGATAAATGGTGTGTGTGCCTGTGGTTTGTGTGCCACACCTCACAAGAGTGCATCCCATTCATCTAAATGGGGCTTGAGCATGCATGGAATTTGCTTTACATGGGGGTAGGGGGTCCACAACGGATCCCGCCTAAAGCAAGGGTCCACTGTAAATTAAAAACAACAACAAAACCTGAATAATGTCCTTAACCCTCAAGACTCTTAGACTTATGAATAATGAAGACTTTTTTTTTTTTTAAAAAAAAATAGACATCAGGTGTCTTGTAAACTGGTCCTTTTTATGGCAAGGGTAACCGATGGTCTATAGTGCTATAGCTAAATTCCAAAATTATAAAATAATCCTGGGATGTTAGACACTACATTAAATTCTTGTACCATGAATTGAGATTAAAAATATTTTCAAAGCTGTCATGATAATTAAAAATTTGACTTATGAATGTGATTACCTTCAGTACAATTACCACTTATTTGCAGTATTTTGTTGACTAATTCATATCTTTTGCTCTGCAAAGAGTTCATACACCAAGGCATTAAATCAGCATGATCTGGGGAAATATGGAAACAAAGGGTAAGGAACATAGGGTAGCAATATTGGACTGAGAAGTAATGACAAGAACTGTAGAAGGGATTTTGGTAAAATGCAGTCATGCTTTTGAAGTCTGGCTGGGATCTATGAGTTCACACATATACTCCTGTGAAGAATACTAGGGGATATTTAATGACTTCAGCTGTCAAAACTCAATTTTACTTGTTATCAGAAGGCCATTACCATCAACAGCAAAATGAATCCTGACAGCATGCCAGGGCACCATTTCAGGGCAAACTTGAAGGGGATAAGTATCACCTATTGCCATGACCACTTACTGCAGCATCTGGTGTTCTTGTGTGTTTTGTGAAAGTATTGCTTAGCCCAACCTTGCTTGGCAAATGAGGTCTGACAAGATCACAACCCAAGGTTTTATGGCTTTAAGTAGAACTGCTGGAGCCAGAAGTGTTTCAGCATCAGATACATCACCAGATATTTTGCAAGTGATGACTGTTTCCCTTCTGGGCTTGCTATCTTCTAAGGAGTTCAGCTGAGCCTAAAGGTCTTGGATGCAGAGTAGGTTGTAAAATGAAATGACAACACTTTGAAGAATGGCTACCAAAATATTGACACAATATTTTACATTAACATGTACTGGCATGCTAACTAACAAAAGTTAGAAAAGTATTAGGAATACCACAATAAGACACACGGTGTATGTTAAGTAGTTTTCTTGTTTACTTTTTGTATTTTTTTTCCTCCATATAATGGAAGGTTATTGTTGTTACTTGGATTATTTAGAGTTCTGGCCTAAAAATAGATGATAAATTAGAAGGTAATATCAAACATTACTTTCAGATCAGGGCATGAAACCAACTTGAATATAGAAATGCTACATTTTCTGTTTTCCCCAACTTAATTTATTCTTTTTTTTTAAGAAAAAAAACACCTCTGCCAACTCAACAACAGAATATCCGCTAGATGAAATACTAGCTTCTGTATTCACAAGGCAGGGCAGGGAAATCAGCAGTAATTACAACAGTGAGATTTCAGCAACAGCATCCTTGGGATTGATCAAAGGAAGGTTTAGGTGATCTCCAGTGCAGTTGGGTGGGGGTTAAAATCGGCTATAGATGGCAAATGGATGTCAGATTGGGATGCAGGGGGACTCCTGGTTGCAGGTGGCCACTGAGGCCTACACATAAGACTTTAGGGTCTAGATGTAGTCCATTTCATTCCAAATGTCAGTAGGATTTTCAAGGTTTATGGCAAAAATCTTGGCCAGGTCAATAACCTAGAAGGTTGATATTTGCTGAGTTTGGGACCAACTCTAGTACTGTATTCATACTCAGCTCTGCCACTGATTTATGGACAATTCATAAAGCTTTAATCTATTGTACAAAAGCTTCTTGCAGGCTAAGGTCTTTTACTTGAAGATGTTGTGGATGCTCTGCATACTAGCTATGGAGATTATCACACCAGGGCCAATTCATCAATAATCGTGGTAATGAAAGCTAACACAACAATAGCACTATAATGCTCAATATTTTTACACAGTCACACAATCACACGATTATTGTGACATTGCCATATAATATCATGATCGCATTTCTCACATATCCATGAATAAATCATTAATACATTGGAATTGTTTTGCACATGCACCATTCGGCACTGCGGCACATGTCTTGAAATTATGTTTCCCTCCTGCCTAAAATAAAAGATAACAAAATAGAATTTATTACTTCACCACGTTGTTTTAATCCAGTGTAAATGAAATTGTGCCCCATACCTCAAGAGAAGACTGAAATCCACTGCAAAATCAATCCTGGCAAGGAGACCGGATTGCCTCCACTGTACGATTAACTTTTTCACTCTTGCAATTGTGCTTCATTCTCATTATTGGGAAGCCATTCATGGGATTTCCCTGTGAATGGTTTGTTGCTGGAGTATTCTTGGTTCTTTCTGGGATAAGTCCTGGATGAGCGTGATATATAATATTCCATGCAATCTTGCATTTAGCCAGGATTATGCCTTTTTCTTCCCCCCCTCTGATAATCTCCTATGACAAATTCTCTGCATAGTAGTTGTGCGTGTTCCAAGATATAGGCCAGATAAATTTATTTTAGTCCAGAAGCCTAAAAAATTAAGTCATTATTATTAGAATAAAATATTAAAAATAGTGTATAATACCCCCTCCCCTCGATTCTGGGCTACTGCTTTGAATCTACAATAGGTTCTTACAGTGGGTGAGCAATCCAATGAGGATTGCAAACGTCTCCTGTCTTTTCTTTCTGCACAAGGGACTGCCAGTGTGGTGCTGACAAGTAAAAGATGGATCAATGCTATGGAAATCTAGGAATTGTAGTTTTGTGAGACATTTAGCTTTGTATGTCAAAGAGCTCTGATGCCACAATAAATTACAATTCTTGGAATTCTATAGCATTAAGCTTTGGCAATTAAAGTGGCGTGAACCTGGATTATTTCTGCAGTGTGGATACAGCCACTGCTTGGTAAAATGCAAGACATCAGGAAAAAAGGGAGACTGGAGTACAGGTGGATAAATTCAGTCAAAGAAATCATAGCCAGATTCTTCCAGGTTTTCTTGGCTATATCTCATTCATAGGGTTGCCATAGGTTGAAAATGACAGGACAGGAATTAACAATAACAACAAATTGATCTGCATTATAGTTGTATCATGCCTTTTTAATAATCAGTGGGTTTTTTCCTTTATATGTTTCCAACTTCATCCTGACTTAATTAAAGATCATATAGCACTCCCCCCAAGTTATAAACCTTTGCTTAACATTTATTCTTAGTTATAATTAGGAGGAAATATCTACTTCCATATTTTTTTTATTTATATTTCCAAATTGATTCTCTCCCATTTTAGATTCAAAGTGGCAAGCAACAGGTACATATAAAACCAAGAAATTGTTATAATATTAAGGAATGCAATTAAACAAGTAATAATATTAAAACACTATTGAATTAAATAGCAATTTAAAAACATATCTGAAAAAAAAATAGCATATTAGAGACACCTTTCTTAGCAGCCATTCATTTGCCTCAATATGCTGGAATAAAAATGCATTTGCTTCCCAGTGGAAAGACAAGAGAAAGGGAATTCAAAATAGGAGGATGCAGGGTATACTTTGGGCCCTTGGTATCTACTGGGATTTGGTTTAAGGACTCCCTGTGGATACCAAAATCAGTGCATACAAGTCCCATTATATACAATGGCATAGTAAAATGCTGTCTCTTATATAAAATGGTAAAATCAAGATTTCCTTTTTGGACTTTTTTTTTTAATATTTTCAAACTATTGATGGTTGAATCCATCAATGCAGAATCCATGGATACAGAGAGCTGACTGTTAAGATTTTGACACCTGTGCTTACTGGGGGTAAGCACTGGAAAAATTCTGGTAAAACATCAGGGAAGCAATTGTGTGTGAAATCCTGATGCGCTCCTGAAACATCATGGAATCGTCCCCTCACCTCTTAACATCCTTGAATTGTTTGTGGAGCAGCAATTTCCTATGAATGGAAACTTTGGCTAAGTTAGGCTTAAGTTCAGAAAGCGCTGGTGTGAAAATCTTCTGTATAATGCCTACAAAACAAATTCATTTTAGTAAGAAATGAAAGGCCCACAAATTCCAATCTGTAAACAAAGGTTAAACAAAAATAATGGCTTCCTGGTATATTGTAACACTGAACGCTCTTAGCCAGTTTACATATCTCCTTTCTAGTTCCCAGCCTGCACACAACACATTCCAAAACTCCCTCCCACCACTTCATATGGACACCCGACCACCCTGGCCATAAGCAACATCTTTTTCTTCCTGCCTATGTCCCCCAAGCAACCATCATTAAAACTTTCTCCTCATCACCATGCCCACATATTCTGCTTTTCCATGGGTCTATAATCTAATTATAAAACAGCCTTTAAAGCTGTTTTCTGCCTAAAAAATGCTGTTTTCTATGCAAAACAAGCACACACAAATTTTGTGTATAATAAGTTCTGAACTGTGAATTCTCATCAGTCCAGGATTCTACTCTGCAGATTTCAAGACATGTGTGTGACCATTAAATATATATTTCAAGTATTACTTCGATCCCTTCAAGTATGATTTCTTCCCATGTATAGGTTTGGCTCTTCTTTTGAAATTCTTGTAGCAACGAATACAAGTAGACTTTGGTTCTCAAAATCATTTTTCTCTCACTGTATTGGAAACTTGCATCTGAAAAAAATCAAAGGTTAAGATTCCTTGCATTTGATCCATTTTTAATATAAAAGGTACAATTAGGTATGTAGACTAGGTTTTATCACATAAGTGCTAAAAAGTTAGATTTTGCATACTTCATTAACTCTTTGCATACAAGATAAAAGTCCTTTTTCATGAAGTATAAAACCAACTGGGGATCAATTTTCCAGAACATAAATTCAACGTTCAACCTTTTTTTTTTAGAGTTTCAGATTCAAGCAGCCAGAAAGGGCTTATATCTATCATTTATCAATAATTATGTTCTAGTCTATTGTTTTGGCATGTCAAGTCAATTGAAACTGATTACTGTACATTGTAGGATGTGAGATGACTGGTGTCTTCCTTCATGACAATCAGTAGCTGTCTTTTCAAAATATGGTTGTACAGGGATATACCAACTGACTTGCTCTGGCTCTGTGAATATTTGCACATTTGCTTTATCCGCTGGTAATGTAATCAACATAACAGGGAATTGAGAGGCATTACTGGGAAGAGGGTTCTCCATCATGGATCTTCTTCCACAATGTTCAGTCTTTCTAGTGATGCTTTCTCCTGCTGGTCCTCAGTAACACATCTGTTCCCTCAGGATGGCTCCATCTCTCCTGTCCTTCCAGTGGCAGGTAAAGACGGTTTTATGCTGCCAGGCTTTCACATTACATGGATGCTGTTTTATTTTGGTTTTGGTTTTTAAAGAGTTTTAAACTTTAAATTTTAATAATGTAATATTTTTAATTGTTTGAATTGTTTAATTGTTTTTCAAACTTGTATTCTGCATGTTTTAACTTGGATTGTTTTAGATTTGAGTCCCTGTACTGGGAGGAAGATGAGATATAAATAAACATAAACATAAACATAATACCTAAAGATTTTGTTATGGTATTAGAGAACCTATGGCTATTCTGCTACTGTTTGCCTAGGATTTTCCTGATCGCTAGTAGAATAATTCATCACTAATTTTCTTCTAAAATCAAGCAACAATTTTTTAAAGCAAATTTCTTCCCCCTGAAAGAGAGACTTTGTAAACTCTGCAGTTTTCGGTGCCTGTTCTAAATTTGGAACTTGGTTTGTGCAAAATTTGTACATGATTGTTTTGCAAAGGAAAAAAAAAGCATTTTCTGCACAGGAAACAGGATTTGTTTCCCTGTGTTTAAAATACTTCTTCATGAAAATATTTCTGTTTTCCTTGCAGACAATAATATTTTCTCCATAAAAAGCTGTTTTCTTTGGAAATCAACCATTTGCTAATTTTTCACAGAAGAAGACTTGAACCACCAAGATTTTCAACAGTCCAGGATTCTTGTCTGGGTTTCTCTATATGATTTTTTACAGTCATTTTTTAAAAATATGTTAAGATATTCCTTCCATCCCTAATCACTTGCCAGGTCAATTTGTTGTCATGGTTAAACTCCCTGAAGTTGATCTCGACCCTTGTCATCCACTACTCTGCCTAGTTACACATTGCCGTAACTTCATTTATAGAGTCCATCAATCTAGCATACAGCCTTCATCTCTTTCTACTTCCCTCCGCCTTTCATAGTATTATTATTTTTCCCAGTGAGTTGTGACTTCTTATGATGTGTCCAAAGTATGACAGCCTCAGTTTTGTCATCTTAGCTTTCAGAGAGATATCTGACTTGATCTTTTTGGTTGCACTTTTCTCCATCACCACATCTGGAATGAATGTATTTTCTTCCTATGACTGTGTTGCCACTGAGGACAATTGGACTTGAGTATATATTTGGATTCAGAACAGATCCCCTGCAGATACTGAGGGCCAAAAGTACTATTTCTGTTTCCTCATTGTCTAGGTTGAATTTTGTGCAGATTCTCTGTGGTCATTATTTTTGTCTTCTTCTGTCTTGCTTTTCTTACAATGTGTTCTGCATATAAGTTGAACAGGAAGGGAGATAAGATGCAGCCTTTGCCAACTGGGAAGCCATTGCATATTGCATTTTGAGTGCTTTCACTTAAAATTTCACTTTTCTCCCCCCCCCCCCTTTTTTTAACTGTCTTACTATTTTACTGCTTTGTTATGGGATTAAACTGTATCTTCTATTTTAATTTTTTATAAAGTTTTAAACTCTTGTAGATTTTTTAAAAAATTAATAAAATGTATAAAATGACTTAAAGAATTAGCGCCGCCCGACTCACCACGCCGGCGCAGTTGCCGCGCACGGGAAGCGCCATGTTGCGCTCCCGCTGCGCTCTCCTTCCCGGCAGCCTCGGCGAGGGCGGGCTCCCTCGTGATTGGCTGTCGCGAAGGAGAGCGCGGGAAGGCAGCCCGCCTTTTTCTGGAACGGACTACGCGTCCCAGAATGCAATGCGGGTGAGGCGGGCTGCCTGATTGGCTCTTGGCGGCCCGCCTCTCGCCGTCATTGGCCAATGCCAGCCTGGGGGCGGGGCTGCTATGACGTGGCAGCCCCGGATTGGCCCTTTGGCCTTTATATTCGGGCTGCGGGCTTCGAGGTCGCCATTGCCTTGCTCGGCTCTGAAGCGTGCAGAGCCGAGCGCAGTAGCTCCGGGTGAGTCGGCCCGGGTTTTTTCGGGGCAATATTTCTTGGCCCTGGCAGGCAGCCTGGGTCAGGGTGACCATCAAAGGAGTGCGCCACACAAGGCTGTGGGCGCATTGGGTGGCCTTCGTCCCCCCCCCCCGCGGTTATTAGGAACCGCGGTTGCGCCACACTAGGTTGTGGGCGCTTTGGGTGGCCTCCGCCCCCCCCTCCCGCGGTATATATAATTTTAAAACCGCGGTTCTTTGGGGGTGTGCGGGAGAGTTTACCCCCCCCCCCCCGCGGTAATCTAGCAGGGTTTTCAAGGGTTTGCTGGCTTCGTACTGTGGCGGGCATAAGCCTCAGTTCGACGGGGGGGTAGTTCCTACTCCTCCTCTGTTTTAATTTTTCTTTTGGGCGGTGATCGCGGCTGTAGCCCTGCTGAGCCCGCCCTCTTTTGCCCCCTTACCCCTTTTCTGTGTTCTTTTAGTGGGGGTGAGGAGTGTTTTTCCTAGACTACGGATCTGGGGCTGTATTGCTTTTGGGCATTTTCGCGAGGGCAGTGATCGCGGCCGCGGCCCTGCTGAGCCTGCCCTCTTAATTTTTTGTTCGCCTTGTGGGGGCGGTGATCGCGGATTCGTCCCTGCTGAGCCCGCCCCTTCCTCTTTTATTGACTTTGTCTGGAAGTCCAGTTTATTTTGCAGGTTGCCCTATAGACTTTGGGCTACGATGCCTTCTAAGTCAAAAGGTGCTAACAAGCAGCAGATGGCCCCGTCGGCTCGCGCTGGGCGCACTTCATCTTCTCGTGGTCGAAATGCTTCGGGTGCAGTGGCCCGTCCGAACGAGGAACCTCGAAGTATCGTGCCGCCAGGCGGTCCGGCTGGTTTAAGCTCATCGTCAGGCAACGGGCCTTCTTCGCAAGCGTCGTCGGTTATCTCCCAGAAGATGGCGGCGGAGCTGGCGCGGTCTTTTTCCGATATCATCTCCAAGGCACTAGCAGCTAGTGGTTCTCCATCGGTGGCTGGCGTGGCACCAACGGTGACTGAAGGGAGTAATCAAGCTTCGGTCGGGGCGACAGGTGCGGTTCAGGCGTCCAGCTCTACACCCGGGACCCAGGCTTGCGAGGTTGCTGGGCAGTTGGCGGATTCAAGTTCCAGCTCGTCTTCCAGCTCCAGCTCTTCGTCGGATTCATCCAGTTCCGACGATGAAGTTTTGGCGTCAGCGTCAGCAGCTGATTCGTCCAGGAAGAAGCGAAAACACAAGAAGAAGTCGAAGAAGAAGAAGAAGAAGTCGAGGCGTTCAGCCTTGCGTGCACCTGGGACTGTGGTGGGGCAGGAGGGTATGTCCGCGGGCGCCCCTGATGGTCGGGATGGATACTGGGTTGAGCACGCCTGGTCTCCCGGTTTACCTTTGTGGGCCATCAGGAGGAGGGCTTGGAGACCGGGTCTGCAGGGGGTTTGGGTCGACGCTCAGGCCTCCTCCATCCCTGTTTCTGCTCCTGGAGACCGCCCTCCGGGCTCACACCTGTCCAAGAAAGTACGGAAGCTCATTTTGCGGGGGTGTTATGTTGATGTCTTCACCCTCCTCCAGCCGAAGGGTCAGGAGGCTTGGGCCGTCACTTCTCCAAAACGTGCCAAGAAGCACCCTAAAGTTCCTCCTGCTGAGCCTAACTTCTCTAACTGGCTGGAGGGCTATACTGTGATCAAGGCGGTGGTTTCCATGGCTTTCCCCGAGAGGGCCTGGCATCTCGACTGCCACTTGTTGCATGTCCTTCGGGCAAGGTCTGTAGCAGGGGAAGCAGCAGCCATTGCGTACGACGCAGCTTTCAGGCAGCAGGCGTCTCTTAGCTCTCGTGAGAGGTGGGATCAACTCCACAGCGAGATTTGGCTTTTAGAAGTAGGCCCATTAGCTAAGTCCAAGGGTGCCTTCAAGGCATCTGGCAAGCGGGATCGCAGGCTCGCTTGCTGGGATTTCAATGCGGGCCGCTGCACGCGGGCACATTGTAGATACGAACATTGCTGTGAATTGTGCAGAGGTTCTCACCCCAAGATCTCCTGCTCTCGCAATAGTTCTCAGCCCTTTCGACAGGGGCGCCCTGCCCATACGGCAGCCGGCAAATGTGACGGGGCCCCTGCCTCTGATGCCGGTGGGTCAGGGAGCCAGAAATGAGGTGCCTTCGATTCCTCTTCAGGGGTTCACTATGGCTCGATCGCCCATTAATGTGGGAGCCCTTTTACCTCTCTTGGAGGCTTATCCTCAAAAAGAGGCTGCTCGTATGCTGGCTGATGGGTTCTCATTCGGTTTTCGTATCCCAGTGGTGGCCCCTCCTCCTCCTTCGGTGGCAAAAAATTTGAAATCGGCCCGTGATATGCCTGACGTCCTCCTTAGCAAGATTAATAAAGAAATTGAGGCTGGACGGATTGAAGGGCCTTTCAGTTCCCCTCCATTTGTTGATCTGCATGTTTCTCCGCTTGGGGTAGTTCCCAAGAAGGCGCCAGGGGAGTTCAGACTCATTCACCACCTGTCTCACCCACCTGGGGCCTCGGTGAATGATGCCATTCCCGATGAGTTGTGTTCTGTGAAGTATGCCTCCTTTGACCATGCGGTCCGTTTGGTTCGCTCTTGTGGAAAAGGGGCGTTAATGGCCAAATGTGATATTCAATCGGCCTTTCGACTGTTACCGGTTCACCCTAATGATTTTCGTTTGCTAGGTTTCAAAGCAGGAGAAGGGTGGTATTTTGATAAGGCCATGCCTATGGGGTGCTCCTTTAGTTGCGCTGCGTTTGAGACCTTTAGCACTTTTCTTGAATGGGAGCTCAAACGGCGGGCATGCTCCCCGTTGGTGACACATTATTTGGATGATTTTTTGTTTGTAGGAAGGGCAGGCACCGATGAGTGTAAGAAGCTCTTAAACACTTTCTCTGCCCTGGCCCTTGAGATTGGGGTACCATTAGCTAAGGAAAAAACTGAGGGTCCTGCATCATCTCTCACTTTCTTGGGCATTCAATTGGACTCCGTACGTGGCACCTCATCCTTGCCCCAGGCTAAACTGTTAGCGCTCAGGGCCCTTTTAGCGGATTTCCTGGTTGCCAAAAAAGCCACGTTAAAGCAAGTCCAATCCTTACTGGGGCACCTTAATTTCGCATGCCGTGTGGTGGCGCCGGGTCGGGCATTTTGCTTTAGGCTGGCCAGGGCAACAGTTGGCGCTCACCTTCCCCACCATAGGGTTAGGATCTCAAAAGGTGTAAAAGATGATCTCAGAGTTTGGGAATCTTTTCTTTCCAATTTTAACGGTGTGGCCATTTGGCAAAAGTCATGGCAGATAGGTGACCGTTTACAAGTTCATTCCGATGCAGCCGGGAGTATAGGTTTCGGCATTTATTTTCAAGGCCATTGGTGCGCACAAAGGTGGCCGCAGGAATGGGCTCAGGGCAATGTGTTGAAGGACCTGACCTTTCTGGAATTGTTTCCGATTGTGGTTGCGATTCGCATTTGGTGGGAAGATTTTGCCAACAAGAAGATCACGTTTTGGTGTGATAACCAGGCGGTTGTCAACGTGGTCAACAGTATGTCTTCTTCATCTGAGAGAGTCATGTTATTGGTCAGGAAGCTGGTTCTTGATTGCTTAATTCATAACATTTCTTTTTCTGCTCGGTTTGTGCCTGGACTTGAGAATAACATCGCTGATGCTCTCTCTCGCTTCCAGGAGGAACGATTTTGTCATTTGGCTCCGGAGGCGGACCCCTCCCCTGTTCCGTTTCCTCAGGAGTTGTGGGACCTTGGACCTCTATCATTATGAAGGGCATTTTGTCGTCTATTGCTCCTTCCACTCAAAAGGCTTATAGGAGGGTTTTTCCCAAGTTATCTGCATATTTTAGAGCCTGTAATATCCCGGCTCATTGGCCAATTCAGTCCCCTATTGTCCTTGGCTTCATGGCCTGGTTATTTGCTAATGGGTCCTCCCCCCGGGCCATCTCGGTTTTGCTGGCGGGCATTTCCTTCTTTGCAAAAGCCTCCGGCCTTGGTGATCCTTGTGCTTCCTTTCAAGTCAGGCGGACCCTGGAAGGTTGGAGGCGATCCCAGGGTCCTTCTTTGGATGCCAGACGTCCCATCACGCTGTCGCTGCTCGAGCAGCTTGTTGCTGCTTTACCTGTTATTTGCTCCTCCCATTATGAGGCCGGCCTTTTTCGTGCTGTTTTCGTTACTGCTTTTTTCGGGGCCCTGAGGTTGGGGGAGCTTGTTCCTAATTCCGCCAATGACACCTCCGAGCGTTCTCTTCAGGTTGGGGATGTTTGTTTCACTACGAGTTCTGTTTCCTTATTGGTTCGGAGGTCCAAATGCGACCAATTGGGGAAGGGGTCCACTATCACTTTGAACCGCTTTAGGGGATCGCTGGTGTGCCCTGTCCGTACCTTGCACGCCTTCCTGGATGTACGCCCGGCTGGCACAGGTTCCTTATTCTGCCACTCTAACGGAGTTCCAGTTACGCGTTATCAGCTGGTGGCAGTGCTGCGTTTGGCCCTCAGACATTTGGGTTTGCCAGCGAAGGAATTTGGGGGACATTCTTTCCGGATTGGAGCAGCTACTTCGGCTGCTCAAATTGGACTGTCATCTGACTCTATCAAACAATTGGGACGTTGGAAATCCAGGGCTTATCTGGGTTATATCCGACCGGACCGGGACCTTGCTGGGGGTCATTGAGTGTTTTTGTTGTTCTATTGGTTTTGTGCGGAGCCCGAATGCGTTGTGATAGGGTTGGCGGCAGGCGGTTCGTTCCTCACCGTCTGTTTGGCGGCAGCATAGGCCTGGATCTGGGGTGAGGGGTTTCCAGGGCTCGATGGCTCTGGATCGGGAGTCCTCGTGACCCGGGTGTATGGAGCGTGCTGATGTGGCCAGTGCGGGGGCCACAGTCAGTTGACACCCGGTGACTAGAGTGCCTTGCAAATCGATTGGGTGGAGCACAGTTGCCCGACTGTGCTTTAGGGCGGGGCTTGGCACCTACGTCATCCCGATGCTTGGCTATAAGCAACCATTCATTAGCCAACGGGGGTTTGGCTGATGTCCAGATCCAGACCTTATGCTTTGGGCCAACCCTATTGTTCGTGTTGGTTTAAATAAAGTTGTGGCCATGTTCACTCCAGCCTTGTGTATCTGTGCTTTATTGTGGCGCCTGACCTGCGAGGCAATTAGCGCCGCCCGACTCACCGGGCCGGCGCAGTTGCCGCGCGCGGAAAGCGCCATGTTGCGCTCCCGCCGCGCGCTCCTTCCCGGCAGCCTCGGCGAGGGCGGGCTCCCTCGTGATTGGCTGTCGCGAAGGAGAGCGCGGGAAGGCAGCTCGCCTTTTTCTGGGACGGACTACGCGTCCCAGAATGCAATGTGGGTGAGGCGGGCTGCCTGATTGGCTCTTGGCGGCCCGCCTCTCGCCGTCATTGGCCAATGCCAGCCTGGGGGCGGGGCTGCTATGACGTGGCAGCCCCGGATTGGCCCTTTGGCCTTTATATTCGGGCTGCGGGCTTCGAGGTCGCCATTGCCTCGCTCGGCTCTCCCACCGGCTCTCCCATCCCTGGGAGTTGTTTGTCACAACTGGTTCAGGGGCGGCAGCATAGGCCTGGATCTGGGGTGAGGGGTTTCCAGGGCTCGATGGCTCTGGATCGGGAGTCCTCGTGACCCGGGTGTATGGAGCGTGCTGATGTGGCCAGTGCGGGGGCCACAGTCAGTTGTGGCCATGTTCACTCCAGCCTTGTGTATCTGTGCTTTATTGTGGCGCCTGACCTGCGAGGCAAATAATAAACACAATTTGCATCAAACCAAGGCAGCTTGGCCATTGCTGATGTAAGATGGGAGGAATACTTTATTAACAAAAAGTTCTCTATCCCTCAACATTATGCAGATGTCCTTATGCTGCATGAAATTTGGACAAGAATCTAGCAGATATATTTTTGGGGCTAAACAGACAGGCAAAAAGACGTGCTTTCAGGCTGACTTGACGGCATGGCGTTTAGATGATACCTGCCTTGAAGTCAGCAGGAAAGTGCCCTCTAGGTGCTTTATGCAGAGCAAAGCCATTTCAAAAAGAAGCAGGTTTTTTTTCCGCTTCTTTCTGGCTTGAAGCCATGTCATGTGGTCATGACATGAGCACTCCAACTGCCATGGGAGCTGCTGGCATGGTTGGTAGGGTTTCAATGTGGCTTTAGAAAAGGCAGCTTCAAGCCACTTTTTCCTGCCCATCTGTTTCATCCCTTTGTCTCCAAGTACCGATTATATGCTATGATTATTTGAACCTACCTGATACCTTTTTGTGTGCAGATGAGCCATACTATGGACATTCTTTGCAGGAAACCCAGGCAAAGTCAACAATCTATTTGAGTTTTACATATTCTTCAGAAGTTGGTGGCATCTGGTGGGAAAGATTCCAGCAATTTTCACATCATTTTCTTGGAATATAGAAGAGTATTTAGGCTTACAATGGGGAAGCTACATTTTGTTGATTCTCAACAAAGTGTATGACTATATTCTAATTATTGAAATGTATTACAAGTGTAAAATCATCATTTTACTAATTATCAGTGTTTTCCACTTTCTTGTAGTGTACCTTGTTAGTTTAATTTTATTTATAATTGTATTTTACTTCACGTCCAAATCCATCCCAAGAAGTATGAAAAGAAGAGATTGTTATGTAGAACTCTGTGTTCTGTTGCTCAGCTTTCTGTTTATAGGATTGATTTTAGAAACTATTATTATTTAGAGTACCTTACGAGTATTTAGAAGGAAAGCAAAATGCATTTATTGTTGTGAAATGGTGGATTCTCCTAATTTCTTTTCCATTTTAAACACTTTTTAAATATACCCCATTGCTTAAGAAGAGAATTTAGCTAATTACAAAGAAGAAAGCCAGTTAAACATCAGGATTTGAGGCAATTTCTTTGTCATTAGCTAATGTTGTAAATCCCTCCTCTCAGATCAGGGGAGTATAAACCCCATATATTTATATTACAGAGAAATGCAAAATCCATGTTGAATCTAGTAGCTCTTGGGACCAGCACAGTAAGTGCTTTGGAGGAATGCAGACTGACATCCTTTCTTTGATTTTTCTGTTAATATATTTTGCATGCTTAAGCTGCTTTTATCATATATTGTTTTCAGATCCTTGTTGAGTCCTTCTGTTGTGTGTGCATGAAGCACAGGCACTGCTAGCACGTCTGAAGTAACATCTGCTGTGTCTTTTTTGTTGCTGGAGTTCATGGTATAATTAGCTCTATATTTCACCAAACACAATTTTGCTCCCATGGCGGACAGAGCAGCATGAAGAAAACATAAATAATTGAAGATTAGAGAAACAGAAGGCAAAGTTGAGGTAGGTGGTTTGGCTGAGAAAAGGGTTAAGGAGAAAAGAAGGTCATCTCATTATGGAAAAGAGCATTGTTATAACGACACTTGTAAATGCAGTTGATTTTATTTCCTAGTGATTGATGCCAAAAAAGAAAGAACGAATGAAGAAGAGAAAGAAATAATAAGAAAGCGTTTCCCTGTTATTTTCATCGACAGCACATAGATGCTGCTTAAGAATATTTTTAACAGGATATCATTTCTCCATTTACTCTAGTTGCTAAACTGCTACTCCAATAAATTATAATCTAAAAGTCTCACCAGGATGTGGTCCAGAGGGTGATGAGATAGGGCAGTGGGCCACACATTAGCAAATTACTGTTCAAGTAGTATCACCAGCCTCACTTTGCATAGGGAAGCCAAGGGTGTGAGAGAAGTCTCCCCTTGCAAGTTCCCATACTCTTTTTGGGTTACGGGAAGCCAATGACGATAACATACCCAAGGAACCTTTCGGTATTCTCGACATGGCCGCGACACTAGAACTGTTCAGGGTATGTGCCTTTATTTATAAATTGATTAGTATTCCTACAGCAGGAGAGATTATTTTCTAAAGGGGGCAGTTTTCTAGTTCAGCCTCTTGGGTTTTTTTTTTTTTAATGTTCCCTATTGTGTTTTATGAGATTATGTGAGTTAGTGACTTACCCTTCCACCTACCAAAGCTGAAGTAGTGCCCCATCCAGAGATGGCTGATGGTTTCCATCTCAGTGGGATGGCTTTAATTCTAACTTTAAAAGAGGTGTCCAAGGTGGTGAGTCTATTTAGGGGATAAGGTATACTTGATATCACACTGTTAAAGTGCTTAAAACCTGGAGAGCTCCACCTTCATACTAATTTACAGTGATGGGACTGTTGGTGGTCCAATGCTTTTCATGGGCAGGAGAAGTCCATTCAGTTAAGGTCCTTTCAGTAGAAAGTATAGAGCCAATGAGAAAGGTGCCTAGTCAGAGAAAATAATGCTCTTAGAGCCTAAGGCTGCCTCTGCACTGAAGGAATAATGGAGTTTGACACTGCTTTAACTGCCATGGCTCAATGCTATGGAATGCTGGGATTTGTAGTTTTGTGAGATATTTAGCCTGCTGTGTTTACAAACTACAACGCCAAGGATTCTATAGCATGGAGCCATGGCAATTAAAGGGGTGCCAACCTGGATTATTTCTGCAGTGCAGATGCAGCCTAGATCTCCATGACACCAGTGACATAGTCAGCATTGAGCAATGGGAGTTAAAGTGGGGACCAGACTGCATTATTTCTGAGGGGCAGATTCAGCCTTAGACACTAACAATTGTATTATGATGAAAACGTTAATAATAATAATATACCGCCCTTCCTACGATCAGGGCGGTGTACAGCATTTTTACAATTAAAAACATTCCAAGTAATACAGTAAAAACATTACAATAAAACAACAGGTAAAAACATTATCGTCCCAGTGCGACATACAATGGTGTATTCCAATGGCTTATCTGGGGGGGGGGGGGGGGAGCAGTAACAAATATCAATCAAAGATAAGCCTGGTTAAATAAGTACGTTTTCAGCTCCTTTTTAAATTGGGGGAGGGAAGTAATCAGGCGGAGCTCAGTAGGTAGTGAGTTCCAGAGGCTTGGAGCAGATATAGAAAACGTTCTCTTGGCAGTTGTCGATAGCCTAGCCTCTGGAACTCTTAACAAATGTTGCCCACTTGATCTAAGTGTGTGGGGCGGATTATGTGGGGAGAGACGGTCCTTTAGGTACTCTGGGCCCAAGCCATTTAGGGCTTTATAGGTAATGAACAGCACTTTGTATTGGGCCCGGAAGCGAATAGGCAGCCAATGAAGGTCTTTTAAGATTGGTGTTATGTGGTGGGTCCTGGATGTCCCCGTGACCAACCGTGCTGCCATGTTCTGGATTAGTTGTAGCTTCCGAGTGTGGTACAAAGGCTGCCCCATGTAGAGCGCATTGCAGAAATCCAACTGAGAGGTTACCAGAGCGTGTACTACAGTTTCAAGGTCCCTCCGGTCCAAGTAGGGACGCAGCTGGCGTATCAGCCGAAGCTGAAAGCAGGTGCTTCTGACCATCGCATCAAGGAGCGACGAATCAAGGAGCACCCCCAAGCTGCGTACGGTGTCCTTGACGGGAAGCGTGAGCCCCTCCAGGACAGGTGGAACCACCTCCATCCCTGGGCCGGGAGGACCTATCACAAGTACTTCCGTTTTCTCTGGATTCAGGCTGAGTCTGTTTTCCCTCATCCAGTCCATTACTGATTCCAGACAGGCCACGAGAGGCGCGACGCCATCCCTGGTCACTGCATCAGTCGGAGACATAGAGAAGACTATTTGGGTGTCATCAGCATACTGATAACCCCACACCCCATGCCACCGGATGATCTCTCCCAGCGGTTTCATGTAGATGTTGAAAAGCATGGGGGACAGAATAGCTCCTTGAGGGACCCCAGAACTGAGGGCCCTCTTATCAGAGCAAACGTCCCCCAGCTGCACCATCTGGAACCTCCCGGAGAGGTAGGATCGGAACCACTGGAGCGCAGTGCCTCCGATTCCCACCTCCGCCAGGCGTTCCAGAAGGATACCATGGTCTATGGTATCGAAAGCCCCTGAGATGTCCAAGAGCACCAACAGGGACACGCTACCCCTGTCGATGCCCAGACGGAGATCATCGACCAGGGCGACCATGGCAGTCTCAACCCCATGGCCCGCCCGAAAACCGGTTTGAAATGGATCTAGAAAATCCGTTTCATCCAAGATCGATTGAAGCTGGATTGCAACCACCCTCTCGATCACCTTTCCCAAAAATGGCAGTAGCGAAACTGGCTGATAATTATTATAAACCAGGGGGTTGAGGGAGGGCTTCTTCAATATTGGTTTTACTGTGGCCAATTTAAGATGATCGGGGAACTGTCCCTCCCTCAGTGATGTATTAATAATCCGGTGTAACAAAGAAGTTACTACCGGTCCCCCCTGTGCCACTAGCCACGAGGGACAGGGATCGAGAGAGCAGGTTGTCTTCCTAACACGTCTAAGGATCTTGTCCACATCCTCGGTACTGACAGACTCAAACTGATCCAGTACAACTGAGTCCACGGAAGCTCTGGACGCCTCTATTCTGGATACTGCTTTAACACTGGCATCCAGACCTTCGTTTATCCGAGAGATTTTATCCGTGAAGAAGTTGTTAAATTGGTCACAGCAGGCCTTAGTAGGTTCAAGGATCTGGTTCGAGGCAGGAGGGAGCTGAGTTAGCTCCCTCACTACCCTGAACAACTCTGCTGGACGCGACTCCGCGGATGCGACACGAGCAGCATAGAACAAATTCTTAGCTGCTCGTATCGCCTCTCCATAGTCCTCCAAATGGTGGTCTAGGAGAGCCTTGTCAGATAAACGCTGGTGTTTCCGCCAGGCGTGCTCTAGCCGTCGCAGAACCCGCTTCCTGGCCCGGAGATCTTCCGTATACCAGGGCTTCTTTTTGGAAGCAGGCCTGAGAGGGCGCTTGGGAGCGATACTGTGTATAGCCCTGGAGAGATCTGTGTCCCAGGTGTTAACTAGGGCATCAACAGTGTCGCCGTCACTTCCAACCATATATCCCTCTAGGGCTTCTTGGAACCTTTCGGGTTCCATCAGCCTTCGAGGGTGGACCATTCTAATAGGTCCGCCACCCCCGGAGGGGATCTGGGTTGATGCCTTGATGCTTGCCTCCACCAGGAAATGATCCGTCCAGGACAGGGCAGAAATGTTAGTAATTTCCGCCCATGGAGTTTCCATGTCTGTGCAGAAAACCAAATCAAGTGTATTCCCCGCAAAATGCGTAGGATCCGTAACTAGCTGAGACAGGCCCATGGCTGTCATGGTATCCATGAATTCCCGAGCTGCACCGGATGGAACGTTGGCCGCGAAGGGGATGTTGAAGTCTCCCAGGACTAGAAGCCTGGGGGACTCCAACACCAGCTCCGAGACCAACTGTGTCAGCTCGTTAAGGGAGTCTGTTAGCGCACAGGGTGGCCGGTAGACCAACAGGATCCCTAGACTGTCTCTGGCCTTTAGGGTCAGGTAAATACATTCGATATAGGAGGTCTGATGGACATGGTTCCTGGTTAGAGACAAGGTGTTTTTATGCACCAAGGCAACACCCCCCCCGCCCACCTAACCTGTTCTGGTCCTTCACCGAGTACCCGGAAGGGAGGACCTGAGCCTACACAGCATCCCCTTCAGGCCCAAGCCAGGTCTCGGTTATGCACGCCAGGTCACAGTTGTTATCCTCGATCAGGTTGTGTATAATGTGGGACTTGTTTTTAATGGACCTGGCATTGCACAGGATCAGAGACAGGGTTTGTGGTACGGCTGGAGTGACCCTCAGGTCCCTTTGGTTAGGAGAAGAACTGGAAGGAGAGATAGATATTAAACATCGATCTCACCTTCCCCTGTAACGCCAGTTCTTACTCCTACCGTCATACCTCCCCTTGCCCCACACAACTTGAATAGAGGCCCCGCTTGTAACAAGGGAGTTGCCCTCTTCCTCCCCAACTAATCCACCTCCTCCTCTCATGTTGGTAATCCCCTCTTTCTTCACAACACAATAGTGATAATAGAAAGTGATAACCTGAAAGTGATAACCTGAAAGTTTTATCCTGTCCTCCATGCTTTAGATAAAATAAACCCAGCCAACAAAGCTTACAGGATAATATATTTGTGCATCCTGACTAGGATACTCCAGGGTCAACACAGAGTATCCTGGCCCACTCAGCTGTCCTGTGGCAACTGTCTGCATGGAAATCCTGGCGGGCCACCTGGTGCGTCTTTTGCCTTTGCAGGAGACTTACATCTGAAGCCAGAACAAGGCACCCTGCAATGGTCTCATATTGGGTGTCTCATTCTGTGATGGTGTTGGACACACCGGGTAGCTAAGCCGATGTGCAGAAATTGAGAGCCCTTTTTCTTTTTTTTAGTTTTTAAGGTAAGGTTTTGTTTTGTTTTTTACTCTGTTATGTATTTTCCTCTGATTCTGGTGTGAGACATGCTGGATGTTGTCTGTACTGTCTGTACCAGAACAGGGATTGGGCCATGCGTTGCCTGAACATGGTGATGCCAGAACAGGGCATTTGAAACAATCAGAATTTTTTTTTTTCTCATAGTGTGCTTTATATAAATCTTTGTCATTGAGAAAAAAAAATTGAAAATATTTTCTGGCACAACTATCACCATTTTAACCAGAGGGTCCTTTACAGCTAGCCTAAACTCTACCCAGAAAAAAACAAAACAAAACAAAGCATGAAATGCAGAATAAACAGGAGGCCTTGTCTCCCAAAGTAGGAACTATACAGAGTACATGAATGTATTTTGCAGTATGTTTGCTTTTCAAGTACAAACAACAATCAAGGCATTGTGTTCATTTATTCTAAGGGCAAAACACATGGCTGTGCTTATCATGCTGGTATTTGTGTTGTACTTGGGACGGCTAAATTTAGTACCAAAAGTCAAATGAAAACCAGTCTTTTGTTTAGTCTGCAAAGAGATAAGTTACTGTATTAACTGTATTTCATTTTAAGTTTATGTGATCTATATGCTACCAAATAACAAAAGTTCTTGGAGGTGGTGTACAGTAAATTAACAGAGAGCACAAAATCAGGGTACTATTTTAAAAAAAGGAAAAGAAAAAATTGAGCTTCTTTTTTATGGGATGGTAAAAGTTGGGGGTGGGATCTACTCTTTGATTTTCCTCCTTCATTATTAGATATTTTCTAGCCTTAAGTGAGGTTTCTAACTATTTCCCCCCAAAGTTTGCCTGTGTGCTGTAAGCCAGAACTTATTTAGAGTGTGTTTGCCCATTCATGATTTCTCAAGGTTTTACAAGGAAATAATCAGTCAGACACTTCTGTTCACTTGTCTAGTGCACTTGTAGGCCTGGACTTCCTGTATTTTTGAGCAGGCAGGCAATTGTCAGTACAAATGAACCTTATATTACACTTTACTTTATGTAGTTTTGAATAATAATGTTAAAATAATTTAAAAGTCAGACCTTGGCTATAGCTTAACATATGGTAGCACCAGGGGCCTTGTGCAACAACCTTACATTTGTGTGCTGTTTATATTCAGATAAAGACAAGTCTTAAGCAACCCCCTTGGTGTGTGGAATGTAAATGATGAACTTGTTATAACAAAGATCTGGCTTATGCAGGCAACTATTATTCTCAGCAATATTTTATATAATTTGGATTTATAAGGGAAGCTAATGCATTTTTTTTTGCATTAGGAGCCTAGGCTCTGATTAGGAGAAACTTTGTGTGTTGTGTACATCCACTAGTGGTCAGAAGTGGTATGGAGCAGGCATTAGAAATGAGGGTTATTGTCTCAGTGGGACTCACTACACACCAATTTGTGTGTGGAGCTGGACCCATCATGTGTGTGAACTAATATATTTTTTAAAGAAAATAAGAATATGACTTAGAACACATATGAATTCTAGTGCTTTTTCTTTGTGAATGATAGTAGAGGGTTGTAAAATGCATACCTTCCAACCGTCCTGTAGGGACAGTTCTGATAAATCCTCTGTCATTCCGTGTTTGCAGCTGCTTTTAAAATGTTCCAGTTCCACTCTCCTCTTCCCATTTTCTCCTTTTGTCTTCAGCTTGCTTAAATTGGTGGAAGTGGATTTCAAAAGTAGTTTGCATCCAATCAGCTTGCTGATGAAAGAGGACAGGAGGGGGACAGAGTCTTGCCCTTCCCAGTAATTATTATTATTATACTTACTTACTTATTTCATTTGCATGCTGCTGTTCTCCATTGGTGAGACCTAAGGTGGATCCCAGAAAGTGTCAGTTAAAACCCTTCACAATATTTTTTTAAAAACCATTAGTATCACCACATAAACTGTATAAAATCATTTAAAAGACATACAATTTAAAAATATATAAACAAGGCATCCCTACTTACTGCACATTAAAAGGGACAGGGCAAGCTCTCTTTCTGTGGAAGAGATTTCCGGAGGGTAGGAACAGCCCATGAGAAGAAAAGTGCCTTATGCAGAAAAAGGCCGTTTCAAAAAGAAGCAGCTTTTTTCCACTTCTTCCTGGCTTGAAGCCATGTCATGTGGTCATGACATGAGCACTCCAGCTGTCTTAGGAGCCGGCAGTGCGGTTGGTGGGGTTTCAATGTGGCTTCAGAAAAGGCAGTTTCAAGCCACTTTTTCCTGCCCATCTGTTTTGCCCTTTCTGATCTTAAAGATCTGGCAGGTTCTTATGGGGAAGTATGGTCTTTCAGATAGTTTGAACCCAAGCCATATAGGGCTTTTAAAGTCATGATCACCACTTTGGATTGTGCCCAGAAACAAACCAGTAGCCAGTGAAGTCCTTTTAACAAGGGGGTTATATGCGACCTAAAACTCACCCTGTTCAGCATTCTGGCTGCAGCATTTTGGATATGGAGGTTCCAGAATGGTTCAAGCAATGGTTCCAGCCTCTCCTCTTTTGTGTTTTCTTGCTTGTTTATAACTTTTTCCATCTTGACTGCACTGTGATGTTGCCTGGCTCTGTATATCCGTTTTATCATGTACAAAGTGTTTGGAGGGTATGAAAAAGTGCTTGTGGAAAACATAGAATTTTGTAACAAATACACCTCATTCCTGTTTGAGTTGAAAAGCTAAAATAATTTATTTCTTTATTATTACTGAAGATTTATGTCCTTCTTCTAGCATGAAACATTTGTATAAGTCATTTAATGTAGCTGGAAGATAAGAATTCAAATTTCTTCTCTCCCCTTCCTTTGAGGAACAGTACTGAATTGTTATTGCTTAAACACGCTGGAGGAAATGCAGTGTTATATTGTTCTCTTTCTTAAGAAATGTGGAGGTTTGTACATTCTATGGTGTGTCTTCCCTTTGTGGTCTACCTTTTCAGCCTTTTATGTTGTAATAATATATTGCTGTTAAAGAGTGGCAACTGAAAAACAAAACCTGCCCACATTGTTTCAGAGTTGTGGTACCATTGAGACATTTAAACATTTAAAAGAATTAACAGTATTTTTTTTCCAAAAAGAAACAAGCTATAGTACCAAATTAACAGTGTTTTGACTGTATCCCTTTAATACTCTCAAGCTAATATTATCATCTAGCTGTACATTACCTTTCTGATCTTAGGTGTCATTATAGTAGTGCAACTGAAGAAAATGGAAATCTTTTAGAGCCAACATCTAAGTAAAATGTAAGTGTGTTATGGTTGAAACATAAGCAGAGCCTGGCTGGATCAGCCCATTAAGTCTTGCATTGTGCTGAAAGTGATCAGCCTCTTGAAAGATCATAAATAGGGTATGAAAGCAGCATCACTCTCCTTTTACTTGTTTCCAGTATGTAGTGTTGAGATGTTAATTGACTTTAACATAGAGGGCTAGCTGATCACCACTAACAGATTTATGCTCCTTCAAGAAATTTACAGTGATTATTTTTAAAAGTTATTTTTTTTAAAAAAAAATGTATAATTGTATAATATTTCCACAGTTCACTGCTAAGCTAATTCACTTATGTTACGTATAGGTTGAAAGTCACAAGGAATGTAGTCTAGGGTGAGAAAACCAATAGACAGAGCTTAGATTTGTGAGTATTTTTAAGAAGATTAAAGTATCTGACTTCAAAGCTAGAGATAATATTGTCTTTAAATGGGCTAAACTTAATGTTCCCAGCTTTCACTGTTACCTCCTGAAATAACTCTTAGTCCTACAGTTTGTCTACATTGCCAAAATAAAATAAAATAAAATAATAAAAAAAATCATACCTTGTAGTTGCTGTGAGTAGGGTGCATGACATTTTTGTTGACTCACTTGGAATTTGGTTCTGTTTCATGCCTGAAGACTTTAATCTGATTTTTGAAAACTTGATTTTGACCCCACACTTTCCTGAACAATCCAGATAATTATTTTTGTGGCTGGCCCTCTGAGGTGGCATTGAGGTGGAGCTAGGGGGAGAAGTGATAGGAAGGGGGTAAAAGTGGTGCAGATAAGAACATATGGCCAAAAATAATGTGAAGGATCAGAGATGTGATCCACTCCTTGCACTGACATGAGTTCACTAGGGAGCAATGTGTAGGTGGTTAGCCCACTTTCATTGGTGAAGATTTCTGAAGAATGATATGTTGCCATAATTTGCTAGTCATAGAGAAGCTGCTATTGTTGTTGTAATTTCATTAATTTATAAACCACCCCGTCCAATCTGGGAGGGGAATCATGTGTCCTGCTTGACTTTGTGTCCCATGCAAAGGGGACTTACAAAACTTAAAACAGATGCAAATAAAAGTACAGACTATTTTTAAAAAACATATAAATGTTGGAACATAATTGAACACAACACAAAGCTATTTAAGGAGCTTATTCCACTAACAAATAAGCTGGCTTACTTCTTCCAGTTTGAATTCAGGATCTGGGATGCCCCCAGATGTTTTCATACCTAAATCACCACCTATAGAGATAAGTTAACAACTACAAATCAAAACAAACTGTCAATTTTTTTAAAAAAGTGATCATTAAAACTTTTGGATACCCCTTCTTATCTAGCCAGGATGCCTGGGTCAAAGCCTTGCTCAGCCAGCACTTTTTATTTTGAAGTCAGGGAGCTTCCAGCTTCAAAAATTGGCCGGCTGAGCCAGATTTCGACCTTGGATGTATCCAGGTGGTAGCATCCTAACTAGATAGGTGGCAATTTAGGTGTGATAACATCTGGAGGCATCCTGGATCCTGCATTCAAACCAGAAAAAGTAAACTGGCTGTTAATGGGATAAGCTCCTAAATCTATATCCATTAAAACAAAAACAAAAACAAATTAAAAGCCTTGCCCCATGAGCAGTCAATTTCCAAAGACCTATTCAAACATAAAAGTCTGTCTGTTGACTGGAGGCTGCCAGTCTAGCTTTTTTAAATATATAATTCCAGACCTTGGGAACAGTCACTGAGCAGGAGATCTCCTGTGTTCCCACCAAATATACCCATGAGGGTGGTGGGAAAGAAGTAATGACCTCCTTTAGTTGGGAACAACATCTAAAACCTAGCTTGTATACATCATAGCAGTTAGAAGCATCGGCCTGAACTGAGGTGACATGTCTCACAAATAACATTTCTATACAAGCGCTTGCTGGTTGCAGGCCCAGTTGTGACCTCTCTGCACATCTGTGCCACTGCCACATGGGTGAAGCAGCCCCTTGATTCTAGCCACTAGAACATTTATTTATGTTTTGTAAAAGCACTAATTCTTTCAGCAAATATTGGTAATAAACAAACTAATAGTACAGTAAGAAGATATACTTACAACTCATTCTATTAGAGTTTTTTTTATTTTTTAAGAAATGAATTTAGTCCATAAATCACCCAGAACATGGCAATAATCATTTTGCCATTTTTGTCTTTTTTTTAAAAAAATTTCTTAGCTATGCTCACAAAGCAGCATCTCTTCATTCTTTTATAATATTAGTATTGTTTACTTAACCCAAGACATATGAACATATTACCAATATTTTCTAATTAATATTTACTCTTTTCTGAAGCTATTATAAGGACATTTAATGCACAGGCTAAAATGAGAGTTGACAATTGCAAATACAAACCAACCAACATTGTAATAAAATCAATACTTACATTTCCCTTGGGGGCACTATTTACTGTTTGCTGTGCCATTTCCTTAATGGAATAGCAGTTATGTTTGCAGAAACCTTGTAACTACTATCTTTATGTTTTAACTAAAAGCTGCTTTCTTATAGTGTTTTGGAGGGTAGGGGGGTGGGAGGATGAAGAAGAAAGCAACCTTTGAGTTACCATTAAAAAACAAACAAAAATGTTTTGAGCATTTTGTAGTTTATTCATACAGTAGCCCAAAGGAGAACATAAATTTAACCAGAGTGCTTCTTGAAATGTAACCCAAGTGCTTCTGTGCTGTAAGTGATATTTTGTATCTTTGCTGGTTAACACGATCTTAGCAAATCTTTTGAAACAGATGTACTTCAATATTACCAATTCTATAAATATGCCATATTTTCACTTGTTGTTAATAGTCTATCGTAATTAAATTAAGATGATGTCTCCTAGCCCAGAAATATGTGCCCTTTTTGTTTACCATGACAAATAATAGTAATAAAATCATATAGAAAAAAACCAATGATCTTCCAGATGAATTGTCGCTGTTGTTGTTTTCTACAACTGTTTGACAATCTTCAATGGAAAATGAAGCAGATTGCAGTAGCATAATAATGAGGGAACAATAAGAATCTTTACTCCAATATGTTATTGCTTTCGTTTACTTAAGATTTGATCATCTGGATGAGTTGCTTATTAAATGTGATGCAGGCTTATTGAGGGAAACACAGATGATTTCCTGGGGGTTATAAATTTTCATCCCTGCCATTACCCATGTGAGCCAAAGACATACAAGGCTGATGTGACTGTGTCAATGGATCAACATGCTATATTTGCAAGGGTTGTGTGTGTGTGTTTGTGTTTATTTGTTTGTTTGTTTTGCATTTCTTTATGCCTGGTATCCCTTATTGGGTCATCGTAAATACCTTTCTCTTCTACAGATCTGCTGTTTGTTGTTAGATTGGACTGATGTTGGTTGAAATCCCTTCTCATCCATGTGTAACTACTGGATAGCCTTTTGCAAGTCATACACTCTCAGCTTCAGAGGAAGACAAAGCCAAACCTCCTTTGAATAAATCTTGCTAAGGAAAACCCATTATAGGGTCACCATAATTCCGACTCACACATAAGGCACATAAAAACAACAGCAAGTGTTTGGCACCTTGTCCCATCTCTTCCATTAACACTTTCTTCATGGAGCAAATGATTGTCACATCCCAGGTGAGGAAAGCCACCATGAAGGAAAATGGCAATAGGTGTTTCACTCTCATATTTTGAAACCAACCAGTTAATTGTATAGTGTCTATATTGAAGTGTCTATACTGTAGAGAACATGTCAAAGCAAGCAAAAGTCAGAGTACATACAGCAGCTTCTTTGGTGTCACACTATCTCTTATTATTATTATTATTATTATTATTATTATTATTTTATGGTATTTATACCCCGCTCTTCAGCCTTAATGGCTATCAGAGTGACTTACAATTATCTCTAAGCCAAAGCATCCACTCTTTAAAGTACTCTGGAAGAATCACTTCTCAATCTTTCATGTTTCCCTAAAGTCTCACTCAAAAACATGATTCTCTCATTTCTAAGGAACCATCTGCAGAAGAAGATTTGACTTAGAGTTCCTGATTGTAGACTTCCTACATTACTTCATTGTCTCATGTTTTGAATTGACATGTAGCTATGAAACACATGGACATGACTTCCCCTCCCAATAGAAGGCCCAAGCAAACAGGTTTGAACTTTTCAGGAATAGTTGTACTGTATTGCCCTGTGTTCACAAAGAAGCAAAAAAGAATACCAGATAGGTAGAATCATCGAGTTCGAAGAGCCCACAAGGGCCATCAAGTCCAGCCACTTGCCATGCAGAAATTCACAATCAAAGCAATCCTGGAAGATGGCCCTCCAGCTTCCATTTAAAAACATCAACAGATGGAGACTCCATCACTCTCTGAGGGAGTGTGTTCCACTGTTGAATAGCTCTTACTGTCAGGAAGTTCTTCCTAATGTTGAGCTGGAATCTCTAAGAAGCAGAGCCCTCCCTCCAGTCCATCTGCTGCCATCCGGCCATGGAGGGAGAGATGCAGGCCCAGCTCCATTGAGCCTGGCCTAGATTAAGAAGCAGAGCCCTCCCTCCAGTCCCTCTCCCTTCAGGGAGAGAAGAACTGCTGGACCTGATCCCCTTCCCCTCCACCTTTCCCTTCTCGTTTTGTGTTGTGTCTTTTTAAATTGTCAGCCTGAGGGCAGGGAACCGTCTAATTAATAATAATAATAATTGTAAACTGCTCTGAGAGTCTTTAAGGCTGAAGGGTGTGGTATAAATAACACAATAACTACCTAACTAAATTTTCCTGTAGTTTTCATCCATTGCTCCATATCCTGCTCTCTGGGGCAGCAGAAAACAAGCTTGCTCCATCTTCAATATGACACTCCTTCAAATATTTAAACAAGGCTATCAAAACACCTCCAAATTCCTAAATCACTCCTCATAGACCATTCTCATCTGGACAAGATCTAGCTTGTCAACATCCTTTTTGATTTGTGGAACCCCGAAATGGACCCAGCTGAGGCCTGACCAGAGCAGAATAGAGTGGCATTATTACTTCCTTCAATATAGACACTATACTTCTATTGCTGCGGTCTAGAATTGCATTGGCTTTTTTAGCTGCTGCATCACACTGTCAACTCACATACATTTTGTGGTCTACTAGGGCTCCTAAATCTCTTTCACATATACTCTTATCAGATCCCGTGTTCCCCAGCCTATATCTGTACATTTCATTTCCCTCCCTACCTTACATTTCTCCCTGTTGAAATTAATTTTGTTAGTTTTGGCCCAGCTTTCTAATCTGTAAGGATGCAGACAGGAAACTAAAGATGTAGCCGGATGTTTAACCACACTTTTCCATGTAGACACAGGGATGTTTTTATCCTTCTTTCTGATGTAAATTCCAATATTGGAAGTTATTCCTGAAGTCTGGAACTTTCTGAACTCGGATTCTATGCCACTTTGGGAGCTACAGCTCTCTTCATGGAGTGTTCTTTGAACATCCTTTGGGACGGTTTTCAAAAGAACATCTTTGTATTCCTATCACAAAATGGTTGTGATTACAATAAAAATATACTAATTTTATCTCTCTCATTTCTTATACCCCTTTCTTATACCCCTTCTAAATGTATTGTTTTAAAAATAAACATGTTTTGCTTTCATGTACCATGTTCATTCCCTTGAGAAGCTTCAAACATTTACACATGTGTAACAGTATGTGGCAAAGAACTTTAAAAAAAACACAAAAAAACCAAAAAAACAAATCTATTTGAATTGGCACCAATGCCCTCTCTCCATGTTCAGACACTCCTGTTCAGACTTTATAAAGAAGTTAATTACATTTGAATCTTCATGTTTTGTTGAGCACCACTGTGCAATTTGTTTCATTAATTTTAGTCAAAAATCACTACGTGAATTGCACTGTAGACCCATTCAAAGAAATTTATTCTGAAACAGAAAATTGAAAGAATACTCCATAGGGCTGCAGAATTAATTTTATGTCGATGACAGTGGTATTTTGGGACTGTGATAAAGCAGAACTCATGTCCAATCTAAATCTTTACTAAACATACTGTTGCTTTGCTTTTCACATTACAGTTTCATTCCAAGCTTCGTTGTGGTTTCTCTTACAGGTCCTATTGTTGAGAATGAGCTAGACAGCGCATGCGAGCACAAATCTAGACAAACACACAGTCCAGTCACATGTTACATATTGCAAACTGTGTCTTCCAGACCGCAGCTTTATGCCAAAAGCTTTGAACAGTCCTCCTGTACCTACCAAATGTAATTGATGCAGAATCATTGCTATATAACAGCTGCAGTAACAAGGTGTTGCTGCCTTTACTTTAATCTACCTTTCTCTCTTGCTAGTTTATTATGCTTTGAATTTATGCATTTTGTAGATCTGTGAGCTATCTTTCTTATGGAAATTAATCTTTTTTAGAAGATTTGTGCTCTCATTTTCAAACACTAATACATGCATTCAAGTATCCCATTATTCAGGACCAGCTGGCTTTTTATCTAGTGATATTTACTTCAAAAAGCCAAGCTAAATGCTATCATAGATTAATTCTAAGGGCACAGGAGAGCTCTTTTTCTTCCTTTTCCTTTCCCTTTTTTTTGGGGGGGGGGGAAGAAAAAGAGATTTGGTAATTACTTGGAATATTGCAATAAAATCACAGAACATGTCAAAAATGTGTTATCTAATCTGTCATAATGGAAAACCTAAAGAGAGAGAGAGAAGGATAATTCACTGAAGAAAGCATTTTCTGAAGATTGTGTGGGTGGTATATTCACCCCCTCCAGATTGCCCCCTCCCAATGGTCAGAACCTATGAAAAGATTAAGTCTGTCAAGCTTAGTAACACTCTTAACACAGTGATTAAGTGTCGGTGTTTTGGACCCTTACTTTAAAGTATCTAAAGGACAGTTGTTAACACATTATCTGTTGCATTAGAGGAATGTTCAGTACTGTATGTTCCCAAAGTCGGAGATAAAGTGACTGTGTATAGACACCTAAATGTTTACATACAAGTGGGCTAATACAAGCACACCCCTTATTTGAAATACTTATTTGTTGTGAACCAAATACTATTGTGGCTTAGATTGGTCAGGCAAACAGTATGGCTTCCAACCTTAATCATGAAAACTCAGGGTTGTATCCAGTTGTTTGTGTTCCTGCAATGGATTTGGTCAAGTTGGGACTAAGAACTGAATTTAGCCCCTAGTACTGAGCCAAGGTAAGGAAGATGTGAACACATATCAGTGGCAAAAACAGTTTTATCCCTCATATTACCTAACTTCCATATGTAAATTGAAAGCTCAAAGAAGATTTTTTAAAAAGAAAACAATAATTACTAATTTTATTGTTTTATTTTCTGTTCAGAATAAAAATAAAGTAACTGTTCAGAATAATTTTACTGTTATAATATACTGGTTTCAGTTCTGGTAATGCATTTCATTAGAACATCTTGTCTGGCTGCCATCTCTCAGTAGATGCGGCATTGGCGCTTGAAGCTCAACATGTCTAAGACAGAGCTTCTTATCTTCCCACCTAAGCCCACCCTTCAATACTCCTTTTTCTGTTTCTGTTGACAGCACTTCTATTCAACCAGTTCAGCAAGCCCACAGTCTTGGTTTCATCTTTGATTCCTCTCTGTCGTTTATTCCCCAGATTCAGGCCACCGCCAAGACCTGTAGATTCTCTCTTTACAACATTGCTAAAATCCGTCCATTCCTCTCAGCCTCCACTACCAAGACTCTGGTCCATGCCCTAGTGGTCTCATGACTAGGTTATTGTAACCTTCTTCTGACAGGGCTTCTTCTCTCTCAACTCCATCCTTTAATCTTTGTCCAGAACTCAGCTGCACGTATCATCACATCTGCTTGCCACTTTGACCATGTTTCTCCTCTTTTATCCACCCTTCATTGGCTCCCCTTCCCCTTCCGCATCCAGTACAAGCTTTTGTTGTTGACTTTCAAAGCCCTCCACGGACTGGTCCCTCCTTACTTGTCTGAACTTCTTTCTCCTCACACTCCTTCTCGTACCCTCCGTTCTGGTAGTCAAGGTCTCCTGTCCCAGCCGAGGTTCTCCACTGCTCTGTCCCGGATTCGTCCCTTCTCACTTGCTGCCCCTCACTCCTGGAACCTTCTTCCCCCACATGTGTGCCTCATCCCTTCTCCAACCAGATTCAAAATTAAATTAAAGACTATATTGTTTAGGGAAGCATTCCCAGGAGTGTGCCGTCTGCCCCAGATGCCTCCTTTTCACTATGTATTAAGAAGCCAAGCCCTCCCTTCAGTCCATCTGCCTTGGTCCAGGCCCCAGAGGGAGAGAACCACCACTGGACCTCATCCCCTTACCACCACCTTTCCCTTCTCCTTTTGTGTTGTCTCTTTTAGCCTGTAAGCCTGAAGGCAGGGAACCGTTTAAATATTAGATTGTATTTACAGCACTGTGTAAATTTACAGCGCTATATAAATAAAGGTTAATAATAACGTGCCAAAATTTGAGCCTGCTCTATAACATAATATTTATATTTGTGTGTGCATTTGTGTTCTCAAAAATGTAAAGGCACATATGTGTGTACATGTGTGTATTTAAGTATAACCTCAACCAGGAAGCACTGAAATTACAAAACGGATATTCTCTGCTGCAATTTCTTACATAAATCAAACTGGAAATAAGACACATTTTACAATTCAATTTAAGATCCCACTGAGACAATAATGTTGCAAGCTGTGCATTTTGCAAAGTAATATAGTAATGTCTAGTTTGCATTTTTTAAAAACCAAATTAATCACACTTTATTGAATATGTTGAAGCAAACCTAAAATTCATCTATTATTAAAAAAATCTTGTGCAACAAACACAACTATATTTTATACATAAAGGACAAACTCATTTATTCATTAGGATAAAACACTTGGAGTTTGCATTTTGCAGCTATGAAAGAAATGACATTTGCTACCTCTAGTATTTTGAATATTTAAACATATTCCATACAAAGCGTCCTGCTTGAAAAATTGTCCTCGTCATATAATGCATTACTGGTCCATCAGACTACTCTTGGAATCCACTGAAATCAAATATAGAACTATTTTGATGCAAGGAGATTCACATGTCATTTTCTGGATCAGAACAGTAGCTCCATCTTGAATGACAATGGGAAATTTCCGTGATACAAGTTTATGAATTGGCACTATTCTCCTGATTTTCTGCTTAGGGGGTGAAGCAGACAAGACAAAAAGAGTGGACAGGGGCTGCTCTGGCTCTGATTGCTTCAGGACCACATAAACCAGATGCCATGGTCCTGAAGCCAGCCACTGCCGCAGTCCTGGATAGGCTACCAGCAGGAGTGACTTTTGGCGCTCCTTTTCAGACTGGCTTCAGGGTGGCTTAGGTGATACTTGGAGCATCTTCCAAGCAATTTGAGGCTGTGAATCATTTGAACGCCCTGCCCTCAAAGGCTCCGGAAGGTGCTTTATTTGTCCTGTGTGTTTTGGGCCTAGATCTAGGAATCTGTTTAGCTAGACTAGATAGTGCTGATCCTTACTGGAACTTTGTAGCATGTTAGTGTCAACAAATACAAGATCCATTTGTATAGTTGTCTCAAAGAGCATAAGGGGAGGAAGAGGACCACCTTCACAGGCATGAGATACATCCACCCTGGAGGTGCCTGGTAACAGCAGTAGTATTTTAACAGTAGAGCCTGATTGAGGGAAAATATTTGTATGTTTTGGAGGAGCCCTCTTAGTTGCTCCTCCAACACACTTCTGGATTGGTCTCCCAGTCTATGTAAGCTCTAGGCTGCCATGGAACTTAAGAAAGAAAACAAACGAACAGTTCTGTAAGAAAATTGGGAGGAATCACAGGACACCTTCAACTGTGGAGTTGTGTTAGTGACACAGCAGGATTCTGGAAGTGTTAGATCATCAGTTGTATAACTTCCTGTCACTCTGAGAGGCATGCTGCCCAGCATGATTAGAGATTCCACTTCAACATTAACTTCCTGACCATAAGAGCTGTTTGACAGTGGAACACATTCCCTTGGAGAGTGGTGGAGTCTCCTTCTTTGGAAGTCTTTAAACAGAGGCTGGATGGCCATCTGTTGGTGGTGCTTTGGTTGTATATTCCTGTGGGGCAGGGGATTAGACTTGACTATTGAGATTTCTTCCAACTCTATGGAGATTATCACATGGGGAGCTTCCATCACCCGAACGTAATCAAAATGGAGCAGAAGTGTCACCAGTGTGATCATGCCTGGTGCTTCTAAAGTGAAACGGAAGTGTTAGTGCCACAGAATTGTCAGCAGAGAAGCCCTTTTCTTATTATCAACTGATTAATTTATCTTTTCTTTTATTGAAAAAATTAAATTCTAAAACCAAGCATTAGCCAAGTAATATTCTTTGTAATACAAGTCTTGTCTGCACTGGCCAGGATACTCCCCCCCTTACTTTGTCCTTCATTCTCATGCCAGGAAAGCTGTCTGCATGGGTGTCCTGCTGAGCCAACCAGAACAAGGTGCCCAGTGATGATTACATGGCTGGGTGCCTCGTTCTCACCTCAGAGGAAGTGACTGGTAGCAGTGATGTATGTACCAGGTGGTTCCTTGGGACACTCATGCAGACAGCCACCCACTGTGCAGGAGCAGAGGGCTTGGGATTTTCCTGGAAGATATGGAGTAAGAGGAAATTTTTAAAAAATACATGTGGCAAATAAATGCAATGGCTCAAATGGTTAAGACTGGCTCTGTTGACTGCAAGATCAGCAGGTTGGCAGTTTGAGGCCCAGGTGCCACATGATGGGGTGAGCTCCCCTCACTAGTCCCAGCATCTGCCAACCTAACAGATTGAAAGCATGAAAATGCAAGTAGATAAATAGGTACCACTCCAGTGAAAAGGTAAACAGCGTTCTGTGCAGTTAGGCTGGCCACATGATCAAGGAATAGTCCCTGACAACACTGACAGAGATGAGCACCGCCTCTATGTTTGGACACAACTTTTCAACCTTGTCAATGGGGAATACCTTTACCTATGGGTGTTGTGCCCTACATATAGTGCTGAATGTGCTGAATATTGTCTGGACTGTTCGCACCAGAAAGTGTTTTTGGGCCATGCATTGTCTGAACTGGATGCTGCCCAAATCAGGGGTGGGGAGGAGGAGATGATGGGCCATTTGGCCCATGCAGAAAAGACCAAATTGGTAAGCAAGAGAAGGATGGCAGTAGGTTGTGGTAGACACACCATGTATCCTTCTATCTTTCTGTAAATCTATATATCATATATACATGGTAGTAAACCCCTTCCCTATTTCAGTACTTGTATATCCTTGGGCCTGATACTTGATAAAACACGGAGTTTCCATCTAATGTCTGCAGCTGTTTTGAGCAGCCAGCCTACTGAGGCAAATCTCCCACCTGCATTCTGTGTGCACTTAAAGTGACTCTCTTGTTCTTTTTGGTGGCAGCAGCAGACCTATTAATTTAGGCAGAATGGAGAAAAACAGAAAAGGCAGGGTAACTTTTTTAAAAGAATTCCACCTAGCATGAGTCTTTAATGCATTTCAGTTATTTAATGTGTATCCTCCTCCCTCTCTTCTCTCCCTTCCTCTTTATTTTTGGCTATGCTAATCTTCCTCTAGTCCTCTAGCCCATGAAAAGGTAGGAGAAAAGAACAACTTCTCAGCCCCTTCCTTCTCTACCTCCCATTACTCCACTGAATCAGAAGACACCCTACAATGAGCAGCAATAGGAAACATTGTTATATTCCACTGAATTCCAGTGAATTCCAGTCCTGGTTCTTACAAACAAAAAGGAACATTGTTCTGTTTAATTATTTCAAAAGGGAGCTAGTTACAAAGTAATTTGTTAAATGAATTATTTCTATCCCAGCCATAAAGGGCCGACCCAGCAAATACTAATAACAACAATAAAAAAGAAATTAGGAAGTAAGAAGTGGGAAGTAAGAAGGAAGGACACTCAAGTCTACAAAAGCTTATGCTACCAACTTCTGTCTTTCAATTAGTCTCAAAGGTTCCGCAAGATTCCTTTGCATACTGATTTTCTACACTAACCCAGCTATTCTTTTAATTTCAAATGGTTAAGCTTCATCACATAGAAGGAAAGAGCATGTCTAGTGACAGTTTTGAGAAAGGTGAACCAAATATTTCATTTGGATCATTATATTGAAGAGGATCCATCACTTACTGAAGGATCAACATACTTAACTTTTAGGATCATTTCAAATGTTTGTTTAGTACATGTTTAGTACACATATATTGTCCACAGTATGGACAACAATAACACATGAACATAAAGATAAGACAGCAGAGTTCAGATAAGTCCATAACCAAACCTAGAGAATGAGAGAGAGAGAGAAAGAGAGAGAGAAGGGCTTTTGATCTCACGGAGGTCATTAACCATGTTTGCTTGAATATGGTTACAGCTTCTTTTAAGACCTTCCTAATGAATCATGGAAAGTACCACAACGAGTGTCTGTAGAGCTTTGATGAAAAAAGTAGTCTTCACGTGAAGGAGAAATCGAGCTTCCAATGTAGGATGAATGTTATTTATTGTTATAATAAGTATAAGTACTAAATGTATTAAATGTACTAAATTGTACTAAAGTACTAAATGATCTAACTTTCACTTCTTGAAGCTGATCTGGAATACTATTTTCCTTTAGTTTTTGAAATCATCTGAATTTGTGAATGTTTTCTGCCTTTCACCAATCCAAAAATGCCTACAGAAGGGCATATTTTAGGGGACAGTAATTGCACAGTCTGAGTATGTGTATGTCAGGAGAAATCTTAATTCAAACAAATGTAGATACTGATCTGGAAATGGAGCAGAATAAACTTGTGTTTGGGTAAAAAGTGCAGACATTACAGAAAGAGAATCAGACAGCTTTGTCCAGCTCTACCACCACCACCACCCCATCTTGCTTTACATTCATTACATTAATGTGTCATGGGGTGGGATCTGAATGAGAGATAAAGCAGGTGTGAAGAGTCAGTCCCAGTAGCTACCCAGAGGGCCTTTTTTTGCTATTGCTCCCAGATTGTGGAACGACCTGCCGGATGAGATGCATCTTATTACAACCTTGGAAAGCTTTTAAAAAGCGACCAAGATGCATCTCTTCCAGCAGGCCTTCCCGGATAGTAACTAATTTCCCATCGCCTGATGACTCCCCCCTTCCCCCATCCGGCCGCCTACAGGGGACTTTGACTGAATGTATTTTAAATCTTGATTCTTTTAATTATGATTAGTTTAATACTGTTTTAAGGGGAGGGAGGTGGGTATGTTTGGAGGATTTTAACTGTATATGTTTTTAATATGTTGTACTCCGCCCTGATTGCTCGTTCAGAGGGGCAGGTAAGAAATAAATATTATTATTATTATTATTATTATTATCTTTTATTGACTGAACTACTCATTATTTCACTCATGGACTGGTTAGTCATACATATCATTCCAACTTTCCAAACTTTAAAGTCACTTGCAACCTTACCACTAACAGTTGTGGTTTGTTGTTGTTGTTGTTCATGTCACTTCCAACTTATGATCAACCTTAAGTCTACCCTATCACAGGATTTTCTTGGCAAGATTTATTCAGAGGAGGTTTGCCATTGCCTTTTGTCTAAGGCTGAGAGAGTGTCGTTTGCCATGCCTACCTCTTAAAAAGGAGGAAGGGAAGGGAAAGGAAGGAGAGAAACAGACTATTGCAGCTGTTGTAAGAGATTAGCAGGGCTACTTCTTTGGAAAATGCCTACCTTTTATTTCTAGCCATATTTTCATGTCATGCCTCAAGTGATCAACAGATACTGTCACAATGCCTTCTGCATGCTTAGTGAGACTTACCCATCTCATAGAAAGATTTTAAACTGTTGGGCTGAGATGGCCTGAAGATTTTAAGTGTGGTAAACTCAGGAATTAACTAGTGCTGCCATTATATGTTGCGGCAGCACAGTTATCTTGAATAAGTCAAAATGCAAACATTACATTTTCAAAGTGTTGAGATGTAATGTGAAATATTTCTTGCTGTTATACACATTTATCTATATCTGACTAGTGTCATTGTGCTGGCAGAGTGTGAGTTTCCAATGTATATTTATGGAGCCAGGAAAAGTTGGTGTGACTGCTTTTCATGGTGTGCAACAACATCTTGAAAACTTCATCTGCCCAGCCTCTGATCGGCCCAAGAGATGTGCCTGGACTCCTGAGCATGAGCATGGTACAGAAGGAGCAGAGCTCCTGCTTCTTTCCTCAGTGCTAAAGAACAGTGATAAAGAATAGTCTAGGGAGTCCAAAGTGGCCAAAGACATTGAGATGTTAGGGTGGATGTACTGCTTACCTCCTTCTACTGAGTCTGAGAAAGGAGATTCAACCCCCAGTTACTCCTACTTAAGTCATTGACAGGATTTCAGCTCTGTCGAGATCATAACAAGTGAAAAATTATATCCCAAACGGTTATGTGCTGTAAAAAAGATACAGGTTCATAATAACTGCAGACATTCAGACATCATTTACAATTATGCTTCAAGTTGTTGTAAAAAGCTGGCAAATAAGGCATGGAGTATATGTAAAGTTTTGGAAAACCACTTTAAAAATACAATTTGTGTTGGTTTTGGCTCAGTTAATAGCATGCAATTACTTCTCTTCCTAGACCGAAAACAAGTATCTTTAGTGGACAAACACTTATTATAGAGAAAGAAACATGCAGTGCATCTTTTGTTGAAAATCCTTTGGAAAACTCTGTTTAAACATGATTATGCTTCTGAAAAGCTATGTATTTTTTTTAAAAAAATGTATGCTGTGTTAATTTTAATTAATTTTCAATAATACATTCAACACAAATGGAGTGAAATAATTACTGTTTTGATTCACAGTTCCAAATTGTGCTTCCTGAGTATTTCAGAAATGTTCTCCCACCCTCAACACATACAGTTCTTTGTTGTTGTTGTTGTTTTGGGTTTTTTTAAAATTCTTTTTCTTCTTCCTAACTTCTTGAGGCTTATATTTTCAAGTTTCCATGTGGTCGACAACCCTTTGTAATAGGCTTAAGGGTCTGGACACTCGATATCTCTGGCTGCTGTAGTACACTCTTTTAGAAGTGTTTGCTTTAAATGGCAATCAAATTAGATTTTTAAAACTAAATTAATTAAATTTTTTTCTTCCTTTCTTGCTCCTCGTCCCCATCCCATGACAATGGGAGGTTTTGCATACACTCAAGCATCATTTCAGGAATACTGTTTTAAGAAAGTTGTATCATTTTCCCAGGAGTAATGGTGGTGCGATCATAAATATGAGATGACAGAAGAGAACATGGTTATATACACAATTTACATAGGTCAAAACTGAACACAGATTTCAGGTTGCTGAAATTTGTTTCTTTCATCAGGTTTTGAATGTTTAACTCAGTGTATTGCATTATGGCAACTACAATTGTGTGCACTATAGTGGAAGTTTCAATTGTCTGTGAGAAAGTGACTTGGAATGGAAGTTTTATTGGTATCACGTCAACCCTGTGTGTATAAATCCTGTTACTGTTCAAGATGGCCCCATGTATTGAGAAAGGAACAAGATCAATCATTTACATGAAGATGAATTTAAACAAGCAAAGCAAAGAACCAGGCAGGTTTGTGTTGTGTCTTTGTAAGAGCCACTGAAATTTTTAAGCTGTTGTGACTAGAAACGAAAAAAAAAATCCTCTCATGTTTTGGGATTTTTGTTCATCAATGACTTCAGAGCCAAACCTCCTGTGATATAATCTTTATCACATCACATAAGCAATAGCCCCTAGGCAGGACTGTTCTCTCTCACACTTTTATTACAGACATCTTCATAGACACCTAGAAAGTTTCACTTACAAGAACTGATGCGGTTTTACCAGAAAATATATAATATTTACCTGCCTTTCTGCTTTATCACACTAGGGGGCAAACAGGACTTAAACGAGAGTTAAACGAGAGTTAAACAGGAAATGCCCTATGTTTATCACAGGACATTTCCTGTTTAACTCTCGTTTAAATCCTATTTGACCCGTAGTGTGATAAAGCAGTTTGTCTTGACTCTTTGTATGGCTTTTTAAATATTTGACATTAGCATTTTCACAGCAAATTCCACGTGGTTTACTAACACTGAGTATATAGTAAAATTGTTAAGAAAACCTTTATCTATAAAATGGCATTTCAACTGTAAGCTAATTATATTAAGAGAAGGTGGCTGAAATTTAAAATCACGCACCATTTCCTAAAAAATAGGCGAGACAAGCTAAAATTGATCTTTATGAAGTGGAAATTCTGTTGCTGTAAAGCCAATGACCCAACAATTCTGTTCTAAGCTTCCCCTAAATAAACATGTCTGGAAGAAACTATTTGGAACAAAACCTTACTTTATGTCTGAAAAAGAAAGGACCATAGGGGAACAGGCATGTATTATCATGGGGGAAGCTCGGGACATCTAAGGAGTTGTGGATTAAAAATAACGTGGAGAGAACCCTGAAAATAATAGTTCACATGGACATCATAAGGAGCTAGGGCTGAACTATGGTTTAAGAACTATTCATGAGTCATTTTTTAATATCACAGCTGTCTTCTCTTGTCAGACAACTTACATGATGAAATATGTAGGCAGAACTTTAAATGTTGGTAGCTGTGAATTTTTATTGAACATCAAAACAAAAAGCAGTCTCCGGCATCTTGTTCTTGCCAAATATCCTTTAAATGCATGTACATGTGTGCACATATGTACTCAATGAACCTGAAAATGAAGGGCTCATTTGCAGAGGCAAGGTGAATACACAATAGCCCATACAGCATACTTGAGCACTGGACTTCAAGAATACTGGCTGTTAAAGCAAGAAGTTTTCTGTTTTCATAAGTCTTTATAATAAGGAAACACTTGATTAGTGCTTCAGGCCCAAGCATGGGATCAGCAGATTATTCTGAATACTAGTGATAGAGCTAGAAGTGCATGGAGACAAAGAGGTTCCGATTGCAAATGAGGAGTTGGGAAGGACCAAATAAGTAGTGGGAAAGGCATTCATTTGGGATTGATTTCAGGAGAAAGAAGAGAAAATAAAAATTTCAGCTCATATACCTACTTTGTTTCAGACTGAAACTCAATGGCCCGATCTAGACGGGCACAAAGCGGCGTGATAAGAGCTAGAAAGCCCGTCTTTGTGGTTAGGGAGGGCACAGCTTCTACACCCTCCCTAACCCTAAAGCGTATGGACACCGCCATTTTAAAATGGCGGCATCCACACGGGTGCGCTATGATGGCGTCATGGCATGCACAGCTGCTAGACGCGCTGTGCACGCCATGATGCCTTTGCACCGCGGGAGGGCACAAATTGCGCCCTTTCCGTGGCGCAAAAAAAGGAGCTCCAAACAGAGCTCCTTTTTAGCATCAGGTCTTTGCTGCGGCTTTTCGATAGCCACGGCAAAGACCCTGGGAGAAAGGGGCCACAGCGGCATACCCTTTCTTCCTTCAGGCCCGCCTCCTGAAGTGGGGTGCAGTGGGAGCCCAGGGCGCCTGCTGCACCCCGCTTAGAGGCCGCGGGGAAGCGGCAGTTTGCTGCTTCCCCGTGGCCTCTAGAAGCGGTGGGATGGGGCTGCGTCTGGCAGCCTCGGCCCCATCCCGCTGCTTCCTGGGGCTATTGCGGACCATCCCTTTTGGGCGGTCTAGATTGCCCCAAAATAACGTTTCCTGATCAATGCCTCCATGAGCTATATTGGCTTTTATCAGCTTTTTGATACCTTGGACTAATTGTGTCAGACCACAACTAATTGTAGGCTCCAGAACAATTTGAGTAATGATAGGGACACTCAACAGCTGCCTGACCTGATATTGGGAATTCCAGAACCACCACTACCATCCAGGTGTGAAGTATATACCAGAACTAGAATTTGGAATGCAGAGCCCCAAAACTCTCGGATTTGTTATTCCAAAGAAATGAAAAACACTGAGAGAAAAATTAGAATTTAGGAGGAGGAGGAGGTAAGGAAGGGAGCCAAAGTGCATGGGGGGTTATGCTTGCCTCCTGATCTGGAAATTGGTGGTATACCTTCAAGTCATTTCCAGTTTATAGTGACTGTAAGGCAAACCTATAATGAAGTTTGCTTAGTAAAATTTGTTCAGAGGGGGTTTGCCTTTGCTTTCTTTTGTGGCTGAGAGTGTGTGACTTGCTTAAGGTCAGTCATTGTGTTTCCATGGCTGAGGGAGGATTCAGAGCCTGGTCTTCAGAACTACACTGTGCTGGATTTCATTATCTCGAAATTAGTCTGCACAATATCCTACTTTCCCAGCTTGATCACAAAAAAACCCAATGAACATAAGGTCCTCAATTTGAATAGCCTATTGCTATACCACAAGAAAGAGTTGCCCTGTAGATCCAAGAAGATCAGGGCACCAGGGCTGCATCCACACTGCAAAAATACAGTCATGGCTCAATACTATGGAATTGTAAAATCAGCCTTCCTTATCCACAGACTTGATATCCACAGATTCAAGCATTCATGACTTGGAAATACTTTAAAATATACAAAGTTCCATAGGCAAAGCTTGATTGCCCTTTTATACAAGGGGCACCATTTTACTATGCTATTATCTTGAATGAGACATGACCATCTACAGATTTTGGTATCCACTGGGGTTCATGGAACCAAATTCCAGACGATACCAAGGAACCACTGTAGTTTGTTGTGGCATCAGCACTTTCTGACACAGAAGGCAAAATGTCTCACAAAAGTGCAGTTCTCAGAATTCCATAGCATTGAGCCATGGCAGTTACAATGGTGTCAAACTGGATTATTTCTTCAGTGTGAATGTAGCCTTAGATTCACACCAATATAAATATGGATGTGTGTCCAGATGGAATCGTCTTCTAATCATTGATGCAGTGATAACTTCTGAAGTGTGGGCAGTCACCCTCTAGTTACACACCCAAGGAAAGACAAAAACAATTCTGTGTTGATATATATCAATAGATTGGTTGTAGTAATTTTCATCTACAAGAGAATGTCTTTTAAAAATACTAGTGGTTCTTAACTGCACATTCAAGACAAAGCTATCCCAAAATATTTTACATAGCAGTATTTTTGATTACATCTAAGCTCAGATAGATTGGGGCAGTCCAAGAGGCTGTCGGATGATGTCCTAGACCCGGTTAATAGAGTAGTCCTGGTGCTCAGATCCTGTGCACTACAGCACTAATGTTTGTACCCCCTATTCCAAGCCGTGTGTATGGGAAATCTTGCTGAAAGGGCTGTATTCAGAATACCTGAATGAGCACTGTGAAGCATTATCCCATTTGGTAAGCAAGAATTGAGTAACACTGGCTTTGGAAATATCAGTTAGGCACCAAAAGAGAAGAATGAGACTACTGAGAGGAATATGCAATGGGCAAAATTGAGCCCAGATCAATCTTGAATACAGATCACTGGGTCTTATAATGAGAAGGCATGCAGGATGTCCAAATGCAATGCCACTTACATGTTTGGCCAATAACCTGTGAGCCACAACTGGCCATTGGCAGGACACACATAGTAATTTGCTGTGGTCTGACACAGTTACCCCAATGTGTAAAAACGCTGATAAAAGCCAGTATAGCCAGAGGACTTATAAGAGTGCTTTGTGGTATTTAGCTACTGATTCACAGTGCAGATGCTACACAAATGGGTCATATTGCTTGCATCTTTAATTGGCTCATATGACGTTATCATTCTGGGTTACTAAAGCAAAGTGGTTAAAGAAGATGTTTTTGAAGTTTCCAAGCCTTGAATATTTCAACAGGACAGGTCCTTCAATTAAATGGCAATAGAATTAATACAATAAAGGTAGGTAGCCTAGCATACTACTACAAGGATCCTTTCACACCAATCTGTTATGAACCCCTTGTTCATTCATCATCTCTCACAGAAAGAATATATTTTTGTATATTTTATGGTGAAATAAATTCTGACCAAGTGCTTCTTTAATGTGATTATTAGCCAAGTTTTTTTTTTTTTTTTTAAAAGATTTTATGACAATTAAACAATTAAAAGGGAAGGGCAAATTGAGAGAAGTTTAGAATTATTTACAGGAATTATCTGAAGACCTTTTATAGTGAGCATGACAAACCTAAACTTCTTCGGCCTGAATTTGAAGTCAACCAAATAAGTACATCATAGGCATGGAAGATATATTTGCTAGTTTTTGCTTCTCAGTCAAAAAGGGTTTCAGGAGCCTCCTGCGTATACGTCAGGATTACTCTGACTTTGGAAACTCTTGCAGACCATTTTGTTTGTGTAAAAAACATACATTCTTGTTGACACATTTTTATGTGCCAAAAACACTGCTTTCACATAGGAAATATCTATTTCTGCAGAAAATAAAAAAATTCCAGAAGTTTTTCTGAAGTGCAAATAGCAATTGAATACTGCTCAGATGTTTACGTTCTTACAAAGCAAGGAAGAAATGATGAAATTATTCATTTTTGCATGTAAAAATGAAATACACACACACACAAAATCTACATCATGAGAACTGTAAGGTATTTTCATTCTGGGTTTTTTTTCTCCATTGAAATCTGCAAGTCTGTGTCCTTGAGAGCAACTCTCATTTAACGCAGAAAAGTGTTCTGAGTAAAAATGGAGAATGGCCTGCAACTTAAATAAAAACAAAAAACTAAATTTTATATAAATAGACATCTTGTATTCGAAGTTATACGAGAAAAAAAGTATGTTTGGACACAAATGTATGATTCCCCTTCCCCTCCGCTGCCCCGATTTCTGGATATCAGCCCAGAGATCTTCTAGTGAAAGCACTCTGTAATTAGAAGTCCTGACAGACTGAGAAGGTTATTTTTAGTATTAAAATTAACAGAATGTTATAACTGTTAAATTTGTTCATCACAAACAGCTACATGTATGTCACCTTTTTAAATGACTTGCATATTTAAATACACTTTATTTTAAAATTTCAACATCATAAACTTTTCTTAGATCCTTTTCTCGTCCGGTTTAGTAAGACTTAGTTTGGTAAGGTATGATATTCCATCTTTTCACAGATAATGCATAAGAATTCAGTTCATATGACTTTAGAAATGAAATACAATAATAGAATTTACAGGAATAGCAAAAACCTCCAGTAAACCAAACTGCAGTAGATTAGAATGTAGATGCCTAATAAAACAGTTCCAGTTCTAGATCTATGGATCTTCCAAAATGGATTTCACAGTTGCAGAGAGAATTAACCTGGTATCCTTGTGTGGAAATTCATTTGCTACAAATCTGGAATTATCCTGCATCCCAATAATTTATATTCCTTCCCACAGGAAGCAATGATGGTTCTTGGGATAGAGAAAAACTCCAGTCTCCCCCAAACCAAACATCGCAGGCATCTGTTAACCACCCCAACTTGCCTGGGCAGCACAATCTTCCAGTTAACCATCCTCTCAACCCTCTCCAACAGAAGCAACTTCTGCCAAATGGTATGGGTTGAAATCTTTACACATTAATCTTCTGATATTTTCAAACTCCTATCAGTTATGCTTCATTAAAAAGACTACATGAAAAATAAAATAAAAGAAACATATGCTAAAAACACCGACATAAAAAGTGTGATTTTTGTAAAATTCTGTAAATAGAATAAAAAAGAGCCATTTTGATACAGTATTTCACAAGCGAATCTGTTTAAAATAAATGATTTAACACCAGTGACAAATATTTAACACCAAGATGTTACAGTTAGGAACTTACCAGACTGTGTAATAAATAGCAGAGACTGAAGTTGAAGGCTTTCATGGCCAGCATCCATAGTTTTTTGTGTTTTTTTCAGGCTATGAGGCCGTGTTCTAGAAGAGTTTATTCCTGACTTTTCATCAGAAGATGTGGCTGGAGTCTTAAGAGAATACTGGAATGGAAGCGAGTGGAGTATATATATATATTTGGTTGAGAGGAGGCGATTTGCATGTTAATCTGTGTATTATTCTGTTATTGAATGGCAAGGCCAACTGGGTGTCTGTTTACTTAATGAACCATTATCTGCTGGGAATTCTCGTTGTCTGCAGTGTCTCTCATGTTCCTTGTTTCATGACTGAACATTATGTTTGGTGGTCCCTATATAGATTTGTTCACAGCTGCACTGTATGTGGTAAACTCCTGTGGCGGTGAGAGGGTCTTTCCTGTCCTTTGCTGAGCTCAGCATTTGCTGGATTTTCTTAGTTGGTTTGTACACCATTTGGATGTTGTGTTTTCTCACCAGTTTCCCTATTCTGTCTGTGACTCCTTTGATATTTGGATGGCACTTTCACCATCTGGAGCCACAGAGAAGAAGATCTGACTGTGTTTTTGAACCATCTGAACAATATCCACCCAAACATCCAATTCACGATGGAAAAAGAAAAGGAAGGAAATTGCCATTCTTGGATATCCTGGTTATCCACAAACCAAACCAACGGTTGGGCCACACAGTATACAGAAAACCTACACACACATGGAAAGGTACCTAAACAAGAACTCCAACCATCAACCAGGACAAAAAAAGATACACAATAAAACTAGTAGACCAGGCAAAAAGAATCTGTGAACCCCACATCCTGGAAGATTAATTGAAGCACCTAGACTGGGCTCTTTAGGCTAGTGGCTATTCCAGTTCAGACATCAGAAGGGCTGCCAGACCCAGGAAAAACCCATTGGAATGAAGACAAACAACCACCCAAAAGGAAGGTATTTTACCATGCAGTGGTCCCCCGGGATCCGAATCCCCTGGGGAACGAAATTCCCGGGACCCGAAACCGCCGGGGGTGAAAAAAAGCCCCCGGGATAAAAAAAAACCCCGGGTTGCGGAAAAAAATTCGCAACCCGGAAGCTTTAAAACAGCGCACTTCCAGCGCGCTGTGCATTGACGAAAGCGGTCCCCCGGGTAACGAATGACTTCCGGGATACGAAGGTAATCCCGGAACGGATTACCTTCGTAACCCGGGGGACCACTGTATATCAAAGGAGTCAGACACAGAATATGGAAACTGGTGAGGAAACACCACCTGCAAATGGTCTACAAACTGACCAAGAAAATCCAGCAAATGCTCTGCTCAGCAAAAGTCAGGAGAGACCCTCTCACAACCCCAGGGGTTTACTGCATACTGTGCAGCTGTGGACAAGTCTACACAGGAACCATCAAATGCAATGTTCAAACGTGAATTAAGGAACACGAGATATACTGCAGACTGGGTCAGCCAGAACAATCAGCAGTAACAGAACATGTGGTAAGCCATCCTGGGCATAAAATGGTGTTTGAGAACACTGAAAGGTCAGAATTCACATGAACAATTTCAACAGGAATGAAGAAACTCTTAAAGGAAACCGAGTTTGGCTACCAGTCCTGAAAAACACCAAAATCAGGACCCAGCAAATGCAAATGAAAACCATGCAAGGCAAGGGGGATTCCTAGCCGACAATGGATCATTAAGTAAATGGACACCCTTTAGGCCTTGACATTGAACAAGAAAACAATAGTATATATACCCCACTCTCTTCCATGCCAGCATTCTCTGAAGTTGCCAGCCACAACTGGTGGTGAATCATCAGGAACAAACTCTTCTAAAACATGGGCTCATGGTCCAAAAACCCCACAAAAAACTATGTTGTTTGTTTGTTTGTTTGTTTGTGTGATAACAATTGCTAAGGGCTTGTGTGCACATTATTGTCACTTGCAGTCCAGCTCGAGGATAATAAACAGGACCTCTGTTTTTTGTTTTGTTTTGTTTTGTTTTTTGAGATGGACATGAAACTCTTTACCTCAACATATCTGTTCTCCAGGCATATATCTGAATGTTGATTTATGCAAGCAGATAAATCACTTCGTATGGAGTTCTGGGACTTTAGCATTTTATACTACAGGTGAAGATCATAGATTTCAATGCTCCCTTGAACACCAAAAACCTAAAAAAATGCTGAGTGTAGAAACTGTGGCTGGCAAACTAATTTTGCACAAGTTGGTAGACCTTTATTAACTTGGAAGATATTTTTATCCTGCTTTTCTTAGAGATTGAAAGAAGCCTGTATAACATAACACCATAGTTTTAAATATATGCACTGTTTCTGGTATAAATGGACAACTATATGTTAAGATATGTATCTTTTTAGTTATAAGAAACAGACTAAAATCCAAATTTACATTATATTTCAATATTTATGTTTGATGTAAATGGCTGAGGGATGTAAAATAATTTCAAAGTTCATTGATGAAACTGTTTTGGTAAATATGTTTAAAAACTATTTCAAAAATAAAGGTAAAATATTCTCAGCCTCTCTTGACCCTTTCATATGTCCATGCAGTTCTTTCAGTGCCTCTGCTGCCAGCTTCATTTGCTTGGGACTTTCAGAGCATTTATTCATGTGTGAATGTCCAGTAGGACCTTGTTATCCGCTAGGGTTTCGTTCCAGGATCCCCCGTGGATAACAAAATCCGTGGATGTTCAAGTACACGACAGAGCAAAAATATAATGGCAGAACAAAATGGTGTCCCTTATATAAAATAGACAATCAAGGTTTGCTGTTTGGAATTTATACTAATTTTGAATATTTTCAAGCTGTGTATGCTTGAATCCATGGATAAAAAAAATCCATGGATAAGTAGGGCCGACTGTATATATTTAAGTGCTTATATTCTGTTTAATAACATGATTCTCCAGAGACTTGCAATAATATTAAGATACAGTTAAATCACAAGAGCCAGTGTGGCATAGTGGTTTGAGTGCTGTACCAGGACTCTGGAGACCAGGGTTTGAATCCCCGATCAGCCATGAAAACCCACTAGGTGGCCTTGGGCAACTCACCCTCTCTCAGACTCAGAGGGTGGCAATGGCAAGCCTCCTCTGAAGAAACTTAAGAAAATCCCATGATAGGTTCGCCTGAGGGTCGCCGTAAGTCAGAAATTACTAGAAGACACACAACAACAACGAACAATTACATCAACAAAATGTGTTGCATGGCAGCAGAGAATAAAATAAAACTGGAAAGTAACAGTTTTAAATAGACTTCAGTTTTAAGTAGACTTTGGTCTTCTAAAAAAAAAAAATCAGCAAAATTTAAAGCCTGGGAAAATTAAGAACTTTTTACTTGGTGCCTAAGACATAAGTGTCAGGTGAGCCATCCATTAGTTAGCATTCAAAAACTAGGACGCTGTAACTGAAAATAGTTACCCTCATTCTTTAATTCTTGGAGCATCTGGTAAAGGGGTTGTGAAGATGGTCTCAGAGTGCAGGTAGGCAGTCCTATAATAATTCCCACATGGGAGGATGCAATCCTTCAGTTATCCTGGTTCTAATCTGAAGTTGTATAAGTGATGTAGTCCTGGATTATGGTATTTATGATGTTTATCTACTCCATTTCCAATTAACAGTCTTTCAGCCTTATTCTGGACTAACTGGCATTTTTTGAAATTTCTTAAAGATAAACCCATGTACTGTGCACTACAGTAATCCAAATGGGATCATTTTAGGGCATGGGTAATGGAATTAAAGTTTTTTTTTTATCCAAGTGGTACTGCAGACTTGCATGGCTCTACCTATGTATTGGTCACCTTAGATAAGATGGAAATGACTTGAAGGCCAGCAATAACAACAACAAGCTTCTTAAAATGGAGGTTCATTTGCAGGGACCACTGCAGAAGCAATAGCACATAGGTAGAGCCAAGATGACATTTCCCTACTTCAGGAATGGTTAAGATGTTTCTCCATATGCAACTCTCATCATCTACCACTATTGGCTTTGCTGGCTAGGGCTGATGTGATTTCAGTTCTAACTCTCATCAGCTCAGTGGTTGGCCAGTAGTTGCTCATCCTTCCTCTATTTCAGAAATGGGTGATTTCCAGGGATGGAAGCTGCTTTTGCCCACACTGTTGAATGCAACCACCCAGCATCCTGCATTTTAACTCCCCCATTCTCTCCAAAGCATCTTCCACCCTCGGCTAGTACCACCCTAAAATCCTTTAGGGTGTCTGATTGTCCATGCTGGGTCATAGATATCTCAGCCCCTCTAAAACCTTCCTTTTAATACAAGAAGGCTCTGGATGAAGATAACCCCAAATGGTCCATCGTACCCATATAGGGATTTGGAAGGGGACACTGGTGGCCAGATTTTTCCAAGATTTATTGGGGGGGGGGGCATGGACAGATGGAGAGAATAGGTAGAGAGAGTTGGGGCCTTGTAACTAAGATGGCAGTGGTGCTGGATAGACAGAAAGTAAGCAGAATGTGTCCAGTATCTGAATCTCTGGCAGAGAGTATGGTGCTGGTATAATGTGAAGGATCACTTGCAATCTAGATGGAACAATCACTGGAGTTCTGTGATATGTGACTTGTCTGAATGTGTAGGATGGGCATCAAGAAAGTGGCTGATGATAACCCACTGAAGGTGTTACAATCCCAACTAAATTAAACCCTTTGAAATTTTGGGAACTTGGTAAACATAAATACACAGATTTGAGCATACCCAGCTTGAAAATATTCCCCAAAAGTATAAATTACAAATAACAAACCTTGATTTTCTATTTTATATATGTCACACCATTTTGTTGTGCCATTATATTTAATGGGACTTGAGCATCCATGGATTTTGTTATCCACGGAGGGTCCTGGAACCAAACCCCAGTGGATAACAAGGGCCCACTGTAAAATAAATAATTAAAATATGTAGGTTTCATTGATTCATTGGGTCTATTCTTGTTGGGAATAATAATTGGTTTAAGTCCAAGATAAGGATCAAAAACAAGGCATCAGCAGTTTACAACTAAAATTGTATTGATACGGTAGGCAGTTATTTGCAGAAAACTGATTTGCTTTAGGTGAAGAAGAAGAGGATTCTGCAAAAGCCTGTTGTATGCTCAAGTCCTTAGATAACTGGTGGGAAGAGTGTTTCAGAAACACTGTTGTCAGGGTTATCATATGAAAGCAACAATAATGTATACCTAATTGAATAGACTGTATTGCATAAAGCTTCCATTCAAACATAAATTCAAGGCTTTGTCACATATAGTTTTCCATGGACCTGGAACTACAGTACCGTTGTATTCTTCAACCACTGTTAGTTAACCAGTATTTAGAGACAGATGTTAAAGTGATGGCCTGCCCCCAACAAAAATGGGAATATTACATTATGGAAGCTGGCTATTCTTTGGAGTTGGACATCTGTAATGTAATGAATGTACCACCTTTCAAGGTTGATTGCTATTCCCATACTGAGCAACGATGGTAATCGTTTTCTCCCTTGAATTTTATAGTAGGAACAGTAGCATAAAGCATGTTTTCCTGCTAGAGGAATATTTGTGAGCTAAGGAACAATTGAGTAAAACTTTACCATTGTCTAGTGTGTAGTTAAATTGCCTTTGCTTAGTGCCAGAAATGTTTGTAATGTTCAGTGTTTTAAAATCATCAATGTATTTTTGCTTTATTTTTTCCCTTAGGCCTGGAGCTCCCTTTTATGATGATGCCTCACCCGCTTATTCCTGTCAGCTTGCCACCAGCATCTGTCTCGATGGCGATGAGCCAGATGAACCACCTTAGCACGATTGCAAACATGGCAGCCGCAGCACAAGTACAGAGTCCTCCCTCAAGAGTTGAGACGTCTGTTATTAAGGTAACTGTTTAGTTTAAGAAAAGAAAAGGGAAAAAGTGGGGGGGGGCACAGAAATGGGATGACATTGAGAAAGGTAGTGATATCTTTCCTAGTAATCTTCTTTCTTGGGCATACATTTCATAAAATGTGATGTGACTAATTAGGGAGATCCATTTACTTCATATAGAGAGCATAGTACAGCAAAAGCTTAAGCACTTTTACAGGAACAGATTTTTTTTTCTATTCCTCCAGTCTTCTATATGGAAGTCTTTATATCTTACATAGTGCCACTCCTTGGTTAAAAGACAAATTCAGACTGAATTTATGCATGTTCCTTAATCTCTCATGCTGATCCTACAACCCTGAACAAGAAATTGGACTTTTGTGTCAGTCCTTCAAGTTCTATATTCAATTAAAAAAATCTTGTAATTATTTTATATTTTTTCTTCCAGCATTTTTTAAAATTCTTTTGCCAATAATGGTTTTGGTGTACCTAAAATGGGGTGAGGAGTTGAATAAGAGGTTTTGAACTCTTCCTCTTGGAAAATTTTCTGCACATCTAACTCCATGGAAGCAGAGTATTATAGGAACTTAAGGAGGAGGTTCTTTTTCATGGCTTAATATCTCTTTTCTGCCTCTTCACCAGTTTTGAAGAGTTGAAAAAGAGAGCTTTCTCTATAGGCCATCTTCCTTCCTGACACACACAGCTAGGAACATTGGAACTATCATCAGAAGTAAATTTTTTGATACTGTTTTCTTCAACTTTCCCTGTCTGGGAAGGATAGAAAAAAGAAGTATTGGTAAGTCAAGTGAAAACTTGTTGGCAGCAATAGACTCCTGTTCCTTCCCACCCGATTGCTTATGAAGAAATTCTGAAATTAATTCAGAAATTCAAGAAAATGCTCTTACACATTGCTTGCCTTACTAAAACCTGAAGAACTGCACTGGAACCCAGTGATACATAAATCAAGTAAACATGTACCATTATTCCATTATTCCCTAGTGTTATTTGGGGATGTGCAGTAAGCAAAGCAATTTGGGGTGGGGGGAGAAGCAGCCCAAGGGGTCAGAACTCCATCTTCTCCATGTCCCTTAGTTTCCATTAAAATTTGGTTGTCCAAGATAGGCAAAACTTTGGTTGTCCAAGATAGGCAAAACAAAGATAGGCAAAACTTAATAAAAGTTAGCATCATTGGCAAGGTAGAAAACACTGTCTTCCCCAGATGTATCAGCAGTCTCCACAGCCTTGATGGACAATTAAGTGAATGGAGCAAGAATCTTGCAACCAAAAAATCAAGACCGAACTTCATTTTACAGTAAACATGTATTGGCAGCTTAATGTCTGCTTTTTTGTTTTAATTAAGGGTAAACCCATGGCACCCAGTCTGGATTGTGACTACATCTAGTGGGGGTTTGCTTCTTGGCCTCCTTCCTGAAATCCGATCATCAGAAAGGAGAAGAAGGGTGAAAAAACTTAAGTTGGACCATGGATTACCTCTCTTTTTAAACACCTTTTTTTAGGTGGAGAATAAGGCTGGGAGAAGGAAGGATTGAACCTTCCCTCTCTGTATGCAATATTCCCAGTCTGGGTTAGAGCCCCACGCTTAATTTAAGTAATACAAAAGTGACATAGAGTTCCATGCTGCATTTTGAATATAACTTCTGTTTTGGTCCTCAGATAGTTTTGAAATACCAGCTGTTGCAAGGTGAGCTTTCATCAACAAAACATGCTTTTCCATGGGAACAAGTTCCTTAAGGAACACCCATAATCCTTTATTGCTTGTCTCCTACCCTTATCCTAAAGAGGGAGAAAGGGAAATTTTAAGATATTAATGGAAAAAGTACACTAAAAACAAGCAACTCCACTTTCCCAGTTAATCCAGGGCACAAACAAGGTGTGAGAAACAGGACATTCCATATTCTTTTCTCTGTCCCATAAACATTAGGCAGCATATTCAAATTCCATCATCAGTCTCCCTATCTGCAATATGGGAGACAAAAATATTGACTTGTCATAATATTGTTGCAGAGCGAACAATTTAATGTGTGTGATGTAATGTAAGTGAAGTACTTTGAACACTCGAAAGTGCTCTATAAATGTTAATTAATATCATTAGGAGGTAAGGATGTAATTCTTCATTTATTTCATTCTGTTTGCAGAAGAATGAAATATACAGAACATTTACTCCCCACTGAGTGAGATTATAAGAAGGTGTTTTTTTTGTTTGTTTGTTTGTTTTGGTACATTTCCCCTTGATTTTTCATATTTTAGGACTTGGGGCAAAAACACTGCATGAAGAGGTTTAGTGCAGTACAGAGGTTCCCCCCCCCTCCCAAAAATGTTACAGTATGCAGAAGAACACAACCAAACCAAACCTCAGAGCTGTTAGATTTTTCAATAGGGCATTTTGACAAGGGTGAGAAAATTTGGGAATATAGTTTAGACATGTATGATGAAGGCAAAATAATTTTTTGACCTTGTATTTGAAGAGAATTTCTTTGTCATGAGAGTGTGACCCACTGACCAAAAGGAATTGCAAAGATAGCACTTTTAATGGGCAAAATCTAGCCTTGATGAAATCCGAATTGGTAGCACCAAACACAAACCATTACTAGATGCTACACACTTCCATCTGTGGTAGATGCGCTTGAGATGTTCTCTTCATTATTGAGACTCTCCATGTCCAGTGGTTGTTACTTTGAGCAATCTTTACTCACAGGCTACATGGAAGTAAGAAACAAATTGGGTATTTCCTACTTATTTCCACATTTTATTGTTGACAAATTGCTCTTATGTTACACATGAATGTTGACAGATTTTAGCACGAGGGACAAGAGTTTTCCAGCACTTCCAGTTCTGGTCTGGGAGGGTGACAAACTCTTACTACACTGCAGAAAATTGACCCGGCCTTCCAGCTTAAAGTTGGCACTTAGATGTAAAGTTGGTCCTTTGGATATCTGATTGGATGGGAAAAGTAAGCAAACGATTTGCCTATTTCTGTTACAACAGAATTCAATGTGTGTTTATCATTTTCATAGAGCATACTGGGATTTAAATTATATAATTAATTGGAATTATATGTTGGCATTCCCAGGGGCTGGCAATGAAATGTTAATTGGAGATCACCCAATTAAACTAAATAAATCATAATATGCTCTGTTCACTTTATCCCTACTTTCCAAAACAAATTTGAATTTAGAAAGCCCAACTGTAGTTTCCAGGATCTGTGATCTGGCTGTCTTAACTTGAAGGGAAGCCAGTGAGAAGTTGTCTGGATTTGTGTAGATTTTATCCCCATAGCTTTCAAAATATATTATTCTTGATTACAGAATATTGAATTAATTTGAACTAATGAATTGCACCAATGCATGAAATCAGCACCAGAAAGAAAAAAAGGTGACCATTATTCCATACAACTTCCGTAAATCCATTTAAATAATTCCACTGCTATTATTCTGGAATTAGAACTGTAATGTGAGAGCTGAGATTTTCCAAAGGATCTCTTAATTCTGTCATGCCATCTTGTGAAATTCTTAAAATGACAAACTTTCTCATTTGTCTCACTATGAGAGCTGATTTAGAGAGCCTCGCCAACTCAGATCTCTTGCTGACCTTTCCCTACAATTCACCAAGTTCTCCTGAGCCAGAGTTGTTATCTTAAACTTGCAAAGCTTCAGATGCCATTCTGCTATTAAGCAGTGCTTCATTTTCCAGAGATAAGAGGCTGGAATTACACAGAAAACAAATCTTGATTTTCTATTTTTAACCCTTTCAGAAGTCAGGCCATGAAGAATAAAATAGGGAGGGTGTGAGGCACCCCTGAAAAACAGACATTAGTGCTTGGTATTATATCCCACCTGATGATTCTGTGCCCTTTCTGAAATGAGATGAACATTACATACTTTTATATATATATATAATTGAATGTGGAAATCTGTGAATTGGAGGAATGAGATTGCATGAACGGGCAGGGACAACAGACTGTGACAATAGTAAATCACAAAGTGTGACAGCTGTGACCTGAGAATGCTTTAGGCAGGAGATGCCTTTCATCACCTGCCCATGGCTTCAGAAAGCCAAGCTTGTTAGCAGTCTCAGCTTTCCCTGAGCAGAAATTTGTACAAACAATATAAAAGGATATCAAAAATAAATGCTGTATTTAGAGCAGATGAGAATAGTTTTGTAGTAACACTCAAAACACAGGCATTAAAAAAAGTATCAGAGTCTATGGTACATCCATGAAATATGCTTTGAAATACCAATATTATATAGTACAGTATCTACAGTGCTACCTTATCTGAATGGTTTACAGATTTTGAAAAGAGAGGAAATGGGATGATATTTCACATAGTGCTGTTTCCATTGGTCTGTTGAATGGTAACACACCCAGAAAATCTCATCAGCTATTTTTCATTGATGGAACTCATATTTAGTTTTTGGGGTTTTTTAGGAGCTGCTTTAAACATTACATTTTGTATATGTGTATAAAAAGTGTAGCATATGCATGTGATATATATATATATATATATATATGCAGAGAGAGAGAGAGAGAGAGAGAGAGAGAGAATTTGTAATTGTGTAAATTAAATAGATACACAAGCCAGTATTGGCCGTACCTTTTTGCAGCTCCAGTGGTAACACAATTCCTCATTATATAATGTGTGAAGTGGCCCTTATGGCATCATTGTATGGCTCACAAATGGGATAGATAAATCCACTGTACTTTACTTGCCAGGAAAAAAGTGCAAGGGATAAGCAAATTTTCCAATAGCCTCTACAGCTCTCTGCAGCTTTAGCTTATTCAGTTCATCTGCGTTTTCCTTTCCCTCTAATTCCAGAGCTGGGCATGTTAATCTGTGGCAATAACAACAAAAATAGTCTCATGGCAGGTTAAACATTACTAAATTTATTAGACTGAGAACACTTTTGCAGTGCATGACAATATACACAACTACATTTCCACATTTGTAAAGCATTATCCAAAAAGTATCTTGAGGAAGTTGCTTCTGAAACAGTAACATCAATATAGCTTTTTTTGTAGGATGTAATGTATGTGCACCTAGTGTTAGTGTTATGGTATAAAAGGAGGTTAAGCTTCTAATGTAGAAAATAGCTCAAGGAAAGCAGAATTCCTCACACATTATAAAGGAAACTCCATCAAACAAGAAACAAACTTACATAAGGCAGACCTCCAAAATCTAAGGAGTAATTTAGATGGGAAGAAATTTGAAGACACCCCTAAACATATATATTTCAGATCTGTTCAAAAGAAGGACATGATGTAAAGGACTATGAATCATGAAGCCAAAGTTTAGACCCTTTTTCCCCAGCAAGAATGCTAGGTAAGGTAAAGGGCAGCAAGAAAGAGGAAGACCACATTATAGATGGATAGATTTTTCAAGGAATCAAAGAAGCCATGGCCTGAATCTGCAAGACCTGAGAAGGGCTGTCAAGGATAGGATGTCTTGGAGATGCCTCATTCAAAGGGTTGCCATAAGTCAAGGCCAACTTGAAGGCAGTTAACAACAACAGCAAGAACTCAGCTTCCAAAGTGCTTTGGATATGGAAGAGTTTCAAAACGTAGTTTGTGGCATAAAGGAGAGACGGTATCCACCATGCAAGTTACTTGACTAATCTAATCTTTTGGCATAATCTAAAAAAGAAAAAAGAAAAAGAATCCTATGCCCATGGCTGTATCAGTTTCCTTCTCATTTCCTGGTCCTTAAAGACAATGTGCTGCCACTCCTATCCAACAGGATCTGTATCTGGTCTCAGTAGTTAGATGGAACTTATTATTTTGCTCGGCTGTTCCTGTGCAGTGGCATAGAGTATGATGGTGCAATGTGATATTAGAATGAAAATATTATGTCTAGCAGGACAAAGCTCACAGTTGTAGCTCCTGTCCAAATTGTAGGCAGTGTTTTAGCTCCTTACAGAATGGGAGAGGTGGGTTTTTCTACTGCCCGAGGAGTGGAAGTCTTCTACAAGGGAAAAAAGAGGGATGCTTTGGCCATGAGGAGCTTACTAATTCCATTCCAGACCTGTAGTTTTCATACTAATTTATCTTTGCTTGTGAGATGGTATTCACCAAGGTCCCAGAGATTACATTTTTTTTCTTATCTTTTCTTTTTTGAGACTTAATTGTTAGAAAAGTCTGCCAAAATGTAGAAGAGTATAAGACATTCTTTTATGAGGAAGACTTGACAAATGAAGTTTAATAGTTGACATGTACTGTTTAAAGTATCACTTGAACTTGCTGGAACTGGTTAATACTAGACTGTTGAAGTGCAACAAAATTTATTTTTTTAGAAATGCCAACATAGCTACAGAAAGCTGGCTATGGAAGGCCTTTCTAAATTTATTAAGTATAAATGAAAATATAAGTAATCTATTACTCAGATATTTATGTTATACCATTTTATAATTCTAGTAATATATAAAGCATGAAACAAGTTTGTTTATGGTCTAGTCATGAGCCCTTTCGTGTACGTTCTTTATTCAGGGGCTTTTTTATTTTATTTTTATTTATTTTAAGTTAATGATTTAGCTGAAAGTATCCTCATGATTTTAGTAGATATCTCAGTTAGGTATTGTTGTTTCCCATGGATTTTCTGTACATCTCAAATGCCCTCTTCTTGATTTTTTTAAATAAAAGTACTGTAGATGGTCTCAGAATCAAAGTTTTAAAGTTCCCCATGCAGCAGAATCAACACATCGACTTTTTAGGATATTGCTACAAGAGATGCCAATCTTCACTTCTCCAGTACTTTCATAGAAGAAAGAATAATTTCAAAGCTTCCTGCTAATTTTTCAGATTTTGCAAAAACAAAATTTCAAGGACAAAAAAATCCTCATTGTTCTGTGTATAAAAGCTATTTTGTACACTCCCCCCCCCCCCATGATGAGAACATTTGCAGGTATTCTTTCTGTCCCTGTTTAGTACTACTGGTACTTTCATCCCCCTTCCCATGCCTAACAACCACTTCACATTGTAAAATGAATGATGATATGTAAGCCTTTGTCTATCCCTATTCACGTGTTTAAGTAAAGTGTGTGAAACAAAGTGTGATGGAGCATATGTACTGATTTTTTGCAAACATTCCCATCCCCAGATGCCTACCTTTGACTTTCCCAACCAACATGGAAAGGTCTACAAGAGATTCCTGATTGCAGGCAGGATTTTAAGTGCATTCAGCCAAACATTCAAAGAACCGCATTTCAGTCTTTCCCTTTCAAAGCGGAATGTGTTGTGGATGGGGACACTGAGGGAAGGGAATCTAAAAGTAGGTTTAATATTTTTCACCTTTATAGAAGGAAAAGATTTTCAATTGTCTCATTTTCATTCATGTCAAAGCCAGTTTCTTCCAAATTTAAGAGAAAATATTCTCTAAGACTTTTCTTTCTTTATTTTGTGTTGTGTTGTTGTTGTTTTTACCTTGATCTTTATGGGAGGAAGAGTAGGGAGGACATACTACAGTTGGCCATCCTTATCCATGGATTTTTTTATCTATGGATTCAATCACCCATGGCTTGAAAATATTTCAGAAAAGTATAAATTCCAAATAGCAAACCTTGATTTTCTATTTTATATAAGGACACCATTTTACTCTGCCATTGTATTCAATGTGACAAGAGCATCCATGGATTTTGTTATCCACGGGGGATCCTGGAACCAAACCCCAGTGGATAACAAGGTCCCACTGTATACCATAATGAGCAAAAAGGAAAAAGCTTCCTGAAAAGTTGCTATTTTGGCTAAAGGTGTTTAATGGCAAGGACTCTGTTCCACACATTTTTAAGCTCACATATGGTCGTTTTCATTTAATGAAATGGAATGTGTGAAATCACCTGAGACTATAGGTTTTTTTTAAAAACTTTTTGGGTGATGTGGCTGTGTTCTGGAAGATTAATGACATTTCACCAGCATCTGTGCCTGGCATCTTCAGAGAATGGAATATATATAATGTGTGACCCTTGGTTGAAAGGAAGTGGTTTATATGTTAATCTCTGTGTTGGTCTGTTGTTGAATGGTAAGACCTCAGGGTGTCTATTTAATTAGTGATCCATTGTCAGCTGGGAAACCCTCCTCATCCTGGCTGGTTTTTATTTGCACTTGCTGGGTCCTGATTTTGGTGTTTTTCAGGACTGGTAGATGAACTCATGTTTCTTCATTCCTGTTCCTTGATTTGTGTTTGAATACGGCATTTGGTGGTCCCTATGTAGACTTATCCTCAGCTGCACAGTATGTGGTAAACTCCTGCAGTCGTGAGGGGTCTCTCCTGTCCTGGCTAACACAGACAAAGAGCTGTTATCACTTCACCTCAGCATCCGTCAAAAGAGGCACACCCAAGACTGGGACAAAACTGACAGCCTCACCTACAGAAAAATGGAAAAAGATATGGCAGACCACACTGAAAGACAGAAACAAAAATTAACAAATTCCCCAAGCACCAGCTGAAACCCTTGCTGGACACATCATGAACCATCACCAATCTGATGGAGCAGCAACTTTTGAAAGAAGAAGCATTCACCATTGCCAAGAGAGGCAACTTTGTACCACCACCAGAATTCCAGTTGAAGACAACATTGCCCTGGTTGAATCCGCCCTCCACCATCTCCCAGAGGAGATAGCAAAAGAAATGAGAGGAGTAACACTAAGGATTCTGTGCAAGGCAAAACCACCACTCAACAACATAACTAAAAAAGAAAGAAAGAAAACCCATCAAGAGCCTCAGTCCAGACCTGAAAATCATTATTCTCCCAGCCAACAAAGTCAATGTCATAGTAATAATGGAAAATGAACTATGCAAACAAAAAATCAAAGAACTCTTGGATCCTGCAATATAGAAACAACTGAAACAATACCCAACCAAAAAAATCACCAAGAAAACAAACAGCTTGATCAAAAACTCCTCAGTTCTGCCAACCACACACCAAAGTTTATGCAAATCTGAGGCTCTCCCACGAAGACTGTATGGACTTCCGAAGATCCACAAGGAATGCATTCCACTCCAATCTATAGTGAACACCACTGGATCCACCACATATGACTTGGCCAAGTTTCTGGCCACACAATTACAAACCCATATAGGGCAAATCCCCCACTACATCAAGGACTCAACTCACTTCATAGAAAAAATCAACAATCTCCAATTCAAACCTGGAGACATACTAATCAGGTTTGATGTGGTCTCCCTGTTTACCAAAGTCTCCATAATGGACACCATGGCACTCATCTGACACATTTTTCCAGAAGACATCACAGCCCTGTTCGAACATTGCCTCACCACAAGCTACTTCCTGTGCGCCAATGGATTCTACCAAAAGAGAGATAGGGTAGCCATGGGAAGCCCTCTGAGCCCTGTGATAGCAACTTTTACATGGAACAATTTGGAAAAACAAGCCTGGGAAACTGCTCCCAAAAAGACCACAACATGGTTCCAGTATGTGGATGACACTTTCACCATTTGGAGCCATGGAGAAGAAGATCTCACTGTGTTTCTGAACCATCTGAACAACAGCCACCCAAACATCCAATTCATGATAGAAAAAAAAAAGGTATATGGCCATTCTTGGATGTCCTGGTTATCTGCAAATTGGGGTACACAGTATGCAGAAAACCTACACACATGAATATATACCTACACAAGAATTCCAACCATTACAAAAAAGAAGCACAGTAAAAACATTAATCAAAAAGGATTTGTGAACCTCATTTTCTGGAAGATTAATTGAAGCACCTAGACTGGGCTCTATAGGCTAATGGTTACTTCAGCTGAGATATCAGAAGGGCTGCCAGACCCAGAAAAACCCATAGGATTGAAGACAAATTGAGCAAATGCTGCCTTCAGCAAAAGAGAGGAGAATCCCTCTCACGAGAGACCACATATTGTGCAGCTGTGAACAAATCTACATAGGGACCACCAAATGCAGTGTTCAAACACGAATCAATCACCAAATGCAGTGTTCAAACACGAGAGACACTGCAGACTGGGTTAGCCAGAGAAATCAGCAATAGCTAACACATTATAAACTATCCCGGGTGTAAAACACTGAAATTCTGGACCATGCCAACAATTATCAGGGCAAGATGCACAGGGAAGGCATTGAAATCTCCAAACACATGGACAACTTCAACAGGAAAGAGGAAACCCTTAAGTGAAGGGTTTGGCTACCAAGCCTGGGGGAAAAAAAACCCCAAAAACCCAAAATCAAGATCCAGCAACTGCAAATGAAAACCACCCAGAGTCAGAGGGGTTTCCCAGCAAACAATAGATCACTAATTAAATGGACACCATGCGGCCTTGCCATTCAACAACAGACCAACACAGATAAACATGTAAATCACTTCCTCTCAACCAAGGGTCACACATTATATATACCCTACATACCTCCATGCCAGCATTCTCTGAAGATGCTAGCCACTGATGCTGGGGAAACATCAGGAATAAACTCTTCCAGAACACAACCATATAGCCCAAAAAACCCCATAATAACCGTGGATGCCAGCTGTGAAAGCCTCCAACTTCACACTCACCTGAGAATCCTTCAAAGTGCTGTTCCATTGTTTTTGGGTCTCCACTATGGGCAGGTGAGGAAATGTGGATGAGCCTTAAAGGTACAAAACCAAACCTTAAATGTACATAACAACAAGAACAACAGTAAAAATATGAAAGAGGGTTTTAGACTAGACATTTTCCTGCTGTGTACTTTCTTGAGTGAAGGAAATATTTTCTATATGAAGGATCATTTGATCTGCATTACTTTCTGCATTTGAAATGGCATTGCCCCATCAGGTTTACTGTCTCACTAAACACTTGTCTCTAGTGAAGATGTAAAGTAGAAAAAAGTCCATGTACTGTGTTTCTATATATGATGCTTCTTTATCAAATATAGCAAGAAAATGGGACTTAAAATAACAATAGCTTTTCTACCTGAAGTAGCAATTCGGTATTATGTACTATTGCAATCCAATGTGTGGTAGGTAAGAAACCTATATTCACTCACTTAGAGAAAGAGAGAGAGAATATATACACACAGACACATGCACATAGATACTTAGGATGTGGCCACATGTAGGATTTCTAATGTACATTAAAAAGATGGGTGGGACCCCTCCACTCTTATCTCATTTAATTTGGTTCTAGATAAGAAGAGTGAGGTGTGCCCAATAAAACCTAGAGTTTAGTCCAGGATCAAATACATTTTTTTCCTGTTTGAAAGTAGGTTACTTTACAGTTAAGTGTAATATGTTTTCATGCACCAAATAACACTGTCCCTGTATGGCAGCCTCAGGTTGCAACTCTACGATAAACATTATACCTGCAAAATAATTGTAGAATTGAAACATAAGGCAACTTGATTCCTTTATGTACAATAATATGTAGGTCTTAAGCCATATTGTATAGGTGTTGGTGTGTGTGTGCACACGTGTGTGTCCCAGTGCTGGAGGAAAAATGGAAGATGTAATCATCTTGCATCTCACTTCATTTGTTATCCTTGGGATGAAATATAGTGACTGTTCTCTAGAATCAAGATGCCTGAAGCTTGCTAGAGGGCTCCAGATGGTACTTCTCCGGACTAGTGAAACTACAAAAAGGCCACTTCGCAGGGAAAGGTTATTAAACCTTAAATTTTATCCAGAATACCTCTGTTGCAAATTATATTTGATCTATGAAGTTGATGGGTTTTTTTAAAAAACAACAACATGCAAGTAGCAAAACACTGTGGACGAAATTATCAAAAGAACTAAGGCTGTATCCACACGGCAGAAATTATCCAGCTTGGCACCACTTTAACTGCTATGGAATTCTGGGAATTGTAGTTTCATGAGCTATTTTGGCTTCTTTGTCAGAGAGTTCTGGTGCCAAAACAAACTACAGTTCTTAGAATTCCATGGCACTGAGTGATGGCAGTTAAAGTGATCAAACTAGATTAAATCTGCAGTGTGGATACGGCCTAGTAGAGCTCAATTACTCCTATACTTATTCTCTGTAATAGAGGTCTTTAGATCCATCTGTTATATTATAGCTGTCAAATAGTTATGTGTGAATAAGTAGCTGAATATCTTTTAATTCACTTTTCTTTTTCTTTTTCTTTTTCAATCAAGTCCTTTTAAAGGAAAAGTCAATATTTTACTAAATCCACCTCCCCACAAAGACAAGGTGGAAAGAATGACTTTCTCATATTGATATTCCGGCACCATTAGTTTATTAGTGTGCCCTTTTTAGAGGAAGAGTGTATTTCCAATTTATTATTACTAGCATTTCCATTTATTATTGCAGCTAGTTTTGATAAAGACGGAAAATTGCAAGAGATTGTATATTATTGATTGAAGAAATTATGAGGCAGGGCTATGAAGCAGAGACTTAAGGAATTAAATTAATTACACTCTTACCTCTGCCTAGTTCAGTTGCATTTCTATTAAGGTTAAAGGGTATTTCACAAATGAACTGATAAACTGAGTTTACAAAGCGCTCTCTCATAGACTTCCTCCTGGTTCATCTTGTTATATGACAATAATAAAACTCATTATCTCCTTTGTTTCAGTCATAATTGTGTTGTGTTGCCCTATGCATATCTTCTGCTGTCTCCGTATTATAATTTGTTCTGTAAAGGCATACATAAATATGATAAACAAATTAAACTCTTAAAATAAATTAATTTGCTATGCAACTCTATTCAAATCATATATGCTCACTGGATTTCATTTTAATGAAGCCCTTCAGAAGATAGCAGGCCAAACGGTAAAAATTATGTATTAAATGAAATGTTTACATACCCTCTATTTGTGTATATTTCTATGGAAACTATGTGTGCAGTTACTTAAAGCAATAAAAGTAAACATCCTGGGCTCTGTAAATATCTGCTCTCTAATCACATATGTAGCAGTTGAGATCCTGGGTATAAACACTTTTTGAATTTCTAAATTAAATCATAAATAAGAGTTTGGATAACATTATCAATTGCCCTCCAATATGTTTTAATGTTTTTGTTTTTTTTTAAAAAAAATGAAAATAAATATTTTGGCCTAAATCCCACTAAATCAGTTGCTAAATAAAATGCCAGGCCTTTTTGTAAATCCCATTGATTTAACCCTAAATTTGAACCAGCAATTAGATTTTTTTTAAAAGGCTGATATTTCAAAAATACCTGCCTTTTGATTTGTTGATAATTTTGGAATAAACTTCCTGAAGAATATCTCTCTAGCACATGTATTTCGTGCATAAGAACACTTCATGAGCAAACGGCTCCCCCACCACTATGGGACCAATGTTTTAAAATTAAAATTGAAATCTACCAAGTAATCCTAAACATGCTTTATTGTTTCCTAGTGAAACTATATACCTGAATAACTTCATTTGCCCTACTTTCTACTTGAATAAGCTTTAGCTCTGAACATTTTATGCAGCTCTCAAACAAGGTAATCTAGGCTTCCCCAACTGTGTGCATGTTGCGTCTCTAGTACTTGACTAGTTGTTTGATGACTGAAGCCCAGAAGACCCATTTTAAAAATTCAGATGTATAAAAAGAACAAAGTAACATCGGTTTACATTGGGCTACATTGTTTTACACTGTGTTGTTGTTTTTGTTGATTTCTTTTGGTGCAGGAACGAGTTCCAGATAGCCCTTCCCCTGCTCCATCCCTTGAAGAAGGCCGAAGGCCTGGTAGTCACCCATCATCTCATCGTAGCAGCAGTGTATCCAGCTCCCCTGCCCGAACTGAAAGCTCTTCAGACAGAATACGTAGGTCACTTTGTATCCATGTAAACTAAATACAATCCATCAGGCATATATGGCGTATGCTGCCAGATGTTTTAAAATGCTTTCCTGATTTTTTCTCCTATCTGAATGAAAGAGGGGGGAAAGCAGGCAGTTGTTATTTTTTTTATTAAAGTGTTTGATAGGCTTCTGTATATGTTTGGTGAGCTGATTGATTTATAAGTAGTATAAATCTGGATTAGAACATTTTGGAAGAAAATCAGGTTTCAGTGTAAAATCCCATGTGGTTACGGTCATATTTTCCCATGCCTTTGGAAAAATTTCTCCCCACTTTATTTCAAGATGATCTGCTTTTACTTAATTGTGTAATGCCTAGTTGTACATCTACATTCAGCTTGACTTCAGAAATGCTTGTTTGAAAATGGTATCTTGCTGGATGTTGTTTCTTTTCTTTTAGGAATAAGAATGTTGCCATTTCCTGCTGACATATTTTCCGTAGTAAATGTAAACATAAGTCATTTGCAGAGTGATTGCTGATGTGTACTCAGTATTAGTGATGGTTTCATTCATTTCACATTTTGTAAGCTTACTTCTTTCAACTACAGAGGCATTTTGTCTAGGTTTATGGCAGCAGAAAGTAATGGTTATTCATTATTTTCTGCTAAGGGAGGAGTTTCACTCATCTAGATTACTAAGAACCCAGGACTGTCAAAAAGCACCAAAAACCCATTGATAGCCTTTTGAATAACAATCTACATCTATGTAATATCTGTAGTTGGCTCTGAATAGAGCTGTGTAATCTTGCTTCTACGTGTACAAGGGGGGTATTTCTCCCATCCTTACCTAATATAGAATGAGGATAGCGCTCCATTTATATAAACTTGCTCAGGAATCAGTACAGCTTGCATTTTTCATCTGATTTGGATGAGTTTGGTATAAATCATGATTTAATAGTGAAAAAAATCGATCAGTTGCCAAGACAGAAATGTGGAAGTTTGTGGGGAAAAATAAAATAACTGATCAGACACCTTAAATGAGCAAGTCCTTATTTGGAGGAGAGGGGGGAGTTTTGTTTTGTTTTAAATAGAACATGTCTTGCCCTGACATCTTGGAGTACCATTTGGCAGGGGTGTGACTGTGGCAGTACAGGGTTTTTGGACCACACCAGATGAAAGCCTAAGAAGGATGACACCCCTGCGCCCCAAACATCTGCATTTTGACAGAAATCAGCTGTGATGTTCACCTGTATAGCTTTAAAATGTTGAAGATGGTGTAAATTGGGCAAGGCTTAGTGGGAAGAGAAAGGAGAAGCCCCCATTTTTTTTTAGAAAAAATTAATTTTTATTTTATTTTAAAATGTATTTTTATTTACCCTTTTAAAAAATGACATCTTACCAAATTTTCACTTTAATCATGTGAAACAATGTAATTAATTTTACTAGTTGTTTATGTCACACTGTAACCATTACATCCAGTGATAAATAGGAATTACGATTTATGAGTAATATTAGTATAAAAATACTACTAAGGATTCTGTATGATGTGGAACAGGAGGAGGTCAATGGGGGAATGACACCATGAGTTACGGTACTAGGTGACACCAACCCTAGTGACACCATTGCCACTTGGTTTGTGTGTACAGTGGTCCCCCGGGTTACGAATCCCCCGGGGTACGAAAACCCCAGCATCTGAAAGACCCGGGGCTGGAAAAACGGCCCCGGCTTGCGAAAAAAACCCCGGGTTCCGAAAGGAAAGCGGCGCGAAATTCAAATCGCGCCAAGCGCTTTCCTATACTTACAGCGGTCCCCCGGGTTACGAAGGTTTTAGGATTACAAAAGGTCTGCTGGAACATATTACTTTTGTAACCCGGGGGACCACTGTATAGGTTTCTTCTTTTCAATGCCAGAGCTTCTGGCCAGAAATATTGAAAGAACACATTGATCTGATTTACACAAATTCTCTGTTATATGAAGCATATATGGTGGGCTGTACCCGGTTGGCATATGTCATGAGAGCTGCTTATGATTCAATGTTGGGCCTGTGCATATAGACCTAAACTCTGCCTTATCCTAAGAAAATTTGATAGCAAATGTCAGAGGACTCAAGCCTACAGAGATTGGACTGTGCATCTTAGTCCATCACTGTATCCAACGTGTGATTATCCAGAGGACCCAGCAGTGGGTAATGAAACAGAAATGCTCTTTGGCATGTTGCTACATTTGGTCAAAATGAGGTCATTGCCTCTCATAAAATGTGTGCCCCACAAATAAAATGTTACTTCAGACCTGAAATTTTTTGCATTGCCGAGAAAGAGACACTGAATATTTTTCATATTGCTTTGCCTTTCAATAATTTTCATCTTAAGACAACCCTAAGGTGAACATATCATGGGGTTGTCTTAGCAAGATTTGTTCAGATGGGGGGGGGGGGGTCTGCCATACGGAGGTAGTCCTCTGAGGCTGAGAGATTGTGACTTGCCCAAGGTCAACCAATGGGTTTCCGTGACCAAATGGTCTCCAACACTCAAACCACTACCTAATGTTGGCTCAGGTCTATATATAGGCCCACTGAAATCCAGAGTAGCCTTGCAAGACTTGAGGTTCTGTGAGACTTTGCATGAGATCTGAACTCAGATCTCATGCTGAAATCTTTCAGTGTCCTTGTCTACACTGCCATCGTCCCAGCCAAAAGTGTTTGACACAACATACCCTCTTTGCAATGCTTTTTCTGTGTTAGTATTCCTTTGGGATTAGTGTTTCTTTGCCTACCCCATTTTTTCTTAATTAACATGCATTTCTAAACACACAGGTTAAGGTTTAAGGCACTGCAATGCTTGACATTTGGGGACTGAAGAAAATATCAGTGGGGGACAATGCCCTTATTTCTCCCCACAACCATAATTGCAGGGAGGATCCTGCTTTTGTATAAATAGGTTTTTGTGAAATGAATTAACAGTATTTTGTTATTGTTTTTGTCTTTATGGCGCTAGCAGCTGTTCATCAGAATGGTCTATCCATGAACCAGATGTTGATGGGTTTATCACCGAATGTCCTACCTGGTCCAAAAGAAGGAGATCTGGCTGGCCATGACAGTGGGCATGAGTCAAAAAGAATGCACATGGAGAAAGGTAGCAGTTGCTTGAAACTGTTGTTTTATTACTTGAAAAAAGATGAACATTAGAGCACAGATATTAATAGTCAAGTCTGGGGTGCACTAAAGCATTAATGGAAGTATTCAGGGGAGGGGGGAATATTGATTCCTGTCTATTCTGCAAGATAACACAATTTCTTTTGTGTGTGGGTGTGCATGTTCATGTAGGACATTCATTATTTTAATACGGGGGAAAATTAAATTGTAGATATTATTTAATAATGTTGCTAGACAAAAGGGGGAAAAATTAGAGGTCAATGCTTGAGGAATATTTTCTTGAGAAGTTTATTTTATGTAATTGGTGTATGTCTGTAGTTGATCAAAGAAACAGTCACTTAAAGTCAGCCACAGTGAAAAAACTGTTGATGGCCATGTGTCGGGAAGGAAGAGAGGCTAAATTACTTAAACTCTTACAACTATTAATAGTCTAAAATTAGAGTGGCGGATATCACGTAATTTATTTTAAATTTAATAAGCCATCCAACTGCAAATATATGAGTTAGATTAATGTGCATTGGTATTTCTATTGATTATTATACTACCTTCTCATTTGGTTTATAAAGATTTGTTAATTTCCTTATTTCTGTAAAGGAAACATTAACAGTTACTCTTTTTTAAAAAATTACAAAAACAATTTAACTGAGACTATAATTTTGTATACATGATATATAGATTTTAAGCAACTGTTGTAGAAGTGTGAGATAATGAGGTTGAACTCAAAGGCAACAGCTTGGTAGCAATGCAAGACACACTCATAATAGAAAGTGGTGCAGTACATCTGTATATAATTGCTGCAGTAGTAAAGATTTAAAAAGTGGACATATTTTTTGGCATAGTTTAATAGATACAAAAGGTTCCCAGCTCTGTCCTGTGCAACTACTGTGAGATATGGAAAGTGAATTAAAATCTGGACACTTCCATTCTGGACAGGTGGCATCTTTAATAAGATTACAGTAAAAATTAATGGGAACAACATTTCTTTTATACAAATCATTAATTTCGGTTCATTGCACACACAACCTGTTATGGCTCCTTGTGTGCCCCCCACTTAGACCCTGCAAATGTTATCCAAGCTGAGAGTCTGATATGAACAGACATGATGTAGATTATTATTATTCTTTTGGAAATGTTTCTGTTTAAGCCCTTTGGGGCTTCTAGTATAATTGTTGTCCATTCTGTTAAAATCCTATTGTGAAATAGGTATACATTTTACATGTCGTCCTTTTTTTAAAAAAATGGAAATTGTTGAGGATCTCTAAAAGTATCCCAAATTTATATTGCTTTGCAGTAATGAGCCTCACTCCTGGTGAGATCTATCCCTATTGAGAGTGCTGAGAGTTCTTTTTCTTAAATAGTCATTGTTTAGATCACAGTCTTCTTTTGTCTCTTCGCCTCCACCACTCTCCTGCACCCCCATCTCTGCCTTCTGAATTGGTTGTAAATATTCATGGGTTACCTAGATTTATAGGGTATACTAAATTAAAAATTGTTTTCTGTCATGACTGCATTTATCATATCTCCTGAACCAGCCCTGTAACTTTTAGGCCAAACTTACCTGTATTAAAACAAGCAATTCCATTTACAGATATTTGCAGAGATAGTAATTATCTGTTTGCATCATTATGGACGCACAGTTCAGATACGCAATTTCATTTCTGACCACCCTTAATCATTCAAAATCATTAATCATTATTACAGGAAGAGAAGTGAATGCAAACTGAATAGATTCAGGCATTTATATTCTTAGGATGGAAAATGCCTTGTCTATATCACTTGTCTACATTAAAAAAAAGAAAGAAGAAGAAGAAGAAATTTTAGCATTAGTCATTAAGTATTTGCATATAACTCTGTTTTCTTCCAAGACACACTTGTGCTAATCCATCAATTGTAGCTAAAATGACTTTTAAATAATTACAACTTTGAGGTGTTAGAAAAGCTCCTCTTCATACTCCTCCTACCTTTTTTTAATTCAAGTACTTTAAGTTGCAGGGAAATGTTAATTTACAGTCTGCAATATATTTTAAAAGTTGAAGAGATTTCAAGGCAATAGGCATATTAATAATTCAAGGGATAAAAAGTGGGGGGACACTTTCTGTAGTAAAACTTTTGCTACATAGTGATTTTACCAGTTTAAAGAAATGTTTTTGTCTAGAAATGTTTCTTGAATCAGAAATGGGTATAGATATAGTCCTATCATCTTTGATTAAATCTTTAATATGTTCCACTTTCTTTGTATTTCTGAGCTTTATACACAGAAGACATGTTAGAAGACATTGTGTCCTATCTCCCTACTGTTAGCAAGGGTATGGTAGCCAACCCGAGAAAGAGATTTTGAGATACTATTATGGATTAGCAAAATGTCAGTCATACTATTATATGTTCACAACCATGAGGAGACCTACTAAAGCTGGCATTTCTTTCCTAAAAACTTAAATTCCTGAATTTCTGTCTGTCCCTAAATAAATTAAGTCTTTGCCATATAATTCAATCCAGCTGCATGTGAGAAGGTGAATTCATGTTTTGTGCACATTAGAATAGTGTATGCAGAACCATCCTGCAAACTCCCTACATTTCTTCCTTTGATCTTTGAGTCTCTCTACAAATCTTACATGGGGAACTTGCAGTAAGGCTTACTTGATCGACTAGTGTGGGTGGGCTTCTCATGACACATGCTGACTATTCTTCTTTTATTTAATTGCAAATGAAGGTTCCATGAATCTGATCCAAAATCAAGTGGAAATGATCAGAACCAATCTGTGGCTCTCAAATCATTTTTATGATGCATGTCTCATGTCCTTTAAATTTTTCATAAAGACACACTCTTTGTTATCAGTGCTCCAAAAAGCAACGTTAATGAGAAAGTCACTTTTAAACTAAAGAAGAGTGCAGCACAGTTAGTGGAGAAAGTTTTCTTATTAAGCATCATTTACCATCAGAACAATTTTTTATAAGTAACTTTATTTCATATAGCATTTAAAAATAATGCAGGATTGAGGTCATGCAGTGTCAGATCTTGCAAAGCTTTAACAAAAATGCTTATACAGTTGGCCTCCCATATTCACTGGGGTCAGGGGTGCAGGACCCCATAAAATGGAAAAAAAACTATGAATATCTCTTGCCATTTCCCCAAACCTTAACTCAGTCCATATTGCTGTCATTGTGGGCTAAGAAATCCAAGTGAAACACCATTTACATCCTACTGACATGTTGCATGCTGGTCTTGGATGTGATCGGAGAGGAGGAAAGTAGCCATGCTGGGGTTACCAGTGCCAAGCAAGGCTCTGTGGGTGGAAGGGGAAGCAATAATACTTGGTGTTACTTTATGAATTTATGAATGACCATTTTTTTAGTTTACATTTTCTAGTTTACACATGTTGTCTGCAATTTTCTGCAGTAAGCCACAACATTTTTATAAAATCTCATTTAATTATTGATGGCAAATGCATGAATAATCACATTTATCAAAGTTAAACGTGTGAAAGTTGAGGTTTGAGTTTGTTCTAGAGTGTATCATTGTGCAGTTTGTCTCACCCATATACTTTCACAGGGGTACTTTACTTGATGAGATGTTATATTTAAAAAATAACAACAGCAAAGCTGTCTTCATCTGTTTATATTTTCTAGATTCTGAATATCATTATTCAGTTTAAACCAATTCTGTTTCTTTAGTTCTAATCAGAAGGACACTCTTAGGCTAAAAGAGTGAGATGATTTCATTTTCCAGTAAAATATAGTCACCAATTTCATAATAATTGATGTTTAAAACCACCCAAATTTTCCGTAGATGTATTGTTACCTCAAGAGGTTTTTCGAAAACCTATGCTAAATTACTATATATCATTAGCAGTGTCTGGGATTCAGATGCACCATCCATTTTAAAAATTCAAGGGAATGTCCTTTATTTACACAAATAAACCTTATGTGTGTTTAGTGAACCATGATGAATTTCTTTACTCTAAATCAGAGTATTTCCTGGAGCGAAAAGCTATCTATAATACATAAAAGGGAGAAGAAAAAAGTGATTTAATGACTTAAAGTATCCTCCCATTATTCTTTTTAAAAATGTTTTGTTACTATATAATCACTAAACCAATTCTGCCAGTCTATTCTAGTATTCGAGGCACACAGCAGCAAAGGAATACCTGTAAGATACCCACAAAAGTGCTGTGAGTGCAACAGCATCCTCCTGCTGATGTTCCCCAACAGCTGGTATCGAGAGGTCCATTGCCTCTGATACTGGAAGGAATATATTCTCACCATAACTACTATTCATTCACAGCCTTATCCAGCGCAAATTTGACGGATCTCCTGAAATAAACTTTGGTCTCAAAGGGGCACAACGAAAACTTTGTGCCCTCCTTCTTACTGCTGTCTCTGAAAAGTACTTTTAAAAATTGTTGCCGGTGCCCCACCTGGTAAACTGACTCTATCACAAACCCTTGGGATCTTTCTCCCCCTGCCTCTCAGTATCTCTCTCACAGTCTTTCTTGCACATACACATTTAAATCTGTGCAGTGCAGGCTAACTGGGAATTACTGTTTGGATGTAGCACTAAGCCCTGAATGGTGGTTGCCTGGTTAGTGAAGGTGTTTCAGCTGACAAGTGAAGCCGAATGGGAGCAATTGAGCAACATGCCTGAGTACTCTGGCTCATTTATATTAAGACAGAATACTGAGCAATTCCAGGTGTCTGTGACATGTGAAGCATTGCATGGTTTAAAGTTAACTCTTATATATAACTTGCTGACTTTCATGGGTCATTCATAAATGATTGCTTTTTTTGTTGAATATGTGATGACTGGTCAGCAGAATGGGCTCTGCTAGTGTTTCCATGATCAAGCACATTGAAAATATTTTGCTTCCATCATTTCAGCTTCTTCTCTACATTTCTCTTCTTGATATAATGGATTAATAAGTCTCCTAATCAGGCAGCTGATTCATACTTCCAATGAATTTAGTGATGTTTATTAGAGTTATGACCTATGGAATTATTTTTAAAACGTTTGTATTAGCTGCTCTCGAGAAGCATGTTGTTAATTGCTGTGTAAGGCTTTCATCATATCATGGCAGACACTGGGCTTTGTCATAAAAAGTGTAGTCACTTTCAGCTGATTTAGATATCGTAGTTTGAAGGTGAACAGTAACCACCTTATGGTTATGGTTAATGACAGGTTTTTATGTTACCTCCATCTCCACAGGAAATAATGGTATGAGTTTTCTAGAGATTTTTCCTGGCAATCTTATTATTATATTTATTATTCAGTGATAGTGCAGTTTTTCCTCCTAATAGTCTCCTTGTGCCATTTGCCCAAGGGGACAGTGTACACTGGCATTTATCTACCCTCTTTGAGTAGGATGGACATTTCCTAAAACATTTTTGATCCTTGAATGTGGTGCTTTGGGAAAAGTTGGAGCAGTAGACAATCATGCTGTGGGGGGTTCACAGCATGTTATAATAGATTGTTTGTGCCTTTTACCCACATGAACAGAGTGGAGTGGAATTATGGAATGAAAATTGTGATTTTCTTACCACCTCTTTGCCTTCAGTAAGGCTAGCTTTTGGCGAAAACCTATCCTGGAATGTGCTTCTCAGGAGAAAATCTGGAAACAGCAGATGATCATGCTGTGTAGGGTGAGGGTGGGGGCTCACAATACCTGGCAGAATACAGGATATGTCTGTCTTTCTTTCTTTCTTTCTTTCTTTCTTTCTTTTTTGGAGACAGGCTTAAATAGCAATAGGAACTTCAGGGCTGTATGCATGGGCCTAAAATACCTGTGTTCTCCCCCAGCCTGATGTCCATACAGTGCAATACCCCAGGGCATACTTGGACAGACCGGGTATGGATCTGGTGGATCCATCCTGAACCTGTCCCAAAAGGCCCTTAATTAGGGCTAAAATCCCAGCTATTTGCAGCAGTTTCTCTGCAACTCAGCCTTGACAACAAGCACACTGCATGTGCCCATGCACCCCTTACCTGCATCTACTGTCAAATCCACTCTGAAGGCCCCTGCATGTGATGTCAGAAGGGAGTGCCTGATCACATGGGTGTAGCGAGGCATCCTTTTCTGCCCCTACAACAAAGGCCTTCACAGAGGATGTGATAGCAGCAGCTGGTAAGGAGTGTGCAATGGCAGCAGATCCATGGCACAGTGAGAGGTGGGCATGTAAACACTTGTCCGTTGCTGTGTCATCCTGGGGACTGACTAACATTGGAACCACTGGCAGGATACCATAAGGCTAACTCATGGTATCCTGCCTGTCTGTTTAGGCCTTTCCTTTGGAAGTATGGTTTTCTTAGGGATCTTAACTGAACTGGTTGAGAGAAGCTGGTCTGCTTTGTATAAGGAGTCCAAGTTATATTCCTGATAACTGTGTTATTTATCATGGTTATATCCACCATATAGTTCTGTTTTGTTTTTTTTAATGACTTCATGAGTTTGGAAAAAAATACACACACACCCCACCACCAAAAGCAAAAATACATGTTTTAAAATATATCCCTCTCAAAAAGCATGGAAATTCAGATCACCAGCAACCTCATTCTTAAATGAAACATATACTTTCATAATGTGAATATCTACGAGGGGGTATCCATAAGTTTTAATGATCACTTTAAAAAAAATTGACAGAAATTTTGTTTTGATTTGTAGTTGTTAACTTATCTCTATGTAGTCACTATCTAGATTTATACATTTTTCCCAGCGTATCTTGACCCTCCAAATACCTGAAAGAACAGATTTGCAGCATATATATATATATATATATATTTTTGGGGGGGGCTGGTAAGACCATCTTTACTAGTCCAGTCCAATGTTTTCTAACAATTCTTTGATGGAATGCATTCTTTCTCAGATGCTTGGTAGGCTGGGGTTTGTTTCATGTTCTCAATAAACTGCTCATTAACACAGTTAGTGATATGTTCAGAAACAAGGTGCATACTCATCTGATGAGCCTGATCCCGAAGCCCTGATGAGAGAAGCAATCAACCGGATGAATGGTTTTGTGACAACACTGTGTGGCATCTGAGTAAGAACCCATGATTGCCACATGTGACCAAACTGACTAGATTTTGTTGTAGTGAATGGCTATATCTTTGATGAGTGTTAAAGACTTTTAATTACAAATAAAGCCAATATAATCGCACTACAACAATCCAATCAACTCCCTGGAGAATCATATCTGTACCAGATGCAATGTTACTTTTTTCTGAGGTGTTTTGTTAGAAAATCCCCTGTTCCATTAATAGTATAGTGTTGTACCAGATGGACACTGTCTCAAAATACTCTCAAACTGATATTCCTTTACTATCCCTCCTTTCATTTTTACACACATAATCCTTTTACTTGGATAAATACTGCCATGCTCTTGTTCCTTGTGTTACCATTTAAGAAGTATACTAATACCTCCCTGGTCTCTCATGCTTGGAGCAGTTTTAAGTCTCTCTGTCAACTTGGTGGAATGATTAACTACATTGTTCCAGACCTTTTTCTTTCATGGAAAGTCAAGTCAAAGCAGTGGTTTAACCACAGGTAACTGAACAAACTTTTGTATGTTAATTCACAGTGTGAAATTTCTGGGTCAGTAGCTTAGTATAATAAAATGCAGTATCAAAAGACAAATAATTTGCCCTATAGATCATCATTATGATGATTGGTTCATGTTCACCCAGAAGCTATTTCAAGGTACTTTTTTTTTTTTTGGTTCAGAGTTTCATTTCCCCTTAAAAGTTTATTTAAATAGAGAGCAGTTTTAATTAATGAGTTTTTCCTCTGCATTTACGCCGATCCATTTTGTATCAGATAACCAGGCCGTTTTTGGATACCCTGAATGAAATTTCCTGAAACATTTTGGATGGCCCTTGCTACTAGTATCTTAGAGAACTGTTTCTGAATATTAAACAAGTACAATTGTTTTAACTACTGTGAAATTGACATATGAAGCTGAAAACGAAAAGTACCTTTCATGGGATTTTAAACACTATTTTCCTCCATATGCCATCCCAATTATTATTTAGATATTACATTCCTAATTTACTGTTAAGGTTGATTAGAATTCAAGCCTCTCAAAAGCATGCACCAAAGGTCTTGGGCTGTGGAAAACATTTTTATAAAATAATCCATTAATGCAGAGGAGTGCAACTAAATTAGTTAGCAATTTGCTGAGCATGAATTAATGAACAGAGCTTCTCCCAGCTCCCAGAGTTGTAATTTTCATAATAACCTCAGACCTTTATTTGGCAGGTTGTTTAGTTTTTTTCGTTTGAAGGTTTTCATTAGTCTAATGAGGACTATGCAAGGGCGAGCAGTCAGCACAATTTACATGGGGAAGCTATCATAATAAATGAAGCAATTTGAATAACACGCAAGGGTTTATGCAACAAGATAAGAAGAGATTGTAGAGTGAGATTTAGAGGTAACCAATACATTAGACCAACTAATAACTGAAGTAATCCCAATAAAAGGCTTAAGCGAAAGGAATGAAATTAATGATATATACAAAACTGTAATGATATGATACATGATTCATTAGATTAATAAAATAAGTGTTCAATTGTTTTTAGTGCTTTTAGCCCAAGCTTTGTTTGTATCAGGCACTTTAATTAGGATTGTTCACTGGATCCACTTGGCTTAGTTAAGTTTTAGACTATGGCTGGTGTTTTTTTTAATGATATTTCTTTCTCTTCTTATTTAATCTTTATAGCCCTGATAGTCATTGAATTAATTATTTGCAATATATTCTGTATGGAGATGCTTTTTAAAAAGTAATTGCTTACAGCACTACCTAAGTGGTGATTAAACTTTAGAGAGGAATGTGAAATATCTGTTACTTAATTTTTCAGAAAACATATATTCTGTTTAAAAATGGGAAGGAAATTTAACTTTTAAAGGAAAAACTTTTTTTCAACAAACTCAAGAGGAACTTTACATACCAAGAAACTGAATATAGCATGAGGTTTTGTGGAGTATAGCCCATTTCACCACACTTTTCTTCTTCAGTACCTTTTGTTGTGTTCAGTTCAATTGATATGTTTACATTATAAAGTTTCCTAAAAGTGTTGGTATTTAAATTTTCACCCACATATTTATTTTTGTGTACCAGGCTGACTGAAAGCTAAACTTTTTTTCTCCAGGTAGACTGATGAGTTCTCTGCTTAACAACTGTTACTCTTTCCCCCCTTTGGCAAGCCTCTTTAAACAGATGGACTTAAACACAAATTCCAGTTCAGTCACTGAATGGGCCCATGCAGGAGATCAAGTCAACAGAAATAAATGTGGTGCCAGATTAAATAGTTGGATGAATTCCCATGATTGAAGTCTGGGTGTCTGCTATGGGGGCAAACAGACACTTGCCCTCCCCATCTTAAATTCATTCATTCATTTGTTTTATGCATATTACATGTGAACATATGCATATTCAGCTTGTCAGCAAGAGTTTTAGAGTAAGGTAGATACAGGGGTAGCACTAAAAGGGTAGCGCCAAACCAGGGAATATTCTTGGTGGGGGTGACACCACTACTCCCCAAATGTCTGCTTTTGGCAGAAATGGGCTGTGACACTCACCCTTTCAAAATGCTGAAGATATAATTTGAGTGGGGCAAGGCTCAATGGAAGCAGAAAGAAGAGGGGTTTTTTTTAAAAAAGAAAAAAAATATATTTTTAAACATTAATTTTTTAATTTTTTGAAAAATAAAGTTTTAAAAAAATAAATAATCTTGTTATACCCACTTTTGGTGGCAGGACATGGAAATGAGTTATCTCTGATTACCCTAGAGTATTCTCTCTAGTGTTATTCGGTTCTGGGGTTTATAGGGATGTGTTTCTTTTTGTAGGGAAGTGTAGGGTACAGGCTATGAAGCTAGTAGTAGATTCAGAATGGATGGAAAGAATATTTGGACGTTCTTTTTAAAAGGTCTAAAACTTGTTATTTGAGTATCGAGAAGCCTTGATGAGAAAAACCAGAGAGTGATGAGAATCATCAACAGTTTGGGATTTATTCCTGTGCAAAACTGGTACATATGTAAAACAGAACTGTCTGCAATGGAAACAACATTTTCTTCACAGAAAATAATATTTCCATTTCTGTGCAGAAAATGTTATTTCTTGCATAGAAAACACTGTAAATTAGGACTTTTAAGAAAACAACTGAGGATAAAAAAAAATAGGGAATTTATGACTCACAAACTGCACACATGATTGGAAGACTTTCTCACAGTGGGAAGAGAATTAGTGAAATTACATGTTGCTTCCTTCAAGAAGAAAATTAGTGAAGAATTATATCACTACATAGCAGAGATCAATGAACAGAAGCCTTAACATGGGGTGCACAAACCAGGTAAGAAACAGAAGGTTATCAGCTGCAGTTGAAGACATACCATATATACTCATCTATAAATTGAAACATTTAAGCCCAAAATGCGCTCCATAATTCTAGGTTGCCATATATATGGGTCAATATGGTAATACTTCTCTGTGAGCTTTGGAGATTTGTGTTCATATTTTGCATGCCCAGACTGTGACCCTTGGGAGAGGTCCAGAATAGGAGAATGAGGGAACAAAGTGGTGTCTCCCCCTCCTGTTTAGATGCCCCTGAGTTTGACCCTTGACTTACCCACAGATCATATCAAAGTGGTGTTTTCCTCTCCTCTGTTTAAATGCAGGAGAAGGGGTGAAAACCCCAAATTGGGTCTTGTGTTGTAGACTCAATTTGTGGCTTTAGGGCTGCATCGTGTAAACATCATATGACCAGCACTGGGGGGAATTTGGAGTATAGAGCTAATAAAGACAAGCCCTGAAACTTATTAGGACTTTTTTCATACACAAATGATATACAGTCTGCACTCCGTTTTTGCGGGTGATCTTTCCACCACCTGCAAAAACGAAGACTCGTGGTTATTCAATCCCAAGGCCGCAGGGCCACACCCCATTGACAATAATGGAGGTCACCTCTCCATGAATATCCAAGACCACTGACCTCAAGTCTGCAAGAAAGGAGGGGCAACTGTATTTCCAAAATAATAATAATAATAATAATAATAATAATAAATTTTATTTGTATACCGCCCTTCCTGCGATCAGGGCGGTGCACAGCATAAAAAACAAACAATACAAAACAATAAAAACCATCAAAACATTAAAACAGTATTAAAAAGATGTAATAATTACAATAGCAGTGTGTCAGGGCACGAAACCAATATGGGGGGGAATCACGTGTGGGAAGATGTCAGGGGTATGCATGGTCAAACAAGTATGTTTTTAAACCCCTTTTAAATAACATTTATATAGTTCAGTCTTTGATGATGCAAAAGGCTTTTTTTTAATGTTAACTGATTTATTTATTTATTTATTTATTTCATTTATATGCTGCTTTTCTTCCAGAGTTGGACCCAAGGTGGCTGCCAAAAGTAACAAATTAAAAACATTTACAATAAAAAAATTAAAATCTAAGTAAAAATCCCCACATAAAGCCATATAAAATCATTTAAAAACCATAGAAAAGCTAAAACAAATAAAACACACACCTAAATAAAAACCTTCCCTGTTTAACCATTAAAAGCCTGCTTAAAAAATATTTTCCCTGCTGGCAAAAGGAAAACAGGGAGGGGTCAGCCTAGACTCCTGAAGAAGGGAGTTCCGGAGGGTGGGAGCAGCCACCAAGAAGGCTTTCTCTTTAGTGTCTTCAACAAGCGAGACTGAGAGAAAGCCTTCCCCTGGGATTTTTGCTTTTCATTGGGGAGATACGGTCTTTCAGATAGTCTGGACCTAAGCCATAAAAGGTTTTATAGGTCATGACTAGCACTTTGAATTGTGCCTGGAAATGAACCAGTAGCCAGCAAAGCTGTTTTAACAAGGAAATGATTTGCTTGCTATAACTGGCCCTGGTTAGCATTCTGTTTGCTGGGTTTCGAATCCACTGAAGTTTCTGAACTGTCCCCAAAGACAGCCCCAAGTAGATTGTGTTACAATAACGCAAATGGGATGTAATCAAGGCATGTGCAACCATAGTCAGATCTGATGTGTCAGGGAATGGATGCAGCTGCTGTACTACTATTATTATTAACCTTTATTTATATAGCGCTATAAATTTACACAGTGCTGTACATACAATCTTATAATTAGGCTGTTCCCTGCCCTCAGGCTTACAATCTAAAAAGACACAACACAAAAGGAGAAGGGAAAGGTGGAGGGGAAGGGTGATGAAGTCCAGTGGTTCTTCTCTCCCTCTGGGGCCTGGACCAAGGCAGATGGACTGGAGGGAGGGCTCGGATTCTTGGCAGATGGCACAATCCTGTACTAGTTTTAACTGTGCAAATGCACTCCTCTGCCCCCAACAGCAATTCAATGGCTGGTAGAGCGTGTGAGGGAGGGAACCAGGGAAGCATTTGGCTGTATATGCATAGCCAGAAGCAGAATGATCGCATCATCTATAGAGGTCTGCTAGGTTCTTCCTCAAAAGTTGATGTAGTCATTCTCTATCTGTCTATGGGGATGACAAAGATGTTTCTCTAACACCTTCTGCTTTCCACCAGCCATGGAATGGCCAAGGAGGGGCTGTGGCAGATAAACAGTGAATGCAGCGCGGGACTTTGGTCACTGTGGAGGGTGGAAACAGTGTAGAGCTCTCCACAGAGGGACCCCAAATATAAACACAGGTGTAAGGTGGATTTATGCCTGCCTATGTCACTAACAAGATGCCAGCCAATACATGCTTGAATTTTGTTCAGCTGCTACTGATATTCAAAAATACTACGGTTTTGCCTAGAAAAATTCCTTGGATAGTCAGTGAAAAACATTGATAGAGCAAAACATTGTGAACTCTAGTTCTCCTGTTCTCTTGATTTCCATCTCTGTATCACGTAATATATTTTGATGAGGCCAAATTACCAGAATTGCTGCAATTTTTGCAGGCAGGGTACTTTGGGGATTCGGCTTGCTGGCTGTCATAACGGGTCCAACCATTAACTAATGCAGCAGTCACCATGCTTCAAATAAGCCTTGAGATACCACCATCCATGTTTTGAAATAACCAGAGCAACCTTCTTATTTTGGGATTGGGATTAATGATGCCTCTCAAAATCATCCTTCTTCTCATGACTCTCCATGTATAAATGAAATAACTAGAATCCAGTAAACCATGCTATTTACAAGAGCAGTTCCTATTAAAGACATTGTTTCCAGAAAATGATATAGCAACATCTTGCTGGCGAGTTATGGATCTCAGATACCAACGTATGCCAGAAGTTAAGTAGTTGTAAGTTTTTAAAATTAAAGTGGAAAATTATGAACCCTTAACAAAACAAAGATCACAAATATGGACAAAATGGAATTGCTGAATTATCCATGCAATCCTGTAAGTGGTTTTGGATATCCGATTCCCACTTAATTCAATGAGGCCTGCTCCCAGATGATTTCAGCCTTACAATGTTGTGTGAGTTTACTCGGAAGTGAGACCTACTGTCTTCAGTGGGATTTACTCCTAGGTAAATGTACTTTAGAGAATAGCAATGAAATAAGACATAGACGTGCCTTTTATTTCATCCTTAATTTTCCATTGTCATTTATTTTCTAAAACTATGGTTTACCAAACTATCTCACCTTCTGGAAAAGGTCAAAGGAAAAGGTCAAAGAACATTCAGGAACAGCAGCAACAACAGTAGCAGCAGCAGTTATCATATACAACATAGGATCCCTGAATGACAATTTAGCCATGATGTAGGCAAAGAACATGAAATCTCTTATATTTTGTTACATTAAAGTCATCATGATGTCATATGTGCTCATGAGGATACATATAGAAACATACACATATTCACCCATGGATTCTGAGAGAGTGCTGATGTGTTACATGATCAAAATCTGATTTTAATGACAGAGAAGCAGCCTGGTGATATCTACTGCCATAATCACCCACATATAATATCCTTCCTAAGCACTACGTGACAAAAGGCATTTGTAATTATATTTACTTCTGAAAGATTATGGTTCATAGTTAAACCAAGAGAGGCATCCTGTCATTTTCAGAACCCGTTAAATGTGACAGAATCTATTTTTCTGCCAACTTGTGAAGACCAGGCAGAGAGCAAATTTGCTGTGGTCAGCTAAGTGTAACCACTGAGCAGGAAAGTGAATTTAATAATGCATTATTGTTCTTCACTGAAGGTGAACTGTTACAGTGCCTTTGTTATAGCAGACTTTGCTTCTGCTTAGGTTTCCAGATGCCGTGCAGATTACCTGATTAAAATCTCTAATACATGATAAAATATACCATGTAGGCTTTTATATTAACATAAATGCATCACTTTTTGGAGTGCTACTGACACTAAAGCTAATTGGAAATATTTACAACTACACTATGTGATACATATTATAAGTAAGATTTTATTGCATAGAAGACTAAATGAGAAGGAAATGTGAATTTACAAGGCTTTAGCTATAGTATGATTTTCAGGTAGTAATATAATGGGGACAAGTCTTAAATTGTTTACCATGGGATCTCAGGTTCCTGTGCTGAGAATGAATAATCCTGTTTTAGGACAGACTTTCTGAACAAAGATTCTTGTCTATTTGTCTGTGTCCCTGTATGGATTTTTTTATTTTTTTTTTTGCACCTTATTGGTGTGGAGTCTTGGCCTTTTTGCCACCTACATTTCCTCTTCAGTTCTGTAGTTTACATCTTAATTATTGCCTCCAGGTTTCTCATCAGACCAAATATTTCCTGATTTTTTTTGGGGGGGGGGGGTAGTTCATTTGCTCTCTGTCCCACTAAAATCCAAAGATTTATTTACCATGCTAATATGACGTCATATTCTTCCCTGTTTACATATGAAATCAAATTGAATGTGTCTGTATATTAATGAAGAATTGTACCTATCTAATGTGCCAAGCTCCTGGAAAGATTAATCAGTTGGCTGTAAAACATTAGGATTATGAGTACATGCAGGCAGAAAAATGCCATCAATCTTTTGCAGAGTCTTAAGTATGAATCTTGTATTTTTCCTCAGGGGTCGTACTTTTTCTATTTGTTTGTAGGCAAGATGCTGTTAGCAAGCCTCACTGCATTCGTGTGCGCAAATGAGGCTAAACCCTGTAAATTACTTATTGGTGGGAGTGTATATTACTTGAACCCGTGCTTCATTTCATTATGCCCTTAAAAAAAAAAAAAAAAACATGGGCCAATATCCTGTTTCTTCCTAAGAAGAAGGGTCAAGTTCATGAAATTATAAGGAATTACTTTCAGAGCACATATAAGAAAAAAAGTTGTACAGCCTCTGTGCAAGAATTTTCACACAGAGTTGTGTCTTTGAGAGATGTTGCCATTGTGTTGTTTCTGCAGACAAATAGTCAGAAAGAAATGGGAAGTCTCCCTACTTTGCTAGCATTCTTATAAAAATATAGCACAGATGTAGAAGTACAGTTCTTATATATTCTCCTCTAAAGAAAACTGTAGGCCTTGTTCAAGAATTTTGTATAACTGTATAACAGAAAAATGCACACATACACATTCTCTATGCAACGATGCACAATGTAATATGCATTTAGAAATTCACAAGAATGAGCAAGATCCTTTCTATCTTCCTCACTTTCTGAAGAGAAATAGTTTTATAAATTGGGTGGCTACATAGATAGCCTTTCATGGGGGAGGGGGGAGAGAATAATAAAAATGTATTTAAATGTTTGTTGTACTTATATTATATTTTATATGATATTGTAAGCTGCCTCAATCCTGCAGGAGAGGCGGGGTAAAAATAAATAATAATAATAATAATAATAATAATTATTATTATTATTATTATTTTGAATTACATCCATGGGCTGCCATCACCTGTTATTCTTTCCTATTTGACTTTTGTTTTAGCAAGGACAAAAGATTAAAATGCTTCTATGTGTGTGTGCTTGCATGTGTATCGACATATGTATGTTTTTTTAAACTAAAGTTGTGAGAATTAGTCTCCCACTATGAAATGGAATATGAAGATCGTCAGATATCACATGTCAGTAAAGCATGACAGTTTAAAAAAAACACTCGCTGCCAGTCTGGCATGATGGCCACTTTTATTAAAAGAAACAGAACAGATGTGTGAGAGGCCTGAGATATATTTACTAAATACTACATAGAAAATATCTGTTCAACAATCTTCTTGCATCTTGTCTCATTCCAATGAAAATTAAAGCGGAGTGAGCAAGCACTAGCACCATTACTGCAAAACAAATACACATTCACTACCAAAAAATGAAGATCGTTTTAACATACAATATGAGATACTTGTGTTTGTTGCTTCCTGTATTTCTTGTTTAACACAATTGATTTTATTTATTTATTTTTTAATTCAAAGCAGCTATAACAATAGAGTCATTCCATAGGCTGTGGGAAGGGGGGTATTACAGCTAAGGTGCACTCAATACTTTAGTGTTTCCTGATGAGGATGAAAATATTCTTTCTCAGATCATATGAGCTCCACTGCCTTTACTGGGAACACAATATTTATTAAATCATATCCAGTTAGAATAGTACAAAAAGCAAAGCATAGGTGGATGGGTTGGTGTGTGGGTGTGTGGTAGGCATGTGTGTTCATGCCAGTGCGCATGTTTGTGATCAAAATTAATACGAGAAGTATCTGTTTGGCACAAAGGCAGAAAATAAAAGGTCAGGATACTGTCAGAAGGCATTGATTTTCTAAGGGTCAAGTCAGAAATCTAATTTATAGGTAGGATGTGCTTAATGTTGAAAATATTAAATATGATACATTTACATATTAAAAATATTTTAAATTTGTTGTTGGAATTGTGAACAAGAGGAAAGCTAATACTAAACTCATAATGGTTTAATAGAAAGGGGAATCCTTTTCTTATACATTTGAATAATACATATTACAAATGGCATATACTATCTCATTTTTATTCTTCTTTGTGAGTTTATTTCCAGGGAAGTATCTTAATTTTATAGCAGTCAGTGTGAAAAATAATTATCTCATTTGTTGAAACAGAGTATCAAGTTTACTTTGCAGATAATTATAATCCATTTAATTAGCTTCTTCTTTTTTTGCAACCAAACTGAAAACAGAGCAGCACTCTAGCTGACAGCAGAGTCCGATACTGAACTTGACTCTGAAATCTACTGTTTGCTTTACAGATCTTACAGCAGTAGAAGATAAATAAGTGCAGAACATTTTCTTTTGACATGCATTGTGATTGTACTACTTACAAGCAATGCATAATCTGGATTTAATTGTTCTTAGAAAGTTTATTTCTTAAAAAAAAAAGTATCTCAGTTTTATACAAGCCTAACTGGAAGAATAATTGTCTCATCATTTATAGAAACAGAATATCTAGTTTCCCTTACAGATAATTGGAATCCTTTAACTGACTACTTCTTTATTGCAACTCCCCTCCTGGAATCACCTTTTAAAACAAGAGCATAAAGGTTAAACAAAGCGGCCATCTAGCAAACAACCTAGTCCAATTTGTAATCTGAACCCACGATCTACTGTTTGCTTTATAGACATTACGGCAGTGCAGTGTAAAACAGGTGCAGAACACTTGATACAGTTGCCCCACTATTATACAAATGACTTGATTTTTTTACTAGGCAGATAGTATTTCCTGTGTTCTGTAAGAAACTCCAGAAACCACAGATTAACAAAGTGGAAAAGCTCAGTTGATTTCTTGGCCATGACCTTGGCAGCGATAGAGCAGATTGGGTGAGTAAAATGCAGCAGCTTGGCATTACCTTCGAGTCATAAAGAAAAAAAAAGGTGGGAAATTACTTAGGAGCGATTATTAATTTTGTGGCAATGTTGGTCCTTTAATTCTTGCTACTCTATAAAGAGAATGATGGAATTTACCTATTAATGAAGTCTATTAATGAAGTTTATTGATCTTTTAAAAATGCACATATTTTATAACATGAACAAGCTATTTAAAGTTTCAAGGCAAAGGAACATTTCCTCCAGTTAAATACTATATATCATTCATGTTTTGATTTAACCTTGAGTATATTTTCATAAATGTGTTTATTTGAACCGATACCATTATTTAGATAAATGCTCTTGAAATATTTTGGAACCCACTCAGTGGCACATGTTACTGTTGATACCGGAGAGCTTCTTTCAAATGTGGCTTAGTTAATCTCTCCTGTCATACTCACAGTGTTGCCACACCAGTAGTATTCATTATATATCATGCTTCTTGCAAAAATCACTCGTCGTATTTGTAACTCACAGTAGAAGTGATAACTACTGAATAATTGCAAGGTATTATTGTTGTTAGGTATTGCTTAATTCTACCTGTATGAGTGCATTTAACGCAGATTATTTTACAGCAGTAATAAGTGTCCTGCATTTAGAAGCATTCACCAATGACTCCTTAGGTATTATTCTACTGTACGGCCAGTAGGAGGCAGTTTTTATAAAAAAAAATAAATAAATTGGGAGACTACATCAACATGCCCAATCCAGTACACTCTTCCATACCATTAAACACTCAACTCCTCAGTAAAGGTACCTTGAAAAATACAAATGTTAAGAGAGTCTATCTACAGATTCATATGTAGATGTGGGGCAGGTTGTTTGTTTTATTTTGTTTTGCTTTTAATCCATAAGATTAGTGTTAGAATAGAAAGCATGCTTAAGTAACATTAGCATAGACCTTTCACATCATGGTTTTGGTAGTCCTGCTTCCTTTTCTTTGCCTGCTCCTCTTAAAAGTGAGTGGGCTGGAAAGGCACCACAGATTTCATGCTTCCCAAATCAAACTAATCAGTTTAAATTAGTAAAGCATATATGCATGCACCGCCTCAGAAAGGAGATTCTGTTCTTCTGTTCTTTATTGGGTAAAAATAATATCTGAATTAACCTGCAATCTCTGATGAACTACCTTCTGTTGTATCACTCTGCCCATCATATGAGGGCTTCATTAGGAGCTCTGATGCTGTGGGAAGGAAGCCACCCAATAAGACAACAACACAGAATTGGAGGAAAAGGCCACAACTTTATTAACAAACAGTACAAGGGGGAAGGGTTGGCCCAAAGCATAAGGTCTGGATCTGGAAACATCAATCAACACTCTATTTGATTGATGCAAGGTTACTTGGTCACGACCAAGCATTGGGATGACGTAGGGGCAAGGGAAAAGCCCTCTCGCATATATGAAACTGGTCAGTTGCATATTCCAATAAGCCCCTAGTCACGGGGAGATGCTCACTTGATGTGGCCCCCACAGTGGCCACACCACATGCCCTCAGCACTCTCGGGTCCAATGGACTCCCGATCCAGTGCTACAGAACCCTAGAAACCACACCCACCAGATCCAGGACCTATGCTGCTGCCCTAAAACAAAGTTGTGACAAAAACACCCTAGCCAAGAGTGGGAGAGCCGAGCTAAAATGTTGCCGGACAGCACATGACACAGCCTTAAATAGGCCAGTCCACCAATAGGGTGCCTGGAAAGAGAGGAGGCACCGCCGCCCAGGCCCCCTCCACCAATAATTTGCGCTCAGGAGTCCAAGACAGCCAATCATGGCTTCTTGCCTTTTGCAATGTAAACTAGGACATGTAGTCCCAGCACCCGGTGCAAAAAAGCCACCCTTTCTACCCCAGCAGCCAATGGCAGGCCTTCCCGTCATCCCGGTAAGTCAGGTGGTGTCATTTGTGGATGGTGGATATAAGTCTTTGCTAAGGTAAGGGATTGTCCGCCTGGGCCAAATGGCCAAGCTTCCCCCAGGCATCATGTCATCTAGTTTAGATGACACAGGCTAAACACCTGTGGCTGGATCAGGCCCAATCCTGCCTGTGCAAACATGGATCCAGAGGATCCAGACTAACCCCAGGATAAAATAGCCCTGGTTTTGCATGGAGTTATTAAGAAACTCTGTGGCAAAACTAGGTTGTTCAATAAGGGCCAGTCCTTACTCCTGGCAAAACTAGGTTGTTCAGGCAACCTAGTAAAAGCCACTCCTTACCTATCTAGCAGGCAATCCATGTGAGATGCCTGTCAGTTGCCCCATCTGATGTGAAAATGGGGCACCTGGCCATGTGGGACTGATGGGATTTTCAGATGGATTGTCTGCAGGTAAGGTAAGGAGTGGCCCTGGGTGGGGACAGGTGTGTGAACAGACGCCCCACACTGACCCAGGAACTAACCCCAGTGAGAACCTGGGGGCAGGATAATAATAATAATGATAATAAATAAATAAATATTTATTTATAACCCGCCTCTCTGAATGAACAATCAAGGCGGGCTCAGCCCAAGCTGTCCTGTCCCATCTGCTCAAGCTCTTTCTTCTTGAAACAAGCAATCAGTAATTTTCTTCCCGCTATGATAAAATCTTCAAAAACTTCCAATTCAGAACTATTTCTGCTTAAAATTTTCACATTAACATTTTGCACAGAAAGCAGCATTTTCTGAACACACTCATATTCCTGCATAGAAATATTGTTTTCAGTTGGGAAAATGCTGTTCTCTGTGCAGAAAATGCTATTTTCTGAGCAAAACTACCACGTGTGAATTTTGCACAGAATTATTCCCAAACTGCAAAGATTATTGTTAGTCTGGGATGTTTTGCATCAGGGTTTTTCCAACACTTGAACAACATGTTTTCTGTCAGTTTTAAAATATTGTTCCTGTCCCTGTTCCAGATGTCCCAGATCTAACTGTCAGAGGTTAGATGGATTCTAACCAGGAACAAGGGCTTCTTAGCATTAGTATTCAGGCTTTGGAACTCCTTCTTAGAGATCCTTGCCTAACACTCCTATGTCTTTCCTGATAGCAGATTTAAACATGTGTATCTGGTTAAGTATTTGAGATCATTCTGAGTTACTGTTTTGCTGATTTTCTATTTTAATTATTTTGCTTCATCTTTTAACCATTTTAGTGCTGCTTTTTACTATTTTTTGTTAATTGCTTTGGAGAAGAAGCATCACCAATATAACAGTATGTATTTATTTACATTAAAAATATTTCTCTTTAGCCTATGGCTATCCTGGAGAAGAAAATCTTCATTATGTTGCCTGTGTGTAATAAGTGCTGCACTTCTTCACGTGACTTTTGCAGAATTGCTGGGTGGTTTTTCTGATCAATATTCATATATATTCCTCTCTTGTAACATATCTGTAAGAGTTCACAACTTTTGTAATGGTTTATGATCCAGATTTCGTTTAGTATGAACCAATTTTATCCATTTTTGAAAACAGATGAGTGAATTTAGTGGGATCATAGCCGAGCATGTTGCTTTGCAGATATAATGCCCTGATTCAACTCCTGACATTTTATGCTAAATTATTTTGGGTCAGAGGGATGGGGAGAACCACTGCCAATCTACAAATGTACTATCAGGTTACACAATTCAGTATGAGATCAAAAATAGGTATAACAATATTCATGTGGCTCAGTTTTTCCTGGTTTGTCATCTTTCTACCTGCAGTTAGTGGCACTTCATGTTTGAATGGTACTTTATACAAAGACACCCAGTACAGATAAAACTAGTAGGCTAAGAAAAAGCTAAGCTAAAACTATATTCAGGCACACTAGTCCTACTGCAGTCTGAAATGGTACAAGCCAAGAAAAAGTATGTTATCAGGTTAATGTATTATAATTTATTAATTTGTGAAATTTATATCCTGTAGCAAAAGGACACTTACCCACTTATCCAATCCTCCCAGAGTTGTGATCACTATCAGCTGGGAAGGGCAAGGGTCCAAAATACATGGGGTAGGTTTTATCTTTTTCAAGGACTTTGACCACCTCTTCAGGTTATACAGAATGAAAAGGATCCATTTCAACTACCTTTATAAATCGTGGCACCTAAGTCACATAAACATCATGATTATATTTCAGATTTGTATATTGGTTAGAGTGGGCTATTGAGTGGACTACATTTGCCCAAAATTTAGTAGGACTCTGACCAACTGTAAGAGCTCTTTGTTTGAGAACTCTGTACAAAGCCTACAGTGCCAAAGAAGAATGATTTCTTCAAAAATGGTCACTTTCAAGGAAATGGTTTTCAAATCCAGCCTAATGTGAAAGATGAAATTATTACAAGGTGTGTATGTGTTTTACCCACACCTTAAACTTTTCTATGTACCTACACCTTAAACTTGTCCATAGAAATTGAGATAACTGCACACATTACATTTATTCTTGCAGTTACATAGTTTGCGTAACAATGAGAAAGTATATGTTTTGCATTGTATGAGCTGTTTAAAAATGACCTTAAGAGGCTGACATAAAGGACACCTGCATTTTAAGATTATACTATCCATCCCACATAATAGACAGTGTGCACAACTTAAATTTCCTTTAGCAACAGGCATGGTATTTAAGTTTAACTTTTTTAAAAGGGCAGATTATGCTTCTCTCAGGGCAGTAGAAGGTAGATTATAAAACAAGAAAAGCATCTGAATTTTGCCTTTAGAAATAGCCCAACTCTGCGCTGTGTTGCATCAGGCCTCAAAGTGTGACAACTAACTTCTAATAAGAAAAGGAGGATTTATTATTTATATTTCCAAGCACTTTAAAGGGAAAGTACTTGATTTCCAGCCGATGCTTACTTAATCCTATGATAGAATCATACTGCACTTCCCCACCAAACACACAGAGAGAGTATCTGTTGCCAGCTATTTCTGTCATCATACCTTGGAAAGGACAGGACAGTGTAACAAGCCCACTACATGCTGCCAGAATATGGAGTCTGATCTTAGCAATTCATGTGCCTCATAGGGGAGGGGGTTGTTTGATGATAGTGGTAGATCATTCCAGGAAGAGTCACCTAACAGTTATTACTTGTAGGGTTTTATAGCAGCAAGCCCATGCGGTAGTAGACTTCATCCAGAATGCAAAGTTCTTTGACAGGTCTGGGTAGAAACATAGAGTAGTGTAGAAACTATGGAGTGTCTTGAAGTTCTTATCTTGCTTGCACTTGTGCAAAAATATCAGTGTTTAATTGCTGTGTAGCTGTGCCTCTGTGGATGTTCTGTATGTATTCATAGCTAAGTCAGATCTTCCTTTGCCAGATCAACATTGTGTCCCGTCAGTTCAGAAGCTCTTATTAGCACAGCATATTAAAATCATTTTTGTGATTATTGATGCAAGAGGAGCCAATTGCTCGAAGAAACCCTTATCTAACTATACAGCTTAAACCCAGTCAGTCTATTATTCTGCCAAAGCTAGAAATTTTGCACTAGGTAGAGTGGCCCTACCTGCAAAGTGGCAAAGGATTATAGATTGATATTGTTATTGACCAATATTTTAAAAATATTTTTATTTTTTAAAAAACTGTTTTTGTCCTCCCACTGAGCCTTGCACAATTCATGCCCTCTCTTTAGTGTTTCAGAGGAACAAAGGTGAATGACACAGTGCATTTTTGCCAAAAGGCAGATGTTTGGGGAACATTGGTGTCACTCATTCTTATGGTGTCACCTCGTACAGCTTGCACACCCACACCCACACGTGATGCCTCTGCTCTGCAGTGAGACTCCAAGCCTCATGAGACATCTACAGCCAGGAAATTCTGTTCCTTAATTTTAGACATTGACTAATTCGGGGACACTAAAATTCTGGGCTTTATCAAGCTGTCATGTCATTTCCAGTGCCTGGCATCTCTACTCAATGGACCACATCACATGTCTTCTGTCCCTAAAGTGGCCTAGAGTGACATGGCAATTGCTTGGGATGATTTCATGGTGTTTGGTGGGGGAAGGCTGATTTCTGAGGAATGCATTGATTAGGAAATTCTGATGGAGCAACTTTTCTCTTGTTCTTCAGCCTTCCAGTGAGAATGGCAAGGAGGCAACAAGAGTGCTTACACCTCCAGGGAAGCCTGGTGGCTAAGTAGAGGCTGTGAAGTAGTGAGGAGGAAACTAGTTTCTCCTAGGCAGTTTCTCACTGCCGGCAGGTTTCAAAGATGCATCCTCAGCAAAATCAGATACTTGCAAATGAATGAACTATAAAACCTTTTAGGCCTTATTCTGCTGTTACAGTGATAACATTATTCTAACTGCCTCCCAAGAAGAATCATCATTAGGAATCATCCCAAAAACAATCCACAGAGAATTTTTTTATGTTAAAGCTGGACCTGAAAGTTTGCCAGCACTGGTCTTTATATGAAGAAATGAGGAAAATCAGATTGAGTTCAAATATTTTTCATTTAAAAATGTGTGCATCGGTGTCCTTCACTAATGTTCATCCTCCCCCAATCCCTTCATTTAAATATTCTATGTTACCCTAGCAGCAAATATATTGTATTCTAGAGTGTTTGTTAATGATTGTAATTCCAGATTAATATTTTAAAAATTTGATATAGTATTAAATGTTCATTTAATTAAATCTGTACTTTGTGAGCATTCTGCAGGAGGCATTAAACTATTCTTATATCTTTATATGACAGAAGAATAAGGGAGACAGCTGGCCATACTTTCTCTTTGTATTAAATGTTTTATGGGGACCACTCACAAACACACACGTATGCACAAACAGACTAGGTCAGGAAATTAGACATCTTATCTTTGGGTCTGTTAAAAAGGACCAATAACCTCGGCCTCCAGCACTCAGTGTGATAACTGCTTTTACAAAATGAATTTTTGACTTTTTCACAGCTTAGCTACAAGTAGACACTATCAGTGAAACTGCATTTCCCTGCAATATGATGGAAAGCAAAAGATTTCAACATCTGACAGAAGAAAATGAACAACAGATAAACAATCTTTGAAATGCTCTCTCGCTGCAACACATGCTGTTCCCAATGATTTGCATTTTTATTATTGTTGACTTTCATGACAGGGCTGCTGGTCAACTAAACATACAATAACATGAAATAAAACTAATTATAAGCCCACTATCCCATTTTAGGCATAAGGAAAACAGACCAAATCAAAGGGACAAGGAGTCTTACTTCAGAGCAATGAAATACCTTTTAACCTTTGCTTCACCATGGGCCCCTTTAAGTATCTTTTGTTACAGCAGACCACTAAACTCAAGATTTAAAATCCTAAAGTGCATCAAATATTTATTTAAAATTGCTCATTTGGAGAGAAATGAGAAATAAATAAATGCACGCACACACTCCTATTACTGTATTATATTTTTATTTGAATGAGATGGTGATGATGATGATGATGATGAAACATTGAACCACAGCCTGTCACTTGTTAATTTTAATTAATTAATCAATGAGGAGTCTGGTGCTGCATTCAACTTACAAGCCTTGTTATATCAGGCTTAACAACTGAAAATTGTATTCTCAGTTCTGACTATCATTTTTCCTATGGTTTCTATACTTATTTTTAAAAATGATTTTTCATAGAAATATGTTTTTATGAAAGGCACCCATACATTCATAGTTCTTTTTGATAGTTCTGGAACACCTGTTGTACATGAACCCAGAACTTGGGTCCTTCAACTACAGTTTAAGAGTACAATCTGAGGATATTTATATGATCTTGTCTTCCTCTGCTGCTTAGCCCCTATAGTTCATACACATTAACTGAAATTGATTGCTAATCCATTTTTTGCTTGCATCAGGGAGAGGAAAACATTTACCGAAACTATGCTTCAAATCTTCCAAATGTGTGATAAATAGTGTGTCCTCCTCAGGCAACTCTTAGTCAGTGGAATGAAGAAAATCTGTGAGGATTGGAAGTGTCTTATACCTTTGGTTTGATAGGCGATAATGCCTTAATTCCAACTTTTTCATTGCTTTGAGCTTGTCTTCAGCTTGAAAAACTGTAACTTTTTCTCCTTGAAGGTTTAAGTTGAGCATATTTAAATGGGGGAAAATATCTAACAGTTATGCTAATTTTATTAGCCAAGAAAAATCTGCCAAATGACCACTGAGATGAAATTGCTGCTCCATAGGAATAATCTTATCTTTTCTCTCAATTCACCAAAACAAAACAAAACTTTGCCTTGTGTTAGCCAACAAACTCCACAGTGTAGCTAACTTGATAGTGTCCACTGCCCATGTTTTTGCAGAGTTGCTCAAAATATATTGAATTCAGTGATTGAGTTTTTATGAAATTAACAGTTTTGACTGAGCCATTTAAGGTGTCTCTTAGTTTTTTTTGGTATCTTCTTATCAACTAGAGCTTCCCTACATATGCAACAATGGTGCCAGGTCACTGAAGGTATGATTTCCTTATTCCATGCTTCAAGGCAGTAAGCTCTCTCATGCCCCATCCATGCCAGTTCCACTGCATTTCAACCAGTCCATATCATGAAATTATAAACACATTTAAGCTGTTAAATCTTTCTTCAGCTATAGAGTGTATCAACAAGGAGATGATCAGTAAGCCTTTGAAAATATTTTGATCATGCTCATATCTAACATAGCACAATAAAGTCACTTTGTTTATCATGTCTGTGCTTTAGACCAGTTGCAGAGCAAAATAGGGGCATGTGAACAAATACAAATTCATTCTAAAAACTCTTCCTTGATATTGGCCAACAAACTGTTGATTTGCTTCTTAAGTGTGTCATTTGACAAAGGTATTAAGGAAAGTTCTTTGACAGCTTTCTCATTAATTAATCAATGCAGAAGCCATGATTTTTGCAGCAAGTAATGTAAATTCTTAAGCTATTGTGTGTAGTTTTCTGTTATTGTGTGTTATTGTGTGTAGTTGAAAATCTTCAAAGAAGACCCTCATTGCATTTTCATTGTTACAACCAGTTACAGTTTTTTTTTTTACCATTTTCTTACTGTCTCAACGTTTTTGCTCTTTACTTTTGAAAAAAAAATGATGCTCTTCGTGACATGTTCTTTATGTTTGGAATCAAGGAATCATTTTGATGGTTTCATGGCCTCATTGGAGAATACATTGCAAACTTGCACATACCGTAGTAGTAGATAGCTTTCTGAGCCTGTGTATGTGAAGCCAATTAAAAGATTTTCTATGCTATAATGGCAGCACTTTTTAAAAAGTCTGGAAGAAGCTTAATTTTGCTTTGGACAGGATGCACCCTGATCATTATCATCAGTAGTTTTAGATATCAGATTTAGCCAGTGATCCATCCTGAAGCTCAGCCAAAAGGTAACGTTACAAAATTCACCATGATAACATCAAAAAGTAACTTTCCCAAACAATAACCGAAACCCTTTTATTCACAGAAACTGAAGAAGAAACATAATCATTTTCAATAATCCACAGTTATCATTCCGAAGGCTGTCCAAACTCACACTGCCTGAGTCTTTCTTCCTGTGAACACAAGCTTCTTTTTCTACAAGAATTTCTATGAGAATATTCTCAGCAGAGCTATAGAATTCTGGGAAGCAATAGACATTCTACAAATGACTTGACACAAAGTGGACAACACTAGAGTTCAGTGCACTGTGAAAGTGGTTTCTGGCCATATGCACAGTAGCAAGTAATGTCATGTGTTATTTTTCAGACACTCAGCCAGAATCATTTACTTGCATGTTCTCATTGTGTGCAGAAGTAGTAAGTGCTGAGTACATTTTTTTTGTGCTATCAAATATTTTCATAACCGCTTTTTACCACTTTTTTTGTTTGTTTTTAATGGAGGCAGTAGTTTAGTACAATTAGTACAATTGACGGCTCCAGCTGTAATTTGGCACCAAAATAACTAATATTTTTCTATCTTTTGTTCTTTCTTTTTTAACCATAAAAACTCATAACATTTCTCCAAGCCTTTGAGGGCCCGCTGTGAGGACATCACAGCCCCCTGGACATCCATGGACCACAGTTTAAGAGCCGCTGATCTAGGTCTCTATGTCTTGTTCTGAGTTAGCCTGAAGAGTCCTTTGCACTTATATCTAAACTTGAGTTAATGTGAATGGTTTCCACAAGAGAGATATCAACAAATTACTCTTGGGTGACTTATATAAGAACAGATGCACCAAGTCTAATATTACTTCCACTGTGCAAGGATATCCACATGATTATTCTACATAAAGGAATGTCAAGATTCTGGACCTGTTTTTGTTAATAACCTGTTTTTGTTAATCTTTTGAGCCTGTAAAAGATCTTTAGCAAAATACCAAAAGTAGTTGTCAGGTAGGAAAGGCCTATAGTTACTTCAGTGACTTCTTATTATCAGATTTTTAAAAAAACATGAAAGTATTCTAGCAGTTCTTATTACATGCCAGGATGCAGATTGCATTTGGATATGATACTGACCAAAATGAACAGGAAGTTCAAATGTACAGGTACTACCATTCCCTGTTCTTCCATATCCTTCTCTTCTCAAAAATAAAACTTCATAGACTCCTCACCAGTTGGCAAGCACCATACAAAAGACTGCTTCTTGGAATTTTATTCTTTGAGATGTAAAGGAACAGGACATCACAGTCACACTGCTTCCTGTTGTTGTTACTGAGAGGAAAGGTAAAGCTGATCTTGTTTTAGTTTTGTGTGCCTCCTTGGATCCAACATCAGGAGAAAGGCAGCATATAAATGGAATCAATACATATAGATAAATATGTTTGTTGGAATGTGCAAATCCTGAGTCAAGATTTTAGGTTTCTTAAAACATCTGGTCTTCATTGTTGTGTTTCCCTATGCAAGACAATACATTCTCCCACCCTACCTACCTCCATAAGGAGTAAAATTGTAAGCACTGTTTAATTCCTTTTAAGTACTGCTTGTCATGAAATCTACTTGTATTCTCAAGAGCTTTTCAGAAAGATTGTTATAAAATATAAACTACCCTGGAATTAAAAAGTAGCAAGTGAATACATTACTTACATATCCTCAGTAACCTTGACAAATTTTTTTATCAAAGCCTTAAGTACTTGTAAAATGAATCTGATTAGCTGAGAATAACACTAATTTCTTTCTGTTCATAAAGCTTGTTTTTCTAAAGCTTCTGTGAAATGAGATACAAGTGGAAAATTTCCATCGCATGTGCAGAGATCTGCAGTCCACCAGTTATAACTCCAGACCCCCTCTTGTCCTTGATTTCTTCTGAGCATATTCTAATAAATCAAGGAATGCCACCCCATTTCCATGTTTTAGGATATATATACGTACATCATAATCTGGTCCAATCCATCTCTTTCTGGCACAGGTGGTATAACACATCCATCGCAGAAGCTTAAGGTCAATGCGTCCAATTTGCTTGATTTTGTGCCTGGCATGTTCCTTACATGTTCCTATGCAGTTTTAAAATTGAATCAAGACATTCATAAAAGTAAGAGGGTATTTTCTCTCTTCGTTATCATGATTCAGGTTACCATAAGAATACTGTACAACACTGACTTCTTCATCCTCACCCAGAAACTTCATAACAAATTGATTAATCCTAAATTAATGGTAAACATTATTTTTGGCTGATATTCCACTTCTTTTTTTTCTCTTCAAAATAGATTGAGATTGTAGACATTTTTGCTGTTGTGTGCCTTTCTGATTTATGACAACCCTGAGGCTTGCTAACAGGGTTTTCTTGGCAAGTTTCTTCAGAGGGGGGTTGCAATTGACATCTTCTGTGGCTTAGAGAGTGTGACTTGCCCAAGGTCACCCAATGGCTTTCAATGGCTGAGCTGGGATTTGAACCCTGATCTCCAGAGTCCAATGCTCAAACCAATACACCATCCTAGCCCTTGAATATTTTTCAATATTTCTAGAAGGATGAGGAAAATGAGGCAAGTATGAGCCATTAGAAAACAGAAAACAGATTCCTGAAAATCCCTTTCGTCTTATGAAGTATAACAAACTTTAGGGTTTTTTAAAAAAATCATTTTGTATGTTACAAGCTAGATCGTCATGACTAACTTATATCCAACTGATTTTAGTGGATTTTCTCTAAAAGTCACTGGATTTAATCATATGTGCATGGATTTTAGGTTTTCTAGATGGAAAATAAATTAGTGTTTGTCTAAAATAAATTTAAAATATACATCTAGATAATACTGGTAAAATGCTGCAGAGTAGATCAGCTGGAGGGATTAAAGACTAATATGGACGTATGTAAATAATGTAGGCAGAGTTGCTCTCTATATACTAGTTGAAGAGGCATGTGAATGAAAATTATATTCTCATCTGTGTTTTTAAAAAGTGATTCTTCAAAACTTGTGTTGCATTTCAAGGATTTTCTCCTTTTTTTAAAAAAAATATTCACACTGTCTTCCATTTGATGCCTCATGATTTTTTTTTGTAAAAAAATCCACTTGTACATTAGTAACAAAACCTGGACTTTTCTTCTTTGTTTTCTCTGCACTTGTTCTAACATTTCTAAAAGCAGGCTGCTTTGCAGTTTTGTTTTGTTTTTTTAAAAGCTTCTTTCTTCAATAATAGAAACTATTGGAATATATGGCTTGTAGTAGTAGTAGTAGTAATTGTTGTTGTTGTGTGTCTTCAAGATTTGTTCAGAGGAGGTTTGCCATTTCCTTCCCCTGAGGCTGAAAAGATGTGAATTGCCTAAGGTTACCCAGTGCGTTTCATGATTGTGCCGGTAATTGAACCCTGGTGTCCAGACTCATAGTCCAAGACTCAAACCACTACGCCAAGCAAAGTGTGGCCTGCTGGTAGCACCCAGCTCCAATGCCCTTTTTGCCGAGCCTCCAAGACACCCCCATTTAAAATTTGGATCCAAAAACTGCCTACCAATATGGTGGCTTGGCCAAACTTACATCCCACACTGACCAAATATCAAACAAGTGCTGAAAATGCAGTGTTCTGCCCAAACAGAGGGGCAGGAATTTGCCCACAGTGCAGAAGCCCACCTCAATGTGTTATATAGCTGCAACTGGATATACAGTTGTCCTTCCTTATCCACAGATTTTTTAATCCATGGATTTGAGCATATATGGCTTGCAAATATTCCCCAAAATTATAAATTCCAAATAGCAAACCTTGATTTCCACTTTACGTATGGCACACCATTTTGTTGTCCCATTATATTTAATGGGACTTGAGCATCCACAGATTTTGTTATCCACGGAGGGTCCTGGAAGCAAACCCCAGCATATAACAAGGGCCCACTGTAATTTCTTTACTCTTCTTTAATTTAGATTGCACTTCACATTTGCCAAACCGGCTAGCTCAGATGGGGCTAGATCCAATGCTAGCCCTACTTATAATAAAACAATTTAAATCAGTGGGATCAAGATAACTGGATCCTCAGTGGGTCTAAACTATGTAAGAGTGACATTGCATTTAATCCATTAATTTTGTTCTACACATTTCTCTACTATTAACTTGAATACTGTAAAGATTTAAGTCGTCTTTAAGTAAATATTGATTGGCAAGAGTTAAGAAAAGAAATGTGCATTTCCATAGCTGTTTAAATGACTAGTTTGTTGCTGAAATTAATATGCATTGACCTGAATTATGATTGGATCATATATGTAAGTGTTCTATATTTTAGTAACAAACTAAGTAAGAGATTTACTACAAGCAGTTCAAAGCCTTTTCGTAATTTTTTCATTAGTAACCCATTTTCATTTTCACTGCTTTTGTTCCTTACCACCTTCTTTATCTAGGGGGAGTGAAAAAAAAAAGAAGGAACAGCCAGTGTGGCTTTTGAAATGGAAAAATGGTTTCAAATCATTGGCAAAGCTTAATGACTTCTGACTGCTGAGATATGTTAATTTAAGACAGACCAAATGTTCCTCAGCTGCAAATATTTGGTGTTGTTCACTGGGAACTGGCAAGATTTATGAGGGCCCAGTGGCAAAGACTGCTTACATGCTCCACATTACAATTGTTTCACATATTAGCTGATAAAAGGCAGTTTGGAGGAGGAGAAAGAGAGAGAGAGAGAGACCCTGGAAAGAATAACTTAATAGAAAAGGCTCGGAGATCTAATGTAAAAAAAAAATTTAAAAAAAAAGAAACTGGAAATTTAGCGCTGCTTCTTACTCCTTTGGAAAACTTAAAAATCAATAATCAAAAATCAACATTATTTTTAATTTGTTCCAGTCTAAAATCATGTAATGTCCTGATTGCTGAAGGGATAAGCAGGTCATTGTGGAATACTAATCAGCCTCAAGCCAATAATGACCAATGGTTGTCAATTTGTCTCTCTTCAGTGGTTGTGTGTGTGTGTATGTGTTTTCATGTTGCCTGTCCCTTTGTAGCCTGTCGACTTATAGCCTGTCGACTTATAGCCTGGTGACCCTATGATTTTCATAGGGTTTTTTTAAAGCAATGAATCCTCAGAAGTGGTTTTGCCTGTTCTTTACTCTGAAATACAGTTACAGCACCTGGTATTCATTGGCAGTCTCCCAGGTAATAACCAGGCCTGACCAAGATCAGATAGGATCTGGTGGTTTTAAGGTATTTGAATCCTCTTCAGTGGTTAGTAAACTTATTTTGGCCTTCTTGCTTGAGTTCCACTCAGAACCACGTGGGATCCACCTCTTTTGTCACTCTATAGAAAAGGAATCTACAGTGGTTGTATACAGATAAAGCAGAAATGCTGTGTAGAAAAAATGTTTCAGTTCTCAGTGGTTCTAACTGAAATCTGAATTTTAGCTATTCCGTTAATGTTTTTAAAGTTTTTTTTATGACTTGTGCATTGCCCTAGGGATCCTGGTGGACCAAGAGCTAATATATAAATGCCATGGATGGGTGGGTGGGTGGGTGGATGGATGGGTGAATCCTGTGGGACAAAGACATGTAAAGGTGTCCCAGAATTACCATGGTTATGTAATGGCTGATAATCAGCAAAGAAGTTATTATATATTTTAGGCAACCTATATATCAGCACATGGCAAAGGAAAACAGACACACACAAACCCACATTTCATGGTGCCCAGCTGTACTGCTTTGCTTTTGCTTATGTTATTGAATAGCCTTTAATTTAGTATTGTGGAAAAGGTAGGCGCATCACCTTAGAGATATTATCTTGCTAATCCCCAGTAATGTGGGCCAAACTGTATCAAAATTTGAGAAAAGTAGGAGACATGGTTCTTTAAAGGGAGACACATACTCCCCAACTGCCCCAATTTGCAGGGACAGTCCATATTATATTTCTCATCCCAACTTTTCAGCTGCTTTTAAAACGTTCCATTTCCCCCTTTTGCCCTCAGCTTACTTCAGTTGTTTCAAACTGAGTTCAAAGTGCAAAGGTAGTTTGCCTTCAATTTGCTCATTAGTGAAAAAAGGGAAAACTATGCCCTTCCCAGTGCAATCAGGGAAAAGCAAGCTGCTGCAGCTTCTTCTACCTTGCGTTTTCTTCCTCATTAATAACTTTTGCCACCTTGACCATATTCTGTGCCCTGGTTCTCCTCTATGAAATGGTGAAGAGCATGAAGAAGGAATGAATCTATATACAGAATTCCAGCATTCTCTTTGTATGACCAATTTTATGAACAAGCACCACTTTGGAATTTAGTTTAGCAGAACATTTTAATAAAAATATGTCTTTCAAAACACATTTTATTATCAGTTTCTTAAACAAAGAAAGCATTTTTTTTGCAGGCTGGTAGACACTGCATGCAGTGCTACTGCTATTAGTTGTATAAAGATATTCATATCTGGGAAAAATACTTTCAAGAATGGTTTAAATATATCTATACTATTGTACAAATTTAACATACATGTGTGTGTGTGTGGTCCATCAAGTTCCCTGTCGTCATATGAATTACTGTACATTGGTTTTTCTCATAGTGATGCAAAAAGACTCACCCTGAATTATATAACCCTGAAACAAGACCAAGTACATTCTCAGCTCAGAGAAGTCAGAGTGTAGTAGACTGCTAATGAAACTGAACAGGTAGTGATAGTTAAAATATATCTTCTTATGGTGGCTCTTAAGATTGAAGTTTGCTCCTGAAATCTGGAATCTCCCTTAGAACAGAACTAGCATTCACTGTCTGGAGGTTTCAGAATACTAAACAAAACTGCAGAGGGGTTTGCATAGCACAGATGAAAAGGGTGTGAACTCATGGCCTTTTTCCTGTTCTTGGGTGGGAATCATGTGTCCCCAAGGCTGTTTTTGTAGTACCCATTCCACCTGGAGAAGACCTGGAGAGGATGGTATAAAATGCCTTCCAACCCTTTGAAACTGCCACCACTGCTGTAAACTGTACATTGCAATGTTACATCTGCATCAAGCCATGATCTCAAGCTGGACTCACAAAATATATTTTAGTCATGTTTTTCTGATAATGTTTTGTCTCCTGCCACATCCTTCTGTTCACTGTTTATCACACTTGAGTGGTCATAAAGCTACATAGTGAAGCTAGAAAGATATTCCTTGTTTGTATGAATGTCTCTCCCCCACCCTTTTAATATAAAGTAAATTACATTCCCCCCCCCACCCACCCACTAATTTGCAACATTCCATTCATCTTTGCAGTATATGGCAACTTAAGGTTCTGCTAAATTATTTTATAGACATTATTCAAAACTATGCTATATTCCCCTTATTTTAGCACAGATCTTGGGAACTTGTGGCCCTCCAAATATTGTTGGACTCTAATGACTTTAAGCCTGAGCCAATGGGGAAGGATTATGTGACCTGGAATCTGAAGGACTATATGCTCTACAGAACTTTTTAAAGACACTCTTGTTTATTCCTACATATTTGAAGCATAGTAGTTCATAATGGATATATGATATTCCAGAAGCCCATAGGTATATTGAATTCAAGAGAAGTAGCAATACAGTTCTATTACTATTATATTTCTTTGCCAGAAAATTCAATTTCTTTTAAATAACATTCTCTTTGGTAATTCTCTTATTAGTATAATTTAGGAGTCTTCTCCCCTTAAAAAATATATGAATACATGTAAAATTGTTTTTTCTTTTGATAAGGAAAAGAACTAGAGCTACAGTCCTAAAATCTTTCTAAGGTTTGGCTGGAGAGTGGGGTCTTCTTGGATCTAGGGTGGCCTACAGAGCCATTTTATGTACTGCCACCTGTGTAGATGACAAGTTGTAGAGCAGCATAGGCCCCAGCCACAAGGAACTTATTCTTTAAAATAATTCTTTTAATACTAACCTAGACAATGAGGAAACAGAAATAGTAAAAGAATTCTCATACTTGGGATCAAACATTGACAGGAACAGGGACTGCAGCCAGGAAATTAGAAGAAGATTAAGAATGGGGAGGGCATCTATGAAAGAAGTAGAAAAGATCCTAAAATGCAAAGATACACGACTGAGGACAAAAGTTAGAATCGTACAAGCCATCATATTCCATATTACCATGTATGGATGTGAGAGCTGGACAGTTAAGAAGGAAGATAGGAAGAAAAGCAATTCATTTGAAATGTGCTGAAGAAGAGTGCTGAGAATTCCGTGGACAGCCAAAAAGACAAACAAATGGGTCCTAGAGCAGATCAAGGCAGAAATCTCCCTGGAAGCCAAGATGACAAAACTTAGGCCGTCATATTTTGGACACATCATGAGAAGAGAGGATTCATTAGAAAAAATAATAATGCTAAGAAAAGTGGAGGGAAGTAGAAAGAGAGGAAGGCTGCAAGCAAGATGGATGGACTCTATTAAGGAGGTCATGGGTATGAATTTGCAGAAACTAAGCAGAACAGTGGAGGGCTGGGAATCTTGGAGATGTCTCATCCACAGGGTCACCATGGTTTGAGATTGACACAAGGGCATTTAACAATAACAGGATATACTAGCTTGTTCAGGGAGAACTGTTACATGGCTATATCAAACAAAAGTTTGTATTGCTGATATATGGATAAGTAGACAGCATCTATCCTCAATGCTAAATGCAACTAGATATGCATTTAATTTGTTGTAGACCAACATACTCCTGTGTGTCTGTTCTTAGTATCATGCATGTGTCGTTCCAAATATGCTTATCTGAAAATAACACCTGACACATATTTCTGAGACATACTTCTGAATATGCTTACTTTTGCAGTCCTCAGACATATTCACTTGAATGTGCTGGTTTTGCCCCTGAGGTAAACAGTAGTGAATGATGTAAAGACTTGTTTTTCTATTTATCAAAAAGGTACACCAACAAGCTGTCTACCTATTAATAAGGGTATAGGAGGCAGAATCCCACAAGAAGTCCAGCTTGATTTCACGTCATTGTTCATACTACAGTATGTTCCTTGGAGTACGGCAGGAGTCCCTCTGTATTTTGAAATAAAATTTGTCATATTTGACAGAAAATTTTCAGGATCAGAGACAGATTCTTATTTTCCTGTGGCTCTGTAGTTCTACCATCATGGAACATCATGGTCTCTGGTATTTAGACCCAACAATAGTGTCTGTTTTCTGTAAAACAAACCAACCAACAAACCATTTCCCCCCACATAGGCTTGTTAAATAAGTGTGTCTGTCCTGCCATCAGTTGATTAGAGAATCAAAATGAGGATGACAGTGTTTTTCTAAAGATTACTTCTTCCAATCCTTCCACCCACAGGCTCTATAGAAGGCAGTAAATAGTCCATTTTTGTTAATGAAGCTTCACTCATACAGCTGGGATTGTTTAATATTTTACGAGTGTTACTTTGTTTTGCTCTCAACGATCTCAGGCAGTTAAGGATTTATGAATCGTGTTTTTCTCAGCCCATCTGCGGTTTCCTATCTTCTCTGGCCTTGAGAATATGTTTAAATTTATTAAAGCGAAGCAAAGGCTCATTATTTCAAAGGAGAGCCAAAGTGACACAGTGAATTGGTTATTAATGGAAAGGCACTGCCATAGGGCGATTGAAATTTAATGATATCCTACAAGAAAAAAATGAGGGTGTCACTTTCCAAAAAGTCATGCTAAATGCCAGCCTTTTTAAGGTCCTGCCGCTAATTTTATGCCTGCGCACAGTAATGTTTTCAAAAGCGTTTAGGAAACACGGACCAGTGACTGTACTGATTATCCTTTTCACCTTCTCGCCTGCTCCAAATGGGTTTGTGCAGTGAGCGATTTAATCTCTAAATATAGGGAACGTTAAAAAAAATAACATTGCTGTTTTTCACAAGCTAAGGGCCTTTTGCAATCCTCCAGAGATGGACTTGCAAATATGCTATCTCCATATGCTCACAGCAAGCTCTCAAACTGGCTCATCACCAAAAAAGCAAAAACATAAAAACTTCAATCCCTCTATTTCTTCTCTATCTTTGACATCCAAGAGACATTAAAAAGAGTACACAGAGTACATTTATCTACATTTAAGCGATATATAACTGAGTACAGAACAAGCACATATCAGAAGATTTTGAAAGTTTCCAGTCTCTCCCCCCTCCCCACTTTGATGCTTCCTTCATTTCTCCCCCCCGCCGTTGATCGTCTAAGCTATTTTTTTATTGACAGTACTTAGTACAGTATCTTCCTCTTCCCTCTCCCCGAAATTTAAATACGAAATGCTGCAAATCACTTGCCCATGTAGAGATGGCATATCTGTTAATAAAATTTTTGTCCACTTGTAGACTCACAGTAACTTTTAAAGGATCATGTTCTTCATAGTCAGATATGTGCAACATTTTAAAAAGTAATGGATTTGACAAACACTGCAAATTCATGCAACAAATATTTTAGTGACAAGAATTAGAAGCCATCCATATATGGCAAACTCACCCATGAACTAGTCTACAGTTGTCTAAAAAAGTGCATCAAGTTGTCAAGAAACACAATTTTGCATAAAAATATCACAAAAATGGCACCATACATCTCAGTTCATTCTGCTAAATTAAAATAATGTAATAGTGGTTTCTTGTTTGTTGTTAACTGCTGTCAGTTCATCTTGTTTACATTTTAACCTTTGCATGATTAATGTAATTTTGTATAGTTTTAGCGAGATCATTTTAATTGTTTGTGAAGTTTTAAACTATTTTATCTGGAAGTTGTGTTGGCTTTCTCTCCTTTCTGGGAGCAAGGTGGCATACAGATGATGATGATGATGATGATGATGATGATGATGATGGCGGCAGCCCTATGAATGAGAGGCCTCCAAATCATCCTATCCTCAACAGGCTCAGGTCTTGGTTGTGGTCTCCTTTTTTTCCTACAGCCTTCTGTCTTACCAAACATCATTGTCTTTTCCAGTGAGTCCTGTCTTCTCATTATATGTACCTCCTGTAAATTAAATGGGAAATGATTTTTATAAGTAGTCAGAAATGGCCATAAATCAGTATTGTAAAGTACTAAGTAATCACAATGTAGGCCACAATAATTGAGGATGGCATTAAGAACCTAATGTGATCATATCTGTAGCCTTCTGCTCCTACTATGTGAAGACAACATACAGACAGCATGATTCATGTTCACTTTCCTAGCATTCTTTTTAAATACCTCATGAAGTAACTTTTGATTCAAAAGTTTTCACAGATGCTTGACATGTTAAAAAGTATTAGAATAATATGGACTTAGGAATTTGATTTCCTTTTCCTGTGGTAACGTAAGAAGCTGCCTTATACTTAGGGGCAAAACAGACCAGCAGTAAGCGCCTGGTTGGGGGTGGCATATGAGTGTGGTGTTTAGATGCCACACACTCTGATGCCACCCCCACTCCATTAGGAGGTTGCACAGCTCAAGGCGTTTCAGTGGTACAGTGTTTATATGCACTGCACCACCAAAGTACCAAAAAGCCACAGTGGCAGCAAGTGCATCCTTTTTCTGCCCCCAAAAGGAGCGGCATTTTGCTGCTTCTTTTCTGGGCCAGAAAAACGCCAGATCAGGGCCATGATGTGTGGTTGCCACCCCTTTAGGGCCATCTGTTTCAGGCCTTAGTCAGGCCAGGGATTCCCTTACATTCCAGTGTTTTTAATGCTGACTGGTAGCAACTTTCTAGGCTTTGACACAGGATTCTTTCCTAGTCTTAATTGGAGATACCAGTAATTAAGCCTGTGAATTTTTGCATGAAAAGCATCTACCTGCAAACTGAGCTAGAGACCTTCCTTTTTCTGATTACAGTCAGCTCTCCACATTTGTGGCTTTGGCTTTTGTGGATCTGATTATTTGCAGATTTGATTCATATGCTTTCTTTAGGAATAAGTCCTCCAGCATGACTCTGTGGCCAGCTTTTGCCAGATGTTGTGCTGGAGGACTTAGAGATTCCTAGAAGGAATACTGGGCATTTGTAGTTCCTGTATCACAATTACGTGGTCAACAAAGAATTGTGCTGTAGGAGGTAGGAAAGTGTTCTGTCAGGTTTAAAAACATAGTGCTTATTTATTTTCTGCTGTTTTCACCTTCATGGCGGTCCTATGTCCCTAACCTCAGCAAATGTAGAGGGCTCATTGTATGATATTCTATAGGAATTCCTTTAGTAATAAGTTCAGATTATGAATAAAGAAGAACTTATTGATGATGTGTTCATATATCATAGCAATATTTTTATTATTAACTTAAAATCTAGAATAAGTTTCTGAGTATGAACACTCACACCATTTACAATATTTCAGTTCTCAACGAAGGTCTTGTGTTACAATGTATTTTCTATCTTTTCCACTTGCAAATCAATATAAAAATTCAAATGGATGTTCAAACATGGAATATATAAGAAGGACCTGAGCATTTGTACCAAATTTCAATACCCAGTACCTCATTAAAGCAATATGGACACAAGTCAAAACAGTTTGTTTTCACCAAATTGAGTGTATTTAGCATTGGCTGTATAAAAGTCGCTACTAATATTCAGTGAATAGACTCAAGGAAATAGTCAGCAAAAAGACTCTTCCAAGGAACAATCGACTGATATAAAATTTATGAGTACAAAGATAGGAAGAATTATCCCATCCTTGTAAATAATACCTTTGATGCAATTAAACTTGCAAGTTTTGTGGTGGGAATCTAATTTACAAGTAATGAAGTAGCTAATTATATTGGCTGCAATTCATTTGCTAGTCCCAACTAAAGTAGACTATTGTGCCAATGAATGTTTACCTATGTGTTGACTTAAGAGATAAAGGTAAAGGTTTGACATGAATGTCTAGTCAAAACTGACTTCAGGGGGCAGTGCTCATCTCTGTTACTAAGCCAAAGAGCTACCATTTTCTGAGAACTGCTCTGGTGATCATGTGGCCAGCATGACTGCACCAAACTCTGTTACTTTCTCACTGAAGTGGTACCTATTTATTCCCTTTCATTTGCATGCTTTCAAACTGCTAAATTGGCAGAAGCTCAGACTAGTGGCAGGAGATCACCCCATCATGCAGCACTTGGGCCTTGAACTGCCAAGCTTCTGATCTTCTGACCACCAGAACTGGAATCTTAAGCAGTAAGCCACCTACATCCCACTGACGTGTTGACTTACTATGCAAGCATTGACAGTAGCAACTGCTTGTGGGCTAGAGTTAGTCATACTTAGAGCAGACCTAGATAACAAATTGAATTTGGTAGTCACAATTTATTGAAATTCTATTTATTTCAATGGGTGTGCTCTGTTGTTTTTGTGTGCCTTCCACTACAGTGGGACCTTGGTATCACCTGCAGTTTTCTTCCAGAAACCCCCCATAGGTATCAAAATCTGTGGATGCTCAAGTCCCATTAAATATAATGGCATAATGAAATGGTGTCCCTTATATAAAATGGCAAAAACAGTGTTCGCTTTTGGAATTTATATTATTATTTAATATTTTCAAGCTGTAGATAGTTGAATTTGTGGATAAAATAATCTGTGGATACAGAGGGCTGACTGTAGTTTCCAACTTATGATGAGCCTATCACAGTGTTGGTAAGAATTGTTCAGAGGGAGTTGCCTTCCTTTGAGGCTGAGAAAGTGTGACTTGCCCAAGGTCACTCAGTGGGTTTCCCTGGTTAAGTAAAGATTTGAAGCCTAATCTTCAGAGTTGCAGCCCAGCACTTAAACCAATCAATCACCCTGGTTCTTGGGATTCTACTCGGAGTAACACTGATATTGTACTTTTGTAGTAAGGTCTTGATTCTGCAGTCTATTGAGCACAGAGAGCTCACATATATCAAAGGGATTTGAGACTACAGGGGAAAAATACAACATCGCTCCTACTTACATGTACAGTATTAAACTCATATTGGAATTTTGTTTTCTTTTCCTAAATATTAACAGTATTAAGAACAACAGTAAGGTCACTGAATTTTCCCCACAAATGTTGCAGATCCATTAATAATATTTGCATGGACTAGGGACAAAAGTAGCAGTAAATAGAAATGGAAGGTATCTTTTAAAAGCCATCAGCTTCAGACTATTTCAGTCCCTTGCTTTATCTGTAAATGTATCCATCCTATAACCTTTCTAAAAAAGACATAAACACTTCAGTTACATATATTTTGATTGTTCCATGACAGTTTACTGGAGGCAGAGCAGTGACAGATTTCTTCATTGTCTTTTTTGCCAAAATTTGTCCTTTAAGTCATTTTTGTTGACTGCCCCTTTTAGCAGCTCACCTCACAATGAGAGAGGAGACAATTAATGGGAGGGTGATTTATCACTGCCAAAAACTGTCAAGGACTTCTTATGTAGCTAGAGAAAAAGCAATTTCACATTATGGCATTTCATTCCGAATACATTGTATTTACAGCTCACAGTTTTATTTTCAGAGCCTATTATCAGGTGAAACAGTTGCATCTGAAATGTTGTTTGTGACATAGGTGACCTGTTAGGATTTGATAAGTATTTACGCCAGAGCACAAGGGGCTCACACATCTGCTGTTGGCAGAAGCAATGGAAAAAAATAACCTGGAAATGAGGCGTTTGATTTTTCTGGTTCCTACACTCGAGCATCTGTTGCTATAATTAAGTGGCATTCAGTAATTGCAGAGCAATGGTGAAATAAACATATGCATTCTTGCCAGCTTTTAGGATTTGGTGTCCTTACTCTAGGAGAGACAAGCAAAGTGACTTCAGTCGGAACAAAGGGTTCTGTGACAAAGTTTAACAATTAACTTTCCTATTGCATAAAAGAAGAAAAAGCTGGGGTGGGTGGGTGGAAGATGAAAATATACATTGGCTGGTTGCCCTGATAGACTTAACTTTTTAAATGACAAATATAATGAATATTAAGCCTACACAAATACAAAGGTAATATCAGATGCTGATTTAGGAATACATTAAAACTTTCTGGTGAGTTATTTATCAGTATGCCTGCAATATATAGAAGGGTATTTGTCCTTGTTTTTGCATGTAGTGAGAAAGAAGAATATAATGAAAGGGAAACTTTCAATGAAGTCTGTTGTTTAGTGAGATGTTGCCTGGATGAGGAGGGGAAGGAACTCTACCTTAACCAGGTTTCTTCTTCTTGGTGGGATTCAATTATGTTGAAATGAGTGAGGCCACATATATAATCTATATTATGATTCGCCTGTCTTTAATTTCATGCTTTGTTTTTACTTTAGCATTTGATTGAACATTAAAAGAATTGTTTGCTTTAATGTAAAACTTATTTATTTATCACCCTGCCTTTCTCACAGCATGAGAGCCAAAGTGTCTTACAATAATAAATTATTTGGGTTCTACCATATCTAATATGCTCCAGTGCTCACTCACTGTGTGAAGCATTAATATCTATGGAAGGCTCCTTGTCTCACAAAGTAGAGAATTACTATCAGGGGTCTAGAAAAAAATTATACCTGAAAGCTGGCAGGCATTTGCCCCAATAGTCTTGATCACAGAGATGGGGAATTAGAAGCAGGGCCTTTTACCTGTTGATTCCTTGCAAGCTTTTCAATTTTGACGATAAACATGGTGGTGATTTCTTTAGCGGCAGAGAAAAGTATGCTGAATTCTCTAGATTAAAGGTACCCTAAAGTGGCATGATAAGACTGTTTTCAATAAACTGAACATGGAATTACTGCAATTGGGTCTAGGTGAAAGATACCTTGTATACTTCTGCCACACACCTGCCATTATATCCTTCAAATGCAAACCACTTTCATCCTACTGTGGTACACCTCCCTGCACTCTCTTGGCCTTTTATGTTTAATTGCTTTCTATTCATATGTTTTCTATTAAAAGAGTCCTCTATGAAGAAGGCAAGCATGGAGACCACCATATATGCTCACAGTACCAGAAGCTCAAGGAAGACAATATGACAAAAACTAGGACCCGTAAGCAGCAGCTGGTATTGTCTACAACAAGTATGGACAAATTCCATCGCTCTAGATGCTTTTGTACAACAATTCCCATGAGTCCTAGAAAGCAAAGAATGATAGATGTTGCAGTTCAACAACATTTGGAGGTCGTTTTACCCACCCCTGGTCTCGGGACATCTATATTATGAAACACATTTTTAAACCAGGAACGGGGATATGAGATCAATTTAGATCTGTTTTGGACCTGCCCTCTATAGCAACTTTTTCTGCTTCACTAATGCAACCAACTGAAGTAACAGTGCATCTTCTTAGATTATATTTAGATGTATCCTGTGCTTATTATTTATGTATTTCATTTGTATGCTGCTTTTATATTGGAGTAGGACATATGGCAGTTCCCTGACAAAGTCAATTTAAAAAGCTTCACAATAAAAATTTTAAAATAATTAAAATCCATTTTAAAGACATATAAAATTCAAACGCTCTCCTACTTACATATTAAACTTGCTTACCCAAAAGATTCTTTGCCTGCTGGGAAAAGGAAAACAGGGAGGGGGCCAGCCTAGCCTCCCATGAAGGAGATTTCCAGAGGGTGGGAAAGCCATTGAGATGGCTTTATAAAGCAAGCCTGTGATGGTGGCAGAACGGAAGGAGCCCTGTAGACCTTAGAATGTTGCCCATTTCATATGAGGAGATCTGGTCTTTTGGATAGTCTGGACATGAGCCATATAGGTCATGACCTGCACTTTGAAGTTCCCAGAAATGAACAGGTAGCTGTTTTAACAACGGAGGTGTGTCTCTGTGTGTGCATGTTCCCTGTTTGGTCAGCATACTGGTTGCAGCATTTTGGACCTGCTGAAGTTTCCAAACAGTTTCCATGCCAACAACTATCAGGTCAGAATCCACAGGGAAGCCATTGAAATCCACAAACACCTAGACAACTGCAACAGGAAAGAGGAAACCCGTAAAATAAACAAAGTTTGGCCACCAGTCTTGAAAAACAGCAAAATCAAGAGCAAGCCCATGCAAATGAAAACCACCCAAGGTCGGGGGGGGGGGGTTTCTCAGCAATGGATCATTAACTTAATAGACACCCTGAAGCCTTGTCATTCAACAACATCAAAATGGCAATAATTTCCTCTCAACCAATGGTCACACAGTGTATATAATATAATATATATATATATATATATATATATATATCCCACTCACTCCCATGCCAGCATTCTCTGAAGATGCCAGCCACAGATGCTGGCAAAATGTTAGGAATAAACTCTTCCAGAGCACAGCCACAAAGCCTGAAAACCCCACAAAAACTATGGATTATGGCTATGAAAGCCTACGACTTCAAATTTGGTAATAATTTTTTAACTGTCTTTGTACATGCCTTATTTTGGGAAGACACTATGGTGCGATTTAGACCGCCCCCTTTGGGGTGGTCTCTACTGTTGGTGTAAACAAGCAGATGCACAGGTAAAGCAATCTCCGATGCCTTCAGAACTACCGGCGACCTTGGAGCTGTTCGGCTTTATCAGGAATTCCTCCTGCCTGCTGCTGATGAAACAAACTGGAGCCAAATCTCTCTCCTCAGAGGTGTTTATTCTTAAAGTTGCTATATTTACAAGTATATACACGCCCGTCCAACAAAACTCTCCAACCATCTATCCACTCCGACTACCCAACAACCCACACTGCGGTGTGCAGGCTATTTATAGATCTGTGCCATGCGGTCACAAACCCATCCTCTTCTGGTGACTCTTTTTCCTTGTGCCACCAACAATGTTGTCCCTTCACTCAGGAAGACTTTTGATGTTACCCAGGCTTACGTGCAATCAAGCACATATCTGACCTTGAACACTGTCTGCTGTTCCAGCCTTCAGCTGCAGACAATTATGCCCAAGCTTCCTGGTTTCCTTTTGTGCACATCTGTACATTTCATAGTTGAGCCTCAATGCCTAACATGCCCCTCCAAAATGTACAGATGTGTATCTTTTTGCCACATATGTGTTTGCCATCTTCCGATGTTTACATTTGTTGAACAGCCAAACTCTGTGTTTATTGTGCCATGCCTATCAAACATGATAGTTGTTCATGCCTTTCAATTGGCAAAGCTTTTGTGAGAACATCAGCAATGTTGTCCCTGGTGTCAATGTACTCCAGATTTATGATTCTGTTTTGAACCATCTCTCTCACATTCTGATACCTCACACCAATGTACTTTGTCCTACACTTCAAGTTCTCAGCTTCAGACATTGCAATACATGATTGTGAATCCTCATGGACTACAGTAGGCTCTTCACACTTTTCTCCCAAATCCACAAGCAATTGCCTTATCCACTGGATCTCTCCTGCAATTTCAGACAATGCTGCAAATTCTGCTTCTGTAGTACTTAAAGCCACACAGTTTTGCTTCCTGCTGCGCCAAATTATTGGACTACCAGCAAATCTTACAAGCAAACCTGACACTGACTTTCTGTCATGCAATTCTGATGCGAATGAACTGTCCACATAACAATCCAGCTGTTGTTCACTGCCCTGTATCACCAACTTTCTTTCTTTGGTTCCTTTCAAGTATCTCAGCACATGTTTCACTCTAGTCCAGTCTTCTACTTTTGGAACACTTAATTTTCTGCTAAGTACTCCAACAGCAAACGAAATGTCTGGCCTAGTGTTGTTTGCAATGAACATCAAGCTACCTACTACACTTCTGAACAATTCTGGATTCTCAAATTCCTTTGATGATTCTGCACTAGAAGTTCCAGAAGTCATTGGACTCTTTACAACTTTTGCATTCTGCAAGCCACATTTTTCAATCAGTCTTTCAATCTTTTTCTGTTGGCTCAACAAACACCTGCCATCCTCAGTCCACTGAACTTCAATCCCTAAGTAAGTCTTGAGATTTCCCAAATCCTTGAGCTTAAACCTCTTAGACAACTCTTTCTGAACTGATGTAATTTCCCTCTCTGACTTCGCTGCGACACACAAGTCATCAACGTAAATCACAACGGTCACATCACCTTTTGTATACACGCACGCATCCGCAATGCTGCGTTTGTATCCCAATTTTACCAACTCTTCATGAATGCAAAGGTTCCAGCAACGTGCACTCTGTTTCAAACCGTACAATGCCTTTTTCAACTTGTAAACCTTTCCATCTCTGTCCTTGTCAAAACCTAAAGGTTGTTCCATAAAAACCTCCTCATTAAGATGAGCATTCAAATATGCAGTTTCAAAATCAAAGTGTCTCACTACTTGATTCTTCCTAGCTGCTAAAGCTAATACCAGCCTTAAACTTTCTGGCTTTGCAGTAGGTGAAAAGGTTTTGTCAAAATTTTCAAACCTCTGCTGCGAAAAACCTTTTGCAACCAGTCTTGCCTTGTATCTATGGGTTCCATCCGGCATTTCCTTCCTCTTGAAAACCCATTTGCAACCTACAACCTTGTGGTTCTTAGGCCTCTCCACAATCTCAAACACTTCCTTTTCTAGTAAAGACAAGTACTCCTGATCCATGGCAGAAAACCATTTCTCCTGCTCCTCCTTAGGATATGACTGCAATTCCTCAAAACTCTCTGGCTCATCTGCCATCACTGAACAAGCTCTTGCACCCTGCACTACGAATCTATCTGGAGGTCTCCTCACCCTCTGAGTTCTCCTTGGCACAATCACTTTTGTTCTGCCTTTTTCATCCTCACTGTCAGAACTAGTTTGCACCTCTGTGTCTTTCATGGACACCTTTTCAAACTTTTGTGTAGTGACTGGTGAGTGCAAAGTTGGATGTGTTTGTGTGTGATGGTGTGCAGAAGTACTGGGTTCACTTTCAGTAGATGCTTCTTGTTTTAGCACCCCTCCATTTCCAGTACCTATGTCACTCTGCCCCAGCTTGAGAAAAACCTCTTTGTTGGCATGGAGCTTTTCCCAACCTGAATGTTTTTCAAAGTTGGCACTTCTGGACAGCAAGATTTCCCCATGACCTACATAAAATCTATAGCTGTTCCCAGAATACCCCACAAACATCAACCTTCTCCATTTAGGATCACCCTTCTTCCTGAAGTTTGCAGGCACATACACATTTGCATACTGCCCAAAAACTCTCAGGTATTTGAGATTTGGTGGTCTCCCATACAGCATGTGATATGGAGTTTTCTTTACAAAAGAATTCCAAGTGCGATTGGCAACATGGTTTGCTGTCAAAATTGCTTCCCCCCAAAGCTGCTCTGGTGCTTCTGCATCGAGCATCATGCAATCTTTTATTTGCTTTAAGACTCCAATGTGTCTCTCCGCTAAGCCATTCTCCTGGGGAACGGCCGCGTTCGTCGTGTTGTGGCGGATCCCTTTCCTCCTCAACCAATTTTTCAGGTTATTAGATAGGAATTCTCCACCTCTATCTGTAACCAAAGATCCCACCTTGTATTCAAACTCCCTTTCAATCATATTGACCCAATTTTTGATGTGTTCAGCAGCTTCACTCTTTTCCTTCATGAGCATCACATACGAAAACCGTGTGTGACGATCCACAATGACCATGAAGTACTGATTTTTGCCCAAGGTTTTGGCCAAAGGACCAGCCAAATCAGCATGCACAACCTGAAAAGGTCTTTGTGTGGTGCATTTGCTGCGTTTGGCCACAGGAAAAGCCTTCAGCTTTATCCTGCTGCAAACTGAACAATCCAGGTGGTTTGAACAAGTGGACATTTTAAATTCTGGACACACTTCCCCCAGCTTCCCCAAACTTGTGAAGCTTGTATGTCCCATGACTCTATGGTAGTAATGAGCACAGTCTAAGTGCAAAGGCACATTGTTGACTACTGAACATTCTGCCTTGTCAACCATATAGTACATTTTGTCTCTTTTGATTGCTTTAGCACAAACTTGGTCATTTATGCTAATAGTACAATCATCCCCTTTGAAACTCAATGCATACCCACTGGTGGTTAATTCAGACACACTAACCAAACAGTTTTGCAACTTAGGAACACACAAAACATTTGAAAAGTCCTTTCCAAAACTTGGGATAAACACAGTTCCCATCACTTTTGCCTCCCTTGATGCACCATCAGCCAAAGCAACTGAATGTACATTAGATGGCACCTTATCTTTCAGGAGCCTATCACAATTAATCATATGCGACGATGCTCCGGAATCTAATAACCAAATGGGGTCTACAGCCTGATGGGCTTTATATTCATTGTTCTTTACCACAGCAACAACGCCTTTCCTGCTCACAGGATCTTTAGGCTGTTGTTTCCTTGCTGCTGCCAGCTTTCTACAGTCCTTCTTGAGATGGCCTGGCTTCCCACAGTGGAAACACTTTCTCTCCCTGGACACAGCTGCCTTCTCCGGTTGCAGCTCCTTGAAAGCCTCGGTTGGGTGTGTTTGTCTTGGTACTGCATGCTGCCTCTGGAGCCCTGCCTCGTACTGCCGACGTTGGCTCTCTTCCAAGACACGTGCAGCCACCAGCTCCGCAGTAATCTGTGATTCATCAAAACACTGAAGACTCCACAGAATATTCTCAAAATCATCAGAAAGACTCCCAAGCAGGATGTATGCTTTCTGCTCAGATGCAAGGACGACACCTCTCATCTGCACCTGGCTGAACAAATCAGCCATGATCTCCAGATGCTTCTCTGGCGATTGTCCTTTCTGCATTTTGCAGGCATACAGTCTCCTACACCAAATCATTCTTGACAGAGCTGTTTTAGATTGGTGAATTTCCCTCAAAGCATCCCAAACTGCCTTTGAGGTTCTTTTCTCCCGGACATGGTTGATCTGCGACGGCGTGATTGTAAGCAAAATTGTAGCTCTTGCTCTCTTATCTCGGTCAAGAGTATCTGCTGTGGGTCCTCTCTCAACAACATCCCACAGTCCTTCTCTGACCAGCAAAGCCTCACAATAGGAACTCCAAGCTGCATAATTAGTTTCGTCTAGTTTGGGAAATTTAGCTGCCTCCATCATTAAGCAGTGTAAAGATAGAGTCCTGGCAGTTTTCCCAGCTTCTACTGTCAATTGTGATAAGACACAGACAACAGTCCAAAAATCTTACCATCCAGCCTTCCGGCACTGACAGCACAACACAGCAACAAAGTACCTCTCTCACACAGCCAGTTGAACTCTTCAGCACAAACGGAGATGCCTTATCAGATAACGATCTGGGCCCGTAACCCTTGTTGGTGTAAACAAGCAGATGCACAGGTAAAGCAATCTCCGATGCCTTCAGAACTACCGGCGACCTTGGAGCTGTTCGGCTTTATCAGGAATTCCTCCTGCCTGCTGCTGATGAAACAAACTGGAGCCAAATCTCTCTCCTCAGAGGTGTTTATTCTTAAAGTTGCTATATTTACAAGTATATACACGCCCGTCCAACAAAACTCTCCAACCATCTATCCACTCCGACTACCCAACAACCCACACTGCGGTGTGCAGGCTATTTATAGATCTGTGCCATGCGGTCACAAACCCATCCTCTTCTGGTGACTCTTTTTCCTTGTGCCACCAACAATGTTGTCCCTTCACTCAGGAAGACTTTTGATGTTACCCAGGCTTACGTGCAATCAAGCACATATCTGACCTTGAACACTGTCTGCTGTTCCAGCCTTCAGCTGCAGACAATTATGCCCAAGCTTCCTGGTTTCCTTTTGTGCACATCTGTACATTTCATAGTTGAGCCTCAATGCCTAACATCTACCCGCCTCCAGACACGGCGGGATGGGGCCGAGGCTGCTATACTGGCAGCCTCAGCGGCCCCATCCCGCCACTTCTGGAGGCCGCAGGGAAGCGGCAAACTGCCGGTTCCCCGCCGCCTTTAAGCGGGGTGCAGCGGGTGCCCTGGGCTCCTGCTGCACCCTGCTTGCAGAGGCGGGGAGGAAGGGGCCGCTGCTGCAGTCCCTTTCTCCCTTGGTCTTTGCTGCGGCTGTCTAAAAGCCGTGGCAAAGACCCACCTCCAAAAAGGAGCTCTGTTTGGAGCTCCTTTTTGGCGCCGCAGAAAGGGCGCGATTGGCGCCCTTCCATGGCACTAGAGTGTCATTATGTGTGCAGCGCATCTAGCAGCTGTGTACATGATGACGCTCTTGCAGCATCTGTATGGACGCCGACATCTTTAAATGGTGGCGTCCATACGCTTTAGGCCTAGGGAGGTTGTAGACGCTATGCCATCCTTAACCCTAAAGGCGGGCTTTTTAGCCCTAAACGCGCCTTAAAGTGTCCGTCTAGATCGGGCCTATAGGATGACGAGAAAAAGACACCATTAAAACTTTTTTTTAAATCACCAGCACCATTTTGAGTAAACTAAATTTCCATTCCCTGGTGGCTTCCAGAATAAAACTGTGGAGTGCTCTTTCCCTGATAGCAACTACAGGTTGAAGAACAGATAGTTTTAAAAATGCACATTCATTTGAATGTATTTTTTTTTTTTACTAATTTTACTTTTAAAACATTTTGTTTTAGTTTTTCATGCTATGTACTCCTGGAACATTTCAATAGAAAGTTTGCCCTGAATCTAATTGATACATTGTTTACAGGTGAGTCAACACTTACATAAATTTCATTATTGCAGTTACCAAAAGGATTCAGTCATTTGGTTTTAGCTGTAGTTAAAGCATGTATTATGTGCTATATAAAAGAGTCAGCTTTTAGTACCAGTCTTGAAAAACTGGTACTGGTACTGCATGTTTTATCATGAGTAGCTGAGACATAATCTTAACATACCTTGGTCCTTTTTGAGTTTAAAAAGTCTCTTTTAAACATTTACTAATTTAATGAAGTGAGCAACATGGCTTAGTTGACTTGGCTAAGCACAACTTTACTAAGTGGCATGCTCCCAAAATAGGCATGTGGACATGAGGACAAGAACATGACCAATACAATACCAGTTTTTCAAAAGAAAGCCAGGGGAAACTAGGAAATTACAGAACCACTTATTGTGTACCTCAGGAAAATTTTTGGAAGAAGCTATTAAATAATCTCAGGTATGTGGAAGGATATATCTTGCATGATACCTTCAAAGATTTAATGCTTTTTCACTAATTCTCCAGGAATGACAACAAGCATGAAGACAGTACTGAACTAGTAAATATTATTTACCTAGTTTTTCAAAAAACTTTTGAACATGTCCCTCCTCAGAGATTTCTGTGCAAAGTTAGTAGTCAGGAAATAAGCGATTCTCTTCTACATCTAATAAATCCAATTATGGATCTGTCAAAGATCACAAAACAGAGTCTAGGTATAAATAGTTTTGCAGTATAAAAAGGTGAATACTTGAGGATTTATTTATTTATTTATTTATTTATTTATTTATTTATTTGGAGACCAGTCCCCAAAGGGACAGCAAAGAGCTCCAAATGGGGAAAATCCCAATGACATATTCAAGTCCTTTACTCCACTTCTCAGTTCAAGTCACACATCCTTGCAAGATACTTTCAAGTCAAGTATCAAGTCTTGGAGCCAACTTTAACAGAAAAAGGAGGGGGTGGAGGTGTGTGTGGAGGGGTGGAGTTTCAGTAACCAAAAAAATGAAGAAGACATTCATAAAGTTAGGTAAAGAAAGGGTGGGTGTAAAGTTAGGTAAAGGTAAAGGTAGGTGAAGGTTAGGTAAAGTTATGGGGGAACAGCAAACATATTAGGCAATGTGCTTGAGGTGGAAGGGTACCTCTAAAGCTTTCCCAAAGCTTCAGAGAACTCCTCTAATGTGCAGTGCGGACAGGCTGCTGAATAGATCTCAATCTCTGCCTCGGACACATTGCCTAATCCATTTGTTGTTTCTGAATGAACTTACCAGCATGACAGTCCCTCAAAATATACAAGTCACAGGTACAGTTGATTCAGTGTGGAAATTACTGCACACAGAAAAAACAGTGAGAGAGATGCTGGATATAAAAGACAAAAATGAGTCTTTTTATTTAATTTATTTTTTATTAAATTTTCACACACACAAACATGAGTCTTATAAGCATTTACAGATCTTAAAAATGAATCTTGAAAAAGCAGCGGGACAAGTCCAGGTTGTAGACAGCCTCCCCAGGTGGATATGGACTTCATATAGCTCAGGCACAGGTAAATGCTATAAGACCTGTTTTTATCTTTTAGATCCCACATCTCTCCCACCAGTTTTCCTGTGTGTGATAACATCCTGTGGCATTTATTGCTGAGTCTAGTCTAAATTGAGTCATGGAAGGGGCTTGGGACTGACTTGAGTCTGAGTCAATTGTTTTGCATCTACATCAATGGAAAATCCCCATTAAAATGGCTAGTGTGTTTGATTTATCTTATCATAAAGTAATGTACAAAATCCTTACCACATAAATGCTAAGTGAGAGTGGGAGATGGTGACTGGTCATGGGATTGTTCTTGTTGTTTATGGCTTGATTAAAATATTGCGGCTGCTGCGAAAAGGGCAGCTTCCATATTGGGCATCACAATAAAAGCAACAGAAAAAACTATTTTCAATAAAAATTCCCAGAACAAAATTCTCTAATTTACCTTACTTGAAACCTGTGTATAATAATGGCCTCTGCACATGTGAAAGGATGTTATAGAATTAGAAAAAGTACAGAAAAACCTGATAGCAGGTTGCAAACTTGGGATTTTTTAATGTGTAAAGTGTGGGGATAATGGCTATTATGTGTATTAAATTGTATGTAGTGGTTTCAGTATTGGGCTATGAGTCTGAAGACCAGGGTTCAATTCCCAGCTTGGCCATGAAACTCACTGACTGACCTTGGGCAAGTCATGTACTCTCAGCTTCAGGAGGAGGCAATGGCAAACCTCCATTCTCACCAAGAAAACCCTTAGAATGACACATAGATTGGAGACACACAGAATGGAGACAGCAGATTAAAGAAATTCACACAACAAGTAATTAATTAAACATACTGGAATACAGGATGAGTATCCCTTATACAGAGTTTCAAAATCTGAAATGCCCCCAAATCCAAAATTGTCCATGTCGGTAACTGAGATAATATCACCTTTGCTTTCTGATGCTTCAGTGTACACAAACTTTTTTTCAATCCACAAAATTTTTAAAAAAATATTTTGCCTAAATTACCTTCAGGCTACGTGTATAAGGAATATACAAAACATAAATGAATGTCATGTTTAGACTTGGGTTCCATCTCCAAAACAGTTCATTATGTATATGCAAATATTGCAAAATCTGGGAGGGGGGGTGGGTGGAATCTGACATCTAAAACAGTTCTGGTCCCAAGGATTTCAGATAAGGGAGAGTCAACCTGTATTTCACTGAAGGTACTTTCAGAATATTTAATGAGAGGAAGTTTCAGAAGGAGGAGACTTCTGCTTAATTTTAGAGCAAGGGTGAGCAACACGTGTTGCCTTAAAGATGCTTTTGTGGCCTTTAACTCTTCCAGAATCCACAGCCTAGAGTGATCAAGAGCCACAAAAACATCCTGGGTTGCGGCTTGTGGGTTGCAGCTTGCCTTTTGCCCACAACGATTTTACAAAATCTACAGTGGCTTTCTTTGTCTGTGACATACAGGTACTAAATCAAGTTTGATATCTTCAAAATAAGCATTGGAATGGGGTGGTTTGTATACCGACATGTACATGCTGTTGGATGGCTGCTGTTTTGTACCTGCCATCCTGTGATAGACAAAATTGTCTTTGAACTGAGCAGGAGCTCTACCTTGACTGACAATTGAGTGCAGGAGGTCTAACAGAACCATCTTCTCTGTGTCATTCCTTGCCTTTCTTTTTGTTTGGTTTGGTGTTGTGAAGGAAAAAGAACACATGCTTCACGATTTATCCCTACACAGTAAAGACTCGATTGCTCTCAACAGAAACTTTAGCTGCATTCAAAAAGTAATTTTCATGGAGATTTTTACAACGGTTTGCTAACACTCTTGATCATTGTGGTTGGGGCTGGATTTCAGTAGCAAATATAAAACCAGTGACTAATTCACTAAGTCACCCACACAGAGTCATATCTTGTTAATGGTCTATGCTGCCAGGAAATATTATAGCATTTTTGAGGTAATATTCTTTGTAACAAAGAAACTTTGTTTACACAAAAGACTAGTTCAATTTTGAAGCATGAATGTGTTAAAATCTGGTCAATAAAATATACTGTGGCACTGCAGTAACATTGAATATGTTTTTATTTATGGTTGCGATAGACTACTTGGAATCTTAAATCACATATATTTTAAGCTAACTACTAATATTCTAACTTTAGTTGGTTAATGTTTGCAGGGCACTTACAGATGCTAGAATAATCTCTAATGTTTTTGCTCAATCTGCTCTGGAGATGGATGAAATAAATAGTTTAAACTAATTAATGTAACACCAGCTGTTACAAGTGCTTGGCAGACGTCTGTGAGTTTTGATGGGCAGAGAGCGGCTGTTGTACTTGACTTTATTTTAGTACAATGTTGATCACAGTGTAAGCTGGAATAAACGACGAGCCAAAGGAAGGAACAGAGGATAAATTTCTCTGTAATGCAAAACAAATATTGCCCTTTTATCAGAAAGCAGTTTTTGAGGTACTGAGGGAACATTAGACTGATTTTTATTAAGTTGTGTGTGCTCTGACAGCTGATGCACTAAACCTGTGCAGTTTTGGGGAGCAATTGACCAAATTCTCACCTTTCTCTTTCCCATCATTTTATCTGTATGTATATAAAATTTGCACTCAAAGGAATGCATATATGCTCTTCCATAATGCATATATGCTCTTCTGTTGAAGCAGAATTAAATTGCCTAAGGTGTTATTTTGGTTTGCAGGATTATTTGCATTACTATTTGTTTAATGAGACTTAATCAGGCAAAGTACTTACTATTGTTGTTATTGTTTATTACAAAAATTATGTAATTTACTATACAAAGTTTGAGGTATTTCGGCAGTCTAGGTATTTTATTTGGTCATTATGTCTATTTGTTTTATGCAAACCGTAGGCAAATCTGTATTTATGCAAACCACAGGCCAGATAGAACCATTTCACTTTATGGGCTATATAATAACTTTTGTAAAATTTTCAGCTAGGAAAAAATGAATAAAGAAATGTTCCTTTTTTTCTTCACTTTCTAGCAATAACTGTAAGTAACCAGTCTAATCAATATATAATAACTACTAAAGTCGAATAAAATGAATTCTCTAAAGGGTGAAATGTAGAGAATTTTGCAATGGCGAGAAGAACAATGTATGTGCCAGCATTAAGATAACAGTGTCATTGCACAGGTTGTTACCCTGTGAATATATCTAATAAGTTATTATAGTGTGCCAAGCAGATGGCAAGTGTGCTCTTGAAAGAATTGATGGATGGGGTATGATGTCATCAATGAGATGACATGGATCACAAGGTACTTGACCTCCAAGAAGAACTTCTAACTGGTTAGAATTCTAAATGGTGAACTTTAGTGACACTGGCTAAATGGGAAATAAGTGCAATTTGTATTTCTTTATGGTAGTGTTTACCCCCTTCACTGAACTCCACATAATGGGATTTGGTCCCAGAAGATTTCGAGATATTGTTGGAGGGTTTCACCTTATAACCTTCAGAGGATTTCAAATACAAATCTAAAGTTTAACAGAAGACTCACAGAGAACAGTGTGTATCAAGGCGGTTCCCTATGTGAGCTTTCTTTCATTGCATATATAGATTCAGAAAGAAATTAGTTAATACAGCATATTGATTTTTCTAATATGCCAAAAAGAACATAATTATGAACTGAGCCAGTATAAATGTGTTTCGGTATAAATGTATTTTTAGTTAGAATGTGCCACCATATGTACACAAACATTGAAGCTATTAAAAATCAGTTGGTGAATCATAGAGATGCTTACTTTGAAGCAAATCCCACTTATTAGTAAGCTTACTCTTTAGTAAGTTGATAGGACAACCTTAGCAATATAATATTAAGTCTTTTTCGTACACTGTAAATAATCTGTAAGTAATCTGTTTCTACAATGCTTTTGAAAGCATGTGCATTATTAGCTTATAGTGGATTTGCCCATTTAAAATTCAGCTTATGAAATACTCTGTGAAGTACTCCGAGAAATCATTGGGGGATGATGAGGGCAAAGAAGAAGTGATCTTGTTTACAGGATCAGATATCTGAACTAATTATGGAAATAAATAATTAGAGCACCTGTTTGTATGCTCACTTTGAACTATTTATGTTATTTGTCATTAGCACCTACTGTTCTGTGAGCTCTTTGAATATTCATTTTAACAAACTAAAGATTTTATTGAAGCACATAAGTACTGCAAAAGGAGAAGCAAAACAAAACAGCAAAAGCCATGAGGAATCAGGTGATCTACATACTGTGAACTAAAAATAATCAATTAAAATATTAGCGTCTTTGCATGGAATGCTATGGGGAATTTTCCCTAGTGAAGAACATACTTCCACTTTTAAATGATTTTGTAGTTGCAATAAAACTTTCATAAACATGTAGTTATAAATTGCTCCCATCTTTGGCTGTATGACTACTATGTGTAAGTAAAGTGCTTAGGGGTCCTAAATTACTTTAAAATGACAGCAAAGCTTAGGTTGACTTGCAAACGCTATAACAATGAATTAATTTTACTGCAATTACTATGGTAATATGGATTATAATTTAAATTCACAGTCATCTTTTTGTGAGGAGGCATGAGGGGGATGCAGGAGATTACAGAAAAGCTTTCATCTAATACTGTTTGATATGTTACTCTTCACATTCTTTGTATGTTGCCTGAGTTTTGTTTCTGTTACGAGTGTACTAGAAGCCTAGAGATTATTACCTCAAAACAAACTGGTGTCAGTGCTTTTATGTTGTTCTCAAATGCTTAGGAATTTTAAGATCTCACAGCTGCACAGCGCACCTGTATTGTCAGCCAAACATTTGCTCTATTCTGATTCTTTAGAATTCGTAATTTTGCTATAGAGACAAAGCATATTGTTGCATTTTAGTGCCTTTTGGCCTGTTTAAGATAATTTGTCTGAACTTGGTTCTTGGTCTTGGATTTCTAGATCACATAAATTATATCAGTAATACTAATACTTTTCAGCATACTCTAATGTAATATCTCTATACTTCAAAGTGGTTTTCCTGGTTAAGAAAATATAGGTTTGTATCCAGTGGTGTCACTGTGCTAGCTCAAAGTGTATAGAAAAATATCAAAATCAGTACTTTGCTTGTGTTACCAAAGTGCTTATACAAACTGTTGCATAAGTGTGTTCCCAATACATTATGATTTCATTATGCTACATATTGCATGTACTATTGGTCTAGTTCCATTATTACTACGTTTTTTACCTTTCCCACTAATAGTATACACTACATGCAAAGGTGTTGAGAAAGGTGATCAAATATCTTTCTCAAAGCTTTCAGATACTTTTTTTTTGTGCCTTCAAGTTATTTCTGACTTATGGTGACCCCAAAGCAAACCTATCATGGTGTTTGCTTGGTAAAATTTGTTCAGAGAAGATTTGCCTTTGGACAGTGATAGCTTTTAGAGACCGAGTAGCATTCCCACACACTGGCATTCCTGCACCCAGTGCCAGGGGTGCAGGACTTTCAGGGGCAGGACTTCTGGGGGTAAAATCCCAAGGCACACTCTCTCAGCCTCAGGCTAGAAATAGCAAACTCTTCTGATGAAACTTGCCAGGAAAACCCCACAATAGTTTCACCTTAGGGTCACCAGGAACGACTTGAAGGTGCGCACACACACACACAGGACCAAGACACATTTTCTCAGCCTCAGGCTAGCAATAGCAAACCTCCCTCTGATGAAATGTGACAAAGCTGCTGCTTCCTCTTCCTTCTCCTCTTCCTCACACCTCTTCCTCCTCCTCCTCTCCCTCCCTTCTCTTCCCCAGCTGCAGGTGAGTCACGTATGGAGATACCACCATCACTTCCGCTTCCTCTTTCTTCTCCTCCTCCTCTTCCTCTCCCCAAGCTCTCACCAGCATTGGGCAGGTGGCTGAAGGAGTAGGGCTGCCGCCGCTTCTTCCTCTTTCTCCTCTTCCTCTTCCTCCATACCTCCTGGCTTTCACTGGCGGGCTGGCAGCTGGCAGCATGGGACCACCACTACTGCCGCTGCTTCCTTCTCCTCCTCCTCTCCCTCCTGCCTCCTCTCCAGTGGCAAGAGGCTCATGTGTCCACAGAGAGGGCTCTGTGTGCTGGCTCTGGTACATATGCCATGGATTCGCCAAAGCTTGTTCAGGAAATATTTTCTCCAAAAAATAGTTATCAAGGTGCAGTCCGGTGAAAGAAAGGGAAGTTATTTGACCAATTTAGAACAAAGGCTGTTCTAGGCATTAAAAGTACATAACAGACTAGCAATAGATTACATTCCTCCATATAGCAGGGATGAATATCTGTTCTATCTATTGGTGACTTTGCACTGCAGGAAATGCTAGGCTCACTCAACAATGGGCTTCTGATTACCACTAAACCTTGCCATAACCCATGCTGTTTTTATTTCTGGTTTCACACATATATGTCATTCTGTGCCTGTGTGGAAATTTTTGACTAGTTGGGGCAGGTGGATCAGAAATTTGGGTGTCCTGATTTTCTCGGATGGAAATGCTCCTGCTAGTAAAAAGCCAGAATTAGATGCAGAAAAAGGACACAGGACATGGACAAGAAGTGAAGTGTCAGGCATAGTACAGGCAAAGTCCATATAAAGTATGATGGAATATGCAGTTAATGTTTGGAAAGCTTAGAGATGTAACAGGGTTATAGAGTGTATGACATAAGCTAAGAGAAAAAGGGTAACTCTTGAATCACCTAAGAAGGAAGATATGGCATTAGCAGGGTGAGAGGTTGTTACAGAGGAAGGTATGATAGATGTTTGATACCTGTTCCGCCTTCCACTCACCCTGCTACCCCAAAAGATCTGGAGAGCTTGCCTAACCAGCTACTGAATCACTCTCTGAAGAATAAGTATCAAATCATCTACCCTGTTTCCCCAAAAATAAGACATCCCCTGAAAATAAGACCTAGTAGAGGTTTTGCTGAATTGGTAGATATAAGCCTCCCCTGAAAGTAAGACCTAGCAAAGTTTTTGTATATAAATATATATACAGTATATAATAAATGTTCATTTTTTGGTTGTTCTACAATAAATATGAATTCTTCTTCATGGAAAAATAAGACACCCCCTTTGGGAGCAAAAATTAATATAAGACACTGGCTTATTTTGAGGGAAACATGGTATGACTTATTGACAGACCATGACACTGACCTGGCTTGGAGCAGATAGCTCTGTAACCTGGGCCCAGGCCCTTCTGGCCGGTTACTCCGTCAATGAGTAGGTAAGGGGAAGTGGGTGGGGAGGGGGCATGGCCATGTCCCACAAAATCATCCGTACCTTAATCAGGATACCTATTCATGAATTAGACCGCATTGAGTGCATTTACCTTAGCTTGAAGACCAGGGAGAGTCTGGGGATTCTATTGGTTTACTGTCCACCTTGTAACCTAACAGACTTCCTAGCCAAGCTGACGTAACTAGTCTCGGAGCTGGTGTTAGAGTCACCTAGACTGCTAGTTCTGGGCAACCTCAACATCCCCTCGAGGCTGTGTTAACCAATCTTACTGGTGCAGCTCGGGAGTTCATGGCCTCCATGACAAACATGGGCCTCTCCCAGTTAGTCTCTGAGCTCACGCATTGCTCAGGTCATGCCCTCGATGTGGTCTTCACAGAGTAGGCATATCCATGGGCAGAGATAACTAATATCTCCACGTTGTCATGGACAGATCATTTCCTGGTTAAGGTTGGACTGAAGGCCACCACCTCTCTCTCTCAGGGTGGAGGACCAATTAGGATGGTCCACCCTCGAAGGCTTATGGAACCCACTGGGTTCCAAGAAGCCCTAGGGTGTTCTCTGGTTGGCAGTGCTGGCGATTCTGTTGAAGCTCTGGTTAATATGTGGAATAACAACCTTACCAGAGCCATAGACATGATTGCTCCCAAGTGTCCCTTCCAACATGCTCAAAACCGCATTCCCTGGTATACCGAAGATCTTAGACAAATGAAGCAGATTAAACAATGACTAGAGTGCGGTTGGCAGAGATCTCAACTCATATCCAATAAGACACTTCATTGGACCTTCCTTGGGTCCAATCAAGTGGCAATGAGAGGCAGCTAAGAAATCTTTCTATTCTGCATCTATTGTGCCTGCAAAATCTCATCCAGCTGCACTGTTCAGGGTGGTGAGGAAATTAACTCAATCATCCCCCACCCAGAACCCTCTACTAGAGCCAGCTGTGACACCTTTAATGAGTATTACACAGATAAAATCACTCAGATAAGAGCTGACTTGGATGCCAACCTTGAGACTGAAGAAATTAGAGAGGCATCCAGCGCCTCTGCCATTACTGTTAGACTGGATCAATTTTTAGTCGGTAATTACTGATGACGTGGACAAGCTCCTTAGTAGTATGAAAAAGACGACTTGCCCTCTCGACCCTTGCCCATCTTGGCTGGTGTGTGTGTGGGGGGGGGGGGGAGGGAACACAATTAAGCCAAATGTTTGCAAATATAATTAATACATCTTTCTGTGAGGGCCATCCTGCCTTAAAGAGGCAGTGGTTAGACCACTGTTAAAGAAACCTTCCCTGGACCCCCTCGATAGAAACAACTATAGGCCAGTCTCTTTGTTACCATTCTTGAGCAAGGTGATTGAGAAAGCAGTCACCAATCAACTACAAGCTGTCTTGGAGGAAACTGATTTTCTGGATCCATTTCAAACTGGATTCAGGACAGGATATGGAGTTGAGACTGCCATGGCTTCCTTAGTCGATGATCTCTGTCTGGGCATCGACAGGGGAAGTGTGACCCTGTTGCTGCTCCTGGAACTCTCAGCAGCCTTCGATACCATGGTATCCTTCTGAAACGCCTGAGAGAGTTGGGGATTTGCGACACTGCATTGCAGTGGTTCCAGTCCTATCTCTCAGGTAGGTCCCAAAAGTACCCAGTCACTACCAGTAATTTCCCCATAAAGATCTTCTCCTTCCAACACGCAGGCTATTCATGGCCAGAATAGATGGCCTGCAGTCACTGTTCTTTAGTACACAAGTCCACAAAGGCTTGGCTTTCTAGCTAGGCATTATTTATGCCCCCCTCCCCATCTTTTCGCCCCCCAGGATATTCTAGCAGTCACAGAGAAGCAGACTTTGTTCTCAGTTTAAGTTCAGTGGATAACAGTATCTCCACAGTAAGGTTGTGGTGTGCTGGTGGGTGGGCTTGTTGATGACGACCAATGTACCTGGCTGTTACTAACTGATGGAAAACTGTATGGGAAGTAATGTGCTATGGGAGTAGCATTCATGGTCACTGTGCCTCACACAATAGATTTCATGCCTGTACAGAAACTACATTTGGAAAGTTCTAGAGCTGAGCAGCTTGGCTGGAACCCCACCACTTCCTTGCACAGAAAGCTAACACACTCTCAGTTTTTCTCTGTCCACCAACAGCATTCAACAGTTGAATGCTTTCATGGCCAGCATCCATAGTTTATTGTGGGGTTTTTGGGCTATGTGGCCATGTTCTAGAAGAGTTTCTTTCTGATGTTTCATCAGCATCTGTGGCAGGGATCTTCAGAGCCTTTCTTTTGTTCTCTTGTTGTAGTTTTCTTCCTTTTCCCTTCTTTGTATTTCAACTTGATTGTTTTTTCATCTACTGTACATCCACTCAAAGAACCACAGTTACAGGTAAGCAATCTGTTCTTTCATTCAGAGCTTTGCAAGAGGGGTGCAGTTGATTATATTTATTTCTTTAGCTTCATCTTTATTTCTGAAACTTTTACATAGTGCCTGTTTTGCACAGATCCGTTCAGATAACCAGTGGAGTAGTTTGAATTCAATCTTTGCATGTTCAGATAGGAATTGATGTGATCTACACCTCCTGGCAGTTTAGATTGCCATTATTGTAAATAAAGTTTCAGTTATGAACCCCCATTACCTGAATAAAGCCAGCCAGTTACAGCCTTTGGACTGCTGGGGAAGGGTGCTATCAGGAAAGAGAATATAAAATCAGAGGCTTGACATAAATGGTCACATAGGGCTGGTTAGATATAGAGATATGGATGGTACAAATAGAAATGATTAAATCTTGAAGGAGTAGTTAGAGATAGGATCAGTTAGGACAAGACAATATTTACAGTCAATAGGCCCATCAAAGCATACAAAAATTTAAAACATATAAATGGAAATATTACATATAACATAAAACCAATATGAAATAAAAAGTGTCATTAAAATGCAAAAAGTTAAAAGTAAAATTAAGCTATCACATTGGATGGCAACATTGGGGATTGTCTTAATTATAAAATTATAGTATTAGGACATGGATCCCTTTTTAGTAGTTTGCTCCCTCTAATTTCAATTGCCAGTGACAAAAATTTTGCAACCAACAGGGTCATACCCCGTGGAGTTGTCTTGCAACAGCATTTCAATGTAAAATAATTCAGAACAGCCCACATCTCAATAAGGGGGCAATCAGCTGGTTTTGGCACTGGTTATAAAAAACACAGGAGAACAAAATGTATGATAGATTTTCAACTATTTGCTGGCCACAAGGGCAAAACTGAGCAGATGTGGGTAATCCAGCAATCCCTCAGAAAAGAAGGTTTGAGGGAAACACGTTGCATCTTGACTTGGAGAACAAGATGGAATACTTAGGAACAGTCAAATTTTTTAGGTAAGAAGGCTGACAAAAAAGACCCTGCATAATGAATATGTAGGGCACTAGGAGAGCAAAGTGAAATACAATTGGTCCTAAAACTGCAGAAAGCAATGTCTCGGAGTCTTAGCGATTTTCGTGCCATCTCATGGCCTAAGTTTAAAAGCAGAGATCCTGAAAGACCAATAGAAGCAGCTTTATGAGCAATGTTTTTAGTCCATCTGCTGGTGTAGCTATCCGAAGCCAGGAGATAAACCAAGCCCATACTTCATGTAAAGACAAAAACCCTGAGCCAGAGTTTAAAAGCAAGTAGCCAAGCCTTAGTGGAAAGAGGGCATCCTTCTGTTTCTAGTGATCAAACTGGGATCAGTTAGGAATAGTGAAAGGGTTGGAGGTAGGAATAGTGAAGATCACAATAGGGACGTCAGTTTTATGGCAGCTAACTGTATGGAAAGAATCCAAGGGAAAGTGTTGACTTTGTTTAATTAAAGTGTTATATTGTACCATTTCTAGGGGGTTGTCCTCAGAAGCCAAATAAAATATTGTCCCCTTGTCTTCTCGGCATGATGATGCAGGGCCCAGTCCCTAATTCTTGTGAGAACTGTCTGGATGATCTTCAGCCAGCTCAACACTGAACCTGCTTTAAAGCCCCCTTAAACCATTTTTTTTAAAGCAGTTACCTTTTTCTCCAGTACTTCAGTGCTCCATTGGGGAGCTGTTTACAACATGTCCCACTGTACTGCCTGCCACCGCTGTTATGAGTTGCTTGCTCTGAGATCAGAATAAGGTACCCAGCTGTGTGATCAATGCTGGGTGCCTTGTCCCAACCTCAGAACTATCAACTTCCATTAGCAGCTATTTTTCCAGGCAAAACAGCAGGACATTTGTGCAAACAGCCACCCAGTATCACATTGGACAGCCCATGGTAATGGGTGTGTGTGTGACATTGGGACAACATAAGGGCCAGAATACTCCAGGCTACTCCTGTGTAATACTAGATGTTTAATGTGTGTTGTACCAGTGGTCCATGGGCTGGTGCTGGCCTATGAGCTAATGGTTTGTGGTGAGTTTCTATGAAAGAAACAAACAGTTGTAGCCAATGGGCATAAATATGGTGCTGTATTATACAATATACCTTTTTTTGTGTTTTTTTTTTTTGTTTATCTCCCAGTTTGACTATATTTTATTTCTGACTAATTAAGGGAATTAGGCCATGTGCCACTAAAATGAACCCAACAATAAATGCATCACCCTGTCCTTGAATATTTCAGCAATGTTCAGCCCCCCAAAAACCATATCCCTGTTCGGTGGGGGGGGGGCAATTACAAAGGTTACTTCAGATATATGATACTGCACTGCCTTAGAGAGCAAACTGTCTTGGCTCAGCCCTGGCTTCCTGCATATCAATGTTGCTTGTTCATCATCTGCTATGACTGGGAAACCTAATATGTATTTCATAAAATTAGTGCTTCTAGCACCCAATTCTTATAAGCCTGTACCATAACACATAATTGTATTGTTACATTGCTAATGGAATATTAGTTATTGGGCAATTAAAGAAGATTATGCAAAGTGTCACTTTGAAAGCTGAGTTCTTTGTGTCCCAATTAACAGTTAAATTATTTTGAAGATCTAGCCCTCACTTAACCTTATGTCAATAGAAAGAAACTGTCAGAATCAGTAAGATATTGGGGTTAACTATATCTCAGGAAAACCATAAAAAGGAAATAACATGGTGGGGGAGGGGGAGAGATGTCAACCTGATATTATATCCCAGTTTGTTTGGTAATCATGAGTTATAAATTATCAGTAACTACAAATCACATAAACGTTGTAACAATCACATCTCATCCCACAATAGTATGAATAGAGCAGACAGAATGATTACAGCAGGTCCAAAATGCTATGGCCAAGCTGTCTACCGTTGCTGGTGACAGTGATCATATCACTCCTGTGCTGAAGCAGCGACACTGGCTACTGGTCCATTTCCAGGCAGAACTTAAGGTTTTGACCTTTAAAGCCCTAAACAGCTTGGGTCCAGACTGTCTGAAGGACCATATCTCCCTACTCAAGACAGCCCAGGCACTAAGATCAGCAGGAGGGGCTTTCTCTGAGTCCCACCACCTTCGCAAGTGTGGTTGGTGAGGCTAAATGTCTCACAAAACTACAGTTCTGAGAATTCGTTAGCATTGAGCCAGGCAGTTAAAGCAGTCTCAAACTGGATTATTTCTGCAGCGCAGATACAACTTTGATGTCCCAAGGAAGCACAATTGATTTACAGATTCAGCCTATGGCTTCATTATCTATAGATTAGAAGTTGGACTCATGTAGACCTGTAGATGTTGTTGGATTGTAATTTCTAATAATCTTCACAATTTTCAATGATGGATATGACTCATGGGACTTGCATTCAACAACCTCTGGAAGACTACATGTTTTTCTATTCCTCCTTTAGATACAGATCTATTGTGAAGAAACATCTGACATCTTCAAACACTCATGTGAATGATGTCCATTTAAAACGCAATGGGATGACCACTTAGAGAATTTTCTGCTATAAGTTGGGAAAGAAAAGATCAGAAACAAAAAGATGAGAAATGAAAAGAAAAGAAACTACCAGTATATGCGGAAACCATCTAATAAACAATCTAAAGTCAGAGTTTGCTGTCTGACATTGCAATATCATTATGCATTGCAGAAAAGGGAATCACTTTTATTTCTTTGATACACACATGTAGGTTTACAAGGCAGTTTTGTAAACATGTGGGGTATTGTTAGCTCTTAAAATCTGGTGATTTTTAAGAAATGTTAGTGGTTTTCTTAATTTGGAGAGAAGTGAAAACAATCTATTTTCAACTTCTGTGTTTTTTTTTCTTACAAAAAATGACAGAAATAGGCCTGGCCAATACTTTTAAAAATAATTTGGCAACATAATTTTGATCCCAGGAACCCTGTGTGCATGATTTATCATTTGTCCCCATCATTCTAGTAAGGGTAGAATTGAGCCCCGGAAGTCTTGAGTGTTTTTAAGTAATATATTAGTTTGTCACTAACCTAAGAAGGACCACCTTCGAACATTAATTCACACCTCCTCGTATTTGGGGGCTGCCTGGAAAAGGGAGGTCGGGAAGACTGCTGTGAAAATTTTATGTTTCCTTTACAGTGGTGTTTGACCCTACTTGTTGATGGAGGTTTAGGTGGAAGAGGGTTAAATGCAGGTGGCAGTGACCTCTATTTAATCCTAATTTTCATTTGAAACATGTTTCCTAGATCATAAAGTATGCAGTATTCCATATTCAACACATTTGGCATGTGGTCATGTCTTCCGCAGAAAGTAATGAAGGTGAAATAACAACTCCAGAGTCATAGTCCAACTCCAAAACCATTATGCCATGCTGGCTCACTTATTTCACAAAATAACTTCCCTGTGGAGCATGCCGTATGAACTATGGCTCTAATTGTAAGCATAGTAGCAAGTCTCATTGTATTCAATGAGACTTGAGTTGCATTTCAGAAAATGTGCTTAGGTTCACAATGTAAATGAAAACCTAGAGACAAATTCTCATTGCGTAAGACTTAGATAACAATAGGGCTCGGTCTTATCTGCCAGGGATTATAACTTCACAGCTATTTTCAGGAAGAAAAGATAATGTCCAGGAATATTATTTCTGTACCATTAATAGAGCTCTTTATTAAACCATGCAGTTCCCACTAAACCAACCATACTGGCATTTTTACACAGCACAATAGTTCCTATCAACCTTTTCTCCCTGGCAATGAAGAATATAAATCATTGCACTATAAAAACTTAGGCCCTAAACAGATTAGGGCGCCCCAATCACATGCTAGGGTTTCCTCGGGGCGGACCATATACATGCCCCACAACCCTAGCACGTGATCGGGGTGGTGTCGCTATGTAGTGTTGTTTAGACAGCGTACGTAGTGACGCCGTTGCAATTGTGCAGCATCCATACAGCGCTGCGCAGTTGCAACGTGCCAAAGGCGCCACCTGTGCTTTTTGCATTGCAACTGTGACACAAAAAGGATCAGGCGTTCGGCGCTTCTTTTTCTTCTGTGCACCTTCACCATGCTGTCTAGTTGCTATGGCAATGGTACACAGGCTTCAGACCGCCCTTTTCAGGTGGTCTGTAAAGCCCCTTAGAAGCCCTTATCCAGAAAGAAATCTGCACCTGCAGCTTCTGACATCTACATACTTAGTAAAAGCCACAAACTTAAATTAGATTCACATCTAATGAAATAAAAGCATTATATATCCTCTGTTCATTGCATTAAACTGAATGCATGTTCAGTCGTGCATTCCCCAGTTAGATATACATAAGAATTTATGCTCAAATGATATGTCCTATAAAGTTGTGAAGTGTGGATACACATATTTGTAGGTGGACATGCATGTCCAATTGATAATCATAATGCCTTATACACCATCAGAAGCCTACTTGCCAATGTGATGCTCTACTGAATTGAGCTATGATCTAAAGCAGCCTAGATCCACTCCAAGCCTTCCAAGGGGTCTTCACATAGGCCAAACAAGCATGAACTGCTGTTGAATTTTATTTATGCAATATTAATGGTTAGCCAGTGTTTCATAGCAGACATCCTGCCAGCCTCATCTAGTGTGAAGGTTTCCGTGTCACAATAGGTCAGATATCCATCAAGAAATACAGAAGTTCTTCAAATATACTGGGCTCATTCATTGCCCTGTGAGAAAATCAAGAGGTCTTTACAAAGCAAGTACTTTTATATGTTGCCGAAATATCTCACCTTCCCCTTTGAGAAGTACCCAGAAACAGAACCTCAGAAAAATTCCCTCCCTATTTTTCACAATTCAGCATGGGGGAGTGTGGAGGACCAGCTGCAGTTAGTGTGAGTGAAAGACTTTAAATCTTGCAGGACTGTACCAGCCTGAATGAAGAGTTCAGGGAGACCTAGCTCTTCTGTTGACCACCAATGTAGTCCTTACAAGGTTGTGTCATAACAAGTGAGAACACTTCATATGCTGTATATACTCATGTATAAGTCTAGAAAGTTTAGTCAAAAATCGATGCAAAAAATCTAGATCAACATATCCACAGGTCAGTGTACTTTTAACACATTTAAAAAGGAACCATCCCCTTTTCTGAGTAGAATAGGAAAAGGTAAAAGCTTAGTCCATCCCGGGAGAATATAAAAGAAGCACCAAACCCCAGCAGTGCTACTTCTGGCTTTTTAAAATGTCTGGTTGGGAAAACAGTAGTGTGCTTTAGCATCATTTTCCTTTTCTTCATCCTCTACATTTTTCTTAATTGCTTCTAAGTTTCACTCTTGACTTATACATGGGTTATATCAAAATCCATAATTTTTGCCCCCAAACCTGGTCTCGACTTATACATGAAGTCGACTTACAATTGAGTATATATGGCAGTTGTTTGTTTGTTCTTTACATGGCAAGTTCTCCCATTTGTGGCATTTTTCGAAGGTTTTGTATCTGGATAAATATAACTGAACAAAGAATTAAACAGCACATCATAGGCACCAGTTTTTATTAGTTTCAGAAGTACAATCCCTATACATTTAGGTATCTCTCCCCTTGAATCCCATTCTGGGAGAAAGGCGAGATATAAATCCTTGAAATAAAAAAGTAAATAAATAAACAAGTAAATAAATAAATTGGTGTATGGGTATGAACTTGTGGCCTTCAGGATGTTTTAGGGCTGCAGATCCCATAACTCCTGGCCATTAGGTATGTTGGCTTGAGTTTGGTGAAGCTGTAAGCGAAAAGCACTTGGAAGGCCACAGTTGCCCATTTTTGCCTTAAAGTATTTACTCATATTGAGTGGGTTTTTCCCCCTGCTGCTTTGGTATTTCCCCATATAAAACAAGTTGTACTACTAATATTGGATTTTTGTTATTTAATTAAAATACCATACTGATTCTTTAAAATAGAAAACTAAGTATCCACTAGCTAGGATTTAGTTTCTCTCTCTCTCCCCCCCCCCCCCCTTCATTTGTAAGATGTTTAGCAATGAATTAAATGTGAGTGAAAATATCCTTTAATATAGAAGAGTTTCACACACATTAGTATTGTGTCTTCATCATCTGAGACTTGCAAAATACCAGCTGTTCAGCTCAAGAATTTAGTTCTCCCCAGGGCTTTGTTTTGGGGTGAATAATTCTTTTCTAAGACTGATAATAAAACACATGTCAAAAGCCTTATATTTAATATGTACTTAAATCCAGAAAGAGAAAAATGCACACTCCTTACCCTCTGTGTGACATCTCAGGTACATAATTAAAATTAAGGAGAAATCAAAGTGGCAGTTGCATTCATGCTTCATAATATTCTAATCTATTCTAATCTTCTGCTCACAGTCTTTGTATGAACAAATGCTATCTCCATGGACAAAATATGATGGAAGATTCTGGGAGTTTGGGGAGAAAGTGGTATGGTATTAGGAAGAAAGGGAATCATAGGAAGATAATGCACCAAGGTAGCTAATGTCTTCATTGTCCTATCTGAAGTGTGTTTTGAGCCTGTTATTTCCATTACCTTGCTCTCTTAGACATGAAATATCCAACACTTGTGATATTTTCTGAAGAACGTAAAGGAGGCAGAGAAAGGGATCATGTGAAGCTGCACCCCTTAAGATGTCTACAGTATTTAGTTTATTTATGATAATTTGTTACTTATACCCTTGTGGTTGAGACAATTGTGTGCCTTCCAATCATTTCCAGTTTATGGTGAAATTAAGGCAAAGCTACCATGGGGATTTTCTTGGCAAAATTTGTTCAAAGAGGGATTGCCATTGCCTTCCTCTGAAAGTGAGAGAATGTGACTGGTACAAGGTCACCCAACATATTTCCATGGCTGAGCTGGGATTTGAACCCTATTTTCTTGGATTCCAACACTGAAACCACTACATTACGCTGGTTTAGTAACTGTACAAGTGTATATAAAAGATCTGAGAGTTGTATATGTGCCTGGCTTTCACAAAGAATGAAAGGACAAAGCCAGATCCCAAGGGGCATTAAATTTAGATATTGACACAAGAGGATGCAGCAAAGGACAGAAACTGAGGCAAGTGTAAAAAAGAACATAACAGTTCTTTCAGCCACATGTCTGGGGATCAGTTACTAGAAATGCGAATCTTAATATACTTAGCCTTGTTTGCAAAAATCAAAAATTTTGTCACTCCCAACTTGGTGAAATTAGATTGATTTTGTCAATGCCTTTCCACATTTTAGGAACTTCTGAAGTAGATTTTTATTTAAAAAATTTCTGCAATATATTTTTATAAACACAACCTCAGTTGGTGTACATTCATGCACTCTCCAATTCTGCTATTGCTGTTGCAGGAAAGAGAAAAGAAAAAAGAGAAAAGAAAAGTGTGGTTATATTCCCATGCAGAAGTGCACTGGCTGACAATTTCTTTGACAGGATATCTTGACCTAGTGAGAAAAGTATTGTTACAGAAGTTAAGAAAAATTCTGCATTGTACTTGATACATCTTTGTTAGTGACAGTACAGTTTTGGAACTGGGGGTTGTGTCAAAGGCAACTATTTTCCAAAGCTTTTTCCTAAAGCTACATTTATAGTGTTTGTGGCATTGAAGGCTCCAGCAGTGAATTTCCAGCAGTGAAGTAAACTTAGAGAAGTATTGAGGGCGATTCCATGGTCAGAAATACTAAAAGATAAAGGAGTTCAGGAAGGATGGGACTTTCTCAAAAGGGAGATACTGAAGGCACAATTTCAAACAGTTCCAGTGAGAAAGAAAAACGGGAGGTGTCTCAAGAAACCAGGATGGATGACTAAGGAACTTTCAACCGAGCTAAGTTTGAAACAGAACATGTATAAGAAATGGAAAAAGGGGGAAATCACGAAAAAGGAATTCAAAGAAATAGCAGGCATGTGTAGGGGTAAAGTCAGAAAAGCTAAAGCGCAGAATGAACTCAGGCTTGCTAGAGAGGTTAAGAACAATAAAAAGGGCTTTTTTGGATATGTCCGCAGCAAGAGGAAGAAGAAGGAAACGGTAGGGCCACTGCGTGGAGAAGATGGCAAAATGCTAACAGGAGATAGAGAAAAGGCAGAATTACTCAACACCTTCTTTGCCTCAGTCTTCTCAGAAAAGGCAAAGGGTGCTCAACCTGAGGATAATGGAGCAGAGAACAGAATAGGGGAATTTCAGCACAGAATAAGTAAAGAGATAGTAGAGGAACACCTTGTTAATCTAAATGAATTTAAGTCTCCGGGACCAGATGAACTCCATCCAAGGGTATTAAAAGAACTGGCAAAAGTAATATCAGAGCCATTGGCAATCATATTTGAAAACTCCTGGAGAACAGGAGAGATCCCAGCAGACTGGCGAAGGGCAAACGTTGTCCCCATCTTCAAAAAGGGGAAAAAAGAGGATCCCAACAATTATCGTCCAGTTAGTCTGACATCAGTTCTAGGAAAGATTCTGGAGCAGATCATTAAACAGAGAGTCTGTGAACATCTAGATGGCAATGCCATAATCACAAAAACTCAACATGGGTTTCAGAGAAACAAGTCATGCCAGACAAATCTAATCTCTTTCTTTGATAAAATTACCAGCTTGGTAGATGAAGGGAATGCTGTGGATATAGTATATCTTGATTTCAGTAAGGCCTTTGACAAGGTTTCCCATGACATTCTTGCAAACAAGCTTGTAAAATGTGGGCTAGACAAAGGAACTGTTAAATGGATCTGTAATTGGTTGAATGGCCGAACCCAAAGGGTGCTCAACAATGGCTCCTTTTCATCCTGGAGAGAAGTGACCAGTGGGGTCCCACAGGGCTCTGTCCTCGGCCCAGTGCTATTCAACATCTTTATCAATGACCTGGATGACAGAATTGGGAGCATACTTATCAAATTTGCAGATGACACCAAATTAGGGGGAATAGCTAATACCCCAGAGGACAGGATCAAGATTCAAAATGACCTGAATAGACTAGAAAGCTGGGCCAAAGCTAACAAAATGAAATTCAATACAGAGAAATGTAAGGTATTGCACTTAGGGCGGAAAAATAAAATGCACAGATATAGGATGGGTGACACCTGGCTGAATGAAACTACGTGTGAAAGGGATCTAGGAGTCCAAGTAGACCACAAGTTGAACATGAGTCAACAGTGTGATGCGGCAGCTAAAAAGGCCAATGCTATTTTGCGCTGCATTAATAGAAGTATAGTGTCTAGATCAAGAGAAGTAATAGTGCCACTGTATTCTGCTTTGGTCAGGCCCCACCTAGAATATTGTGTCCAGTTCTGGGTGCCACAATTCAGAAAGGACATTGAGAAACTGGAGTGTGTCCAAAGGAGGGCGACAAAAATGGTGAAGGGTCTGGGAACCATGCCCTATGAGGAACGACTTAGGGAGCTGGGGATGTTTAGCCTGGAGAAAAGAAGGTTAAGAGGTGATATGATAGCCCTGTTTAAATATTTGAAAGGATGTCATATTGAGGAGGGAGCAAGCTTGTTTTCTGCTGCTCCAGAGAACAGGACCCGGAACAATGGATGCAAGATACAGGAAAAGAGATTCCACCTGAACATTAGGAAGAACTTCCTGACAGTAAGGGCTGTTCGACAGTGGAACGCACTTCCTCGGAAGGTGATAGAGTCTCCTTCCTTGGAGGTCTTTAAACAGAGGCTGGATGGCCATCTGTCAGGGGTGCTTTGATTTGGATTTCCTGCATAGCAGGGGGTTGGACTGGATGGCCCTAGTGGTCTCTTCCAACTCTACGATTCTATGATTCTATGATTCTATTATTCTATGAATTAGTGAAGCCTCAGGATATTATGGAATATCAAATCAAACTGCTTAAAGCCTCATACCGATGGTAGAACAAGTTTAGGATGTAAAAAATGATAATGAAAAAGTCTCTAAATTAAGGTATGAAATATGGAGAGAGTCTGGGAAAGAGAGATTTAAGGAAAAGGGAAGGTTAGACCATAGAGAAGTCTGATAAAGAAGCAGGCAGAAGAGAAAGTAAGGAAAAGCTTGAGAAAAGAGTTGGGTGGGGAGAACCTGTCCTTCTATTCTTGTGACAGAAGTTCAATTTCAGAAATGAGACTGACTTCTAATATAATAAACTCATTTGCCCACTACTATTGTCCTCCTGAGCAGACATGATGTTCATAATGAGAATTTACACAACAGATGCTTATTGTTTCTTTTGGATAGGTTTATCTAAAAGGAATTGGGTCTTGTGTGAAAGGGTTTAATATGATATTAACAATTTGCTAGAGGCAAGCTTACACTGTCGCAACCATGGGATCTTATCATTAATTTCCCATGCAAGTAAATTTATGCTTAAAATTCTGCAACACAGACTCCAATCATACAGTGGTTCCCTGGGGGACCGCTTTCATCAATGCACAGCACGGCGGAGGCGCACTGTTTTAAAGCTTCCGGGTTGTGAATTTTTTCGCAACCCGGGGTTTTTTTTCGGATCCTGGGGGCTTTTTTTCGCCCCTGGCGGTTTTGGGTCCCGGGGATTTTGGATCCTGAGGGATTCATATCCTGGGGGACCACTGTATATGGAGAGGGAAATCCCAGAGGTACCAGTGGAGTTCAGGAAAGGTAAAGACGTTAGGGACCATATTGCAAACATATAATGACTAATGGAGTACACCAAGGAATTCCAAAGGAAAATCAGCATGTGCTTTAAAACTATAGCAAAGCCTTTAACTGCATGGGTCACTAAAAGCTAGGGAACGCTCTTAAAAACATGGGAGTGCCACTACATTTGATAGTCTGAATAAAAAATCTGTACTTAAGACAAAAGGCCACTGAATTTTATCACTCTTCTTGTTCAACGTGTATGCAGAAAATATCATATGAAGACCAGGTTTAGACTTACAAGAAGGAGAAGTGTAGTTAGGAGGAAGGAGCATCAACAGTCTAAGATACATGGATAATACCATACTACAAGGGGAAAGCATCATAGGCTTGGAACAATTACTAAGGTGTGTCAAAGAAGAAAGTGCAAAGACAAACTTGCTGCTGAACATATAGAAAACAAAAACAATGACTATAGAGGATCTATATAAATTCAGCATTGACAATAAAGAGATCAAAATAGTTAAGGTTAGTTAAAGATTTCTCTTACCTAGGATTGAACATTGATCTGGACCGAGACTGCAGTCAAGAAATAATTAGACTAGGAATGAGAATGGCAGTGATGAAAGAACCAGACAAGATCCTAAAGAACAAAGATATACAACTGAGCACTAAAGTTAAAACTGTGCAATCTGTTGTATTCCCCATCACCGTGTACCATGTGAGAGCTTTACATTGAAGAAAGTGGATAGGAAGAAAACTCATTTGAGATGTGATGCTGCTGAGAATACTGTGGACAGCCAAAAAGACAAACAAATGGGTACTAGAACAGATCAAGCCTGAACTTCCCTTGGGAGCCAAGATGACCAAATTGAGGCTGTCGTACTTTGGCCATATAATGAGAAGACATGACTCATTAGAAAGGGCAAGAATGCTAGGAAAGATAGAAGGTAGTAGAAGGAGAGGAAGCCTGTTTTCGAGATGGCTAGACTCAATTAAGGAGATCGTGTGCTTCAATCTACAAGGTCTTAGAGAGGTCTCATCCACAGAGTTGCCATGGGTTGAGGTCAACTTGAGGACAGTTAACAACAACACCAAGGTTACACAAACTGCATTGCTCTGAAGTTCCTGGAAATGTTTTTAAGATACTTTAATAGCAGGGATGATATAATTTTGCTACTGTGATCTGTGTTTGTGTTTTAATTGGATCATATTTATAATGTGTGTATTTTTCCTTTTAAAAAAACACATTTTGTTTTCAAGATTCCCTCAGTCACATCTTATCTCACATCCACAAATATGCACTCTTCCTGTGTATATGTACATTTGTTTTGCTTCAGACACATTTACACTCAAGTTTATTTCACACGGGACATAAAGAAAACAAAAGTTTCTCTATGCTGGATTATTTTCTTTTAAACTAAATGTTAATTAAAGTAAAGTTCAGCTGGAGTTCAAGATTCATATTCCTATATTACAGATTAGTATTTCTACTGTTTACCTTTTTATCAGTAAAACTTGATTGTAGTCACCATGTGAGATGAATTTAGTATCATTTTAAAGTGCTTACAATATTCTTTCTCTTGACGGAGGAGAAGAAAGCCCATAATGTCTTCACAGAGATTGCAGATGCTATAGTGAAGTACTGACAAAAGTAGGCAGAATGTGTTTGAATATACATTAGACATACAGTAAAGAATTATTCCTGTACTTGTAATGTTGAACTGAGACCCAGCCACCCTGCAATTCTGTAGAAAAACCAGAACTACTGAGCAACTACAGAGATCAGAACTTCTGGCTACTTGTAGTGCATTTCTGGCCACTTGTAGTTTGGGGAGGCATTTGGGGCAGTTTCTGGAGCCCCAAGGAACAGAGAATTGGCCCCTGGACCCACCTACATTTGCCACTCCTTAACAGAGCTTACATTCTAGCTAAATATGCAAATATATCAATTTTTAACATAAATCATACTCTGAGGCTTATTCCTTAAGACTGTACAACAGATGACAGGTTTAAGGATTTAGGTAAGTTTCACTTGTTCAAAGAAAAAAGTAAGTGCTTAAAACTTAACTAGCATGTGTATTACAGCATGGCAAAATTTGGCTAGATCATGTTCTTAATGAAGACAGAAACAGGCATGGTGTAAGTACAAAGAATACATTTCTTTGTCCTAACTACCTTATTGATATATGTGCTGGTTATATTTCCTGCGGTTTGCAAATCAGTAACTGATGGACAAGACTTGTCCTCATATAAAAAAATCAAGAATTTACATCACAGTGAAAGATCTGCAGTGTGCAGATCCATGCATCTATCTATTGAGGAATACCAAAAACTTCAAAATTTCTAGAAGAGTTGTGAAGTAATAGCTAAAAACTATGGAATAGAAAGTTCAGTGTCACCACAGCCAAGACCCTGCTTAGTTGCTTTTTCAACCATTCCCTCTCTAATTTAGCAAATTCTTGCTCTGCAGTTCATGGTGAATGATTTTTTTTTTTTTACAGGTTTGATGCAAACATTGCTGTGTGAGAAATGAGGATTCTATGCAAAGAATTATTAGTCAGTGTTGCACAGATGGCACAAATATTCTAAAATAAAATTCTGGGTTTTTGTTGTTGTTGTTGTTGTTGCAGGGTGAGGGGAATAATGTTGTACAACAGGCCTCTAACGCCTACAAACACCTTCTCCTGTGACAGAAGTAATTAAGTGTTAAAAGGCAACTTTATGTGCCCACAATTTCCATGTTTTAATGTGTAAATGGCAGCTCTCCTTCCAGTCAAATCTGAATTGCAGGAATTATGACAGTGGTTTTACACTATTATGCAGTCTCAAAATTCAGTTTTAAGGCTTCAGTGGAGAGGTTGCCACATTATAAAAGCAGCATGATATACTGTAAATATTTCACTGTATGAGGACCCATGCAAGAAACAGATGGACTGCACAACTGGGGGCAGGCAGGAATACCTGGGATGAATGTATGCTGCATTTTCAACATGGTTGTTGGAGGTGGAGCTCAGACTACCATCCAACTACCATCCATCTTTTCAGCAATGTATAAACAGTACAGGAACTTATTATTATTTTATTTTTATATGTGTGTACACACACCCAACCCAGAGGGAGTATTTACTATGGAACTATATTTTTGCATGCCCTTTCAGGATCATGAAGATAGTTGATTATTTGAGAATCATTCTCACATAAAACTTACCCCAGCAATATGAAATATCTATCAAATAGGAAATATTTCTTTTGTCAGCCCAAGCAGTGTATAGACTAAAATGAGATAATTGGGAAGGTACCCATAAAGTCAACCTAAATATATTATCACAAGTATATGTGAGATAATATTTGTTTTAAAAAGATTCTATGGCACTGTAAACTCAGTCTCATTAGAGACTGCATTTAAAAGGCTTATAAAGTTACTCATTAATGTTATCTTGTTGTATCTCCACAGCTTTTTCATTAAAGAAAATTCAGCAGAAAGCATTTTCTCCTGATAGCAGGAACCAATTTGCAATAAATGTTCTGGAAACCACTAGGGAAGCCATTACTGAGGTCTAATAAAAACAGACAAGCGTAACTTGTTCTATATTTTTGTTTCAATCACATACAGATGAGACCCCGCTCTCCACACCAACCGCAAGAGACAGCCTTGACAAACTTTCGCTATCTGGGCATGGGCAACCACTACCTCCAGGTTTTCCTTCTCCTTTTCTGTTTCCTGATGGATTGTCCTCCATAGAAACCCTTCTGACTAACATCCAGGTATGCCTTCCTTGCAGATTAAAGTAAAACAGTACAGATAAACCAGTCACTGAATTGCTGATGTTAATACAATCCATTGAGTTTCAAACTAGCTCATGAAAGTGTGGGAAATTCTTTCAATCATTTGGTATATTAAAGGCACCACAGTAATCAAATGGTTATATAAAGCCATCTAAATGCAGTACATAAAATATGGCTTATAATGCTGAACTGATACTGCCTTAGATGAAACTAGCATAAGTTTTGTCTAAAATGTTCTTACTATTACATGATAATGATTTGTAGTAATCTCTTTAACTTCCCTGATGGTGCTAAAAAGAGAAAACCTGCTGCAATAAATATTTATTTTTAACTGCCTTAATGTCAAGGTGGAAATGACATGTTAATCTATGGGGAAAGTGTCTTAATATAAAGGGCATTAATTAAAAAAAGCATTTGTGTTACAAATAAGCTCATTTCAACACTATCTTCAAAGAATAACTTCAAAGGGCATTACCAAGTTTTCTGCTGATTTCTTATGCAGAAGTCAGCTTGTCTATTGTACATATACTGCAGTCTATCTCAAATGTTTAAGGTTTCCACTTGCATATTATAGGGCACACTAGCAGAGTGGAGATAAGGATAGGAAAGAGAAGGGGGTGCCCTCATGTCTGGCAGATGGAATTCTTGCACTACATCCTCTGTGTTACATGCGGAAAAAAATTAGTGCTGCCTAACACTCATCCGAACTGTGTCTGGTGTGCATAAACTTCCAAATGGAATCTTTTACTAAGTTTCTCATCTTTAAAGCCTTTCTGTACAAATAACACAGGAAAATTCAGAGTCAACAGATTTAAAAGGGCATCATGCACAGACAGAAGAAAGAAATAATTCTTTTCTTTTCTTACTCATTTGAGGAGCTCCAGTTTCTTGAGTGGAATGCTTCCAAGCTGGATCCAAATTAATGAAATCTGTTCAGAACAACAGGACTTCATTTAGACAGGTAGACTGAGGTAGAGCTAGAAAATTCATATAATCGTAAACTGTAAGAAGAAGTTTTATACTCTGTTCATGAAAAAGACATTATTCTATGCATAACTTTGCATTACGCAATTCAGATTGGAGAGGTATAAAAATTGATACATAATTTCCAATAAGATTTTTAAAAGCCATTTGACTCTTATTATTTATTTAACCATAACTTCGAGATCAATGCAAGGGCAGTTAACAACAACAAAACTTCAATTAAAATATTATGTTTTTGTTGTTGTCGTATCCAGTAGAGCTGAGAAAGCTCCCATTTGACAAAACTATAAACACATACAGTTTTAACTGTTGGGCAGAGCAACCCTAGGCCCCAGATCATGGGCACAAAATCCCAGCAAAACTATCTTCCTACATGTCAGGAGTGCTGGGATGGGAAAATAGATTTGTTTTTCTCCCTAACTGTATTTTGTTTTCCATTGTTAAGATGTAATGCAATATACTGTTGAACTTAAGGGGTCTTACCTCCAGGTTGTGTGAGCACAAAACCAATTTTGAATGTTTCTTATGATTTGATCTCATATGTCTTCTTTCTGTTAACAGTTTGTTTGTGTGCAAAATGTCTTTTTAAAATCTGTTTACTCTAATTTATTTATTCTGAAAATCTTTTAAGATAGTGGCAGATTGCCTTTGGAAGTTTGTGCAACCAGACACAGACATAATACTAGATATTACTGTATCTTTTGTTGGTGCAATACTGTGACTTGTGGCATAGACTCTAGTACAATAGGATCAGTTGATAGTTGCACAACTCTCTTTCTCAGAGCTGTCATTTTAGAACTATACAAGAGATGACAGAATCCTGTCTGCTTCTCTGAGTGCCTTTCAATACTTTGTATAGTGCTATAGTATATGCAATTTAATTTGTAATTTAAGACTATTTCAAAGTACTTAAACTAAGTACAAGTAATAAGTTTTAATTGGCTGGCAAGTTTCTGGCTGGATTTTCTAGATTCCATCCTGGGAGAAATGGGGAAGGGGGGGGGGTTAGAAAATCACTCAGTTAATCAATACATTACATTTTCCTGCCATCTTATACAATCCTTTCATGTCAGAGGAATCCCTACTGAACACAGTGGGATTTAATCTTTAATAAATATTATCATTTTGGGCAATCATGAAAAAGCCCTGCAGCCCTTTCCATGTCATAGTTCCATCCTATAGAATCCTGGGATTTGCAATTTAGGAAGAGGTGTTCAGAATTGTCAGCCACAGGACTCTTCTATTGTTTCCCTAAACTACAACTCTCAGCATGCAGCCATGACTGAGAAAGTGAAATAATAGTATTATAACTGTGTAGTGTGTAGTGTGAGAGGGCCTATGGGATGGTAGAGGACAAGACAAGCTTAAGTCCTACCTTCTCCTTGGCATATTAATTTTCTGTGTAGAAGTGTGGACAAAAAATCCATCATTTGTTCATTCACTATATTTATATCAAATCTGCTTTCTGGGAAGTAAACGTCAAAGTGTCTTAAAATTGAAAGCAAATAAAGTATAAAAATATGCATAAGATTATCAACAAAGATATAATTAAACAATCAATGACTTTAAAATAATGTAAAATGCGCATGAAAACTTTAAAAAGTAATTTAAAAAAGCAAACTAAAACACTGTCATGTGTGCCCTCATCTGTAGTCTGAAGCAATATAAAAATTGGGTTGAAATTCATTCTTTGCTTTGCCATGCTAAGATAGAGCTATTTCAGAAATTTTTCAACGGGGACAAACTAAAGCCAATTTTTCCACCTGGGGAGCAGCCCCTGGAATCACTGACTCATGGGTGCTATTTTCCACCCAAATCCCCCATAGATGTGCAATATGATGAGGAACTGCTACTCTGACATGAGTTTCTGGGGAAACAATGACAGCCACTAGGTACAATCCTGTCACAGAGTTAGTGAATCATCATTGAATAGCCTTACTTCTGGAGCATCATTGTAACAGGATATGAAAAAGATGGCAAGAGATAGTGTTTTCTTTTAACTCTGTAAAAGTCTTATACAGTATGTACAGTGTACATTATTTTTCACTTCACTTGACAGATTAAAATGCATTTACAATCTGGAAATTTATTTAATAGGATTAATACTGTTGTATTATATAATTCATGAACTAAAAAAAAATATGGAATGCTGTTTTTAAATTCACCATTATACATTTTGAGCCTTTGGATGTTATAAACAAAGCCTTTTGACTTAAAAAAAAAAATGAATCACATGAACCAGAAATAAAAGATACATCTCCAGATACTTTGAAGATATACTTTAAAATAGAGGTATATTTGATTTATGAACAAAAGGGATGCTACTGATGCTACAGTTTAGAAAGAGTCCATAAGATGACATCATGTATAAAAACAAAACAATGATTGCTTTTGCACTTGGGAGTTTCCTGTACTGAAATAAGATATGAATATTGCAAAATAATTTGCAAGCATTAGATCAAACAAAAGCTGCAATTTAGCACCGACAGTATTCACCACCTTTTTTTATCTGTCTTCTGCAAACATTTATGAGAATGACATTCTCTTCACTAGAATGCTAATGAGAGTGGAAAGTTACAAGTAGTTGGGGAGAGCAATCTTGCTGCTTCTATTCTTGATGGTGGGTATATAAAATATCTGTGTTTGAGTCTTACAATTAAAAAATCAGAATATCAAATGATTTTTGAGTTACTGATCACTTTAAACAGAGAGTGAACAAACAGTTCAAAATACGCACTGTTCAAAAATCATTTGATATACTCACTACTCTGGTTATAAACAGGCAATCCAAAATAGAAAATAGGCAATCCACAATAATCCATATCATTTCCTGTTGTTGTTGTTGTTGTTGTTGTTGTTATGTACCTTCAAGTTGTTTCTGATTTATAGCAACCCAAATTCAATCCTACCACAGGGTTTTCTTGGCAAGATTTTTTCAGAGGGAATTTTCCTTTGTCTTCCTCTGAGCCTTATTTTGGACAAGAGTGTGAGGCTTATTTTGAGCAAGAGGCTTTTTAGGCAAGAGTTTGCCCAAAGATACCCAGTGGGTTTCCGTGGCTATTTGAACCCTGGTCTTTAGAATTATAATCCAGCGCTCAAACCACTACACCACACTGGCTCTGTCCAGCATTTCCTGCAATGCTTAAAATCATGAATACATAGATTTTCCCAAGGATACCTGTCAAACAGGGAAAGCTATTGGCTGTACTGTACAATTTTTTAATGAATTGCAGTCTACCATTGGTCTCTTCCAACTCTATGATTCTATGATTAATAAGTATCCCTTCGTAGTTTACCAAAAGAAAATCTAAATCAGAATGTTTTTGTATGTATGCATGTATGTACAACTATGACTTTGGAAACCAGGATTTGAATCCCCACCCAGCCATACAACCCTGGGCAGATCACACTCTCTCTGACTCAGGGGTTGCCTATGGCAAGAAACTTGCCAAGAAAACCCTGTGATAGGATCACCATAAGTTGGATATGACTTGAAAGCACACAACAACAGCCATGTAAGTAATATATGTTTGTATTTATTTGTTTGACAGCATTTCTAAAACACTCTTCTAGATTTCCTAGTCAATTTACAATAACTGATAGAAAAGGGAAAGAAAAAACAGTAGCAAATAATACTAAGAACAATGACAGCTCTGGGAAAATACTTTAGAGGTTCATCTAGAGAAATTCAGTTAAAAGGGTCCTTCCATTTAGAATCTAGAAAAAGAAATGATCGTAGCCAGGCTAGTCTGTGAAGCAGATTCCACAAGAGAGGGGTGACATCCCAAGAGGTTGTTCCTCTTACAGCCACTTGTCCCATTTCAAATGACAAAAGAGTTTCTGGCAGGGGTGGGGTTAGGACTGAGCAATATCTCAGAGGACAGAGGACTTCAAATGAAAAGCAAAATAATTTCAAAGAGCAGCATAAAAGCTCTGGTACCACAACAAACTATAAATCCCAGAAATAGTCAAGAAGGCTTGGGAACATCTACATGTCTGGAGAAAAAAAAAATATGTCACTATTGGTGACCTGTCCCAAAACAAAATAAAAAGGCAACAGTGGCTATGGCATTGCATTGCTTTTTCTTTTGAACACTCTTCAATTTTTCCCTTAGGATGATACACTACACATAACTATAACACATGCTCTTTCCAGCTTGGAGCGATTTGTTGTCAGCGTTACAGTCATTCACTACATCCTTCTTCCCGTACTGCCTAAAAAACAATTACTGCTTCCAAAGCAAGTGCTTAATTCTAGCTCTCTCAACACTGTTATAACAGTATCACTCCACAATACATTTCTAACTGGAGATGGGAAGAGATGAAATCTCGGGCTAAAATAAAATGTGTGCATCACACTTGCATAGTCTGTAAAAATATTATAAACCCTTAATCTTTTTTTGCTGATAGAATGCTGTTTGGGCCATTTTGGGACAAGGAATGTTCATGCCATAAAAAGGCAGGTTATAGGATATCACTGTCATGTTCTCTGCCACTGTGTGAAATGCCTATGAGGGCATGGGAAAACTCAATAGAACAACATCAGTTTCAAGATTGTATAGAAAGTGACATCAATTGAATCACACGGCAGCTATAATTAAAATAATTATGCTGAAATCACACAACCTTATTGCTTGAAAGTAGAATCTGAAGGATGTATTCCAGAAAGAAACCAAGAATTAGCTGTGTTAATTTGTTGCCTCAAAATTAGTCAGCATCTTGTGGCACCTTCAAGATAAACACATTTTATTTGGCATAAATTTTTGTGGACTCTAGCTCACTTCACCAGATGCATGATGTATGATGAGATCACACTTCGGATGGAATGGGCTGGAGTCCACAAAACCTTATGCCAAATAGAACTTGTTAGACTCTAAACAAGATTCTTTGTTGTTTTTCCAGGAAAAAAAATAATCTGTTGAAGTCAATGCAGTGTTGATTAGTCATAGCAATATATTACATACACATAAATGTTCTTCAGATTGTGATCAAAGGTTGATTAAAAGTGTTTTAAGAAGAATAATTAATATATATGACACAGCCTTGTTGCTTTAAAAGAAAGCTGACTATTTTCATTTAAGCTATCATTGGTCAATTTCCACTGAAATGACGTTCTCAATAGAAAAAAAAATCCAGATTACTGTTCTGCATACAATTATGGTATATTGTGTAGGAGAGTTAAACAACGTAACTGCCCACAGTGTTACAGTCCTAGGTTTATACTGTATTTTAAATTGTTTGCCAATGTACAGATTTAATATCACAGAGGAGAAGTTAGCCGTAGCAGTGGCAAACCCTGACATGCCATTATTTTGTGAAATCTATTAAAGATGATACTACAGAGAATTCACACAAATCCATTCAGCTCTGTCCTTAATATTATTTGTTGATGGCTCAAAGGCATATGAGGGTCTTCACTGTTTTATTATTTGCCTTTCCTCAGATGCTTCTGCATGGAATGGGGGCTAGTGCCTATTCTTTCCAAGTACATCACATTAGGATTTTCATTGGCAGCAGTAACAGTTTTGCATTGGCATCAATTTGGCTCCAAGTGTAAAATTTTGCCTGTGTTGGCTGCCCTGCTGATGTGCTTGATATAACTTCTAAAAATGAAAGTTCATTTTCCATAGGTTATAAGTAGTCCCCAGTGGGTTTCAGAGCCAAAAATGCTAATATTTTTCAGACATAATGAGCAGCAGTAGACTGCATTACCATTAGCAACATTAGAAGAAAGAGTTTCAAAAATATGTTAGGGGAATAGGGTGGAGAAGAAGATGTGGTGCTGAAGCCCATTGAAAATGTAACATGCTCTTATCAGCTTCACACTTTGCAAAGGTGCTTAACATAAAATTACACCCATCAGTGTTGCAGTTTAGCATTATTCTCCATGTTTATCCATGATTGTTTCATATTTAAAGAACAGCAAAATATTGTGTTTTGTCAGCCAAGGACAATAATAGTTTAATACTAATTTATTTTCCATTGCTACTGATAATACAACCAATCAACACGTTAAGTGGTGCCAACATTGGCATCTTGCTAAATAAATCTCTGGGCTTTGCACTGCGAGTACATCTTTCAAAGATAAGTCAACAAGAGCAATCAGAGCAGAAAATTAGAATTTGGTATGTTAGAATTAAAATACAGCTAAACTAAAGTTTTAATTGGGGTGATCTAAAAGGGCACTTGATGTAATGATCTCTTTCATTTGTTACTAATTGTTAGTTCCTGATGAAGAAGAAACATGTACATGAATGTTGCTGATTGAGTAAAGATGGCAGTTGCCATAGCAGCCTGTTTTTATTGTTCAACAAAAAGGGATCGTCAAAATGTAAAGGAGATCTGCCTGGGAGCTTGAACATTTTCTTGACATTTTGCCACAAGGGACGTTTTGTTGTTGTTGCTGTTGTTATAATACCACATTGTTTGGAACTGTGACTTTCGAGTTTATTTGAAGAACTAGGGTATCACATTCAATAATTGTGGCATTTAACCTGGGGTAATCTCTGTTTCTGTATTATGTTAAAAGCAGATAAAGTCTCATTTACTCATGGCGTGAGAAACGGAAGCTACATGTAATTTGTCCAGTGATGATGCAAACAGGGCTGTATATATAGGCTCAAATTCTTTTCCTAGTCCTAACTAGAGTAGAACCATTGCATCAGTAGGATTTACTTATCTCTTGATTCACCATTCAACAACTAATTGTATGGGTCTACTCTTACGTTTTTCAGGAAATTAAGCAGAATATGCCATTCTCTTTAATTTCCTAATCCTCAGTTTCAAATGATTTGGAGATCTGAATTATGTAACTAAAACAAAAGATTGACTGTTGGAATTCATCTTATGGAAGGCATGGAGGACAATTGGTGGCTTTTGGTCTAGTATCATAGTTTTGCACATGATCCCAGGGCCTTTTACAATTTATCAATAACAAGCATATGGGAGATTGGTGATCTCTCAGCAATTACAGCAAAATTGTGCTTGTATGTAGAAGACATAAAGTATAATCTGCTGTCTCCCTATTTAATTTCAATTCTGTACATCCCAGATCAGTGAGCCTGGACATGCATGAGAGCACCGAATGCATGCCCAGTTTCATCCAGTGGGTTCATCTATAGACAGGAGCTCCAGTCAACCTAAAGAGTCTTCATGTGTTAGTTACCTCTGTGGTCACTTCAGTGACCAAACCAGCTTTGGGTGTAAACAGGATCAGAGTAGGTTCCAGTTACTACCAACATTGTTGAGCAATATGCTGCTCTTTTCTGTTTATAATACATCTTTTTCCTGCCCTGTTTAATGACTTTGCCATTTAAAATGAAACTTTTTTTGTTTCTAGATTTCTTTTTAAGAACTGGGATTTTCAGATTTAATTGAATCTAGGAACAATTGTTAGGGCTAATCAAAGTCCAACTGATTTCAGTAAGAACTAAGCACAGTTAATGTTATCTGGATCTACGTTTCTTTCTCTCAGTTCTATCACCATAAAAAAGATGACTAATAAATTGTTTTATGGACATTCATGTCTGTAACCCAGTTACAATTTACTGTTAGGATTTCATAAGGTTAACATGCACTGATTTGATTGTTTCCTAATTCAGAAGATTACTCTGTTAATCTTTATCTTCAAACAGGGCCTGTTAAAGGTCGCCATAGACAATGCCAGAGCTCAAGAAAAGCAGGTTCAACTGGAAAAGACAGAACTCAAAATGGAGCTGTTCAGGGAAAGAGAACTGAGGGAAACACTTGAAAAACAGTTGGCCGTGGAACAGAAGAACAGAGGTAATGAAAATATAATAATAAACCTTTGTACAGTTGCTGCTTGAATGTTCAGAATATGTCACATGCATCATCTTACTCAAACCAAGTTCCTTCAAAACAGTGTACAGTACAACCCTATACATGTGTGCTCACAAATAGGTATTCACAAGTAAGTGGATATAGGATTGTAGCCTTCATTTTTGTATTTAAGAACAGTGAGCTGGAATACATTGTAGTTTCAAATTGTATAAACTGGTTTCTTTTAGTTATTGTAAAGGTTTTATATAGGAAGTTGCATCACCTTTGTATTGTTACACAGTCAATTTTGAATCTAGTTGAATCTAGACTCTCCCACATTCTTCACACAATTTTGTTGATTAGCCGTACTAAGGTCCCAAGGAGTTCTCAATTTCAAACATTATACAGATAAAATGTACTGGATGTAGACACAATTTTTAATAAACTGTAGCCCTTTCTTTAAAAAATACATGCATTTTATTTCATTCTTACATTTTATTACATTTTATTATTGAATGTTAGGGTTTGACACCTGGTCAGTGAAGAAATAATTTTAGTTTGGAATCATGACTCTACAAGTGGGGCTATGTAAACTACATAAATGTGAAAGATGGGTAGATTGACTTCCCTGGGAAGATTTGTAATTAATTAAAACAACAACAACCACCTGGATTATCCAGATTTTCATTGAAAACGAATCATTCTGTCTAGGTTAAACATGGATTTGTTAGTCTTTTTTCATATCTGATGATATCATCAGGCACTCAGAGGGAGTAGAGGCCTTCCTACAACTTGGCCAGCTGATTCAGGACCCTATTCTGTTCCTTCCATATGTGTGCTACCAAAACTTTTGGGGCTAGAAGAAATAACACAGCTGAGGAGACACACATTGTCAGGTGGTAAATGTTTCTCCCTGTGCATGGATGTTGCATCTCAGTAGCAAAGTACAAATAAAATATTTTGTGCCAATCCTCAAAAATCACCAGTGTCAAGGCAAAGGGAGATATGGGGGTAGATTTTTTATGTGCCCCTGCACTTGTTCAAGTTGATGATGATGGCTAACATAATCAAGTGAATATTCTTAGTGCATCCCAAAGCAAGGTTTGTTTCCTCTTAAATTAACATTAATGCTGCAACCCAAAGTATTAGTAAAAATATGGTGATGAACAAAAAAATAAACAAGAATGTCCAATTTAAAAGAAAGATTGTCTTTTGACAGCCTAGTATCATTATACTGATCAGTGAAACTTACTTCCAGGGAAATGTGTTTAGGACTGATGTGTCAGGATTATAGGTGAACAAGTGAGCTAATGAACTAGTTGTAAAACTTTGTATGCTCTGAATAGCACAAGAACCTTATATGCAGGCATATGTACACTATAGTTCTTATGAGTTACGCTACATGACATGTTTACTTCCCTCGTTTCCTTTGATTTCCATTTCTATCCTCTAATTAGAGACTGCTTTGACTGTAGAGGCTGATATGATTGTAGTAAAAGTAACGTCATCTTTCTTAACTGGGCAGGTGCATAGCAAAGCATTACTTCCCATAGCTCTACAATCCATAGTCTTCCCTACCAAAGATAAGCTGCAGCACACACGTAATTCAGAAGGCTGCCTATATTTTCTTCCTGTTCGTTAAAGTTGTTTACAGTGTGGTTATAATAAAACATTAAAACCATAAAGCTGCTCAAGAGCCATCTAACTTGCAACTATGATGCAAGAAGAAATCAGTTCTTAAGTGGTATGAAAACTCTGGCAGGCCCAGTAGCAATTGAATTTTTTTGTTTTGTACGTATCTTCTTAAAATTAGTTCTCCACCTTGAAGACCTCTGTACATCTATGAGAAACGCCCTAGTTTTATAAATTATATCCCATTTCTGTACAATCATACATCTGTCTGATGTTTGACTTGACAATGAGCATTGTCCTGCTGTAGATGTCAGTATGATGTACACTCTCCTTCAACATTCTATAAGGAGGGCAGTAAAGGGCAAGAAAGGTAGCAAATGATGTGTGCCAAAGAAAAGGAGAATGAAAGTGGAAAGTGGAAAGTTAATAGGATTGGGCACCTTGGAAGGAATACAAACATGTTACAGCTTGAGAGGAATTTGTGAAAGATTGCACAGGTTTGTTTACCCTAATAGTTTATGCAGATCTACAATGGACAACAATGTTTTGAGGAGTGAAGCTGTCTCTCACCTTAGTTTAAGCTCACAGATTGAGTAGTACATTCCCCAACTCTGCCTTGTGAGGTAGAAAAGATCCAGAAAGTGGTATTCATTTCAGACACTGTTAACATGCTGAGAATGAGTTTACTTAGAGAACAAAATAGCAGACATAACTGATATATGTGTATACAGGGGAGTGGTCACATATATGATGACACTTTGCAGAGTTTGGAAATTAACACACTATTGTGCATAATATATATACACATTTCAAATGAAACATTTCTTTCTTATTTATTAAAATTTCTTTAAAGTCACAGACCCAGAACTAAAAGAGTTGGACTTACACAAAGGTACATAAACAACAGCAGAAAGTCATGAACTGCTTCTTATGAACAGGGGTAGACACATCTTATTACAGTCATTTTACTGGTGTAGAAAATTCTAAAATTGGGCCACGAAAATTAATCTGGGTTGGTGTACATATATAGTGAACATATATGAAGTGTTTTACATTAAATATTGTCATGGCAACATTTTAAAGAATCTAAAATAAATAAACTGTTAGAGCCAAGGTTTTTGGGTTGAACTTGAATTGGTTTTCTCCCCCACAACAGCAATAATTCAGAAAAGGTTAAAGAAGGAAAAGAAAGCTAAGAGGAAATTGCAGGAAGCACTTGAATTTGAGACAAAGCGGCGAGAACAAGCAGAACAGACACTGAAACAGGCAGCTTCCACAGATAATCTCAGGGTCCTAAATGGTAAGAAGTCAGCTTTTTGCATTTGCATGATTACTGAATGGTTCAACTGGTGTGAGAAAAAGGATCCAGTTGGGAAAATAGGCCTTGGCTGGTTCCTCCTATTGTGGTTGAGAAAAATGAGCATTTCCCCCTGTGTTGTAATTTTGATATCTGTATGTATCATTGTAAAAGGGGAAAGGTAAAAAAAATCAGTTTTATTAAGTTATTGGCTTAGAACTGCCAACACTCTGTTTTGAATCTTACTTAAACATCTATTTCTCATTAATCATGGTCCTCGGAAAATTATTGCACTGGCACCTAGTCATTGTTCAACATTAAAAACAGGCCAAAGGTTGATTGTATTGTAATTCAGGACTGAAGTAACAGGTTGTAAGAAGGGGGCTTTAAGACTCAAATGAAATATGTGTCAGCCTTACCTTTTTGCGCTTTCAGACTCTCTGACCCCAGAGATAGAAGCTGACCGCAGTGGGGGCAGAACAGATGCTGAAAGGACAATACAAGGTAGGAATTTGCAAAAGGCTATAAATCTAGATCTTACTATATTAGTTTTTCCTCTGCTTTAGCCTGCTATTCAAGCATGCAGCCTACCATCTGGGCCACATCAAAACAAGTTCATACAAGGTCAAGTTCATTTGGCTTTTTTTTATAAGAGAGAATTCATTTTGCACTGATAGATTTCCTTTAAATTAGTGGGTCATTTCTGTTTAGATAATGCAATTAAAGAGGAATAATTAATTTGAGACAATGCAGAACTGCATCCAGTGTGCCTAAGATTAATGTGTGTATAGTGGCTTTTTTCATAGGAAAAAAGAATGCTTTTTCAAACCTCACATCACAATAATTAGCAAATTACTTCCAACTATTTCAAGGCATATGTTTTCAAGAAACAAAGTCAAGTAAATAAAGCTATGTATTCATATCTTAAAATGTGCCCCTGAATCTTGGTAAACATTCCTGAGTATCATGTAATTAATTAGTACATATCCATAACTGATTCATAAGAGTACATATCTTTGCAAAATATATACATAACTCATTATGTATTTTTGAATAGATGGGTAGCTAGATACAAAGATAGTAAACAGTGAAGTATTAATAAAGTGCACATTTCCAAGGTTGTGTTTAGTTTATACTATCTGTGAAAGCTGATATGCTAAATATGCTGACATGAATACTGAACAGCGAAAAATAGCATTTATTTTCAATTTTAAATGAAGGTACATTCTTCAAAGACAAGCCTAAAATGATTAGCTGAAGTAATCTCTCGGAGATGCCTTTCGTTTGCATTTTAAAGTCAATCACTCTAAAAGTATCATTTGCTGTCTTTTTGTGTGTTATTGAATTTCGTTTACCAACTCCTCTAAGGTGTTGCGGTTGTCATTATCCTATAGAAAAAATATTCAGAAAGATAATGAGCAGCATATTTATTAAACATATGTCAAAAATAGAAAGGGAACAGGAAGTTTCTTTTCACACATCAGGAAATTCAGCACAGGGCATGCCATGAATTATTTTGTGAGGTGTGAATTCAATAGACCAGGAGTGGCATGAGAGCAGTGAGGTGATGAGTGATCACTGATTGGACTTTGTAAGCTTTACCAAAATCTAGTCAGCTTCATTTAGCTTAATTTAGCCACCTGCCTCTTTGCCAACTGTTGTCTTCTACCCTTCATTTCACTGAAACCAGTCCTAAGAAGCTTCATTTTTGTTTGAAGGCTCAATGGATAAAAAGATAAATTGGATATTATTTCATGAGCTTTGTGTGTTGCGTTCACATACTACAAAAAATTATTGGCGACAACAAAGATTAAGTGCAATTGATAACTTTTTCGCTGATTTGAATGCTCAAGCACCATTCTTGGGATGCTGTATCCTGATGGTGGTGCTGGATATCAGTGAGCAAACATACTTTTATGTTATTTTGACTTACCACACTTGTATCCAGGTTAGATAAGCCATTTTAAAAATAATAAATAAATAGACTGAGCAAGTAATTTACTCTCAGTTTGGATCTGCAGTTTTGAGTTCTTTTTTCTCTGCCATATGCACTCATTGCAGCCCAATCCTAAACTCATTTAGTCCACCATAGAGCCAGTTTTCTGGTTAGAGTGTTGGACTAGAACTAGATCAAGCACCCAGTTATGGAGATCCTTGGTTGGTCACCATATCTCAGTGTTATGAGGAGAAATCAAGAAGGGAAAGGACTATGTACCCTGCCTTGAGAGATACAAATGTGAAAAACATACTGCTACAAGTAGTATCACTGAACTTCATATTAAATGAGTAGCCAAAGGATCAAAGTTCTCTTTTGACTTTGACAGGAAGCTTTGGAGATCTCAGACTACATCAGAGAATTACTTCATGTCTCCTCTAGATTGGTCTAGTAGAAGGGAAGAAAGAAAAGTATGCATGATTGCTTTATTCAACAATACATAAATCAGAGTGCTGTTAGGACAGATGCCTATTACCATGAGTTATTAATATTTTGATTTTGAGTGTGGTAGGATAGGATTGTCAAAATGAAGGAATTGTTTTCTAATCAGTAGATATCAAAGAAGGAAGGTTTGTGTGAGAGCAGAGAATCCTGCTGATATACTGATCCAGGGATACTTAATGCTGTAAAACTGATGTCTGCCCAGTAGCATTAGCAGCCAACCACAGTAGATAAGTTGAGCCAGTGTGCGTTCACTGCCTTCCCTGAATCCACTGCTTATTAGTAGGTGATCTCTTGCATTCTGCATTACTTGCAACAGGATGCTTTCAGGGATGGGCCCATGTCAAATGTGAATATACCAATACAGGAGGTTACTAGTAGGAATGGAGTATTGTAAAAACTGTGTTTGAGAGATGAATTGTTGTAGAATTGTTACAGAAGCAATATCTATATCATTCTATAAACAGGCACAGTTAACATTTTTCTATATTGGCTTTTCAAGTGAGTCATGTCTTCTCATGATATGGCCAAAGTACAAGAGTCTCACTTTAGTCATCTTGAATTCTAGGGAGAGTTCTGACCTGATCTCTTCTAGGACCCAGTTATTTGTCTTTTTAGGAGTCCATGTTATCCATAGAAATCTTCTCCAGCAGCATATTTCAGATGAGTTGATTTTCTTCCTAGCAGCAGAAGCGCTCGCTGGAAAGGAGCTCTGTTTTGGAGCTCCTTTTTGCACCACTGAAAGTGCATCCTAGGTGCCCTCAAGCAGCACGATGACGTTAGGCGTGCACCGGTCCATCTGGGTGCTGCGCATGCTGTGACATTTATGCACATGCATATGGACGCCACAATTTAAAAATGGTGCCGTCCATATGCCCTAGGGCTGGGGAGTGTGCAGATGCTGCACTTTCCCCAGTCCTACTTACGACACAGAGATGGCCCTTTTGGCCCGTCTGTACAGGGCCATTATTATAAAGATGTACGATACCAATGTAGAGTGGAGAGCTACAACTCATAGACTGAAATGCAGATTTTTAAAAAAACAACAAGGTGCTGACCAGCACAGCACCTTGAACTTACTGATCTTATCTGATCTCATCTGATCTGATCCGAGAGCTGAAAGGACTTAGGCTTGGTTACTTGTTGGAGAGTAGACCACTCTGGAAAATCAGGGATCCCCAGGAAAAGATAGGAAAGAATCCTTTCTGAGACCCTGGAGACCTGCCTGTCAGAGTAGACAAAACTGGGCTAGACTGATGGTCTGACTCAGTTTAAGACAGATTCCTATATTCCAAAATTAATCAATTTAGAAGTGCCTACACTGCTTTTACTGCTAATGCTAGGACTGGAAGAAGAAGACTGTGGCTGCTGCCACTGCTGAAATAAAAAAGTTTGAAACTTTAACTTCCTTGGCCCAAAGCTATGGAATTCTGGGATTTGTGATTTGGTTGGGCATCAGAATTCTGAAAAGGAAGGGTAAATATCTCACAAAACTACAACTCCCAGGATTCCATTGCATTGAGCTATGTCAGTTAAGGCAGTGTCAAACTGCATTATTTCTGCTGTGCAGATGAAGCCATAGACTGTAGGTTCTACAGTGAAGAAGGCTTTAAAGGTTAAACCAAACTTTGCTAGGAGCTGCTGTTAGCAGGCATAAGAATTGCTCATATAAATCCACAACCACTCGACTGAAAGTATGAGCTGCATTGTTTTCTAAACGGATTTGCAATCCTTTTAATCTATTATTAAACAAGTCTAATGAGTATAATAGTCTGAGTAAATGAGCATTTGTTTGTGTGCAATTCTTCTACAACACACTTGTTTTATATGTGAAAGCTTAACTCTCTGAAATATCCTTTTTATTGATAAAGTGGCTGTGATGTTTTCATTTTAGAAGAAGCTTCTGAATCCTCATGCCTGACAGCATAGGAAAGGAAAAAAATTTTTTTTCACAGAGCAAGTATGCTGAACAAACTTGACAACTGATAATCACAAATAGGATATCTGTATGGTATAAAAAAACCAAACTGCTCAGTTTGGATTGCCTCACTTTATCTCTTGCTTATAGCAAATGCATACTAATCGTCTACTATGCCAGGATTATATATATTAAGACAGCAGTATAAACCAAAAGTCATACAACCTATCAGACTGAAGTAACCAAGGTCACACAACTTGTAATTTTTCAATGTCAGGAAGATCCACCTTAGCACCACCTTAGATCCACCTTAGCACCACAGAGTTACAACCATCAGCATGAAGATATAGTTGATTTTATAATAGATGTCTCACTGAATCTTTGTATTTTTTTTAAAAAAATATATGTTTTATGACATGGCTACTAATCACTTGGCTACTAATCACTTGGTTTAAAGTCCAGCCCCTCCATCTGAAGAGTCCACAATTAGGAATCATCACATTCATTCCACAACAACTAAACCCCAGCAGTAAACATGCATCCCCAAATGGTAAGCCACAAAAACAAAGTTAATTGGCAGTTCATATCTTACCCATAATTACAAACCAACTCAAGTCCCTACAACCAAAGAAACCCAGAATGTGTAACCAAAACACCAACCAAAAGGGTTCTGCCCACTGAGAACTATGCAAAAAATCAAATAATAATAATAATAATAATAATAATATCCAAACTTCAGGCCAGACGTGTTTCAACTGACCAGTAGAGCGATAAGAACTCGAATTATTGAACACAGAAGTTATATCAAAAAACAAAAAATAGAGGCCTCATTGGTGAAACATTTTCTAGATGAACATCACTCTTTTGATTGATTCAAATTCTGGTGCATAGATGGGATATCTAATATTAAGAACCTAACACAATTATAAATATTGGAACTCAAATGGATTCATTGTTTGAAATCTGAATCCCCGGTGGGCTGAAATGAAAATGTGAACTGGTTAGTTTGATCTTTTCTTTGTCCTTCCGAGTCTTGGCAGGATCGTTCCTATTACTAGTTCAGCTGGATGTTTAAGAGACTCTGGAAACAGGAGAAGAACAATATTATCCTAGAATTAAACAGAGTCATATTATCTGAATCCCTGGTGGGCTTAAAGGAATATGTAAATTGGTTGCCTTGAGTTTTTCGTTGCCCTTCCACACCCTTAGTTTTACCTAAGTTTTTTTTCCCCTGAGTCTTGGCAGGATCATTCCCACAACTAGCTCAGCTGCTTATATAAGAGACTCTGGGAGCAGAGGAAGAACATTATTACCTTTTGATTTAGCAGAGTCACAGTGTGTGAGCTGAAGAATTTATTTTAAATTTATATATATATATATATATATACACACACACACACCCCGTTAATACTTCATAGGCAGGCCACTGAGGAAGACTTTCAGTCGAAACACGTCTGGCCTGAAGTTTGGATATATTATTATTATTATTATTATTATTATTATTATTCTATTTGCTTTTGATTTTTTGCATATCTCAGTGGGGTAGTTACCCTTTTAGAAAATACACAGTTTTTTCTGCTCCCTAGATTAGTTAATTGTTTATTCCTTATAAAGTTGGTTTTTTTATATATTGGGAAGTGGGACCACAGTTATCCTGTTTGTTTATTATCTTTGGCAGAACCCTTTTGGTTGGTGTTTTGGTTACCCATAATTACAACATCAGAAATTTAGAGAGACCTCAGGTGCAAAGGCTAGATCTCACACCAAGTCTTAAAGCCTAAGAATTCACACAAGATTCTATAGCTAGCAAGACATTTCCAAATGATCTATTTAGGGACAAAGGTGTGATATAAGTGCAGTAAATGAATAAATAACCTGAATATGTGCCTTCTTTTTTTAAAACACACACACAATAATATCAAAACATTTATTTATATAAATATTTACATCCCAATCAGTATCACAAAATGTCTAGATATCTCACAGACATAAAACAGCTGAATATGAACACACAGTTCTGTAATAAAATCCTTGTTTTGGCACATAGAGGGGGACCAGAAGCTTTGAGGCTACACTCTGGAGGCCTGAAAGCTACAGGCAGCTTGGTGGTCATACTTTGCTCACCCCTGCTCTCAGGCAAATTCTAAAGATAATTCAATATTTTGTGTAGTATGCTAAAAGTGCAGGAGTCTTGTTGCTTCTGCTGTTGTGTGCTGCCTTTCAAGTCATTTCTGGCATATGGTGACCTTAAAGTGAACCTGCCGCAGGGTTTTTGTAGCAAAAATTTTTCAGAGGGGGTTTGCCTTTGCCTTCCTCTGAGGCTGAGAGAGTGGCACTTACTCAGAGTAACCCAGCGGGTTCCTATGGTTGAACAGGGGTTTGAACCCTGGCCTCCTAGTGTCCTAGTCAAACACACAAACCACTGCTCCATGTTGGCTCTTGTAGGAGTGCTAAAATGAAGAAATAGGTTGGGAACCCATTTGGGAATTCCAGTCTTGACTAAAATAGTTTTAAGTATGAATTATAAATAAATAACTTGAGATGTTACTTTATGAACATTTCAGACACTTTCCAATGTCAATTTAGAAACTGACATAGACTATTGGATGAAAAAGGCCTTCGTAATTTTAGCAGGAATGATTTTTCCCCCCAAGATGATTCACAGCATATTCTTTCTCTCTAGATAAACACATATAATGATAAAGAACAAAGACAGGGCAAGTTAATGATAGTAAGAGTTTGGTTTTCATAAAAGAGAGGAATAGTTACCTTGTGATCTATCATGTTGGCCAGAGAAAGGCAAGAGTGCACTGGTCAAAATATTACTCTAAACTCAATTTTGTAATGATCTGACTCTTTGCTTTGAAGGATATTATAGTTGGGGAAACAAAAAGATTTGTAAGTCCATAACATGTAGGTGAGATAAAAAGTAACTCTCCTGGTAGTTACCATTGTTTTTCAGAAAAAGGAGGCCTTAAAGGAAAACCAGCGTGAGCTTTCTGAGTTCCCTGTATTTCCAGAGCTGGTTATATTGCCCCTGTTTGAAGGCTCCCATTTCTGTTTACAATCACAGCCCACACTTACCTCCTAAACTGTGATTCAGAGTCACAGTCTGCATCTTTCCGTATCCTATTTCATTCTTTTCCACATTGTTGTAACTGTGCAATTATGCTTAAAAACCAGTGGATTTAATATCACTTTCTCAGTGCATCTATGGTTGTTAGCTTAAATAAAGGACAGAGCTCCTCTCCCTTTAATGGTTGTGCAGGAAGGGGAATTTCAGCTAGTATTGCTTGCATGACAAAAAGTACCTGCTGAAATTCCTTCTTCCACACAACCATGTCTCTTAATCCACCTGATAAACCTATGCATCTGACTAAGTGGATTGATATACATAAAGAACTCATGCTAGAATAAATAAGTTAATTTTAATTTTTAATGAATCCACTCTCTCCCTTTCCTTTTCATACTGCTACTCCTATGGCTATCTCTTTGAAAACCAATAAAGGTTCTGGTGGTGCAGTGGTTAAATGACTGTACTGCAGCTACTCACTCAAAACTATAAACTGGCGAGTTGAAAACCAGCAAAGGGCTGAAGCTCGACTCAAGCTTGCATCCTTCCGAGGTCGCTAAAATGAGTGCCCAGATTGTTGGGGGGCAAATAGCTTACAATTGTAAACTGCTTAGACAATCCTTAAGGGTATGAAGCGGTATATAAATGAAGCTGTTTTGTTTTCTGGTGCAAGTCACACTCTCTCAGCCTCAGAGGGTGGCAAAGACAAGCCCCCTCTGAACATGTCTTGCCAGGAAAACCCATGATAGGTTCACCTTTGTGTTGCTATAAATCAAAAACAACTTGAAGGCACACAACACCACCTAGGCCTTATGTTTGAAATCTTAGATTGGTCCACCCATGTGAGAAGTCACTTGCTGCTACAGGACCAGTTACTGTTTATGCTACAGTAACAAAAATCAAAGCTACTCCCACCTTAAACCATCACATATTTGTGAGTTGGTGGAGGGAGGAAGAACTGGACATGATTTTTACTTGATATCTGTTGAACAGGTGGTGTTCTAACATGTAGCTGGACCTATTTTGTGTAGGAAGAAAATAAAATCTGCTGTTTTAACTAGGAAATACAAGTAACATCCATTTATACCTTGTTGTTTGCACTCTGGAAGAAAGCTGCAAACTGTCATCTCTCTCAGCAACTCCATGTCAAATAATCTTTTATTCTTTTATAAAGTCATAGGTACTGTATTTTATACCCATTTAGTTCACACTGATATACAGTATTTTCAGTGAATTTGATATCAACTGGCATCTGTTTTGTTCTTACTTAGACCATGTCACCTAAGTTGATCTTGCACTGCCAGCTTGGTGTAGTGGTTTGAGTGTTGGAATACAACTGTGGAGAGCAGGGTTTAACTCCCCATTCAACCACTGAATGGGTTACCTTGAGCAAATCACACTCTCTCAGCCTCAGAGGAAGGCAAAGGCAACCCCCTTTGAACAAACCTGGCTGTGAAAATCCAATAACAGTTGGAAAGTACTTGAAGGTACACAATAACAACAACAATTAAACATATATAAGGCATGAAAAAATTCCATATAAGGCATGAAAAAACAATGTATAAGAACATTTCTGAGATTACCTGCACAGATAATTTGATTTCAGCACTTGACTTTAATGTTTAGTATTTGACAATACTAAACATTTGGCAGCTCATGAGATTTCATGTTCCAGGCTTGCAGAAAATTAAAATCAAGGTGGTACTAAGTTTTCCATTCAGCAATTGAATGCAAATTATTGCATTTTGCAGATGCTTGTTTCAGTTATTGTTTAAACATTAATACAGAAAGAAAAGAAAAGCTAATAGTACAGTGTATGGCCTCAAGAACATTTCTCTGATTTGTCTGTCATATATAATTGAGGCCCAAATCATCACTAGGAAAACATGCAGTAATTATGTACTTTACCTTACATACAGCTTTTTCCTCTTAACCAAGGATAAACAGTGGAATTATACTGCAGAGCAAAAAAATCTAAACAATAATAAATTTGTTTCCTGTCTCCTGGCACACCACTCTGGTATTTTGGCAGCTTTTCAGCTCAAGCTAATCAATTAAAGACAACTTTGATTAAGTTAAACAAAAGGTGGTATTGATTGCTGGGAGTAATCTATAAATAGGCTATTGTTTCATAGTGTTCATAGGTCATTGTTAGCTAAACCTTTAAACTAGACAGTCATTCTATTTATCACTTAGGAAAGCAAAGCCAGAGGCAGAATCAAAGCATTAACCTATACATTTCACTTTCTTTTTGCGGGGAGAAAGTGAGTTTCTTTCAAAGTTTGCAGACATAAACATTTCACAGTTAAGGAGAAGTGGCTGCATTCTGCAGTTCCCATCTTGTTTTATAACATACATTGTTAGAGGTGTGTGAAAGAAGATACTTTCTCATTGCCCTTTCTACAAAATAAATGATTAATCAGTTGAAAGCTCTTCTCAAACATGATATTCTAAAAAGTTGTAAAATAACCCATGCACAAAAATGAATTCCAAAGTCTAAAAACATTAAGTTGGATGTTCACGGTCAATGCAGACATTGAGCACAGCTAGTATTTCACAAGAAAAAAATATTAGTTAAGATATGTGTTATATAATTCGTAACAAGTTATTTGCATATCTTTTTCACATTCATACATCTATTTCCAAACAAGAGAGGGCTTGCAGATCATTTTTTTCTTGCTTATACCTTATGTACACGATTACTATGGCTGCATTCAGTTTGACACTACTTTTAACTTCCATGACTCAATGCTAAGGAATTCTGGGCATTGCAGTTTTGTGAGACATTTAGCCTTCTCTGTCAGAGAGCTCTGGTCCCACATTCTCTTCTGCTCCCAATACTTTACTTTTGCCTCACTACCTGATAAACCCCTTACCATTCTAACAGCAAGATATCATGACCTTTCCATTTAAACAAACAGAATGCTGTATCTACTTTATTAAAGGATTTCTGGGACCAGCAATAAAACAGTACAGTATATTCTCATCCATATAAGTAGTGTGCATGATCAAAGTTGCAGTCAGTTATCCTTTTCATTCTGTTCCTTCCTTTCCCCATATTTCATTATTCTTTTCCAACTTTCACTCTGTACTCCATGGCTACTCAGCATGTTCAGTACTCATTGAGCTCTTTCAGGGGGATTGTCCTTTTTATTTTTGAAAGGGTATTCTGCTTTATTTTACTTAGTTGTTGTTAGCCTAATGTTGATGTTTTTTTCAAGTAAGTTGAATAGTCTCCTCTTGTTTCTCAATGGCCCGATTTTAGCTGAAATCCTGGGAGTACCAACTACTTGAGTTTGCCTTTAGAACGTAGATAGCTGTCAAGTTGTTGGACTCCTTGTGTTCATTACCATGGGTTATGCTGACTGGATTTGCTGTGAGTTGTTGCCTAACCACATCAAATCCATAGTTCTCAACCTCCTGTTACCAGGAAGGTGTGGGTTTTGCGGCTCAATACAAAGCAAAGTGTTACTTATGAGTAACACTGAAAGGGTTTGCCACACACAGTCAAGGGCCCTATCTGTAATGGCAAAAAGGCCTCTCCCCCCCCGCCCATTCTGGTATCTTACTGTTCAGACGATGCATGTCTTATACCCCATTTCTGATGCAAGCGATCCAGATGACATTTGGCATGTTCTGTGCCAGAACTGGGGGATAGCAGCTTTAAAATGGATTTAAAAAACCTCTTGCTCTGGATCTTAGGGGGAAGATCTGGAGCTCCCCATTCATGCATGCACCATGGTGGCTGTCTGCATAGATATCCACTGAGCCGCTTGGCAAAGCCTTCACTGCCATGGGTAAATTTCTGCTGAAGTCAGAACAAGGCACCCAGGCATGTGATAAAGGTTGGGTGCTTTGTTGTGAACTAGGAAATGAGCAACCTGTGATGGTAGATGTATAGGGCAGCTGAGCAGGATGCCCATACAGATAGCCACTGAAGTTTAGAAATGGAGGCCAAGGAAACAGAGGAAGGTCGGGGCAGCGACGGGGCCAGAATATACTGGGCTGCCCTGAAATATCCTGGCCCATGCAGATGGGGACTAAGTCAGGAGTGAGCAAGTTCTCTTTTCTCTTCCCTTGCCTCAACTCTTGTCTTTTATGCTTGTTTTTCTCCTTCTCTCTACTCTGGTACGCTACATGGTTTCTATCAGCTTTGACTAGCTGGCAAACTCCTTTTTTTCCCTCAACACTTTGCTGATTCTCTTCTCTCCAGAGACCACTCCTCACAATTTTCTCATGGCTACCCTCCCCTATTTTTTTTTCAAGTGTTTCCATTGCCTAACTCTCTTCCCTTCTCTTACTAGGCCCCAGGAGTGCTCTCTCTTGTGCACACTCTCAAGATTCCATGATATAGTCCACCACTTCGAAGAAAACACAAACTTGTATACTGTACAAATTACCTGCACATTTTTTCTAGTCATTTGGTGGGTCATTAAAGGATGGAGCAATACATGCTCCCATTCCTTTCAAATTTGCTTTATAAATAGATTTCTTAGCATTGTTGCATATAATCCAGGGTGCACAACCTATAGCCCAAGGTGTTTTATGATCCAGTGACCCTTTTTAAAGACAAAAAAGCCAGGAAAAATTAAATATGAAATATAAAGTGGTTATTTAAAAAATATTTATTAAAGATAGGAAGATAAAATTGGCCAGTATTGATCGACAGCATGCATTCATAAGCATGTATCCAAAACAGTTTTCCACTGGTTGCCTAACATACAAGTATTTTATCCCACATACAGGTATAAATAATATTCTTAAAATGGAATTACGTGACAGGCATTAGCCACCTCTTTCTTATGCAGGCCATCTACAAAGCAATAAGCATGGACAGAACTAAGCTTTTAATAACCACAAATAAAGATACAAGGCTGGACTAGATGGCTGAATAATTAACATTTGATATGTCAGTTTGGAGTCGTGAAGGCTTCCAAATGTTGTTGTTCCAGCATTCCTCATCATTGACTTTGCTTGTTGGTCTCCTGGGAACTGCAGTCCAGCAACAACTATAGATATGTGTGAGTCATACTCCTGATAACAGTTGAGTAAAAGATAATTGGTTTTTATTGGAAGGTCTCCCCCACTGTACTTTTAAAACATGGACACAATTTCAAAAACATAAGCATGATGCAGCCCCAATCCAAACTTTCCAGGGCACAAAAAGCAGCTCAGAAAGGGTGCAATAGCCGCAGTGGCACAGCTTTATGGTGATCCTTTGGCAGAGGGGCGCTGGGGCATGCGTCTTGTAGATGCTATGCCCTTACTCTGCCCCCAACCCGGCATTTCAGGCCGGTGTGTATAGGGGGGATTAGTGAACTGTTTTCAGGATATTGAACATAGAGGGAAGGATTTAAAATTCTGAAGTACAGAGAAAATTTTGACTTAGGGGAAAAAAAATACAATAAGGAGTGTCATGTGCCATGGTACTACTAGGATCCTCAAACTCACTGCAAGACTTGACTGTATCTTATGGAATTGACAGAATATGGTTAACAGATCCAATACCGATGGATCTAAGGAGGCTCTGTAGCCTCAGAAACCTAAGCCTCTGTAGATATTTCTCTCAGCTGGTCAGTATGATATTCCTACTGTTTATATTGCAACATTGTTGTTTATATTTATTTACACACACTTATCTTTATCCATTACCATGAAGGGATAGTAATCTTGCTAAATATCTTTTTGCTTGGGTTTATGAGACCAGAATGGGATTGGGAATAGTGCTTCTCCTTGGCCACATGGCCCTGATCACTGTTAGTCAAGATCTTGCTCAACAAGGGACCAGAGTCCAAGATCCAGAACCTGCCACTAGATCCAGATACATCCTGGAGCAGTGAGGGAATTCATAACTGTATACAGATGGAAATAATATTTTAAAATGTTCCAATGTGTTTTTTTGAGTGTGGAGAAAGCCAGACAAGAAAAATCCTGGATTTTTGAGAACCTGAGTTTGGGACTTATTATATGCAAAATTTGCAATATTCTGTGCAAAATTTGCATGTTCTTGTTTTCTCTGTAAAACAACCACATGCAAATTTTGCACAGAATAAGCCCCAAACAGCAAGGATTTTCAGAAATCCTGAATTCTTTTCTCATCAGCGTTTGTCCACACTTAAAAAACAAGATTTTCTGCAAAGAAAACAGCAATTTCTGTATCAAAAAGGGGGGGAAAGATAGCCAAACTGGAAGGTTGCTTCTGTTTGCCTATAAAATTGATGATGTATATACATATAGAAGAAGAATCCCAGATTTCTGAGAATCTTTACAATTTGGGACTTTTTCTGTGCAGAATTTTGCAAATTTTCCTATGGCTGTTTTCTGTGCAAAATAACTACGTGCCAATTTTGTGCAGTTTTTGATTTTTTTAGCAAATTTTGCACAGAATGAGTGCAAAACTGCAAACTGCAAAGATTCTCATAAATCCAGAATTTTTCTCATCAGGGTTTGTCCACGTTCAAAAAACACGATGGAATATTTTATTATTATGAATTTCCACAGAAAACAACATCTTCTGCACTGGAAGCAACAATTTCTGTGTAAAAATGATAGCCAAGCTGAAAGGTTGTTTCTGTTTGTCTGTAGGATTAACTATGTATGGGGTGGGGGGGGGTTTCCTTAGGCCAACTCTAGACTGGCATTAGTGAGGGCATTGAGTTTAAGTCTGGAAAACACAGTAGGTTGGGAGCCAGTTTCAAACCATCTCTGATTTTATCTGACCTGACCATGGAATGCCCCTTCTTCAGGGCTTTCTACCTACAACCATCTTCTATCCGTGAACATATGTCATAGCTCCCATATGTGATGCTCCTCTGTGCCAAGAGAGTAATGTTTGCAACTTGTTGACCCTCTACAGTAGTTACTGACAGGGGACTGGGATTTTCCTCATTCTTAATCTGAGCAGGCTAGTTTTTTTTCAGGAATTCGTAAAAATGCAATTCCTGCATACTTTCATTTTCAATAAGCCCAAATGTATAAAGCTGCAGTGAATTTTCTTCCTTGAGTACTTGGTCCTTTGTTTCAACACAGTAAACAGAAAACTTTTATGCTATTAAATATAAAAGAGGGCATTAGGGAAAGTTTTGATAGGATAATGCTACTTCTACTACAGTTTAAATGACAACATAAGCATGATATGTATTATTGCCATATATATGCCATTAAATTTGATGTAAATAAACAGCACTGAAGCCGAACCTGAGAGGCTAAACAGTTTCTGTGAGTGAGAGAGAGAGAGAGAGAAAGAGATGGGGATCAATTGCATTTTAGAAACACACTGAATAATCTTTTACAAGTCTACTTAGACATGTGTGCCATGAGCTCAATAGACCCTACTCCATTGTAATCTGTATAACATTGTTGTATAAAGGTGCATACATATACACATTTTCCACTGAGCAAAGAAAGATTTATTTTATAATGGACGTGTAGGACTGCATTGCTGTGGAAATTACCAGATCCATTGCATGCAAAAATTCCTATTTCACTGCATCCTTTTCGAAAAGCCAACATTGTTACTGTAGGGATTTTTAAAGGTTAAGAAGTACATTTTCTTCAGCTATTTTGATTCTTGTGGCTGGGGACAGAATGCAGACAAGCCACAATAATGTTGTGGGCTTTTTTTTTTTTTAATTTCTACTGTTCAAACCATATTAATGAGAACATCATTTTGGAGAACTAATTATTTCTATTTGTCTTGTGTCACACTTTCTAATTCCCCTATATTAGCACAGCCAAAGCAAATTAATTGCTTTTTCAGCAGTTGAACCTTGTCCAAGAATGAGCTCACATTCCCTTTCAGTTTCCCCAGTTTCTCAAAGTGCATTGTGTCAAAAATTTCCTCTTGATACTCAACATAGCCCAGAGAGTATCTGTTCAGATTCTGGTTGCTGCTCACTTGATGAAATTTATAAGTTTAAGTGACCCACCAGGAAAGATAAAGTTCTTAGCTGCAAGATTATACATCAGAACAGTTAAAGTGAAATTAAAATTAAATGAATGAATCTCACTGAAGCAAAAAAAGCAGTAATTAATGGTTCCCTTAATTGTCTTCATAAAATATTTGCATGGGTCTAATTTGCATAATTTGCATGTATTAATTAATCTTTCAAAGGAATTTTGTGCTGAGAGAAGCCAAAAAATCTCTTTGTTTTATTTAACATCTAATGAAATATTTATCTTCTTTAATGAACTTCTCATCTTCATTAAAATAAAAGTTGCACAAGTTTGTATGTTTTAAATGTTTTTATAATTGAAGTGTTTTTTTTTTAAAAAAAACCACTCTCTTTGGGCTCACAACATATAAAAAAAACAAATACATTATTACATATTCTGAGTCATTTAATTGATAGCTGCATTTAAAATATAAAAGTGTTATTATCCTACTTCTGGTGAAGTAAGATAGATTGTAACCTTAATATCAATAACATAATCCTCAACATTTAATATTTCCCAGAATTTTTACTGATTAGCAAGGAATTTTTGTCTTTCATTTATAATTATTGAAATCGCAATGGCGATGACTTTTATTTTTATTATTCTTAATTGATTAAATTGATGTTCCACTTCCAATGACAAAAAGCAGCCTTGATCTGACTTATAGGACAGTGTACACAAATGCAGAAAATCATAATACCACAAAATAAACAAAATCAATATAAACTATTAAAAGAATAAAAATAAATGTATGCATACTATAAACCTAATCTAAAGCAACAGAAGGCATTAATAAAATAATGCTTTTTCTGTGAGCATCCCTGTTTTAAAATCTCGTTTGTAAATAAGACATATGGAGAAAAGAGTTACAGAAGCGAATGCGCTTAAAAATACCAAGAACAGAAGAAAACCAATCTGCTTCAATATTAATGCAGTAATATGGACTAAACAGGTTTAAACCTTATGACAGCAAGGACAGGTCATAATCAAGTGTAGTAAAAGCATTTATTTGAAGTAATAATAACACCAGCTTGTATGGAAGAGAATTCAAAAGATGAAATGATGTTGCAGGCAGGAATATTAAAGCTGTGGTGTTAAAGTCAGAATAGGAAAGCATTAGGAGATGAAATGTGATGAAGTGCTTTGCAGAATGCAGTTTCTATAAAAGTTATGGATCTAAAAGGACAGTGATTAGTCTTTCAGAGGCAAAGGTTAAGGCTATTACTTGAGAAGGGGACCACCTGTTTCCCAAGGTAATGTATCAAGTAGTTAATATTGTAGCAGATAGTAATGGGGGAAAGCAAAGAGATGGTTACAATGCACGATTGCTGCTATACAGAATTTAACATAGTACATAATAAGATTTATGAACTAGATATTCATTTTTCAAGGATAAGTATGACACTGTAACAACAATAAGCCCACACTTGAACTATGCAAACCATTGTGGTTTCGGAGGAAAATGGAAACACATTTATTCGATATAGGTGCACAAAAAGGTTCTCCTCCCCCACCCCAATTTTTACATGCCCCTCCTTTTATTGCTTAAAATTTTCACTCAAGTAGAACTCCCTAACAAGTAGAAAGGTATGTAAAATGTGTTTAAAAATATAATAGCTCTCTCTGCAACTTAGAGGTAGGAGCTATGTAAGAATACTATGAGAGAGTGCCACTTATAAAGACAAAGAGATTTTAAAGTGCCCCTTGGATCCTGGATTACTTTCACAAAAAAGGTTCCCCTTCTTCCTCTGTTTGCTATATATACCCTTACTCACATAAGAAACAATATACATGGAAAATTATATCAGATACTTATACTGTCTTTGTTATAAAGGCAGGTGAAGTTGTAATGTGACACTGCCACACAGTCAAAGTCCTTACAGCTTCGCATCTGTAAAAGCACCAAATTAATGTGAAGACAAAAGTGGATTACAAAACTGTTTTGTCTCTTTTATTTATCTAAAACACTTACAACATTGCCCTTCTACTCAGGAACTTTAATATTGGACACACAGCCAATGCAGCACACATTAAAATGTTGGTTATTCATCTGACACTATAAAGTTCAAATACAATAAATGCTTTCCATAAGGAATACTACCTCAAGGAGCTACAGAAGGCTGCAGCTTGTTTTGAAAGTACACTATATTTTGCATCTGCATTAAGCGGAAGAAGATTATATATATATATATATATATACGGGGGGGGGGGAATAGAGAAGACTAGGAAAAATATACTAAAATATCAGAAGTATGGCACCAGGTCCCAGATCAAGATTAATAATTAATTCTCAATATGCCAGATACTACCTGTCACTTGATAACTTTTCAATATTTTGCATGGAGCAGGTTGGTGTTTGATCTGCAAATTAAGATTGCACTTATTTGGGGATAAATTCAAATGTGGCTTACTTCTGAACAGATATATAATTATTCTTCGTAAGCTGCATTGAATGGCAAGACCTTGACAATCTTGGAATCACACTTGAGAAAATGTTTTTATTCTTGTTGTCATTCAAGTTGTATCTGACTTATGGCAGCCCTGACATGAACCTATCATAGGGTTTTCTGACACAGAGAGTATGTGACTTGCTCAAGGACACCCAGTAAATTTCCATGGTCGATCTGGGATTCACACCCTCGTGTCCAGACTCAGAGTCAAATTCTCAAACCAGTATATCATTCTGGCTCAAATGTTTTCATACTAAAACTCAAATGCACAATAAATTTTGTTATGTTTCCCATTTTTCCTTTTCTGTTAAAAGTATAGTGGTGCAGAGCACACACTCTTCCCCTCTGCCCAGATTTTAGGACCCAGGCTGCTTCTTTCCATCACTGAATCTGCCACTGTGATTATTGCAGAAAAGCACAATATCTCTTTAATACAACAACAAGGAGAGTTGCGCTGTGTTTGTTTCATTCTCTCGGAAATCTCTATGAAGCATATTTAAGCATAAAAACATACCAAGCACTTCCTGTGTGAGTGTTTTGAAGAGAAATGTGTGGGGAGGGGTGCTGCAGCAGCAGCAGCAGAAACAAATATAATAGGCCAATACTGTGCATATTCCTCTGTGTGTTCAAAGAGTGCCAATGTAGTTCCCCTACCTCAGAAGGCAGCCCGCACCCCACCTCTAATGTAGTGTCTCAACTTTTAAAACGTTTATTTTTAAATGAAGCTAGATATGTGTATTTGTGTACTTACATACATCAGTTTCAGCAGGTTTCACCTGTTTTCACTAATGTTAGTGCAGTACTGTTAAAGGACTGTGACTGCACCAACCATGAAAGACATAGCACATCCATGAAAGACATAGAGACTCTTCCATCTTTCACCCCAGTTCATTCACAGTAATACTTTCTCCACCTGCTGAAATGCTTTACACGTTGCCTTCTAAGGAGCCTTCACAATGCAAAGGATTCTGAGCCACCTGGAAGAGACTCTCAGTGCACACAGGGCATTGTCTAGGCCTTTCTCACTTGGTGTTTAGTGAACAGAAGAATGAGTCTTATTCACTCAAACTGCACATTGTGTGGCTAGAGTGGTTGTGGTGGGCACACTCTGTGAACCTTTCTGCTATTACCAAACCTTTTCACCAAGGAACTCTCTGCTCAGATTCTGAAGAATGACGAACACTGGTTTCCATTACTGTCTTCCAGCTCTTTCAGCTTTTTGTGGCATTGTGATCCCTGTACAATCTTTCCTGAAGGACATCTGAGGAGACAGAAGCTCATATAGAAATAATGTCGTGGTGTTTCGTGGGGTTTTTGTTTGTTTTTTGCCTAGCTGAGAAATATAAAGAGTTGTCCCAGGAGATATAACCCCTCTTCCCCATGTGTGATGTTCTTGTCACCAAAGTAGCTATAGCATAATAGCTAGAATGTGTTGTGATGGTAAAAGATGGAGGACTTGGTGTTGTATAATAAGTTAGAAGTTAGGCTGAAGCAAAATAAACCACCAGTCTTATCTGTGACTATCAAGGGAAGAGTTAGACGGGTAAAGGGCACACGTTCTCCAAAGGAAAACAACTCCATCAAGATCCATTAAGCAAAAAAGAAAGATACCTTACCTTTTTTTTTTTTAAGAAAAAATATACTGTAGTAGAGCTACTACCATGTTCACCATTACTCGTTTATTATGAAAAGAGTGCTTTAAAATGTAATAGGGGATCGACCTGGTATTAGCTGTATACTTATGAGTGATGAGATGTTTTGCATTAATTTTCATTGTTGTTTTTCAAGCTACTGTTATCCCTCCACATTCGTGGGGATTAGGGGATCAAGACCCCTGCAAATGTGAAAAAACCATGAATAACCCTACTCCCCACAGCAGCTATTTCCAGGGTGCCCGAGGTCTCTGAGACATGGAAAAAGCTGCACTCTTCCCCACTGAGACCTTCCTCCCTGGCTTTCCCCCATCTTAAGGGAGGAGGAGTAGAGGTGCATGTGCACGTGGCACGACTCTCACAAATAATCAAATTCACAAGTGTCAAAGCCATGAATATTGTGGGATGACTGTACATTAAAATTACCACGAAAGTCATTTCCTGGGTTTCAGGAATATCCTGTTATACATATGTTTCTTCAACTTTGGTATCAACTTAGACACATATTATATGAAAAATATATAAGCTCTTGCATATATAACTCCCATTAACTGCTGACTTAATAGAAGAGAAGTTTTTCCGCAACATGGACAGTACAAATCTGTTTCACTTAAGTCTATAATTTCAAAATTTGGGTGAATATTACCTTCCTGTTTAGAAGGGTGACCTCTACAAAACAATCTTTACAATTGGAATTTCCTCTCATTTCCCTGACACCCTTCAAAAGGGCAAAAAAGAAGATCCACACTTTCACAGCCTCCCAAAGCAGATATTGGGATGTGTTGGGACTGCAATGGAATGAAGAAGGGGACTAGGTGGCCTCCCTCTCCCTCTTGGACTGGATCCCACGATTCAGCTTGCAGGCATGGTACCTGATATACCATACTACTTCAAGTTACAGAACTATAAAGAGCGAACATCTGGATATGACATACCGTATATACTCGACTATAAGTCGACCTCCTATATAAGTCGAGGATACGTTTTCGGGCCAAAATTATGGATTTTGATATGACTTATGGATAAGTCAAGTGTAAAACTTAGGCTCATGCAATTAAGGATGTAAAGAACGAAGTAAAGAAAAACAATGCCAAAGAACTTACAAAATTTCAGCAGGCGTAACTGTGTACATACTAAAGGCTGGACAGCTGAGAGAGTAGAAGGGGTCAGTGCTTCCAAAGAAGATTAAATGCTTGCCTTTCACCGTGTGTGTGTGTGTGTGTGTGTGTGTGTTAAAATACAGTACTTACATTGACCCGTGGATAAGTCAACTCAAGTTTTTTGGGGTCAATTTTTTAATCTAAATTTTTAGACTTTTACATGAGTGTATACAGTATTACTCAGATCCTATTTTATCCTATTTTATTTTATTTGCCCTGTTTGATTATCCTTCCATAGATATTATAATCAGATATAGTTTTTTGTGTGTGGGGGAAAAAAATCCAAAGTTCATTGTATGATAGAGCAAAAATCTTACTTGTCTTTGTATGTATTACATAACATTACCAGGTTCTTCTTGGTTAGCCTTTTCCTGACCTTAGACAAGAATTCAGGGCTTTCTGTTTCTTTATGCTACCAGCTATGGTTAATAATCAACACTATCAAACTCCTCTGGAGCCCCAGTGGCACAGTGGTTAAATGCTTGTACTGCAGCCACTCATTCACAAACCACAAGGTTGTGAATTCAATAGTAGCCAGCAGCTCCAGGTCAACTCAGCCTGGCATCCTTCCGTAGGTAGCTAAAATGAGTACCCAGTTTGATGGGGGAAATTAGCTTACACTTCGTAATCCACTTAGGACATCAGTAAGTGGTATAGAAATGTACTTGCTATTGCTATTCTCTGGTTCTGTGTAAATGTCTTTGTGGAATTGCAGGGCTGAACTAGTTTCCGAATGACATTTGATGTCCTATGTACTTAGAACGTTTGTCACATATTCAGGTTTGGTGTAGTTGTTTGCATACTGTACTAAGACTTTTAAGTGACCCGATTTTGAATTCCCATTCAACAATGGAAACCTACAGGTGACCTTGAGCAAGTTAGCCAAAGCAGAAAGCAATGGCAAACTGAATAAATCTTGCCAAGAAAGATCTATGAGAGAATTGCCTTACACTGGAGTTGACCTGAAGTCACATACTGTAATAACAAACTTGTCCTATGTCCTTGGCTTACATTCTGTTTTACTGTATTGGTAATATATATTGGCAGATGTGGTTGTTTTGTGACTTACTAGGCATTTTTGATTTGTTTTGTTTGAAAGGTGCTATCCTTGATCACATTGAAGTTCCATAGTAACTCCCTAACATGGCAGTGAAAATGGCAATGATAATTTATTTCTTTTGGGGGGGGGGGGGTGATACAGACAACCCTTAGAGCTACCAGCAGAGTTTTATGAATTCTCTAAGTGGCACAGTTGACTTCCAAGTATCTAAGATATTGAATGTTACAGTTCAGACTAAAACCCTAAACAGATTTGCTGTTCCACTGCCATGGAAGCTAGAAGGCATCACTGGATCCTGTCCATTGTGACATGTATTGGAATGTATATAGGACACCACTTGATGTTCTATGCAAGATGCTCTGACCTTTCTGAAAAAGAGAATGATACATGTATGAAATAGTTACATCACATTACAGATGAAAAGCAGGAAACAATAAATGTATCAGATATGTCACATTTAAAGAATAAGTATTCCTGATCTCTCTGTTAATAAACCCTTACTTCACAGCATTCCCCTAACACAGAATTAAACATTTCATTTTTCAACTCTTTGTGCGTCATCACAGCATACTTCTTCATTCTTGGAAATTGCTGAGAAATATCTGGGGATATGACTGAATATGAGTAATATACCGATTCATAAGCAACTTCTGTACAGCGGATCAGGTTTTTTTTCTATGTAAAGTTAAGTTGAACCCGCTAACATGGAGGATCACAAGTGAATTATACTTAGCAATAAGTTCACAGTCTGCATTTGACTCAGACATTTGTTTATTTTTTCCTCCTGTTTCCCCCCTTTTTTCTCCTTCTAATAGAAGTGACCGGAATGCAGTGCTTTAGAAATGCAGGTTCAGTGATTGTAAGTAATTAGTTATCTTGTTTTTCATTTTCCTGCAATTTCTTTTGTGCTGTTCTTAAAAATAAAAACAAAATGGTAGCCATGCTCACCAGGCACCTAAAAATTATCTGGGTTATTTAAAAATAAATTTTTTTAGTTATCCCAGTGTGAATTGCCCCCCAGAAGACCTCACTGGGCTACACTCCTCAGTCAGTAGCAGTAGGAGTAGTAATAGTAGTAGTAGTAATTGTTATTTTGCTCCAAAAAGCTTCTACCCACTCCACCCCTGGCCATTTTAGGCCCAGGAGAGGCCTTGTTTTCAACAGAAAATTACCCGGAAGCTCACACCCCATAATATAGTGGGGGGGGGAATCAACTTGGGGCTTGTATGTGGCCCATGAGCAACATTTTCCCTGCCAAAGCATTAACTCAGAATCAGAGTATTCTGATAGAGTTCTAACAATTAGAACAGTACAGTTCAAATTGAGTAGATCAGACCTCCACAACTTGGCAATAGGTAGGGGGCACAGTTAAAATAGGCTAAACTTCCTCAGGCCTCAGATAGGTTTTTAGCAGTTCACACGCTAAGTAAAGGTATAATTAATGAACAAACTATTTTAATTAAATAATAATAATAATAATAATAATAATAATAAATATTAAATATTATTATTATAGTTAGCCCAAAATGATCTACATATTATGCATACTTATAGGTACCAGCTAAGATACAGAGCTTTGTTTTTTGTGTTCATTATGTAGACTCTCTGGGGCAGGGGAATACTTACAGCTTACAAATTTACCTTCTTTTAGAAATTCCATTTTATATTCTTTTAATATGTATCAACTTTATCTCCAAAGCATGCCTGTGATCAAGAGCTTAGAGTCTAACTGTTGAATTGGTTGCATGATTTTAAATATCTTAAATCAGCAAGGCAAAAATGAGTATGCACTTAATTAGCTACTTCCTAGTAAGTGTTTTGGATAAGGGTTACCGTTTATTTAAGATCTTTTCCATCTGTTGCAAGATGCTTGCTTTTATTTGGATTTCCTGATGCTTGTTTTATCAGACACTGCATGAATCATCTCCCATTTGTTTGCCTTTGTCTCCTGTTTTATTGTTCTTGTTCCTTTTCCTTCAATTATTAAAACATTGGACTGAATGGGAGTTTAGGATTACACGCTAATTCACATTTACCCCCATTTTAGTAAAACAAATAAGCCCAGCAGTTATGTAATTTAAAATGTGCTTGAGCTATGGGTCAGAGATGCTTTTATCAACAATTGGATGAAGAGGTTGTGTGCACTTGGGTACATATGTACAGCTGTTCTTTAAAAAAAAAAATAATGGCAAAATCTCATTAAGCTACAGGTGCCCACAAGCAGATAACTTAGCATTAGTGCTAAAGAAACAAAATACAGTTAGCCCTCCTTATCCACTGATTTTTTATCCACAGATTTGAGCATACACGGCTTGAAAATATTCCCAAAATATATAAATTCCAAATAGCAAACCTTGATTTTCCATTTTATATGTGGGACACCATTTTGTTGTGCCATTATATTTAATGGGACTTGAGCATCCACGAATTTTGTTATCCACGGAGGGTCCTGGAGCCAGACCCCAGTGGATAACAAAGGCCCACTGTAGGTGTCATTTCATTTTTCAATAAAGTTTAATCATAACAGGAAATGCAGATGATTACATTCTTTAACTAGTATGAAGAAATTTATTTTTATTCAAATAAAAAAATGACTTTATTGTATGTATCCTTGTTCAGAATGATCCAGCTAAGAGAAAAGTGTTTGAAAACAAATGTCCTTTTCTGCACATATCCACATGAAACTATAAATGATTGCCGCTGTGTCAATCGTTTCCTCTGCCTGATTTCCCCAGCCACATTTCTGATCGACTGGTGATCATGAGCAATACAAGAATCAGCTACCAACTATGCTTTTGCTACTGTATTAGAACAAAATATTCCCTATTTCTCTGTCTCTCCTTCCTTATCAGAATCACCTTAGTGACACCACCTCCACGCCCTGTTTCCTTCTTTTCTCAAGTGGAACAGGCCCTTACCTTTAAGACATGCCCTGGTCTAAACTAATACTCTGTCCTAGAAGAAGATGCTCTGACAGTCTCCTGCACAATAAATCTGCATATATTCAATACTTCTGTTTAGGTAGGAGGCAAGGTTGAAGCTTCTTCCTCACTTTTGGAGATTATTGAGTAGGAAAGAGGCTTTAACCAGTGGCATCACTAGGAGGGTGTGTGGGCTGCAGGCCACACCAGGTGACACCCTAAAGAGGAATGACACCACTGCCCCTCAAACACCTACCTTCTGGCAGAAAGGCTGTGGCACTCATTTGTTTCCCTTTAAAATGCTTTAAGAGATGGTGGGAGTGGGATGAAGCTCAGTGGGAGGAGGAAGGAGATGTCCCAGAATTTTTAAAAATTAAAACTTCAAATTTCATTTTTTTTTAAAAAAAATAGTTTTTGAAATTTTATTCTTTTAAAAATTTCTTCAAAAACATCACATTTATGTAAATAGATATATGTGCATATGTAAATATATGTAAATAGATTTAGGTTGTGCATATGATACTGTAATCTGAAGGTAGAATTTTAATTTTGCCAGTTGTTTATGTCACAATTATTAGCATTACATTCAGTGGTATATGGGAATTGCGATTTATGAGAAACATTAGTGCAAAAAAGCATTACTAAGGATTCTGTATGGTGTGAAGAGGTCTGGGGGGGGGAGGGTGACACCAACAGTTACTGCACTGGATGACACCAACCTTAATGATGTCCCTGGCTTTAACCTTAGCATTCTGTGTAAAAATATATATGTGTGGTTTTTTCGCATGCGTTCTCTCTGCAGTAAAAAACAAAAACCATAATTTTGCATAAGATTCAGTATAATTTGCACAAATAGCCCTTGTGGCACAATGGTTAAATGCGTGTATTGTAGCCACTCAGTCATAAAGTACAGAGTTGCGAGTTCAGTACCAGCCAGGGGCTCCAGGTTGACTCAGCCTGGCATCCTTCTTTGGTCACTAAAATTAGTACCCACCTTGTTTGGGACAATTATCTTACACTTTGTAAACCGCATAGTACCTGGGTAAGTGGCACAGAAATGCACTTGCTATTGCTATTGTTAAAATATGTGTTTTCTGTGTGGGGGTGACTGTATATTTATTTATTCATTGGACTTGCATTGTGCTTTTCTCCCAATATGGGATTCAAGGCAAATGAATTTTCACCAACTAATGCCTGCAGAACAAATATTGTTAAACTCACATCTTTGTATTTTCACGGAGCAGTTTTGTGGATCTGTTGCATGGATTTTAACTTCTTCACTTATTTTATCTTCTTGTGATTACAGCGTGTCAGAATTTCTGTGGAAATACTATGAAAAGTATCTTTAAAAAGACTCTTCCTTTTGCTCCCTTCCTTTGACCTGCTTGCTGGAAAAGACATAGCCTTGTTGAATTTGAGAGAGAGAGAAATTGCTCCATTCAGATTTTTTCCCCCTAACAAATATAGAGTTTTATTATTTCCTTTAGATCCAATTGAAGTAAATAAAAGAACATGGAAACCAGAGTTCAATTCCCAGCTCATCCATGAAATCCACTGGGTAATTTTGGGCAAATGATACTCTCTCAGCCTCAGAGGAAAGAAACATGCAACCATGATAGGTTCACCTTAGGGTCACCATAAGTCAGAAATGACCAGAAGGCACACAACAACAACAACAACAACAACAACAACAACAACAACGTGGACAAAGTGATATTTAACCAATTCCATGGAAAGACAGGAGAAAGTACCCTGCCAATTCCACAGACAGAAGCTTACTTTATTTCTGGTTGAATTCAGTATTAGTGAGATGGCACTCTCCACCACATCTGAGAGCATCGGGCTAGTTTAAGCGATGAATATAGGTTAGTGGGCACATACAGTCTTGCCCTCCAACTGAAGCATAGAATCATAGAATCATAGAGTTGGAAGAGACCACAAGGGCCATCCAGTCCAACCCCTGCCATGCAGGAACTCCCAGTCAAAGCATCCCTGACAGATGGCCATCCAGCCTCTGCTTAAGACCTCCAAGGACGGAGACTCCACTACACTTCTAGGGAGTGTATTCCACTGTCAAACAGCCCTTACTGTCAGGAAGTCCCTCCTAACGTTGAGGTGGAATCTCTTTTCCTGCAATGTGCATCCATTGTTCTGTGTTCTAGTCTCTGCAGCAGCAGAAAACAAGCTTGCTCCCTCCTCAATATGACATCCCTTCAAATATTTAAACAGGGCTATCATATCACCTTTTAATTTTCTCTTCTCCAGGCTAAACATCCCCAGTTCCCTAAGGCATTCCTCATAGGGCATGGTTTCCAGACCCTTCACCATCTTAGTTGCCCTCCTTTGGACACGTTCCAGTTTCTCCACATCTTTTTTGAATTGTGGTGTCCAGAACTGGACACAGTATTCCAGGCCTTGAAAGAACAGCCAGGGGAATTCCACTGCCATCCCATCCCTCTCCACAGCCAGCATCTGCTACTTTCGCTGGGCCTGGGATAGGCACTACACTCAATACTCATTTGCTCTTATCCATTCGAGAAAGCAGAGGTCCTACTGAATATTGCATAGTATGAGTTCCTGTCATAATTTGTGTAATAGTTCTAGTGCAGAATAATTAAATCTTGCTATTTCCAAAAACAGATAATGAATTTTTGTATTTTCCAACAAACATGTTACTACTTCATTGTCTCCTGGGCTACATTTCTGATGTTGGCCTAAGAGTTGAGGGGCAGTTCTGCTCTGAGATCCTTTTGGATGGTCCCCCCCTTTTAAAAAAAAAATTCTTGGGGGAAATGGTGCCTTTCTAAAATTTATGCAGTTTCCCTTTCACTCTCAACACAAAGCTAACAAGAAACAAAGACTGACAGAAAAGGTTGAGAGAATATCCATTGACTAGGCGGTGGAAAGATGGTCCATTTTGTTGAAGCTTGGAAGGATCTTTCAGAAGGAGAGGAATGGGTGGAGAGTGCATTTGTATGAAAGTAGGCTTTGGAAAAGTATAAGAGAGAAAGAACATAAAGAAAATCCACTCTGGGAATGTCATTAGGAGGCATTGCAATTAAAAGTATGCAAGAGTTCTTTTGGAATGGGTTGACACTGCATTTTGCACTAAGAAAAATGTGCATTTGAAGTAAGACAGAGAATGGTCTTAGCTTGCTTTCACCATGATTTCTTACCAGCAGTTGAATGAAGCAGTCAATTGAGATGTTAAATGGTGAATCAAGGATTCTGCAGAAGAAATAATTTCAATGTTTTGAATAGAAAGCATCATTTCTCTGTCTTCTGAACATGGGAATTATTATTCTAATAACATTTAACATGATCTGTAAACAACCATCCCTGTTAGTTGCTGGGCATATACACTGGACCAAAGACTCAATACACCTCTGATTTATTGTTATAAATCTTGACTCTCACCTAGTTTTGTAGAAAATAGAATTCAACCCATTCTAGAAATGCCGTTCTCAACAATTGATTATGGGGACTATGTTTTCAACCGATAATTTGTGTTGATGATTCACCATCCAGCAAGTGTGTCTTCCTATTGCAAGTCCTGGATTCATTCCATTTTAAATTTATTCCACTATTGCTGGAGACTTCAGAGGAAAAAATCAGCAGAGAGAGGGGGCAGGGAGAGAGAGAGGTTGCACTGGAGAAATATCTTTTTGAGTTCATGATCAGATCACTTCTAAATGGAATGCAACTTTGGTATTAATGGTGTTGTGGTAAAGGACTAGCAAATGGCCACTGGCTCTGGGATCTAGCCCTGGTTCACAAGATGCTATTGTTTACATCATTAGGTTGCATTTGAACACATAACCATCTTCGTCTGTTTTTGCATTAAAAGGCAGTAAAGGAATCCAGAAGGACCTTTGAGATTACTAACTGGGGAAAATACATGTTAGCACATATTTTGCAGAGCATGCTCCACTTCTTCAGATTCATGGAGTGCCACAGAGACGTGACTTCATGCATGTGGTGAACCATAGTCAACAAAAGTTTAAACTAGACCTTACATTTGCCCAGGTAATTTCAAAGGTGCTACTGGATTCCTTTATCTCCTTTTATTACTAGGATGCACCATCTGGGTGATGTTGTCTGTTCCTTTTTGGATGTGTTTGCCTTTTAACATTTTGAGCTCTGCAGGTTGTTCATTTTTCAAACTAGCAAGGACATCTACTTTTCATCTTATATAAACAAATGCTTTATGTAGTAGCTATCAGCCCCTGGTTTCTGCTAGACAGAGATGACGTATCTGTTAAGTAAGCATTATGCCATTTAACAACTTCTAAAATTCAATAGTATAAGTACATGGAAAAATATATTAACTGTGTACATTGCACCCTGCTGTAACAGTTAACACTGTATTTAATAGTAGATTTGTATACTGGAATACATCTTACTGTTTAGGAAATGCAAGAAATATGCATTGAGTTACGTAAATGCCCTTTTTTTTTCTTTGTGATTTGGATCACTGAATTAGAATCACCAGGTTTTAACCAGTCCTTTTAATCAGTCCTTCCTGATAAGAGAAGCAGCTTTCATGCATATAGCCTGTAACTGGATCAGAGTACAGGCGTACCTTGCTTTAAAGTGCTTCACTTTAAAGTGCTTTGCTAATACAGCACTTTATACATTACATTACAGTTATACATTACAGCACCATGTTGTTATCCAAGCTCAGACTCTTTACAGCATTTGTGCACTTTGTGTTTCAATATTGTCTTCTGACATTTTCAAAAATATTATTACTTTTGCATCTATTTTTAGACCTAGCACCGTTGGCACTTAAAAATGATAGTGTACGTATGTTTTTAGTCTTTTAAATGCACTGGTTAGTGGGGGGGGGGGGAAGGTGCAAAACTATTTAAGATAAAATTTTCTGTATGGCAGTGGTCTGGAAGCAAACCTGTCATATAAGCAAAACATGCCTGTATATGTCCTTTGGAAAAGAAAGTTGAGGTGGGGAGGGGTGAGAAACAGACACATAAAAAATAGAGATTTTCCTGATACAGATTAAAGACATCAATGCAAGATTTGATATGTGCGTAACAATCTTTTGGTTCTGATTGCATGTCACATCCTTCTTAGTTTGTAAAAAAAAGTGCACAATATTACATGCAGTAATCTATCAGCAGGTAGTAAGTTATAACACATTATATCTTAATGTATATTATTCAAGAGAACAAAAACCTCGTGTCAGGTAGCTATATCATTGAATATTCTTCCATTTAAAAACCACACCACCACCATCAAATCTATACATAGCAAATTAGACTGTCTGGGTATAGAATTCTAACCTGGCCTCTTTCCTGAAGTAATGTGCAAGGACCTAAGAGTGCAGGGGTTTGCATAGATTTTCCAGATGCTGGTCTTTATGGATGGATGAAGGTTTAGAAATTATTGCTGAAAGTTCAGTGGAAATACAGTACGTCTCTGTGTAGTGGAGAAGACTGTGACCAGGTGCACTATGTACCTGCTGCATTTGCTATCCTGATTATGAACTATTGGGAAACTTTCAATGTGTCTCTGTGCTTTCCTTTTTTTATATATTCTTCTTCTTTAAAATGGACTTGGATTAGACAAGCATTCAAGTAGAGGACAGTTTGAAAGAGAGCATTGGCAGCCCTTCAGATATTTTCTTCTGTAAAGTATGATAAACGGCTGTCCTACACTTTAACCTGGATGGGAGCAGGGCTGAGCTCACCTGTATCACAGAGGGCAAATATACAGAGTCTATATTAAGGGTTGAAAAATATTTCAAAATGGTAAAATAAATAAATAAACAAACATGTCTTTCTCAAGTGTTGAGAAACCTTGATGAGAATTATGATAGATGGGGACTTGCAATTTGGGACTCATTCTATGCAAATCTTGCATTGTTTTGTACATAAAACAGTATTTCCTGTTCAGGAAACCACATTTGCTCTCTGGAAAACAATATTTATGTGCAGGGAGGAATATTAACTTCAGCACAGAAACTATTGTACTTGGGGGAGGGGGAAATTTGCACACACAAAAAGCACAGGAAAATGCTGTTTCCTGCATAGAAAATGTTGTTTTCTGTTTAAAAAAAAAATACCATGTGTGGATTTTGCACAGAATCAAAGACGTTTTTTTTGTTAGATGTATTCTGGGTCTGAGGACTTGATGTTCAGCCTGTTCTAAAGAAGATAGCATATCACCTAAATAAGCATTTGCAGATTTTGAAAAATGCTCGCTAGATGTCCATGGGATCTCAGTGGTAAAATTTACTTTTACAAACTGTGACTTATTTGCAACAGAACCTGGCCACATTGATCCATGCTGTAGTCACCTCCAGACTGGATTACTGTAATGTGCACAGTGTACCTTTGAAGTTTTGAAACTATAAGTTTTGCTGGGATCTGACTGGTTTATCTAGATGGAACTACGCTACTTCATTTTGGCTGCTTATTTGCTACTAGGTCCAGTTCAAGATGCATACTTTTAAAACTGCAAAACCTTGGAGTCTAAATGATTGGTAATCCTTTAATGGCACAGGTGGCTTATAGTCGGTACCATTTAATGGCAATGATACATAGCTATCATTGCTCTTGCCATAACGACTAAATCAAATTAAGTTGTCTCCCCAGTGAAAGATAAAGATATCCATAGAAGTTGCTACAGACACCTCTATTGTTCTAATGGTGACTTGAATGCAGTACCATCTAAAACCATAAATCTTTATGAAGTATTGCAGTATTTGCACTATAGAAACATGGAGGTATTGGTAGACTTAAAATAGTTAAGCATGAACTGTATACATAATCATTACAAGATTAAATACGCTTTCATTGCTTCTCTGTTCTAAAGAGTAGCTATGTTCAATATTAATAGATGAAAATATTTTCAAACATTTTTCTTATTATTTCTGTTTTAGATGGAAGACTTTATTTGAAAACTACTGTCATGTACTGAACCTATTCAACTGAAGAAATCAGAGCTACAATTCAAAGAACTCTGCAGCAAGGCATGCACCATTTTGGAAGTTCTGCAAAAACAAAGGTGCTTTCTGGGCAACTTGGCTGCTTCATGTATCCATGTGCAAATATTCTAAGCTCTCTCCAAGAGCATCCTCCATTTGTTTCCTGAGGCCTCTCCCTGTCTTGCAGAGAATGGTTCTACAACTGATGTAGCACACCTCTGGACAGCCAGCTAACAGGAATTTTGCTGTTGGACACCTCTTAGTACAGACTGGCCAGAGCAAGACTTTGCATTTCCTTTGCAGTGGAATGAAAACTGTGTCCTCTAATTCACTGAGCACATCAAGCAAAACTTCCACAGTGTCCACTTCTATACCTGAAGACTATTACGTCGTATGTAAACCAGCAAGACAGTTCAGAAGTGAATCTTTCAAAAAGGAACATGAGAATCCTACAAACACAGAATAGGAATAGACAAAATGTTACACAGGGTTTCCCCCCACTCCAAATTCTAGGAGAGAATCTTGTTTCCCCTGTTTTATGCCACATACTTTCCAGGAGACCTACAGAGCAGTATGTTACAGAAATCAAACACGTTTATCTTCGTGTCAGCAGGGGTGGGAGTTGCAGTATATAAACATGTTTCTATGATGTTTCTGTTCAGAATATCCTCTCTCTCTCAAAATCAATAAAGACGTTTAAAGATCTGTAATATTTTTCATTGTAAACTGGCAGTAGTTTGGGAAAGGGGGGGGGGCAACAAGACGTTGCTTCTTACTGAAACTGTTGGTCACATGTACAGTATATAACCACAAACCACACCCAGAAGGTATTATGTATGCAGTAGAATACTAGATTTTAGGAAAACAACAATTTTAGATAATACGTTTTGTCACCCTGTTGGTCTGAACGACACCTTTCTAATTTTAACGCATGCAGGCATGTAAATATTTGTCCTGAAGTCACAGTATTAATGAATGGGATTGGAAGCGTCTGGGGATGACTGGGGCCACTTTTATATGTATATTGGTCAGTGCTGAGAAACAGCACTTTTAAGAATGAATCGTGGCTCACGAACAAGTCAACCTGCCAGAAATATTTTTATATATTAATGTCATATTACTTCAACGTTGCTGGGGAAGGGGAAAAACTCCCAGAGGCTAAACAGACACTTGATGTTATCAGTCCAATACCATGTAGAACTAAGTGAAAAAGTTGAAGTCTTTTGTCCTTCCTACCTGCCGTGTCTTGGGCAAGGCTGGTTACGTGTTATTTTTACTGTCTTTATAAATGCTATGATATCTGTTCTCCATCTTTGTGCTCATAACTGGAAGCAAGCTGCAACACAGCGCTTATTATACTTTAAATTATCTTCTTTGCTCTGCATATTCCTCCAGGTTATCCCTTTAAAGACTACTTTGAAGATAAGTGTCACCATGTGTGATTCTGCTTTCTTCGTGTGTCATCTTTTATGCATATACAATATGCATGGTTGTATGAAAACTCGGATTCATGAACTCTTAAAATGCCTCACTTGAAGTAATGCAGATGGTCAAAACAATACCTGTTTCCAAATTTGAATAATTCTATTTTTAAAATTCAAGATATTGGTGTTTACAGTTTGTTAGCTTTGCTCATAACAGTATTTCAAAGCCTTAAAAATAATTTGGCCCATATTGGTTTTACATCTAGCATTTTAAAAAAAACCATCCTGTGGAATTTTTAAAGGTTAAGGACATTTTGTCAATCAGACTTTATTAACGGATACTTCATAACATCCTGTCATCTTTCTTTTATTTTTAATTGTGCTAAATATTCAGAAAATGCATATTCCTTTTTAAAAGTTCAATCTTTAATGGGTTAACAGCTAGATGGACTTTGTGGCAAACAGCTAAATTATTTATATGAGAGGAGAGGTTTTTTAAAAAATAATAAAATAAAAACTACAAATGAAATCTATAGTAGTATCTCCATTGCTCTTGCTCCTTGCAGAGAATCACTTGTAAGTAGGTTTAATCATTTTTACAGTGTATACGTTCCAGAATATTTGGGTATGCATCATTGTTTGGTTTGGTACATGCATAAATGGAAATGCTGAGAATAATGGGGAAAAGAAGTATATCTTATGAAAACAAGTGTAAATATTACGTTCATGAAATGCTACCGTATGAAGAATTTGGGTTTCTTTGCCCCTCTTTAGTTCATACAGTTTTTTTTCTTTTGCCTAGATTATGAGGAAATGTGTTCATGTTATTGTTTTAAATGCTTTTTGTAATCTTAAAAGATATTAATGTCTAGTTGTTCTATATTATAACCATCTTTGCGCTCTATGCAAGCCCTTGGAACAGAACATTCTCATCTTCATGTAGGACCTATGAAAATTGTCTATTTTTATCTATATATTTAAAGTTTTCTAAAAATGATAAAAATGTTATTATGAATTTTGTTGTACAAAATCTGTACAAAAATCTGTTTTTACATCATAATGCAAGAATTGGAAAAATTTTCTATGGTAGCCTAGTTATTTGAGCCTGGTTTCAATGTGAGAACCACGTTTACTGGTATTGTATTTAATTTTCCTTTTTTTCCCCTCCTCCTTTTCAACAATCTGCTAATAAAACTGTCTGAAATCTGCCTGTGACTTTATTTACAGTTCATCTTTATTGAATTTTGTGAAATGCGTAACATCGGAGGAATATTTACTTTCTAATGGGAGGCATCTTAAAATAACATAAGTCAGCTTTTTGCAATGCGAGGAGAACAATGCTGAATGATTTTATTTAACATGCAACTGCTTCTACCGCTAATATGAATTACTGTGGTGAAGGGAGAAAAACACATCATAAAAGCATACTCTGTGGTTATTGTTTAACAAGCAGATTTTCCATATTTTGTTTCTTGCCAGCTAAGCAAACTGCCCCATCTGCATGATTTATTTATGTACATTTCTCAGTTTATGAAGCTGTTATTTGTACCTTTCCCCCCTTATATTGTGATATTCCCAGGATTCTTATTTTACAAAGCTTTGTGCTGAATAATGTAAAGTGGACACATTGATGGAACAAAACATGTTATTTCCATAACTACAAGAGTGTAGATGATTTCTTGCTGTAACCCACTTTCCCGAGCATCTCTACCCACCCACTCTTGCTTTCTCTGTCAAATTCTCATCATCAGGTTCTGCAAATACACAGAAACTTTTAAAATCTTAATGCATTTTCTCACTTGACACATGTTAAACATTAGACAAGGATTTTAAAATAATGCAGCATCGCAGGATCAATTTATATGCTTCTGGGTATGAGGAAGATCTTTGAGAGATCTTTTCACCTCAAAGGGGTATATATATTTTATAATGTGCTGGCTATGTTCCTTGTTTTCTTTTAGATGTTTCAATGAGAGTTCGACTTTTGTTCTGCTGGTTTACATCCCTGCAATTCTGCAAACAATACTACTGATATAATATGTGAAGGCTCATCTTCCAGCACTCAGTCTGATGTAATTGGTAATAGAAGACCTTCCTTTAATGGCCTTGCAAAGCATTTTGTACATTACATTTGTCTTCTATAAGGTGTTATGCATGTAGGAAAATACATATTTACCATAATATATGACATGTGTACCGTAGCAGAATATTCTGCTGCATTTTTCAGAAGGTGAATATTAATAGGTAAAAAATGTTGCTTTCCTAATAGGTCACTTAACATTTGAAAACAAATCAGAAAGGTTTAGGGTTTATTTTTTATTATTATTTTTCATTAGCACTGGTGTTCCAGAATCCACACAGTCAAATACAAAAAGACATTTCATAGTGAAATAAGCTGTCATATTTTAAAATTTTCTTTATATTGGCAATCAGGCTCAGTGTTATTGTCACAGGAAAAGGTCTCTTTTCCAGGTTTTTTAAAAACTACCAACAGTTCTGGAACCATAATTATTACAAGTATACATATACAAATATGTAGCCAAACCCTATTTCTCCATTGAGAATATAAGTATTAGATAATAGGGGTGTACAACTTTCATGACTGAAGAAATGAAAGAAAATGTGTTTCATTTGGACTTAAGGCAACCTACCTTCAAGTCACCTGTTGATTTGCAGTGACCCCATGGCTTTAATAGGGTTTTCTTAGTGAAGAAATACTCAGAGGTGGTTTTGCTACTTCCTTCTTCAGAAATGTAGCCTACAGTTCCTGGTACTCATTAGTGGTTTCCCATCCAAGTACTAACCAGGGCTGACCCTGTTTAACTTATATATGAAATCATAGCTTACAAAATTTTAAACAGCGATAAAAGCTCACATTGCTAAAACACAAAAAAATAAAATATAATTAAACCATCAATAGAATGAAAAACAATTTAAAATGCATATATTAAAAGGGGGGGATGACATACAATAATAGGTCACATTATTAAAAGTTCTTCCTCGAAAGCAGTCAGTTTCCCAAAGGCCTGCCAAAAAAAAAAAAAAAAATCTTCACCTGCCATGAGAAGGACACCATGGAAGTGGCCCATCCATCCCCACTAGGATGGGAGTTTCTAAGAGCGGCCACCAAGAAGGACTTCTACTGTGTCCCTGTGCAGAATGATGGGACAGAGTGCAATAACTCAAAACTCCATTAAGCTCATATGGGAGAGTATAGTCCTTCAGATAATCTGGATCAAAATCATTTGGAGTTTTATAGGTCATTAACAGCACTTAGATTTGTATTAAATCTTAGTGTTAATAGATTTTTATTGTTTACTGAGGCATTAATTCCACTCAGTACTGCATCTAGAGAAGTGGGTTTATATCCACAAAATCTCATGCAAAAATAAAAACAGTTAGACCTAAAGGTGCTGCCACACATTTCTTCTTTTCTCCCCCTTCTTTCATTCACAGCCCTGTGTCACCACCCCTCATTTGTATGTCCTTTCCTTCCAGGCCTAACCCAAACAGTTGCTAGGGGGTACAGTGAGTATGCTGAATAGGTAAATGAGATTCCACCTTTTTCTTTTTTGTTTGTTGCTGACATGCTCCTGAGGATGTGTCTGGCAACAAGAAAAGCAGGGTTAGGACTTGGGCCATGTGTGTGTCAATATGAGGCCAGCTGCTGGGCGATGGGTCTCAGCGGATGTCAACGATACCCAGTCCTGGAACCAGCCCTACTTCTTGTGTTGTGTCTTGTAATTTCAGGTACGTTCCCATAAGTTAATGCTATTTCCTTGAACACATTTGTTCACAGTATGTAGGCAAAGGAATAAACAGGTGTGTTGGAACATTCAGATGCTAGGTTTTCTTGGCCTGCAACTATCACCTGTGGAACTGGGTTCTCAAACAGTATGTGGGGATTACAAATGGCAGGCTCCCTTATCAAATATGATCATAGCAGTGACAAGTGCTCAATCACCTTCTAGTCTGGGACAGAAGTGATGACATTGTCAGAGCAGTCAGTAAAATGAAACTCAGAGCTAACTTGTATAATACTCTCCTCAAAGGGGCTGTCTGCATGGGCCAAACACAACAACAAACCCAGGCTGTTTACATGACCCCTGTTCTCCTTACCATCCTGCACTGTTTCTCTTACTCAGAAACCCCGTCACCACATCTGACGCAGAAATAGGACACCTAGCCCTGTGCAGTGACAGCAGGCTTCTGAGTAAGAGCGATGGCACAGCAAGGTAAGAAGCATGCATCCCTAGTGGGTCCTGTGTCAGTGGAAGGATGAGTGTGTAAACATTCGCCTGTCCCTGCACCTACCCCAGGACCAACAAGGGTGAGCACTGGAGCAAGGATGGCATGGTTGTGCCCATGCTATCCTGGCCCATCTGCTAAGCCCCCATGTTTGCACCATACAGATTAATTATATGCTATGAAATATCTTGAACCTATACCCCCTCCAGATGTTTTTGAAGTTCATCTCCTTCCTTTCCATGCCAACATGGATATTGATCAGGAATGATGGGTTTTAGAATTAAGCATTTGGAAAGCCACAAGTTCCACCCCCCCCCCATTTAATTCTGATGCCTCTTTTGTAGCACTATTGTGTTATGATTAATATTGCTTTGAACAATTAGAAAGTTCTCTATAAATTACTACTACACAAATAGCTGGAGGAGGAAAGGCTACAAAAAAACAATCAAAACAAAATGCAGTCCCCATTAAAACCGAGCACATTATAACTTCCTACATTTCACCAATGAAAATCAGGACATGTGTGGGCAAACAACAGCAGAGCATAGTGGAGATGGGAGAAATTAGTGAAGAATACACAAGCTAGGAGAGACATCAGCAGTTTGTTTTTTCTTGAGAAGGGCAATATTTTGCCCCCTCTCCTCCTCTATCTCTTGCTGGGTTAACTGAGACCAAACTGCTTTTGCACTTTGAACTCAGTTTGCAGCAAATGAAGTAGTAAGCTGAGGACAAATTGGAAGGGAGAGACAAAAAGTGGAGCATTTTAAAAAGGCAGAGAATGTGGCACTCAGAAGATTGATCAGGATTGTCTCTGCCAAATTGGATATGAGACACATGCAAGCCAGACTTTGGAACAACAAAACTAGCTCACATTCCTTCTGAATTACTAGTGAAAGCATCTACCTGTGCACAAGTTGGATCTGAAAGTTAATAAACTGTGAAGGTATTATATTATGTTGGGGTGGTACAGACCATCCAAAAAGGGATGATCTGTAGTCACCCAAAGAAGTGCCGGGATGGGGCCTGGGCTGCCTCACCGGCAGCCCCAGAGGCCCAATCCTGGCACTTCTCCAGCCGTGGAAAAAGGGCAAAATGTCCCTTCCCCATGGCCTGGAAAGGGCTGTCCTTGGGGCTTCATGCCCCAAGGACAGCCCAAGTGGTGGACGACAGGGAGAAAGGGGCCTCCTGGCCCCTTTCTCCCTGCCTTCATTCCTGAGGCAATCTAGTTGCTGCGGGAATGATGCGTGCCATGAAAAGGAGCTCCCTTCGTGAGTTCCTTTTCGTGCTGCTGAAAGGGCGCGCTAGGCGCCCTCCAGCAGTGCCATGATGTCAGGTGTGCACTACATAATCTAAATGTGGTGCTTGCCATGACATTTTCATGGTGCATGTGTATGGACAGAGTCATTTTAAAATGGCACCACCCATACACGCTAGGGTTAGGGAGGGTGTGGCTGCTTCACCCTCCCTAAACCTATTCACGCCGCACAGACAGCCTTTTTAGGTCATCTGCATCAGGCCAAAGACAGTCACCTTTGAGCTGTGAGGCAAGCCTATCGCTCATATAAGTGAACAGTAAGGATCACAGAAATTCTGACATGAATGGAATACATTTGAGCAGAATCCTGTTTTGCTGAATATATATGATTGTGGGGTGCCTTGGGTACAAGTTCTAATGCAGCCCAGCCCTTACCCCAGTCTTTCTGTAGGTTAAAGTAGAAAGCAGTGGTGTCACTAGGGGTGTGTGGAGAATACATACCCCACCAGGTGACACCCCAGAGGAAGGGTGCTGCCTTCCAAGTCTGGTGGGACTCTGAAGGCTGCGGTGGGGGGGGGGGGATGGAGCCTGCATGCATGGCAGCCACCACACAGGACACCAAAGACCGGGGTGTGGCCAGGTGGGATGGGAGAAGGCAGTTCACACACACTGGGTGACACCAACCCTAGTGATGCCACTGGTAGCAAGCAAAACTGTATTGCATCCCACCATCCACAGTCCTGCAATGATGTTGCTAGGGGATTCTGGAAATTTTAGCCCCCAAACATTATTTTATCACGCACTGCTAGGAAGGGATGGTGTAACAGGTTCTTTGTGTACTTTTCTCCGTGAACATGATAACAATATAATGTGGCACTACACCTCAGAGAAACAGCTCCCACACTATGTAAGAAATCAGAACTAAATTTTAGTGTCAAGATCATCCCAGGTTGTCCTTTACAGACTAATATCTGTTCCTCACCTGATTCCCAGCATTGGGACAAAACATCATCATTGGGACAAAATGATGGTGTTGGGGATAGCATTGAGTGTAATGGGGTTTGGCATAGGGGACAGGTTCTTATCCCATGTCATCCCAAGTCTTATTTCAAAGGAGTTCACCAGAAAATCTAAGACCATGTGTGTTTATGCAGCTGAATGAATGAGTACTATCTTTAGGATGTCATACTTTGGTTGCATCATAAGGAAAAATGGAATTATTAGAAAAGTTAATAATGCTAGATAAGGTGGAAGACAGTGAAGAAGATCACATGCCAGAAATCAGTGAGAACATGGACCTGGGCCTGCAGGATCTCAACAGAGAGGTTGAGAGCGTAGGATCTTGGAGAAGTTTCATCCACAGGGTCACCAAGAGTCGAAGTCAACTTGACAGCAGTTAGCAGCAACAACATCTTTCGCAGGCTGATGTGCTTCCAATAAGCTGCTAGGTCCATCCTTTTGGAGGGTGAAGACGGGAGGAAAGGAGAAAGCATCAGTTGCATTTGTGTACTATGCTATGCTCTAAATATATGACATGTAAAGAGTATTCTCCTTTAATCCAAACTGACAAAGCTTCATTTAAAATTTCATTTGAAATTAATTGTGTAAATCATTGGCGAGGTTATTTTATTAGTATCAGTAAGCATTTGGCCCATGAATTTGATTACTGAATTAATCAGATTGTTCTTATTTATTAATTCATGCTGTCAGTCCAGTATTCTAAGTATCGGAGGGGGAGAGGGTGTATGCAGGAGTTTAATCTGTCAGTACAGGCATCTCTCCCCCATCCAGCCCAATTTAAACATGTTCCTGGGCAAGTGAGAGAAAACTACACATTTCAGTTGCACTAAATATTTTTAAACTGCATTAAAACTATGATCATCTGCTTCACACATACACTGTGTAACACTGCACTGTGACATTAATGCTCAGGTTTAAGTTGCACTTAATAAATTTAAGCTGACTTAGAATTATACTCAATTGAGAACAACACTATAACACTCTGCACTGGCAAGCTGAAGGCCCATATTAAACCAAATGTAAGTACATGCAAGTAACCTTATATTACATAAATTTTGTCACTTTTACCTCTGTTGACAGATAGGTCAAACACAGACAGCACAGAGTGGTGGGCAGGGCTGCTGCTAGTCTTTTAGAAGTCCATTTTCTTGGCAGTCCTCAGTCAAGATGAAACAATGCAGAAGTTGCTGATGGGACTTGAACAGACTTGCTTGTGGGCTTCCCATAGGCATCTTTTTGATACTTTGAGAACAGAATGCTGGCTTATTCTTATAGGACTGTTATGTTTCTAAAGATACACACACATGAGATCTACTTATTCTCAAATTATTATAGCTTGGCTTTTCTCCAAGACTGATGCAATTACTTTCAGATTGTAACCCTTTTAAGATATTCTCAAGCATATGCTTGGATAACCTTACAACTTTGGCCACATCATGGGCTGAACCTATGGACCCATCTTTGGCTTGGATGGAAAGAGAGATGGAAAGAGAGACAGTCTCAGAAATGGCTAAGCCCCCTACAGCTACCACCAAGAAAAGAGTTAAGTGGGTGTCATACTTGTTGGTGACATAATCCTTTCATTTCTCTTTTTCATTCAGTTTTGAAAATGAAAGGATTGCACATATGCTTATCAAGTCATGTGTTCTATGATGGCAAGGTCAATGAGATATATGGTGCTCTTGCTAAAACTTGCAATCCATGATGCATGACTGTTGCAATGTTATACTGATGCCTCTGTTATATGGGTGTTAATGGCACAGATTTAAAAATGTTACATCCCACATACTGTTTGCGCAGCTTTTTTCTATTTTGCAATGTGTGCTATTAAACTCAGTGAATTATGGGGAACTGGAAGAAAAGGGAAGGGCTCAAGCCATGATGAGTTTTTACATGCCAACAGTATCATATTTAATAGCTTCACCCAAGGTATTGTACTTATTTGATTCAAGAGGTTGTGGAGGAAGGAGGTGAAGGATCTACATCCAGCTTTCTCAGCATAAATTTGACTTCAGAACCAGAATGGTGATTTTTTTTTTTTATTATTAATGGCGGGTCAATAACTAGTAGGCATGACTGCTGTTGCCTATAGCTCATTAGTAGTAGATGCATCTCATTATAAGTTGCTGCTTGGGGGCTTCCCATAGGCATCATTTTTGATACTATGAGAACACTATGCTGGCCTATGCTGGACCCACCTATTCTTCAGTTATTACAGCTTGCCTTTTTTCCAAGACTGATGCAATTACTTTCAGATTGTAACCCCCTTTTTGACATTCACAAACACATGCTTTGGATAACCTTACAACTAAGCAGAACAGACCATGAGTCAGTGTGGTAGTATGATTGGAACATCAGACTTAGCACTACTTTATCCAAGTTCAAATCCTCACTTACATGAAGACAACTGCATGATCTATTGTACTTTCTTAGCCTAACCTAGCTCACAGAGTTGCTGTGATGATAAGATAAAATAAATCCCCCTGTAAGCTACCTTGATCTTCATCACAACAAAAGGGTGTAATATACATTTAAGAGGGAAAAGGAAAAACAGTGTGTGTGTGTCGGTTTCCTTGTGAATCTATGAAGTGTGGAGAAATTCTATCACAGGACTAGAATGAGTAAAATAAAAATGACTGAGTAAAATTCAGTAAACTATTTTAAACTCATTTATTTCTTTAGTGATTAGATCCTTTTATTGGGATCTTTTTTTGGGATAAAAAACAATGCTTGAATGTTATCAAGCATGCAAATGTAAATAATTGCCTAGATCTAAACCAGGTGAAAGACTAAGGTTTCTCTCATCCCAGGAGCCAAACTAGGTAATGTGGGCAAATTCTTTCTACACTTAGCAAACACAGAATATAAAAACAGAGGAATGCAGGAGATAGGACTGTGGCTATAGCTTCAGCACTGGAATCACAACCAGGGATGAGAGACTGAGTTGTATCCTATGATGCATAGCTTACCAGTGCAGCAATGCTTAGCCTAGGTCTGCAAACTTCTTTTCCCATACTCATACCTCATTCTTTTCAATGCTGAATAACTAAACACTGGGTGGCAGGAACTAGACAGCAGAGCTAATCCTAGGCCTTTCATCTCTCTCTCCCACAATCTTTGGAACAATTCTGCACAAGAGACCAAAAACATAACACAGCCCAAAGTAGGCTTCCACTTCCTATTTGAACATTTGGAAATAGAATTTTAACTAAAATTAACCAAAGCTTGAATTAACCAATTGCTGGGCTAGAGTATAGCGAAAAAAGAAAAGCCTTGTGTACAATCATGTTCTGTTGGAAATGGAAGGGTTGCTAGTAGTGCATCAATGAGTCTTTTCTTGAAACTGTGTACACAATGTGTTTTTGTTCTGTGCCTTAAAGTTGTTAAAGCTTATGGCGACCATAAGGTAAACTTATCATGGGGTTTTCTTGGCAATATTTGTTCAGAGGTCGGTTGCCTTTGCCTGCTGTGAGGCTGAGAGAGTGTGACTTGCCCAAGATCATCCAGTGGGTTTCCATGGCTGAGTGGGGAATCAATCTCTGGTCTCCACAGTCCTAGTCTAACACCCAAACCACTACACCACACTGGCTCTCTCCAGTAATGTGTTTATGTAAATCTAATACCACAGGATAATCTGCTATGGCTTCCCACTTTAGATTGTTCTGTAGATGTAGAGTTGGGAAGCCTTTGGCCTTCCAGATATTTTTGTCTACAGCTCCTATCATTCTTTACCAGTGACCATAGTGGATGGAGCTAATCGTCACTGTAAGCTCCCAAACCAGGAGAAACAAGTGTCCCATCCTCTTCTGTATAGCAATAGCAACAGCAGTTACATTTCTATACTTCTTCATACCGAACTACTGCTTTATCACACTAAGGGGCAAACAGGATTTAAACGAGAGTTAAATGAGAGTTAAACAGGAAATGTTCTGTGATAAACATAGGGCATTTCCTGTTTAACTCTTGTTTAACTTTTGTTTAAATCCTGTTTGCCCCCTAGTGGGATAAAGCAGTGTGTCTAAGCAGTTTACAGTGTGTAAGCTAATTGCCCTCAACTGAGTTAACCCAATCGAACTCACAACCTTGTGGCTGCCATATTGGCTGCAGTAGTGGCATCTAACCACTGTGCCATCAAGGTTCTGCAGCATTATCACAAATGTTTGCAGCTACATGCTACATTTGTAGCTCCCCCTCCCCATGTTATCATTGCTCAGGTCAAACAGTAATTTAGTGACACACACGATAGTTACTTTGAACAAAGGCCTGAGAATGGAAACCCAAGTTAGGACTTTTTCCTTCCTGGTTTTATTCTTTTACAGCTGGAGAGGTAGAAGGCTGTTCCAAAAAAAGCATATGAATCATGCTGCTCTTCTCCTAAGCATAATACCCATGTGTGGATTTATCAGCAGACTTTCAGTTTGATAAACTGTTGGCATGTAAATATTTCCTTGAAGAAATTCCAGTCCAGCTGCTTCTGTTTACAACTCTATCAATGGTTAACACCATTGAATGTGTGCTGCCAGGATCTCTATTATAATTGCAGCATGTCTAATTGTAGATTAATTAAAAAGAAGAAGAGAAGTAAATCATAAAAAGGTTCTGGAATTTAGAGCAATGCTAGGATTTTCATTTGTTGTCTGAAGTGTACAAAGTTCCGTTCATCTACTTTCCTTCTCCCAACAAACTCTTCCTTAATTTTTTATTGGTCTAGTTTCTTTTCTTATTGGAAACTCTCAATGTAATGCACTATTCAGTTGAAATAAAGGACTTTGGTCCCACTTGATTTACATGGGTACAAATCCTATTGATCCCTAGGACATCATAAACCCTTAGAAATAATTTTTAACCTAAACCATGCTGAACTATGTACCCTTACATTCGTCCCTTTGTGACTCTTTCCTTGCCCAACCTATATTTACTTCTGTTCACTCTAAACCTCCTTTTGTAACCTCTAGAACTAAATTTAGAGAGAGGAATTTTATTGTGTTCTGTTACGTTGCTCTGTATTTTAAATTCAGAAGACAGTGGAAGAAGAACATATTTCTTGAACCTAAAAACCTTTAATATCTGTGATCTTAACGAAGGTACTACAGTATCATTCCTTCTCAGTACGGAAAGTAATTATTCCACATTATGATTCTTACTTATATCTAATCATGAAAACTCTATAGATCTACCCAATAGAGCAGATTTAATAGAGTGCGTGTATACTTCTGCTAAAGTCTCCTACACATGTATGTAATTGAATAACATTAACTAATATTATACATAGAGTGTAACCCTGTAGGTAAAGTATGTCAAGAGGATATATATTTTGGACTCTTGTTGGTGCACTTCACTGGTACTTTTAGTGGGATCATGGCAGAGGGCCTACTCAGTGGCAGCTCCCAAATGCTAGAATTCCTTCTCAGGAAGCCAAGGATACTTCTTTCTTTTTGCCTTTTCAGCATCAGGTGAACATATTATTTAAGTAAGCTTTTAGGAACTGACTTTTTAATAATGGCTTTTTATGGTGCCATACTGCCCTTATTCTTTCCCTTACCTTGGATCAAATATTGATCAGAATGGAGATTGCAGTCAAGAAATCAGAAGAAGAAGAAGAATGGGAAGGACAGCTAAAAAAGAACTAGATAAGATCGTAAAGTGTAAAGACAGATAATTGAGCACTAAAGTAAGAATTGTCCAAGCCACTGTATTCTCCGTAAGCATGTATGATTGTGAGAGCTGGCCAGTGGAAAAAAAAAACTACCTGAAAGAAAGTCAATTCATTTGAGATGTGGTTCTGGAGAAGAGTGCATGGAGAGCCAAAAAGATCAATAAATATATCCTAGAACAAATCAAACCTGAATTATCTCTGGAAGCCATAATGACGAAACTGAGGCTGTTGTACTTTGGCCACATTGTGAGAAGGCATAACTCATTAGAAAAGACAGCAATGCTAGGAAAGGTAGAAGGTATTAGAAAGAGAAGAAGATCTCATGCCAGATGGCTGGACTCAGAAGGCCACAAGCCTGAATCTGTAGGACCTAAGCAGAATAGTTAAGAACAGGTGGTCTTGGAGATGTCTCACACAGAAGCCATTTTCTTATGGGGGAAATGTATCATTATCCCCCAAAATAGAAGAAAGCAGTAGCATCCCAGAAATGCTTGAAGTTGCATGATTGCTTATCAGACTCACAAGCGAAACAGCGTGCATCTGAGGGGGAAAGGAGCACAAATGCAAACTTAGTTATCGCACGAGTACGTACTCATCAAGTTTGTGATTTTGAATTAGCGTGTTTGTGCATGCGCAGAGCGAGGAGTATTGTGTCACAAAGATTTTACACCTCCATTTCAATACAAGAGCTTCCTTTACTCCAGGGCTACTATACTGGCTGTCAGAGTCTATATAAGTCTATATGAGGACCCAAGGAAACCCCCTGAGTTAGAGGTGAACAGGAATAAGGAGGCATACTCAGGCTTCATCCTCCCCTCTCCCTTGTTCTTTCCTCCTTGAAAAATAGCTGCTTTCCTCTCGACAGTCAGGGAAGACAAAGGAGTACTGGAAGCATACTCACAACAAAGAATCATGGGAATTGAAGTTTGTTTCTCATGGGGAAATCTTATGGTTGAATTGGAAATGCCTTTCACAGTACCAGTAACTCAATTGTGAAAGGAATACAAATTTGCGATGGAAATGGACTTGCAAATTTGGTATTTTTGGGAAAGAAGCTATTTCCGGGATCTCACGCATTTCTGTTTGGAATGCAACCCATTTGTCGTGTGAAAGTGTTTTGTGAAATTACATGCAATACATTGGATAACCCTGGATTCTCACTTGGTAAACTTTTCAATTTTCCCTGTGTGATAAAATCCAGAATCACCATTGGCAGAAGCTGTCTCAAGGGCAGTTAATAACAACAACAACACAACAACTTTTTAAATGGTTTTACTCTTATGAGTTTAATACCACTTTAAATTAATCTCAGTTTTTGTATATTTTATCTCTGTTTTAATGTAATAATTTCTATTTTATAAATTGTCTTGAATCCCAGAAAAAAGTGTAGTGAGCAGGCCGAGGAAACAGCCAATCACAGAGCACCTGGAGTCCAGCCAATGAGAAGCTGGCTGGGCAGGGCTATAAAAGAGCCTCGACAGGGAGCAAAAAGGGGTTTTTGTTGTTCGAGTTTTTGAAGGGAAGAGACACCTTGGAGGGAGGGTGTGCTCTTAAGGTTCCTGTGGGTTAGTTTATAGACCAGGGAAGGGTCTGAGAAGTCCAGGAGGGACTAGATAGGCTTGAGGGATTCTAGGGAAGAGAGGCTCAGAATAAGCCTATAGGTTTTAAGGAAGATTTTGGCCTTAATACTGGAGATAAGGTTGCCTAAGTGGCTGTAGTATTGTTGCTTAAGAAACGTTCGTAACTAAGGAAACAAGACAAGCAAAACTTTAATTATATTTCATAATTTATTTCTTTATTTTACAAATAAACTTTATTCATGTTTTGAAATAACACTTGGCCTCTGTTGAACTAGTGAAACACGCTACCAAGGATAACAGTGCCTCAGTAGAAGATAGGTGGTGGGCGAACAAGAGAGGGTTGTCACGTTTCAGTCGGTTTGCACCACAAAAGGTGGGGTATAAATAAATGGATGGATAGATGATATTGGACGGGTAGCAGAGATGGTGGTGACAGGAGGAAAAGAGCTCCAGCTGCTTTGAGCAGGTAGCTTTTGTCCACCTTCTACTGCATCAACCTGGAAAAAACGCAGCTGTGAACATAGAGTGCTAAAGGTGTACTGGCTAGAGTCTGCATACCAAGGAATCTACTATATAAAAATTCAACTTTGAAGCAGCAGGATAACACTACTGCAGTTGTTTGTGGTGATGATAAAAGGATGGGTGGCTAAAATGGTTTTACATGCCAGCTCAACCTCTTACTTGGCTAATGGCAATGCAGACGGCACATTGAAGGCTGGCGGGGCAGCTTCTTGAGTTTCCTCTATCATTTTGATGGACACCTCACCAGTTTCTACAACATATTTCTTTGTCTTCTTTTTCAATAAAGCTTTCACATTCAGATGTGTGCAAGTGGAAGCTTGTAGGACTATATTCCATAGTTCTGGGAAGGGGGAGTTTAATCTGTCTTGCAGAATTAAAGCAGTTTGACACCGCTTTAATTACTATGACTCCAAGCTATGAAATCCTATATATCTAGTTTGTTGTGGTACCGGAGCAGTATAACAGAGAAGGCTAAATATCTCACAAACAACAAACCCCAGCATTTCATATCATTGAACCAAGGCAGTTAAAATGGTGTGAAACTGCATTATTTCTGCAGTGCAGATTGGAGCTCAGATGCACAGCTCACACACAGGGTTTAGCGGGTGACAAAAATAAATAAATAAATAAATAAATAAATTTGCAAGTTGAAAACTGGGAAAAAACTGCTGGTGGGCCTAGTCTAAGTCTAGAGCAATACATGCACCTTCATGATTCCTTACAAGAAAGGTCCATTTTGTTCAAGTGGATTTATTCTCTAGTAAATCTGGCTAAGACTACAACCTTGGTCTCTTTCAGAATGTTTGTTTCTTCCATATTTGAATTCTACCACTCACTCATTCCTGCTTAGATACAACAAATGCACCATTTTGCAGTCTGGAGAGGGAGAATATCTCAGAAGGCAATTTTTCTTCTCATCTGATTTGCTAAAGGAAACCTGTTTAAGAGGAAACACTGCCCTCATCCATGGCAATGGTGACAACTGAGCACTACAGCTGCATTATTATATTGAGCATTAGTCTAATAAACATTTGCTGAAGTTTTTAATGACAAAGGCTGCTTCTTATGGTGTTTGCTTTCTTACAGCCCCCCAACAGACTGACCCCACTCTTCAATGTTTGAATGTCAGGAACTAAAGTATACCATAAGGAGAGTGTAACTCTTGCTTGAGTGTATTATTGATTACATCTAACATTCATAATGTCACTTGAAAATATTTAACCGAATGATTCATTCACTTTACACATAATCAGCTTGCGAGTTTTATGACTAAGTATGACACTATGAATAATACATTCAGTCACCAGAGTCTGATATATTTATCTTTCTCAAGTACATTAACAGAAATGAAACACTGTCCGATAACATGTTGCAGCACTGAAATAACATTGGCCTGCTAAGGAGGAAATGACTTTATTTAGAAAATAATTAACCTGGCAAGCATCTAATAAGTGAGCTTCATTTATTTACCATATTTGTATTCCTCTAAGGAGCTTGGAGCTGCATATATTGAAATCCATGCCACTGTAACCTCTAAACAACCCTGTGCATGAGAGAAGGCCTATACTGGCAATGAGGATAATCAACCTCTTTCTCAGAACTTGAGAGTGAGGAGGAATCTGTATATCAATTTTTACATTATATCTCCCAGAATCTACTCTGACCATGCTGACTAGTGGATTGTGCAAGTTCTCCTCTTTCTCCCTTAGGTAGCTTGGTCAAATGCCCCAGGAAAATCCACAACCTGGTCTTGTAAACGGAAGGTAATTCTTCCCAGAACATGTCATTATGGAAGTTCCATTCCATCTAATCATTATTTACTTACCCCCATCGTTTCCCTAAAGATATTCTACAATGGGGAAACTAGATCTCCTGGCTGGCCCTTGCCAATTGGAACCCATTCCATTTCTCTGTATTCTGCCCTAATGTGTATAGGTTACACATCAAGACAATAAAATAATTGGGCACACCCATTTCTTTAAGAGTGATCCATGATCTACACAATCAAAGGCTTTAATACAATCTAAACAGCACAGACTTTTTTTCCTCTGAAATTCTTTGGTGCACTCTACAGCCAATGTATGTTTGCAGTGTGATCTCTAATGTCTTTTTCTTTCCCAAACTCAGCATGGCCATCTGGTATGTATCTCTCCAAACATGGTAAAAGTATATGTTGTAGAATTTTGAGCACCACTTTGCTTTCATGGGAAATTAGTGCAGTGGTCCTGTAGTTACTGCAATTTCTGATATCACCTTTCTTAGGAGCTGTAATGTATGTTTAGCATTTCCAGTCTGTAGGGGATTGTTTTGTTTTCCATATTTTTGACAGATTTCTTTTAGAACTGCAGTAGATTCTGTCTTTGTAGCTTGAAGCAGCTCTATTGATATACCATCAATAGTTGGTGATTTATTTCTCTGAAATGTCTACTTCATTTTCTAAAATTCTAGGTTTATCTTCAAATGGTTTCTCTTTTAATATCTTATATATAGTTCTTCAAAATAATGTTTCCATCAGCTTTTTATTTGTACTTGGTCATGTAATGTGCTCTCCACTCAATGTATAGCATTTCAATTCTTGGTTGAAATTTCCTTTAAGTTCTCAGATCTTGTAGAAAAGGATGCATATTTCCCATCCTTATCTTCTATTTCTCTTCATTGATTATTATAGTATATTATATTCAAATCACTGGAGATTATCACATCGGGGGGGGGGGATGTCAGTGTCCCGTCCCTGTCTCATCCTTCCTGTGCAATCATGGGAAGGACTTTCAGATGATGTCACACTTATCTAGACATTATCACGACTGGAAAGCGTGAGTGACAGTCATCACATAAAAGACTTCCATATGATGTTGTGCTGATCCTGTCACTGTCCCATCATTGTCCCATCATTAAAGTGGCATTGCCTGGCATTTTGCATTAATGGGAGTTCACGTTAATGCAATGCTGATTCAATGGCAGGATAATGACAGGATCAGTGCTACATTATGAAAGGCTTTTGTGTCATCACTGTCATGGATCGGGTAAGGACAGGGGAGTGATACCATCCCTATCCCATCTGTGTGTGATAATTTCCACTGAACAATTGCATTCCAGGTTCTGATTCTATTTCTGTCACTATTTACTTTTGCTTTTTGTCTGTCCTTAACTTTTTGTCTGTCCTTAATCCAGCACCACCCTACCACCACCCCATCCAGCTAGCTGCCTGAGAGGGTGCGGAAACAGTTTCCCCTGCTGGAGTCCTATCAAATCTTGGCTTGCTGCTTCTGGATCCAATGCGATGCTGCAAGGATGTCTTGCTGCTTCCAAGATGGTATGGGCAAGGAGTAGGAAAGGGGGAAGTAGCTGGTGCCATGCTGTGAAAATTCAGGGTGAGCAGGTATAAGGGTGACACCCTTCTCAGTGTGGAGAATTCACATGACAAGTGCATGCTGCAAGAGGGAAGGAATTTCTTCCTTCCACTTGACTTTTTCTCCATCTGCTCCACCTATAGAGTACAAAACAGTCTGGGCTTTTTTCCTGCTTCCCCCCATGGTCCCTCGACAAGGAGTCCCATTCTTCCTTGCTTGCCAGTGCTGCAGGCACTCTGTATGCATTCAGAGTCACTACAAGCCAAGCATGGTACTAGTCCCCAGAAAAGCAGCAGAGGTATGGAGCAGAGATTAGTGGGGAGGACTCACCATGGCCACTGCTAGTCTTCCTCCTCCTCACCTCCTCCAGCTGCACCCTTCAGGTAAGTAGTCTGACCTGACCAGAGGAGGGGGCAGGGAACAAGAGGAAGCAAGGTCCAGCGTGGTTCCCAGCCAGCCAACCAAGTAGCACTCTTCCTCTTGCTGACTTTCCCACTCACCATGCTCTGCCCTGTGCTGCCATCATACCATCCATGTCCGCCCTTGTTCCATCACCACCACCCATAGCAGAGAGTGACCCTCTCCTTCTGGGTGCTCCCCACTTCCCCCTGACATCTTTCCACAGCAACAACAGCACCCCACCCCCATGGGTTTGGCAACTATGAACCTAATTATGCCACTAAACAATAAGAAAAGAATGGAGAGAGAAAAAAGATTGTCCCACACCCAATTATGACTGTAATGAAAATAAAAAAGGAATATATATATATATTATAATAATACAGATCCATCCAAATAATCCTACTCAAATTAGTAGTGCATAGTATTTCATCATTAGATTTCTTACTACTCAAAAAAAAATCAGTTGGCTTAGCCTTTAGAAACCATGTTCATTTGGCCATTTGGGCTAACTCAGCAACCTTAACAATTCTATCTTCCATCATTGGTGTTTCAGTCAATTTTCAAGTTAAAGCAAACAATATTCTTGCAGCTGTTGTCATAGATCAAATAAGCGATCCACATCTACTATCTAGTTCTTTATCCATGATGGCCAACAGAAACATTTTTAGTAACATTACAAAATCTACTTTTAGAATTTTCTGAATTGAAACATAAATCTTGGACCAGTAAATTTTCACCTTCTTACAAGTTCACCACACATATATTTATAAAAAAAGATATCCCTATCTTGACATCCCTAATTTTAATTGGAAACATTCTGTGCCATTCTTGACAGCTTATTTGGGGTTAGATACCGTCTATATATCATCTTATACAGTTTTTATTTTAAACTACTGCACAAAGTAAATGTTGTATCTTTGGCCCACATTCCCCCCACCACCACCACCACAATACATCCATGTAGATGTTATGCCCCAAATTAATTGTAAATTAGACTGTTTGCACTAAAAACTAATGGAAAAATTAATCTCGTAAACAGGTTTGCACCAGTGCATTCCATCTAAGCATAGAGTGAATGTTATAACAAAGCAGGCAGGGAGTGGGATTTGCCTTTGAAGGAAAAAAACATGACCTCTTATTTACTCACTCATACCAAATTATTATCAGGCACATTAATTCTTTTTTGCCTAATCTCGAGCAATTTGCTTTTATGCAAAACTGGTTCTGCATTATTGAACAGAGAGTCTCATCTTGATTATTCGTGGCTGGTTTGACTGTAAGTACAATCCACCCTGACTGTAAGTCCACCCGTGGGAGCCAAACAATTTGGTTGTTATTATAATGATGTGGGGCTTGTCATAATGTGGTTAGAGTGGTGTCTAAGGGAAAAGAGAGGTGAGCCAGCAGTCTCTCTTAAAGGTTCATGCTCCTGGCTCTCTTGCTGGCCAGGCACTGAGCAAAGTACTGCAGCCTTTTCGTTCTCTTCAGTGCAAATCTTCAAGGAGTGAAGTATCCTCTCATGGACTGCTTTGATCCTAATAAGAGTGCACGTTTGGAACATGAAAAAAATGCTGTATCTGTTCCTTCAGGCAATTTGTTCAGAGCACAATTCACATCTGATGAATACTTGGTGACACTGAATGGTCCAATGAAGATTGGTGCTAATTTCGCAGTCCTGCTCTCATTTGCATATGTGCATGTCTGGTGATGGTGGTCTATTGTCATTTTTAAAAAACTCCCTTCTAACCAGGTCATGAGCTTTTGCAAATCAGCTCTATCTCTGCATTAGCCAGGGCTTGTGCTCTGACTGCCAATTTGCTGCGGCAGTAGGATGTAAGATTCCTGGTACCTTTCAAAACCAAATATCTATCCCTTGTTAATGTCTAGAAGGAGTACGAAATGCAGGACATATAACTGTGTGGTGATTTTTCCTGACCCACCAACCCAGCCGCCATCAATGAAGTGGAGTGGAAGCAGACAGAGGTACAGTGTGGTGGTGTTACCTCATACATTTTACTAGGAGGTGAAAAATTAAAGAGGCAGAGTTCCACCACAAAGGGCAGTCAAATGTTTCTGGTAATGTCTAGCCTTGATCTAGGGTTATTTTTTAACATTAGACCTAAGAAGGCATTCCAGACCATAAGACTGCCATACAAAACAAAACTTGGTTCACTGAATAGCAAGTCACTTCCTGTTTTTCAAGCATATCTTTACTATGCAGCCTCACATTCATGTAGTGAGATCCATTGAGTTCAGCGGAATTGATATTCTTTTGGACAAGAACAGATTGGCACTGGTAATTGCCAATATTCACTCAGTTTTATCATACTTAAATAAATATTCTGACACTAGAAAAATAGATTGCTTTCCACAGGTTTGAAAAGTTTTTATTAAAATCAAACTTCTTAGTTTTTGTTTCTTCTTGTCAACTAAGTTAATAACTTTTAGTTAATATATTATCTGACCTATTCCCAAACTAACTTATTATATCATTCTGTGAAGGATCAGTACATTAACACAGTTTTGACTTATCTCAGAAAGGACTGTTTTTAATAGTCCCTCCCCTCCAAAACTCCTTAAGTCCTCTTGGGCAGATTCCAGAGGGTGATGCTCTACAAGAAAAAGAGCTTAATTGTGGTGTCCCAAAAGGTGCCATTCTGTCCCTGATGCTATATATATATGGCATGGGGTGGGGTATTAACAGTACACTGATGACACCCAGATATATGTTTCCATGCCTCAGTCTTCAGCTTTGACTTCAGATGGTGTCTGTCCTCTCAATAATTGTCTTTAAGCAGTAATGGACTGGATGAGGGAAAACAGATTGAAACTGAATCCAGACAAAACAGTAGTACTCACAATAGTGGCCCAAACCCAGGTATCAGGATACATCCTCCAGTCCTGGATGGGTTACACTCTCCTCTAAGGACTGTGTTCACAGTCTTGGGGTGCTCGTAGAGCTGTCCTTCCAGATGACGAATCAGGTAAATGCAATGGTCAGGAGTGCCTGTCATCAGCTTTGGCTGATACGACAGCTGCACCCCTTCCTAGAAGTCAGGGACCTTGAAACTGTAGTGCATGTGCTGGTAACCTCCCATCTTGATTTCTGTAATGCACTCTACATGGGGCTACCCTTTTGCTTGATCTGGAAACTGAAATTAATACAGAATATGGCAGCCAGATTGATCTCTGGGACAACTAGATGAGACCATATGACACAGATCCTAAGATTTCTCCACTGGCTGCCTATTAGTTTCTGAGCCCAGTACAAAGTGTTGGTTATCTCATTTAAAGCCCTAAATTGCTTGGGTCCAACCTATCTTTGAGACCTTCTCCTTCCGTACAAGCCACCCCATGCTCTCGGGTCCTCTGGGAGGAATTTGCTTCAACCTATGAAAACTAGATTGGTGGCAACCTCCCAGAGGACCTTTTCAAAAAGCACTTCCAGATTATGGAACAGCCTGCCGGAAGAGATATGTCATATAACCACCTTAAACAGCTTTAAAAATTTGTTAAGATGCATCTCTTAATATTTGTCATGACAATTAATTACTGAAATCTTTAGGTGATTAATCTACTGTTTGAGCTAATTAAAAAAGAGGCATGTTTTACTTTAAAGATCCATGGATCCATTCTGCATTATATAAATATAAATAATATAAATATAATTACAGATTCAAATACTATTATATACAATAATAGAATATATTAAAAATGCACAATACTATTATATACAATAATATAACATATTACAAATGTCAATGCAATTGGAAAGTGAGGGAGATGCAGCATTTCTATTTTTTTTACCCTTCTTTCTATAACCTCTTCATTCCCCAGCCTTCTCTTCTTTTTTCATGCCTTTCATGGCCTTTCCTTGATATATTTTTCAATAATGACACTTTGGGGAGCAATTCTATAGGGAATGAGATTGATCACCCATTCATATATGTGCTGATATGCTGTTTAATGCTAAGCTGGTGAACCATGAGCTGTCATCAGGGAGGGCATCAAGCTAACAGAGTGTGTCATGCCACTCTCTCTTCAATACACCTAGCAACAATGATAATTTTAAGAATCTGTGAGCTCCTGATGAAAGAAGTCATTGATGATCCTTTTGGTAAGAAGCCAGGAAATCCTGAGGGACAGACTCAGAACAGATCCACAGTTTACTTAGTTGCGACCATATTTTGAATATCCCATATGTGAATGTGGATGTGTGCAATGTATGAGAGATTACTTTATTCCTCTGTCTTAAATCCATTACCAATCAGCTTAATTGGATGACTGTAGATTGTTGTACAATGAGAGAGGAAAACTTCCCTGTATTCAATCACTCATCACCATTCATCTCACATTTCTGAGTGAAACTGAATGATTCCTTTAGTAAGTCCTTGGCTAAATCCTCATATTCAATTTTAATATTTTTTGGGGGTGAGCCTTTAAACATACAATTTCTACTACATTTGCATGGAACGTGGAAGACTTCTATTGGTGAAATAGTGGTAAAAAAATAATAATAACACCACACACACACACAAAGTTTGGACCCACTAAACTAATGATCTTCCCAACAAGCCCCATCCCCAATCAGAAATCTGAACCATGCCAACAGAAATTGATTTGTAACAGGTACCTTATTAGAAGCAAACATCAAAAAAAAAAAAAAAAAAAAAGCTAGAATCAATGTTGAAACAAAAATTTGTCTTGTAAGCAATCCTGAGTGAAATGTGTTGACACAGCATCACATTTCGTTGCCCCGTTTTTGCATGCTTTTCAAAGCGCAGTCATCTCGATCTGGGAGAGATGAATAATTGACTGATCACTGCATAATTCAACATACTGTTGTAAAAATTCAAGGTCTGGCAAATTTGAAGCTTTCTTTCTTTATTGAGACTGAGGTTAAAGTTTCAATCAACCTTGAAGAAACATTTAAATAGCACAAGGATGCATGATTTATTAAAGTGCGTATTATTCTTCCTCATCTTCCCTCCTTCTTCATTAAGCTACCTTACATAATGTTTTCATGGAGTTTATAAAGTACATCTGGAAAGTAGTTTAGCTTTTAGTTCCAAAGGCAAAGTTTAAAAAAGGAAGCATCAATGAATGGATCTTGCATTTGAAAACAGAAACTCATAGCAAGGGAGAATGATCAGAAAGCTAACAATTACTATTTCATTATTTCATCATGGACAAAATCAACTTAGACACTTTTTTTTTCTACAGAAGTTCCATGAACTGAATGTGAATTGTGTTAGAGCGAAGTAGCTTCAACTCATTTCAGTGACTTCCCATTCATGCCAATGGGGCTTCCTTAGGAGAGTATCTGTAATAGATTACTGTAAATTACATCGCTATGTTACCCAGTATGTACACACACTTCATTCTGAAATTCTTGAATAGTCCTTGAGGACAGTTATGTTCTGTACAGCTGACAACAATTGCAGGTGCTATTCAGCAATTAATACCCTGCAGGATACCTTGATTCTTGTTAAGTTACCTGTCATTGTCACTTCAAAATGATGGTTTTGGAAAAGGCATCCATGGCTGCTGCACTTTCAGGAAAGCAACAGTCAAGAGACAAGTATCCTCATGAAAACAGCTGATTCAACCCGCTTGGATTCCATTGTCCAAATTTATTAGAAGTTGCTTCTTTACAACATTCCTATAAAATGCCTGAGTCAGTTTAAAAAGTTTGGTGAATCTAATGATATTCTTAGGCTGTGCTTCTTGGTCTGCAGGAGCTAGTTCATATATCCCCTTCAGAGAAAAGCAGGGTCACTTCTGAAGTGCAGACTAGCCCAGAGGAGGGAATTGTGGGGACCTTAGTTATTGCTAGATTGCATCTCTGAATGGCAATAGTCAGAATACTTATCGGTGAGGAATTCTAGAAGTGGTAGTTCAACAACTTCTGGAAGATCACACAAGATCACCCATGGGCTACCTAAATCCAAATGTCAGTCCCAACTAGATTAGACCCATTGATTCAATTGCTTGATAGTAAAACAACATTTCTGTAAATCAGTGATTCAATGGGTGTACTCTAGTCAGGCCAGTGAGATGTAGGCCAATGTGTTTATTAACTGCTATAGCTTTGAGCTTGGAATAATAATAATAATAATAATAATAATAATAATAATTTGTATCTCACCTCTCCTTGTGTTGGAGCGAGGCAGGTAACAGCAAGTAGGGAACAGTTTAAAAAAAAATTCATAATAAGATTGGAAAACATCTGATGGGAGCAGTGAGACAGATGGACTGCTAAAAAATCTGAGGAGGTCAGTTAGGGAAGGCCTGCTGGAAGAGATCCATCTTTATTGCCTTCTTGAAGGCCTCCAACAATGTTATATGCCGGATCTTTTCCAGCAGGTCATTCCATATTTTTGGAGCAGCAGATGAAAAAGGTCCTCTGGGAGGTTGCTACCAGCCTGGTTTTCTTTGGCTGCAGTACGTTCCTCCCAAAGGACCTGAGTGTGCGGGAAGGATTGTACAGGAGGAGGTGTTCCCTCAAGTATGCTGGACCCAAGCCATGTAGTGCTTTATAGTTAATGACCAACACCTTATACTGTGCCTGGAAGCTAATAGGCAGCCAGTGTAGGGATTCTAAAATAGGTGTAATAGAATCAAATTTAGAACTCCCTGTAACTAATCTGGCTGCCATGTTTTGAACCAATTGCAGCTTCCGAACATGGCATGAGGGTTGCCCCATGTAGAGCGCATTGCAGAAATTGAGACGAGAGATTACCAGTGAATGTACAACCCTTCAATGTACAACCCTTTCTAGGTTCTCCCGTTCCAGGAAGGATCACAGCTGGTGTATCAGCCGAAGCTGATAGCAGGCACTCCTGGCTATCGCATCAACCTGAGATGAGAGGCAAAGCAACGAGTCCAAGAGTACTCCCAGGCTATGAACACAGTCCTTTAGGGGAAGTGTGACCCCATCCAGGACTGGAGGACTTATCTCTGCACCGAAGTTTTCAATACTTTCAATACTTCAACCTTTCAGAAAGTGTGATTTGCAGGGTCATCATTAGGGGGATGTGGGGATGTGGACCCCAAAAGGCGACAACTTGGAGCTGGGAGACACCAGGTTGGGCCCTCCTCTCACTGCTGTTGTGGCTCTTTTGGCTAAAGGAGCCAAGACAGCAGAAAAGAAGGAGTGAGCACATGCCTCTTCTGGCTTTTCCACTGCTCTGGCTCTCTCTCAAAAGGAAGCCGAGGCAGTGGAAAAGAAAGGGTGAGCTTCTGACTTCTTCAAGGTACTGGCTTTCTCCAGCAAGGGAGCCAAGGCACCAGAGAAGGAGGTGTAGGCACACACCCCTTCCATCGTCACCCACTGCCTTGCTTGCCCAGCCCCCTAACAACCCTTTCTAGGTTTGGGAGGGTGGTGGCTGGCCAGCTGAACAAGAAAGGCAGTGGGAGCGGAGGGAGAGCAGGGTAGGCAGAGGGGAGGTGAGCAAGGTAGTGAGAGGGGAAACAGGCCAGATCAATGTTATCACTGCTGCCTAGCAGCCCTTTCTGGTTGTGAATGGATTGCGGCTGGCTGGCCAGCTGACCAGCTGGGAAGACAATTGAGCAAAGTAGTGAAAAGGGAGGGATGGAGGGAGGGTGTGGCAGCCTGCCACTGCCTAACCTCAACAGCCATTTCTGGGCACCCACACCGAGTGATGCCAACCAGAGTGATGCCACTGGTGATGTGTCAGAACAGCTTTCACATTAACCCCAAGGTGAAACTGATAAGAAAGGAGGTATATACAATGTGGGACGTACAGCCTATTGGTGATAGGGTGGAAATATATTTGGATTTCCCAAATGAAAATCAGTTCAAAATGTAGAGCACAGTAGCAAATCAAAGTGGTTGAGGAGGCATTTGGTCAAAAATGCCACAGATATTTGATGAGAGCAGAACGGTATAGGTGTACACTACAGCTAGAAACCTGAGAATCAAGATGGAAGCTTGGGGGACATTCTTTTTATTAGGATAAGCAAGAAATTAATTTCAATTAATTTTTATTTTTTAAAATACAAATTTTTCATGTTTGGGTTGGAAAGAACCTGAGATACTGTTAAGATGAATTTTGGAGAAACTAAAGCAGACAGATTCAGCTATCTAAACTCAGACTCAGAGGTTTTAATACTTAACTTTTACAACCTGGGTGTGCATCTTCCCTATTCAGTAGTAGATTAGAGACTATGGGGTTTTACAGACTGCCCAAAAGGGGCAGTCTGTAGGCGCCTCTTTGAGCGCTGGATTGGGGCCAGGGCAGCCTCACCAGCTGCCCCAGAAGCCCCAACCCACCGCTTTCCCAGGCCACAGAGAAGCGACAAACTGGCCTGAAGTGGGCACCCTGGGAAAGTCTCTGTATGCTATAAATTATTGTCCTAGAAGGGTTAGTTGCAGAATTAAACAGCAAGGATGTGGCCCTGTATGTAAAAACCTCCTAGGATGTAGTATAAGATGTTAAGTGTTCTTAAACTGATTGGAAACAGTGTCACACTGCTATCAAAATCAATATATATATATATATATGTTAGTGGAAAATTGCTAAAGAAGTCTAATAGAGACTTCAAAAGAAGAAACTTTTCAGAAAAGATGGAACTGGTAAAAACAAAGTTAAAAGGGAAAATCAAGAAGGTCATGTCAGAGGTCATGAAGCTCAGCTAGATTGCAGAGCACAAATCAAGAAAAGTAACATAAGCTCAGAATGTGGGTAACAGAGGCAACAATTTTGTCAGAGCAAAGAAGGCTCCCTTCAGAAAATCAGAGTTTTGTCTGTGTGAGAAGGGAAAGAAGGAACACATTTGTACAATAGAAATGGAAGCTAGCAATAAGGACAGGAAAGGGAAAGGAAAAAGGAAAGGAAAAAAATTGAAGACCATATTTTTAAATACAAGAACAACATTGAAAATGCTTTAAGTACATTATAAGCAGGAAAGCAATTAGCCCATTGGCTAAAAAGAGAGTCAAAAGCTGTGATAAAGGAAAATAAGGTTATCTACAGGTCTGACTTTGATCTTGAAAGCTACTTCCTACAGAAGAAATTAAATGAGATAGTCCCACATGGTGCTTTAGAGACTTTTGGACACTATAAAGTCTGGAGGAGAAGTCGGAGGAGAAGGAGAAGAAAATGCATACCGTAACTTGCTATGGATTTATCCCTCTCTATACCTTTGCTGCTCAAGTTGCAGGGAAGTTACCCAAGCCAGAGCTGGTGTATTCAGGAAGGGAATTTAAACTACCAGCATTGGTGGGAAAAAAAACCTGAAGTTCTAGGCCTTGAGGGTATTCAACATCCTTGAATCAAGGAATTTAAAAATAACCAGGCTCAGACAGCACCAATCCAAGAGCTGTTAAAGCAATGAAATATGAAATTGCTAACCTTCTTCAAGAAATCAAATATGAGCCTCTTGTCTTGTAGCAAAAATATTTCCTAGCCAGCTCAGAAGTCTAGAAAGTCACCAATGTACCCTCATTTTTTTTTTAAAAAAAAAACCTAACCAAAAAAAACAAACACAAAACACACACACACACACACACACACACAAAATTAATTATGGGGATGCAAGAAATTATAGACAAGGTAGTTTAACATTTTTTTCAGCTGCTTTTAAAATGTCCCAGTTTCTCTGTCCTCCTCCCACTTTCCCTCTTTGTCCTCAGCTGACCTCATGTTCCAGAGAATGATTTCAAAGTCCAAAAGTAGTTTTTATTTCTTGTTGCAACTTACAGAGTTTTTCCTGGTGACTATCTATTTACCTAATTAGCTTCCTCTTTTCCTTGTAGTCATTTTGGTGTCAGGTCTCACTCTCCGATCTGCTCTATCTCCACTTTCTGGCTAGAAGCAAATAGGCTGGATTAAAAGTTCCTTATCCCATCTACTTAAATAAATGAGAAGGGATAATCCCCTAATTTTACCCCTTTCTTAATTTCCCAACAGGAAAACATGCTCTCTCTGCATTTATGTGTGTGCGTGTGTGTTTGAATGACAACTTGTGAGCAGTTGTGGTTGATACTTAACATATAATGTGTGTGTTGTGTGCCTTCAAATTGTTTCTGACTTTAAAGCAAACCTAACATGAGGTTTTCCTGGCAAGATTTGTTCAGAATAGTTTTGCCATTGCCTTCCCAAAGTTTTGGCCTGGAAACCTCAGGGCCTGGGATGCTCCTGAACTGACAGTCCCAAATGCAATCCATGTCCTGATTTTCAACTCTGAAATGTTAGAGGGTATACTGTGCCAGGAAAAGTGGCAAAAGTAGGAGAGTCAAGGCCATGGGCACAGCAGCTCTAAAGAAAATAAAGCTTTGGAGAAACAGATTGCTGAAAGCTTGCAGATTTTTTTTATTTTTATTTTTATTTTTATTTTTGCAGCTATTGCTACCACTATGTGTCTGCTGAAAAGATGTGAGCATCAACCATCAACAAGACTTTGCATTTTTGCTTATGGCACAGGGAAGGAAGGAGGAAGAAAGAGAGAGAGAGAGAGAGAGAGAGAGAGAGCTCATGATATTGATAACCCATATTCAAACCAACAAAAATGTTACTCAGAGTTTCCATTCTTCCAAAACCTTCATCATGTACTACCCACACATTTTCACACTTCCCCAAACCACAATTTTCTATTTAAAAGCTAAAAGGCTAAACTCCAGATTTCCACGTGGTGTGCTATGTGACTCGATACAAACACACTCCAAAACCTCCTGGAATCAATAATATAATGCATGTTAACTATCTGAACGTCATATAATCTTACGAGCAACAGCAAGCCAAAATCAATGTATTTAAACAGTACAATGTTAAAAGTGTTGTTGTTGTGGTGTTGTTTTAAAGTGATGGTTTCTTTTGCTCCCTCTACACTCACTCCACCTCATTTTCTAAGCACCTTTAATTTATTACTGTTTACAACCTCTCAGGCAAAAACCTCTTTATTATGTTAATTTGGGAGGTTTTCTCTTTCAAATCAAGAATAGTTTGTAATTGCTTTTGCATGCTCTCTCTCTAAAGCAAAATCAATAAATTTACCGCAGCTTATATTTTCAAAATAAATAACACAGAGTCCTAAAGAGGACTGGAGTACTCTCCCCCCCCCCCAACAAACACACACCTCCAACCCCCCACTGTCCTCTCTTGATTTATAGCTGCTGAGTACAAACTGATCTGGTAACAAGTGAGAATTCCCCAGTGGAATGCTTGAAAAAGCCAAATCCCTCCTGGAGAATGAAGGGAGGAAAATATCTGAGCAGTAACAATCATTCCCAGGCGGATAGGTTTTGAATAATAACTGCCTGGTTTCTACATTTCTTTTGTTCATGACATATCAATCCAGTTAACGTGGAGAAATATATCAAAAAAAAAATAATAATTGAAAGGTGGAAAAAGCACCTACGCGCACACATACACATACAACACTAAACAGGCTGCAGCTCAGGGCTTTAAAGAATCCTAATTATTCCAATGGCTAAGAAACAAGCTAAATAGCCAAACACACCTCCACTGTAAATTCTGGGGGCTGGCAGAGAAACTGGAGAGTGGGGGGGGGGGATTTGCTGACAGGCTTCACATTATCTCACTGCAGAATTGAGGCAGTAGTCACAGCTGGCTCATATGTCAAAATGTGTCAGGACTTAAATGGTAAAACAGGAGTGCAACAGCAATTGGCTTTTCAATCAATAAAGCAATCAATATATTTCACAGATATTTTCCCATATCTAAATTACTCTGCAGAGATGAGGTAGCCCGACTGAGTGTTTATAAATCAATAAAACACACACCTAAAGGACACTGGCTCCTGTTCTTTTCACTTCAAGGTACAGTTTGCTTTTTATATCTGGCTTCATTCTTATTTAAGAAAGCACTCTCGAGGATAGACAGTCAACTCTTGATACATCAATTACCTCCAAGTTGGAATTCTGCAACTTTTTTTTAAAATGATATTTCAAGGGACCATGATCACACTCAAGAAAGTTTTGACCATTTCCATTTGCACCCTTTTCTTACCTAAGGGAGGACAGGTAAGTAATATCCAGTACCTGGAAACTGAAAGTATAAAAATATGATAAGCTAAAGGTCTTGTTATCTATAATCAATGGATGAAAACTTGAACCATTCACCTCATTCTGTCCTTCTCTTTAGGTCCCCAGGCCCTGGGTATGTCATTTTGTCATGTCACCCTGCACACCTGGTCTTCTTCATTCTTTAGCATGCTGTATAATAAATAACCTAGGCCCTCCTAGCCACAAGGTGGCTCCATTCTCCAGTTTTCAACTTTCTCGCAGCTCATTCCCACTACAGAATAAATGTTGTTGTTTTTTAGTCAAATCAATGAAGCGATCTAGTGTCAAATAGATATTCACACTGAATCTTACCCTTTTCAGTTTAATCCATTTCATGTTCACATTCATCAATGGATCGATTCAACATGGAATCATGACTGGGCCACAGGAACTGATTCAGACTGCAGTTCATTCACACTAGTGCTGAACTGATTCATTCCAAAAGATGCAGGGAATTCAGTGGATCCAGAAGAAGTGCTTTAAATCAGTTTAGGGCTAGGGCCCCCTTGACAAACCACACTAGGAATTCAGCACAAGTGTGAACAAGGGCCATTTAAACTATGGTAGTTTAGATAAATCTGAAAACCACTTTATTATGTAGTGGGAATGAGGCCAGTGAATTTTTTTTCTTTGCTGAACATTCAGACACGTTGCCAAATGTATTTTTTACAGTGTATATATTGTATATTATATAACATATGCAACAGAGCTACTGGTGAATTCAGAAGCCTGACTTCAGAAGGGGAAAGCCACAAACATATACTATAAACCTATAATTTTGCAAGCACTTTGATACTAGCATAAACACAAAGGACTACATCTGCAACTTAAACAAATGTCAGTTTGAACATATGCAGCTGGCTTCTACTAAGGAGATCATCATACCAAGGAATCTTGGGGTGGGGGGAGATGTGGGATCTAAAAAATTAAAATGACTGTTATGACATTTACCTGTGTCCAGGCTGTAGGCAGCCTGTATCCACTTGGGCAGCCCATCTTCTACAACCCAGACTTCTCCCACTACTTTTTTGGGAATGAGATTTTCCTGTTCTTGAAAAAACCGTGGTAGAAACCTGGGTTGCAGATGAGTTGCCTGAGTGGATATTAGCCCAGACACGGGTAAATGTGATAACACCCATTTTTGTCTTTTAGATCCCACCTCTCTTCTGCCAGGATCCCTGGGTGCGATAATCTCCTAATATAGATCACTTGGCCTGTTTAACATAGTGATTTATATTCTAACAGCAAAGCCAGTTTTTGCTGTTAGAGAAAGTGAAACAGCAGTGCAAGCAGCAGACATACAGGAGCAGGAATGAACAAAGTGTTGAAGTTGTCTGTCATATACAAACTTCCTGGGAGGTTGGGTAGGACTGCTCCTCTCAAATGTGGTGGAAGGGACTGTAACATTTAATAAGCAGGTTCATTCTAGAAGGGGTGTTCTCTTGCCCTTCATCTCAGGGAGCAAATTGTCATGGGACAACTTTTGCAGCAGTTCACAAAGATCTCAAGGGACTAAGCTCTTTCCCATCCCTGCTACCTGAAATCCTTTTCACTGATAATGATCATCCCTCAGTATGGCCAGGATAGCAGCAGCCAAGATGAGGGAGGGCTCTTCATCTTCCTCTGGGGCTAGGCATGGTGGATCTGTGGCTGCTTCACCTTTGCTCTCCCCAAGGCCAGGGTGGCGAGAGCATTTGAGAGCTTCACATCCGTCTGGTGCTTTTCCACGTACATATAAAAAAAGAAACCATGATAACCATATTTCTACAGAAGGAAATGCAGAAATGCAGTATTCACTGGACATTAGCAGCTCAGTGTCCTAGACATGACTTAGTGGAGAAACTCCACAAAGCTAATCAGATTGAACGCCCAGATTTCCTAACAACACTGTTTTGGTTTCCTTTGATAGTTGCTGCTTTCTGCAGTATTTTTGTTACAGATTCTCTAGAATTTATTGGTATATTTGGACACACATACATACAAGTTCTGCAACGTCTTAAAGACTAAACATTTTATTGTGACAAGCAGTCCCATGCAGAAGACCTCAAATGGGCTAATGGCTGACATTTCTTCTTCACTTAGTATATATATATAGATAAGACATGGAAAGGAAAAGGAAAATTTTTATAAACATGAGCCACAGGACAGACATTTTGCTAGCTGTTGCATGACATTGATTTTCTGCCCAGTGAGTTGGACCTGGACTTTGTACTTAGAACAGACTTCTACTAATTTCAGTGACTGTATCCTAAATATGACTACAATCCAGCACATTGCTGATATTCTCCCCCCCCCCCCCCACTCTTTATAATATATGTTCTACTGACTGGAGATGACACTAAAATCATCTTTACTCTGTGAAAGCTGCTTCCACTATGAAATTGTTAGTTTAAAGTTGTGAAAAGAAATCGCTTGCTTCTTTTCTAGCATTATTTTCTATTTTGCTTATCCTAAATGATGGTTGAAACTTTAATCATACATATCTTGGTTGTTGCTTTGTCATCTTCAGTGTTCTTATACATTCATTTACATACCTCAAGAGATTATTGATTTATGTGATGATATAATTATGATATAGCTGACAGTCAACCCATTAACCTCTATGCCTTTTATAGTCTGGATTAATAGAAATAGAAATTGGGTTGATCACAAATAATTCTGATTATTATTGCTGGTATCATCACATTTTAATTTTTTTTTCAATCTAGTTCAGTGATATGTTAGTCAAAATTTTCTAAATGGTGGAACCTGGATGCCATTTTGATTTCATCTTGCACAAACAATGGCGGATTGAACTAATTCTGAAGCTGGTTAAAGCTGTCTGCACTCTTTCTTGCACCCAAAATACTGCATCCTTGTAAGTCTTTGAATGCCTGGTTATCACCCCTTCTAAGCAAGAATGAGACAGTAGAGAATTATTCTGTGCTAATTCTCAATTAATTTTTCAGGGTCCTTTGTAAACCTTCCCAAAGAGAAAATAGAATCTTCTCTGGGGTATCCACCTAGGTCTGAACGTGTAGCAAAGAGACGGCATGTCATAAATTATGTCCCTGTACATCAGTCCATTAAAAGTTTTTTTGACTATGGACACCCAGTTTGTTCAAATAGATTAGAGACATACCCATCCCATCCTAATGTAAAGCAAAAAGGATCTTTAAATCTGACAGAAAAGCTATGGCAGAGTTTATGGTGAATAACAGCAACATGGAAAATGGAGCACATGATCAGTGGATAAGATCACATGGACAATGAATTCTGATGGCTAATCAGAACACCCATCTTCAAGAGCAGTATGCCTCTGAATACCAATTGCTGCAGAACAACAGAAACATCATGCCCCACTTGTCTCTCTCCGGAAGCCTGCAACTAGTCAGTGTTAAAAAGGATGGATGACAGGGATTTTTCTGAATATAAAGCCTCTGTTCTACCAAACTATGCCACCCCCACCCCCTATTGACCCACATTATACATGGATTAATATTTTCAGAGCAGTGAAAGCACTTGATTTACCTGTTTGATTCATGTTAATCAATCTATACACAAAATAAAAATCATAAGAAAAGTGGAGTCTCATGAAAGAAAGGAAAAAAAAAAAATCTTTGGATGCATTTTGGGAGAAGCTTTCAAGTTTTAGAAGATTAAAATATTTCCTTTTACTTATACAAGACTTACCTGACCTGCTTGTTTCATTTCACATGAACATATTGCTACTTCTGAATAAAAAGTTCATTTTGAACCACTAAAAATAAATAAATAAATAAATAAATAAAATTACACATCATAATCTTGCTCTCACATTTTTCATTTTATGATAAGGAAGAATACTTTTGTATAGGAGACATAAACAATTATTGATTTTTATTAATGATACTCATACAACAGTTATACCTTAGAATTTGATATTTTCTCTTAAATTCTTTTGCCTGAACAATATTTTTGTTGTTATTTTCATGGAAAGAGCACACTGCTAATGAAGTGTTAAGAGTTTCCAAATTACAGGATCATGATCACTGAAATTATAGACTATCACGCTTCTCTTATTTCCTTTCTCCCTACCTCAAGAAATCTTCCTTTTTCAGAAGGTACTGAGATGCACTGAAAGATGGTTCTTCCTCTGCCTGATTTTAAATGGTCTATTGATCTGGGGCACAAAATGCGGAAGATACTGAAGTCTCAAGGTTGCATCCAAGTGATGATAACAGCAAACTGAGGAATGTGGGTGAGAAATGTGTGTCTTTCTCTCCCACATAATACTGTCATATAAGCAATGGGTTAAAAGGACAATGAAGAAGCCTTCATGCAGACTGTTTCTATTGCAGTATTCTGAAGTTACTTTGAATGGAATGGCATTTGTCAGCGGAAATAAATGTAGATGAGAAGAAAGGATAGCTCTTTGCCCAAATTTGGAAACTAACAGAATTATGCTGGTTCCTCTGCATTCAAAAAAAGCAAAACAAATGGAGAAAGACAATAGACATGGCAGCTGAGTATCAACCAAGCCAAGCTACTGAATACAAATGTGTTGAATTTAAGCAACTTCATAATGCACTCTGTCCTATTAATTTTAGTGTTAATTTCTGGATGGCTGACTTTGTAAACATCTAGTTTCATATTTTAAAAAGAAAAAGCATGGAGCGGAGGGGAAGTACGATACTAGTATTTTTTACCTTTTGTATCTTGTAGGTTTTTAACAATGCATTTTTTTAATTGTTGTAAGTCACTTTGAGTTCCAGTCGTTAAAAAAAGTTTTAATTTATTTATTTTAATTAAAATATGTATTCTTGAACATCTGTAGCCCTCTGTTAAGCCAAAAGGTCACAAGGATTCAACACCATTTGGGTGTTGTTAAAGAAATTGTCTCATTGGCTGATTTTTTTTTTCATGGTCAATTGGATAAATAGGTATCTAGACTTTAAAGAACATGAAGTCTGAAATACCTGTTTGTCTATTTGATTATAAAAAAAGACCTTCCAGGAATAACTTCTGCATTGATCTGAGAAACCCCTGTGTTTCCTCCATATCACAATATGCATTCTGGGCCAGCAGTTCTCAGCCTTTTGGTCTTCCAGATTTTTAGATGCTCAACAAGCAGAAGCCCCAGTCAGCATGACAAATGGTCAGAGATTCTAGAATTTGAAGTGCAACCTATTTAGAGTGCAAAAGGTTGAGAACTACTATTTTAGAATTCTCTTTTCTGTTTCGACTGCTGACCAGACATGTGTGGGATCTTGCCATTGCCCTACATAAGAGGGCATCTGTTGTGCACTGAAAGTTTACACAAGCTATCCTTACTACTGCACATTATTTGGACAGTTTGATAGTGGCCAACAAGCTATCTTTGACACAATATACTGCACTACTGGGAGGACAGAATACAGAGAAACTTAATGTTTCCGATTTGCAAGGGGTCAAGCAGGGTAGTAATCATCCTATCTATTTAACTTGTGTGCCAAAAATATCATACACAAAACAGAATTAGACTTAGAGGAAGGAGGCATCAAGATTGGAGGATGGGACATCAACAATTTAAGATATGCAGATGACACCATGCTACTAGCAGAAAATAACAAAGGCTTGGAATGATTACTGAAAAGATTAAAGGCAAGCTGATAGCTGAACACGAAGAAAACAAAAGTAATGACCATAGATGACTTACATAGCTTTAAAGTAGACAATGAAAATATTGAGATACTTCAGGATATTCCATATCTTGGTTCAAACATTAATCAGAATGGAGACTGCAGTCAAGAAATCAGAAGAACATTAGGACTTAGAAGGGCAGCTATGAAGGTGCTAGACAAGATCTTGAAGTGCCAAGATATAGCCATGTCATAATATTTTCCATTTCTATGTATGGATGTGAAAACTGGACAGTGAAGAAAGCAGAAAAGATGATTATCAGCTCATATGATATGTTGTGTTGGAGAGATAATAATAATAATAATAATAATAATAATAATAATAATACTTTATTTATATACCACCCTTCCTACGATCAGGGCAGTGCACAACATAAAATGTTAAAAACATTATAAAAATGAAAAAGAATAATAAAATCAAATAACATTACAATAGCGATTGTCAGGCCTGGTCGCAATAGGGGAGGGGGAGTCACACAAGGAGAAAGTATCAAGGATATGCCTGTTCAAATAAATATGTTTTTAGGCCCTTTTTCAACAGAGTGAGAGAGGTGGCCAGACGGAGCTCAGTGGGCAACGAGTTCCAGAGGCTAGGGGCCGAGATGGAGAATGTTCTCTTCATAGCCGTTGATAGTTTAGCCTCTGGAACTCTGAGTAGCTGTTGCCCGGTAGATCTAAGTGTGCGGGGCGGATTATGTGGGGAGAGGCAGTCCTTTAGGTACTCTGGGCCCAAGCCATTTAGGGCTTTATAGGTAATAACCAGCACTTTGTAATGAGCCCGGAAGCGAATAGGCAGCCAATGGAGATCTTTTAATATAGGTGTTATATGGGCAGCCCTAGGGGCACCGGTGACCAACCGTGCTGCCATATTCTGCACTAATTGCAGCTTCCGAGTGTGATACAAAGACTGCCCCATGTAGACCGCATTGCAGAAATCCAACCGAGAGGTTACCAGGGCGTGTACTACTGTTTCAAGGTCCCTCCGGTCCAGGTAGGGACGCAGCTGACGTATCAGCCGAAGCTGAAAACAGGTGTTCCTGACCGTCGCATCCACCTGAGAAGTGAGATGGAGCGACGAATCAAGGAGCACCCCCAAGCTGCGTACGGTGTCCTTTACGGGAAGCGTGACCCCATTCAGGACAGGTGGAACCACCTCCATCCCTGGGCCGGGAGAACCTATCACGAGTACTTCCGTTTTCTCTGGATTCAGGCTGAGTCTGTTTTCCCTCAACCAGTCCATTACCGATTCCAGACAGGCCACGAGAGGAGCCATGCCATCCCTGGTCACTGCATCAGTCGGAGACATAGAGAAGACTATTTGGGTGTCATCAGCGTACTGATAACCCCGCGCCCCATGCCTCTGGATGATCTCTCCCAGCGGTTTCATGTAAATGTTAAAGAGCATGGGGGACAGAATGGCTCCTTGAGGGACCCCAGAGGTGAGGGCCCTCTTATCGGAGCACACGTCCCCCAGCTGCACCATCTGGAACCTCCCAGAGAGGTAGGACCGGAACCACTGGAGCGCAGTGCCTCCGATTCCCACCTCTACCAGGCGCTCCAGAAGGATACCATGGTCTATGGTATCGAAAGCCGCTGAGATGTCCAAAAGCACCAACAGGGACACGCTACCCCTGTCAATGCCCAGACGGAGATCATCGACCAGGGCGACCATGGCAGTCTCAACCCCGTAGCCCGCCCGAAAACCGGTTTGAAATGGATCTAGATAATCCGTTTCATCCAAGATCAATTGAAGCTGGAATGCAACCACCCTCTTCTGTGGACACCATGGATTGCTGGGAAAAACCAAACCCAAATAAATGGGTCCTAGAGCAAATCAAGTCTGAACTGTCCCTAGAAACCAAGATGTCCAAACTGAGGCTGCATCCATACTGCATTATTAATCCAGTTTGACCCTGCCATGGTTCCATGCTATGGAATTCTGGGAATTGTAGTTTTTGTAGCTTTTTGACAAAGAAGGCTGGATGTCTCACAAAACTACAATTCCCAGAATTCCCTTAATGGAAAAAACAGGATTCAATTTTTTAAAAAAACAAAAACACATTATATTTAGTATCTGGATGACAAATAAGAATATAGACCCATTAGAGAACAATTATAAGGAAACCTGGAAGAAAATTAAAAAGGATTTATTAAAATGGACAAAAGTGGGTCCTGAATGCCTGCTGCCTGCAGCATGTCAAGGAGGGGCCCTGTTTGATGGACCAATGGATGGAGACCAGGGGTCCACCTATGGGTGGTGCTAAGCACTGTGACGTCACACTGGGAGGGCGGGGCTAAGGCCTATTTACAGTGCTCCCTCTTGCAAGTTCTACAGCGAGCAAGGGTTTTGTTGTGCGAGGAACACGTATTGTGATCGCTAAGCGGCAACAAAAGCCTCACTCCTGTGCCACCAGCTACCATAGTTAACATAGTGCCTGATTATAATGGCTCCAAAAAAGCCCTCTGCTGCTCCTGTGAGCAAACAGCCTGCTAAGAGGCCACCAGCAAAGAGGGCTCGCACCCAGCCAGCCCAGCCCAGGGCCCTGGGCCAGCAAGGGCAGCGTGGCAATGTGGTAGCAAGGATTGAGAGGCTTGAAGCTCTGTATGCCGCTGCAGGACAGGGGCTTGAGCCCCAGCGGTTCAGCCCAGGAAATAGGCAGCAGAGCGACTGACTGGAAGCTCATGGACAAGAGGTCATAGAGAGGGTAGAGAGGCTAGAGTGCTACCTGGCTTCAGCATATGCGCCATCAGTGGCAGAAAATGAGGATCCTGAAGGAGATCGGGACAGCCAGGTTGAGGAGGCTGCCGAACCACAAGGGGCGCAGGCCGGGCCAGATGAGTCAACCCCTTGTACATCAGCTCAGCCCTCAACCCTCCCTACTTTACAGGGGCCTAGTGGGTGGCCATGGGGGTATGGGAGGCCAATTATAGTAGGCCGGGGGGTGCTTCAGATACCTGGCCTAGCTGGGCTGGCATGAACACCCCCAACCCACATTTGTTGACTCTCCGCCCCCCCCTCCGGGTCCCGTTTTACCATATCCACAGCCAGCAGGCTTTGGGCCCCTTACTTCACCTATGCAAGCTGGCAGTGCTTATGGAAACGTGCAGTATGGTGCTATTCCCTTCGGTGACATAGCCATGTCCTTGGGTGACCACCTGTCCCAGGCCACACTGGAAAAAATCCTAAAGGGGGAGTTCGTAGACATTTTTTCCTTGTTGTATCGGGAGGTGGAGAAGAAGGACTGGGAGCAGTTAGACGACAAAGAAAAAGAGGTGATCAAACAATGCAAGGTGGAGAGGAATTGGAGGAACTGGCTCCAGGGCTTTTTTATCTATGCGGGAGTTATAGCCCGCGTGCAGCCATGGAGGGCTTTCCCACTCATTCAATACATGGACCTCATACACAGAGCCTACGTGGATTATGCTGGGCTGGCTTGGCTCCAGTACGATGAGGCTTTTCGTATGAGGATGGCCATGAACCCGACGTTGAGTTGGGACCAGGCGCATTCCCAGCTCTGGATGCAAATAATGACCCCGGCCCGACTCATCCCAGGGGAACGTTCCCATAGCGGCCACATAGTCCATAAAGGTCAGGGTGGCTCGGCTAACAAAAGCCAGAATGTGGACAGTTTAAAGAATAAGCTATGCTGGGAGTTTGGGGTACACGGGTCTTGCACCTGACACCCTTGCAAGTACAGGCATGAATGCTCCATCTGCGCAGATAAGCATTCCTTTCATAATTGCGCGAAGGGAAGAAGCGGTGGAGGGCACAGAGAGCATCAAGGGTCAAAGAGAACCACGGCAGCCACCAGTGTCTGTGTGCTTGATTGTTCTCCTATGGAAGAAAACTTCTTCAGTTGTGAAAAACTAACATACAGAGCAGGTTCAGCCCAAGATGATGCCAGAATGTGTGTGTGTGGGGGGGGGGGAGGATGGGCCTTTTGTCCCATACAGATGAGGCCTTGGAGTCTTTCTACATCATTTTACTACTTTCTATATATTTGCAGAGATGCAAGATTTAAGTCTATGTGCATACCCCCCCCCCCAAACTATATGCATGTTTTCTATCTGCATGTGTAAATATGATTGCATGGGACACATGAAAAATCATTCATACATCCAAACATCCTCCCTCCGACAAACACTGAAGACTGTAAACTGAAGTGGAAGATTTAAAAAACAAACAAACAAACAAAAAACTTAAAGATACTTGCAAGTATCCTGAAGATAAAATACAGAAAAGAGAAAGAAACACAGTGTAATGAATCTGCCATGATTTTGCTCATAACATGGGGTAATGTCCCAGAGAATATAAATTAAAGAAATGGCATAAGATTAACTAAGTAGTCCTATGGACTGGTAAACTGGCACACAATGTTATAGGCGATGAAGAATATATACTTCAAACAAATCATAGCTGGCACCCAGAACAATGAACTTCAGAGTAAAGGAAAGAGGGAAACAATTGTTGCACTGATCAATGAATCCAAGGAAGCTTTACCATTATTGGCACATTAATTAAATTGGGGCTCTGCCAGAGATAAAGTGAACTCTAGTGAAATCAAATGGTATGAATTCTAGGAGAACCCATCCTACAATTGTTCAATAGTTCTTTTGGCTTTTAAGGCCTTCCAAATTTGCTCTGGACCTTTCTTAAACTATGGTTTGTCTGTCTTCTCTGGACATCAGATTTATATTTTAACTCTTTTCTCTTTTAGGTAAATCTTAAATTTAAACAGACACATGCAGAGGCACATATGCACATTGACTATCATCGTGTTTGGGGTTGCAGTGAGAAGTCTCAAACACACATACCATGGCTCCAGTAAAAATCCTCCAAAATTTGAGAGTGAGGAAAAGAAGTCTTCCTGGTTGAGTAAAATAGGGCATTTAGATTCAAGAAATCTGAAAGAGTTTCTATTTTGTTTATGGCTTTAAGCAGGGCAACAATTGGTGGATGCTTCCAAGATCTAGAAGCATTCAAAGTTTTGCTTTTAAGAAATAAGCAGCCAACTTGGAAAGAAATGTGAAATATGCATTTGGTGGAACTGATTCTAAGGGGCTGCTGAATAGACCGGCATTATACACTGGCCTTGGGGCAGAGTGGGGGCATGGTGTTCGCATGACGAACACCCTGATGCTACTCTGATGCCAGTGTCACACTGTGCACCCAACCACTTGGTGAGCGGTATCACAGTGCTCCTTTGGTGCTGTGTCCAGATGATGCATGGAAAAAAGAGTGCCAGGAAGTGTTGCTGCTGCAGCAGAGAAAGGCTAGATTGGGGCATGGCATGTAGTTGCTGTGGCCCTGATCCAGTGAGTAAAGGGGCAGTGGCAGGATGCTCCAAAGGGATGGTCTCTTTTACCCACAAGACTCTATCTATACTGCAGAATTAATGTCGCTTGATACTGCTTTAACTCATGGCTCAATGCTATGGAATGCTGGGATTTGTAATTTTGTGAAATGTTTAGCCCTCTCTGACAGAGAGCTCTGGTGCCACAATAAACTACATATCTCAGATTTCCATAGGATGGAGCCATGACATTTAAAGCAGTGTCAAACTGCATTATTTATGCCATGCAGATTAGATCCTAGTGTCTTGACCAGCATCTGCTGTGTCCTGTTGATTTTTTATATTTGTAAATACAGAGATACTGCAAAACTGTTATAAGTCTACAATAGTTGCCTCTCACAAGGAAAGTGGACTTATTAAAAAGCTGCCCCTATTGCCTGAGGAAGTGGAAAGTACAAAACAACACTGTGAGCTCAGTGAATCCAAATTAGCACAGTGCTGACGTACCATAGAAGTAACTTAACAAAGTAATTATTGAATATAATTTGCAGTAAATTTAAATAAAGGCAAAGCCATTAATGAAACATTTGAGTTAGCTGAGAGCAGGAAGTGGAAACAATAAGAACAAACATCATCCATATGGCAGTGTCAAGTGCAGTATACTCCCAAGTCCTAGGATGTCTGAGCCTGCATTGAAATCAGCGGTAGTTAAGGGTGCTTGGAAAGTTGTGGTACTCCAGGCTGTGAACTCTGTTTCATTCATCTTTTATTTAATTCTCCAACAGATGGAGGGAGATGCAGGTCAGTATTTGTTAGCAAACATGGCAGTTAATAAGGAAACGACAGAGGATAATGAGAAACTGCTGACTTTTCCATTGGTCATGGTACACTGGGTGGCAGTGGGAGAACTATGAAAAGTTAGTGGCGTGCTTCTTCTTCAAACACTGTACTGACGAGGAAAGAAGACGGGGAAAAGCAAATTTTCAAGTTCTGAAATAGGTCTAGAACCACTTATTTATACTCTTCTTTATAGGTAGTTTGCACATCTCTTCTATTATGGACAGCTGAAAATATATTTTTAAACCTCAAGGCAGTGGTGGTGAAACTGTGGCACGCCTGTAGTCTCTGGCACTTTGAGCCCTCTCTGTGGGCACGCACGCCTTTCCTTCTCTTCCCCAGCCCTCCCATACCTTCAACTGTCTCTGGGGAGGCAGTCAAAGGGAAAGGAGGGTGAGGAAAGAGGAAGAGTCAGCATGCGCCTGTTCCTCTTCTACCCCCAGCCTCCCTCCTGAAGCCAGTTAAAGGCAGAGGAAGGTGGGGACAGGAGTGAAGGGAGGTTGCCCTTGCTATCTCTTGTGTCTGAGAGAGCATGACTTGTGTGTGTGGTGCCTTCAAGTCATTTCTGACTTATCATAACCCTAAGGTGAAACCATCATGGAGTTTTCTTGGCATGTTTCATCAGAGGGGTTTTTGTATTTCTAGCCTGAGGCTGAGAGAGTGTGCCTTTAGTTCCCCCCCCCCCCAGACTGAACACTCTTCCTTTTGTGAGAAGACTGAGGCAAAGAAGGTATTGATTGTTCTGCCTTTTTTCTGTCTCCTGTTAGCATTTTGCCATCTTGTCTTGACATTGGCCCTACTATTTCCTTCTTTGTCCTTTTGCTATGGACATAACCCCCACCCCCAAACCCAAGAGGCCTTTTTGTTGTTCTTAACTTCTCTAGCAAGCTTGTGCTCATTCTGTGGTTTGGCTTTCTTGACTTTTATGCTAGCAATTTTTTGAATTCCTCTTTGGTAATTCCTCCCCCCTCCCTTTCTATTTCTTATACATGTCCTGTTGAAAACTTTTGACATCAGTTGTTGTTGTTGTTTTGAGACACCTCCCATTTCTCCTCCTCCTTGGAACTATTTGAAATTGTGCTTTTAGTATCTTCCTTTTGAGAAACTCCGATCCATCCTGAACTACCTTCTCTTTTAGTATTCCAGACCATGGGATCACCCCCAGTATTTCTCTACGTTTTCTGAAGTCGGCTTCACTAAAGTCTAGAATGTGTGTCTGACTATGCTTAGCTTCTCCTTTCCACTATATAACAAACTCCAGGAGAACATGATCATTTCCACCTAAGGATCTCACCACGGCCATCCCTGTTGTTTGGAATTAGATCTAAAATTGCCGACCCCCTTCTTGCCTCTTTAACCTTTTGGACAATGAAATTATCTTCCAGGCAAGTTAGGAATTTGCTAGACCTTAAAGTTTTGGCTGAGTTTGACTTCCAGCAAATTTCAGGATAGTTGAAGTCACCCCATCAGTGCTACCTTTGATAGATCTTTGTAGATCAGGAATGTACACTCTCTTTCCATACATAGCATAGCACTTGGTGCACTTATTCTGTTTAAAGGCAGTTCATCCCCACCACTGAATTCCCACAAGATGGGGAAATTGTCTGTCCTACGGTTTGTATGGGCCAAAGAGCTAATATCATGCAATATATTTACAAGGGTTTATCAAACACAAAACAGAATATTGTGGCAGAAAGAGTGATAAGCTAGATCAATTTATTTATAATCAGGTATCTAAAGGTATTTATAAAGAAAGTTGCAAGAGTTTGGTGAACTGGCAACATCTATGTTTTACTAACATCTTGGTCTTTGAGCACAGAATGGAAAAGAAAACTGAATGAAAGATATATAGAAAGAGGGAAGGGGAAGAAGAACAAAGAAGGTGGCCCCCAAAACAAATGAAACTCAATTTCACGGCACATTATCTCTCTCAATTCTTTTCCTCTCAGTTTTCATTTTCATTAAAATCACAGACAACCATAAATTAATAATTACTTCAGGTTGACTAAATGCAGGCCACAGTACAGCTCTCCGTTTTCCTACACTAGCCCTTCTTGTTCATACTGGAAAAATGTTAATTTAGATAATGTGGCTTGGCCCTTGTCATATAATTCTGCTTTGCAGTTTCACTGATCTATAATGGTCTGTTCTTATTAGGTAGTATTAACTTTATCTTTTGTTCAATCGAGCTTCACCATTTCCCCAGACAGATGATAACTATTGTGAAATATCCGTTTGAAATGGGTTACTATTCATAAGTCCGTTATATATTGGTCCACCATTGCCTAACAACATTGATAACAGTGTAGTATTGCAAATGTATTGCCCTTTTATTTTTATATAACAGGAAATAAAACCAAGTGTCTTTCTCTATGTATATGTTTCTGTGTGGCTTTCCAGTCCCTGATAGATAGTTTCACTGTGAGGAGAAGGAGGGGGGTGGAGGTAAACACAGGAACTTTCCCCTGATTTGATAAAATCAATCTTTCTTTCTTTCTTCTTTCCATTTATCCATAAAGTGTATTTTGGGTTAGCTTTTTGCAAAGATCTGGAAAAAACACAATACAGCTTTCTTTGCTACATTTATGATTTTTAAAATTATTCATTTATATTGTAATTTCTATTTCTATTGTAATTTCCTCCAAGAGACAGCTGAGTCTACTCTGATGAAAAAAAAAAAAAAAAAGGCTAAACATCAAAGCCCTCCGATGTCATCCAGCTCCATTTTGTTAAGTGATGAGCAGACTAAAGAAGGATCCCATCCCCATCCAAACCCAAACCCACTGTAGCACCTAATCTAGTTCATACTCAGAAGCTTTATTTCTATTTTTTCTGTTTAAATAAAGTTACAATATTGTGGCGCCAGGTGGAATATTGTACTTCTCAGTAGGTACAGGCAAAAACAAATGGCTGTAGCCTCTCCTACTGTGTGTTCCACATTAATAACTCTTGCCATCTTGACCACAGTCTAATGCTATTTGGCCATAGGCGTCCCAGTTTTCATCCATGAAATGTTGGAAGGCATTTTGCTGTTGCTTCTCAACTATGTCAGACAAGAGGGAAAACACTTGTTCCAGGAATGAATTGTGGGAGACTTTGGAGCCTCAGAGTATAAAGTGCTCCTCCTCACCATCTATACCAATGATATGATGAGAAAACTACAACAGTCTAGGAAGTGAGGTAGTTCATTGTCTTTCTATTGCAAACAATGAGTAAGAGACATTAAAAAAGAAAAAAAGAAAAAAACACTGTGGTTATTGAAAGGTGTGGGTTTTTTTTGGCAGTAAACCACTACAAGCACTATAATTAACTAGAAAAGGAATTAAATGCATTATAGTTAATATCATAATCAATTTTAGGGATTTTTTTAAAAAAACCTTCAGTAGCATGTGAATTAAAGTCATTGTAAGCATATTTAAGGTTCATTTGTCTATCAATGAAAATTTAATAACAATAAAAATATCAGTGTGGTGATTGTAATGAACTTGTGAACCTTTAATGAAAAATTAATTTTTAATTATTTTAATCAAATTTATGACCTGTTTTCAATATATGTGACTATTTTGTGTATTTTAAACATTTTAGAAAACCTTACAGACCCATAAAAACAAAACAAGTGCAGCACTTGCACCATTGATCGATCTGAAATATGCTGCCTGGCATCAGACCAGTGTCCTTGGACAGCCAGGGCTCACCCTCTGTCCTTCTCCTAACCCCGGCTGTCCTGTCCTCCTCGGGAGGAGGTCTGATACCATATTAACCTGTGTAAAAGTCAAACTACGTTTTTGGGGTCAAATATTTTTATCATTTTTTTTTACTTGTGTATGAGTATATATGGTAGTTTATTATGTAAGTTTTATAAAACCTGAGTTCTGAAGATTCTGTGGCTTGGGGAAATCTTGGATTTTTTTTTTTAAAAAAAATAACACACGTCTTAGAATCCAATGGTTTCAAAAAACTTGATGATTTTGATGTGAGTTTTGCAGAACCTGATGTCTGAAGATCCTGTCACTCGAAAAATATTGGAAATAACTTTTTAGAACATCAGGCTTAGATTCTTATGGCTTCAAGGCACTTTGTTATTTGTGGAATATTTTACAACCATTTCAAGAGGTCTATGTCAGTCCATGCCTTTACACTTCATTTAGATTACTCATATTTAAACCTGGAGGCTTTTGTGAATATTTTCTCCCTTTAACACAAAGATGTGTTTGCAGCTCCTTCCAAAATCAGTTTGTGAAAAAAAAGTCAAACTCCCCCCCCCCCAAAAAAAACTTGTTTAAAATACCTTCCTATACAACTGCCAACCCTTTGGATGAGACCTCTCCAAGACCCCATGTCCGCCAGTTGCTCTGCTTAGGTCCTGTAAATTCATGCCCTAGTGAAGTCCTTAATGCAGTCCATCCATCTAGCATGCAGTCTTCTTCTATTTCTACGTCTCCTCACCTTTCCTAGCATTATTGTCTTTTCCAATGAGTCATTCCTTCACATGATGCGACCAAAATATGACAACCTCAACTTCATCATCTTGGCTTCCAGAGAGATTTCAGGCTTTTTTTGTCTTTTTGGCTGTCCTTGGTATCCTCAGCATCATTATTCAACACACATGAACTTTATATCATCTTGAAATGGATTTGCATTTGTATTGTGTACTTTTACCTTGCTTATTTCTGATTGTTCCCTTGGTGAGTTATTAAACATTGGTGATGAGATACTTCACATTATGATTACTTTACAATATTTTTATTGTATGATCATTTTCTAGATGGTTTATAGCAATAGCAATAGAATGTACACTTCTATACCATTTATCAGTGAACTCAGAACTCTCTAGGCAGTTTATAATATGTCAGCCAATTACCCCCAACAATCTGGGTACTCATTTTACCAACCTATGAAAGGATGAGTCAACCTTGGAGCCCAGGGATTGAACTCACAACTGTAGTGAAGTCGAAGGCTTTCATGGCTGGCATCCATAGGTTTTTGTGCAGTTTTCGGGCTGTGTGGCCATGTTCTATAAGAGTTTTGTCTTGACTTTTCGCCAGCATCTGTGGCTGGCATCTTTCTCTGAAGATGCCAGCCACAGATGCTGGTGAAACATCAGGAAAAAACTTCCTGAAAATGGCCACATAGCCTGAAAAACCCACAAAAAATCAATCACAACTGTAGGGCTGCAGTACCAGATTTAACCACTGCACTGCCAGGGCTCCCTTAATATAAATAGTTTATATACTTTCATTATTTTACTGGATGCTTAAAATTATACTATTGTAGAAAACACATGCAATTTATGGTTTAAAGAAGTTTTTGTAGTATTGTTAAGTACCTGACTTTCCTGGTTAGTCAGCCACAGGGTCACCATGAATAAGGATTGACTTGAGGGCAATTAACAACAGCCACAAAATTGGTTGTGTAGAGTTGTTTCCTGTCTGTTTCCTAGAGTTCTGTGAAGAAGGAAAGATGGGATATACGTATGAATGCAATAATACAAATACAGTAGAGTCTCGATTATCCAACATTCAGTTATCCGACATTCTGGATTATCCGACATAGGCTGAATTAGGACACGTCCCAGACATGCCCCCAAAATGAGGATGAGGGAAAACAAACTGAAACTCAATCCAAGCAGAACGGAGGTACTCACAGCTACAGGCCCAAAACCAGGTTTGGGAATACAATCTCCAGTTCTTGATGAAGTCACACTCTCCTCTAAGGATTGTGTTCGCAGCTTGGGGGTCCTCCTTGACTCGTCGCTTCACATGACTAGTCAGGTGAATGCGATGGTCAGGAGTGCCTGTTACCAGCTTTGGCTGATCCGCCAGCTGCACCCTTTCCTTGAGAGGAAGGATCTGGAAACTGTGATACACGCTCTGGTAACCTCACGACTGGACTTCTGTAATGCACTCTACATGCGGCTACCCTTGTGCTTAACTCAAAACTACAACTTGTCCAGACTCATAGCTGGCATATCTAGGAGACAGCACATGACACTTGTGCTAGAATCTCTCCACTGGCTGCTGATCAGTTTCCGGGCACAGTGCAAGGTGTTGGTTTTCACCTATAAAGCCCTACATGGCTCGGGTCCATCCTACCTAAGGGACCGCCTCTCCCCGTACGAACCCCCCCCCCCCGCACACTTCGATCATCTGGGAGGAATGTGTTACAGTCCAGAAAGACGAGGATGGTGCAGACCTCCCAAAGGGCCTTCTCGGTGGTCGCCCCTAAGCTTTGGAATGATCTGCCGGACGAGATGCGTCTTATTCCATCTATCGACAGCTTCAAGAAAGCCTTGAAGACACATCTCTTCCAGCAGGCCTTCCTAAAAAATGTTTAATATTTCCCGCCTCCATCTTCTACTAGTTTTTAGTCCCCATCCTGCTAAACTGCTCAGGAAGTCTTTTGCTGTGATATTGCTGTTTTTACTTATTTCCAATTTGTTTTTAACTTGCCTTTGGTTTAATTCTTTTTTAAGGGGGGGGGAGTTGTACCCCACCCCGATTGCTCGTTCAGAGGGGCGGGCTAGAAATAAAATGTATTATTATAATTATTATTATGATTATTATTATTAAAATGGCAGACGTGATGGGCAAGGAGCCTTAACAGGCCCAAGAACAAGCCCCAAGTATGGCAGCAGTGGCATTGGGCCCAAAACAGGACCCAGAACGGGCTTTTCATTGTGATTTCAAGGCTTTTCTTGGACCCTCCGGATTATCCAACATTTTTGGTTATCCGACTATCAGCCGGTCCTGTTTATTTCGGATAATCGAGACTCTACTGTACATGAGTAAATTCCTGTCCGTCAGTGAGAACTAGTCTCTTTAAACAATTCATGGCAGGGATGCTACTACAGCAACTCCACTAGCTGCCAGTTTCTTTGTAGGCACAATTCAAAGTGTTGGTCATGACCTATAATGCCCTATAATGTTCAGATCCAGGCTATTTGGCAGATTGTTTCTCCCTGTATGAGTCTGCCAGGACCCAGAGATCATCATGCAAATATGGTTGGTGACATACAACATTCTTGGTAACTTACACTAGACTCTGCAGATCCCTTCCTGGGCAGGCCAAAATGGCTCCTTCCCTGCTGTTCTTCTGTTACCAGGAAAATATCTTTTTATTCTGACGGGTATTTAAAGGGGAACATTTTTAAAGAATGGGCTGAGGGTTCTGTACTGTTTTAAACTGAGTTGTTTTAATTGCTTTGAAAATCTTTTATTTGCATTTTAAGTAGTTTTAAATATAGTACATTTTAATATTGTGAATAGTTTAATTCCATTTTAATGCTAACTTTGCATATGCTTTTAGCTGAATTGTTCTCTTTAAAACTGTAAGCCACCTTGAGTCCCAGTTATGGGAAAAAGGAAGTATAATAACCATAGTCATAGTCATAATCATAATCATATACAAACTGATGGTTTAGAAGACTTTTGGAAAGTTGTATTCAGTTGCAAAATAAAAATTAGTTGCATAATGTTAGATTAGGGATGATTTAATTCATTGCATTTTAGAGATAAAAGTAAGGTTCTATCTACTTATGTTGGGTGCATCAAAAATTAATTAGGTTCATTGTTTCAAGAACTATTATCAGACTCCTCTGTGAAATAGTTGTGATTGTCATATGCATACTTCCTTTCTTCCAAAGAGCTCAGTGCAGTGCAGGAGGGATTATTTATCACCTCCTAACACAAATGCAAGGTGGGATAGGCTGACATCAGCTATCTCAGAATCACATGGGAATCTTGTGGCTGAGGAAGAATTGGTCTCAGACCAAAACTTTGCACCGGTGTTTTACAGCTTAAATCTCTCCATTCCACATTTGTGTTAAATGACAACACTGAACTGAACAAAGACACTAAATGTGCAACTGAGCACACTACCAAATGCAAATGGACATGCATATGCAAGGTATAATGCATCTCAATGTGAAATGGGAATCCATTGACAATGGAACTCCATGCTCAGTTCTGAAAATGGCCATCCCATATTGGACAAATTATGTCCAACCATTTCAAAAGGAGAGCTTATTCACATGTTGAATGCCAACAGGGTGCCAACCATAGCATTTGTTACACAGCAGTTCAACAATGGCAGTACATAACTACACTGTGATGTTACAGGACATCATAGCAATGCTTCCATCTCTGTGACCATAATTCATATTATTCTGACCTTTCGTATATCATTCATTATAACCAGCATTTAGTAAAAGCCTAGTCTTATATTTGTAATCCACAGAGGTTGTAAGATCATTTAGTGATGGTGGTGGTGGAGTAGGAGAGGGAGGAAGGGAAGGAGGGAGGGAAGGAAGGAATTGATTTCTGTGTATAACTTTTTGTCCACATAAGATGAAAATTTGGTAGTACCTATCACCATTCATTTTATTTAAGCTCTATTCATCTTCTTTCCTTATAACTTCTTGCTTTTATATCTGTCTGTTTCAAGGTCCATCACTCCTCCTGCCTGGATTTCCTAATATAATTTGGACTCCTGTTTTGCAAGAGGTCCAAGTCCTGAGACTGGTTTGAAACTTAATCTCACCCCAATTGCACATTGTAAACTAAAGGGGGTTGTCCTTATAACTTCCCGGTATGCTTATACATCAGGTGCTCTGGAAGCCTTTTATTGCTCCAAATCTATCAGCCTGAAGGTCAGGCTTTTATAGACCTTTGATGACACTGCATTCCTCATGCCAGTCCTCCCTTGCTGAAAGATGCAGGAAGCAATAGGGGAGGCCATGTTTCCTTAACAGATGACAGGAAAAGTGGTGTGACATTTTTGTCTCTTGTAATGTAACAATTTAATCTCCACAGAAGCTGTGATATGCCACATGAGATCCTCATCCAACACAATGTTTAGGTTCTCATCTCTTATCCTATTAAGTCAAGATGCACACACACACACACACAGACACACACAAAGAGACATTATTTATTTATGCATAACATAATTTAAATCCCACATCAGCCTTATAGACATTCATAGGCTATTTGCAGATTGGCTGTATTTTTCTGAATTTACAGTGACTTAACTGCATCCAACTGTGCTCTCCCATTTGCAAATACAGCATCCTGTGGCTGCTGTCCTTTACTTCTCCCATGCTTAAAAAGCTTTGAAAGGGCAAGTCTTTTAATGCTATATACAGCAAAAATATATAGGTGCATAGACAGCAACTAATTCTGACCTGCACTACTGATATAGTTAAGACTCTTTAAAATTATAAGGATTTTTTGTTTATTTGTTTTCAGGCTGAATTAGAGGCTTTTGAGTTACAGTCAGTGGACTTGTGGATAAATCGGAGGAACACAAAAACTATTATTGCAATATGAGGCAGTAAGAGTTATATGAATGGACAAGTTGTATGAATGGGTGATGGGAAGAAATATATAGCAGTAGATTCTTGGGGGGGGGGGAGCTGCCACTTTCAAATGGATCATATCCAGACTTACATAAAACAATAGTTTCTAAATGTTTGGAAGATAACAGTACTGTCAAACAAGCAAAAACTATAATTCTGAAGGTCCTCTAAACCCCATAGTTATACGAGTTTGATACCATTTTGTCTGCCATGGCTCTATCGTACAGAATTCTGGGATTTTTGGTTTACTAAGTTTACTTAGACTTTGCTACTCTCCTCTGAACTTTTGGAAGAGCATTCTAAGTAACCAAAGAGACAAATGCTGAATAGCATGCAATAGAATGCACCAAAGTAAATAAATGAATTGAGTAGATACATCTCCAAGTGCTTTGCAGATGGTCTTTATTATTTTATTTTTAAACACCAATATGTTTCAGCCCATGGCCTTTTTCAGGGTCCTTTTCAATGGCCTTTTTCAGGGGCTATATAAAAACAAATAAAAATACAAATGGACAACACATAATAAGGCAAGTGGACACATTAAGATGTGGACAATTTTTCCTGTATTTGATTGTCCCATTTATGTACCAAAATCTGGAAAGTTACAGGTCCGAAGTCATGGTGTTGCTTTTATAGTTACAGTTTTAAAATAAACTCTTTATTTTCTCATTATTCAAACGTAAAAGAATAATTAATTTTAAAACAAACATCAGAATGTTACATGTTGATAAACAAACAAACAAACAAACAAACAGCTTCATTTATATACCGCTTCATACCCTTAATGAGTGTCTAAGCAGTTTACAATTGTAAGCTATTTGCCCCCCAACAATCTGGGTACTCATTTTAGCGACCTCGGAAGGATGCAAGCCTGAGTCAAGCTTCAGCCCTTTGCCGGTCTTGAACTCGCCACCTTATGGTTTGAGTGAGTGGCTGCAGTACAGGCATTTAACCACTGCGCCACCAGGGCACAGGATAGACTGTGCTGTTGATAAGATTCAGTTACAGTATTTGCCCTTGCCTTTGTTGGCATTTGTGGCTGTTGTTATTGTTATCTGTAGTCAAGCCAACATAGACTTTTCATAATCCTATGAGTGCGAGACCTCCATGTGCCCCAGTTATCAACTGTCCTGCTCAGGTCTTGCAAATTCAGGGTTGTGGCTTCCTTGATTGAATTCATCCATATGTAGTGCGGCCTTCCTCTTTTCCTACTGTGTTCCTCTCTATCAAGCACTATTGTCTTTTCCAATTATTCACTTTGTTTCAGTTTATTCTGTGTTAATATCTTATTAACAAAATTCAAGTGTAACATTTTTAAAACATCAAAGCATTCAGCTATCACATTAGATAAAATCTTGATAAGACAAAAATTTATGACAAAAGTTGGATGGAGCAAAAGTGATTATACAGTTGGCCCTTCATATCCACAGATTCTTCATCCATGGATTCAGTCATCCATGGTTTGAAAATATTTTTTTTAAAAATTTTTTTTTAAAAAAATTGTATTTTACCATTTTATATAAGTGACATCTTTTTACTAGGGTATTGTATACAATGGGACTTGAGCATCCACGGATTTTGACATCCACAAGGAGTCCTGCAACCAAAACCCTGAGGATACTCTATTATTATTAACCTTTATTTATATAGCACTGTAAATTTACGCAGCGCTGAACATATAATCTTTAATTCGATGGTTCCCTGCCCTTGGGCTTATAATCTAAAAAGACACGACACAAAAGGAAAAGGGGAAAGTGGTGGGGAAGGGGATCAGGTCTGGCAGTTTTTTTCTCCCTCTGAGGCCTGGACCAAGGCAGATGGACTGGAGAAAGGGCTCGGCGTCTTAATACATAGTTAAAATGAGGCATCCTAATGCAGACACGGGCACAAACCTGGGAACGCTTCCCTTAACAATATAGTCTTTAACTCAATTTTGAAACTGGTTAGAGAAGTGATGAAGTGTGCATGTGGGGGAAGAAGCTTCTAAGAGTGAGGGGCAGCAAGTGGGAAGGGACAAATCTAGGATGGGGCAGCGGAAGTCCTAGGCTTGGACAGGAGACCTTGACTACCAGAACGTGGGGTACAAGTAGGAATGTTAGGAGAAAGAAGTTCAGATAAATAAGGAGGGGCCAGCCTGTGGAGGGCTTTGAAAGTCAACAACAAAAGCTTGTACTGGATGCGGAAGGGGAAGGGGAGCCAATCAGAAAAGAGGAGAAAGCATTGAGTAGATGTGATAATATGTGCAGCTGAGTTCTGGACAGAGATTAAAGGATGGAGGTGTGAGAGAGGAAGCCCTGTTAGAGGAAGGTTGCAATAATCTAGTCATGATATCACTAGGGCATGGACCAGAGTCTTACGTTATCACAATGCAACAAATGTATTAGACAATGAAGGATGGTAGTAACCACATTGATTTAGAAGTATTATGAAAGAAGAGAGTAGTGGTCATTATTATCAGAATGAAATATCTTATGGTTGAAGAAATGGCAAAATAGAGGTGTTGCAAGACCTTTTTGTGGGCTTGACTTATAAATGGTGCTGTTTACAAAGGAAAAGTGGAACTTAAAAATAGCTCACTGAACTTTCCTCATATGGCACTTCTTCTACATCTAGTTTTGATGGTTAGCAGACTGGTCCCTAGAAAGGTCTGTGCAAAATCCCTGCTGAAGCTTTGTGGCTGATGGCTTACATGTCAGTGGGGTGATGGATATGCTCCAAATTTTACCAAAGGATTGCTCAAGGATTTGAAACTTATCCTCCAAAAAAGGGCCTGTGCTTTGGATAGCTCTTTTGACATTTGGACTAAAACCTGCCAGAGGTGTTGACATACATCAGGTCCTGGCCAGACTTGAACATTCTTGGCAAAGGAAGCAATGATTGCAATTTTCAAGGGCCACAAGGCTCACTGGCTAAAAACATGACCAAATCGTATTGGTAGAGATACATGGATACAGCTTCTAGCTCTTCACTCCATAATGCAACTGTAAGCACTCAGTTTCCACTGTCATTTTCCCTGCATGATTTCTGGAGAACATATGGGCCATCCAAAATATTAACAATCATGTCTGCGGGGTTGAATCAACTGGTCACTCTCCTCCCCACAGGTGGCCTTGCTCTGTGTGGCTTATTGAGAGGGAAGCATTGCTCCTGCTTAGTTCTAATCTGTGCTGAACAGGTAGCTTCTGCATTGAATCTAGTGGATCCCATACCTTGGGGAAGTTATACTTTGGATTACAATGCCCAGAATCCAAAATCAACACAGTCACTGGTGATCTGAGAGTTGTAACCAAGAAAGTAACTTCCCAAGGTCTGTACCTCCCAACTGCACCCACAGTGTGTCTGGTAGGGAGGATCCCAAGAAGTGGTCTCTGCATGCTTGGGAATTTTCAATAGTTGTAGGGTCCTATAACAATTTAAGGTGTCCAGTCAGCCCCAGGCAAGGCAGGTTTCAGACTTAGAGGACCCTGCTGGAGTACACCATCCCCAACAACAACTTTAATATACCAGATGCAGGTGCCAAACCTGGTCATCATATTTAACTCATCCACAATTAGGAGAGCTTGGCTGTCCCCCCGATGCATGATAAACTACAGTATCCATTAAAGAAGAGGAATTTCATGGATCCTGAACAGAAATGTTCTCAGAATTCTGAGATAATTATGGTTAGTATAGGTGATGACTTCAGCTATGTTTGAATCACACTCAGACACAAAGAACCCTAATACCAGGGTCTCTGAGGCCTGGTTCCTCGCCATACTGATGGTGATGCTCAACAGAGATTTTGATGAAGGCCTGTAACTCAGATTCATGTACTCCTGCTGATGCAGCTAGAAAAGATCATGTGACTAGTGACTTCACATGGATTGTGATAGATCTTTGCTCACAGGTAGCCAAATTCAGTGTGTGAATTCGAAATGTCCAATTCATCTCAGCGCTAGTTTCAATATGTCACCAAGCTGTCATAGATACTGAATTTTCTTGTTGTTAAAAATATCTGTTCCCTTCAAGAATATGAAGAGAACAAAAATGATTTGATACACAGAGCCAGAGCCTGTCAACATTAACACCTTATACGTGCTTATCACAGTTTAATGAAGGAATATTTGTGCCTGGTGATTTTTTTTAAGAACACCCTGAAATGATTAATAACATGAAAAAAATTAGTTCAGATTACATATGGGATTAAGAGTTCAATCTTATGCATCATTATCTGCCTACTGAATAAGATGTACCTACCCATTAAAATGTGTGTGTCGGAGGGGAGAGGTGTATGATTTGAAATTTAGTTGCTTACTTCTCAAAGATTTGTTGCTTCAGTTCCAGGGCCTTGTGGGCATTTAGTATATGGAAGGGAATTTTTGAAAGAATGCCAAAGTTTAATTTGTACAAGAAAGACCACTGCATTTCTATTGTGTGTATATTTTCAAGTGAAATATAGTGCAAACTACCCCACAATCTTATGGCTGGAATCTTATTGGCAACCTTACACTTGAATACTGGGGATTAAACCAGCATAAGTACATTTATGGACATGCACAAGGAAGTATCCAATACTTCTTTGCATGATGCTTTTGCCTGGCTATACAACAGTTGTGGAATAGCCAACCCAAACAAATGTTGGGTTACCCAGGCGGGTGGTGGAAGCCCACTGCTGTTGTTACTGTCCTGGGCCCCTTTCCCACTTTTTCCACTTTAACTATCACGCCAACATCCTATGGAATCCTGGGGTGTATAGTTTTGTTTTGTGAAAGGGCTCCTTCTGTGCTGTCCTGTGTACTGGCAGACCTTTATGCACCACACGATATAATAAGCCCTTTGCCTATGTATCTATGTGAAATGGCTTCTTCTGTATTCAATATTCAAAGGCTTTGTATGGATAGTAGCAACATTTAGCACATCTCTGGATATAAAAAGAAGATAAAAGAAAAATAACAAGAGTGGAAACAAGGAAAATAAGATTGGAAAGAACAATAAGAAACTGTTTTCTCTCAAGGCCTATAAGCACAGTTCTCAGTGTTGGTAACTGAGAGCTCACACACATAAGCCTGCCAACACTGAACTTGTATACCCCCTTAGGCATAATTCAACATATAGGTGTTTATGGCTTACACAAGCATTACACAAAGCATTTACACAAAGCATTATTTGCACATGGAAATAAGGTTCTAGCTGAGAGATCTAGCTATAGTTTTGCTACCTTAGCACATTTTCTTACCATTGGCCATGCTGGGTGGTGCTGATGGGAGTTGGAGGCCAAGGTATTTGAAGAGCCATAGCATGCCAATTTTCTATGTGCTGAAATAGTTATGATTTGAAGAGCATTCCAGTTCTGTGAGACCCTCCTTCCAGTTCTCAAGTGATAAGGATATGTGATGGAATCATGCTAGCTAGCTAGCTATGAGTGCTCATATCTCCCTGATACTTACCCAGAGTTATTTTTGAGCATGTCTGTTTATCATATTTGGGTTCATCAAGTTTTGTAGTCATTATCAACTTGAGGCATTGTTTTCAATGGGACTATGTATTGCTATCTCTTCTTGATCTGCGACATATGTGTTTGTAATACTAAACACTGACCAAATGCCATTGTACCTTGGAAAAAAGACAATTGCTGTACTAGAACCAAGTCAGAACTTCACCTTGTGTGCCTTCCCAGGATCTCTTCATTTCTGGGGTTTTATGATGGTCTTCAATTTGGGAAAGACTCATGGGAAGTTAAAGCATGTTTTCACTGCAATAGTATCAGTTAATAAAAATAGAGCAGCTATGGTTATAGAACAGCTATTATCACATTTGACTGGGACTGCTTCTACCATCACACTCCCCCTAAAACCCACCTGCTTCCCCTAGGCCCTAGCCAGCATGTCTTTCTTTCTTTCTTTCTTTCTTTCTTTCTTTCTTTTTTTTAAAATCACTTTTTCACACAATTCTGAAATGTTGGTAATGCAATTTAAATTTTAAAAATTAAGAAAGAAAAGCAATAGAAAAAAAGATAAAGGGAATCAGATTGCTTGGGAATAGTGAGGGGAAGGGAGATGAGGAGAGAGTAGGAGATACTGAAACTACATGGCTGTCAATATCGAACTGCTCTGGAAGCGATGTTTTGCACCTGAGGACTAGTGCAGGTGTGAGCTCTTTGATGGGTTTCCTCCAGCAATGAAAAGGAATTCCCTAACCATGCTTTTGGGGCACAGCAGTTAAGGGTCATCATGCAATAAGTATTGCCAAAGGCACTTTTCCCAACTGTGTTCATGCCTTAAAAGCCACATCTAGTAATCTCCATGGCAAATCTGATTTGCACTAAAGTGGAACTGTGGCAGCATTCCTGGGTTTTAACTTTACCAATCAGTTCTTCCAGAAAATCAAATAGGAGCACTCTGAAATATCTATCTTCTCTTCTGTCTGAACAAGCATATTGTAACCCAACTGTTAACAAGTGTGTTTTAAGGGGAGATTTTTAAAAAATACACCTACAAGATATAATTCTTAAAATTTTCTAAGGTGAGTGAAAAATACTGAATGAATACCAAGTTTTTAAAAGAACAAACCCATCAGGAATCAAGTGTGTATTTAGTTCTAAGGGCTTGTTACAGCACATTGCAAAAACAGAAGGCCCGTGTGCCAGCTACTTAGGCACAAAAGACTACATTTTGCATAACCTCTGCTTTCCTTGAGTTTAAACATTGCCATAACTTTGTATCCAAACTGTATATTGAACCGAGAGAGTTTTAAAATCAAATTTAGCTTTTAAGCTTACAGATATGCCCTAATTTAGCTGTTGAATAGCATGTTCCTTCAGGCCTTTAATCTGATTGCAAAAACAAGCTTAAGAGGGGATGGATAGGAATTTCACAAAACACTGAGGTAAATGTATTAATATAGTTTCCAATAAAGCACCCACCTCTTTTGCTGAGATCACATGACTGCCTATCTCCATTATCTTAATAATTTTCCAAAAGCAGGAAATACATTTAATCAATAGCTAGAATGCCATGCATTAAGTAAATTGCATTAAACAACATGAAAACATCTCCTGCATACTCCCTTACAGCTTGCCCCTTTGGTTTACGTACAACAGCCTGACCTTGTCTACTTTCCGTGGCTTTATTTTTATGGGTTTTTTGGACTTATCAGAAGATCTAAAATTATCATTTAATTGTTTAAGACAATATAATTTTCATAATTGCAGGATGAGCATGCTAACCACCACTGCCCACTAATGAAAAATAGAGAAACTTGATCAGTTTTCTGTGTTAGAATTGCCAGACTGCTCAAACTGGAAGACCATAAATTCATGTTATATCCATAAACTTGCAGGTGAAAAGAAAAGTAAGATGGCCAAAGCCTCTTATTCCTTTCCTCTTTCTTCATGTAGTGAAGCAAAAATATGTAGCCCTGTTGATAAGAGCAGGTGGCAGAAGAGAGTAGAGAAAGGACCTGGGGAACAAAAAGCATCTTCATCTTCTTGGTCATCAGATGTTTTGAAGATGTCTGGCTTGTTAGTTACCAGCTAAAGGGCTAAGGGCAGACTTATTATTTTCTTTGCCAAACTCTTCTTTAATGGCTGATCCAACTTCCATCAAAGTTTTTGCAGATGCAGCTTGGCCACTGTGCTCCTTTACCACAAATATTGCAGGTTCTTTCTGTTTTTATACTATTCAAATTTTGGAACTTGCCACTTGCAATTATTTTGCTGCTGTTGTCTTACATTATGTTTTACAGATTTTATTATCAGTTGCTTTAAATGTCCTTTTGAATCCAAGGAACAGCAGCAGTAGCAAGAGCAGCAGTGAAATTCGGACTAAATAGTAAATTATGGGGCAGTACACACGGCCCGCTCCATGCCATCCATTTTTGCCCTGTGTCTGTGCTGCAGCATCTGCATGCTGCAGCACAGACACTCCCTCCAAAAGGAGCTGATTTAGGCAGCTCCTATTTTGAGGTGCCATAAAGGCTGTGATGCAGTCCTATGATGACTCTTCTGCCCAGAGCTGTTTGGATGCTCAGGTGCCCTTATGTCATGTGGCTGCACCCCATATGGATAGGGCCGTGGCCATGTGATGTAAGTGCGGTGATACTAGGGCTCAGTGCATATGTATACTGTGCCTTATCGAGCCCTAATATCGGCACAAATGGCCCATCTGTACTGGGCCTATGTTTAACCGCTCTGGCTACAGCCACAAGCACAGGAAGGCCAGAAGCACAGTGGTGTTGGAGGAAGAATGCAAAGCCAGAAAAAGAAACAGGAAATAGTACATGAAAATCAAGCAGTCTTAAGGAAAAGCCAGAGGAGAAGAAATAAACAAGATCAGAGCTGAGAAGGACTAAGTTTCACAACATGATTTGGATTCCAATACCAAATCTTCACTTGCAATCATCTAACACCTTGGTTTTTAACACTTTGCCTGATGAAGAAGCCAGTGGAGTTTCAAAAGCCTGCAACATGTAATTGTGCATTTTGGTTGGTCCAATAAAAGTATTATTGTTTGATGGATTTTTGATTTACTCTATGGCAAACACAGCTACCCATGAATGTTTTTTTTTTTTTTTAATTTCAAGATACTGCATTATAGCTGCAACAGTGGAATCCTAAAGAAGAGAGACAGTGGACTGGGACCGTACTACTTGAGGTTATTTTTTAACTCCAACAAAGGTAAAATTGGGACTGGAATATGGCTGGATTGGCCAGTGGAGCTTCAAAAGCATGCAACATGCAATTGTGCATTTTGGTTGTCCCAATAAAGTTATCATTGTTTGTTGGATTTTTGAGTTTCTGTCTTCTAGTGATAGAACAGTACAAACATAATTTCAGATTGTCTGATCATATTCATTATACAGTGGAGACAATTCACACATGTTAATTTTCCAGTCATCACTTTTCAATAAATCATGAGATTCAGCGTCAGCCCCAGAAGTTCAAAAGTTTTGTTTAGTAAACCATTACAAATATACAAGACATAACAGGATTTTCTAATAATGATTACAGTTTTTCCCCATTTCTTGACAGATTTAAAAAAAAGTCAGTTTATTATTTGCCCAAAATTCCAGATGGGAAGCAGAAACTAGAGTGGTCAGCTCCCCTAAAGGCCACCATTTTGTCTTGGCTGTATTCTATGGAACTTGTATCCTGTGAATTTGTAGTTTGTAGTTTGGACTGTATCCTGGGGTATGTACTTTAGTCAGAGGTACTAAAGGGGCTCTCTAGCTGTGAAGTATAAATGACAATCCCTAAACTCCTGATCTCAGATTTCTTCAGATGGAACCATGGTAGTTAAAGTGGAATCATAGTGCTATAACTTCTACATGAAACCACTTGGAGAGGTCATTTGGAATTTTGGGGTGAGGCATCACCAATATGTGGACACCCAACTCTTATCTCTCCTTTCCATCTGACTCCAGGAAGCTATCTTGGTACTGAACCAGTGTCTGTGGTCAGTAATGGAATGGATGAGGGCAAACAAATTGAACCTTAATCTGGACAAGACATTGGTGCTCCTGGTCAATCAGAATGCAGATCAGGGAATAGGGATGATGCCTGTGCTGGATGGGGTTACGCTCCCCTGAAATCTCAGACTTGCAGGTTGGGTGTGCTACTGGACTGAACTCTGAGCCTGGATGCCCAGGTTTCAGCAGTGGCCAGGAGTGCATTTGCACAGTTAAAACTAGTGCACTGGCTGTGCCTATTCCTTGAGATGCCAGATCTGGCTACAGTGACGCATGCCTTGATGACATCCTGTTTGGACTGCTGCAATGCACTTTATATGGAAATTGTTCAGAAATTTAGCATGTGCAAAATGCTGCAACCAGAATGCTGATTGGGGCCAGTTATAGGGACCACACAACTGCCTTGTTAAATTTTATATTGTTTGTAATTTTATATTGTTTTTAGATGAGATTTTAACTGTTTTATTGTAATATGTTTTTAGAATTTTATTTGTGAGCCATCTTGGGGCCCCTCGGGATATAAATCAAATAAATAAATAAATAAATAAATAACTTTCTCCTCAAATTCAAGTACACTAGAGATATGATTCTTTGCTAACTTCATTCTTGAAGAAATCAATGGGTAATTGTATCAATTTTCTTCTCACTGTGAAATAACAGCAAAATTTTATAAATTTATAAACTGAAATTTTGAGGACTATAAGACTTGGGCCTTATGCTGTACAACTTAATATATGGTATTTGTGCACAGAAAATGGTGTTTTCTGCAGCTGGGGACTTCTATGCAAAATCCACATTTTTGGTGGTGTATTTTCTGTGCAGGTAAGAAGCATTTTCTTTACAGGAGCCAATATTCAGATTTTATAATATGTGCACAGTTGTGTGTGTACTTTATGGGAAATGCCCTGTAAAGCTCCATAAATATTGGAAAGTTTAAGATGAGGTTTTCTTGCATCAAGTCTTGGAAAGTGCAAAAATTCATTTGTTGAGACTGCTGAATCCAATAAAAATTGTTTTCCATTTTTATCCTGCACAAACATTCACATATTACTTACTTGTGGCCAACACAGCTACCACAGATTATTTCCTGGGCATTCCTTTAGCCATCTCCCTTACTCTGATTATCCCACTGTTCAACTAAGTATTATCAATACTTTGACAAAGAATTTTACATGCAGCAAGATAGACCCACAACAAAATACTGTGGTTAAAGATCTCTTCAAAGAACTTATTACTATTGTTGTTATATGGATTAGATCCTGATCCAAATAAAACATATGTATGTCTCCAATAAAGCCATTCTTGTTTGCTGAATTTGTTACTATAGGCATAATAGGAACATTATCCAGATATGTCAAATTATCCCCAACTGTACCATGGACAAAACTGATGGGTGTCCCAAACTTAGAATATATTTATTTTAATTGAGTGGAGCCCACTTAAAATAGCACTTTTTAATTTAGATTTAATAACTCTATAAAAAGATAAATCTAGTTGCCGTGTAATAAACAGTAATTAATTAGTTAATATCAATTAAATACTAAAAATATTAATTTACATTTAACATCTAACTACTGTAATTTGCTATAGCTATCTTATTAAATGCTAATTAAATTCCTAAACATTCTTACAAGTTTAATGCATTAATAATAGGAACGTAAGTACACACTTACTGTATCTGCACTTCTGAGTTCATTACATGGCAACGAGATTTATCTCTTTTACACTAATTAAATATACTAAGCAAACCTCAGTAACTTTTCTTAACACATACCATAACTGTTTTATTAATTTCAAATTAAATGCCCATTTAAATCTTCTAATCTACAGCTGCAGCAAAAAGATTTTAAAGGGATTTCCCCCCCAGCAGGGCAAAGGTTATCATGATCTTAAGACTACTGAATGATCATATTTTTATACATTTGAGATATTATGAACACTGCATAGTTTACAGACTTCCTTTTTTTAAAGGTATTTACATATCCTTTTGCTGGGCACATAGGCCTTATTTAATGTATTATGGAATGTGAATTTAGCACTATGGTTCTAATGTGATCATCTTTTACTTGAAAGCAAGTGATACTGAAAAATAGTAGAAGGTACTTTTAAGTAATCCTGTTTAGGATCAGGCTATACATTCCACTGAAAATGATGGACTCTTCCCCCCACCCTGTGTATTATTAAATGCAGATGAATTTCCTTCCCACTCCATACACAGATTTCTTTTATTGCTCTTATTTTTATTGCTTTTATCGCTCTTCCATAATTTCAGATTTTGCTGGTGGGATGCAAAGACATTTTAATAACAATTATTTCTGGTAAACATCATAATCCCCATTTTGTCCCAAACCTATTGAGTTATTAGTTGACCTGCCTGCCCTTTCATATCAGCTACACAATCCTGCTTCCGCACTGCAAAAGATTTGGAGAATAAGTAATCCAGTTGTTACCCTGTCATGTATTTCACAAAGTGTTGGCCAGACTCCTTGGGCCTTTTTGTTGTGCTTTATGAACAAACATGACATTTCACTTGCACACACAATTAAAGATATGAAGGAAAGTGATCTGAAGAAAACTTGCAGTTAGCACTGTTAAACCACTTTATAACAGTGGACTATCATTTGGCCATTAACTGGTAGGTATTACCTATAGACCATACCAAAAAGTGTCCCCCCCCCACCCCCCCCCCCCCACCCCAGATGTGGCACTTTACAGACTTGTAGAACAATACAGTATTCTCTGCCTGGGAATGGGCTTTGTAGCTTCACAAAGGACAGAGACAAACTGGATCCCATGAGAAGTTACTTTACTGCTGCTAATGGAGTTTACTCTCTTTTGTCAATCCCCACATGGTCAAGAATGGAAGTGTCTTCTGCCTACATTGAGATGCCTCCAGGACAACTGAACTACAACAGAAACATCTAGTACAAAATGCAGGCTAAGTTGGCTATTTAGCAAAATCCAAAATCTACAAAAGAATAATATTTTCAATGGCCTACCAAAATGCACAAACTACATCATGCAAGCTTTTGAATCTACACTGGCTTCTTAATCAGACAAAAGGTGTTTAAAATCATAGTGGTGAAGAAAGATGATGATGGTAGAGTCATAGGCCTACATTTTGTATTTGATTTCTTTTATTCTGTTGTGGTTCAGTTGTTCTGGAGGGATCTCAGTGAAGGCAAAGGCCACTCTATGTCTTGGCCATATGGGCATCAGACATAAAAGTCAATAAAAATAAGTTAATAACATTTCAACAAAGTAACAAAAAAGAAAAGGGAAGTTCTGAGGTTTTCATTTTACACAGAAAGAAAGATTTCCTTCTTCAAACAGGATTTTATTTTTATTTTTTAAAAACAATTAACCTATGCAAAACTGTTCTGTTGGCTCCAAATGTTCCTTTAGTTCAAAGCCTTCAGGATTTTAAGCAGATGACCTCTATAATATCTTAGACTTGACAATGTAGCCTTCTGTAGTGCCTGCCAAGGTATTATGAATATGCCAAGATTATGTCCTTAAATGATTTCTTGGAAGACAGAAGGAAATATAGTGTAGGTTGCATGTATCAAGATGATTTAGTATTGTGGATTTTTACACATTGTGATAGGGGCTGTCATAAAGACCGGAGCCCACTGAGTAGCTAGAAATGCACATTAGCTATTAACCTTCCCCCAGCCGCTCAACTTTATTTTGCAGCTTTCCCTCAGAACCATTAGAATACCCTGAAGAAATAACTTTCCAATTAAAAAGGATCTCAGAGAACAAAGCCATTTTATCTCTGACTCTTGGTGTTCTTTATTCCAATAATTTAAATTGGAATTGATTTTTCAATTTAGCCGTTGACTTGCTATGGACACACAGCTGAAAAGGCCAAATGGAATTGCAGGGCTGAAATATTTGTCTTTGTGATGCACTTCTCATAAATTCACAAGTGCTCAAATCTTCCTCCCCCTCCCCCTTCTTTAATGCATTTTCTTTTTTCTCCTACTAGTTTTGAGAACAGTTTTTTTTAAAGCATAGCATGGCAAATGGGAAAAACACATCCACAGTGGCCTCAAGGGTCCCATCTCCTGTTCTCCATAGATCTATTTAATTGTTACAACAAGGGGAAATAAAATGAATAGATCCAGCAGATACAACGTGATAGCTAGTTTTCAGAGAAGGAAACTACATTGTATAATTTAATATTCCATTCCTTTAAATACAGGGTAGGGAGATATACTTCTTGATTTCTTTAGAGAACATATCTCCCCCCCCCATGTAAATATGTTAGTAAATGTTTTATTGTTATATTGACATGATTATTTAGCATTGTAAATGATTTTCTTGCACAACACAGTTATATTGCATTTAGTGCAGGTAAGGGCTGCATTATACTTTCCATTAATACCAGTACATCAGATAAAATTTATACTCTGGCCTTGCTCATATAACATGAGGTGTTTCTTTGCAGTTCTCCTCTATACTGATGAGTCAGGACCTTGTGATTTGGCCTGAAGCAATGAACAAATCTCTGAGTGACAATCAGTCTTTGTGTTCCATAAGTGGAGATCCACCATCACTACTTCATCCTAGTATGCATTGTTATTGTTGTTGTTAACTGTCCTCGAGTCAATCTTGACCATGGCAACCCAGTGGATGAGACATCTCCAAGACTCCCTTTCCTCCACTGTTAGTTCCTGAAAAGTCATAATTCCTGTTTAGTTCCTGAAAAGTCATACCTGTAACCTCTTCAATAGAGTCCATCCTCTCTTTCTACTTCTTTCCACCTTTCCTGGCATTATTGTTTTTTCCAATGAGTCATATCTTCTCATGGTGTGTCCAATGTACTGCAGCCACAGTTCTGTCATCTTGGCTTCCAGGGAGATTTCTGGCTTGATCTGCTCTAGGAGCCATTTGTTTGTCTTTTTGTTTTTCCTCAGCACTCTTCTCCAGCACCACATCTCAAATGAATTGATTTTCTTCCTATCTTCTTTCTTAACTGCCCAGCTCTCACATCCATACATGGTAATAGGGAATACTTGTATGATTCTAACTTTGGTGCTCAGTTGCATATCTTTGCATTTTGGGATCTTTTTTAGTTCTTTCATAGCCACTCTCCCCCTTTTTAATCTTCTTCTGATTTCTTGATTGGAGTCCCCATTCCTATTAATGTTTGATCCCAGGTTTAAGAACTCTTACACTATTTCTATTTTTTCATTGTCTTGGTTGAATTTATATAGATTCTCTCTGGTCATTATTTCTGTTTTCTTTATGTTCAATAGTAAGCCTGCCTTTGCACATTGTTCCTTGATCTTCCTTAGTAGTTGTTCCAGGTTTATGAAGTTTTCTTATGATGTTGTCTTTGTTTCTTAGATTGCCAATATTCCTTCCTCCTATTTCCACTCCTCTTTCTTATGTCCAAGCCTGCCTTCCTTACAATTTGTGCTGCATATAAATTGAACAGGCAGGGTGATAAGATGCAGCCTTGTCTGACCCTGTTGCCAATTGGGAACCATTCTGTTTCTCCATATACTATTCTGACAATAGTCTCTTGTCCTGAGTACAGATTACCATCATGACTATCAGGTGTGTTGGCACTCCCATGTCATTAAGGGTGTTCCATAGACTTTCATGATTTGTTCAGTCAAAAGCCTCTCTATAGTCTATAAAGCACATGCTGATTTTCTTTTAGATTTCCCTAGTTCATTCATTATCCACCGTATGTTTGCAATGTGATCCCTAGTGCCTTTTCCTTTCCTGAATCCCATTTGGACCTGTGGAATGTCTCTCTCCGTGTATGGTTGGAGTCTATGTTGCAGAATTTTGTGCATAATTTTGCTTGCATGAGAAATTAGAGCTATGGTCCTATAGTTGCTGCAGTCTTTTGTGTCTCTTTTTTGTGGATGGGGATGTATATTGAACATTTTCAATCTGTTGTCTACTGTTTTGTTATCCATACCAGTTGACATAGGTGTAAACTGATACTCAAGGCTCCTCCAGTGAGGGCAAATGTATTGAGATATTATATAATTTGTTGTTATACTTCTCAGGGTTATTTTTTTTAATGTAAAAGATGTTTCTCTGCTTTCTGACAGTTTTGTATTTTTAATTCTGTGATGTATTCAAAGAATATGCTCCTTTCAATTTATTTATTTCAATTTATTTGTTTATGTATTTTGGCTTTAGTGCTACAATATATCGGCGAAATGGCATTATTGCACAATAATTCTGTAACTGTTTTTTAAAAGAGGAAATTTGCTTTTTAAACCATAGTAAACCATGCCTCACAGTTGTTGCTTTTTTTAAAAAAAATCCAAAACACCATGAAGAAACCTGTGAAGAACACAGGCAGTTTGGAATGTTGAGAACAGACAATTTGAGTGAATTTAGAAAAGGTGGGGGCTGCTCTCAGAAGCAGGTATAAATAGAGAGGGGGAGCCATGTGTTGCGAGAGTTAAGTTTATCATGCAGTCCCTGGGGAACAGGAACAGGACGGAATGGAAGGGAGTGGAAACGGGACAGAATGGGCAAATCATGCAGATTATTACATGGGAGAATGCCTCAGATGCCACTGGGAGTCCCCAATCCGTTTGGCATCCGTCCCACAGCAGCTGATTTTCTAGAATAGATGCGGAATGGATTGGGGACTCCTGGCAGCATTTGTGGCATTCTCCTGTGTGATAATCTGCGTGATTTCCCTGTTCCATCCCATTTCCGCTCCACCCCATTCCTGTTCCCCAGGGCCTGTGAAATAAACCTCAGTGTCTCATTGTACCGTGAGGGGATAGCAGCTGAGGAGGCTGAGGGAAACTGCTGTGTGGTGCACTTATAAGGGGTTTAGCTATCCAAGTTAGGGATTAGGGGAGTCTGGACTTAAAGTGTATGTGTTAATATCCAGTGGGATATTTTAAAGAGTGATATCATCATAATTTGTAACCAGCTGGTTTACTATTAGTGTTTGTCTATTTTGTAAAGCACAGGTATATCAAGAAAAGTAAGCCATTTGCTCCCAACATTCTCCTCTATCTCAAAAGTGCAAAATAAAATGTTGCAAGATTCTATAGCAACTCAAACAGCTTTCAAGAGATTAGGTGCCCAATGTCTGCTGTTTGGTAGGCATATGGAGAAAATTAAATAATTTTGTGTAAACAAAATTTTGTTATATTAAATCCCTTAATTCTCACTGATGATTCTGAACAACATGATCTGTCTAACTGTAACCAGCCTTATGCTTGGTACTATCTCCCCTATTCAGGTTAATTCTGCCACCTCAGTGTTCTTCAGTGTAAAATCATTGTATATTCCTTTGCGAAGCAGCACACACAATTTCCAAATGATTGGGCCGAAGACATAAAATTCTCAGTGGTAATCCTGATGTGAGCCAGTGTGCTGTAGTGGTTTGATTGTTGGAATAAGAGTCTGGTAATCCAGGGTTCTACTTGGTCATGGAGACTCACTGTGTGGCCTCTGGAAAGTAATTTGCTTCCAGTCTCAGAGGAAGGCAATGGTGAACCCTGTCTGAACTAATCCTGACAAGAAAACCTATGATAGGGTTGTCTTGGTATTACCATAAATCAGAAGCAACTTGAAGGCATACAACAACAACAGTCCTGATGAGGTGCAGCAACAGCAGCAGATGCACCATTTTCCATGACAGGCAACAACTTCACCAATACTTATCTCCCGCTCTGAGAAAGCAAATAGCTACTATGCTGATTCTGAATTGGGCCAAAGAAAATCCGCACCTTACTAGCATTAAGAGGAAGCACAGCTTCTTAAAACTGAGAGTCTATTGTAGACAAAAAGGGAAGAGCTGCAAATGAATGATAAAGTTACATAAAATGTGTGAAACAGCAAAATAGCAAAATAGAATTAGGTATGTTAAGATATATTATGAATTAAACAGAGCTGTACATCATAAACAACCAAGAAAGAAATATAGACAAGGGCAGCTAAGAATTGTTTTTATTTTTTTTAAAAAAAGAGAAAATAAATATCATAGTAAATCTGTTATCTTTCTGAGAAAGGAAAATTGTTTGGACTCTTGTGTTTTTGATCAAGTTCTTTTGTTCTTTCATCTTCTGTTTTAACATCATCCAACTGAAATCCAAATTAAAAGAAAGAACCATATGAAAGAAGAAGAGGGGCTTAGCATTTCCCATTAGCAAGGAGCATCTGGACAGCAAACTGAACAGGCGCAAATGTTACCAGACCTGTCCACTACATTTTGTTGTACCAATTAACTGGTTATTTTATTCATAGGTAATCTTAAGAGTTACCAATCTGTACAGAAATATGCTACTTAGTTTATTCACCAGTAGCTAAAATGTTAGACTAGGGCCTCAAACAGACACCTCAAAATAGTCGTTGTCGGGCCAATCCACAGGTGAGGCATGCACTTGACACACACCCCTGGATCACTTGGAGGGTATGTCAGGGCCATACCGGGGTGGTCAAATTTGGCCCAAAACCTGCTGCGAAAGGAATGGTTTCTTACCACTCCTTGTCACAGCCCATTGAGTATCATGGCAGTGGCCACCCTTGGGACTGAGGTGTCTGGTTGCTGTGGTTCCAGGGTGGCCCCAGGGCAATCATGGCAAATGTGGCCTCTGGCTGTTCCTTTAGCCCTGTCTGCTTGAGCACTAGGACTGGGGGACCTGGGTTGAAATCCCTCATTGGTTGTGAAACTCACTGGGTGACCTATCTCATGAGTAACGATTGGAACTATCCACAGTATCCCAAATGTTGTAGCACAGATTTGTATGAGGGCAGATCCATTGCAATTCCCTCTTATGTCATGTCTTCTTTATGTTAGCATTTGCATCTTATCACTGTAGTGATAAGGGCCAGGTGCATCAACACTGTATATCCAGTAAAGAAAAGGAAGATGAAAAATGAACACTTTGAGTATTCCATCTTCCATGTCTATGTGGTAGGGGTCCACACTGTCAAACTGGATCATCTTGTTCATACGAATCACATTACACATATTTCAGCTGTATGCCTAACACTTCAAAAATGTACACATAAAAATGTGAATACAACAAATTTGTGTCTGCATAATGTACCTGTATAATATACATTAATTAGAGAGCTAGGATTAGCTGCAGTTCCCTGTCAAATGTACAATCAGTGGCAAATCTGGATTTGTTGCTGATTAATGTGTGAAAAAGCCTCATGAGTTGTCATGTTTTAGTTAATGACTCAAAACACAGATGGGTGATGGGTGGCCCCTGAAGCAATTCCCAAATTTCAATCAAGGGATTTGGGTAAAATCTTCTTCCTAGTTCCGCTCAGAAATGCCAGTTGATTATTCAGTCTGTCTTTCTTTTTCTTTTGTGATGGAGGGGTGACTTCTCAGAGTGTATATCTGTATACCATGCTGTGCCTCAGTATTCAAGCTCCGCAAGTATGTAATTGTTATTTCTAGATTAGAGAATGGCTAATATTTTTGGGCTCGAGTTATTTGTCAATTTGTTGAAATAGGGATAGTAATTTGGGGGAGGGCTGCTTAGGGGTGATGGGTTGGTTTCTCCTTTATGAGATGAAATGGTCAGATGGATACAATAGTGACAATAGCCAACAACAACATGATTTGTGTTCTTGCATCCCGTTATGATGAGCTCATGTATGTCAAACTGGTTGAAGCCCTTTGTGCTGAACGTCAAAATTGACCTTTTTGTCCATTAAGGAAAATCAAACTCATCCACTCCCCTCTTCCCTCTGTTCCACCCCCTTTGAAAAATTCAGCACAGTTGCTCCCAGTAGTCTGAGGATATCTGCAGTCATCTGTCACAATGTCACTCACCCAACTATTTTTCTATTGTGGCAGGCACCGCTGCCACCAAATTATGTGATGAGAACCACCAAAACTGCTTATTTCCCCCCTTTTAGAATGCATTTTCAGATGGTACTTAGTAGCGTGGTTATTTATTTCAAACCCAGACAAGCTTGTAAGTAATTAACAATAAAACTTTATTTGAAAAACAGTTTAACAATGTTTCACTTGTTCAGCTGGTACATCCGCTTGTTATTGTTTCACTTTGTTGCACTTAGTTACACTTTGTTACTTTAATTTAAAAAGAACTAAAAATAAGAAATTAAAAGTAGGTAGAGCAATAGGGCAGGAGAGCAGGGTTAAAGAGCAGTCTGGGAATGAGAATGCAGGCAGCAACAGCCCTAATCCTAGGACTGAAGACGTGCACTAAGCACTGCTCCCAAACTGGTATGTATCTGGTTCCTTCCATTAACACCATCATTAACACAATCACAGTGAGAATAGGGCCTGTGTGATAATCTCCTTACTGAACTATTTAACAGTGGGGCCATACGTACTTGCTAGTGCTTCCCTAAACAGCCAATCAATTCATAGGTTAGAACCATGGTAGTTAAAGTGGAATAATAATGCTATAATTGTGCGGTGTGAATGGGCCCAGTGTGTCAAGCAGAATGAGTAGGACTTGTAGGCAGTAAATGAATAACCAGTATAAAGGAGTGAGTGAAAAAGCCTCCCCAAAGTGAATTCCAGAGGTAAAAGCAGAGCAGATACAGTGAAGTCATCATGCCTGGCTCCCTTTGACTCTGAACATCTATTTGCTTTGCTTTGTCAAAACATATGAAAAATCATTAAAGTGTTTTAATAAATGTCTGGTTTTCTTACTCATTCATCTTATAAATATTAATTAGCCATGGATCAGGCAATTAAAGTTTAATCAATTTGCACTAATTAGCACCACATACTTGCATAAAAAGATAAAGCCAACTCCTGCATCTGGCTGTTATTTGCAGTTTTTGTCAAGTGCTGATGAGTTTAATCTTGAAGAGAAGATTAAGAAGAAAAGAGGAAAATAAGTCAAGAAAGTAGTGTTAATTTTATTAAAGCTTCAATCAAAACTGCCTCTCATGAGCTGCAGAGGAACAATGCTAGGCAGCCTTTTCATATAAAGCTAATTTTGAAGGCTCAAATACAAATTATTACTACTGTAACCCAGCCTTGCAAATAAAATGAAAACCATTGCTGGCCCACTCTAGACACTCAGACACTTTCATAATTCATATACTATTTGAAATAGCTTTACAATATAATCTCCTTATCAATGACTTCCTTTTATGCATGTCCCCTCCCAGTCACATCAAATATTAAGGGAAATTTCAATACGTCCATAGTAATTGTTTCAAAAGCCTTCAGTGAATACTAAACAGTTCGATTTGGTAGCTACTCCTCTTTTCTTGCTTGTTCTCCTTTTGTAAGCATCAAGTGGGGTGGGGAAAAAGATATTTTCTAACAAGGCATCATGATTCTGACTTAATTTGCACTTAATATATCCTCCTCCTTGAATAATCACTTCCTTCCCCAGACAGATGTCTTCCATTCCAGTTGCTGTTCTATAATCCAAGAAGTGTGCCCCTGTATGCTGCCATCAGTGAATTCTTTATGCTGCTCTATGAATGTTACTCAATGAATGACTATCCATATCTATATCTATAATTTATATGCTGCCTTTCTCCTGGCATGGGACCCAAGATAGCTTACAAAGGCCACCCCCCCCCCAAAAAAAAACACACCCACATAAACTAAAAACCGGAGAAGAAAGAGATTAGATCCACCTGGCGAAAGGTCAAGAATAAATTCTTCCAGAACATGGCCACATAGTCTAAAAAAAAAAAAAAAACACCAAAAACTATGGATGACGCCCATGAAAGCCTTCAATTTCATAGCTTAATATTTTATTTTATTTTTATTTTTTTGTCAAAATTTTGGTAAGAGCTTAGTTGAGGTACATTTAGTATTCAGGTTATGTTATGTTCTTTTTATTCCCTACTTCTTTCAGCCTATGTTGGGTGAAATGGGCAGAACTGTACCAATAAATAAAGGCAAAAGAAATGCATTTATTATGCATTATATATTTCACTTCATCCTGTATAATCTGCCCTGTACACTCTGGGGGACATTTACTTTAATTGGCCAGGATGAAACTGGGGACTTTCATCCAGAGAACCTTTTTGTTGGCCTCCCCTAAACTTTGGAATGGCATGCCAAGAGAGATTTGACAACTAAATTGTTGGAAATTAAAACAATATTAAGGAACTATCTCTTCCAGCAGACCTACCCAGTCATAAAAACCATTTTATGTCTGGATGGTTTTAATGTGTAATGGCCATCTTAATCCTATGTTTATGCGTTTTAACCAATATGTTTAAATGGTTTCATGCCCTTAGTTATGTATTGTACTTTAGTCTATATTTTACCCTGCCTTGTGTCTTGGGGTGTGTGGTGATGGTGGTGGTGGTGATGATGATGATGGTATCATCCTCATCATTATCCTATTACTCTTAGAGTCCATTTTATGCAAGTGATTCTATAGATCACTGGGAAAAAATATTTGTGATATTATAAGCCAAGTGGAGCAGATTCAGGCATGAATGTCATTATGATGACTCCATGACCTCTACATGAATATCATGACCTCTATAGAGACCTTATCAGACGTTGGAAATTGGAAGTATAATCTAATGGCAATCCGAACACAATCATGGGGTTTCACGTTATTACAAATTAAAGTATGTCATGCAATTTTGGGCAAAAGGGAAGTCATTCCGAAAGCAATCATGGGTTTTACGTTATTGCAAATTAAAGCATTTCATGAAATTTCAGGCAATGGGGGGGGGTCATTTTCGGTTAATGGAAAGTCATTCTGAATGCATTCCAAATGCAATTGGAATTCAAGTAAATTCGCTAAACTAGCGAATTCACATGAAATCGAATGGCTCCAATTGGCTCCATTCACAATAAAGAGAAATTCCTCCTGTCTGATAAGGTCCTAGGATTATGCCAACCACATCCACTGCAAATTATTGTATTTGTTGGTGTGATGTAACAGTTCTAAGGATTTGATCTGCAGGTTACTCTAAGCTCCCCAATATACAAATATGTGCATAAGTGTACATTGCTCAGCTACTAAGCTTAAGGTTATCATGCCTGAAATATCTTAACTTTAGATCCTCCATATGTAAATATCCTTTAGAAAATATTAAAAGTATGTTGTATAACGAGCTGTATTATACTGCTAACTTTACCATTGTGGTTTGTTTTTCCATTTTACTTCTGACTGTATAAAAATTGAGATGCTCTTGGACAGACAGATTTTGAATGGATAATATCTATTTAGAATTTTGCTGTCATGTTTAAGGCTCTGCCAAGCAGCTGCAGAGGCAGACAAAGATATAGAGATTTCCTACCAAATCTTGATGTGTGAACAGAGAAAGTGAAATGAACACTTGGATAAATTAATCATTCTCCACACTGGAAAGATGATACTGGAAAGAAAAGCACATTGCAGACTCTTGAGTTTATGCACATCAGGCAGTAAATATTTCACCTGTCAATGAACTCAGGGTAAAGTGGAGGGAAGAAAAAGAGGAAAACAGAGGCATGTGAGAGTCTAATGTTACATTCAGCAAAATAGCTTTCCCAAGATCAATACTGTGCTCTCTGATGATGTATTGTCAGGTGGAAAATTTCAGACTGTAGAAATAAATAAGAGAAATGAGAGATTCATCCAGAGAGGCTGTGGATGCAACCACAAAATAAGCTGGAGCAGCTCAAGAGGAATTCCAGGATCTTTTGAGTTGATAAAAATGATTTAAACAACAGCAACAACAACAATGACAACAACCCTTTCCTCCCATATTAGACTTGCACAACACATATGAAAATAATGCCTCTAAACTTGTGTAGTAAGCCTGACTACATATGTAGCGATATTATATTAATATTAACCATGGTCTTTCATGACAAAAGAGGATCCCACTGCCATTCTTGATAAGAGACCTTGCCTGGACACCTCAGGAAATCCTGTTGAGAGATCACCAGCCTCTGTAAAAGTTCTTGTTGCAGTAGGAGAGTGACATCAGGAGTGCTTGGTTTTTCATCAAGGTTTCTGCAATTTGGTAAAAGTCTCTTTCACCTTTGTGAAGCAAATTACACAGACATAACAAGCATGGAAGGAGGGGGCTGATCAATCAGGGAGATGACATTCCCCATCTAAGGCTTCTAATTTTTGACAGTCCATGTGATAAGGCAGCAGTTATCATAATTTACCTGCACAATTTAAACAATGGGTGCAATTTATGCAGCTTGCATGAAATTAAGGCAAAAATTCATAAGAGATGAATATGACATGGAGCAATGGACTCAAGCTACAGGAAAAGAAATTCCACCTCAACATTCGGAAGAATTTTCTGACAGTAAGAGCTGTTTGACAGTGGAATACACTGACTGGTGGAGTCCTTATTTGGAAGTTTTTAAACATAGTCCAGATGGCCATATGTCAGGGGTGCTTAGATTGTGAGTTCCTATATGGCAGAGGTTGGACTGATGGCCTTGAGGTCTCTTTGAACTCTATGATTCTATGATTCAAAGATGCACAGAAAATATATTGCCTAGAGCCAAATAGCTTCTTGTTCTCAGACATGAGAATGAGGTAAACAAGGATTTATGCTCCAGCTCCTGTCCTTTGTTTCCCACATGGGATTCCCATTTTCTGAAGCCCCATTTTGATTTCTCACTATAGTCCCGAGGCATGCATTGTGGAAAATTAAAATTAACAGCTTCATCAGAGTGCTATTTCTGACTCCTTCTGCCATCAGGTTAGTCTGCCAGAAGGTCTCACTGAACGAAGGAGAGATCTTCAGAGCCAATCCAGTCTATGAATGTATCAGAAAGTGCACTGCATTGCTCAAGTAATGTTCTCTTTAGTGTATTCCCTTCCACTGGTTCCTGTAGTAGGATGGTTGCTCAATATCTAGGCCCCTAGGATCCCTGTTCTCAGATCAGTGCTCAGCACAAAAATAGATTGTAACACAGACTCTATTTATTAATTCAGAGGAGAAAAATAAATTTCCCAACATGGTCTATCAATACAGAACTAGAATTGTTCCACATTATACTCAGTAGGACTGAACTAGTCTATGGATGTACATTTGGCCCTCTGTATCCACAGATTCTTTGTCCATGGATTCAATCTTCTACAGCTTGAAAATATTCAAAAAATATATAAATTTCAAAAAGTAAACCATGATTTTGCCATTTTATATAAGGGGCACCATTTTAGTATGCCATTCTACAGTCAGCCGTCTGTATCCATGGATTTTTTTATCCATGGATTCAAGCATTCATGGTTTGAAAATATTTTAAAGAAATATAAACCCCCAAAAGCAAACCTTGATCTTCCCATGTTATATAAGGCCACCGTTTTACTATGCCATTGTATTTAATGGGATTTGAGCATCCACAGATTTTGGTATCTACAGGATGTGCTGGAACTAACCTCCAGTAAATAATAAGGACCCACTACATATAATGAGACTTTAGTATCCCCGGATTTTGGTATACTAGAACCAAACCTCAGTGGATACCAAGGGCCTACTGTATCAGACAGGGCACAGAATTATTCTGCTCTTTAGGGTCAAAAATTATACCATAGTCTTGAAACCAATGAATACTATATACAACTGTAGTGGTTTTCTCAAATTAAGCAAAAAAGATTGTACATCTTAGTACCTATGGCTAGTAGCCAGTGGCTTAGTTAACTATGCTTAATTATCAGCCTTGACACACCAGCACTAAACGCTAGCCTCAGGGCAGAGTGGAGGCATGGCATTTTCATGATTCACACCCTGATGGTGCCCTGATGCCGCTGCCATGCTGTGCGCCTAACCTCGTGGCGGGTGGCGTCATGGTGCTTCTCTAGCTCTGCGTTGAGATGACACAGCACCAAAAGGAGCTCCAGAAGGTGCCACAGCGGTAGCAAAGACACCCTTCCGGCAGCACAAAAAGGAGGTGCTTTTTGCAGCTCCTTTTTGTGCTACAGAAAGGCCAGATCAGGGCCATGGCATGTAGTTGCTGTGGCCCTGATCCACCACTGAAAGAGGTGGCCTGATCAGTCCCTGAGTTAAGTATTCTTAACTAAGGAACCATTCCTGGCCTGACCCCACTAGACCTCTTGACAGAAACATCATTTACCCATCCTCCAATTGCCAGCAGAATGGACCTCCTTCTTCCCATGCAGCTGATGCCCAGCCAAGTAGTTTGTGGAGAGGGAGTCATGGACATGGCAATCATTTCACAATCATGACTGAGTAGTGATTTTGAATATGAAATGGTTATCTACATTTACTAATCTTTGGGCCCATTCCCACTTGCGGAAAAATCCGCATTGGAACCGGGCTGCGCTCCGCTTATGAAAGCGATTCCAAAAGGCCCCTTGTTCACACTATGAAAAGGGACCTTGTTTGGAACCGCTTTCTTGGCCGGGAACGCTTGTCGTTCCCACTGGAGCTGCCATGTAAGGTGACAGCCCTTAATGTCCCATCCCCTTCCCGTAGGGGAATTTTTTTTCATGGGGGGGGGTATTGATTGCAAAATCAATCTTGTGCATTTGCAATCTTGTGCATTTCTGATCCTGTGCATTTGTGATCTTGTGCATTTCTGATCTTATGCATTTGTGATCAGTATAATGAAGAAAACAAGAAAAAGGGAAGGAAGGGGGGAAGGAAGGAAGAAAGGAAGGAAGGAAGGAAGGATCCCCCAGGAGCAAGTGTGTGTGTGTGTGTGTGTGTGTGTGTTTCTTCATTATACTGATCGCAAATGCACAAGATTGCAAATGCACAAGATTGCAAATTCACAAGATTGCAAATTCACAAGACTGCAAATTCACAAGACTCCAAAAAAACCACATGATTCTGACCAGCATTCCCACTTACTGGAAACGCTTCAAAATCGTTTTTTCTGAAAAAGTCCACTTTAAAACAAGTGCCTGGGCTATTTGCTTTTAACCTCGTCCTTTCCTCCACTAATCGATCCGATGAGGATAGGAAGTTGATTTGAGTGTGAAAGAGGGTCATATAGCCCGCATCACACTTTGAATTAAAATGTAGCGGGAATGGGTCCTTTAACTGCTTCATAGTCATGATTGCTACTGACGTGGCAATCTGCACTGCAGATATAATGCAGTTTGACATCACTTGGCTCAATGCCATGGAATCCAGAGTATTGTGGCACCAGAGCTCTCTGAAGGCTAAATATTGCACAAAACTACAAACTCCATAATTACATAGCATTGAGACATGGCAGTTAAAGATAGATTTATTACAATCAACTGATCAAACATGGATGTGAGGGTGATCTGGCTATGACATCTGTCACCCCATTGATCGCCAGGGTTGATTCAGCTGATCTAGCTGGCTAGGTGGGTGTCCCCTTCCTCTTTCACCACTCCATGTGTGTCCCTCCCAAAGCTGCATGCTCGGTGGAAGAGGACAACCATCCCAGATAGAAAGAGTGTACCATTCTTTGGTCAAGGGTATGCGATAGCTGTGCTCCCCTGATAGAACCTCCAAACAAGCTCAGGGCAGTTAAAGCAATATCAAACTGTATTATTTCTATGTGTAGATGCACTCTTAAGGTGCATCTGCACAGCAGAAATAATGCAGTTTGACACCACTTTAATTGCTGTAGTGCCAACCTGTGGAATCATGGGATTTGTAGTTTTACAAGGGCTTTAGCCTTATCTGCCAAATATCTGCAAACTACAAATCCCATGATTCTGTAAGGTGGAATTGTGGCAGTTAAAGTGGAGTCGAACTGCATTGTTTCTGTTTAGCTGCACCCTTTGCACCCTTAACTATACTCAACTTCTTAAATATACTTGCTAAGTAATTGATATAGAATACTGGCCTATATTTGTAAACAGACTATGTTAAATTTGATCAGTGCTGAGAAACCAGCACTCTCTGTAACTATCAGGAAGAGATGTGTCCACAAGGGCATTCCCTCCTGCAATAGCTGGAAATGTCATAACTGCAAACATGTCATGACTTGATTCATAGCTCCATGTTTCCATACACGTCTTGTCTCTTTTCATCTGTACCTTTTTTTAAGAGATAACGACAAAGAGCAGAACTTAAAAACAAAAACAAAACCCAAACAAATAGTAAGATCACCACACAACTGAGAATACAGAGGTCATAGGGCTTCCCAACTGAGAAACATTAGCATGATCTCCCCACTGAGAATAAACACACTGTTGGATTTTCATTGTGAAGTTTAAGAAAATGAACATCCCAATTTTATATATAATTATTCCAAAGCTAGATCCAGTTTGTTTAATAAGACTGCTTCAAAGTAAGAATGCACAGGACACCAGCCATATATTGTGAAACATCAATATCTAGAAAGCATGATAATAAGGGAAAGCATCCAGTAGTGACACCTCATTTCAAGCCATGCTGTGAATGCTACTAGTTTTATACATGTGAAAAATGATGGATTAGACCAGGAAACTTCCAAAAATAATGATGTAACAAGGGAAAATAACAATAAAATATTTAATAAAAGGGTTATGCAGTTCAAACACGAAGTTTTCCTAATCATGCCATTTTTAAATTTATGCACAATTCCTTGAAGATCAGACTGCTGTTATTATAATGTGGAGCTTATAACTAAACCTGAATAATTCATTCATTGAATCCTATTTTTTTTTATTCAAATGTTTGTGGAACTGCTCTATTCTGCTCATTATGACATATATATGTTTGGCATTGTTGTCAAAAATTCAATTTTGTTTTCAGCATGTTTTCTAAAGAATTCGTTAAAGATATTCCATTCTGCTGACTAGACAACTTGCATGAAGTGTCAACACATCAGTAATGTTACCCCCCCCCCCCCCCCCAATGTTCAACGTGGATACTTGTTTCCATAAAAAGATTAGCAAAGTTCACAGGGAAGTCTTCCGTTTTTAAAGTTATGATTGGCATGGTTTGGAGAAGAAGCATGTGAAACATAGTAACATGAGACTCTGCCACTAAGAGGTGTTGACATATATAAATTACCAACTTCTATCCAACACATACCTGAGTTCTTGGATGTTCCTTCTCAACTCTGGGCATAACACCAATATTTTGAAAGGAATATATCAGTTTGTTTCCTCATTAATCCAACAACAGGAGAAACATGGGGCAGACATCTCCAAGCCTGCCCCCCCCCCCGTCCCCGTTCTCCACTGCTCTGTTTACATCCTCCCTGATTGAGTCTAGCCATTAGGCATGTGGTCTTCCTCTATTTCTACTGCCTTCTAAATACATAAATTCAAACTAGATAATGAGGAAATTGAAATAGTTAAAGTGTTTCCATACCTTGGATCAGCATTATTTTTCAGCATTAAATTTTCCAATGAATCTTGACTTCTTATGATGTGGGCAAAGTATGCCAGCCTCAGCTTCATCATCCTGGCTTCCAGGGAGCATTCAGGCATGCTCTGATCAAGAGCCCATTTGTTTGTCTTTTTGGCTTTCAACACTATCTTTAGAATTTTTTTCCAGCATAACATCTTAAATGAGTTCATTTTCTTTCTGTTGGCTTTCTTCACTGTCCAGCTCTTACATCTGTGATGGGGCATCCAATGGCTTGGATGATTCTGACTTTAGTGCCCTGTTGCATATTGTTACACTTTAGGATATTATCTAGATCTTTCATGTTGTTTTTCATAGCTGCCACTTTCTTCTTTGACCTTCCTTAGTAATTGTTCCAAGTTTATGATATTTTCTGCTAGTAGTATGATATCATCTGCATATCTTAGCTTCTTGATGTTCCTTCCGCTTATTTACACTCCTCCTTCTTCCGAGTCTGTTCTCCTTATATTTTCTGCCTACAGGTTAAACAAATAGAGTGATAGTGTGCAGCACAAATAGTTTGCTTAGAAGACAATCATATGGACAGGACAGTAGCATTTTAAGTTAGTTTTTTTTAAAGTGATGTGAGGCATTTATTTGATTTGTGTAAGCTACCCATAGTATTTTTGGTCTGCCAAAGCAGAGAAGCTATGTTGGAAAAGTTAAATTTTATAGTAGAGATTATTATTATTATAACTTACTAAAAAAGTGAATATGAGAGAACATAATAAGTTGGATAAAATTATGCATGACGTGAAGAAAGTGGACAGAAAGAAAGTTTTCTCCCATTTTTATAATACTAGAATCTAGGGTCATCCTGTGAAGTTGAGAAGGACAAATGAAAGAAATTGCTTCTCTACACTGTGGGTAGTTCAGCTGTGGAATTCTCTTAGGAGATAAACAGACCAATGTTTAACATCAGCCTCAGGGCAGAGTGGGGGTGTGGTGACCACATGCCATGTGCCCTGAAGATGCTCAAGGCTGGTGTCACACCATGCACTTGACTGCATGGCGGGGGTGTCACGGTGCTGCTTTGGAGCAGCGTTTGGACACTCTGCACAAAAGGATCACCAAAAAACCACGGCCACAGAAGCAAGGGCACCTTTTTGCTGGCACTAAAAAGAGTGGCATTTTGCAGTTCTTTTTAGTGCTGGCAAAGCACCAAATTGAGGCCATGGCATGCAGTTGCAATGGCCCCGATCCAGCACTTAAAGGGGTGGTGTGAAGCCTCTCCTTTGGGGCAGTCTGTAAAGCCACTTCACACCACCCCTTTCTGTGCTGGATCATAAATACATAGATAAATACATAAATAGTTTACATACACACAAATGGAGTATGTATTTATCTATGTATTTATGCTCTAAAAGGGGGTTGGAAAAATATATGCAGGGTAGGGCTATCATTGGCTGCTAGCCATGATGTGAATATATTCTCTCCAGCATCAGAGGCAGGATTCATTTTGTTGCTAGCTGCCAGGGCGTGTGAAGACCAGGAGAGTATTGCATACTATGCTTGTGTGTTTTCTATAGGGAACTGGTTGACCAATGTAAGAACACAATGCTAGATTAGATTGGCCTTTGGTCTCAACCAGCATTAGTTTCTCTATGTTCTTACTGTTGTTGGTCCTAAAAAAGTACATTTACTTTTTGTATAATTAATTCTTGTTGCCATCTTTGGACTGTCTCACTATGGACTAGGAGTCATGGCTGATAAACATGCAGTAACCAAAGATAGTATGGTTTAGTGGTTTGAGTGTTGGTCTAGGACTCTAAACAGTAGAGAATGAATTCCCACTGGGTGAGTATGGACGAGTTACGATTTCTCAGTCTCAGAGGAAGACAATGACAAATCCCTTCTGAATAAATCTGAATGAATCTTTCCTAGAAAACTTCATTACAGGTTCACTTTAGGGTCTCCATTATCAAAAACAATTTGAAGGTACTCAGTAACAATAAGTTATTCCATGGGTTATTGCTAAAGCAGCTACCATTGTATGGGTTCTTAGAACTGGGATTTAATGTATATATCAAAGGACCTGGGTTTCAAAATTTTCCAGAAGTTGATGCCCAAACCTGACCCTGTGTTCTAGGTACAACTCCAAAGATGTTCTATTTAGAATTTTTTGTCTGAATTTTATCAATCAGTTAGAAATCACCAGTCAATATATAATTATAGGCTATCTGATGATTTAAAAAATTTAAAAAGTGTGAATGTTCTTAAACAGGTCTAGAACCAGCATCTAGTATTGTAGTACAGCTGGCAACAAGTCTTGAAGAACAGTTGCTCTTTTAAATTTATGGCAATAACCTTAATCAGTATTACATTGGCCATGTTTAATTAGCTTGTAATATGTTATATATGAAACTTCTATTTGGGAGCTACAACTAGATCTGGTAACCTCTCGATTGGACTTCTGCAATGCGCTCTACATGGGGCAGCCTTTGTATCACACTCGGAAGCTGCAGTTAGTGCAGAATATGGCATCACGGCTGGTCACTGGTGCTTCCAGGGCCAGCCATATAACACCGGTGCTAAAAGATCTTCATTGGCTGCCTGTTCGCTTCCGGGCTCAGTACAAAGTGCTGGTTATTACCTGTAAAGCCCTAAATGGCTTGGGCCCAGAGTACCTGAAGGACCGTCTCTCCTCACATAATCCGCCCCGCACACTCAGATCTACCGGGCAACAACTACTAAGAGTTCCAGAGGCCAGATTATCAACCACCATGAAGAGGTCATTTTCTATCTTGGCCCCTAGCCTCTGGAACTCGCTGCCCATTGAGCTCCGCTTGGCCACCTCTCTCACCCAGTTCAAAAAGGGGTTAAAAACATACTTATTCGAGCAGGCTTACCCCTGATTGTGCTCCCCCCGTTGTCATCTTCTTTCCTCATTATGAGCCTGCTTGGAGTGCTGCCATTGTTTAGCTGTATTAGATTGATACTGTTTTATTGTTCTTGGATTGTTTTTAACTTGTGAATTTTCTGTACATCGCCCTGATCATTGGAAGGGCGGTATATAAATAAAGATTTTATTTTATTATTATTATTTTATTATTAAAAGAGAACATTTAGAATTTTGGTTGGGGCAGGTCACAAAAATTTTAGTGATTATTAGATTGCTTCTGATCCCAATCTATGATTTTACCTTGACTTTCTGGCTTCTCATATATTGAGTTTTAAGTTTTCCAAAGAGTGCCTTCTCTAACAGTCTTCCTGCATACTGAGATCCATATAAAGCCATTATGACCATTGGTTATTGAACTCCCTTCCCATGGATGCCTGCCTAATACCTACTGCATTTTATTTTATGCAACAAATGGAAGCATCTTGCATTTTACTTTAGCCACCAGATGAAGGCAACTTCATTCTTCAGGCATAAGGAATAAAGAAGGAAATCATATTTTAAACACTGTTAGTTTTACTCTACTGTTTTGATCAATATCTAATCATGTGGTTTGAACTATAGTATATTTTATTGTGTTTTCTGCTTTAAATGCACTGTAAATAATCCCCTTCTATTCCCCTCCCATTAGAATCTTTGGAAGATAATTAGATTTTCTTTAAAAAGACTTCTAGAGAGTTTTTAAAGCAATACCTTGTGCTGGGTGAAAAAGAAGTGTAGGGAATCACGATTGCTTCACTTTCTGAAGCTATTCCCATGGTGTTGATTTGCCCTCTTTTTGCTTTCTTTTCTTTCTAAAGAGTGTGTTTTAGAAGATTCATTCAAAAGCCTACACAAAACTAACAGATCTTCAAAGAAGAAAGAATCTAGTTTTATTTCATCTGCTGTTTGAACTTGAATAATTGTAATGACTGTTGTGGGATTATTTTCTTTTTAAATGAGCAAATCTGACACAAACATCAAAAGGCAAGTAAATACATGTAATAAAGAGAATGTTATTTCTTTTGCATTCCTAAGTGATTAATTTTGTTTTCCAAAACCCAAACAAGTGTTCAAATTCAGAGTACTTAAATAGGGTATTGAGAAATGCAGAGAAGTATTCCACTTCACTGAATTGGAAATCACTAGTGTTACAGAAATTTACTGGCTTTGCATTTTTTTTCCTTGCAATTGTTAAAGCAGGTTTTCCTACAAATACCCATGAGGCTATCTTACAGTGTGCCCAATGCCCTCTATGAACTGAATCAGTAGGAAGGCTGTAGCGCTGTATATAGTTCTTGTGTACCCCTGCTTTGCTTTTTCATGAAACTGTGGTAGGATGTTCTGGGGCATGAACATGCAAATGCAAAGAGCTCCTACATGCAAAGGGAAGATTGATTGGTCAGGGTCCCTTCTCACAGTAAGAAGTTCTTTAGGCATGAATCTCCTTCCAGAAAAAAATCTGAAAACTGCTTACTAGGGTTCAATAGGGCTGGGCATCCAAACGCACCCAGCCCTAATGAAGTTACAGCTGCGACAGACTGCCCACACAGCGGACATCTCAGCTGCGCAGATGCACTGCAGCATTTAGACCGCTCTAGGCGGAAGTGGTGTCGTAAGGGCTGCGACACAACCCTTATGACGTCGCAAAAAGGTGCTGCTCAAGGCAGCTTCTTTTTTGCTGCACAGCATTGCCTCTGTGTTTGGTTGCTGCAGCAATGCTGTGCAGTAAAAAGGGCGGCACTTTTCCACCTGTTTGTTGAGGCCCTAAGTAGCCAATATAGACTATTAATGTTAATATATATCCCACGTTTTTTCTGGTGTGTGTGTTGTTTGCCTTCAAGTCATGTCCGACTTATAGGGGCTTTCTAGATTGGTAGGAAAGGGCAACATAAAGTCGCCTTTTCCTTAATACTTCACAGCTGCACTGGAAGTCCCAGGTGTGTAATAAAAAGGCATAGGGCAGCTACACTGAGGATGTGTGGGGATGACTTATCTGAAGTCTTTTCTGTTGCTCAGCAATTACATTGGAAGCTGTCAGGATGCTAGAAACACAGGTGGAGCAGCTGCATGGGTGGCAATGAATGGGGCTTTTGGCCTCACTGAACCTTTAATATATTTTTTGTTGTTGTTGCCGGCTAAAAACTGTGCAGTTGCACCGGTACATCATATAGGCAATTGTATTGCCAGCTGTGAACTGCGCAGTTGCGCAGGTACATCACACATGAACTGTGCAGTTATGAATATTTTTCAAATTACCATTATGGTTTCGCTTCCCTTTTTAAAGTGTGCAGTTGCATCGGTGCACCATGAATGAACCCCTTTATTTTATAATAATAATAATAATAATAATAATAATTTATACCCCACCCCTTTGAGATCAATCAAGGCAGCTTACACATTAAAATACTATTACATCAATAAAACAAACTGCATCCCTCCCCCTCCCCCCATTACAATTTAAGTTTATGAATAAACTTCTTCATTTTATGAACGAATTGACATTTTATGCGCAGTTGCATAACAGTTACAGCATCCCAGAGTCCCTACTGCACATGTCTAGGGTTCGGATTAGGGCTGGAGCTAGGGTTTGGGAGCTTTAAAAAACTGCGAAGTTGCACTGCAGCATTTAGACACAGCTGTGCAGTTACACCCTTTTTAAAAAGAAGCTGGGAAAAGCAGGTCCTTTTTAAAGCTGCTTTTTCCCTACTAAAATGCAAAAGAAGTGCGTTCATGCCAGACTTTCAGTGTGGGTCATCTAAAGGCTACACTTTCATGCAGGCATGAACACACCCCTTTTTGCCAGTCTAGATCAGCCCATGGTGACCCTAAGGTGACCCTATCACAAGTTTCTCTTGGCAAGTTTCTTCAGAAGGAGTTTGCCATACCCATCCTCTGAGCATGAGAACATGTGACTGGCCCAAGGTCACCCAGTGGGTTTTCGTGGCCAAATGGTGATTTGAACCCTTCTCTCCAGGTCCTAGTCCAATGCTCAAACTACTACACCATGCTGATTCTCTTTTCTTATGAGTTCCCAGTATGCTGTTCACATTTTATACATCTGTTTTATATCCTGTTGATTGTATTGTTTTAATTGCTTGTTTACTCCTTGAACATTTTGACAAAAAGAATAGTGATGTAAATAGGAAAGCAAACATTTTAACTGTAATTCCACACTCAGTTACTAATTACAAGGGTCGCTTTTTAAATAAAGCCTCCAAGAAAACTTTCCTCTTAAATCTTGCTTACTAAACATAAGCTGCTTTCTCCATCCATATTTTTTCAAAATAGTAACTGTGAAGGTTAATGTTGTTTCCAAAGGGATGACCTTCAATAACTAGGCACTCTGTTTTTACAAAGAGCATTTGCCAGTCAGGTTACTCCTTTTCTTTACTGCTACAACTGTTGTAAGGAATGGTTTGTGAAGCATAAGGGGATTTAACTGTTAACAGGTATAACAGTTCTCAATTACTCTCAGTGTACCCATTTAACATCCATTAAGTTTGCTGGGGGAATTATAAAGTCTAGTAATCAGGGAACACAGATCCTCAAGCAAGCCAAACCTTGAGAAATGGCTCAGGCATCTTCCCTTAGATGCAGTGACAGAATTTTCTCAGCAGTGCCTCATATTACCTGAAGTTTGTTAGGCAGCGGGAAACTAATAAAAAAGTGTGAACATATAAATAGGCTAAAACAGGAGTGAGCAAAGATCCTTCACATTAAAAAGCCCCCATTTTACAGATGTTGCTCAGCTGGTGGAAAATACATTTACACACAGCAGTTCCACACAGTGCAAATCTTAGCACTGAGCCCAGTTGGATTAGCATGCTTGGTTTCTAATACTAATTGATAGCTTTGTCCGAGCTGATTTGCAAATCTGCTGTCTGACTACAAAGTGACTTCTGGGGAGAAAGAGGTGTGCAGCACTTATTTTTATGAATGGATCAGATTACTGAATTCCAACGACTATATCAGTATGCATCTAACAAGCCACAGTCCTGAGTTAACATTTCATTCATTTTATTTATATCCTGCCTTTCTGTGAACAAAAGGCACTCACAAAGGCCAACAACTAAAACCATATTTAAACAGATACAATTAAAACTGAATAAGATGATCAAAATTAAATAAAATAAAGGGTTTCCACAGTGATGCAGATGAAATGCTGGGGAATGAGGATGGCTGTGCTCTCCCATTTGAAGAGTGTATTGAGACCAGCAGTAACATCAGGACCCCAAGGACCCTGAGCACTGTAATCGTCATTTCCCCGCACCCTCCTTCAGGACCTTGGGACCTTTTCAGTTGGGACACTACCAGGCTTAAGAGGTACAGTAGGTTTTTTGGGGAGTGGCATTGGGAAAAGTATCTAGGATGACAGACCTCCATCATAGCTATGTTTGATGATATCAGTCAATGTCTCCGGATTTCATCTACTTGGCATGTTCAGTCCCACCTCCATATATAAAAAACCAAACAAAAACAAACACCAAACAGTTGGAACCAAAGGTGTCCCAACAAATCTGTTGAATGTTCCTTTTGTGTCCAGGATAACCTATCATATTTGGACAACAAAAATGTCCCATAGCTGCAACATGATTTTTCAGAGCACATGTGATATGCTTTGGTGGTCAGTAAGTTGTCTCCATTAGGGGGCAACTGAAACTTCTTCTGTTAGGGGGACATGGGAATTCACTAGGGTCTGAAAATGCCTGACATAAAATAAAAACAAACAAACAGATTTTACTTTGTTTTATCTGATTTTATTTTAGTGTTTTATTTAGTTAGTGTGTTGCGTAGCTGTGGGTATTTCAATGAAACACATTTGGTATGACACACACTCACACTTCTTTGGCCTGAGGTAGTTTTGTACCTCTAATAAGGTATGCAAATAATACCATACTATTAGCAGAAAACATCAAAGGCTTGAAACAATTACTAAAGAAAGTCAGAGGGGAAAGTACCAAGGCAATCTTACTGTTGAACATTAAGAAAACAATAATAATGACTACAGAGGAGTTACACAAAGTTGATCTAGAAAATGAGAAAAAATAGAAATAGTAAACCATTTCTCATATCTTGACTTGCAGTCAAGGATTGCAGTCAAGAAATCAGAAGCCTAGGGTTGGAAAGGGCAGCTATGAAGGAACCAGACAAGATCTTGTAGTACAAAGATATAACTTTGAACACTAAAGTTACGTTTGTCCAAGCCACCATATTTCCCATCTTATGTACAGATATGTGAGCTGGACAGTAAAGAAAACTGATATATATGTATAAAAAACTCATCTGAGATGTGATGCTGGAGAATAGTGCTAAGGATGCAGTGGACAGCCAAAAGGACAAACAAACAGTCTTTGAACAGATCAAGGCTGAAGTCTCCCTGGAAGCCAAGATGACTAAACTGAAGCTGGCATACTTTAGACACATCTCGAAAAGGCAGAATCATTGGAAAAGGGAAAATGGTAGGGAAAGTAGAGGGCAGTAAAAAGACAGGTAGACCACATACCAGATGGGTAGATTCAGTCAAGGAAACCACAACCTTGAGCTAAGCAGAGCAGTTGAGGACAGAGTGGCTTGGATTGTCTCATTCATGGATATGCTCTGATTGAAAGTTGACTTGAAAGCAGCTGACATGTTTTAGGCCTCCATCCCAATGAATGGGAGTTATATTTGGAATCAGAAAAATATCTCACAGTTTGCACTTTTTAACAAAATATCATTAGCAATAGCATTTACATTTCTATACTAGTTGATAGTGAACTCAGCACTCTTTAAGTGGTTTACAATTTGTAAGCCAATTGCTCCAAATAAGCTGGGTACTCATTTTACCAGCCTATGAAAGAATGGAAGGCTCAGTCAACCTGGAGTCCTCTGGGATCAAACTAACAACATTGTGGCTGCAGTACACATTTTAACACTGTACCACCAGGATTCCTTATTTAAAGTCCTAATGGTTTAAGGGGTTAAGATACAAATAAAAATGTAGCAATAAAAGGAAAATAGCTACACACAACCAGTCAACTTACAGCTTTGATAATACATACAGCCTTTATATATAGCTGAAAAGCTCTAAAAATAGCTAAAGCTGACCTTGGAGCAGAAAAGCACTGTGCAAATCATGCCTAGGAGAATGTTTGAAATTTTGGATATAAATAGGCAATGATATCATGTTTTTAAAATGCTTAAGCCTCTTGGGATCAAAAGCAAATCAGACACTGCTGGATAAGCATCAAAACCAACATGTGTAACAGAAATCGTAAAAACTACTTTTGTGGATTTCAGCTCAGAGAATCTCTCAGCCATTCTGACTGGAGAACTCGTCTCTTATCCGACAGAACTCGCCATAGGCAGCACCTTCGCGCCTATCGGGAGGCTTTGTGGGCAGCACGGAGATCCTTCTGCTCTGCTCGCATTGCGTCTGCAGAGTCCCGTCCAGTGGAGCTGTTTAGGGTGGTGGGGAAACTGACACAGGTTCCCCCTGCGCCGAATCCCCTGCTTGACCCCACGACAGCCTGCTGTGACACATTTAACATCTACTTTGCAGACAAAATCTCTCAGATAAGAGCCGACTTAGACACCAATGTTTCAGCAGTATCTGTAAATGAGGCACCTAGCAACTCGGTTACAGCTACTTTACTGGATGAGTTTCAATCTGTAAGTACTGAGGACGTGGACAAGCTCCTTGGAAGCATGAGGAAAACAACCTGCTCTCTCGATCCATGTCCAACATGGCTGGTCGTCCAGGGAGGGGATGCATTGAGGACATTCCTTCGGGATGTGATCAATGCATCCCTCAGGGAAGGTATCGTTCCACCTTGTCTGAAGGAGGCGGCTGTAAAGCCCCTCTTGAAGAAACCTTCCCTTGATCCCCTGGACCGAAACAACTATAGACCAGTTTCCTTGCTGCCATTCCTAAGCAAGGTGATCAAGAGAGCAGTTGCCTCCCAACTCCGAGCTGCCTTGAATGAAACCGATTATCTCGATCCTTTCCAAATCGGCTTCCGGGCAGGTTATGGAGTTGATACTGCCATGGTTGCTCTGACAGATGATGTCCGCTTGAGCATTGACAGGGGTGGTGTGACCCTGTTAGTGCTCTTGGATCTCTCAGCGGCCTTTGACACCATTGATCATGCCATCCTGTTGGACCAGCTGAGAGGGATGGGGATCGGAGGCACTGCCTTGCAGTGGTTCCGTTCCTTTCTCTCTGGCAGGACCCAAAGGGTGAGGCTCGGGGACAGCTGCTCCTCCAAATCTGAGCTAAATTGCAGCGTCCCTCAAGGCGCCGTTCTGTCCCCGATGCTATTTAATATTTACATGAAGCCGCTAGGTGATATCATTCGGAGGCATGGAGCTCAGTGTCATTAGTACGCTGATGACACTCAGATATATTTCTCCATGACCAGATCATCTGCGCAGACCTCAGATGGCATCTCCTCTCTCAATGACTGCCTGGCAGCGGTAATGGATTGGATGAGGGAAAACAGATTGAGACTGAATCCGGGCAAAACGGAGGTACTGACAGTTACCGGCCCAAAACCAGGATTGGGAAGACAGCTCCCAGTCCTAGACGGAGTCACACTCTCCTTGAAGGACCCTGTTCGCAGTCTGGGGGTGCTCCTAGACTCGTCGCTTCACATGACTAGTCAGGTGAATGCAACAGTCAGGAGTGCCAGTTATCAGCTTCGGCTGATACGCCAGCTGCTCCCTTTCCTGGAAATGAGGGATCTGGAAACTGTGGTACATGCTTTGGTCACCTCACATCTTGACTACTGCAATGCACTCTACATGGGGCTGCCCTTAGGCTTAACCCGGAAACTTCAATTGGTACAAAACATGGCAGCCAGATTAGTCTCTGGAGCTTCCAGTGCTCAAATCTCTTCACTGGCTGCTTATTAGTTTCCGGGCACAGTATAAGGTGCTGGTTTTAACCTTTCAAGCCCTACATGGCTTGGGTCCATCTTATCTCAGGGACCACCTTTCCCTGTGCGATCCTCCACGCACACTTCGATCCTCTGGGAGAAACCTGCTAAAGTCTATCAAAACCAGGCTGATGCAGACCTCCCAGAGGGCTTTTTCTTCCACCACTCCCAAGCTCTGGAACAGCCTGCCAGACGAGATGCGTCTCATGACATCTTTAGACTGCTTTAAAACAGCCTTAAAGACGCATCTCTTTCGGCAGGCCTTCCCTTGAAACCTTTGACCCCGGCTCTGGACTTAGACTACACTTTTCGCCTACTCCCACGTCTCCGACCCTCAACTTATGATGTGGCCACATAAGAAGGGGTCTGGATACACCTATACTGTTTTTAAATCCTACAGTTTTTAATTTATTGCTGATTTAATTTATTTTTAATGGGTGGGAGGTTGGAATGTGGGTTATGGGATTGTTTTAAATTTAACTGTTTTAATTTATGTCTTTTAATATGCTGTATTCCACTCTGAGTGTTCTTACAGAGGAGCGGATTATAAATAATAATAATAATAATAATTATTATTATTATTATTATTATTGGAATTACAGTAACCTTTACAAGCTTTGATATAAACTGTTCCTGCTATATGCTTCCATAACTGGTTTGAAAAACTGATCGTTCTTACATAAGATAGCAAATGACCAGTCTAATTTTACTTATCATGTACAGATATCATTGGATATGGTCTGGCCTTCAGAACATACAACCCACAAAGCAGAATATAGGCCATCAGTCATATACAGTATGCACTAAGCCCTTCCCCAGCTTGCTGTTAATTTCCTCTTCTTTCTTTTGCTTCTTCTTTTCCTTCAGACAACAGCCAGATGGTCAACACAAGCAGATAGCAAGCAATAGTACATCGATAGTAAGTCATACTCACAGATGATAGGCCATTTATATAAATTGTGTAAATCTGCTACATGCAGGCCAGAAAAAGGAACAGAAGAGGGAAGACAGATATGAGACTAAATCTTATTGATAATCTTAGCAAGAGTAGGCCCACAGAAACAATGGGATATACATAGGTCTTGATTCACCATGTAACAATCAATTTGTCATTGCAGTTGGAACTACAGACAGGAATTAGGCCATGACCTTCTGAATTTAAGGTAGCTGGGAAAGTAACAAGTTTTTTGGTATTTCAATATATCAGTCTCTCCCGTTTCATCAAAAATGCTCTCCAACATTCCTGTGTTTTTGATATTTTTTCTTGGAAATAGGCTTTTATATAGAAAAATTGACCGCAAATTTTTTAGCTGCAGATGGAGTTGTATGATGTTGTTTTGTATTTGTGACTCGGTAGTTGTATAAAACTAAGAGTAGAAAAATGGGGGTGTGTAGGTGAATATACTTTTGCTTCCCTTTCCATTGTGGCATATTCATTGTTTACAAAGCCTTTGTACACACCTTTTCTTCATTTCTTAATTTTCTGAATCACAAGTAAGGATGTTGTCTGGCATAATTATATCCTGTTTTCTCAGCACTTTCTTCTTCAGGTTATATTTCTCCTGCTTTAAAGACATTTGACAGATGAAGAGTTTGTGACTTGCTTGTCTTATGCTCCATTATTGTGCACTGTTTGAAAATGACTTGATGGTGATCATCGTAATAACTCAGCTCCTAGCATGTGATGTACGTGGCGAGCTTCCCTGACTTCCCAGTTAGACTTTCTCTCATACACATTTTCTACCAATTAGTCTGATTGTAGAAGAGTCTTGTTTACAATTAGCCCCTTGCTCTCTTGTGTTTGTCAACTGGGAAATTCCATTTCTCTCCTTTTATATCTTTTGATGTGTGCAATTCATTTCTGACACTCTCTCTGATCCATTCTTTATTTTTCTTTGATATTATGTTCTACCCCCCTCCCCCCTCAGTGTTGTTTAGGCTCAAGGTTTTTTTTAATATATGTTTTCTTAAATTACTGGCTTTAAAATCCAAGTTTTATATTCATTTAATATCCCCAAACTGCTCCATTTTAAAACGCTTTTGCTGAATGTATTTTTACTGAGCTGGCCATAAGGCACCTTGGAGCCAATGCTTTAATGCTAATTGAACTCAGGTTCTGGTATGTGGAGGCTCCTGTATATAGCAACTGTGCATCCATCTGAGTGCCTGGTAGCAAAAATGTCCTTCCCAAATAGCAGCATCTGCTCTAAATACCAGCATATGCTGCTGTTATCCACCCCCTCCACTACAATTATTCTATCTTCGAACTGCCAAAGTGACATATATAAGCGGACTAGCACTTTTTCCTGTTGCCCTGTGCCCTTCTCATGCCTCAAATATCCAGCTACTCATTAGCTATGCTACAACTCAAGAATTCTTAGATTGCCACTTAGTTCAATCGTCTGACAAAACTTCCATTATTTGCACAGAGTTGCTATGTATACATTTCGGAAAACACTGTACCTCACATTCTATGTCAAATGTTTATATGTGTATGCATATTTATATGTTTCTAGGTGTGTGTGTGTGTGTGTGTGTGTGTTTAAAGGTTTCTTTAAAAGTCTCTTTTTGATGTCTTCAGAAGGCTAATAAAAACCAATAAAGTCCGATATGGATATTAATCCTAGCCCTTCCAATTATCTATTTTGTTTGCCACAGAACTCTTGAATTTTGATTTTAACTTAGATTTGACAACCAAAGCTGTATACCTTGCCATTCAGAATGTGATAAATTTATCTATAATCACTTTGTTTTGACCTATTCTTCTAATGTTGTTCTGAAATGTTTTTCTTGCTCAGACAGAAATATAGGGCACCAACATGCCAAATCCTCATCAGTCTTGTAGCCACAAAAACACACACTTTCATTAAAAGGAGTTCCTTTTATAGCAACCTTCTAATTCAGCAGGGAGCAATATGTTCAGATGAGCATTTGTGAAAGTGTTCCTACAGTTGAAGTTTACAATATCAGTAAAATTGGATGCTAGGATTAGAGGGAGGGGATGATCTCATGTATCTTAACTTTGTTTGAACAGGGGTTTTTTTTTGGGGGGGGGGTGTAAATCTTAAAGACCAACATAACTTTTTGTTTCTATGGGTAGGAAATATTTTCCTCTTCACTGCTATGTTTTTACATCAGTAATCTCCTGAGGCCAAACTTTAGATGTCAAAACCAGAACTGGTGTCCACAGTCTTTCTTCCTCCCTTCCTCTTCTTTATTCACCCATATCTTTCTGCCACCCTCTTTTGTTTCCCTCTTCTTCATACCTCCCTTCTTGCCCCATTTTCTAGGGATGGACAGATCTGTCAGAAACATTTTTGCAGCAGCTTCTTTTTTCTCACCCTCAATTTTGTTCTGTGCTGGTTACATGTAGTCTTGTGTTTTCAGGATATATACTTAACAACATTTGCAATCTTCACAATTGTCTGCATCCTACCATTACATGAATCATTTTATTTATTTATTTATTTATTTATTTATTTTTGCATGCATGTTTAAATGTCAAAAAAAAAAAAAAAAAAAAAAACCAAAACCCAAACACCGTTACTGTATATGGCTGTCTCCCTTTCAATATCAAGAAATAGGGAGAAATTCACCCCTCCATGATCCTACATGTGGATGCCATGAACTTCAGGCAAAAAGATCACTTCAGCTAGTTTTGGAGTCACCAGAGGGATGTGACTCACCCACAACTATCAAGGAAGGGAAGGGAAAGCCTATCAACAAACAATGCACCATTCCAGGACAATATTTGTGCTTGTCTGGCAGGTCCTGAGGGCTATCTAAAGCAGGAATCTGTCTATTTTCATCCCAGTTCTCACCTTGAAAGTCCCTACCACTTAGGGTTATCTCATACAATTCAGATTTATTGATCATGAGATGCCTGGACTTGCCCCCAGCTACAAATTTCCTATTTAAAACCCAAATTTTCACTGTTTGGTGGACTAGCTGGATCCGAGGCAGGCCCTTTGTCACTAGTCTCTCCATTAGACCCCTCATCGCTCAAACCTCTGTGTGGTCCAGGAGTGATTGAACCTCATCACTTATTTAAGCTGCTTCTCCAGGAGCATCACTGCTGGTAATTGTATCTTTGTTAGTGAAGCCTTATGTATTCCACACTAACTCCTTTGATTCTTAGCCTCTTATGTGCCTGTGTGAGATTTGTGTGTTCAATCCCATTAATAAAAGTATATTTCCTTAAACAAATTTCCTCTGACATTCTTTGCCTCTCAGCTCCATAGACAGAGAGATAAGATCCCAAGTCTGCTGTAAACCAGCCAACATCAAGCTAAGTAAAATTCCTGGCTACACTGAATTCCTGGCTACACTCCTTTTTCAATTGTGCACATTTTACCTGATGTGTCTCTTCCCCCCCCCCCCCCTTTTGCTGAACACATCATCAGTTCTCAAATGTATGGATTTCTGGGTGCAAGGTGAATGTGTGGTCTGTGTTTTGTGGTGCTGCAGGTTTGGAAACTCTTAGGAAAATGTTGAACTAGATTCCACACATATTCCTATTTCCTTTTTCTCTTTTTCATCCTCAAGAAAAGGAACAAATTGCTTGCTGGGGTTCAGAACTGGCCATTCACAGAAGGCTTCTTTGAAACAGATGAGAGTGAAATGTGGCAGCAGGCTGCTCACCCTTGATGTAAGTTTTTACAACTAAAATGATCAAAACCTTTCGTGTGTGGGTGTGGGTGTATGTGCTCCTTCAAGTCACCTGATAACTTATGACAACCCTATGATTTTTATAAGGTTTTCTTAGGCAAAGAATACTCAAGAGGTGATTTTGCCAGCTCCGTCCTCTGAAATATAGCACCTGGTATTTCATATAGGTTGACCCCACTTTTTTTTAGACCATAAATACTGAAACAAAATAACATAATTCTGAAAATTAATTGGTAGCCAGTGCAGATTTAATAATAATAGAATTAAGCTCTGGATCCTCTTGATAATCAGTAACATTTACATATATGCTCACTAAGTTACCAGCAATTGATTCAAGGAGTCTATTCAGGCATGTGTATTCTGATGTTCCAGCTCTGGTTGGATTCTGGTTGGGATGGGAAAAATAATATTTCCTCTTATTTCTTTGGCAATTGTACCAAAAGCCAGCAAGAACAAATACAGCCATCTTACTCTTTCTCTGACCATTTACTACATAGTTATAATTTGCAATCTTTTAGTTCATATTCTGTTTGTCACAACTGTCTGCATGATACAGCTTCTTTCTCTCAAAATGAGAGGCATACCTTCTTGCACATGAATGACTATCTAGTGGATGAAAAAAATTACATGGTCCCTCTGCCAATCCTTCCCAGTTTGAATTGAGTTATAATGTAATTGAGTTATAATGTAAAGATTGCTAAAAGTTATATCCAGGAACAGAACAGGGCTAGAAATAATAATAATAATAATAATAATAATAGAATAACAAATTGAGATTGGCTGGTGGGTTCAGAATTAGAGTGTCCTTTCAAAGGGTAATCTGGTGGGCAGGAGATCTGATGTCAGGGCAGTTGTTAATGAAGTCAATAAGAATTGACCAATCTTCAAAAAATGGTGTTTGGTTTCCTTTGTCCATTACAGAGTCTGAAGGTGTCAGAAAGTTTTTCCATTAACCAAATGTCCCAAACCTTTGTCCACCAGTCAGCTATTTGTTTATTCCCTCCTTTCAAGTTTCTCGTGATTACTTTCCTAGCCACTGCAATATGGCAAGAAATGTGATGAGCTTCAGATTTCTTTACAGCAGATGGACAACAAAAAAAGGCCTGGACAAAAGTTACATTTTGTTTTACAATAGAAATAATTTGAGCTAGTATAACATTGCAAAACTTTTTAGGGCAGCCCAGCCACATGTGATCAAAGGAGCCAACAGTGTCACAGCCTCTCCAGCACTTTGGTGAGGTAGTCATTATTATCTGAGATAATCTTACAAGAGTTAGGTACAACTTATATATTAATTTTAGAGTTGACTCTTTTGATAATGTTCTTAATTTATACATAGGCAAGGTCCAAATGCATTCCTATGTGGCTTCAGAGATGTTTAAACTGAGGTCTGATTGCCACATTATCCTGGCCAATTGATTGCTGCCATAAACGGATCATATTACATTTTTGTAAATGACAGCTGTCTCTCCTTTGCGACCATAACCCTTTTCCATGCAAAGTGTTTCATCAGAGGTCATGAGGTAAGGGTAGTTCTTCTTTCATACTGTACGTCCTGCAAAAGACAGTACTTGTGATATTTGCATCCATGTACAGTTGTTTTTTTCACTTGATAAGTGTCCATGCAAAATTTCCTTAAGCACTGGTGGGCATATATTGGAAAGAGAAAATGTTGTTGTAATACTTTCATACATATTTATCAAGCATTTCTAATGATGCCTAATCTTTAATCAACCTGATGAGTAAATTGATTATTACCAGAACAAACAACTAGAAATTCATTGCCCCTAGACAGATTACAGAAGCCAAAAACAACCAAAGCTTCCTGAGAATTTAGCCCCAAACAATTAGTAGATAAACATACTATCATGCTATGATCTCTTTCTAAAACACTTTGCCTTTGATTAACCTTTAATTGTTTAAATTTCACTAAGCATTTTGAAGTCTGTAAAAAGCCAGTGCACCGAGAAGTGTAAGACAAGCCTGTACAGTGTGTGACCTGTCAATTGCAGTCTACTAGCTATGTATAGAGGCAAGCCAGAGGTGTGATAGCCTGCCTCCTTTTGACACTCATTGTAACAAAACTAGGATGTAAGTCAAGTACTCTTGAGCTGCCAAACTAGTGAGAAAAGTAATACAACAAACTCCAACAACACTACAGGCAACTTTTTTTTTTCTTTTGGTAATTTTTATAGGGAGACACATGGAGTTAAGCAACCTCAAAATCTCCCCAGTTTGGGTGTACTCTTCAATTTAGGTGTACTCAGTTTGGGTGTACTCCTGGATTCAGCTTTGAGCCTGAAGGCCCAGGTTTTTGTGATGGCCAGGGGTGCATGTGCACCAACTGTATTCCTTCATGGACCAAAGTGGAACATGCTTTAGTTACATCCTAACAGTTATGTCCTAACTGGACTATTGTCATGCACTCTACTTGGGGTTGCCTTTGAAGAGTGTGCAGAAACATTACCTGCTCCAAAGACCTGCAGCCAGACTGTTAACTGGGGCAACTTACTTACATACTACACCCTTGTTGAAATAGCTTCACTGTTTCATAGTTGGTCCTATATGATGCTTGACCAGGCCATTTGGTGACCATATCTTTTTGTATGAGTCAGCTTGGGTTCTGAGATAACCAGAAGCAGGTCTTCTCTCAGTTCCACTACCATTGCAAGCACGATGGGAATGTGAGGAAGGACTTTCGCATGGCTATCCCTAGACTCTGGAACTCCTTTCCCAGGGGGGCTACAATGTCCCCATCCTTGTCATTCTAATGGCAGGATTTTTTTTAACAAAAAGTTTTAAATTAATGGGTTAAGGGGTTCTGTATCGTTTTAACTGAAGTATATTTAAGAACTTTTAAAATCTTTTAAATTTTATTGCATTCTTTTACTGAAGTGTGACTGCCTTTAATAATGTGAGTAGTTTAATTCTGTTTTAATTTTCTCTTTTATTGCATTGATCTTTTAAATTGTGAGCCACTTTGAAGCCCAGTTTTTTGGGGACAGTGGGATATAGATAAACATAGCATAAAAACAAATGTGTTGTTGAAATGAACAAACTTATTGTTTCATTAGAATTTGTCTGCTTGCCCACAAGCAGTCAATGAATCAGACCATGCACAGAATTCTCATAATGCCACATCCAATGTCTCTCAGGGTGCCATTTTACATATCTGATTGTGAATCAATAAGTGTTTGATAATCAGGTGACATACCTGCACCCTAGCATCTGAATATATGCACTGAATATGGGGTGACTTGAATGTTCTCTCTGTTGCCATACTGTGGCTCCTTCTCATAAGTTAGACATGACTTGCTTTTGCCGTCAGTGTTTGATCCTGTGAAAATGTGAAACAATAGCATATTAATACAGAAAGTTTGGTGAATAAAAGCTGTAGCATAAAGATGACATTTAACACATTTTAATAGTGCTATTTAAGTTGAAAGATCTCGATAACCTGTATGTAATGTGGAATCACAGACCTATTTAAATTCATCAATCTTTGGAAAGTAGTTCTGCAATATTAGCAGCACCTAAGTTAATTTCACCAGTGACCCTTCTTTTTGCTCACTGTTACATTGCATCTAGTACCTGGAGTTGTTAAGTGTATGTGAAAGTAAATGGAGAAATCCAGATACAGTATATCTGAAGCTTCATGATTCCCACTGCAGAAATCTCCATAATTATAGAGATTATAGAGATTACATAGTAATACTAATTCTCCACTAAAACTGATGCAATTAAAAGATAGCACCACTTCTAAATTAAAACCTCAAATTTGCATTTGAAAGATAATGATGAGATTAGTCAATAAAACTTTGTGAACTAAAAATGTAATCTTTTTTTCGTAGAAAAACAAAGAGAGGAAGGAAGGAAGGAAGGAAGGAAGGAAGGCCTTCTACTCTCATATCAAGTGTAGCTTAAGACCAGTTTGGGATCTTGGGAATATCTGCTAAAAAATATGCATAAATGACATCTGCAAAGGAATTAGTTTATGTTCCAAATAATGTCTATGTTTGGTGTCTATTGTCAAATCTACACAATCAACAGAGCTATGTAGTAAAGCTTTTGTGTTACCTCTGTTCAGAAATTACTTGCAATACATAGGGCAAATGCTTACTGTGCATGGAAGCAAGGTCTCACTATTCTTTGCTGCAGGAGATAATCAGAGGTCAGTATAGTCAGGAGTCTACCTCAGGATTCAGAAGGGGGATTTTTGAACTTCAGCCTTATGGCTTCCCATAAAAAGCAAGGGATTTTGCAAACCTTCCCCCATTCCTTGATTTCTGATTAAGATGATGGTACCAATTCAACACGCGGAGTACAGAAGCTCTGTAAATTACAGCAACCAATTTCCTTTGGAAACTGGTGCAAGATGTCCCATGAACAAAAAATAAAAAAATAAAAGCAGAAGTGTCTATAAGTCTGTTTCTAAACAAAAATTAATTTTTTTGAGGTGAGAGGGAGGTGGTAAAATCAGTCTAAAGATTGCTGTAAGGGAGTTAAAGTTTTAAAGGAGTATAGCTGCTGCAGGAGACCTCCAGGAGAAGCAAATCTCTTTTTTATACAAAATCTCTATCGCTCTCTTCCCACCCTCTCTTTCTTTCTCTTTCTTTCTGTACATGTGAATACACACACAAACACACATAAGGTCATCCTGGAATCCTGGATAGGTGGGGAAACTGCATACTACATATACCCCATGGATTGCACATTGGTTTTGTTGCTGCTCCCATCCCCTACAGGGACAATATAATGCCAGGAAGAAGTTAAAACTACTTTTCTACTTTTCCTGTGCAAGGATCTGCCATGAACAAGCTCTCACATAACCAAACCTCTGGCACGTGTAGCCTGGATTGGTAAAAGACATAAAATAATAAAGTTCATGTGATTTTTGCTGATTATGTAAAATAGACCTCTTCTCTGCAGTGTGTTGTAAAAAGTACAGAATGAATCAATGACTTATATAATCTCCATGACATCTCATATGAGCAAATTGACACTGGAAAGTAGTATAAGAATAATCCCATTATTACAACTCAGAATTTTGTTTTTAATATTCTTAGTTCAGGGCTACTCATACTAAACAAGTAGGTTCCTGGTGGTAATTTCTAAATGTGGGTTATCTCAATGGAACCAATGTGGTCTTCTTTTGCACTACACTGTAGAAAAGGAATGTGTGTGCAAAGTTCTATCCTTATTTTAACATAGCTGGGAACATATATGTCATTTATTTTACTTGGTTTCTAGGATTTTTAGAAAAATGTGAAAATACAAACTGTATAAGCATGAAGTACTATGTAAGACTGTAAACATTTCTGTACGAGTTTATCTGTATCAGGACCATCATATACTATATTTTAAATCTTGAGATCCAAGAGCTGCAGCATTTTCTCACTTAAGTTCAATATAATCCTTATGGTATTAAAATTCAGTTTAAAATGTAGTGCAACAACTATATACTCATCAACATTGTCAATATATTGAATTATATCCAGTTGTAGCCATGCCCAACAGTTTACCCACTGAAATGAGTGGAATTTACATTAGTTAAGTTCTAATTACTGGAACTAGTCTGCTCTAAGTATGCCAAAGTCTGGATATGATCCATCAATATAAAACTCTGTGTGTGTGTGTTTGCGTGTGTCATATATAGAATATTAGCAGAAATCACATATAGAAAGGTCTCTTTCTCAGACTAATTTGACAATCGAACCTCAAGGTGAACATCACCAACTGAAATTGGTTCCATATTTGGTCCTTTGCTCCTTATAAGTCCAGGATCAGCTACCAAAGATAAGAAATATCTCTGGTGGTGTCTAACTCACATCCAATTATCAAGAATTGCTAAAAATGTTTCACCATTATGCTGGAGGGGTTACAAACAGACTACTCCTATCTCCATAAATCGATAGAATGTCCTAAAGTCATTTTTGACAGTGGTCATAAACCAGATCTCACTTTATCAGCAAACAAACCATCATTTTCCCCATGCACTCGTTACTCCATTTATATACCAAAGAAAACAGTGTTCTGAAACACAGAAATCTTATTGCCTTCCTTCTGGCTGTTGCAAGAACTGAAATAGCTGCCTATTGGGAGATGGGAGATTTAACTATGGAAAAATGATGGGTGAGAATTTGGAACACATGGTTACTTAAAAATTTTTCCTACACCATCAACTTTTGTAATGGACAAAAAATTAAAATAAATCACATTCCTTTTATGAGGATTGGTCAACTCTTATAGACTATGATACTACCGCCTTGCATTTGCCTAGACCACCATCAGGAACTGCTGACTTATGGTGGGACACCTTCTGATGCCATCAAGAAAGACTTCCTCAGTGAATTTTCATATTCATCATAATCAAAAACATACAATGACACTTGAATAACTTCTCTAATTGAATAGCCTGTTAAGTGTCCCTTATGCACTGGGTTTTGGTTCCAGGAGCCCCCATGGTTACCAAAATCCATGGGTGCTCAAGTGCATTTATATACAATGGCATTGTAGAATAGCATTCCTTATATAAAACAGCAAAATTAAGGTTTGTTTTCTGGTTATTCCCCCTGGTGAATATTTCCAAACCATGCTTGGCTGAATCTGTGGCTGCAGAATCCATGGATAGGAAGTGCCAGCAGTATATGTTTTTCAATTAACTTGCCTCCTAAGCGTGCTCAACCATTTTGTTGTTGGTGGTTTAATGTTGTTTATGGAATTAAAATAAATAAAAGTAAAAGAATCAAACTTAAAATTCTGTCATCATTCAAATTGGAGAAAAGAAAAGAAAAATACCATGGGGGAAAAATCCTTTGCCCAAGTGCTATGAAAATGAACTGCTTTTGAGCAAGAACAGTATTAATTGCCTTGTATGTTCTATTTCTGCAGCATAGATAATCACAGTAGATTAAGCCAGTGTTCCTTTCTTCCTCTTCCTTTTATTTTCAGTTCTGATCATCACCTATACTGTCTGAGCTAAGCCCCAAATGTAATGGCTGCCCCCTCTTTCAGAACCAAGCACTCTTGGGTCAAGAGCCAAGCTAAATGTTTGTTTTTATAGAGTAGAGTTTGGTGAAAAGACTTGGCATGGTGCACTGCAGTTTGATTTTAAGCCTGACAGCAGTGCTGGCAGCAGTGTGTGTGTGTGTGTGTGTGTGTGAGTAATTTAGTAGCAGTGTAACTGAAGTCTAGGGAAGATTAATGAATGGTAAGTTTCTGTGGCAGATTTGAAGAGATGCAGGATAAAGCAAAACCAGCTACCATCTGTTCATAATATCTCTTACAGCTCTTTTAAAGAATACTATTATCAGCAGGAGATAAAGGCATACAATGGCTTTAAATATTAAATATTAATATTTTGCCCTTGGCTATGGTGTTTTTTTTTAAAAAACAAAACAAAACCTAAATCTACATTTATAATAGTTTGCATTTATACAGTGCTTTGAGTATTCTGAGCTTTGTATCTTCTGATATGGTTTGTGCTTAAACAGTTGCAAATTTTCTGAGCCTGAAGAAGCAAGCTAAAGTTGTAGTTCTCTATAATAAGGAAAGGGTCTTTTGGGTCTCTTGCATCTTCTGATCTCTGCTGAACTGATAAGTAGGGTAACCTCAGCTCTGGACATCTAGCAGGACTGGACATTTTTAACTCCTGCTTTTGGCTACACCAGTGGTAGAAAGGTACCATAGCCCTTAGAGCAACAGTGTTAAGGTTCTTTACAGGGATAATGAGTTGTTAATGTATGGGTTTGTTGAAGGAATGTCAAATAATGAAGTTGGCCTGAGGCTGAGTCTTGCTTGACACAAAAGCCAAGATAGTACTTCCCACAGGACTACTCTAGACACAGATATTGGCAAAGATGGGAATCTAATCCTACTTCAACATCAGCTGCAGAAGAGCATCTTCCAGTGAGGCTTGCTTAATGGGGAGAGATCAAGCCTCATGGCATAAACGCCCCCAGCATCCCATTGCCATTCTCAGTTCCCCAACAACCACTTTATTGTGGCTACTATCCAGCCTGGTTACACAAGCACCCCAATGATATCAAATCCCTTCCTTTCCCTTCCAGTCACTTGCTTTAGTGGCAGAATTAATCCATAAGTAGAATTCTACTCGCTTCACACAGCTTTGCTTCTCTGGATCCTCTCCACAGTCGCCTCTCATGATGACTTCTTCACATTAAGTGCTGTTGGCCTGAAGAGTTCACCTCCAGCCTCCCCTCTTTGGCAAAAAGGTGATTTGTGGAAAGTCCATGATGCTTATCGAACTGAGCACTACCTCTTTGTTCTCCCCCTATGCAAAGGACACTTGAGGAATATACATGCTTATTATCCCTCTGGAAGTAATCAATTTCCTCTAATTAAGAACTTTATCACAAACCCTGGAGTCATAGAAAGCCGTCTCCTATGTGTGTTTTTTCAACTTGCATATCAAAAGGCTTGGAGAAGTGAGTGAGGCTGTTTGTTAAGCAAGGGGAGAGTTTATCTCCCAGAACAATTTCACTGATAACCTCAGGCTGAGAGGTACTTTGCTGGATTTTATACTGCCTTATCATCAACAAAGATTCACCTAACCAAATATGACTATTTATCCTAGGAGGACAGTCCTCCCAACTTCCAGTACAGGCTGAGTCTCCCTTATCTAAAATTCTGAAATCTGTAATACTCCAAAGCCCAAAACTTTTTGTATAGGTGGCTGAGATATTGACATCTTTGCTTTTTGATGGTTCAGTTGCACAAACTTTGTTACATGCACAAAATGATTAAAAATATTGTATAAAATTACATCCAAGCTATGTGTATAAGGTGTATATGGAACAGAAATGAATTTCTCTGAAGATGCCAGCCACAGATGCTGGCAAAACATCAGAAAGGAACTCTTCTAGAACATGGCCACATAGCCCGAAAGCTCCCCAAAAAACTATGGATACCGGCCATGAAAGCCTTTGACTCCACATCAGAAATGAATTTTGTATTTAGACTTGGGTCCCATATTCAAGATATCTTATTATGTACGTATATGCAAATAAAGGTATGCCAAAAACTGCAAGAATCCAAAATCCAAAACACCTTTGCACCCAAGCATTCTGGATAAGGGAGACTCAATCTGTAGTTACTTTATGTTAGGTAGGCAACAGGTTGTCAGACTTCTTACTAGTCAGGATGGAGTTGAGGGCTGGGGATCTGAGTTCAGTTCCCTGCTTAGATCTACACTTTCATAGGCACATGAAGATGAATAAACCTAAGATGTTGTTCGCCCCACATACATTAGTTTAATATGTTTTGAAAGAGTTTTTTAAACTAAATTGAAATGATGATACTTTTAACAGGTTTAACCAATCTGTGTTACAACTAGATGATGGATTAGCAAGGAGAGTATTTGTTATGAATTAGATGAGGAAAACAGGTTTCCTATATAGCCAAAACAGAGCCACTGATCCTCTGAACTGAGTCTTTAAAATGTGAATTAAACATGTGTAGTTATCTTCTATAAGTCTGACTAGGAGCTTTTAAAAACTCTCCACACTCTGAACCAATGCATACTTGCCTAGACAAAAATCACATTTCCATGCCGGAGCATGATGTTCTAGTCACTAGACTAGAAAGCTGGGCCAAAGCTAACAAAATGAAATTCAATACAGAGAAATGTAAGGTATTGCACTTAGGGCGGAAAAATAAAATGCACAGATATAGGATGGGTGACACCTGGCTGAATGAAACTACGTGTGAAAGGGATCTAGGAGTCCAAGTAGACCACAAGTTGAACATGAGTCAACAGTGTGATGCGGCAGCTAAAAAGGCCAATGCTATTTTGGGCTGCATTAATAGAAGTATAGTGTCTAGATCAAGAGAAGTAATAGTGCCACTGTATTCTGCTTTGGTCAGGCCCCACCTAGAATATTGTGTCCAGTTCTGGGCGCCACAATTCAGAAAGGACATTGAGAAACTGGAGTGTGTCCAAAGGAGGGCGACAAAAATGGTGAAGGGTCTGGAAACCATGCCCTATGAGGAACGACTTAGGGAGCTGGGGATGTTTAGCCTGGAGAAAAGAAGGTTAAGAGGTGATATGATAGCCCTGTTTAAATATTTGAAAGGATGTCATATTGAGGAGGGAGCAAGCTTGTTTTCTGCTGCTCCAGAGAACAGGACCCGGAACAATGGATGCAAGATACAGGAAAAGAGATTCCACCTGAACATTAGGAAGAACTTCCTGACAGTAAGGGCTGTTCGACAGTGGAACGCACTTCCTCGGAAGGTGATAGAGTCTCCTTCCTTGGAGGTCTTTAAACAGAGGCTGGATGGCCATCTGTCAGGGGTGCTTTGATTTGGATTTCCTGCATAGCAGGGGGTTGGACTGGATGGCCCTAGTGGTCTCTTCCAACTCTATGATTCTATGATTCTATGATTCTATGATGACTACATGTGCATGTTTGAATCTGGTTTCATTCATAACCACAAAGACATGCTTTTAATGGGGTAGATTTACATATTTACCAACGAAATATCAAATATGGTGTAAAAACTGATAGGATGTCAAGTTATGCATGCATGAAACAGCCAAATGTTTATACATATGAAATTACATACTTAGGTTTTAATTGTATGAGACACATTGTATGCAATAAAATACCATGGCACACAATTTCTCAGTTTCGCTTTTTCTCCTTTCTGCTCCTTCCCTGCCACCCTCAACACAGATACAGATATGGAACAAAGTTTGACAATATAAACCTTGTTTTGTGCTAGTACTTTCCTGTGAAAGACCTCCCAGTAAAATATATGCCTTAATCAATCCAATCTTCTAAATTGTTTAAACTGCACAAAAAAAAAAAAAAAAATCCCCCACACTGCATGTGCACATTGGAAATAAGTTCCTTTCTTTGAAATGCAGCATCCTTAATTTTTATAATTCTTTCATCAGAGTATGTTATCATGTTTAAGCAGAAGATTATATTAAAATTAGTACAGTGTGTACAGAAATCTCTAATCATTTATTATTCTTGATGAATGGTAAAATATTCTTATGCCATTAGCAATTCTATTCATTTTTTTTCTTTGGGAATGATTAGAAGCAATTAAGGAGAATCCTCTCCAGTTGCAAAAATTAGACTTTTATTGTGTTTATCTTAAACTATGTAATTGTCTTTGTAATTTAGAGGAACACATACAGTGTGAATGGCTTTCTTTCAGCAGCTTTCAAATAATCATAGCCACAGAATAAAATGTCTAAATCCCCACTTGGATGTTTTCATATATTTTGCTACAGATATTTTGCTCCAGTATTGGAAGGAATATAGGACTGATAACCATGGGGAGATTTCCCAGTTCACAGCATTCCAGATTTCTACCATGTATACCTCAAGCCTGAAAAAAACTTTTATTCACAAAATGAAGACGGATCCACTGTTCAAAGAGATAAAGGATGCATCTGTATGTGTACCTTTAAGTCATCTGTGGACTTATGACAACCCTATTGAATTGCATAGGGTTTTCTTAGGCAAGGAATACCCAGAGGTGGTTTTGCCAGTTCCTTCCTTTGAAAGATAGGCTACAGCACCTTGTATTCATTGGTGGTCTTCCATCCAAGTACTAATCAGAGCTGAACTCACTTAGCTTTCAAGATGAAATGGGATCTGATGCCTTTAGGGTATTTAGGCCTACATAAAGTGTAGCTAAGTCAATAGTTGGGCATTTTAAAGAAGGGGAGCATTTTAGAAAGCACTTACAATGGAAGTATCAGGGCTTGAAATTTTTAATTTCTTTTTCTTAACCTCAGAAGCCCCCATCTAACATTGCTGTAGGCTGTACTTACTGGAGGACTCTGGGGGCAGTGTCCTAAAACTATTTTGTTGAAATGTTCAGATAGCCAGTGGATCCCGTTATTTTGGAGGCAGCTTGTGTTTTCTACTGCTCTTCTGTGTTGTAGGGGAGCCTTTGGCACATACATTGCTGAAGAAATAGGATCCAAATGCTGGCAAAGTTCATGTGCTTAGAATAACAACTGTCTTTGTCACCCCCTTCAGTTCCCTTCAGAAGTTGTGCTTTCCAGACAAGCCTGCATCTGCCCATAGAGAGACACACAGATTAATAACATTTCGCTGATGTTATTTCATTTATTTAACATTTTTCCCTCAGTTTACTTGATAAATACTATTCCTTGATACTTGATCAGCTCTACCTAGCATAATGTAAATGAGACAAATTACCCTAATTAAGCTATTCTACATCAAATTTCCCATTTCTGGGGTAACAATAATCTGATTGGAATGATTTCTAACACAGTATTTAATCACCTCTTATCATTGTTCAATGACTCTTCAAAAAGTAGAATTGCAGCAGATCTGCTAGCAAGAGAGAAGCAAAAGCACAGATTCATAGTCACCATATTGCAACAAAATATGATTTTTTCCCCCTTAAGAAATAAGGTCAGATTTTCCCCTGTACTCCAACAGACCGTCATCAGATGCCTGTCAAAGAGTTGCTTGATATGATCCCTGTGTAATCCAGGTTGTGGTTTGGTTTCAGAACTGTCCTGACTGGTAGGTAGAGTGAGTCTCAGGCTGTAGATGGATAGATAAATTTGTGGGATTCTCTATTTTGTCTGAAAATAAATTGGATACTGACATTTGACAATGACTTGGGCCAGTGGTAGTGACCAAAATGTCTTCGACTATCTCTGGTTAACACAGGCATGCCAATAATTTGATTTAGATTACCTTAATTATAAGTATTTTGGGTTTGGTTCATGCACGGATGTCCATTACTTTAAAACTACACTGTCCAGTGATGATATATATGTGCAAATGGGCCATCACAAATCTAACAAAAATAGAGAGATATAGCACCTCATGTCTCATTCTTTCAAAGCAGCCAATTCACACATCAAACTGCTAGTCATTAAACACAGATTATTCTATGCATGTGTGAACTGAGTCTTGATGGCTGGCAGGTGAAGGAATGAATTGGATTTAGTTCTCCATTTCTTTAAAATAACAGGTGATGTGAGGCAACATGAAATGTTATGATGTTTGAAATGCAAAAGCTTAATGGATTACAATCTGGTGTGGTGACCATTGTGTTTTGGACATTAAAATTCAAATATGTTCCAGATCATGTTGTCAACTGTTAGGGAAACTTGTTCAGTTCCTCTGTTTCCCTGATCACATGCAGAGGTTGTTACAACTTCTCAACTGCAACATCAGAAGTTGCCTAAAACCAGTTCATTGATCAAGTAGATTTGATGGAGGAGAAGATGAGAGATAAAGGGTGCAGAAAATTGACCTGGGTTTGAAAAAAAGAAATCAAAAGCAAGAGGTTTGGTGAGCATTTATTTTGTTATTTTAAATGTTACAATCTCATTTTCTACCAAACCACAGAGTAAATCAAGGTTAGGTGAGAATTTCATTTCAGTTTCCCTCTCCCATAAGATTTTTACTAAAATCTATAATTTATTTCTATTCAGAATCAAAAGAAGTGAAAAATCAATGATGAATATGGGAAATGTGTAAACAAACAAATTTGCCCAACTAAAACAAACAAAACAGCTTCATTTATACACCACTTCATACCACCTAAGGAGTGTCTAAGCGGTTTACAACTGTAAGCTACTTGCCCCCAACAATCTGGGTACTCATTTTAGCAACCTCGGAAGGATGCAAGCCTGAGTCAAGCTTGAGCCCTTTTGGTATTGAACTCACAACCGAGTGGCTGCAGTACAGACATTTAACCTCTGTGCCACCAGGGCTCCTAGACCCAGAGCACAGGGTATTTGTTTCACTGTTTAAAGTGTTAGTTAAAATACTCTGTTTTCAGCCATATCTAGGGAGGTGAATTAAAAATGTTCATCTTTAACACCAGGATCACATCGCCTACGTGGTACTATCTATGTTAGGAATAGCTATGGGGCTTTACAGACCACACAAAAAGGGCAGTCTGTAGCCTCCTATTTTTATTGCGTACCATTGCCTCAGCAACTACATGGAGCAGCGAAGGTGCACAGTAAAAAAGAAGCAGTTGCAATGCAAAAAGGGCTGCCGGCACTTTTGTGATGTCACGACTGTGCAGCTCTGTATAGACACTGCACAGCTGCGATGTCATTGCTGTATGCACCATGTAAAAGGTGCTCTGCATCGATGATGCCCCCGTCATGTGCTCGGGTTGCGGGGCATGTGTAAGCTCCACCCCATGGTAACTCTAGCACATGACGGGGGCTTCTCTTAGTGCCTGTCTGTTTCGGGCCTGGATCAACTGAATTTGGCTGGGGTAAATAGAGAAGAATTCCATTTTGGTTCATTTTTTTAATAATTTAAACAAATGTGCAAACTACACATTTAGAATGATTTTTAAAAGTGGTTAGGAAAGCAAAAATGAGAGATTTTCCCTGTCTCTAACATGAATCCATGGTATGGAATATGTAACTAGTTTTACTTGCCTGGTTGGTTTTTTATTTGTGTTTCCTATGATGTTTTATAAATCTCTTCTCAGACTGCAATGAGTTTAAAGTATTTTGTGATATGGTCTTGAAGGGCACCATCTAATATAGGTTGACTCTCCCTTATCCAGAATTCTGAAATCCAAAATACTCCAAAATGCAAAATTGTCCACATGAGTAGCTGAGATAGTAACACCTTTGCTTTCTGATAGCTCAATGCACCCAACTTTATTCCATGAATAAAATTATTTAAAATATTGTGTATAAAATTACCTTCAGGCCATATGTATAAGATGTGTACAAAACATAAATCAATTTCATGTTTAGACTTGGATCTCATCTGCAAGATATGTCATTATGTATATTTAAATATTTTAAAAATCTGGAATCATTTCTGGTCCTACGTAAGCATTTTGGATAACGGAGACACAACCTGTATCCTGTTCCCCAAAGTAAAACAAAACAAAACAAAACAAATCACAGGATATACAGTATGTCAGGGATGGAATTAGATGTTGTTACACTGCAACTCCCATCAGCCCTATTCACTGTAGCCAGTGATGAGGAATTCTGGAGGACACAGTTCAACAACATTGGCTGGGATGCACAATTCACAGTCCTTGCATGTGTCCTCACGGCATACTTAAGGTAATTCTTTTTTCTCCTAGTTTAGCAGTACAGCATTCTGGATAGGTATTACTCTGAAATCACCAAGACCACCAGAATCCCCAATGTTCATAACTGAGTTTTAGCTGTGAAGCAACACTTTATCTTACGGCTATACTTAATCTGAGTGAGTACATATATTTTGTTGCATGGTTGGTATTAGGAGAAAAAGCAGTGTACATCAAGAACTCCTTGGTGGCCTTTTCTAAAAGATGGGTACTTCAGGGCCAGGCTTTTGCCAAGTAATAATCCTTCTCTACACAAGCAATTAGGGAAGCTAGCGCAACACAGAAATATTGCTTATGTGAATCTAATTTTACTTGTTCTATGGGCAATTAGATGTTGTGGCATGTTTAATTTATTTAGCTATCTAAAGAATTTAAGCTTTTCTATTGTTGCTCACTAGCATTTGAAATTGGACTCTGAGGTTATGGTGCTAAGAATGAAACAATGAGAAACCATGCATAACTGCACTGTTGAAAAGGAATATATTAGCTGGAGGTTTTTAATAAATGCAAGGAAATATTGTTATGTAGCTCCCTTAATGTGCTGGATGAATTGTTTCCATTTAGCTCAATTCATGTCAATAGTGTAGAAGAGATCATTCTTGTTCACCCCAGTAGACAGTCATAGAAGTATAGAACTCCTAAACATAATTCTTTCATTAACAGGGCCAGGCATATATTAGGTAAAATGAGGCAACAGCCTTAGGCAGCCAATGTGGAGGGGCAACAATGCCATGTTCCTGGTTGTTCTTCCTGATCATGCCTTTAGTTTTTAGAAATGAAAAAAAAATGTGTAACCATGCACCCTTTAAAAGGCCTGGCACCTACAGAGAGATTGAGGACCTGATCCCATTGTCAGTATTGAAGAGAGGTTCAACTGCCAAACCAATCAGTTTTCATTTAATAAAAAGGAGAATGGAGCACCATCTTGTCCCTTGGGCTTATGTAGTAAAATGATTTGTTTAATAGTACAGGCTGAGTATCCATCCCTTATCCAGAATTTCAAATTCAGAAATACTCCAGAATTCAAAATTTTGTGTGGCTGAGATAGTGACACCATTGCTTTCTCTTATGTAAAAAATTATGAAAGATATAACATACCAAATTACTTTGAGGCTGTGTGTATAAAGTGTATACAAAGGATACATGAATATCGTGCTTCAACTTGGGTCCCTTCTCCAAGATATCTATCTCGTTATGTATATGCAAATATTCCAAACTAAAAAAAAAATCCAAAATCTAAAACACGTCTGGTATCAAGCATTTTGGATAAGGGAGACTCAAGTTGTATATTATTTACAATGTGTTAAGAGTACAGCTGTTAGGTTATGACTGATCATGGTCAATGATTATTGTTTAATAGTTTGCTCATGATTAGAGATACTTTGGACATGACCACTGAAATATTTAACGTTTCTTACTTTGAACAGCTAGTTTTTATGTAAAATCACAAAACATTTTTCCTACTGACCATAGCACAAATAGCTGCTTTTTGGGAAACACAAATCTAAAGCTCTCTTGGATATATGTAATACACTAAATATACAGTCCTCTATGTTCAGGCCACATAGTCTATGGGCATACTAGTATTCTGCTTGGCATTTGATTCAGTGGGTATGAACAAATACAACACTTTTGATAGACCAGGAAAAGACAGACAAACACACTTTCTATAGCATAATTGGATGTACAAAATCTGCAATTCCGCACATCTGTGGTAGTCAACAAATTTACATCAGTTTGTTTGAATGCTTAAGAATATGAAAATGGGAAACTGTCAAGCAATGGCAGCCCTCTCAATTTATAGCTGGTATACTGCATTGGTCTTGGTGATGTAATGTAGGCCAGAAGTAATTCTGATCCATTTTGTGTATCCAGTGACTCATTAACTGACTGACAGAATTTATTATATTTATCCAGGTCTCTTTATTTTTTATTTTATTTTATTGCCACTAGAAAGAATAGCAGAGTTGAAATATCTCCTTAAGGAGTAGCAAATTTTATTTGGCATAAGATTTTGTGGACAGCAGTCCACTTTGTCAGATGCTAGCCTCCTTGAAGTTTTGTTTTTACCATTTTGAAAAACTGCTGCCAAAAAATTTAAGCCCATGGATATCTCCAATAGACATATTATCCTCAAACAAGCAGCACAACAAGGAGGTTTTCAGATCACTTGGCAGGATTCATTTGATTCAGGAGGAGAATCAAGAAATTTAAGTCATCTCTTGTAGAATAGGGAAATCTTAAAAATATACCTCTTTTTTAAAAAAAAACCCTAACGACAGCAGCAGAGGAATTTCTTCTTTACACAGAGGTATAAGCAAACATGCACAGATATCAATACATTATTGTAACAAAGCTGTGGTATCTGAGAACATAAAAATTAAATCTGGGCTGGCATCTTGTTAATGATTTACAATGGCATAAGTTAGGTTTATTGGGCCGTTATAAGTCTTTTTTTGGATTTTTTTTAGTCTCTACTGATGTTGTACAATTATCCAAATCCCTGTAGAAGTCATCTTTGGGCTGCTACACTATCCACTCCATGGCTGTTATGTGGCTGGGGAAGAGTGAGGGACACTGGAGAAGCATTTGGTTATGTCATTATTATTATTATTATTATTATTATTATTATTTTCCCACCTTTCTCCCAATATAGTGACTCAAGGCAGTGAACAGCAGATTTAAAACAATGCAATTTAAAAACAATACAACATTAAAATTTATAAATATAAAATTCCGGCACAAGAATGTATTTATCTGCCGCTAGAAGGACAGCAGGAATGAAGCCATCCTGGCCTCCTTAGGGAGGGAATTCCAAAACTTGGGAGTAACCACTGAAAAGGTCCTCTCTCTTGTTCCCACCAAACGCTCCCAAGAGGGTGATGGGACAGAGAGAAGGGTCTCTCTGGATAATCTCAATACTCCAGGGGTCTCTTACAGGGAGATGCGGTTCTTCAGATAGCCTGGACCCAAGCCATATAGGGCTTTATAGGTCAAAACCAGCACTTTGAATTGTGCCTAGAAATGAACTGACAATCATTGGAGCTGTTGCAACAAGGGAGTTGTTAACAACCTGGCTGCAGCTCTTTGGGGCAGTTGAAGTTTCTGAGCATTTTTCAAAGGCAGCCCCACATAGAGCACATTACAGTAGTCCAGATGGAATGTAGCCAAGGAATGTCCCACTGTGGCCAGATCTGAGTTCTGCAGGAACGAGCCCAGTTGGCGCATGAGTTTTAGCTGTGCAAAAGCACTCCTAGTCACTGTTGATACCGGGATTCCAGGCTCAGCACTGAATTCAGAAGCACCCCCAAACTACGAACTTCAGTTTTCAGGGAGAGTGTAACCCCATCTAACACAGGTTGAATCCCTATTCTTGGATCTGTCTTTCAACTGACCAGAAGCACCTCTGCCTTGTCTGGATTAAGCTTCAATTTGTTTGTCCTCATCCAGTCCCTTACTGCAGCCAGACACTAGCTTAGGGCAGAAACAGTTTTCTTGAAATTAGGTGGAAAGGAGTGGTAGAGCTGGGTATCATCAGCATACAGGTGACACCTTACACCAAAACTCCAGACACCTCTCCCAGTGGTTTCATGTAGATTTTAAAAAGCATAGAGGATAGGACTGAGCCCTGAGGAACCCCCCAGGCCAATGGCCAAGAAGTCAAATAGAAATCCCCCAGCACAATCTTCTGAGAGTGGCCACTGAAAAAAACAAAGCCGTTGTAGAACAGTATCTCCAAGCCACATCCCAGAGAGGCTGGGTATGGTATATGAAACAGCTGAGAGGTCCAGCAAAACCATCAGGGACACACTCCAACTATCCAGTTCCCTGCGTAGGTCATCTATAGGGTGATCAAAGCTGTTTCTGTCCCATTATCTGCCAGAAAAATGTGAGGCCATGGATTGGGAGTTGCAGCAGCCAAAGGGTGAGTTCTAAATGTGGCAAGACAGGAGACATACGGTCCCTGCTGAGCAAAATTTAAAAAATCTCTCCCAATTTAAGATTTTTGCCCTTATTTGTTCTATGACTCACTAGAATTACAAGCCCTGCGTAAAAAAAGTTCTCTCATCCCCCAAGCATGACTTAATCAAATATAATTATAGCTATCCATTTGCTTCCATTATTTGCCAGTTCATATCCCTTCTTAACAGATCTGTAATTAAGCTGGCCTTCACCTCTCAGGGTGGGACAGTTCCAGAAGGAACTGAATTCTTCTATTTATTTATGTTTTTTAAAAATATATTTTTACAAGGTATAACTAGCCTCTTCTTAATACAGAGCTCTGAGTGGTGGTTTCAGGAAATTCCCCACAGAGTCGACAATGACAAAGTAGCAGATAAGAAACAAGTTGAGCTCTCTGCACCTGAAAGAGAGAGGGGAAGGGGGAAAGGAAGAAGAGAAGAAAAAGAAGAAATTCATTATCAAGTTGACTCACTTTGTTCGTGAACAAAGATGAAGAAGCCAGTCTTCTGATCCTGTGCACCACCACCTAATACATTGCTATAGCTATACTAAGAATTAGTGCTATGTTCTGAGGAACAGCTCTTAAATTTTAAAGCTACTTTCAGTCTCCTCTCCCCCCCCCATATAAAAACATTTCTATTCCATGAGATTAGAATGAAAGCTTTGGTTATTCTCTCCTCACCCCCTTTTTCCTTTCAAGGATTTGTTTCTGCATTTGGACTAACCTTTCTTTAATCACCTGAAGGGATAATCTTGCTCTGACATAATACCTTCCCTGTATGCTTTTGATCTATTTTTGTGTATTCCATTAGTCTTCTTTCCATAACCTGGCGTATCCCACTACTCCAATCATCATTCGAAGGAAAAAGAGAATATATTCAAGCAGATTCTATGGTACATCTTGTCATGTTCAAAAGCCTAAGAAAATTAAGTTCTATAGGCAGTGTAGTGGCAATAACAGACCAGAGATGTGTTTGTGTGTGTTGCAGGGAGAGGATTAAAATATTTTATGATTGTAACACACTGGACAGGTACTTGAGCAAACCAGAAGAGTCCCAAATCTATTCTTATGTTTCAGCCTTTTATGCTTCCCCTGCTGTGATTCTAATGCAAACTATCACAGTGTGTGGTCCTCTCTACTGTAAACAAAAATTCCTCTCTGATTGTGACTTTGCATCTTCTTCAATACTGGTTATAATGATTCTTTGTCAGCATGCTTCTAAAGGGACTCACAATGGTAGCAGGGAAGGATATAGGTGTATTTTGAATAGCTTAACAAACTAAAAGGTGGATCCAAGACATATATTTTTATGGACTTCTTTTATTGGTGTGTTGGGTTGATATAAGTGAAAATGTTTCATTATTTTTTCCCTTTCTTTCCCTCTCTATTCTTTAAAAGAAATAATAACACCAAATAGTTTCCACCCACCTTCATTGCAGAATATTGGAAGAGTGTATGATAGAAGCCAAAGAAAAGCAAGAATGATGTCCTAAAACACAAAATTTTAGAAGGAAGTATTTTGACCACTTTTGCTGCTGAGTACTATAAAAATAATGCAGAATCTCCTAAACTACATGCAATCATTCTGAGTAAGTGTAGGCACCATATATTGCACTTAACCCCAATACCTGAAGTAGGATGGAATACTGAAATCAAATGCAATAGCCTATATTCCCTCCTCACCAGAAATAGCATAGTATGGTTCAGAAGCTTTACTTCAAAACTGAACATGAATTTTTGGAAAACTAGGATTTCTCAGTGACATATTATTTACATTTTATAGGGGAAAACTATTCATTGCATATCTAATTCTAGCTAATTTATTTTATCAGTAAATTCAACAAATGAAAATTGCATCCTGATAGTCCTGAGCCTTCATTACTTCATTCAATCCCTTTATAAATCAGTTGAAATTGGCACACTTAACTGCATCATGTATCAGTGAATTCCACAGTTTCCAAAACATAATTATATATAAAATTATTATATAACATCATTTTTTAAAAACAGAACTGATACCTATCTAGAAGTCTTTGCCTATTTTGCATTCAGTATCATGACTCACATCATGCCTTGCCTCAGCATGACTTGGGGGAACAGGTTAGTTAAGGTGAAGAAAATACACCTCAACAATAAGTAGATACAACATCTGAAGTATCTTAAGATCATATATATTATTTCACCTGAGGCAATGAATGGCTAAGGAAATATGGTTTTGTCCCAAAAATAAGATAATCATCCTTGTATTACATGATCTTGTAAAATAAAAACCAGGTAAAAATGTACCCTATATTTAAGGAACTGGAAGGCATGGATAGGGTTGGATTACCATCTTAAGGATGTGTCATGACCATGTTCAAATGGGTTACTATGGTTGTATTCTATTTGGGAAGGTAATGAACAGATTTGGTCTATTTGTAATGAGTTTGTTCCATCACAGAATTGTTGTGAAAAGCAAAATGTTCTGTCATCCAGAAAGTGCTATACTAGCAAATATCAGTCAAACTCTACTTGCATTAATTACAACTAAGGAATAAAAATAAATGGCTTATCCACTGTTTACTAGGGGAAAACAAGAGATCAATAAAGCCATTAATTGCCTGAATAGCAAGAAATACATTGGCTGCCTTCCAAGAGGTGTACCAATGGAATGGTCTTTTCTTATTGCTGGATTCATCACACATAGCTTATAGTCATAAGCAATAAAGGGAGTGGATTGAAGTTCAATCCACTATATATAATATCCTTGAATTGTGATCAGAGCTTTCAGAAGCAATATTAATGGAAATGTCAACCATGTGCCAAACACATTGTAACTTTCCTATTTATGCCAAATATATCAAACAAAGCAATTTGTTTGATACTTCTAAAACAAATGAGAGCAATTTCTAAAACCTTAAATCCCGCCCTGTTAAAAACTGCCAGCATGGAATTATGAAATAGATCCCACCATTTCCCACAAAATAAGGCTTTATGTGATATAAAAGGATGAATAGCAAGTTGAGCCATTTTTCAGAACCCCAAAACACCACATGCTTAAATGTAGTTACAAAAACAGAACATGAACCGGAGGGGAGCAAAGGTGTACTTCTTCTGTGTCCCAGACCAACATGAAGAAAATTAAAAATACAAAGAGAAGAGACAGAGCTATGAAAAGGGAGGAAAAGTGAAGCTGGTAAGAATTGTTGTGATATGTACAATAATTAGTAAAAGTCTTTTGCTTCCTAGCTTCACTACAAGAGGACTGGGCCACTCAAATTAAAACAAAAACTTAAAAGAGAGTATTTGGGAAGGGCAGCTATGAAGGGAACTAGACAGGATCTTAAAGTGTAAAGATATCAAGCTGAATACCAAATTTAGGATCGTCCAGATCATCGTGTTTCCCATCACCATGTATGGGTGTGAGAAGTGGACAGTGAAGAAAGCTAATAGAAAGAAAACCACATATTTTAGTGCCAGTACTAAAACTATGTACATTCTATGGAGGTAATTCTAGAAGGTGACCAAGCTCCCAGTGTGCCTGGGATAGTACCACTGAAACAGATGTTGCTTCAGGGCACAGTGGGTTCATTGGGATGCTTTCAGTTCATATAAGAGAGAAAGAGGGCTCAAGGAGAAAAAAAAAGTCATATTCCTGGAAAGGCATATGAAGCAGCAGAGAAAGGAGTAGGTTTTGAGGAAGAGGCAGCATGGTGGGTGAATTCTTGGGCAACCACAGACAGACAAACAGACAGAACAGAGAAGTTTTGCATGTTTGATTTTGTAAACAGCACTAACCAGGCAAACACAGTGAATTCAGCTGAGAAGACTCAGAACATGGTGGCTTTGGATACATTCAGGATGGAATTTTGAAAAAGCTTCAGTTTTTGCCTTCTGAAGGTTCATAGACATAACTGAATGTGGGCTAGCTAGAGATAAGCTGAAGCATGACTTTATAATGCTTAACTAGTATATTCTGGGTGGGGTTCCCAGAACAAAACATGATCATGAAGAACAATCAGATTGTATATGGATGGCCTTGTTTTCATTTGTTGTAGACATGTTATTAACATTGAATAATAATAATAATAATAATAATAATAATAATGGCAATAATAATACATGTTGCTGTGTGTCTTCAAATTGTTTCTGACTTATGGTGACTCTAAGGTGAACCTACCATGGTTTGTTTTGTGTGTGTGTGTGTGTGTGTGTGTGGTTCACCCAATGTTACTTTCAGATGGTCTAACTCTGAAAAGTGGTAAAAGTAGCCTCTAAAAACCTTTGGTTAAAGTAGGCTGAGGAGGGGCATTTTTAAAGGAAAAAAAATGATTAGTTTAATATCAAGATGATATGCATTATTTAAATCTAAATCTCCTATTCTGAAAATATGGACATAGTGGCAGGTTTATAAATATGTTTATACAGTAACTTGAACAGGTTTACTTTCAACAAGACCTAGAGCAAGTTTAGAAATCACTATCGCTTTAGATCTTTGTTATTTAAAATAACAATCCATGCCTTACAAAATTTGTTCCATGATTTGACATCTGGTCCCTATGTAAAGATGATTTTGGTGTTAAGACCATGCCTTTCTGATATCTTGAAGTTCATTACCATGTTTTTTTTGCATCTGTAAACTTCTTGTTATAGAATTACTCTGCCTGTGTGCCTGTGCGTGTGCGTGTATGTTTGTGTGCCTTAAAGTTGTCTGTTGAGTTATGGCAACTCCATGAATTTTATAGGATTTTCTTAGGCAAAGAATACTCACACGTGGTTTTACCAGTTCCTTTCTCTGAAATGTAGCTTACAGCTCTTGGGTTGTCTTCCATCCAAGTCATAACCATGGCTGACCCTGCTTATGTTCCAAAATCAGGGGCCTACATGTTATTTACTACTTTAGGGTAGAACTACTCTATCATATTCTTATTGTGAACATGCTCTTAAGCATGCCTAATGTTATGATCTATCTTTTAGTTAATCTAGTTAAATATGCCACAAATGGAGTTGCTAGAGTAGTAGTACCTGCTCAGAGGTTTACGAATGATGTTTCAAAGGCAATGTTCTTAACTGTGAAGACATTCTCATGAACTGGTATGCTGCTCCCTTACACCTTCATTGCACTATATTGTGTCCTGAAAACTGTCTATGTTATGGCTGCTGTAATACATCTGGGTGTAGGGATGGCCATGCTCATTTAATTTCCCCCCTCAAAAGCACATCTTTTAACCTTTTCCTTGAAAGCTCCTTTGCCATTCAGTTGATGAAGAGTGCTGAAATGATGGGCATTTGATCCCAATCTACCGTCACATTGAAATGCAAATTCTACAAGTCATCTACATTTCCCTTGAAACTCAGACCTTGAGGAACTGGATGCATATGCTCATAACAGATGTGTAGCTTTAAACAGCAGTATTACCATTCTTCCATAAGTCCATACAATATCAAATTCTAGAACCCTGAAATAGATTTTTTACAATATTCACTTGTCTTTTGGTCTCAAGAGCTGACATAGTCCAATAGATCCCCCCCAAAATATAAAATGTATTTAAATGTATTTCACAAACAGCAAACTATTATTCAACATTTTATTCTATATTTACTATATATCTTTCTGGTGTAGAAATGTTATTATAAATTTTGGAACAAACAAACAAATAAATAAATAAATATCATGGCAGCTGGTGGCTCTCTTGTCAGCAAGGTAGCAAATCTTCTCTGGGATTTCTGGGAACTTTCTAATGTGCAGAAAACTATCTCCAAAATAGGTTCAGCACCTTGGACAGTTCCTTTGAACTTTAAACTATGAACCAGGATGAACTCACATTCCACTGTCATGAGAACCACCAGATACCATTGAATAAATGTGTTTGGAAGTATAAGAGGATATAATAGATATCTATACTACTATTATTCTTAGTATAATAAACAATGATTACAGGCCTAGATTAATTATCTGATTGCTACATCTGTATGCACAGCAGAAAGTAGAATTGCTGTTGTTTCATACATTATTATTGACTGTCAAAGTTTAGTGAAAACAACAACAACAACAACAATAAAAGTGTGGCTGTTCATGTACCCAAATCTGTGGATAGAAATTTCTGGTGTGTTTGGGCTTTTTCCAATATGTGAACTAGATAAGGGCTTTTCTTAACTAATTTAGTAGCTAACAGCACATGGCAATATCAGCACATATGGAACCCTGTACATTTGTGATGGTTTATCAAGACATTGAGGTGCATGTGTGCATGCTTACACACGCCAACTATGTAAACAAATGAGGCAACTTTGTTTGGACTTTGGGGCAATTTTATCTCCCCTAGAATCGACTAGCCAGTGTGGTGTAGTGATCTGAAGCTTGGGCTACGACTCTGGAGATTAGGGGTCAATTCTCATGGAAACTGACTGACTGACCTTGGGCAAGTCACACTATATCCAGAAAATCCCATGATAGGTTTGCCTTAAGCTAAGGGCACCATAAATTAGAAATTACTTGAAGGCACACAACACCAATGAACCTACCAGAGGATTGCCACCTCCCTGTGAGGCAGAAAAAATGAAACCTTTATATCTTGAGTTAGATAGGGGAAGTGCACACCTTATTTTAAATTAGCTTTTTTTGCTTGCAGGAAATTTTGCAAGCCTTCCATGAACACTTTGTTTTAGTCCCCCCCCCCTCCATTTTCCACATGTGTTGGCCTTGCAATGCAGCCAGAATGTGATTTTGGAATTTATACATTTGGATGTTATATTGGACACCTGTCATTAAATGAATCAAACATTTTATTAGTTATAATATTCCAATGAGGTATGAAATGTCAAAGAGTCTTTCAGTTTCTGCAGAAACATGGACTAGTATCACAAAAGATGTGGGTGGAAGACGGAGCTAATTTTGCTAGGTTACAAGGATTGTAAATGGAGAAAAATGTTTTAAGTATTTGGATGTGTAAAAGGGCTTTGTAAATCTTTGGATATTATTGACTCCTGACAGTATTTATAGTGATGCTAAAGATATGAGCATTGTATTGATTATGAAGAGAGAGGAAATATTGTTTTTTCATTGGCTATACTCCATTGTCAAGAAGGACTGAACAGAAAAGATTATGTATGCAATTACAAAACTACCTCTAAATTGTATTTTTCAGGCTCACTTTGTATCTTAGCATCTTCTGCACCCCTTTTTCAGTTGTCACAGTCATTCCATAGGAGCACCATGATGGTGCATGATGTTACATCACCATGGGGGCAGTGCTGGGGCATGCGTCATATGGACACTACACCTTGACTCCACTCTCAGGCCAGCCTTAATGGCCGGTCTGCATAGCCCTCACATTAAATGTGAAGCACATTAAATATGAAGTCATATTAATAGTCATTTTCACATTTGTTGGTGAAACTTCCAGTCCCCCTGCCCCCCTGAATCCATCTTTAGGACATAAGTGAATGTTTTTATTTAATATTTGGGGTTTTTGTTTTTTTGTTTATTTTAGAAGTGTGTATGTTTCTATGATTGCTGCCAAAAAAAAAGATCATAACTTTTTATTAATTGCTTTAAAATAGTCTTATCTGTCTTTAGACCAGATGTAGGCAACTGCAGCAAAGCTAGGGGCATCTTTTCAGGTGTGACAGTGATCAAAGAGCACACTTCTTTGTTGTTGTTCTTGTTGTTTCTTGAGGTTGGATGGAGTACTTAAAATTAGCTATTATAAATAAAATAAATTAAAATTAGTGGGAGTTGGTCAAAACTAATTCTTCATTAACACTATTATATTCATTAAAATTCCGCCGCTCATGAACAAGAAATAAGACCCACCTCCCATGCTTAATTATTATGAATTGATATTTATATATAAGTAAATTTTAAATGTATTTAAACAGACTTTAATTAATGTGATATTTACTTCTAATAACGCACTAACAGGAATAAAATTTGCTATGGTATTATTGTGATTCCATCAATTATCGTACAGTCAGTTCTTTTTTCCTATCAAGTATAGTGAATTTAGCAGTATTTATTTATTTATGGCATTAATACCCTGCCCTTCAGCCCTAAAGGACGGTTCCCTGCCCTCAGGCTTACAATCTAAAAAGACACAACACAAAAGGAGAAGGGGTTGGTGGTGGGGAAGCGGAACAGGTCCAGCAGCTCTTCTCTCCCTCTGAGGCCTGGACCAAGGCAGATGGACTGGAGGGAGGGCTCTTCTTAATCCAGGCCAGGCTTAATGGCGTTGAGCCTGTCTTTGTACTCCCTCCAGGCCAGAGGATGACAGTTGTCAAGGAGGGAGGGCTCTTCTTCAGCCCGATGGCATTGGGCCTGTCTTTGTAATTTTAATACACACACACATGCATTCTGGGGAAATTGCTGGGGGCTGTTTGCAGGTTTTGGAGTCTTCACTAATTTTGCATGGTGTGGCTGCGGTGATTATAGTGTTCCAAATACTTGCTTCAATGAAAGTTTCACTGACAACACTGATGCTTCAGCCCTCATCATATGATGTAGTATGGGGATCGGTGCACTGTGGTCTCATCCCACCTGATGGTTGCCACGTTGCATAGGGAACTGACAAGTTGTCTTCTAAAACACTGGATCACACCCCCAGTTTAATCTTATGGAGAAGAAAAAAAAAAAGACCCACTTCACTCTTCCTCTCCAGCATGAATTCTCCCCCCCTTTTTTTTACAATTTCACTTTTAATATTTTTTTTTAATGGTTGAGAATTAATACAGAAATGATGGAATGGCTAAAGTGTCTGATCAGTCCCTGATCTTCAAGTCACCATTCAAATCAGGCCAAATAATTAGCAGCTGGAAACTGTGCTTTCTGTTGACTGTTTAGAGCTATGGGAAAGGGGCTGATTACTCTAGTTATATTCCTGATGGACAAGTTAACTTAGTTCATTCACCTTCACTTGAAAGATGCCTGGAAGTGGGAAAGATTGTGTAGGAATACATAAATACAATCTGTCATGGTTGGTATACCAGGGGAGGAAAAGTCAGAGAGACTCAATTTGAAGTATACACAAAGCTCCTGATACCGATAATAAATTGGCATTCTTCTTCTTTTATCATTCTTCTGCCGGACCTCAAAGTGGCTATCAGTACCATTGACCATGGACTCCTTCTGGGCCACTTTGCAGCACTGGAACCTACAGGCAATGTTTTACCGTGGCTCCATTCATTCCTGGAGGTGTGTGCCCAAAAGGTGGCATGGGGGGGGATTCATGTTCAACTCCTTGGCCATTGATCTGACAAGCACTGTATAGATATTCTGTACTTCTGACAGGACATAAGGATGGAAATATTTAATTGGGGTTTCACCTCACTACTTTATGTGAGGTTTTTTCACCACACAAAACCTTTGGGAAAGAAATACTTCACCTCAAGAATTCACATATTCAAAAGGCTTAGGAGGTATTTTAGAGAACTAATGTGCATTAAACAATGAGCATAGTTTAAATATGCACAAATGCACTTTAATCAATGCAAAGATGTATAAATTAAGTAAAATGCATAAATTAAAAATGTAAGAAAATATGGACAGACCTCTGTATGCCTACTGGTCTTACAGCCAGCCTTCCTGGGTCTCTGAACCTAGCTTCCTATATCTTAATTCTTTATTGAGGTCTAACACTATCTGGTTATTAGTTGTAAGAAGTAATTAGCTACAATTATAGTTACATATCCCCAAAGTAGTGAACAATTCACAATTGGACTTGCAATTTAAAAAGTAATTCTTCACATTCCACTTTTTCAAAAGTAAAATTCTATTGTCTTGTTATACAAAACACACTCGTGTCTGATTCACCACCCCATTGCCTTACCCTCACAAGAAAACATGTGGCAGCAACATGGGTCAGCACTTGAACCATGTGATAGTCTGCAGTGATAGAAAAGAGTCAAAATAATACAGTTACAACGCAAGAAAAATGATTAAGTAGTAATCATAATTTAATAAAATTACAAATTGGGTTTTGGAAAGATTAATTACTTACAAATAACTTATTATTTGTAATGAATTATATCCATGGTCTACCTGTGACATGTAGGATTTTCATGTATGAGCAGGTTTAGGCACATAGTTATGTTGAAACAAGGGACTCCTCTAAGGCCATTTGTTTGTACATACTTACATACATACATATGCTTTAGAATATGGTTTTGATGTGATGCTGAGTTTCAACTATTTTGAGAGTTACCACATAATGCGATGTAAGTGCATAATTCCTGGCCTCCTCTTGACCAGCCATTATTGTTGGTTACATGAGGATATGATTAGCTATGATGTTATCAGTGCCAAGAAAAATTTCAGTGCTGAACAAGAATAAAAGAAAAGGGATATTATGCAGGAAACCAGAGCACACTGAACAGAGCGACTGGTATAATCTCCTCAGGAAAGAGTATTGCCATTTTGCCTGAAAGCCTTATAACCCAACTGGTTTTAAAAGTCATTGCATATACTTTTCTCCACCTAGCAACAGTATCTGATCGTTGGAAGAGCGGTATATAAATAAAGATTTATTATTATTATTATTATTATTACCAAAGAATATGGGCTCTCCAGTATCTTACCAGTGTAGCCACAAACCTCCCATTCAAAGGTATAAAGTCCTTCATTTTCTTGATGTCTACTCCAAGCCATTAAGATTCTAGGAGACTTATTCATTTATTATCCCACCGTGCACATGACATAGGACACAAGACATGTCACAGCATAGATTAATACAAACTACAGCAAAAAAACAGTGAGGATAAACATTTTTTTTTAAAAAAAAACTATTGAATAAACTGTCCAATTAAAGCAGTTAAAACAATATAAAAGAATTTAAAAAACATGATAATAAATGTACAGCACACCCACCTTTCTCCACAACCATTTAGTTGCAAAAAGCCTACATAAATTATAAGTCCTTCCCTTTTGCAAACCAGTGAGAGGCCACTTAAAATCAGGTGCCACACATTCCCCTTGAAACTGACATCAGCCTGCATTCTGCTTGGAACTTAAGCCTTTTTAAATGGAGTTATTTGTTTGCAAAATAAAGCAGGATAGTTTCACAACATCCATATGCACCTGAGGCTGCTGTACAAGTAACCATTGTTTAACAGTGGCATGACTGATGCGCCACGGCCCAATGCATAATGGGCACTGATGCACATTGGAACACTCCTTGATGTGCATCCAGACACTGGCTAGGAAGTGTCGGAGCACAACAGGACCATGCTGCTGTGCATCAGAAATGCCCAATGAGTATCAGAATTATTCAATGTATATCAGAAGTGCCCAATGGATATTGGAAAATACTTGCCCAAGCCCAGATGCACATCTTAACAATGCATGATTGGGGGGGGGGGGGGGGAGGTTGTTGAATTTCTCCTACATAGTTATGAATTCATAAAGTTGGACTGTGAAGTAGGATCTTCGCCATGGTGTACAGAATTATAGCACAGCCCTGATAGCAAGCATTCTTACTCTAAGCATAATAATGTAACCATGTAGGATTGTACATCAGGAAGAATAACTCCCACATTGGTGCAGGTTCATTTAGAAGGGGGAGGATTTTGGTCAGTAAACTGAGCCCTGTCTTTACTTCAAAAAAAATATATGATGATTCAAAATCGCTGTGTCAGTGACTTACTGCTTGCTATCCTCCCAAGTCTCTTTAGGAAGTAAAGAATAAAAAGAAAACAACATGAATAGTGCTAAGACACTAATTAAATCTGTTTTCCAATTATGTTAATGAAACTACAAAGGAAATGCAAATCTAGAAGTCTCCAGAAATCCTAGCCGTTTTTTTGTATAGAACTGTATTTGATAGTCCCACAGTAATGCCTCCCCTTGAAAGTATATTCTAAATGGTCACAAATGTGCATTAAATTCTTCTTTTTGATCTCATAAGTGTTGAGGGAAAAGAAAGGGTTGCGGGGGAGGGGAAATGCACTTTGAATAATGCATTCGGGGATTCAGAGATTCCAGTGGAAGGCCCCTGCTTGAGTTAGAAAATTACAGCTAATAATAAAATAAAATCTGTTAGCATTTGTTGTGCTAATACCATATTTGAGGCCAGTGGGCAAAGTCTGTCTTCATTTTAAGTTATAAAAAACATATGTAAGTCTTGCTATTTCAACCCACTAGAAATCTAAGCGCTCCCACTACAGCTGTATAGCAGTCGCAGAACGAATGATGGAGCACTTTAAGAGTGCTTTGCCTGCCTAATCATATTATAAACAGATTCATATTAGTCCCAGGAAAGTCTAGGACTGCTTTTGTAAGATAGTACTCATACAGTGCAAATGAAGGTATGTTAGTCACTGAGGCAAAACTGTTTAGCATTTTCTTTGGCACATGGGACTATGCTTCAACCTTACCTTTACACATATTTTTAATATTATTATTATTATTTGTACACAGTGAGACCAACCAATACACTTTGTCTCATTGACCTTTTGATTATGTTGACAGGCAGAGTAAAGAAACAAGAGGGGACAAACTCTGGGCCCCCATAATCAAGCAAGTGTGTTTACAACTCATGGAAATACTTTATCAGAATATCAAGTGCACAGCGACATTATTTACATCATTTAAGGTAGGCCAGTTTTGCCCCGAAAGGCCTATGAGAAAAGAATTTTACCAGCCATGGCTCGTTCAACAGCTGGGCATACTACTGGTCAGAAATAGTGGTGATTGTCCATTTGATGGTAATCTCCTGATTGCATTATTGTAGTGTTTCTGTTCCAAGGTTACTCCATACCTGCCAACATCTTCAGAGATGGAAATTGAGATGCGATCAATATTAGAGTATGGTGAAAAGGGTATGGCCAAGCAATAAAAAATCAAATAGTATAAATAAGGAAGAATATACAGAACTATGTTAAGCAGAGAAACACTGGAATATAGGTATTTAAAAGAAGGGGAAAACTTGTGCATAAAATTATTAAATATGATACCCTCTCTGTGTGTGCATAGTGTCTGCATGTAGTTTTGTAAGACATTTAGTTTTCTTTCTGGTGTCACCACAAAGTACAATTCCTAGAATTCCATAGCCTGGAGCCCTGGCAGTTGATGTGGTCCCAAACTGGATTATTCTGCAGTACAGATTAGATAAAAGTCCACCTTTAAAGAGAGATCCAATGGTTGCCTGAATAATGAAAAATTCTGGCAGTCATCTTCAAGTCCTCAGTGGCTGGAAGACCCAATGAGTTAAAAGAGCATCTGCTCACATACCATCTGGACCAAATTTAAGATCATATGGAAATGCCATATTCTCTTCTCTTTATTAAAGGTGGGACAGTGGCATAGAATAAATGTTTTTAAGTGTGATACTCCATCTATGGAATTAATATCTCAAGAAAACCTCCTTGGAATCAAAGTTGTCACCTTTTAGGCATGTGGCAGAAATTCTCTCATCTGCCCAAGCAGATTCCGAAGTATTTTCTGCCTCTATCATCTGCTGTTGTATTTTAAATTTTTCTTCATTTTCTTCATTGATCAAATGAGTGGGTATCCAAAAGATTTAATGATCACGTTTTAAAAATTGACAGAAAGTTTGTTTTCATTTGTAGTTGTTAACTTATCTCTATGTAGTCACTATCTAGATTTATACATTTTTCTTAGCGTATCTTGACCCTCCGAACACACGATATTGTAGAAGCCTGCAGATTGCACCTGATGAAGATTTTAAACTTTAGTCACTTCTGGCAGAGCCAGTCACAAAAATAAAAGACACAATGTGCTGATTTTCTCAGCAACGTGCACTTGGGGACCAATGATGACACTGACAAAATTTCATCAATATGCCATAATAGCTTCAGGGTGATAATTATTACTTTACGATACCCCCTCATAAGGCACAATCTGCAGACTTCTACGATATCAGGTATTTGGAGGGTCAAGATATTCTGGGAAAAATGTATAAATCTAGATAGTGACTACATAGAGATAAGTTAACAACTACAAATCAAAACAAACTTTATGTCATTTTTTTTTTTAAAAAGGTGATCATTAAAACTTTTGGATACCCCCTTGTATGTGTTGAATTCATGGTAAAACTCTAAAAAATGCCCATTGGTCCAGTGAATGAAAGTCATAGTAAGGCAGAAATGGATATGATCATTTTCTTTACTGAATATTTTTCATACAAAAATGCCAATTACGTAGATATTCACAATAGACAGAATACCTTATGTTATATTATGGAAGTATAATCAAATTATTTGCAAAAAATGTGTAAACTATGGGAGCATGTTAAATGTAGCATACTAACTACAGGATGTTGGATGTTTGTTTTTGTTTTAAAAATTAAATCCTTAAAATAATAAGATGATATTGAAAAGCTGCAGCCTTGTGGTGCCATTTATAACATTAAAAGTAGGTATGAATGACTGAAGAGATTAATTATTTACTATTTTGAAATGAGTAGGTATAACAGTAGAAAATTATAAATAATTAAATAGTATTATTTAATTGTTCAACTTGTTTTAATGAGTGCTGAATGCTTTTCATTACTGTTTGAGTAGACATATCAACTTATGAAAGGATTTATGTGCTTATATATTATGTTCATATATTCATCCTATTAGAATAACAAATATTTTAATACAAAATAGCAAATAAATGTAATTAGGGGAAATATATAAATAAGAATATAAATATACAAAATAAATTTATGTTTATATATTGTATATAATGTATAATGGACAGGAGTTAACAGATAACATGCAACATCTTCAATGTAGACAGTTGGCAGTGTCCACGATTTAATAGTGGGTGCATTTAAAATCCCTTGCTTTTGAATTTCTTACTCAAAATGTGGATTAAAATTTCTTTCTTAGATTAATTTTTATTACTTTTTGATAAAAACAATCTAATTTGCAATCAAAATAGTATACAAGCAAAGATAAAGAAACAGAAGAAAGAAAGAAAAAAGGCATACAGTTAATACACAGTACACAGTCCCTGTAATGAAAATTACAATAAAAAAGAGAGAAAAATATTATTCTACCATTATAGACCCAACTAAATTATTCGGCTAAAATTACTAATAACCATAGCCACATATTATTACATGATTCATAGAATCATAGAAATTTAGAGTTGGAAGAGACCACAAGGGCCATCCAGTCCAACCCCCCGCCGTGCAGGAACTCCCAATCAAAGCATACCCAACAGATGGCCATCCAGCCTCTGCTTAAAAACCTCCAAGGAAGGAGACTCCACCACCCTCCGAGGGAGTGTGTTCCACTGTCGAACAGCCCTCACCGTCAGGAAGTTCCTCCTAATGTTGAGGTGGAATCTTTTTTCCTGCAGTTTGCATCCATTGTTCCGAGTCCTGTTCTCTAGAGCAGCAGAAAACAAGCTTGCTCCCTCCTCAATGTGACATCCCTTCAAGTATTTATACAGGGCGATCATATCACCTCTTAACCTTCTCTTCTCCAGGCTAAACATCCCCAGCTCCATAAGGCGTTCTTCATAGGGCAAGGTTTCCAGACCCTTCACCATTTTAGTCGCCCTCCTTTGGACACGCTCCAGTTTTTCCACATCCTTTTTGAATTGTGGTGCCCAGAACTGGACACAGTATTCCAGGTGGGGTCTAACCAAAGCAGAATAGAGTGGCACTATTACTTCCCTTGATCTAGACACTATACTTCTATTGATGCAGCCTAAAATTGCATTGGCCTTTTTAGCTGCTGCATTGCAATGTTGACTCATGTTCAACTTGTGGTCTGCTTGGACTCCTAGATCCCTTTCACATGTTGTCTCATTCAGCTAGGTGTCCCCCATCATATATCTGTGCATTTCATTTTTCCGCCCTACATGTAGGACCTTACATTTCTCTGTGTTAAATTTCATTTTGTTAGCTTTGGCCCAGCTTTCTAGTCTATTCAGGTCATTTTGAATTTTGATCCTGTCCTTTGGGGTATTAGCTACTCCTCCCAATTTGGTGTCATCTGCAAATTTGATAACTAGGCTCTCAATACTGTCATCCAAGTCATTAATAAAGATGTTGAATAGCACTGGGCCCAGGACAGAACCCTGTGGCACCCCACTTGTCACTTCTTTCCAGGATGAAAAGGAACCATTGTTGAGCACCCTTTGGGTTCGGTCAGTCAACCAATTACAAATCCACGTAACGGTTACCTTGTCTAGTCCACATTTTACAAGCTTGTTTGCAAGAATGTCATGGGGAACCTTGTCAAATGCCTTACTGAAGTCAAGATATACTATATCCACAGCATTCCCTTCATCTACCAAGCTGGTAATTTTATCAAAAAAAGAGATCAGATTTGTCTGGCATGACTTGTTTCTCTGAAACCCATGTTGGCTTTTTGTGATTATGGAATTATCTTCCAGATATTCACAGACTCTCTACTTAATGATCTGCTCCAGAATCTTTCCTGGTATTGATGTCAGACTAACCGGACGATAATTGTTGGGATCCTCTTTTCCCCCCTTTTTGAAGATTGGGACAACATTTGCCCTCCTCCAGTCTGCAGGGACTTCTCCTGTTCTCCAGGAGTTCTCAGAGATGATTGCCATTGGTTCCGATATTACATTTGCCAGTTCTTTTAATACCCTTGGATGTAGTTCATCTGGTCCTGGAGACTTATATTCATTTAGATTAACCAGGTATTCCTGTACTGTTTCTTTACTTATTCTGTGCTGAAATTCCCCTGTTCTGTCCTCTGCCCCATCATCCTTAGGTTGGGCACCCTTTGCCTTTCCTGAGAAGACTGAAGCAAAGAAGGTGTTGAGCAATTCTGCCTTTTCTCTGTCTCCTGTGAGCATTTTGCCATCTTCTCCACGCAGTGGCCCAACTGTTTCCTTCTTCTTCCTTTTGCTGCAGACATACCCAAAAAAGCCCTTTTTATTGTTCTTAACGTCTCTAGCAAGCCTGAGTTCATTTTGCGCTTTAGCTTTTCTGACTTTATCCCTACATGAGCTGGCTATTTGTTTGAATTCCTCTTTGGTGATTTCCCCATTTTTCCATTTTTTATACATGTTCTGTTTAAAACTTAGCTCAGTTGTAAGTTCCTTAGTCATCCATACCGGTTTCTTGAGACATCTCCCATTTTTCTTCCTCATTGGAACTGTCTGAAATTGTCCCTTTAGTATCTCCCTTTTGAGGAACTCCCATCCATCTTGAATTCCCTTCTCTTTTAGTATTCTTGACCATGGGATCACCCCCAGTATTTCTCTAAGTTTATTGAAATCAGCTTTCCTAAAGTCTAGAATGCGTGTCTGACTATGCCTAGCTTCACCTTTCCACTGTATAACAAACTCCAGGAGGACATGGTCACTCCCACCTAAGGATCCAACCACTTGCACCCCATCAACTAGGTCTTCCCTGTTGGTTAAGATCAGATCCAAAATAGCTGATCCCCTTGTTGCCTCTTCCACCTTTTGGACAATGAAATTGTCTTCGAGGCAAGTGAGGAATTTTCTAGATCTTGAAGATAGCGCTGAGTTTGACTTCCAGCAAATATCCGGGTAGTTGAAGTCCCCCATCACTACTACATCTCTCCTTCCTGATTGTGTGGTCATCTGTTCTAGAAAGGCATCATCCAATTCCTCTGCCTGAGTCGGGGGTCTGTAGTAGACTCCCACAGTAACATCCCTGTTATTTCCCTCTCCTTTCATTTTTATCCAGATGCTCTCCACCTGGCTTCCAGTATTGATGTCCTGGATCTCTTCACTGGTGTAAATATCCTTGACATATAATGCTATTCCTCCTCCTTTCTTGTTTGTCCTGTTTCTCTTAAAAAGGTTATACCCCTCTATTTCTATATTCCAATCGTGAGACTCATCCCACCAGGTTTCAGTGATGCCTATTATATCATATTTCCCTTGTTGTGCTAGGAGTGCAAGTTCATCTTGCTTATTTCCCATGCTCTGTGCATTAGTGTAGAGACATCTAAGACCATGTGTCCCCTTTACTTGATGCCTGTGCATGTTTTTTTGGCTCCTATTGTTGCGTCCTCTTTTATCTTATTGCTCAAAAATCCATACAAATTTCCACTTTTTGAGTAATCATCAGTTGGCTTATCCTTTAGAACCTATGTTAATTTGGCCATTAGGTCTAACTCAGCTTCCACTGTTGATGCTTCAGTTTATTTTCAAGCATCTGGCAGGATCTGGTTTGAAAAGATTGCTCCAGGCCATCCATGTGCCAAAATACAATATATTGTGTAATAGAACAAAATGCAGGGTTTGTAAAAGTTAATGTTTTAGTCTATAGGTCCCAGAATCCCCCAACCAGTAGCAGGCTGGACAATTGTGTCCCAAGGCCTAAATCCAAGTGTTAGTCTCAACAAGAGGAGACCTTGCCAGTGGCAGCCAGTAGGTTCCATGTCAGGAGTATGTTGAATTTACTCCATGTTTTATTCCTCATTTTAAAGGATTTATGAAAAGTAATGGGCCTATGTTTGAGATTCAGCACCTTTGAAAGTCACCAGCTGCCTCCAAGGCATACTGAAAGAATGGAAAGATGGTAAGTCAACAAATGCTCTTCCCTCTGTTTTAGTTGGGGCAAGCAACTGAATATAGACCCCAAATTTGCAGACAGGCAGACTGTAACTCTTCTGAACATAGACTATATGTGCAATGCTCATCTGTATTCTTTCTTCCTAGCTACAAATCACAAAATTGCGTGGCAATTCCCAACATTTCTGAAACGTACACCTTCATAAATGGAATTGTGTTTTGCAAAATGGAACTGAGTAGTTTTGCAATGTCCATGTTTACATGGGACTGCCATATGAGTAATCATTGTATAATGGTTGAGTGACTGATACACCACGGCTGAATTATGGGAGCCTAGGGGGGAGAGCAGCTATGAAAGAACTAGAAAAGATCCTAAGATGCAAAATAAATAAATAATACAACTGAACACAAAAGTTAGAATCACACAAGTCATTGTATTTCCAATTACATTGTATTTTCTGGGTGTGAGAGCTGGGAAGAAAATAAATTCATCTGAGATGTAGTGCTGGAGAAGAGTGCTGAGGATTCCATGGACAGCCAAAAAGACAAACAAATGAGTCCTAGAGCAGATCAAGCAAGAAATCTCCCTGGAAGCCAAGATGACAAAACTGAGGCTGTTGTACTTCAGACACATCATGAGAAGGCACAATTCATTGGGGGAAAAATAATAATGCTAGGAAAGATAGCTGGAAGTAGAAAGAGAAAAAGGCTGCATGCTAGATGTATGGACTGTATGAAAGAGGTCACAAGTATGACTTTGCAGGAACTAAGCAGAACAGTGGAGGATAGGGAGTCCTAAAGATGTCTCATTCACAGGGTTGCCATGGGTCAAGGTTAACTCAAGAGCAGTTAGCGACAAAATATTTCTTCTGTACAGATTTTTTTAAAAAGATATTTTCAGTACTGATATCCCACCTTTCTCCCACAATGGGATTCAAAATGCTGTTCCCTGCACAGAAAATGCTGTAGTTGGGGACTATGTTAGGAAGGATCTAATTGGGGGAATTTTAATTAGCTCAAATTTGCAAGAGTACAGGTTCTGATATGTGGCCATACCATGTTTCCCCCCAAATAAGAGTGTCTTATATTAATTTTTGCTCCCAAAGATGCGGTAGGTCTTATTTTCAGGAAATGTCTTATTTTTTCCTTGAAGAATTCACATTTATTGTTGAACCCCCCAAAAATGAACATTTATTATATACTGTATATATATTTATGTACAGAAACTTTGCTAGGTCTTACTTTCAGGGAAGGCCTTATATTTAGCAATTCAGCAAAACCTATTCTACCTCTTATTTTTTTGGGATGACTTTTTTTCAGGGAAACAGGATAGTATGGTCAGTTGGGTAGTGGACCAGACATGGGACTGCCATGTTGGGGAAAAGGGGTTCCTAAGGTCTGACTTTGAATAGGTGGCCAGACAGGGAGCAGTCCACCTATTGGGTTGTCCTCAAGGTTCTGGTGAGGTTCACTGAGGAGAAAGCTAAGAAAAAGCTCAAGGGGTGATAACTGTCACAGCCAATCCCTCACTTAGTTGCATCCCCATCTTACTGTTTTCCAGATTCTACACACAGGGGCTAGGTTAAAAAAAAGTGACTCTTATTAGTATCCAATTTCCTGTGTATGGTCTTGTTATTCCATGGTTGATCATTAAAAGGGGATTTTTTGTGTGTGTGTGCAAGAAGCATCATTTTATGCACAGAAAATATTGTTTCTGTGCAGCATTCTATGCTGAAAATGTTATTTTTCTTTGAAAAACAACGATATGTGAAATTTGAACAGAATGAATCCCATATTGTGAATGGTGTTCAAAAACTACACTGTTTTGAAGACTTTCTCACAGTGGGAAAATTACTAAAATCACTCTTTGCTTCATTCAAGAAGAAAATCAGTGATGAATTTGCAACTCTATGCCTGCCCCAATCCTTAATGAACATATGAGTTATATGGCAGTTTGGTAAATAGAGCTGAACGTGCAAGACTATACTTTAACTGAAAGTAGTCACTGCATGTAGTGCTTTGGCCCATAAAAGTTCTTTGCAATGAAAACAGTTCTTATTCTTAAAATGGGATAACTGTTTTATTTGTTTTGGTGGAAATCTACTTAGGTTCTTAAAGGAACCATACTGCAACTAATTCAAACAGCTTAGATCAGTACTTAATCATGCCCATAACTTATGTATTGTGATATATATGCATTAAAAACATTATATAGAATGGAAGGTACTGACATCATTTTCCATTAGGCAATAGTATAACTTCATTAAAGCAGAAGGCCATATAGTCTCAACAGGAGTTCTCTGCAGGAAATGCTTTATTCTTACTTAGCATATCTGTGAATTCTATCAGCATTAGTGTCTTTCACAATGTTTGTTCTTGCTGAATATTTATGAAAGACTGTCCAGTGACCTGCTTAGCATCTCTAGGTTTATTCTGCATTAACAATTTCTCAAGTAGAACACAATCAGAAGATGCCTTATCCTTCAACAGCAGCAATCAATACAAGAGAGGCCAAGGAAAACATCTGAGGCAAAAAGGAGAAAGATTTCTATCACAACATGTTTGTCTTTGTGTGTGTGTGGAAGAAGGACAGTGTCCCAAGACATTGGGAATACAACACCAAGCAATCCGCAGAGTAAAGAAATGTCACACACAAACCCCCTTTTTGTGTAATTCAGAGAAGTGAACCAGTTAAAAATTTGCTGATCTAACTTATTGAAGAGACACAGAGATTAGGAAATCAGTTTCCTAATAGGTTATTGATGGGGTCTGATTAGTTTTGCGAAGTTTGTCCGAGAGATCACCTTGCATAAAAGACTCACCTTTCTAGGCTTTCCTGTAGGCATGGACAAATTGGTCAGGTTCATTTTCTTTCAGATCTTTTTTTTTTAATCTTTTTTTTTAAAAAATCTTGTTGATGAAGAAATGTGAACATTTTGGTAAATTTGCACTATGAAAATTGAGCAAGATTTTTACATATCTTCACCAGCCAAATTGAATAGATATAGCTAGTTCCATAGGAAAATCCATATTGACCCCACCTACTATGGAGATGTTAGAGATAATGAATCTGCAAGGAAAAAGAGGTGGCAGTCCTAATTCAGTCAGAGCCAGACTTTTTGTCTGTTGTTTTTTCCCCCTGTTTCTTTTTGAAGAGCTGGAAGCTCTTTCCATGGATAGGAGGAATATTTCCCTTTACATTCTATTTCTTTTGATCTCAAATTCTTTCTAATGAATTTATGAAAATGTTTATAGATTTTTCAAAGTTCTTATCAACAAATGAATGAAACAAAACTCTATCTCGTTCCTTTATTTATGTGACCAAAATAGGGGAAAGCAGTTGTAACGTTGGAACTACCTTCTGTCTGAATAGCCAAACTTTGAACTTGAGCTCAGCTCAGTAAACTTTAAATGCAAACCTGCCTGTTTTTATTGTCTGACTTTTTACACCTAAAGCCTACCCATTCTTGCCTAGTCAGCTGATTGGTTAGTAGTCAGCTGACTGCTACTGTTACTTCCCTGGATCTTAATTCACATTGGTGAGTTATAAAAAACAATGGAAGGTCAAAGATGAGCGTTTTAAAACATGTCTTGCAGGCAGAAGGTCTTACATTCATTAAATGGCCTCTCCAGATAGGGCAGGGAAAGGCACTTGTCTGGAGGGCTCATCCACATGCAGAAATTCAGCTAAAGAGACTGTGGTTCTAAGGCCTCTGCGCTTGCTTCAGTCCCTGGCATCAAATTTATTATGGCCAACACCATCAATAACATCCTCTAGGTAATTTGGTAAGGCATTTCATTCAATTCTCCACCTGTTTGGGGGCCATTTTGGCTGCATCCATACTGCAGAAATGATCCAGGTTGACACCACATGGCTCAGTGCTATAGAATTCTGGGATTGTAGTTTTATAAACCATTTAGCCCAATTCCCAGAATTGTATAACATTGAGCCATGGCAGTTAAAGTGGTGTCAAACTGAATTATTTCTACAGTATGAAGGCAACCTTCCTGGTCTTTCTTTTCCAAACCTGAAGTTACCATCTGGCAAAAACATCAGCATGACCTCTGAACATTCCAATTGAGCTTTTGGGTTGCTTGGAGCTCCCCAGTTTTGGGTGTGTGCACATGTCAGCAGCATGGGGCATAGTGCAACTGCTGAGGTTGTTCAAATGAAAGTTTATGTAGCCTCCCAGACCTCTGAAAGTTATCCAACCCTAGCAAAGTGAGGCAATAGGCATACAAGTAGGCATTGAAGCCCATTATCCACTGGCAGCCCCCACTGTTCCTGATCTTGGCATCCTTTCCTAATTTCAATTACTCATATTGTTTCTAATATTGTGGTCTCCTCATGTTCATTGATGGTCTCCTCATGTTCACTGAGTAGTTGAAATTGTTGAAATTATGTTCTGATTGTGGCTCATTGTAGTTACCCTTCAGAAATAAGCAAGTTCACCCACCTTCTGTATCTGGAGCTTTTGCTCCTATGAAGGGCAGCCATCCTTGGGATCCTACTAGAGAGTACCATATCAAGAGCCTCCTCGTACCTGGAGATAGCCCTGGATCCAGCATGACAGCAGGAGAAGCAGAGAGTAAGGATGTGTGTAGACATTTGGGAGTGAGACTGAGAGAGGATTTTCTTCAGATTGGATTAAAAGATGAGCTGGACCATCATGGCTTGCATTGAAGGCAAACATAGCAGGGGTGGGCAACAGGAGCCAATTCTTCACTTCCAACCACGCAATGTGCTGCAGCCCCCACAAAAATATGCTGAAATAACTTCTTTTCTCTGTTTCTCCTCCAAAAATGGTGACCAAAACTAACATTGTGTTTTGCCATTCACTGATTTGGAAGAACAATGAAAGGAAAAGAATATACTGGAAAGGGATCAGGGATTCTGAGGTGATCCTGTCTACACAAGGAGGAACCCCCCCCCCCATTTTTGCATGGATTTGAAGGGCATGGGAACATTTTTAGGTGATAAATTTTAATGGAGGGGACAAGGGGCATTGATAATCTCACTGAGGGACTTAAAGGACCACAAAAGCAGGACCCAAGGCTCACATGTGGCCCATGTGCTTCACTTTCTCTTCCCTCAGCATCATCAAAAGCTTTCAGATTCCATATTCCAAATCCAGAATTTACAAAGTTTTGTGGCATTCCTTCTTGTTGCCATATAAATGTTGCTATTCTGTTATTGTACATGTGCTGAACTTTAGTTTTAAACATGCAAAATGTCAGATGTATAGTAAATTGGAATTACCTTTAGTAGTGGCTTTTTAATGTTTTTAATAGCTCAAATTTGGAACTTTAGAACTTTCTGGTGGTCGAAATGAAGACAATCTTCAAATTTCACCAAAGCCAAATTTTATGTTTTATATCAAATTAACAATCAGATTTATCCCATACCTACTCTTTGACTATCTCCCTTTTTAAGCTTAAACAGCTGCATGGTAGCAAAAAATGTTAAGGAAGATTCTATTTTGTTACTTATAGGATAAAACACATCATTTTTGAGCCTTAGAAATAAAAATGCCTCATTCTAAAGAAGATGCATAAACTATCAAATGTAATGAAATGCTTTTGTTAAATAATAAGCAACAGCAGCACACAGAAATAAATATTTTTCATGGAGGTAAAATATATACAACTATAAAATCATAAATATACCAGAGAATTATAATGTGAATTTGTAAATTGTATGCAAATAGCTTGAAACCAGATCTACAAAGACATAAATAAAGAAACAAGACTGAAAGGTTTATATGTTGGCTTGTTTATAGAGTAGCACAAACATTTTTCTTTTTTAATTGGCAATTAATTTTCGGCAGCCATCGAGGTACTTTCATGTCAAATTACTTTCCCTATACTAAACAAGATTAGGCACCCAAGCAGCAAAGCACTTATGTGAAAAGTGAGAAACTGACTGTCAAGTAGATATTTTCTACCTATAACCAATTAAAATGTTTCTTTTATGATGAATGGATGCTGTAATTCTGCAACTTGTAGTTTTCGCCATACAGTCTGCACACACCTGCATAACTTTTCTGCTCACATGGGCCACAGAGAGATAAGGATGTTACTATGAATTTGGTTATTCTACTCTAAGGGGATAGGACAAAGATACAGTACAAGCTTCTGTTATTGAAGGATAAATTATACATAATACATTCAGCCAGTAATGCTTCACATGTACATTTTAGCTAGCACAGAGAGAGAGAGAGACAGAGAGAATATGAAAGAGAGACAGAACGCTATGTGGAAAACTTAAGGCGTTTTAGCCATTCATTGTTTAGCTATGTTCTTTCCCCCTCTACTTTCCTTCAAGATACTTCAGCATCTTAAAGGCCACCAACACAAGGTACAAAGCAATGTATTATTGATACACTTCAAGTGAGTGACATAAACGGGGAAACATTGATTTTTTAAGAAGATGTCTCATTTTTCTTATTTCACAGAAGACTGATGCAAGCTTGTGTGGCTATCAATATTATTTGAATTAATGCAGATTCCTCACACATTGATTGCTTTGACAATGATTGTCATAACTGATTTATGGATATTCACAGCTCTTAAATTTTTAAGAAGGCAAATCTCAGTTTTGTGACTATAAATGCGTTGCTTGAATAAACAAGACGGCTAACGCTTGAGGAGGAATATTTGGGAAGATCTGCATCTGTAATATGCTTCTTGGAAGGAACACAAAAAAATTAGCTCCATGTCTGCAATATTAACATGGGGATCCCATATCTCTTTCCATATATGTTTGATTTGATCTTAAATTATAATAAGTTCCATGTCTACCTCACTTCAGTCTTTGCTTTGTAAATTTTGGGTGGGAGCTGAAAATATTTCTCTATCCGTTTTATTTATTTATTTGTTTCTTCACTTTCCTCCAGTATGGTACTCAAGACAGCTTGGAATTTAACTTAAAACAAAGTACAGTCCTTCTTTCCCTTATGTGGGGGGATCAGTTCCAGAGCCCTCCACATAAGGGGGAACTGTGTATGCCCTTGCCCCATTGAAAACAATTGGGCTTGTGCATGTGGCACAACATGACACGCGCACCACAAACACACGCACCATTCATCAGATTGTACCATGGCTTCAGCACATGCTGAAAGCTGCGGAAGGGAAGCCCTCTTATGGCATGGGCTGACTGTACAGTTAAAAGAATGATAGTACAAAAGTGGAAAAAATAATATTAAAATATTAATTTAATGCAGTTTTTAAAAAGTATCTTAAAATATAATATGATAAAAATACAAATACAGTGCACCCTACTTAAAAGACTTTCTGCAAATGATAGTTAACTGTGAAAAGTCTGGTTAAATAAAAAAACCAAGCTTTTCCCTGCTAATACAAAGTGAGTAGAAAGGGGGGCCCACCTAGCTTCCTATGGGAAGCATTTCCTACAGGAAGTCTGGGAGAAACTACCAAGAAGGCTCTTTCACCTGTCCTCACTGAATGGGACTGAGAGAGAAAGTCCTCTTCTCAGGATATTAAAACTCAGGTTCAGACTGGGAGATACAGACCCCGTACAGACAGGCCAAAATAAAGCTGCTTCGGGTCACTTTGGAGGTATGCTGTTGAAATGATGCATGTGTCCTAAGAGGCCAGAAGCTGCGTCAAAGCCATGCTCTAGTCCTAAGGACTGGAGCACAGCTTTGGCACAGCTTCTAGCCTCTTAAGATGTGTGTGACATTTCAACAGCATACCTCCAAAGTGACCCAAAGCAGCTTTATTTTGGCCTGTCTGTACAGGCCCACAGTCTTTCAGATAGCTTGGGTAGGGGCCACTTAGTGCTTTATGCTTGGAATCAAAATAAAAGTCAAACTGATTCTTGATTTCAGATTGGTTACAAGGATATCCAAACTCTAAGAAGTTTTCTGTAGGCAACAAACTGGATCTAACATTTCTCTTCTTTTGTGAGATGAAGCTGATGCTAGATTTTAAGAGAGAGTTTTTCTTTTCATTGTTAATGTCTTGTAGAATTACTCCTCTTTTAGCAGTGAACACTTTGAATCTCATTATCAGAGGAAGATTTCTAGGAGATGAAAAATTCAAAAGGAATCTCTTTGGAACAGAATGTCACCAACGTTCTAACAAAGAGAGTATCTCACTATAGGATGCCTTTAGTAGAGAAACACACTTTTTGTTTTAAACCAGAGAGCCATTATGACAATAGGACATAAATATGGTAAATAATTACAGCAATATCATTAGACTGCCATGCTAAGGTATCCTTAACACAAGAATCTGTCCCATAATTTCTGTAGAAATTATGCTGGCATACAGTTGGAATGAAATTGCTCTGACAAGCAGTATGAATCTTATTCATGTTAAAGACTACCTTTCTCATACTACACATGCATTTGCAGTACAGACACATTTGCAAAGTGGTATCTTGAAATGTCCAGACCCAAATTCTACACTGGATAATTTCTTGTATCCCTAATCTTGAAATATTAGTGTACAAGTAATTAGTTACAGTTAGCATCCTAAAGAAGATAGTTAACGTTATAGGTCCAAAACACACTGCAAAAATAATCCAGTTTGAGACTGTCTGAATTGCCCCAGGTCAATGCTAGGGAATTCTGGGAACTGTAGTTTTGTGAAGCATTTAGCCTTCTGGTGGCGCAGCCCTGGTGGCGCAGTGGTTAAATGCCTGTACTGCAGCTACTCACTCAAAACCAGAAGGTGGCGAGTTCAAGACCAGCAAAGGGCTGAAGCTTGACTCAGGCTTGCATCCTTCCGAGGTCGCTAAAATGAGTACCCAGATTGTTGGGGGCAAATAGCTTACAATTGTAAATGAAGCTGTTTGTTTAACAAATTGTAAGCCGCTCTGATAGTCTTGGCTGAAGAGCGGGGTATAAATAAAAAACATTATTATTATTATTCTCTGTCAGTGTGCTTTGGGTCCACAATAAACTACAAATCCCAGGATACTCTAAAACGGAGTCATGGCATTTAAAGCAGTCTCAAACTGGGATAATTTCTGGAGTGTGTTTTGGACCACAATTACACTTAAAAGCTCAATACTTTCCAATTTCTCAGAAGTAATCAAATAGTTATGTATAGACATTTGAAGAAAAAGTCTTATGTCTCCATGTCCCAAGAAATCTGAATGCTGTCATCTCCTGAACACTCACAAAACAACATGAGAACAAGGCAACAGTAAAAGCCAATTCCTCCTCTAGCTGCAACTAATGGTACAATTATCCTACAATAGGAGTAAAGTAAAAACTCATTAAGTTAAAAAGTCATAGTGTACATAGTTATTATATAGATTTGCTACTGAAAAAAAAAGGAATTCACTATAAATAATTATTGATTTGTAACAAGTTATTTCCAAGCTCTGCCTATTGTCAAATTCAAACTTCAGCTTGGGGCAGTTGTCAGAGGCATCCAGAGACTGCTTGACTAGATGGATGTCTGTTCTGATTCAGCAGCGATTCTTGTTTGCTTAAATAGGCTGCTTTTTTCCCCCTAACAAAATAATTTCCTCTCCATTAGGTTGGAATTTCTGTGCAAGCCCTGATATTGTATGCTGAAACACTATTCATTCTGACAAGTTGTTTAATTGCTATCTATGTCCTAATAACCTCAAAAAGAGTAAGAGCAACTACTGGCAATTTAGTACTGCCAGCATTGCACGTTGTATCTCAGTAACAGATACAACACGTAAGGGAGCAGCAGACTATTTTTTAAAAATAAGTGTATTGGAATGAATAGAATAATAAAGTAGTTGAACGCATAAGGATTTTTGCATGTTTTTTCATGTACAGGCCTTAATACAGAATGTCATAAATATAAAGTGTCTCAGCAGACCACCAAAAAAACAACCCCCCCCCCCAAAAGAAAAACCACCAGTCTGGAAGAATTAAAGTTTAAGATTGCTTTGCAGGAATTTGTTTATATTAGGTTTTGATGGATTTTTGCATGTTTTGCAAAAATAGTTAAGAGGTAAAATGAGGGTCATGGCAGATGTCTTTGGTCATCTACTAGAATCTCAGCATTTGGACATTCAAATCGATACCATCAATCCTGTCCCACTGAAAAACCAAAACATGGCTATGATTTTATTCTCCTCCCCCCCCCCCAAAAAAAATCCACATAAAATTTAGAGCTATGGAGATTATAAAGAGGAGATTGACCAAAATGACTTTTAAAAGGTGTTGATAACTACTCACTCTTGGCAGTTCATATTACATTGGTTTGCCCTGGTACTGTCCCTCTCAAGCATCTGTCAGAAAAGTTTGCTAAATTTTAAATAATGATTGTTTAACTGTTGACAATTTAGGGTTCATCCAAACTGGTTTCACGTCTCTACTAAGTTCTTTAAAAATCTGGAAGAAACAAAGATTTTCTCTGATGACAACAAGAAGGCTAAATGAGCATCCCTGGGAAGACTATGCCATAGGTATGATTCCATGGCTACATTCTGTGAATTGGAATCTGTTGAGGCGCTAGAGCTCTCTTGCTGAAAATTCTGTTGTTGCATGCCTTCAAGTGCTTCTGAGCTATGGTGACCTAGGATAAATTTATCATGGGGTTTTATTGGCAAGATTTGTTCAGAGGGGATTTGCTTCTCCCATTCTCTGATGCAGAGAGAATGTGATTTGCCCAAAGTCAGGCAGAGGACTGCCATGGCTGAGTGGGGATTTGAATCCTATTCTATTCTCCAGAGTCTTAGACCAACACTCAAACCGGTGTACCTTGCTTCCATAGGATGGAACCATGACAGTTATAATGAATCTAATACAACTGTGTAGCTTGAAAGGTCCCCTGGAGAATGCATGCCAATAACCTTTGATGGAGCCATTTGGGTGAATTCTGAGAGTCTGCCAGTGTGGGATGTGTATAGAAATGCTAACTGAGGTGTACAAGATTTTTTTTCCCCAGAACAAAGGATAATGATAAATTTGGTTTTCTACAAAGAGCGAAATTGATCCTGAAACCTAAAAAATATCATTGAACTTGTCACTTCCCCATACAATATCAATATTAAATCAGAAATATAACCAAATGCTTTTTTTGTCACTCTTTCTGTCAGTTTAGACTCACTATGGCCAATCGAAATGATGCAAAAGACTGGGGTTTCTACACTGATTTATATGGCCATTTCTCATACCTGTCTGAAGAGAGGACCATTTATGTACTCTTTGGTGTAGAAAAGGGTTAAGAATGCACAGAGCATTTCTACTCAGAAAACAGCCCAACTAGGTTCAATGGTGCTTAATCCCATGAACAGTGAAGGCTAAAAGAACCAGTACTAAGGACCTTATCAGATGGGAGGAATTTCTCTTTATTGAGAATTGGAGCCAATTCGAATTCACGTGAATTCACTAGTTTGGATAATTTACGTGAATTCCAATTGTGTTCGGAATGCATTCAGAATGACTTCCCATTACCCGAAAATGACCTCCCATTGCCCGAAATTGCATGAGATGCTTTACTTCACAATAACATAAAACCCATGATTGTATTCGGATTGCCATTGGATTATACTTCCAGTTTGCAACGTCTGATAAGGTCCTAAGTTCTGTGTGACAGTCTAGATGTTAATTCTACAGAAAGAACATGGTAGAAGTGAAGACTATCCTCTCTTATCCACTATTCTGACCAATAAAAGGTGGGTTCTTGTCCTTTGCATCACATTTTCCTACTGGTCTGTTGAAATCAAAGGGAAAATTTGGTACAAACTGGTTTTATTGCTTCATGCAAAAACTTAGAATTCCAAATGTGACCTTGCTAAAGCAGTACAGTTGGTAGGTATGACAGTCTGTGAGAGATTTGGATTTGAGTTGATCCACAGCCAGAAACCAGTTTAGCATTTACTTCTGTCAGATTCTTTTTGCAGTGAGTGATATTTGTTTTTTCAGTTTTTCACAAACTTCACAGTTTCAGATTTGTGAATTACAAATCAAGTACCTCTACATGGGAGACAGAAATTTTTAAAAAACTTTTTTTTTTAAATAAACTTTCACGTTTTGCAAAAGAAGATAGGCACACCTTCACACATGTAGTCTAGCAAGTAGGCAAGACTGGTAGCTCAGGTTATTGGCTATGGCTAATGCCTACTGGCAAATATTGAAAATGGATAGGGCCAATACAGTCCAATGTCTTGTGGCCAGATTTAGAAATGTACAATAAGACATATCCCTAAATCTAAATGGAAGTGGGTGTTCCCTTCCTTTCTGTACAGCTCCACCACAAATGTTTTTGAGGGTCTCCCTGCTTACATACCATAAGTTATCCCTTTTAGCAGGTCTGAAATAGTGAAAATGAGAAGAAACGTTGTGTCTAAATATGGGACCAAACTTTGTATGCTTCAGAAGCATGATAGTGGTGGTGGTGGTTAGTAGTGATAGTACTACTGGGGACAGAAATAACAGTGTATGTATATATGTGTGTGTGTGCGCGCGTGTACACACACACACACAGTTATTTCTCTCGTGAGTAGTACTATCATTATCATTATCACTACTATCATATATATATATATATATATATATAGTCAAGCATGTGTTACTTGAGTGTCGAGAGACCCTGTTAAGAAGAATCCTGGACTCGCAAGAATCTTCACAGTTTTTGACTTATTTTATGCAAAATTTGTGCCTTGTTGTCTTGTGTAGTAAACAACATTTCCTGCACAGGAAACAGCATAAAACAATACAAAACACTATTTTCTCCACAAAAATACCACATGAGAATTTTTTGCACTATAGGTCTTGAACTGCAAATAGTTTTCAAAAACTGCATCATTTTGACACAGTGGGAAGAAACTTACTACATTTAGTTATGGCTTCCTTTAAGAAGAGAATCACCACTGCTACGATACTATGATACTACTACAATAGCATATATGGAATATTTTATATTATTTTATATTATACTAAACTACTACTATACTACTAATATAGCACATGTGGAACTGATAGTTCAAGAAAGTGTACTAAGGCACAATCTTCAGGCTAGGTAATACATGTTTACAATATATTGCTTTGGAATTAAGTGAAAAGCCTCAGTAAAGACAAGGTAGAAAATATTTTCTGCCTTTTATAGCAAGTCAATGCTGAGGGCTATCAGGGAATCTATTGTAAAGGATTCAGCATATGACACCAACTAATCAAATATCTATGGCATTTATAGAGTACAAGGACACTTCTCAGCTCTTAAAGGATGACTTTTCCAAGTCATTCATGAGATCCATATAAAAAACTTAAAATATTTATTTATTGTCCTGTATTAACAAAATTACATGGTTATGTGCAACAATTGAATTAAAATACAAATATAGCCCCAAAGCTTACTGTATTTTGTTTTCTTTTTGGTAAAAAAACAAAACAAAACACACTCATATCTTATGAAACTAAATATTAAAGGCAGCAAATGCTTGGTCAAACATAACAACTTTTAACAATCACCCAAATGCCATCAAAGCTGGTGCCTACCATACTGCAGGTCATACTGCAACTATGTTAGAAAGTTAACTACTAACACATCTCCCTTCCCTTTTATATACACACAGATGGAACTGAAAGCAGGGATAGACAAGAGAGACACAGAAGGAAGAGGCATGTTCAGAAGTCAAAGCAGATGAACACATTTTTAAGAGTCAAAATTATACAGGATATTTTTGAGCAAATTGGGATGCCGAACGCCAAAAACGGTAAATTTTGTTTAGTGGGAAAGCACAGGAAATGACACACCTTATTCCCAAATGTAAAACATGCTCTTAACTGACATAACAGTGTGTGATCTCCTGAAGGAAAGTGCCTGAAGGAAAGAGTATTTTTTTTTCCTCCATCACCTAGCAACTTAAGACCTGAGCTTTTAACAAGAAACTGTAGGTGGATTTACTTATGCATAAACTTGTTTAGGGCTGAATTAGGTTTGAATAAGTGGGTGAAGAGTACGATTCTGAGCATGCATACTCCCAGTTGTATTCCACTGAGTTCAATTTGATTTAGTTCAGAAAGTGTGTTAACTCCTATCCTGACACATTCATATTTTTGTTATTTGGACATAAGATCACAATTAATTGGATAGATCATAGCTTGTATAGATAAATTGTTTTTTTTCCCTTGCAAAAGGCAAATAAAATAAAATAAAAGTTATCAGCCACATACTATTTTTATAATTATCCACTAGTAACCAAAACATGTAGTCCTTGAAATCAACATGGAAGCAGGTCTTAGGCTGAATCTGCAATGAAGAAATAATGCAGTTTGACACTACTTTAATTGCTATGCTTCAATGCTATCAAATTCTGGGATTTGTAGTTCTGAGAGAGATTTAGCTTTCTCTTCCAGAGAGCTCTGGTACCAAAACACAGATTCCAGGATTCCATAGGATAGAGTCATGTCAGTTAATCACAATATAACTAGTGAGAGAAAGAAATATATATATATATATAATAATCTTCCAAGCCAGATATCACTTTGGGATACCCTACTCCCTTAAGTTGTTTGGCTATTAGATGAAGCAATCCTAGTGACTGGTGTGAGCTATAACTGTTCCTGGGAAAGCCAAACTATGTTGCCTTCTGACTAGGAATCCCTAACCCACTTTACTCCATTCTTTTCAGGGGGTAAATGCCTAGACTTTTCTTTTATTCTTTTATTTTTGTAACTTTGCTTTATTTCAGTTTCACAAAAAACATTAAACAAATACAACAAAAACAAAATGTTCAGACAAGGATGCCTGCTATCATGTCTTTTTAGTCTCTTCTTCAACACGTGAATGCAAACCCCTTTGATTCTTACTTTACCTTCTTTTTAACAAGCCCTTTCACTTTATCATTCTGTTTCTCTTTGCAGACTGTTTTCTTATGCTGTTCCTTTGCTTGTTTACTGATTCTTCATCCTCCTTCAACTAACACAGACTCAGGAATATTTAGCAACTTCTTCAAGGGCCCCTGTTCAATCTCTGGAGTTTCCTCTTAGCAATGCTAGATAGTGGGTGACCTGAATGACTTCTTTTGTAAAACTGCTGCAAATCAGAGTGGGTAGTACTTCACTACACGAACCAATGGCCTGACATGGTGCAAAGTGGCTTGATTCAGGGATAGGGATTTTGGAATTTTTAATGCTTTTCTCTTTTAACTGGATCTTGTTTTACTGCTGTAATCCACTTGGATTCCCTGAGATTAAGTGGAATATAAATAACAACAACAACAGCAACTCTCTCAGCCTCAGAGAAAGGCAAAAGCAAAAACCTTCTGAACAAATCTTGCCAAGAAAACCTTGTGATAGATTTACCTTACTGTTTCCATAAGTCAGAAATGACTCAAGGGCACACAACAAGATGCTACTACTGGTACTCACTGAATTTGGACTGTAGTAGCCTCTTCCAACACATTTGGGACTGATTAGTTGATTGGGACTTGCTTTTCCTCCCATTTCAGGATCTTGTCTTTATTGGTAGAGAGAATATATACTGTGCAACAGTGGGTCAGCAGTAGGTGGTTGACCTTTATGGGGAAACATCAAAAGGAGGGGGTCAAAGCTTTGGGCTGCCGATTTGTGGAAACATGGTTGCAGGTGCACAAAACCTTTTCTTAGGGGTTAAAAGGAGTTTGGAGAGTGGTTGAGGGGCACAGCTGGAAGGCAAGATCTAGTAAAACAGCATCAGGGGGATAAACTGAGTCCATTAGAAACCATTTCCAGAGTCAAAAAGTGTGATGCAGCAATCAGGAGGAGGGATGTGAAATGCTCAAGTGGATGAAAGGGTTGATCTATCTATATTACTGAAACCTGGGTGGATGGGCTTAGCAGCATGGACGTGTCCTGGCATTGTCTAGCCAGGTACTTAGTTCAACTTCAATCCAGCACGGAGGAGCAGAGGACAGGAGATGTTGTCATCTTCCATCACCCTCATGAGAAACTCATCCATCCTGGCAATAGTTTTGATGGGGCTTAGAAAACTGTGCATATCTTGGGTGAAGCAGAACTATTGGACAGAAAGCACTTGCAATTTGTTTTTAGTGTGACTAGGGGAAAAGCAGAGGTATAGTGCCATAACTATTATAACCTAATACACTTTTACATGATAGTTAAATTCTATGTTAATAGCCATTTTTAAATTTATTACATTAGATATTAGAGTGCAAAGACTGCCGAGTTATAATTCATCAGTGGTTTCCAGACTATCACCAGAAGCTTGAATTGGGATAAAGGGTTCTTATAACATTATATGGGTTGATTGGCTTAGCTAACATCAGGATGTTTCTGTTATAACCAGCAATCTTTTTTTGCATAGCCAATATTTAAAAATGAAATTGTTACCATCAGTATTTTTGTGTTCAGTTTCTTGTTGCCTCCACTGTCTACAATCTTATTCCAGCCATATGCACTGAACTTCTGGATATCTGAAATTCTGCATAATATCTGATGATCTGGATACTATCCATCAAATCCTATGTCTCAAAGCCTTGTTAGCCTCTAATGTTGTTTTTTGCTAAAACAATCTACTGCAAGTCTAATCCACACTGCAGAAATAGTGCAGTTTGACATGTTCAGTACTATGGAATTCTGGAATTTGAGGCTAAATAGCTCACAAAACTACAAATCCCACAATTCCATAGCATTGAGCCATGGCAGTTAAAGTGGTGTCAAATTTCATTATTTATACAGACTGATTAGACCATAGCTACATTGCTGGAAATTTTTAATTCATCACTGATTTTCCTTTCTACCTCATGAGTACTTATTTTACTTATATTTTGAAAGAAATTTTAAAATTGTAATGTATATCATGATAAACTGAAATCTAGCCCAATTTGTTAATTGTGTGAAACAGTTTTGTTTTTGTTTTTGTTTTGACTATCTTAACTTTTATCTGGAATCCTGTTGGTTAGTCTCAGAGTAGACCAATTGAATCAATGATTGAATGGGGAGTCCATATATAGATAAATCTGACTGATCTGATGAGTTTACTCTAGTCAGGAATAACAACAGGATTTTGGCTCAAGAGCGTGATTCTGAACATGCAGAAATATGTATGTGGAAGGCAGGGAAAGAATGTCCATAATTTTTTGGGAAATAGGGGTAAGCAATAGTACATAGCATAGTACAAGTAAAACATAGACTGTGCTATTGGCTTGGATGAAAGACCAGAGGTCATGTTTATCAAATTTGCATGTGTGTGTGTGTGAGAGAGAGCCTTCTCCTCCCCGTCCTCTCTTTGGGCTTCCCATAGAAAGGAAGGGGATGCAAAGGGGTGAGTGTGTGTGTGTGTCAGGGAAGCAGAGATGCCTCTTTGTGCTCTCTTCCTCCTCCTCCTCCTTCCCTTTGAATCCATCTTGCTTTCCTCTCCCTCCCTGTCACTCGAGCCAGACGGGGTGTCCATCCCATGAAGTGATAAGATCATAGAGTAATGACGTCACTTACTTCGGGGTACTAAAATCCTTGCAACAACAGTACACATGCACAAAATAAGGACTGCTTAGGAACGATCTTGGCTACAGTACTGATAAAACAGTACATGCAGTGCGATAAAATGGGTTCCCATAACGTTACCATAACATTACAAAATATCGAATGCAGAAACACCCACTCTAATATCGTTTCTACATTACAGGATATCTTTGGGAACATTACAGGTACTAGTGCGATAAACTTAAATAAGAGCTGTTTGACAGTGGAACACAATCCCTCAGATTATGGTGGAGTCATCTTATTTAGAGGTTTTTAAACAGTGGCTGTATAACCATCTGTCAGGGGTGTTTTGATTGTGTTTTCCTGCATGGCAGAATGGGGTTGGACTGGATGCCTTTGAGGTCTCTTCCAACTGTATGATTCTATAATTGGACCTCCTTGTATTTTCTCTTGTTTTCCGATCAATGATTGGTGAAAACAACAAAGACTTACCCGCCTACTTATGACATTGTCCTTGGATAGCAAATAAAAGGGAAGGAGGAAGACTAAGGGGTCTATCTCTTTCTTGCTGGGTAGAATATTCTTTTCCTGCCCACCATTCTCTCAGATATCAAATGTTCCATGTGATTTAATATGGTGAGCTTCATCCTTGGGCAAACCATGCTCTCTTAGCCTCAGAGGAAGACAAAGGCAACCTCCTCTGAAGAAACTTACAAAGAGAGAGAGAGAGAGAGAGAGAGAGAGAGAGAGAGAGAGAGAGATGAGTTTATGGCAATTCTATTCATAGGGTTTTCTTGGCCAGTTTTATTATGAGGAAGTTTCCCTTCCTACATGGCTGATAATTGCCATATGCTGAAAACAACTTGAAGGCACACAACAACAACAACACACTTCTCCCTGCTCTCATAGTTTCTTGGATGGCTAAGCTGTTTCTTGGATGGTAAAAAATATAAATAAAATAAAATAAAGAGAGAGAGAGAGAGTCAACATTATATAGTGGTTTGAGGTTTCAAATCCTCACTCAGCCATGAAAACCCACCAGGTGACTTTGGGAAAGTCCTGCACTATCAGCCATATAGGAAGGGAAACCTCTTCATAATAAATCCTCCCAAGAAAACCCTATGAATAGAGTTGCCATAAATTGCATTAGCATCGCTGCTGGGATAGACCCAAGATGTAACTTTCTCAATGTGGATCTTATCCCATCCAGTCATTGCTGGCCAGTATGCAGCCCATATGCAATCCAGGCTTCTCCTGCACCTTTTCCTGCACCTTTTCAAGAAGAGGATTTTTCCATTCTTGAAAAGATGCAGGACAAGCCTAGAGAAGCCCAGGTTGCATATGGACTGCATACTGCCTGGTGATGGGTGAATGGGATAAGATCCTCCCTAAGAAAGTTACATCCTGGGTCTATCCTGGCAGCGAAGCTAATGTGATCATCTCCTTACAGTTGACTTGAAGACACATAACAACAACAAAATGTGGGGTGGAGGAGATGTCTGCTAATGTTGCTGAACGTCTGCTGTTTGAGAAGATATGCACCTTTCAGCGGCATTAGATGCAGGTTTTAACATATTACTTTCTATAGGATCATGTATTTATTTGAGTGATATCCTAGTTTTCTTCCCTGTCAACAAGATTAACTGGGGGGGGGGGGGAGAGTTTCCGATAAACATATCATTTTATTAAGAAAAAAAATAAAATTATATTATTAAAACACGAGTAAATTAAAAACAATTAGAAACATAGCAATAAAAAGCACAGCTCTCACTTGTTAAAAGGACTGTTTCCTACACATTTGTTGAGGATTCTGACAGCCATGTAAATCAGCAAAAATGAGCAAAGTCACAGCATTATTTTCCTTACATTAAAGTTATGTTTCTTTTTTTCTTTTTAAAATTAAATCTTTTTCAGAAAGGTGAATTTTACAAGTCCCAGATTATGATTCCTAAACTACTTTGCTGGCATTTGTCCCATTCACGTCAGGGGGTCTGGCATTGGTTCAGCAGTTGGAGGAATTGGCTGCAAAACATCTGTACTAGTAGCAATAATAATAAAAGAGGATGAAGAGGCACCAGGGGATGCTATACGTACATTTTGTGCTACTGCCAGAAAGGGCAGCAACCTCACTCCCAGCTCTGTTGGTTTTCCTTTGCTAGGCAAATTCGCAGGAGTGAAATCCATTAAGGAAATATCTTATGAACTACAGAAGCCTAAAATAAGATTTTATTTTCAAATTGAGAAGACAAGGTTGCAGTGTCCTTATTGGGTGAAATAAGAACTAATTTGTAGGATTGGAAGATTTCTTGTTCCAGTACATGAATTCTTGGATGCAGTCTGTCAGGAATTTCTACAAGAGTTCCACATGACTTTCATGGCAAAGTCACAACTAGATCAGAGGTAGGAAATGTGGTCCACAGATATGTTAGAATACAACTCCATTGACCTGTTAATCTTGGTCCATAACAGTAACATAGATAGGAATAGAGGCATGGAAGTGAGCATTGGCACTGGCTATGTGAAGACCACCAACATATATCCAGAAGTGGATCAGAGGAGGAAGATTTTCAGACCAGCACGTAAGTGCTGGTAAAACTCAGCTAAAACATTTAAGAAGCACACGTGTGTGAAAGCCTGGCTCACTTCCTAAACATCAGGGAATCATCACCTTCCCTCCATCATCCTTGAATCGTTTAGGGAGAGGCACTTTCCTGTGAATAGAAACTTTGCATTCATAGCAAATTGTCTCTCCCCGAATGATTCAGGGATGCTGAAGGGCAGCTGATGATTTCCTGATGTTTAGGAAGTGTTTAGGATGTGAGCTTCCTAAATGTTTTAGTTGTGTTTTACCAGAGCTGAAGCACTGGTCTGAAAAATCTTTTGAGGACTGTCTCACTAAAAAAGATAGGGCAACCCTAATTTAGCATAAATATGGCTGAATATTGTTTCAAAGCCAGACTTTAAAGAATTAAGTATTCCAGATCTTCCACCTGGATGGACAAATCTGTCAGTTTGGCCTCTCACATATTCATTTTTTAAAAATCCAAGTTCCTTCATCAGTATCAATGTCAATATATTTGTTAATTTTGCTATCTTCACATCAAAAACAAACTGAAGAGAAATTCTAGTCTAATCCTAATTTTTACAGAAAATGAAATTATACACACAGAAACAATGAACACAAATGAGATCAGCAGGGGCTGTGAAAGCCTTCAGGAATTATAAAAACAAAGAATTGGGTTAAACCCATCTAAGAAGCAAGAACTGACATTTAACATCCAAGATATCTAATCTTATGAAAGCTTATAATGAAATCATATGCAAGTCCAACCTGGACTTCTAGGAAGTCTTCCTTACTGGTAGAACAGCCTAGTAGTTTGCAAAATAATCCCCAAATGGATCTAGAATTCCTTGAAGTTATGCCTCATTCTCATTTCTTACAGCTGCTTGTTTCATTTCATTAATTACATTAAAGTCAAACATGTCTGCTAACATTCAAAGGAAATACCCACAACCCTCTCTATCCATGTATTCATTATTCATGGATTCAACCACCCACAGCTTGAAAATGTTTTTTTTTTTTTTAAAGATCCAAACAGCAAACCTTTGATTTTTTGATTTTGCCATTTTATATAAGGGACACCATTTTACTATGGCATTATATCCAATGGGATTTGAGCACGCACAGATTTTGGTAACCACTCACCGTCCTGAAACCAAACCCCGGGGGATATCAAGGGCCCACTGTGAAAACACTCACAGGTTCAGCTCTAGAACCATTTTGTAGCCTTTATAAGGAATTATTCCTTCAAAATTACTGGTGAATCAGCACAGATGCAAACATAATATTTGAAGTCCAATCAAATTCTGTATGGGGGGGGGGGATAATAAAAAGAGAACTCAAAGCATGGAACAATACAAAGGGGAAGAGAACAGACGGAAGTGGTAAGGTTTTTATGAATAGAATTAAAACAGAGTTTTGTTCAGTTTGCATTATGACATAGATTTGCCTATTAGGCACTCCCCAATTGTATACATGGACAAGAACAGAATTGTAATTTGAAATCCACTATCAAATGTCATCAAGCTCTGCACTAAAAAACAAAACAAATAACCCAATCGCAGAATCAACATATGCATATATTAGTGGAAAGAATACTCAAATGTGCATACTAGTGCACAATTTATACAAAAATAGCACACAAATTTACTGTATCCTATGGGGGGGGATGTGTATATTTAAATACACTCACTCACACATGCATGCATACATATTGAAAGGAAAGCAAACAAACAAACAAACAAACAAACAAAAACAGGAATGTGTGCAATTTTGTGTGTGGACTTTTAATCAGAAAATCCTAAAATTCATGTTGAAATGGGACAGAAGGAACTTAACAGTGGAAATTTAACAAACTGAGTGCATGCAAACATGGTGATTCATCCATCCTTAATTATAGATTATCTCTTGTTTGGACACATCATCCACCTCTAAGGCTCAGACATCTTTTCTATTCATGTCCTGTAAACTAGTTCTGAAAAAAATAAAATAAAAATGAAATCCTCAAGAATACGGGTTTGAAAAAGCATAGAACAATGCTGCCTTCTTTCTTGCTGACCACATTCTATGAAGAAATCTTTGTAAGCACTTGCATTTACAGAAAAGTGCTGGAATATCCATGAATGCACATCACAAGTTTGCTAAAAGCAATGGCATCCAAGTGAATAAGATATCACATCAGCATCCTAATCATTTCACAGCCTAAAGACAATTTCAGCAGCAGCCAAAAGAAGTGAAAGGAGAGGCTGCCAATGAGACAGATGCTATTGCTGGAAAATATTTTTTCCCATAGATCAGCATCTGGACTTGATGTAGACCATGAAGGAAGAAAGCAAGCAAGCAATGTGCCATTACAAAAGATAAGACTAGGTTACTACAGTGTTCCTGGTAATTCACTTTTCTGCAATAAGAATCAACAAATAATTTGCAGAATCAAATTATAACCTTTTCTGACATCCACCACTGTAGGTTTTCAAATTACAGAAAGGAACTGATCATTGAAATGTGCCTGATGTCATATTCCAGTTCCCTAAATCCACCCCACATATTTTTAATATTATTTAAATGATCATTGATTACTCAAATCTAATACTGTATATTATTTCAGGCCTTTATAATTTATTAAAAAAAAAAACACCACAATATTTACTCCTCACACTTCTCCAAAAGGCTTATGGAAGGTGGAAGTGAAGCAATTACTTATGTCATGAAAGAGTAGCCCTTCTCATCAATTCTTCTTTTCCTTTGGGACCCAGAGAATAGTAAAGAATACCTTGGGAAAATGAGCCAGGCAGCTACATCCTACTGCTCCTGCTTCTGTTACTCTGAAAATACACAGCTTTGTAACCGCTGCTTTTCAATTATGATAAAATATCTATTTTTATATTTCTTGAAATCACAACCCCCATTGGCAGTTATGTATTAAAATCAAACTAGAGTGCATTAGCTCATGAAGTTCAGTTTTGGCAAGGAGAAAATGGAAGGATTTAACAATTAGAATATGTAAGACTTGCACATTAATCCTGTTTACTTTTACTTAAAAGTAAAAGTAAAATCCCCATCATGTTTTAATTGTACTTATTCCCAGAAGTGTGCATAGCTTTAGATGGCAGTCCTGGGCACACCCACTCACATGGAATGGAGTCATACAGATTTCAGTGGGACTTCAAACAAGGCAAATTTTAAAATGGACCTACAGCTTTGTTTTACAATTCAACTCCAGATGAAGTTAAAGGCAACCAGCTTCATTAGCCAGTAGTAGCTGATGCCTTCCAGCTCAGTTGGGTAGTGGATACACTTTGAGTTTTATTTGACCATGAAGTCCTGATTTTCACCACTAAAATAGAATCAGCATATTTGATAATGTTTGACTAACACCTGGAATGGATTCACTGCCACACATGAAAACCACAGGTCTCCCATTCATTATCCTTACCGTCAGTAACATAGTAAGTCTTGTAGTATGAGCATCAGTGGTATAGTAGTTAGAATGCTGGACTGGGACTAGGTAGATCCAGATCCTAGTTCTTACTAGACCATGAAATTTGCTGGGTTACTACAGGCCCATTGCTTTCATCCCAGCCTGATTTACTTCACAGAATTGCTGTGAAGTGAGGAAAAGAAGACTCTTTTACATTGGTTTGCAAACTGCCTTAAACCGATTGAAGGAAAGACAGTATATATGTGTGTCATATTTAATAATAAAAAGTGTGTGTTTGCCATAGTTTAAGGACTATTAAGCTTATCACACAGGCCCTAGAATGGGCCTGTCGCATTACAAAAAAGGGGGTGTGATGGGAACAGGAGATGGCATAGAACACATCTTACTGCACAGGAGAATGTTGCCACCACCGCCGGAAGTTCCCATTGCTTTCTGGATGTGTCCCAGAGGGGGTGATTTTCAGGAACGCTTCTAAAGCGTTCCTGAAAATCACCCCCTCTGGAATGCATCCAAAATGCAATGATAACGCCTGGCACTGGCACGGGAATTTTGTGTGGTAAGATGTATTTTATGCTGCTCCCCATTCCCATCAAGCTCCCTTTTGTAATGTGACAGGCTCTTTCTAGGGCCTCTCGATAAGCTTATATGAAACCTTGACATCTAAAATGTGGATACTTAAAAGGACCCTGAAGCAGTAGCATCACTGGGGAGGCCCCTTCCCCCTTTGGAGAGAAAGCCCAAGACAGAGGAGGAGGGCCAGCATGCCACCGTTGTCTCCCCAGCTGCCTTCTGAGTCCTGTTGGACTTGGAAGACATGGGATGGGGTAAAAGAGATTGTCCTTTTGGTCCTACTCCAAACTCTACCCCAAAAGCCCTGCCCCAGGAAGTGCCACTGCCTTGAGAGTGTGCTTGTTGGAGCAATTCTGTTCTAATAGTAGTTTAGTCAAATTTAGTCAATTAAGTTTTAGACTGCAACACTCTGTTCAATCACCGGGGTGAACTTAAAGCTTTTCAGGAATGAGAGGGATCCCTTTAATTCATTGATCCAAATTCTTGTACTTGGCTTTCTGGTGAACCAGTTCATTTAAATCTTCACTTTTGGGCTTCCCACTCTTTCCACTGAAGAACTTGTCTGTTCCTGTCTCCAGGTAAATATGTATATGTGCCTGTGACTCTCTCTCTCTCTCTCTCTCTCTCTCTCTCTCTCTATATATATATATATATATATATTGCTCTGATTTATGGACATCAGTGTCCAACAAAAGTAAAGAGTGTACTGGGAATACTACAGTTCCATGAAAGAAAGATCCGAGGAAGTCAGAGCAAGACCTAGGCTGATATACGCATTCAACAGCTTATTTATTTATTTATTTATTTATTTATTTTATTTATATACCGCCTTTCCAAAAAAGATCAAAGCGGTTTACAAAAGTGGATAAACAAGGGTTCTCTTGCCTCAGGCAAGCCCTGGTGGAGCTGGGCTTGCCTCTTCTCTCCCTCCCTAGGCAGAGGATGGCAGTTGGTATGGAGGGAGAGTCCTCTTTCTTCAAGCAAGCCCTGGTGGAGCTGGGCCTGCCTCTTCTCTCCCTCCCTAGGCAGAGGATGGCAGTTGGTATGGAGAGAAGAGGTGAATGGTGAAAGCAAGCAAGCAAAAGAGATGGGCAAAAATCAATGTCAAATTTGTAGAGGATAGTTCTACCAAGTCATAAATTACCACAAGGAAAAGTCAGAAGTATGGTCTGGGAAGTAGTTGGGAGGGATTAAGTAACTAGAGTCTAGGAATGCTGAGAGCAGGGATCAAACCAGATTAAATTTTATAGCTGCTGGGCATCTCCTTTCCATACCTGCCACTGCTGACCACAGATTACTGCTGTGGTTTTGCATGTCAAAGCTAAGGACCTCAGTGAGGTAGTCTTGCATCTTCAGAAACCATCCTTCCTTAGGGCTTGGTAGCAACTTTGCTTTAGAATCAGTTCTAAATCTCTTCTCAGGAAGGTCTAGGCTTTTCCTCAGCCTCTGGTGGGATGAAAGGAGAGTTGTAACCTGGTGTGATGAGGGGAGCCATCGGGTCGAGCGGGCAAAGGAAAGCAAGGAAGGAGAAGGACTGGAGGACTCAGGGGAGGAATCCTGGGAGGTTTATGGTTGGGAGGAGCATATAAGGAGTGAGGGAGTGGTGGCTCAGGGAGGAGAAAAAAGGGAAAGATGCGGAAGATTCAGACCAGCTGTGGAAGGGATAGGAGAGCTTACTCAGAGCACAAGTGGAAGGGGCTGCTCCGTAACCCTACAGGGACATCTAAGCCAGTTGAGGGTAGGTCCCACTGTGGAGGAGGACCTCAGGGCCTCAACAGTAGAAAGGAACATTGCTGAGTCTCGTGAATCGGTCTAGAAAAAAGACCTCCTTAAGAGGAAAGCGAAGAGTGATGGAGTTGGGTGGGACCCTGAAGGAAAAACTGGGGAGCAATGCCTGGGTCCAGACTTAATTGAAAAGGCTGATATTGAGCCTGCAGAAAAGGGGAGAGTGGTGGTGTCAAAAACCCTCTCCTGAGGCTGAAGGAAAGAATTGAAAGCTGTTTTTATGTTTATGTACCCAAAGGGGATAAAGTTTCTGTTTCCTAAAGTTTAAGTAAAGTTTGTTTGAGCATCTTCCACGTATCTGGTATAACTTTGAGCTGGCAGATACACTCACCTGTTGCCATTATGTCCCAAGGAGCAGGAGCCCCATCCACACCTAGGACTGTGAGGTAGCTCATTGATGCAGTCCTCCACCTGGGGTTCCTAAAAGTCTGAGCATGAAACCTTCTGTATTATAATAAATAATAATATAATAATAAAAATTTATTTATGTCCCACCTTTCCCTATGGATTGTATTGAATCACATTTGCACTACAGATTTGAATCTGCCATCTCTTTTTTGCCCCTTACATTCTCCCTGTTATTAATAGCTATGCACTCAGTGTCCAGAAAATACCTAGGAACATATGCATGTGTAACTCCCTATTGTGCTATGGACATATTCTGCTGGTTTTAGTAGAAGTGAAGTTGGTCAGACAGCATGTTCATCTGTGCCTTGGCTTGGCAAGTTGTTGTTACCCCAGGCTTTTGACCACCCACTCACCTCTCATATTTTATATCAAACTTATAGTAAAATGGACACTCCCTGGGTGACTATAGACTTGACCCTTGTGGAAGCTAACCCTCTTCATTGGAGACTTGCAGAGCTATCAGGGGGAAGGAGCACACCCACCTTGATGAGTTCATTGAAAGTTCCAGCACAATCCTTTTGCACAAGGTAAGACAAAGGGCTTGAGAGTCAATGGGCTTTTGTCTGAGGTATGTGCACCCATCAACCACTGGATTCAAACAAGATTTAATCCTTTCTTTCCCCACTTAGATGGGAAACCATCCATAGTGATTTAGTTCATTCACAGGCTAAGATGATGCCCCCTAGCTATTTTTAGGGTATACCCCCATCATGGGACTAGTTTGCAAGCAGGCAGACATGCTACCGGCTTGACCAAGTTAAACCCTTTGGTGTGTTTGCTAACCTCCCCCCCTCCTTCTGCTGCAGCCACCAAATGTGTCATTTGTTAGACTTAACATCAACTGGATTCAAGATCCAAGGCTGGTAATGTATTACCTTCTAGCAAAGCCTCAATTCTATTCACTGCTCCCATCTTGGAATTCTCTAGCTCTTGGATGCATGTGTGGATTGTGTGTGTGTGTGTGTTGCTTATTCCCCTTAATAAAATTATGCTTCTTATTTGGAATCCTGCCTCAGGAACTCTGTATGATTCTGGACCCTGTAAACATTGGGCTTGATCGCTCAATTTGTTGTTGCCCCAACCACACTAGAAATCCCACTGAACTAAGTAAAAATTCCCTAAAATACATTGGTTATGGGGTGTCCTCTCTGGACTCCAAGCATTTTCAGTAACATTGTGCGTTGTGGTTGTGCATCCTATACTTTTTATTTTGGTGATGCATCCTATACTTTACAATGTGGCTGTGCATCCTGTATGTTGAGAGCCAGGTGCAGTATAGTGGTCTGAGCATTGGACTAGCACTTCAGAGACTAAGGTTCAAATCCCTGTTTATTCATGGACTTGGCATCACAGGGTGATCTTAGGCAAGTCACAGTCTCTCAGCCTCAGAAGGAGTCAAAGGCAAATTCTTTCTAAACAAATCTTGCAATGAAATCCCTGTGATAGGATCACCATAAGTCAGGAATGACTTGAGGACACACAGCAACAGCGGCATCAACAAACAAACAAACAAACAGCAACATGCTATACATTGCATTTTAGTTCTACATCCTGTATTTTGCAGTATGTTTGTGTATAATGTATTGTGAATTGCACAATGACACTCAGTCAGTGGCATGTACCCTATACCCCATACAGCTTGAGTGCAGGTTATCTGAAGGACTGTGTATCACTTAATGTACCCATTAGAGCTTTAAGATAATCAGGAGAAGCTTTTCTCTATGTACCACCATGTTTTCATATTTCTTTCATGGAAAGAAGTTAAAATTAAATTTGGGGAAAGAAAACTGACAATTTTATCCACCCCCAGATAAAATTCTTCATATCAGTTAAAGGTTAAAGGTAAAAAAATAGTAATAATATCTTATGAGGGCCTCTGTAGCAAACTTTCAGTACACTTTAAGAAGTTTTTCTGTTATCCTGGAGGTGTGAGACATCAAAACAGATATGAGAAGATTCCCCTGAGGGCAATTATATAAGAAATTGACTAGGCTTTATTATGTTTCTCTAAATGTGTTGAGAGTTTAGTAATCTGGCCAACAAAACTTATAAAAGTATATGATGAGCTAGCAGTTTATTTTAAAAAATGAAGGAAAATCCATCAGATAAAAAAAAAAGCACCCACTCTCTTCAATTTAGAGTAATGTTTAGAAAAAGTATTGATCTTGATGTAAGAAACCCATCATAGAATGACAAGAGGAAGGGTTAAAAGAAGACCAGCTATTGTGCCAGGTTAGGAAACATATTTCATTCTAAAATGAATAGTAGGATGCCCCTTCCACATACAGAAGTTGACTGAACTTGTACTTGAATCTTCTTTCATGCCTGACGATGGCACATCATTCTCCACCACACCTTAGGGCAGCAGACTAGCTTAGGGTGCACATAGCTCTGTCATTCAAAAGAAGAAAATAGTTTGAAGGATCATGAGGAATGGCCACTGTCCTAGCAGTTCTGGCCCCATCCCATTGGCATCTGCTGCCTGAGGCAGATGATTCATCCTGCATGAGAGTTGTGCAAAGCATACAGATTTGCACAGATTAGTAGCCAATTTTTTTTCATGCAAGTTGTTATTTAGTTGTTTATATAACTCATATACATCCTGCTTTTTGAGATAGTCACTCAGACAGCATTTCAATAGCTTAATTGGAATACCTGATTTCTTAGTTGCCAGAACTGAAATATGTAGAACTTGGGCATTCTTTCATTCTTTCCCTGAATTTAGTTTTCATCCTTAAGCTATGGATGCATGCCTCCTACCATTTCAGTCTTCCATCTCGACTGTCTTTTTGTCTAGCACTCATTTCCCAAGCCCACTCGCTTTCTTTGCCCTTCTGCTTGTTTGAATCCAGAGATTTGCCTTTTCTATGTCCTGGTTCTTCTACCCCTCCATTTCTTCTGACTCCCTATCCCTGTCTTGGTTGCTGTTCTTGTTGTCTTCATTTCATTTCCATCTTGCAGACATATCAAGGGCTTTTTTGCCTTCCCCTGAGGCTGGGAATGGATGACTACTTGTCCATGGTCACTCAGTGAGTTTCTGTGGCTGAGCGGGGATTCAAGAGTTGCAGTTCAGCACTCAAATCATGGATATCTCTAGGAACTATACAGCTTTGAAAATGACACAGACATATTCACTAACTTAATTTATACTTGAAAATATAAGTGTTCATATTTTAAACCAAGTTTGTGGCATTTTTGAATCATCAACAGTTATCAACCATTTGGGGAATTAATTTCACAGTGAGCATGTTTCATTTCTGTTGGACTTTATTATTATTTTTAATTGCAAACTAAATGTCACTGTTTTATTTGTGGCAAAATGCAGAGGTTTTCAGCCTGATTGGAATTCATTGTTTGCTTTCCTGTTCTAGCAGTCCCATTGGACACAAGATTTATCCATTCAAAGGTGTTGAATAAAACAGTGATTATATGGACATTGCACATGCTAATCTTGACTCATCTCTCTCTGAGGACTGCATTTTGTTTGAAGGTTTGTCTACTACAGAAATATGTAGGGATATTAAGAAACAGAAAGCAGGAAAGTGGACAGTACAATACACTTGGGGACATCTTGTCCTCCTTTTTGTTCAAAAAGTGCAGGAGTAAAATAGATTTGAACCAAATGAGCTGGAACAAAATAGTATTTGTTACACCTTACTTGTCTCCTGTGAATCATTTCCATCAGCGTATGAGTAGAAAAAGATAAAATGGCTAGAGTATGTCCCAGTAAGAATGTAGAAAGGCATATGAATGGCTATAAAATCAACTAATTTGTGACAAATCCTATGATAGTAGACAGTATAAAAGACATTGGCTTGGGAATAAATCTAGTATGAAAGAGCATATTATAAAGTTGGAAACTGGAAAGCTGCAGAGACTTCAGGGCTCAAGAGTGCTATGTCAGATTTGTTAATCTTTTGGTTCTTCTTGACCTTCATAAGAGGTACAGGGTGCAGAACAGAACCACCAATGCTCAGCTTGGATTTACAAAGATCTCACATCCTGTTTGTACTGTATAGAAGTATTGATCATTAGGACATCTGGGAGATGTTCTGGATCCTGCCCATATCACATATGTATTAGCATCTCTGATACTAGTGGAGCAAACGCTTCACATTAGTCTTAAGCTTCATAATAGTATAAATCTATTCTTCAAGTAGTTTTAGATTAGATATGCTTTACTTATGTTCTCTGGGAGATGATTCCATAACAATTATTTCTGAGCATGCATCTCTGACAAAGCCAGCTGGGATCTTTCTGAAAAACTACTTTTCAAATACTTGGGGCAACCTCATTAATTATAAGCCAGAGGCAAAGTCCTGCTTATCATCTTCCTTTCCACTCTCCAACATATGAAATACTACCTATGTGCTACAATATGCATATTGTGGAATTCACAAATATATTGTAAAGGTATAATGTGTACAATGACCCTTACATGAAATGGCAGACAAGTCCTGTTCTACCTCAAGAAAGTACAGGAATGAATTTGGCTATACTGTAAAAACCAGTAATAAAACTCATTCGGGCTAACTTCATTAAACTCATTTCAGTAATAGATTGTCTATCCCGCTCTGCAGACTGGTCACTAAGGCTAGCTTGGATTGGAGTCGGGGTGTGGTGTCCCCACAATGCATGCCCCAACTCTGCCCTCATGGCGGCATGATGCCACACGTTTCAATACATGAGCCAAATAAGCACTGTAAAGCCACAGCGCCAGTGTTACAATGCCCTTTCCAGGGGAAAAAAAAAAGGAGCCACGTTTTGCGGGTCCTTTTTGCAAACTCATTCGGGTTAACTTCATTAAACTGGAAAGGCCACATTGGGGCCACAGCGTGATCTTCTGGTGAAGAGTGAGGGAGCTGCAGGCCACCCCTTAGTTGTCCATTTAGAGCCAGAAGTAAGATACTGTGGCAAAAATATACCAAGACAATGTACACTTTTACCACAAAATAAATGCACATCACAATAGTTTTGTTGAATTCCATCTAAACCCCACGACCTTGAGCTCACCCATTGTGCAATGGTCAATAAGCTCCCCATCCACCAGACCTTGAGGTTCCCCAAGGAAAGATAAAGTATATCCTGCAAGCCTAGGGTCTATTCACTTCTGACCTATTCTGCATTGACTGGCAAGAGCTCTGCAGAGTTTCCCACAGGTGTTTTTCTCAGCATTCCCTAAAGAGCTGCTATGATTGAGCAATGAATGGTCTTGACTCCATGTTAGAATTAAAGAGGTGAGGACTGGAATGCTTGTTGTGGGTAATTAATATATATATATATATATATATATATATTGCAATCTTGGCATTGTTATTCAAAGTTATGAAATTATTTTCCCCATATATGAGGTGGCAGAGTATTTATGTAATTTATTTCTGTCAGTTACTATTACATTTTCAATTGTTTTTGTTTCAGGAACTACAGTTGTATGTTATAACTGTGGAGCCAGTGGAATATTCCTGTTTCTTCCATTGACTTTGAAAAAAACTTTTCTATTTCTGACTTCACTTTTCTTATTACTGTGAATGACTTTCCCAACAGTATCACAGGCCGATTTAAAGTCCAGGCACCAAGTAATTTGAGATCCACCAGCTTTATGCAGTAATATAATTATTCCCTCTGAGGCTCTTAATTGTATTCACCACACCATGATTTCTGCACAAATTAAGCATGCATTTATTGCTATATATAACTTGCTTTGCAGTTAACATCCTGGAAACAAATTTCAAGGAGATAGGATTTTGTACTTAGTCATCCCCTGAAATCAACAATTTCAATACACAGAAAAGTCACTTTGACAATAAGGTCATTATAGTTCTACATTGTACAGTTTTCAACATGCTCACACCAAAAAAGCAGAAGAAACAAAAACAAAAAAGAGTTAGGAACTTGTTGTATGAACTGATCCAACAAACCACTTGAAGTTATGATTGATCTCATGGGAGAAATTGTTACCTCTGGAAGAAATCCAGTATTGCATGAGTGGATCAGATCACATTCACCCTGCACCCACCTATAACTCACAACATCTATCCAGAGGGTTGAAAACTGAACACTGGGCTAAACTGTATGTGGCTTTGGTCAGGGGAGAGAGGTGTTAAGAGCAGAACATTGGTTTTATTCATTTTGGGGAGGGGAGCTCTTCCAGGCTCCAACACTTTGTAGGACCTTACAGAATGAAGATTTTAAAAATGGACAATTAACCAGAGTGAATCCAAGTGAGAATGAGGTAGAAAGAAAAGGTGATATTGCAGCAAAAGTAATCCTTTATTTAAGTCAGAAAAATATAGTGGTAGAAAGGAAAAGAACAATCTATATTCAATGCAAACTGCTTCTAAAGGGAAAAGAGGGGGAAAAGTCATGGGAGCATAAATCCTACTTCTAAGCAATCTAAGAAGGGTGTAGCTGGGCTTAGAGGACTACAGGCTAAAACACACATTAATTTTCTCACTCTCTGAGATGAAGAAGATGACTAGAGACTGGAGTAGGGAAGCAGGTCGCGCTCTCTCTGTGTATTTAATCTAACTTGGAGGCTGTCTCTTGAAACTGAAGGGAACATCTCTGCATGGGGCAAAACATGACCTCAGTGTTATTCTATGAAGGGTGCTTGAGAAAAGCAGAAGTGAACATGCCCTTCAGACAGTGATCATGATTCCTAGATGGTCTGGGCAGTAGAGGGCAATGGGCTGCATACAGAAGACAAAAGCAAATTAAATATAGATATCTGCCCTCTTTCAAATCCAGATACAGTTGCTCAACCTTTCTGGATGTTTTATAATACCTCACAATGGAGTATGCTATAGGAACATCTATGAGCCCTGGTGGCACAATGGTTAAATGTCTGTACATCCACTCACTCACAAACCATAAGGTGGTGAATTCAATACCAGCCAGGGCTCAGGCTCGACTCAGGCTTGCATCCTTCTCAGGTCACTAAAATGAGTTCCCAGCTTGTTGAGGGCAGTTAGCTTACAGCTGTAAACCTCATAGAGAGTGCTTAGGTGGTATGAAGTGGTATATAAATGAAACTGCTATTGTTATTTCTATAAAAGGGCTGTGCAGACAGCCCTGAAGGGTTGGCTTCTAGCCTCTCCCTTTAGAAACCAGATTGGGGCCATGGCAACTGCATACCAAGGCCCCAATCTAGCCTTTGCAGGGCACAAAAAGGAGCCACAAAAAGTGGGTACTTTTTGTTCCCTATAAAGGGCGTGATAGCCCCAGTGCTGCAGCTTTATGGTGCTCCTTCAGTGGTGTGTTGTGCAGACACAGTGCCAGAGGACCACCATGACTCTGCACACCATGTGAAGCAGCACACGGTGTCATACCACCCTGAGGGAGGAGTTGGGGCATGCATCATGTAGATGCTACGCCCCGACTCCGACTCCAAGCCGGCCTTTAAGGCTGGTCTGCACAGAGCCAAGAATGAGCTTAAAAATCTTCAATAAAATATTAAGAAGAAAAATATGTTTTTCTCATTCTAATGGAGTTTGAAGATAGAAAAGATTGGCTTTCTACCATTTCTCCCTTACCATGAAATACCCCAGAGGACAGAATCAGAATTCAAAATGATCTTACTAGATTTGAAAGCTGAGCCAACACTAACAAAATACACTTCAACAAGCAGAAATGCAAGGTACCAGATTAAGAGAGAAAAAAATGAAATGCACAGACATAGAATGGGTGACACCTGGCTTGACAATAGTACTGTCTGACAGTGGAATATGCTGCCTTGGAATGTGGTGGACTCTCCTTCTTTGGAGGTTTTTAAATAATGGGTATTGGGAGGGTATTTATTATCAATACACCAATGACATAATTGTGTCTTCTAGCAAGGCGGGAACACAAGGGTTAGTGCATATGGAACAGTTACAAATGCATACCTCTAGGTTATGAATCCATACCTGCACTACAGAATGCCAGTCACAACTGTTCTCAAATCTGAAAAACAAAAGTGGCCAAAGTATACTTCATTGACATGAAGGCTACCTTGAGCAGCAGAAATAATAATACAATTAATAATAATAATACAATTTATTTATACCCCGCCCAATCAACTGGGAATCCAGGCAGCTTACAATAGTGAGAATAATACATGCATTAACAATAAACATGAAATAATAAGCAAATATAACATAGCAATACATAATAAAATAAAAACAATTCAATAACAACAAAACACTACAATAACAGCAATAAGCATAACACAAAATTTACATTCAATCAATAATTATCCCAAAAAAATCCCCAATTCCAACCCCCTGTTCAAAAATTAACAAAGCAGATACAAACAAACAATGAAGTAATAAAACAAATACAGCATAGCACGTTGCAAATTACTGATTAAAAATTACAATTAAGAGATAACATTTTAACACACTGAAAAAGGGGGAGACTAAAATTTAACTACAAGATAATACCCCTAGTATTGCCAGAGGCTTGTGGGTGGCCGCCCACGCTGAGGTGGTCCGGTGCTGGAGGAGGGGCAGATATTAAAGGGGCCTCCTCCCTCACATGTCCTCCATTCTCCTCCTGGCAGTCCCTGGTGGGGAATGAGGTGCCCAAGGCTTTATGGGCCGACATCCACACTGAGATGGTCCGGGGCCTGGAAGGGACAAGGCCAGATGTTAAATGGGCTTCCTCCGTCACATGTCCTCCATTCTCCTCCTGGCAGTCCCTGGTGGGGAATGAGGTGCCCAAGGCTTTATCGGCTGACACCCATGCTGAGAAGGTCCAGGCCTGGAAGAGACAAGGCCAGATGTTAAAGGGGTCTCCTCCCTCATTTGTCTTCCATTCTCCTCCATTCTCCTGCTTTATAATACATCAGATTATTGGTCTACATAGCACAGAACTGTCTTTCCTTTAGTGCTTCAAAGGGCTCATTCACCATGGATCCATGGGTGTTGTGGAGGACTCTCCCATCTCCATCCTCTGAGCATGAGAGAGTGTGACTAGTCCAAGGTCACCCATTAGTTTATACGGTTGATTTGGGGTTCAAACACTTGTCTTCAAAGTCCCAGTCCAACATTCAAACTGCTGCATCACACTGCCTTGGAAGGATCACTCTCTCTTTTTCAAACCAGCACCCTGGGCTCTACTCAATAGTAAAAGGTGGGAAGCCAAGGAGCAGGAAGAGGAGGAAAGGGATAAGAATTGCTCCCTCTTTCCCTCCACCCCAGCAGCCTCACAGCAGCCCTGAGTGAGTCAAACACACCATTTCCCCTTTGAGTATTTCAGATTGGGAACTATATAGAATCATAGAATCATAGAGTTGGAAGAGACCACAAGGGCCATCCAGTCCAACCCCCTGCCATGCAGGAACTCCAAATCAAAGCATCCCTGACAGATGGCCATCCAGCCTCTGCTTAAAGACCCCTAAGGAAGGAGACTCCACCACACTCCGAGGGAGTGTGTTCCACTGTCGAATAGCCCTTACTGTCAGGAAGTTCCTCCTAATGTTGAGGTGGAATCTCTTTTCCTGCAGTTTGCATCCATTGTTCCGCGTTCTAGTCTCTGCAGCAGCAGAAAACAAGCTTGCTCCCTCCTCAATATGACATCCCTTCAAATATTTAAACAGGGCTATCATATCACCTCTTAACCTTCTCTTCTCCAGGCTAAACATCCCCAGTTCCCTGAGGCGTTCCTCATAGGGCATGGTTTCCAGACCCTTCACCATCTTAGTTGCCCTCCTTTGGACATGCTCCAGTTTCTCCACATCCTTTTTGAATTGTGGTGCCCAGAACTGGACACAGTATTCCAGGTGGGGCCTGACCAAAGCAGAATAGAGTGGCACTATAACTTCCCTTGATCTAGAAACTATACTTCTATTGATGCAGCCTAAAATTGCATTGGCTTTTTTAGCTGCCGCATTGCACTGTTGACTCATGTTCAGCTTATGGTCTACTTGGACTCCTAGATCCCTTTCACATGTGGTCTCATTCAGCCAGGTGTCCCCCATCCTATATCTGTGCATTTCATTTTTCCGCCCTAAGTGCAGAACCTTACATTTCTCTGCATTGAATTTCATCTTGTTAGCATCGGCCCAGCTATCTAGTTTATTCAGGTCATTTTGAATTTTGATCCTGTCCTCTGGGGTATTAGCTACTCCTCCCAGTTTAGTGTCATCTGCAAATTTGATAAGTATGCCCCCAATTCTGTCATCCAAATCGTTAATAAAGATGTTGAATAGCACTGGGCCCAGGACAGAACCCTGTGGCACCCCACTGGTCACTTCTCTCCAGGATGAAAAGGAGCCATTGTTGAGCACCCTTTGAGTTCGGCCAGTCAACCAATTACAAATCCATGTAACAGTTAACTTGTCTATCCCACATTTTGCAAGCTTGTTTGCAAGAATGTCATGGGGAACCTTGTCAAAGGCCTTACTGAAATCGAGGTATACTATATCCACAGCATTCCCTTCATCTACCAAGCTGGTAATTTTATCAAAAAAAGAGATCAGGTTCGTTTGGCATGACTTGTTTCTCTGAAACCCATGTTGACTTTTTGTGATTATGGCATTGGCCTCTAAGTGTTCACAGACTCTCTGCTTAATGATCTGCTCTAGAACCTTTCCTGGAATTGATCTCAGACTAACTGGACAATAATTGTTGGGATCCTCTTTTTTCCCTTTTTGAAGATGGGCACAATGTTTGCCCTCCTCCAGTCTGCTGGGACTTCTCCTGTTCTCCAGGAGTTCTCAAAGATTATTGCCAGTGGTTCTGATATTACATTTGCCAGTTCTTTTATATTTTTAATATATATATATATATATATATATATATTAAAAATATTAAAATCCATTGGTTTTGCAGCTACTTACCTTGCTGAGCTGCAGTCAGCCTGATCACCTGGCATGCCTCATGAGTAAGTGCAAGTAGTTGCAAATGCAATGGATCACATATTATGTCAATTTTTTAAATAAAAAGAAAATATATTATCATGCACACATAGGTCACACCACAAGCACAAAGGTAGCACTGGGGGGGGGGGGCTGATTTCTCAAAAACTGAGGAGGGATGGTAAACACCCTTCTGCCAACCCCTTTTGTCCCTCCCCTCCAAAAGGATATGATTGAGATTCTTCGTTCCCACTTGTTGAACATGCTTTGGAATCAATTCTTTTCAAAAGAACTGGAAAAGAAAAGAGAGGGTTTTTTGCATTTGCCTTGCTTCCACACATTCCAAACCAATATCAGTAGTATCAAAACTGGTTTTAGGTGGGGACGAGGCACATATAACCTGATCAGCAATTCACTTGAAATCATAGTGGGAATGAGCTCAAAGAAAGAGCTCATGTAACACTGCAATTTTTTTTTAGATTTATGAGAGATTACACTAAACTATATGCATTTAAAGTATGGTCTAAACTACTGAGTAATGAGAAGACAACTCTTACAGGAGCATGTTTGGATTACTTATTTACTTACTTACTCATTTGATATCCCACATTTCTTGATAGATAGATTCTGAAGTAGTTTTGATAAACACATTTTGGCTTAAGGTTGGTTACGAATGGACCAGAGCATTGAAAAGTGCCTTTTGCAGGGTTAAAACCCCTTAGCTGTTCTCTTCTAGATGTTCTGGGAGTTGTACGGCCCTAAAAATAACTTTTGAGGCTTTGGAAGAAACTTTATACAGATATTTTGATTTACAAATTGCATAAGTAGTAAACAAGTAAGAAATTCAAAGCTAACCATAGCTTCCCATAATATCAATATAGGGAATAATGGTTAATGGCTTTCAAATAAGGGTGAAGAAACTAATTTTAAAACATGGGCTAATATCTAGGGTTTCTTTTATATTACACATTTATAACACTTTGACACAATTTTAACAATCATGGTTACATCCCAGGGATGTGATTCTTTGCTAATTTGGTTCTCAAAGGCAGCAATGAATAATGCTAGCAATTTTCTTCCTACTGTGAGAAAGTCTTTCAAATGGCACAGATTTTCAAAGACCATTATCTGTGTAGTACATGGGTTTTTTTTAAAGCACATGACATTTTTTTGGCACACACACACACACACACACACACACACACACACTACATGTGTTTCTCTGTTGAGAAAATGCTGTTTTCAGTGAAAAAAGTGAGAATTTTGCACAAAATAAGTATCAAAATGTGAATGTTCTTGCCAGTTGAGGGTTCTCCATGTCAGGGTTTCCAAACCCTAGAGAAATACATTTTAAACTATTTAAAAAATGTTCTGAATATTCTTTCTGCCCTGTTATATCCTACGGACTTCAAGGATTTGTAGTTTTATGAACTACTTAGAATTTTTAGCAGAGAGAGCTAGTGCTTCCTCAACTACAAATTCCAAGATTCAGATGCGGACATGCAAGATGCGGACATGGTAGCTGAAGTGGATTATAAAACTATAATTGCATAGTGTGAAAGAGAAACAATTAACCGCAATTTCTTATTTGGACATAATACAAGGTATATTTTACTGAGGCTACATAGCTTGTACCTTTGTTAATCCAAAGAAAGGAGCAAAACACTGGTGTATATATATGTGCATAAAGTGTGTTGATACCCAAGTTTATCAAGGTGAGATTTGATAATCCAAATGCAACCTATTGCTGAATCCCAGATTCCATAGTTTTATGTAGATCTATTGTTGTTGACTGTGTTTACAATTTTTTGCTTTATTTTCTCATGTCGCTGTTTTGACATTAAAATGACAGTATAACACAGAATTTGCAGCTCCACATCTTTCTCAGTTGATGTTTTGTGTCATCTAGTTTTTGACAGATAAATGTGTGGTTAATGGAAATAGAGAGGATAAGAAGCACTTACAAACAACAGGCATGACCCTACTTGGGGAGATGTAAAGACATGGTAAATATATAGTTGCCTCCTGCACTACAGTCTCATTGTATTTCCATTACAGATTAACTTCTGTAAAACAAAGGGAAAAGCCCTTCAACTATTTTTGGCCTGGCAAATTGTTTTGTACCTGATAAACATATATTTTCTCATTTTATCTCAGTGAAAGGTCACTTAGTATGAATACTGCAAATTCCCAAAGACCACTGTGTGCCTCTAAGCTATCATTTGAAAAAGAGCTTGAAACAATAAACTATGCAAACAGAACAATACTTTTCAGGCTCTTAAATAGCGTCCTCATCATGAATATTCATGTTACTTCTACAGAGGTCCATAATAACCATCATTAGAGTGTCTCCCCCCCAACGCATACCTCAGAACAATAAACTTAATAAGCCAAGTGGCAGCCTGAGGAAAATAAGTGTTTCAGAAAAGTAAATCTAAGGGGAATTGGAATGAGTTAATGTCCAATTGTTTGCAGGTTATAGACTCATTGGTGCCTAAATAGTTTAGCAAGCTATGACACAACCAGGATGTTGAATTTCCACACCTGATTCTTTTCTGACTGATGGAAGATGACCTACCAGAAAAGAGGAGAGCTGGGAAACTGGCCTCTTTTATATTCACCTTTTTCCTCTAGCAAGGCTGGAACACCATATTAGGCCTCCATCCTGGGTACTGACTACATACAGAGTTTCTGGGTAGCATAAACAGGCAATGGTATCAAGATCCTTTGATCCTAAAAGCAGGGCTTGTCTACACACTAAAAAAACCCTCTCTGCACCAAAAGTGTAGTTGCTGTCATCTGACCACACTATGTTCTCAAGGATTTGCAGATAAGTTGCTGTGAATTTGTAGGGAATGGGGTTCACAGGGTTTTAATACAATTGGAAAAAACCTCACCTTTTACCCTAGACTACTTTTTTGTAAAATCTAGATTTTCCAGAGTGTGGACAGTGTTCCAGAATGACTTGTGTGTGGACCAGGGGATGGGTGGAATTTTGGTGTTAAGGACTGGTCGGCTCCAGCAAGCCTGGTGTGTTTTGCTGTGTTTTTTTTTTTTTAATTCAGCATATTTCAGCCATGAAATCAATGGTGAGGGGTTTGATTGAGCTACCTCCTCCCTCCCTCTCCTGCTTGAATGTCACATTTGTTGTTACTGTTTCTAGTCTTCCCGCCCTATGATTCTCCCCGCGATCAGCATTGTGTCACCTTTGCGTTTATTTCAATAAATGGACTGTGTGTATTCCTTCCTCTCCCCTCTGATCCTCCCCTCATCATTCATCTGCTCACTCATGTGGAGATCCCACACATTCCCTCCAACCACCCACTAATCATTCGTTGCTCACTCATAGGGAGATCTGCATACATACAGATGTGTTATAGGACTAACATTAATGGCACTTTGCTTCCACATAGGGTGGCCAGGCGTCCCCCTTTTCCCAGACATGACCTGCATTTTAGCCTTCTGTCCAGCAGAAATTCTAAAATGTCCTCCATTTTGAGCACAACTAAAAAGCATGAATTTACATTTCTATGAATGTTTTTAGTATTTATTTGATCATATCCTCAATTTCTCTGGAAGATCCTATTTTTTGAAGTGCCTTGTCCTCCTTTGTAGTTAGGACATCTTGTTTACCCTGCTTCCACAGTGCCTACCAGTCTAGAAGGAAATCCATACATAAGTATAATATAAATAGCTATTTCACAATCACAAGTGGGAGTACACAATGTTCCCAAAAAATAGATCCTCTAACATTGTCCAGAAAGCATTCACTGCTATTCATGGATGTGGGGCTCTATTTGTCTTTTTAAAGAGAAAACCAACACACGCTATATGCATTCAGGTTAGAATTCTATGATGATGTAGTAGTGTGTTTTATACTAATTGTCATACTACCAATGTCAATAAGGCTCTGATGCCCTCCCCAGGTATGTTTTGGTGTACACTTAGGAGATTATCAGACAGGGACGAGATGGCACAGGATTGCTCCCCCATCCTTATCTCATCCTTAACCCATCCATGATTGTGATGGCCGGAAAGGATTTCAAATCCTAGTGTCAATCCCACCATTAACCTGTCATTAAAGCAGCATTGCATTAACGTGAATGTCCATTAATAGAAAATGTCAGCCAATGTAGCTTTAATGAGAGGTTAATGGAAGGATAATGACAGGATCTGCACGACTTCATCTGAAAGCCTTTCACACAATCGCCATCATTCACACTTCCTGAATGGGATAAGTGCAAATCCCACCTGAAAACCTTTCCCACGATCACATGGGAAGGACAGGAACATGATGAGACGGGAATGGGATGGACCTTGTTTGATTGACGATTTTAGATTATTTTAATTATCTCTAATGAACTTTCTAATGCTAATATTTGCAAATCAAGTGGCCATTGAAAGTAGAAGAGCAGAACTAGTCAGTTTTTACTTCTCATCTGGAAAAGGTAGCCAAGATCTTCTCTCCATCTGTTATGTTAGAGATTCTGAGCTGGGTTTGTTACCTCATACATATGTTTGATATCCTTAGTTCAGTGCCTCAGTTACATCATGGCAGGCGTAGAGGATGCACCTTTCATGAAGTCAGAGAAAAATTTTATGGTTTCCTGTGAATAAGACATAACAGTGGAGTGGAAATTGAGATACAACTGAAGGCCATCTAGTGACTAACTAAGCAATATTACTATTTATGCAAGATACTTCTTTGGGATCATGCTTCCTGATGAGGCTCAGATCTTGGGATTTCGGAGGCCTGGGGTCTCTGTTAGGGTGATGCAGGAGGATTAAATCTTTTAGGGGATTTAAGCCATTCAGGGAACTGGCAGTTAAGCAGTGCAGTAGAAACAAGGGTAGGTATCTTCTTCTAGATAGAAAACATCTCCTTGCTGGTCACTCGAAGAGTAATGCATGGAACAGATGGGAATGAAAAGCCAGCTTCCAGCCAGCCTAGGGTTGCAGTGTATGCACAACGCACACCCCCAAGATGCCTGGAAGCCATCTTCACATTGCCAGGATGCTCACACATGGGCCAGCTTCTGGGTGCTTCGGTGGCATGGCATTTAGGTGCTGCACATCACTGGAGTGCCTTAAAGCCACAGTGGCATGGAAGATCCAGCTTTTTGACAGTGCAAAAAGAGCAACTCTTTGCCACTTTTTTTTTTGGGGGGGGGGCAGCAAAAAGGTGGATCAGGGCCTTGAGATGCAGTTGCTGCAGCCCAATCCAGCTTTCTCAGGTACAGCTTGAAGCTGCCCCTTCTCAGTGGTCTGTTCCACTCCCTGATCTACTTTAGCTGCATCATGGTAGAGCCTGATAAATTAGGTTAAGGCCAGAATGAACATCAGAGGTTCTTAAGGGTGCATCTATACTGTTAAAATAATGCAGTTTGTCTCTACTTTATGTGCTGTAGCTCTACCCATGGGATCCTAGGATATGTAGTTTTGCAAGGTCTTTGGCCTTTTTTTGGCAAAGAATGCTGGTGTCTTAAAAAAAAAAATCTGCAAATCCAAGGATTCTGTAGGATGGAGGAATGGCAGTTAAAGTAGTGTCCAAAACATTATTTCTATAGTGTAAATGCACCCTAAGGCAGCACAAAGCAGCTACCGCACCCTTGATTCTACAAAAGATATTGGGCCCAAGCAGCACCCTAGATTTCGTTGGACTTGTAACATCCAACATTCTCAGCAGTGAAACAACAGCACATAATTTGCACTCCAATCATAGAGGAATCACCATATCTAGAGGTGGAATTGGCTTGTTGGTCACTTTAATATTATTCTTTTGTTATCCATAGTGCTCTGTATAAAATCATGGCATAAATGATATACATTTATATGACCCCTAGATGAACCCTGGTTGCTGGTCAAGCCTGGAAATTGGCCAGACCAGAAAAGACTGGTCAAACAGGAAAAAGAGGATTAGAGTATAGTGGACACATCCTCTCAGACAAATACGATCACCAGATAGTCAAAGGGAGTCGCCTCAGATTGTAATCTAGTCAATTTGGAGGTGTAATGTTTGTCCTCCTGGGGCATCTCCTCATAATCCGGGGAGCTTTGAGACATCCTCTCCAGGTGATAATTACAAAGGATTAATCCCTTCGAGTCTATCAGACCCTATTGTACAAACAATCAGCCCACAATTAAACACCTTTTGCCAGAGGGGATCTTTTCCCCATATAAACCCCTAGTTTTGGGCTCTCAGTGTGCCAGTCTGGAGGTCTGCATACTCCACGTCAGTCTGATCTCCGAACTGGACACCGACAAGAGCTGCTCAAACTCAGGCTGCGGAGCAGACTTGTCCCAGAAATCACTGTCTCATTCGGATCCCCGAGGAGAATTTACGCTTTGGGTAAGCATCACCATTAGTCCAGCCTCAAACCTATTTCCAATGCTAACCACTGATCTTCCTGAGCCTCGTATGTGTGCGTGTGTGTAAGTGTATTGCGTGAGTGTCTTTCTCTTTAATAAATTGGACATTAATTAGACAAGCCTGTCTCTGCTGAATTCCTTGGAAACCCGGCCTCTTGGTATACACAACGGGAGAAAATCCCGCACGAGTATCGTAGCCAACTCATCTCGCAATTTGAGCTAATATTAAAATTCCCCAAAGCAGGCTCTTGGCTACAATTGGTGGAGAAAGCTTGGGCAAGTACCTCCCCCGAAATCTGAACACTCCGACCGCGCAATCGGACTGTGCAGATTTCGGAACGTAGAGAGAACGGGAATTCAAAAGGAATTGCTGCAGACGCAGAGATAAATAGGACGCTGTGTGATTGTGGTTCTTGTGTGAAAGGCCATAAGGGCAAAAGGGACTGTCGTGGGTGGCTATCCCCCTTTCTGTCTTTGGTCGTACGCTCTTCAGCCGGCTAGGCGCGAGCAATCCGGAGGGGAACGTACGGCTACCCTTGGGCGTGAAGTCGGAGTAGGTCTTTCCCGACGCCCTTTTTGTTATTTTCTGGCGGGTGGGAGTGCAGGAATAGGTTCTGCCCAGGTTTCATAAACCGCCCCCCGTGTCCACACACAAACTCCCCCACAGCTAAAAATCCCCCTTGGACGGGCGGGCTAGGGTAAGGAGAGGGTCCTTGACCTGAAGCCAAGGCGCAAGGGTGGGAGCAGCTCCAACAGGGGTGCTCTTGGTCATACAGGTAATCCCCCTTGGACGAGTGAGGTAGGCGAAGGCAGTAGACGTCCCTGACCGGAGGCTGTAAATCCTTGCGCAAGGGAGGAAAAAGGATAGGCTCTCCGTAAGGATTTGGAGCCAACCAGGATAGGAAAACTCAGGCAGGAGTCTAGCTAGGGGCCCCCGTTTGAGTATTGCTGGACGGGCTGCACTGAGTGGCGCAGCAGTACTTCAAACTCCCTAGTGAAAGTGAAGTAGTGCCCTTCACCGACTTTTGCTGGGTCTAAGCGGAGGACAACTTGTAAGACGCTCACGGCCGTAGCGCAGGACCCTCGCGTGAATTGGGTGGTAGCCCTGACCCAGAGTTTGATAGGCTCTCCGTAAGGATTTGGAGCCGACCAGGATAACAACGACCAGGATAGGCTCTCCGTAAGGATTTGGAGCCGACCAGGATAGGCTCTCCGTAAGGATTTGGAGCCGACCAGGATAGGCTCTCCGTAAGGATTTGGAGCCGACCAGGATAGGCTCTCCGCAAGGATTTGGAGCCGACCAGGATAGGCTCTCCGCAAGGATTTGGAGCCGACCAGGATAGGCTCTCCGCAAGGATTTGGAGCCGACCAGGATAGGAATCCAGGGGAATCACAAAGATTCCCAGGGGTTAGAAAAGGTTCTGTGGGTGCCCCAGAAAGGCACACGGAACCATAGCTCTGTGCAGAGGCAGAGAACAGGTTCACGGGTAGGAGTCCGTGGGAGACCATAAGGAAAGGTTTCCTATACCCGCTGGGAGAGAAAAAGATCCCTCCTAGAGCAGGAATTGACATGGAAGAAGCACAGCTAGCCGCAGAAAGGTGCATCAAGGCAGAAGAGCCAAGGAACCCTTAAGGTCTTGGCATGTTCTGTTTGAAGCCAGAGGGTTTTAACTCCTAGCTTCCCCTATGGGTATACCTCTTAAGGTCTCAGCCCATCCAGCTCAGTGGGTTTAAAACCCAGAGCCTTCTTTTCTTGTGTGCCTTTTAAGGAACACCCCATCTGGCTGCAGGTTTTAACCCCAGCCTGTCACCTCTGTGTTTTGAAGGATTGGAAGCAAGCGGAGGGAGAGAATAGCCAATTTCCCTCCAAAGATCAGGGCTTAGCTTTCTCCCTGGAAATTTGGCTCTGCTCTCCAACAGTAATTTTTGGAGGGTAGTATAGAGGAAAAACCCTAAAAGTCAGAACCCTAGAGGTTGCCTGGCTTTGAACTTCTCCCTCAGCAGAGAAGGGAAGAAAAGACCAAGAAGCTCCTTAAAGGGTCTTGGTCGCTTTAATTTGGAGCAAGTGGTTTTAACCCAAGCTCCCCAGTGGAAAAACCTTTTAAGGTTCCCACCAACTCGGGCTGACATTGGGTCTAAACCCAGAGCCCATCACATAGAAGCCTTTAAGTGTTGCAACAGACTTGGAGGACAAACCTCCAAAGAAAAGGACAGCCAGGTCCCAGTTCCCTGCTCAGAAAGTTCCCAAGATTCCAAGGGCCCCCCTACTAAAATGGAAAGAGAGCTGGCAGCCCAAATCAACCACCTCAAGGCAGAGAATTCCCATCTGGCAGCCTCCCTTAAGGATGCTTTAAACAGAATCCAAAAATTGGAAGAATCATGCAAACAAGAACTAGCCCCTTTTCCCATCTCAGAAGTCCGTGCAATGGCAGAAATGTTAGGTCCCTTGAATCAGGAAAATTCCATTGCTTGGATGTTGCGAGCTGGAAATAGTCTGCCACCATCAGCTAATGGCTTCCATTTGACCCAGATTGCCAGATTCTGTATGTCTCCCTTAGACAGAAATAAACTAGAGGAAACAGTGATGTGTTGGGATCTTCTGTCCATAGGAAGATACCCTTGGATGAGCCACATTTTGAGCCTCTTGTGGCCAGGAAAACAGGCTTGGGATCTATATTATGAACAGGAACAAAGAACAAATGAAGATCCAGAGGCATACCTTGCCAGAAAGAAGTTGCTGGCTAAGATAGGTTTTCCTTCTGGGGAAAGGAAGATGGATTTTATCAGTGAGCTATATAATGGACTTCATCCCAAAAGCAAGGAGGTTTTGGACCGCTTAGAAACATCATCATATGAGGGGCTGGACACTTGTTTAGGAAAGTTAAAGTGTCTTTCACGTGAGTTCCGCTTAAAGGTAGCAAAAAGGAAAGAAAAAGCTCAGGCCATAAGAAGGGAGAATAAAAAGAAGAATAGGGAGAGTTTCCCACGAAGAAGTCCCACTCAAAGGGAAATGGAGACTTCCAAGGGCCCCAGTCTCCCTAAGAGACAACAGCTCCCAGAGACTCTTGAGAGGGTCCCTTCCCCTCAGCCTCAAGGGCCAGAAACCAGCAACAGCCCCACAAACCTCAGAAAGGTAAACCTTCATAACCCACATCGAAGGGAGAATGTCTTCCTTCCTCCTAGAAACACCCCTGCTGCAGTTCGGACTACTGTCCGCAAGCAGAAGGATAATAGCCATGCTCCATATGAGCACCAAGGGGCCAAGAGGGTAAAAACCCCAGGAAACGTGGCATGGATTCAGCCAGAAAACCCCAAGCATTGCAAACCTTCCCAGTCAGGCATGCCACAGAAAGGGAACCCTAGAGGTCATTCATCCCATCCCCGAGGTTTACATTGGAAAGGCAGTGGGAGATGTGTTCCTAGAACAAATAACATTGCCTCAGTCACAGCCCAGCCCCTGGACCAAGAGGTGAGCGACACTGTCTCAGCCTCAGACCCAGAAGGTAGCATTCGTAAAGGAATCTTAGAGACTGCCCTTTAGAAAGACATAAAACCCTGAAGATATTTTAAGCATGTGCATAGAATTGTGTGAGAGTAGAAAACAGGAACTTCTCTTTTCCCCTCTCCTAAGTCTGGTTTGCATAGAACTGCCACCTCATGGAAGACTTGGCTATTAAAAGCCAAGAAAAATGGATCATGGGCAAGGAAATTGCAAAGCCCAACATCCTGATTATGGCAAATTGTCCTTGTTTCACCTTGGTGTGATTTTAAAGTTACAGGGATGAGAGGATGGGAACACAAGGTGATGTCCTACATTCCTTCATCCTTCTATATTGAGAAATTGGCTGTTTTAAAACCTAGGAGAGACTGATTGCTCCCCACCATTGCTGTGCCCCCCCCCCCCATTCAGCAGTTCCAGTTTGTGTTTTTGTGTTCTGCTTTTCCCTCTGTGCCCATGGGGCAAGTGGATAAAGAGATTTGGCAAAAATTTCCAAACTGAGTAAAGAAAAATGAGGAAATGTAGCAAGGAAGCATGGGAGGGAAGACACTCCCCTCCTCTTTCTGCTGCTTTGCAAGACAGAAACTGAGATGTGCCTCACTATTTGCTTTTGGCACTCTGCATGTGCTCAGATGCCATACCGAACCCATAGTTCAAAGCTGCAGACTCAAGTTGTTTGTGGCGCCCTTGTTTCCATAAAAGTAATTTGGAATTTTAAAATTCACTGCGGGTGTGGCTTCAAATCCATTCCCCCTTGTATTTGTTCGTTTAAAGGTCTCTTTTTAGAGTTTCTTGGCATAGTTTTGTGTAGTCAAGATTGTTGTTCTATGTGTTTCGTGGTTTTAGACAGTATAGCAGTTTGCACTCTGCTCAAGCTCAGAGGCTAGTCCTTTCTTTCCCACCTCTAAACACAAGCTCTTGACTAGTCGGACTAAAACCACGAGTCCCCTTTTGTCTTGTCTTTAGTGTTGGTTTGTGCTGTTAGAATTTTGTCTTTTGGGTATTGTTGTGTCTGTTATGTTGTGCCCCTCTCAGTTCTCGAGGAGACACATGGTCTAGATTCAGCAGTTCTCTCTGCTCAGCCTGTCGCCATGTGCTTGGAGCTGCATGAGGTTTAAGCTGTAGTTTCCTGTTTCTGTTTGTTTGCACTCTTCACATGCTCAGAGGCTATACAAATTCTGTTTGTCCACAGTGCCCTCTGACTTTTCCAACCTCTTCCTTTCAGTCAGTTTCAGAGGTGATACCTCTTCTCAGTTCAAATGGCTTGGCATGATCCCAGGCAGTTGGCAAGTAATTTTTCTTTCCATTGCCTTCTCCCTTCTGTACTAAGTGATGCAATGTGTTTTAGATCCTGTCTTCCCCCAGTTGCTGTATTCTAAACATGCTCAGGAGTTATCTTCCTCTCCACAGTGCCTCCTGCAGGTTTTTGCTTTGCTCTCTGCATATGCTCAGAGACTAGGATCATGCTGCAAATATACCCAGTTTTCTTGGCTTATGCCCAGAAGCTGGAGAGACCAAATAGTCTTCTTCCACAAGGCCATGTTCTCAGAACTTTTTGTTTCATGTGTTTTTATGTTGTGCTTCCTAGCACCCTGCTCCACGCTCCATCCATTTCCAGTGGAGACTTATTTTTGTGTTGTTTTGTGTTCATTTTTCCCTCTTGACTTTGAGACAGAGTGAAAGCCACACTCTCTCGGCCCAAAAAGTAGCTCTGGCATCTCATTTTTCTTGTTTTTGTTTTATTTTCGCTATTAGCCCTATGCATTTCACTGCTACACTCTTGTTTTGCATTTTACCTTTTGACTATCAGAGTGTAGCCTTTTGATTCATAAGCCTTTGTACATGTGTTGTTGTTACCATTAGGCCTAGTGGCTAAAGTCACCTGCTGGTGTGACTTTCTTTGGTTTTTGAATTTTATTTTCAGGCACATTACTTTACAATGGTGTTAAGTACTGTTGTTGTTTTTCTTTTGCCTTTTTCATTCTGCTGATCAGCAAGCCCAATGGTTAGAAATTTTGCCAAAGTTGTTCCTCCTGGGCTGCTCTTGTTTATTTTCATTGTTTTCTTTCAAGGAATGTTTATTTACCCTTAAGGTGCCCAAAATAATTGGTCAGGCTTGGAGATAGTGCGGAGGCAGATGGCTGAACTTAGAGCCCTCCGGGGAGAACTAGATCTTCCCTCACAGGCCACCAGGCCACACCAGCAGTCCATTTACTAAACTGGAAGCCAAGCTGCTCTCCCTCACCGCTTCAGTCTCCTTTTAACCATTCAGCAAGGCAGGGGGGTTCCCCCCCACCTTTTGGAGTGAGGTAGAAAGTTGTCATCCTTGGGGGTGCCACAGGGCTGTTTTGCCGGCTTGCTAAAACAGGTCAGCTGGCAAGGAGAGACCACCCTAGTGACATCTGGCATCAGTGCCAAGGAAGACTGCTTTCTGCCTCAGCACAGCTCCGGTAACCAGAGCGCTATGGAGTTAACCCCTCAGCAGAAGAGGGCCTCATTTTCACGAACTGCCCTTCATATGAGAGTGAGTCGGCCCGTGGCTGACGGATCTGCATACAACCCAGCACACAACCAATAGACGGCACTGGAGGCCCACCAGTACAACCCCCCCAAATTTGCATACGGCCTGCCCAGCCACCCGAGCTGGGTCGATTCGCTAGAGAGAACCAGGGAGAGAGAGAGATTTCTCCTTCAACTTCCAAAATCTTTTCTTTGACCAAGAGAGCGGGATGGGGGTCTTTTTCCCCCACCCCTTTGTGTGTGCAGGCTGAGCTAGTTCAGCATCCTTGGAGGTGGGCCACTGTGACAAGGTGGTGCTAGGGCGGGTCGGCACGCCCGGTGGGACATCTCATGAGATGGCTCACCTGGGAGGGCCAGCAGGAAACGCCCTTGGCATTGCACACTGTCGCACCACCAAGGATGCCGAACTTAATCAGCATGTCGGTGGCCCCCTTATGAGGGCTCCGACGGAGCAATGCATCTCAAGGCACACAACTGACCTCACTAATTCGCACTACCTCCCAGGTCAGGGGGACCCAAAAGCCTGAGTTCATCACCCCTATCCTTGAACCCCAAGCCATGTGGAATCGAGATTTTCTCCACTCAAAAATGGTTTAGAAAGCGGATGCATGTCCTTTTGTCCAGTTTTAGTACCCATTTTGCATATTTTCCCAGCATGCTCCAGCCCGGGGCGGTGATAGCCAAATCAACTCAGCGCCCAAAGTAGAACAGCCACTGCGCTCACAGCCGCAGTGCTCACACGCTGGCCCCACCTGACCTAAACCAGCCAATCGCCTTAGCCTCCAGGCTTTAATCGCCTTATCGGGGCTGGAAGAGCAGGGCCTCGCTATCGCAGCAAGTAAGTGACTGGGCAGAGAGATGGTGTGGCAGTCACACTCTCTCAGCCCAAAATGAGTTTGTTGAAGTTGTTAGAGCCAGGGCCTTAAGCCCTCAAAATAGATTTTAGCGTGCATGTATTTAGTGTAGTTATAGATGTGTACGTCTCTTGCATGCATCTTTATGGTGATGGTGATATAGATATAAAGCATATATATGCATGTTTGTTTTGGTGATGGTTCTTCTAGACACTCTAAACTCAGGCAATCTCTATGCCATGCATTCCTTAGCCTCTCTCGGAGACCAGGGGGGGGGAGGAATCTGTCTCCCTTCGCTCTACAGCATGTAAACTTTATTCCGTCTTGGCTCTGTCCTCTAAAAATTCTCCATGGGGAAGGTAAGCCCCCAACAGTCTGAAGTGAACCGGACTGGACCCTGCAGATGCCAATTGGGATGTCAGGTCCTCCAAGCTGTCCTCCAGTCCACCAGAGGCTCCCCATTCTAGGGTAGAGACTATCATGCCCTCATCTTCCAGAGATGTCCTCCATGCCATGCAGATTGCTTCGAGACACAGTCGGTGTCTTCTACTCCTCCTGTTACCAACTGTCCTCAATGATCCTACACTGAGATTCTGCCTCTCCAGACGCCAACAGTGGCTTGTCCTCCATCACTACCATACTGCCCGCCTCCACAAAGTCTACAGCCACTTGGACACTGCTTGCAAGGGAATTGTTCTCTGCAAGCCATCTACACCCACTACTGTCCCCTCCAGTACATCTGTATGCCCGCTTTCCCAGACATACCCCCAAAGACTCTAATAGGGACATTCATAACCATTCCAGATGAACTCTGCATCCGTATTACTGTGCAAACTGTTTGGACTCATGTTGCATTTACTCTATCTCAGTCATTGGTCTCCAAATACGATTATTCCCCTGAACATTGGACTCAGATACACATTGGACTATGCCTTTTCATATTGCATATTGAATGCAATCTACATCAAACCCATATTGATGGACGACTGCCTTTTCATTGCATAGTGTATGCTTTTATTGATGCTTATGTTTCTCTCTAATATTCTTTTTTGCTTTATGTTTCCTTTGTGAGTGAGTGATGTGTATGAATGGGTTCCTGAACAAATACTCACTGTCCCCTACCATTAAAACACTAGCGGTCATGCTTCCCTTGGCAGGAATCCCCCTCCAAATTGACACCCCAAAATTTTCTATGGCAAAGGTTTATTTCGAGAGCATCCATCCCCTTGTTACAACGGGTCTGAAAGCTCTCGAGGGGGGGGAGATGTTATCCATAGTGCTCTGTATAAAATCATGGCATAAATGATATACATTTATATGACCCCTAGATGAACCCTGGTTGCTGGTCAAGCCTGGAAATTGGCCAGACCAGAAAAGACTGGTCAAACAGGAAAAAGAGGATTAGAGTATAGTGGACACATCCTCTCAGACAAATACGATCACCAGATAGTCAAAGGGAGTCGCCTCAGATTGTAATCTAGTCAATTTGGAGGTGTAATGTTTGTCCTCCTGGGGCATCTCCTCATAATCCGGGGAGCTTTGAGACATCCTCTCCAGGTGATAATTACAAAGGATTAATCCCTTCGAGTCTATCAGACCCTATTGTACAAACAATCAGCCCACAATTAAACACCTTTTGCCAGAGGGGATCTTTTCCCCATATAAACCCCTAGTTTTGGGCTCTCAGTGTGCCAGTCTGGAGGTCTGCATACTCCACGTCAGTCTGATCTCCGAACTGGACACCGACAAGAGCTGCTCAAACTCAGGCTGCGGAGCAGACTTGTCCCAGAAATCACTGTCTCATTCGGATCCCCGAGGAGAATTTACGCTTTGGGTAAGCATCACCATTAGTCCAGCCTCAAACCTATTTCCAATGCTAACCACTGATCTTCCTGAGCCTCGTATGTGTGCGTGTGTGTAAGTGTATTGCGTGAGTGTCTTTCTCTTTAATAAATTGGACATTAATTAGACAAGCCTGTCTCTGCTGAATTCCTTGGAAACCCGGCCTCTTGGTATACACAACGGGAGAAAATCCCGCACGAGTATCGTAGCCAACTCATCTCGCAATTTGAGCTAATATTAAAATTCCCCAAAGCAGGCTCTTGGCTACACTTTCTTTAAAATATAAATAAAAACTGCACTTCACAAACATTTGAACTGTTGGGTGTGGCCTTCTCTGGGTACAAATTAACAACTGCCCATAGAAAAATCACAGAATTTTTTCATAGCCATGACTGGACAGCAGTGCTTCCTACTATACTGCAAAACATAAGGCAGCCACAAATACTGAAATTAATGCTTTTTCCTATTTCATATGATAAAAGTATTTTTAAAAAGAGAGAGAAAGAGAAAAGAAAAATACAAAACTGTTACCGGCATAAGACTTCTCTATGTAGTTGTGTGGTGGTTTGGGGATCTGGATTGACATTTGCTGCAACTTGATCAATATTTATGTGTGGAGATATGATTGCACCCAAGTACAACTGTTGTAATATGCTTGATTCATATATTGTTTTCTGTATGTATCTTTCACTTCATCTTTGTGTGGGGTGAGATGGTGAGTGAATGAGAGTAGGCTAAATGAGGCCAGAAGTCAGGGATCCTCTTAAAGTCTATGCATTTAGTTCCCAAAGAATCACTGCCTTTTCTAGGTTAGAATGACATCAACAAATCATAGGCTGGGATTTGATAGGCTGGTAAAAATCGTGTGTGTGTGTGTGTGTGTGTGTGTGAATATATTACACAGCAACGAGACAAAATATTCACAAATGAAAAGCTAGAGTAATGGGCCTATGATGGCAGGAGGTTCAAAATTTCCCCCAATAATTTTTGTGTCAAAGAGGAAATGATAAAATTAATGACTAAATTTTTCTCATCACGTGAAATTTTTTAAACAGTGTTATCATATAGGAAAAGGAATGTCATTATGTTCTCATTACACCTGAAAACATGTTATAGGTGATGTTGTTCCTTGTAAAAAAAATTCCCAAACCTCTTTCCTTACTCTATGATTGTTTAATTACATTATTTTATTACTGTTTCAGTGGCTTTATTAATTCTTTCTAGGTTTTGATGATTTTATTGTTTTATTTCACATGCTGACTTTTTAAAAACATGATGATGATGATGATGATGATGATGATGATGTATTTGAGTCTCAGCTGGAGGGATGTGCTGCTTTCAGTTTCTTGGAAGAAAAAGTGGGATGTAAATGTAATAAATTAAAAGTACATGAAAGCAGTGGTTTCATGGATTTGTGAAGATTTGCACCTAGCTCTCTCTTTCTATTTCAAATTAATTACTGCAGCAACTACACTACACTATCTGCAATTGGAAAAAAAATATTTCAAAAACTGTAATTAACAAAAACAACAAAAAACCATCCAGATTATTTTAGGATTAAAATTGTGATATAGAATCCATTTGTTCCAGAGCAAATACTTACTATGATTGAGTAAACAGCTCATTGTTCTCAAAAAATGAAAGAGGTAAATTAATACAACCTGGTGCAGCTGTCTGTGGCTGTTTTCATAGTTATGAAGAAGGCAGGTAAGTGAAAGGGGTGAGAGTTGTGTTTGACTGTGAGTGTATTTGTGTGTGTGTGTCGATAAGAATCATTTTCAGTGACTGACATTCACACGTTTATTTGAAATGAGAGTTTTGCTTCCTTCCCAATACCTTCTCTTTATTTATGAGCTGTGGTTTAGTTCTGCTCCACAATTGAAGCCCAGACTTACACATATGAAAGAACCATTATGATGTTCTCCTATTTGCCTCATTAGGCTCAACACTCAACAGAGATCAATGACTGTGCACTGAATTGACAAAATGTGCATTTTATCTTCCTCTTTGTCTTTTTCTGGTGCCCTGCCTCAAGACACAGAGAGAAATGCTTAGCTTACTTATGTCTTCAGAGGCATTTTGACTTTCCCTTTTCTGAAATGTTATCACCTTCAACTGCTTGAGCACACTCTCTGTTTCACTAGCAATCTGTTACTGATCTCCCACTTTCATCCCTCCACAGATATATCCTAATGGAATCATTATGGCAGTACTGTTGGTTTTCATCCTCTTTTACTCCTTCAGTATACGGTGATAATGATCTCATTTTATTTTTTGATACACTGACACTGCAGCTGTCTCTTTCCAACCTCCCTTAAAAACAGACACACACACACAGCAGCCCCTATTTTATGTTTATTTAAACAAATATATTTAATTATTCAAATCACACTGCTTGTATAATCCTATTCAATGTGAAAACATTTGATTATCAGATAGAGGATACTGACATGGGTGCTAACATTTGTTTTGTTGTGTAAATTACAACATGCTCAACAATAATGCCTTGTATCTCTGCAAGATAAAATATTGTTTTGATGATGCGATGGGAAAAAAAATACTTTGCCTTTAAGCAGAGAATCTCTGTCTCAAGTTACATTTCAGCTGTTATACTCAAGGCTGTTATGCATTAATTTGGACCAGAAGGAGACAAAAACAGGGAAGTGGTGGATTAGATGGACTTATTTCTTTCAGGAAGACGACAATCTGCATGAGTGAAACAGAATATATATTTTTGACCTTGTGGATGTTTTGAAGATGGAAAGTGCAGATCTCAAATACTAGGAAAATTTACCTTATTGTACCAATCAAAGATTTAGAGGCCGCCAAATTATGCGAACTTTAAGAGATTCCATATTATTTTAAAATGTATTATTTTGGCAAGGAGCTTTGGTGGCTATTTTTTAAGGTGATCCTTATAATCAGACAATATGATTTCCTGTAGTCATGTCTCTGGAATCCTTTGTTTCTACAACTCAAACCAAGAATAGGAACAAGAAACTTCTAACTGCTAATGGGCGGGAGTGCCATTTTAGATTTCCAGAAGTATGGGGAAATAACTAGAGTGTGAGTGGGCAGAGGGATGGACAAGATCCATAGCAAAGCACAAAGGGCTGTGTTTTATAAATACAATGTGACATTGCTACAACTTCAGCACAGGGACTGGATGCAAGAGTATCCTATCCCAAGCGATTTGCCTTCTGATAACATAAGGATGGTTATATTTATTTCCCACTAGCACTCATAACTCTGTTCCCAATTCTTGTCTTGAATTTAATTCTATCCTGGAGGAACTTTTTTGGTGTGTGTGTAAGGGCTGTAGGAAGAAGAAAATAGGAAAAGTCAATTCCTTAAAAAAATCACATTGGCATAATAGTCTTGTTATACTGGCATAAGATTCAGGGTGCATCTACACTGTAGAAATAATGCAATTTGACATTACTTTAAGTGCTGTAGCTCCATTCTGTGGAATCCTGGCATTTGTAGTTTTACATGGTCTTTATCCTTCTCTGCCATAGTGCTGGTGCCTCACAAAACTACAAATCCAAGGATTCTGTAGGATGGAACCATGGCAGTTAAAGTGGTGTCAAACTAGATTATTTATACAGTGTAGCTGCACCCTTATAACCTCTTCTTTTTTATAATAATGGCAGCAATTAAGCTTGTCTGAGATATGAAAGTTTTTAATGAAGTACTGCACAGTACAAATCGCAACTCGGTTGAGGTAGATATGGGACTGAAAATCTTCAGAATTTGGGGCTGAGTGATTGAACAGACTATCCCTATTTGCTACTCTGTCTCACTGATCAGTAGCAAGGAAAATAATGTGAGAATGAAATACATCAGAGTTCGACAAATGATTTATGCTATTTCATAGGCTGAGTAAGTGTAGCTTTAAGAAAAAGGGTTTGCAAAGTTCAACCCTCCAGATGTTGTTGGACTGCTTCTTCTAGCCATCCCAGTCAGCATAGCTAATGGTGAGGGATGCTGACAGTTTCAGTGCAACAACATCTGGTGGATGGCACTTTGCTAACAGCTGGATTAGAGCACTGGACAGCATCTGGAGAAAATAGAATTCAAGTGGCCCATTGTTAAAGCAGAATGAAGTGACCATCAGAAGCAGTGTGGAGATTCACAATGGTGGTAAGTAGTTAACATACAGTGTTTCTTCATGACTTCTTCATACACAGCTGCTCTGATAGCCTTTAGGGCTGAAGAGCAGGGTATAAATAAATTATTATTATTATTATTATTATTATTATTATTTATGACACTCAACCTGCCTTGCACCATTAACTGACACACCACCCTTGGGTGAGATAAAGGATATCTGTGCACTGCTGACATAGAGTATGGACATATGAGTCAATTGCCATTTAAGCTAGGTTATGTATGTGTGGAATGTTGTGGGTAAAGCTCCATCTTGTCCTTCAGTTAAGACAGCAAAATGCCTTGATTTGGTTCTGAAGGCTTGTGGCAGCTTTCATCTACCTCATTTCATAGAATTAGTACGAATCAAGTAAGGGAAGTCCCTTTCTAGTGAAAGGTAAAGTACAATTGACATCTAATTCTGTACCTACAAAAATTTTGTTGTTGGATTCAAATGACCTGTGATTAGCCGCCCAACTGACAATGTGATCGTCATAGAAAAGAAGTAAAGATTTCCACTGATCATGCCAGCAGCATCACTAGGGTTGAAGTCATCCAGTGCTGTAACTGATGGTGTCACCACCCCCCCCCCCCAATTGATCTCGTCCCATACCATGCCATGCAGAATTCTTAGGGCTGGAATAAACCACCTGAAAGGGATGGATTGGGATGGCTCTGGAACTGGTTGCTTTGAAGCCATGACAACCATGTGCTGCAGCCCCAATCTGTCCTGGAGCCAGCCCAAATAGGAGTGGAAAAGATCTACTCCTATTTGAGCTGTTAAAAAGCCACCTTTGGCAGCCCGGCCACAATGCCAGGGTGGCTTCAAGCCACTCCGGTGGTGTGCAGCATGTAAACGCCACACCCCTGGAGCGTCTGACATCTGGTCAGCCATGGCAGCTTCTAGACATCTTGGGGGCGTGCCATGCCCCCAAGCCTCATGGAAGCCAGCTTTACTGGGCTGTCTGTTCAGCCCTTTAGTAATGTAGTAATGTTAGTCATAAATAATAATTTCTGTATATCACTGAATGTAATAGTTGTGACTTAAACAATTAGCAAAATTAAAGATATACCTTTAAATTACAATATCATATGCACAGCCTGTATTTACACGTACATAGTTTCATGTGGTTAAAATGAAAATTTGGTAATGTGATGTTTTTAAAGAAAAATGGAAACGAACCAAAAGATAAACATTTAAAAAAATAATATTATAAATAAATAAATAAATAAATAAATAAACCTGTGTCCTCTCCTTTCTCTTTCCACTGAGCCTCACCCCACTCACCCCACTCACCCCATCTCTTGACTGTTTTAAAGGGGCACAGGCAAACACCATAGCTCATTTCTGAGAAAAGGCAGATGTTTGGGGAGTATTGGTTTCACCCTGCCTTAGGGTGTCACCTAGTGTGATCCACACACCTCTAGTGATGCTCCTGGATCATGCTGAAACAAACAAACAGCTTGATTTATATACTGCTTCATACTGTCTAAGCAGTGTCTAAATGGTTTACAACTGTAAGCTACTTGCCCCCAACAATCTGGGTACTCATTTTAGTGACCTCAGAAGGATGCAAGCCTGAGTCAAGCTTGAGCCCTTTTGCTGGTATTGAACTCGCAACCGAATGGCTGCAGTACATGCATTTAACCACTGTGCCACCAGGGCTGAAAGTTTTAGCCATGCTCTATAGACTTTCTAAGGCATTAAATTCACTAGGAATCAAAACTAGACTGTCCTTATCATTTCTCTGAAGATGCCAGCCATAGCTCCTGGTGAAACATCAGGAATAATCTCTTCTAGAACACGGCCACATAGTCCAAAAACCCCACAAAAAACAATGTCCCTATCATTGCTCTCCATAGGCTGAAGTCAACAATTGAAAAAAAAAAAGAATCTTTGTTTTTCATGACATGTTAGGAAACCTGTCCTTTTACAGGTTTCCAAATCACATGGAACCTCTCCACTTGTAATCAATGTTCTCTTCTTCAAACTGTAGACTTCCACGCATGGAGAATGATGTCTAAGGGGATGCAGTCAGCATGTTTCCCGCACCATGCATTTTTGTTTACCTGGAACACCTAAACAGGGCTAAAACAGCTCTTTGACACTATGCCAACTAAATTTCAGTCTGCTGTGATTTATTTTGTCTTGCTGATTTCAACCCACAACTAAATTTCTGTGCCGGATGTTTGGCAGTAATTTTGGTGTTATTTATTTAATAAGAGTCACAAAGTATTATAAGCATTTCATGAAGGAGCTTGTATCCTATCCTATTAAAATGTAAATAATAATAAAAAACCCTATGTGTGCTCCTATTTAATTATTTCAGGTGATATTTATAGAGTACGGAGATCATAATGAGGTAAAGACATTATAGCCGTAATCCAACATACTTATTTCAGTAGGTTTAAGGTGCACTTTACCTTGTGCCCTGAATATCTTAATCTCTGACCTCTTTTGACATTTGTGCTTCTTATATGCAGATAGCTCACTGCTGCATTACTGAATTTAGTGGGAATGTGACAGAGCAAGTAACAATGTGAGGGCTATAAATAAATGCACTTTTCTCAGATGAATGCAGTTGACTTTGTTTAATGGTTTGAAATGTAAATGTTGTACAAAGAAATAAAAAAGAAATACATTAAGGAAAAGAGCAAGGATATTTCCTTGGAAAGGAATGGCAGATCTACTCCAGTAGTAAATGGTATCTTTGCATTGGCTGGGCAGTACATTGGAGTCTTGCTAAATGTGTTAACTTAATTTGGCAGGAAGGAACATAAAGAGCAAAGAGGTATTCTTAATGATTGTTGGAGAGGTGGGCAGAGCTTCTGAACTGAAGGTCAGACAGAGAAATGCCTTTGCAAACAAGGCATTCTTTCCGTAGAAGTAATGAACCTCAAGGGAGAAAGGGTTCATTAATATGCTTTGCAGTCTTCTAGAAGCTTAAACAATGATTTGCTGTTCTGTTTTCTTTATGCTTTCTTTCTGTGCTAAAAGGAAACTCAAAGTGTGAGACACTTAATGGGGCACACAAGATGCCACCAAGAAGGGATACTTGTAGGTGCAGGGATAGAATGGGGACATGATAACTGTATTGTCTTGCTGCATCACTTGAAACCTAATAAAATACATATTAGAGATTTGAAAAGGGCCCGGTCTGGTAGATTTTTATATGATCTACCCCAGCCTGCCACATTTGGATTAGTCATTGAGCATACACACATTTGAAAAGTGTGCACCAAAAATGCACATATTTCAAATGCATTCAAAATCAGCCTAAACATGATTTTTTTTTGGGGGGGGGGGGGATGTGTGCAAGCAATATATCCAATCTGAACAATTTTCAAGAACCGTACAACAAAAAGGGGATGACTTTCACCCTCAAGCAAACAAATCTAGAAGGCAAGACCGAGAGAGAGAGAGAGAGAGAGAGAGAGAGAGAGAGAGAGAATGCATCCCTAAAGGAAATGGATAGTGAGAACATAGACTCAAATCTAGGTTGAGTTAATGGTGGAATTCTGTATTTTGCACAGAAATTCGTAGCCATTGAAATTACTTACAGTATATTGAATCTCATCTGCTATTTTGTAGCCCATTCACTCAGTTCATAGACTTTTTATGGAGCTCTTCCCTTCCTTTAGGCTGAGATTTGTGCCATTTCTTCACAAACGGGAATGATGTCTGAGTCACCAAACAATGGGCCTCAACAGACGGGCAGCTCTGTGCCACCCCTGTTAGCCCACATTGTTGCTGTAGCCACCAAATGGCATGGCAGTGATGTGCTCCTTCCTGGGAGCAAAAAGAAGCTGCCTAAAGCAGCTTCCTAGAAGGGGTGCGATTGGCATGCACATGTACCCCAATTGCATCACTTCCTGCTAGCGCTATTTGGGTGCTGCACAATGCTCCTGCCATCATGGTGCCACCCATGTGGAGGGCGTCAAGCCATGATGGCAGCATCCTCGTTGAATAGGGCTGCTGGGCATGTAAATGCCCAGCCTCATCTAGCCCTAGTTCATGGTGAGGATGCTGAAAAATGCCTGCCTGTAATGGGCCAATGTTGTGTAAAAAACATAAGCATCACTTTCCGTTACAACCAGAAGAAACAAATTCTGATGGTACAAGGTAGGTTGAAGGGTAATTTTTTCACAATGTTCTTAGTGAGATGTCAATTTAGAGATTCATATCAAAGTGTTAGTAGTTCTGCTAGTAACAGTTCATTTGATGGCTGCTTCCCTGCTGGATTTTGTACCACCAAGAATGGCTTTTGAAAGATGTAGCTCTTGATATCTGGTGACAGGATTACCAGAACAACTCTCATATACTGAACAGAGTGGAATTATTACAAGTATCCATTGCTCTAAGTATCTTATATCATCTTTGCAGTCAGAATCCTCAAAGAATTTGGCTACATTTATATTTTCATGCAAAATAAATATATCAATAAACATTTGCATTCCAGGTGCGTAAAGGTGTGTGCATGTGTGTTTGTGTACATGTGTATAGTCTCAAAATTTGAGGGTGAACCTACTTAAAACAAGTAAAAAGTCATCAGCCAGGAATTTTCCTGAATCATATATTTGGCTTACTGCTGGTGATTATTAGCATGCAATTTTGTGATGTGTCCCAGTGCTCAGTGGGTTATATCCACTGTTAATCCTGACTAGAGTAGGCCCTTTGAATTGGATTTATTAAATGATGAGTCACCATTTAACAATTGATTCAAAAAATCTATTCTAACTGGGACAACAGAATTTCAGCCATTGCGTGTAAGCTGTTTCCCCCTTGGGAGAAGATACAAGGCAGGTGTTCATTTGAAAGAGGTTTACATAGGCATCATTCTCCATTAGCAGGAGGAACATTACTTGAAATAGCCACAGTCTCATCAGTAGCCAGAATACTGTGTTCTAATTTATGTAATCTTTGTTTTCTTTTGCATCATTCTTGTCTACTAGGTTCTGCCTTGTTCAAAATACTAATCTGCAAAAACTTAAATGCCCATTCCCACCTGGGTAGAATTTTAAAAAGTGAAATTAGAATTCATGCTCATATATATAGGCTGACCAACTATGTTGTTGTACACAGTGGCATGCCATTGAATGTCACTGTTATCTATTCAAATAGTTGGCTGACTTAACACTGTTTATAGTACAGAGTCATTGCTTGACACTGTCTCTTTCCAGCTCATTGTATCCCTGACCATCTTCCTATTGAGAATAATATAAATGCCTTGGGTCCAACCTATCTCCGGGACTGTCTCTTTCCATATAGTCGTCTCCGTGCACTCAGGTCCTCTGGGAAGAATCTGCTACAGCCTTTAAAAATGATGCTGTCCATGACTGCCCAGAGGACCTTTTTGGCTATCGGTCACAGATTATGGAACAGCCTGTTGGATGACATCCGTCATATTACCACTCTAAACAGCTTTAAGAAAGCCGTTAAGATGGATCTCTTCCGGCAGGCCTTTCCTGAATAATACCCGGCCACCAAAATAAGTAATTTCTAATTTGTAATCCAATCTTGCAACAGTCACTGTTTATTAGCAACTGTTTGTTAATATGTATAATTTCTTTTAGCATGTTTTAATTTCTAATCTGTTGAATTGTATTTTAAAGGGGAGTGGGAATAGACTGTTGAAATTGTATAATTTTAACCTTGTAAGCCACCCCGATTGCATTTTGTAGAGGGGCAGCATATAAATAATAATAATAATAATAATTTTAAAATTAATAATAATTTTATTTTAAATAAATTTATTTTAAAATAAAATAATTTTAAAAATAATAATAATAAAATTTAAAATTTTAAAAATTAATATAATGACCCTCATTGCTAATGTTGTTTTCCACAGGTGATTAGGGGATATAATGCTCCAGGTCAAATGACAGCATTTTTCCTTTCACTGTAAAAATGGCAAATTGCACAATATCTTTTTGGAAGAGGCCACTGCTTCTTTTTCTTCATTTGGATCTCTCTCTCTCTCTCTTAGCATGATGACTAACGGAACAGAAACATTATAATCTTAGATTAATGTGCTCCAATCTTTTGCCTTCTTTACATGCATTGAAAGGAAGCAAAGGCTACTCTAGTCACTGAACACAAAATACTACAAGGTTTGAATTTGCTGTAGATAAATGATGTCAGTATAGTTTTCCATGCTCAGGTTGCAATGTAAAGGTGTTGAGTTGTGCTATACTCAGAGATTTCCTTTAGTTCCCTGTATTCCTTGGGCAGTTGGCACTTGCATTGGAATACATATTCTCATGCAATAAGGCTATGATTGCCTGAATTTAAGAGCCTCGTTGCATGAGAAAAGAAAGCTAAAATGGAGTAGAAGAGTAGTGGCTTTCTCTGTATCTTTCAGCATGCTATTGTAGCACTTCTGTTCTTTTCCTGAGGGAGATGGTCAGAAAACATGTCTTTTGTCAAACAGGTTTTTCCAAAAGGTACACTTTTATGACTATCTTGCTCAGGAAGAGAATGGAAGTGCTATGATGGCATTAGAGAGGCACAGAGAAAGCTGTTTAGTGTCATCTAAAGTAGAACCATTGAATCTAATACTGAATGGTAAATAAACACTTGTGTCTCTGGTCTAGTTGGGCTTAGCAGTTAGCTTAGGCTGTAATGTTCCCTGGGAGAAGTTGGAGGTGTCTCATCCATAGGGTTGCCATGAGTTGAAACTGGCTTGAGGGAAAAAAAAAAACCCCAAAAACAACAAACTGATGAACAGCTCACACTGGTAACCTCTGTAGGTCTGCAAGGTTGCAGATAGCAAGACTTTCAGAATCATCTTACAATGGGTAGCTTACCCTGAGTGTTGTGTGTACAAAATTCTACCATGAATATGATATATTGGTCTTTGTTTTCTGAGTAATATCTTTGATGGAAATTATTTCCTTTTGATGATGATTGGTTGGTTGATGTTATGATGAATTATTTGTGGAGGAGAACCTCTGTGAAAGAGGTTTTCAAAGGTTCATTGGTCAATTAAGGGTTCAAAAATATTTCATAGAATCATAGAATCATAGAAATTTAGAGTTGGAAGAGACCACAAGGGCCATCCAGTCCAACCCCCTGCCGTGCAGGAGCTCCCAATCAAAGCATACCCGACAGATGGACATCCAGCCTCTGCTTAAAAACCTCCAAGGAAGGAGACTCCACTACACTCCGAGGGAGTGTGTTCCACTGTCGAACAGCCCTTACTGTCAGGAAGTTCCTCCTAATGTTGAGGTGGAATCTTTTTTCCTGCAGTTTGCATCCATTGTTCTGAGTCCTGTTCTCTGGAGCAGCAGAAAACAAGCTTGCTCCCTCTTCAATGTGACATCCCTTCAAGTATTTAAACAGGGCGATCATATCACCTCTTAACCTTCTCTTCTCCAGGCTAAACATCCCCAGCTCCCTAAGGCGTTCTTCATAGGGCAAGGTTTCCAGACCCTTCACCATTTTAGTCGCCCTCCTTTGGACACGCTCCAGTTTCTCCATATCCTTTTTGAATTGTGGTGCCCAGAACTGGACACAGTATTCCAGGTGGGGCCTGACCAATGCAGAATAGAGTGGCACTATTACTTCCCTTGATCTAGACACTATACTTCTATTGATGCAACCTAAAATTGCATTGGCCTTTTTAGCTGCTGCATCGCACTGTTGACTCATGTTCAACTTGTGGTCTACTTGGACTCCTAGATCCTTTTCACATGTGGTCTCCTTCAGCCAGGTGTCCCCCATCCTATATCTGTGCATTTCATTCTTCCGCCCTACATGTAGGACCTTACATTTCTCTGTGTTAAATTTCATTTTGTTAGCTTTGGCCCAGCTTTCTAGTCTAGTCAGGTCATTTTGAATTTTGATCCTGTCCTTTGGGGTATTAGCTACTCCTCCCAATTTCGTGTCATCTGCAAATTTGATAACTAGGCTCTCAATACTGTCATCCAAGTCATTAATAAAGATGTTGAATAGCACTGGGCCCAGGACAGAGCCCTCTGGCACCCCACTGGTCACTTCTTTCCAGGATGAAAAGGAACCATTGTTGAGCACCCTTTGGGTTCGGTCAGTCAACCAGTTACAAATCCATGTAACGGTTACCTTGTCTAGTCCACATTTTACAAGCTTGTTTGCAAGGATGTCATGGGGAACCTTGTCAAATGCCTTACTGAAGTCAAGATATACTATATCCACAGCATTCCCTTCATCTACCAAGCTGGTAATTTTATCAAAAAAAGAAATCAGATTTGTCTGGCATGATTTGTTTCTCTGAAACCCATGTTGGCTTTTTGTGATTATGGAATTATCTTCCAGATATTCACAGATTCTCTGCTTAATGATCTTCTCCAGAATCTTTCCTGGTATTGATGTCAGACTAACCGGACGATAATTGTTGGGATCCTCTTTTTTCCCCTTTTTGAAGATTGGGACAACATTTGCCCTCCTCCAGTCTGCAGGGACTTCTCCTGTTCTCCAGGAGTTCTCAAAGATGATTGCCATTGGTTCCGATATTACATTTGCCAGTTCTTTTGTGGTCTTAAAAATGTAACTGATTCAGAGAGGGAAGCGGTAGATTATATTTATTTTCGTATGAACAGATGGAAAGATTTTCAGTCCCAATAACTGTACATCACTGGGTTTAGTTCCTGTTTTCTTTGCAGTGGTGAGAAGAGCACTGAAGAAAGAAACTTTAAATGGATTTCTTAAATGTAAAATTGTGGGATGACTACAGTTAATGTAATAATTACAATGTTATAAGTTTTCCTTTTTTTTAATTCCTGTTGTTGGGTGGACCAAGATATAAACCCTCCTCTATTCCCTGAATAGGACACAGAACTGGATTGAGCCCTGAAATTGGACAGGAAGGTACCACACAAAGTCTTTCACCAAAGGATCCACAGAAAAAATAAAGCTCCTTTCAGTTCAACTTACACCAGTTGTCTCTGATGGATAGATTAGCTAATGTTTCCTCTGTTGCATGTGCTATTTCTTATCTCTAAAGAGAACAGAGTATTTGTAACATCGTAATTCCTGTGAATGAACAGGTGTTCTCAAGGTACAACAGTCAGTTTCAAAATTGTTCTTATTACCTTATCTGTGACATGGAACATGGACATAGTTCTTGCAGTTAGAGCAGCTTGCAGAAAGCCATGAGATAGACTCAAAAATTGATTCCAAGATTTTAACCCACAGAATGACTTTGTTTTGAATGACTTAGATGCTCAGAAATAAAAGGCTTAAAATATTTTTGCACTCAGCACTCTCAAAAATATATTGTCTATGTATGACACTGAAAGTGTTTGTCATTGGCTTCTTTTAGAATATTATAATCATGTTTTCTGACTCTAATAAATATATAGTTTAATGCCGGGACATCTGTTTAGTGGTACATGCACCATTCAGGAGGATCTCATAAGGTGCTCCTCACTGCTAGGTACAGTTGGGTCACTGAGACAATGTCTAAAGGGGATCAACTCTCAGGGCTCTACCACTCCACACTTTTGCAGTACTTTTTTCCACCTTGTCATTGTTCCATGCTCTGGGATCCTGGGATTTGCAGTTTAGAGAGGGGCAATTCAAATTCTTAGCCAGAGAGCTCTTGGGTTTCACTAAACTACAAACCCTAGCAATCCACAAGATGTTGCCATTACAGTTAAAGTGAACTGTAACATTATAACAGTGTAGTGTGATAAGGATTTCAGTTAGCTCGGGTGTTACAACACAGAGTTTTGAATCCAGGGAAGTTGGTCATTGCTAATTCAGGTAAAATATTTTGTAGTTCAAAGATGAAAATAGATTATATGACCAGGGTCTTTTCTTCCAATTCTACTTTTTGATGATCCTATCGTGCATGACATGTCACTGGATTATTGTGACAGAAGATGTCCTTTATAAATGCATACAAAGCAACTACATTTTTAATGCCTTGCTTGATAAATATGCAGAATAGTTGTGTCACCACGAATTTCAAATAGGGCTAAACTGAAAGAGAATTGTTTTTCCTGGATGTTTTCAGTACTGTTGAAAGGTGTCCTCCTTTTGGTGATGTTAGGCAAAATCTCTGTGATGAAATGTGATGAATGTGTTTATTTCTTAAGCAAGCCTTTTCTTAAATGTGCTTTGTTTTACTGCAGTAAAGTTATGTTCCTGGATAGGGCCATGTGAGCATTTCTCTCAGGTTATTTACATGATAGGATTGTCCATACTAGAGGAATCCATCTAACCAATCTAAGAAAGATTATTGTCAAACAGACCTGCCATACTGGAAACAATGCTGACCATGAACCCAGTGGAACTTTTAAAAATAGCAAATGGGTCTTAGACTGGGAGAAAAGTGGCCTATAAAATACATACATATGGCAAAAGGTATACTGGCACAAGTTTTTGCAAGCAAGAATATACAAATGTAGTGTGATGAAGTTGCATTTGAAGAGCTTGCCCCTGATGAAGTGGGATCTTACCTATAAACTAGGGGCAGGGATTATGAAGACTTCCATATGTTATTAGACTTCAACTCCCTACAACTTGACCAGAACAGCCAATAGTAAGGAATCCCGGAAGATGAAGTTCAACAGTTTGTATCCGTGCTACAAGTACTCATGTTCATATAGATAACTTTAACAGGTTTCAAGAAACTCATAACAATTTTGGATGACTTCAGTTTCTTTGTCATTTCACTAATAACTTACAATACTATATATTGGTATTTTTTTTAAAAAGTAAAAGGATTTTACTACTCCCATGTGATTAAAATGCATGTTAAGCACCCAGCTGCTGAGACAACATAGTAATACTGTATGCTTTCCCCCTGTTTCCCTCCCCCCACTTTTGTGACTCAGGCTGTCACATTGTCTTGAAATAATAGTTGAGATAAAGAACAAAGCTATCTGGAATTGACAACCTTGGAAGCTCACCACAACATAATAGAATCACAGTATTCCCTGATAATAGAGCAATTAATGCATGTCTCCATTTTAAATTGAAAGAATGGACAATAAGTAATTTGTACATGTAGCATAAAACATCTTCACCCTCATTAGCTGCTCTTGGAAAAATTGCATATGTAAATGTCAATCTCAACTGGACTGGGAATACAATCCTGGAAATCAGAAGGAAGGTCAAAATGTACAGCAGACACACAAGAAAGCATTGATACACAGAACAATGAGTCAGAATCAGAGACCTTCTCTTGAGACTGGGATCCCAGAGTTGACTCAAAACATATCTGCAATGAGAGAACAGTGTTCTAGTTAAGGTACTGTCCATATGAACTGGCTGTCCAAGGTTCATGCATAAATCATTTCCAGTTCTGTTACGTTAGATGCTATAATGTGTGATGCTTAGCATTCAAGCTAGGACTTTGTCTAAGTTCTCTGAGCTATATCCTGCCCCCTATTAACTGTTTGAATTTGGTCAGAGACACTTCATATATCCTTCATGATGGTTCAGTAAGTGTTAGAGATTTGGTAGTTTTCATGGTGCCCTAGAAAATCCATCTGGTCTTTACATTACCGTAGTAGTTTGAAAGTTTGAGATTTTTGTATATAGGAATCAGGATACAGATAAACTTTGGGAATTTTGTGTTCAGGTTCTAGTAGCAGTGGAAGTATTGTGACCAAGCCCACAATGTAATACCTGGACCAAACAAAAATTGGTGCAAAAAGGTGTTTCCAACAAACTCAGGGAGTTCCTGGACCTGGTGTTTCAGCAATGAACTACCCAATAGGAGGGATACATGCAACAAGGTTTCTGCAAAAAGGTAACAAGGCCTTGTGGTTCTCTTCTCACCACACCTAAGTTTCTAGAAGGAAACTTAGCAGTCTTGTAATTGTGTGTGTATATTGTGTGCGTAACCATTTGAGCAATTGAGTAGTCCTGTTTTCAGGGAGAGCCTATATCCTGGAAAGACACCATCAATTGAAATAGTTTCAGTAAAATAGCTGAAAACAAATATTTATATGAACAGAGCATAAGACATTTCAGCTTCCATCTTTCTCAGTGATGTCAACTGGAATGAGAGTCATAAATAGCATTAGGTAGCAGTTACAGAATTTAAAGTACCTGTAAAGTACCTGTACAGTACATAAAATAAATTAGAAAAATTATCACATCCCTCTGTTTGGGCTTCATTAGGTAAGTAATTTTAGGCTAGATTTACAAAACCCAAATGATTTTTAGCAGTACAATAAAATAACATTTAAGTGGTTTTCTGTGAGTTTCATTGTGTCTCAAAAATGTGTCATTCTGGCTCTGCCCTATTTTAACAATAGTATGGAATTCTAGATATTTTGCCTCCTTACAATGTTGATTTATGAGGTCTAGCAATAAAATAACATATGCAGATTGTTTCCAGCCAGCCCCTCTGGTGCATTCTCACAGTTGGTGGCACCTTTGCATAGAGGAATAACTCTGGAGAGAGGTGTGCTACATTAGTAGCCATGTCAAGCTGACATTTCAGGGTCAGTGAATAAATATCCTAAACCCCAAGTGTTTGTTTTTGAGCAATTTGGTATACACTGACCTTGGCTCTGCAGTGATTTGCATTTTTATATTATTATTATTATTATTATTATTATTATTATTATTATTATTATTGAATCAGAGGTTCCTTTAGCCCAAGAGTGCTAATGATAAAAGTATGAAATAAATGAATCAAATTTGTATTCAAAGGTTTTTCTTTTGTTGCTTAGCTGTCTCCTGTTCCTCTTTCAATAAGGTATTACTCGGCCAAAATAATTGCATAAACTCAAATGATCTCTGCTCTGTTCTGCTTTCTTCTCTTCATACACCACATAGTTAAACTGATCTATTCATCACCACAAATTCCAGTTAGAACCAACAATTTGAAAAAAGAACTAAGATAAATTTATGGAAGGTACAATTCTTGTAAGATGGTTATGTATCACCCTACCATTTAAAGTTGTATATGCCCCTATGAGGGGGGTATCATAAAGTTTTAATTATCACCTTTTAAAAAAATTGACAGAAAGTTTGTTTTGATTTGTAGTTGTTAACTTATCTCTATGTAGTCACCATCCAGATTTACACATTTTCCCCAGCATTTCTTGATCCTCCAAATACCATTATTGTAGAAGTCTGCAGATTGCACCTGACAATGATTTTACACTTTAGTCACTTCTGGCACAGCCAGTCACAAAAATAAAGAATGCAATGAGTTGATTTTCTCAGCAACATGCACTTAGGGACCAATGATGACACTGACAAAATTTCATCAATATGCCATAATAACTTCCGGGTGATAATCATTACTTTACGATACCCCATATCGTAAGGCACAATCTGCAGACTTCTACAATATCTGGTATTTGGGGTGGGGGGGTGGGGCAAAATACGCTGGGAAAAATGTATAAATCTAGATAGTGACTACATAGAGATAAGTTAACAACTACAAATCAAAACAAACTTTCTGTCAATTTTTTTTAAAAACTTTTTTTTAAAACTTTACGATACCCCCTCATATATATCTCTAAATGGAAGGTAGAACTTGGAGATAACTGTTACGCTCATGTTATGTTTGTGAAATGAACCATAGCCCTCTGGCTAGCTTGAGCAGAATGCTGAACTAGAGACACACTCCCTGAGACAGTTTGTCTCTTTCTGCTATTCTCTTCCTGCTTCTCCACAGTTTTGACAATACATTGTTATTGTTAGCTGACCTCAAGTCGATGTCGATATGTGGTGACTCTCTGGGTGAGACATCCCCAAGATTCCCTGTCCTCAACTGCTCTGATCAGGTCCTGCAGGCTCAGGCCAACCTGATTGAGTCTAACCATCTGGCACATGGTCTTCTTCCCTTTCTATTGCCCTCTGCCTGTCCCAGCATCATTGTCTCTTCTAATGTTTCATGCCTTCTTAGCTCCTTAGGCTAAGGACCGAATTGCTCTTAATTTTAATTGATGTTTTTAAGATTGTTAGACTGTATATTGACTTTGGTATTGTATTTTAATACCTTGTTGGAATCCCGCCTCGATCTGAAGGGAGAGACAGGAAATAGAAATAAACATCATCATCATCATCATCATCATCATCATCATCATCATGTGGCTAAGCTATGATAGTCTCAGTTTAGTCATCCTGTCTTCCAGGCAAACGAGGCAGGAGGAGTGAAATTGGAGGAAAGAACATTAATGACCTAAGATATGGAGACAACACAATACTACTAGCAGAAACCAACAAGGACCTTGGAGTTTATCACACGAGGGGGATCAAGGGATTAATCCAAAGATATCCCAGAGAAATCGCAAAATAACATGACACCATTTCACATGCCATTGAGAAAAACCCACAGTGATTTAAAGGAGGATTAAGCAAAGCTATTTCACACAAGATAGCAAAAACAAAACAAAACAAAACTGTAATTAAAATAGGATTAATTCACATTGGATCTCTACAGAAAATGTAAATTTGAAATTGCTGTAATTGTGAAATCACACATGAATTTTAATTGCACAATAACATTATTTCCACTTTAAATTCACTTTAAATTTGTTTTAAATTTGTGAAGGCTCAAGTTTGCTTTAACACCACTTCAATGTCATTGTAACATCTAAATTGGTCCCTAGTGTGATAAACGCCCTTGAACAATTACTGAAGAAGACCAAGGAGGAAAGTGGCAAGGAAGGCTTAATGATAAACATTAAGAAAACAAAAATAATGACCACCAAAGAGCTCCAAGAATTCATCCTAGACAAGGAGAAAATAGAAATAGTCAAAGAGTTCTCATATCTTGACTCAAATATAGATCACAATGGAGAATGCACTAAAGAAATCAGGAGGAGACTAAGAGTGGGAAGGACAGCTATGAAAGAATTAGACAAGATCCTAAGGTGCTATGAAAGTGAGGATAGTCCAATTCATTGTATTTCCCATCACATTGTATAGATGCAAGAACTGGAAAGTGAAGAAAGCTGATAGAAGGAAAATCAACTCATTTGCAATGTGGTGCTGGAGAAGAGTGCTGAAAATACTATGGACAGCCAAGAAGACAGACAAATGCATCCTAGAATAGATGAAGCCGATACAGTATTATTGATAATGTATCAGTCATCAATGCAGCTGAGTGCAATAGTATGTGTTAAAATACACTTTGAAAAATTAAGTCACCATGTTGATCATGTGTACCAATCAATGCTCCTGAGAATGGAAAAGTCATATTCAGTGCTGATTCCTAGTCTCTGCCACTCTTTGGAATATGACATCATATCAAGCAAAGGATATAATAAGAATGTGTGATGAAACCTGTACTATGGCTGTCAACTCTGGTTGTATCCCAAAAACATACTACTCCCTTGAAATCATAGCTCTACCTCAATGATCCTAAAAGGACAAAGGAAAAATTAGTAAAGTAGAAATTTATTTAAGCCACAATATACCAGCAGATACCAATAGATTGGAAATAATAAATATACATCCCCACCCACAAAAACGGAGACACAAAAGACCACAGAAACTATAGGACCATAGTACTAATCTACCATGCAAGTAAAATTATGCTCAAAATTCTGCAACATAAACTCCAACCACACACAGGGGTGAAATCTCAAAGGTAAAAGCTGAGTTCAGGAAAGGAAGAGGCACTAGGGACCACATTGCAAACATATGGTGGCTAATGGAGCATACCAGGGAATTCCAAAAGAAAGCCAGTATGTGCTTTATAGACTATAACAAAGCTTTTGACTGCATAGATCATGAAAGACTATGGAACACCCTTAAAGACATGAGGGTGTCAAAACATCTGAAAGTCCTGAAAATGAATCTATACTTACGACAAAAGGCCATGGGCAGAATAGAAACAGAGAAACAGAATACCAATTGACAAAGGGATCATGAATAGTTTACAGCCAATTAGGTGACAGGCTGCAGTGGATGGACAGTATTGTTCTTAGGTTATGCTTTAATAAAAACCTGGCCCTTAATAGCATTAAAAGAAGCTAAGACATCATGACAATTTATGGTATCTTCTTAGATTTTATACATGCCAATAAGATTTACAGATGAAGTTATATAAATTAGATCACTACATTAGTAAATAGTAGAGACATTGAACTCTTGCAATGAGTTCTGATTTGAGCTAGAAACTTGGCAAGTAGAAGAATTAGCACATTTTACATACTATTTGAGAGTCAGTGTGGTGTTGTGGTTTAAGTGCTGGACTAGGCCATTGGGAGACCAGGGTTCAAATCCCCACTTGGCCATGCAAACCCACTGGGTGACACTGGAAAGGCTACAATCTCTCAGCCTCAGAGGAAGGCAAAGGCAAACCTCCTCTCAACAAAGTCTGGACCCAGAACTAGACCCAGAACTGGGCCAAGTATTCCAAGTGAGGCTTGACCAAAGCAAAATAGAGTGATACCCTGACCAAGCAGAGTACCACTCTATTCTACTTTGGTCAGGCCTCACCCAGAATATTGTGTTCAGTTCTAGGCACCACAATTCAAAAAGCAAGTTGAGAAACTGGAGTGTGTCCAGAGAAGGGCAACCAAAATGGTGAAGGGTAAAACCATGCCCTATGAAGACAGACTTAGAAAGATGAATATGTTTAGCCTGGAGAAGAGAAGGTTAAGAGGTGATATGATAGACCTGTTTAAATATTTGAAGGAGTGTCATATTGACAATGGAGGAAGTTTGTTTTCTGCAGCTCCAGAAACTAGGACATGGAGCAATGGATTCAAATTAGAAGAAAAGAGATTCCAATTCAACATTAGGAAAAAAATTTCCTGGCAATAAGAACTGTTTGACAGTGGAACACACTTCCTAAGTTGTGGGGTGGATTCTCCTTATAATGTAGAATGTAGAATGGTGGAGTCTCCTTCTTTGGATGTTTTTAAACAGATGCTGGATGGCCATCTATCAGGGGTGCTTTGATTGTGAGTTCCTGCATAGCAGAGGGTTGTACTAGTTGGTTCTTGTGGTCTCTTCCAACTCGATGATTCTATGATGCTATGAAAGCTGCTGAGAATACACACACAGACACACGCACACTATTTTTGCTGATTTTATTACTGATTTTATCATAATAATTTTTCATTTTGTGCTGATTTCATTTTTGTTCTAATCATTGTGCACTGTTTTATCCTCTGCTGTTGCTTGTTTGGAGCTGTGTTTGGTAAATATAAATATAGAAAAGGAAATGGAATAATAATACAAAATATTAAGCTTATTCTGCTTACACATTATCTTGTCTAGTGCAATGTCACTGAAGAAACAAATACTCCCCAACACTCTAATCTAAAATGACCTTGGCAAACATACCAAATACTGGTAGGCAAGAGCTAAAGTGAAAGATGGGAATGTATATCAGAGGTTGAGCTGGCTGTTCTGCCTGTGTACTCTAGCATCAATAACTACAGTTCAGGCTTTCCAACTCAGCTTCTATGGGCAATAAGGTTATTCAGCCATTGAGCAGATTTTGGCTGATGTGGATGGGATTTTGATACTCTTTAGCATTGCAAAGGATTTGGGAAGCTTCCTAATTAGCCAGCTGAAGAATTGTCTTGTAGAATGAAAATGTCAGCAAGCATCATGCCTTCTCCTCTTCCAATTCCATCATTTATAATTAGGAGAAATTTGTGTGAAATCATGAAGAGACAGCTTACATGTGTGAGTGTATGAGCCATTGCAAGCAGAGACTTAATTTCCCCTATTGCTACCGGAAGTACAGTGTTTGTCATCTCTGTTCATACACAATTCTCTTAACATGTTAATCATGAAATATTAACATTGGCAGGGACTCGTTGCAACTGCAGCATCTTCATGGCAAAGGCTTCAGATGGGTTTCAAGGGATAGAGAACATCATCTCCACATACCCATAGAGAGCCCTAAAGGCACAGTGGGTAATGCCTGTACGGTAGCCACTCACTGACAAAAACCATTAGGTTGCGAGTTCAGTACCAGCTAGGGGCTCAAACTTGACTCAGGCTTGCATCCTTCTGGGGTCACTAAAATGAGTACCCAGAATGTTGGGGGCAATTAGCTTACACTTTGTAAACCACCTAGGGAGTGCTTAAGTGCACTGATGAGTGGTATAGAAATGTACTTGCTATTGCTATTGCTATATGCTTAACTACCTCACCATCACTACCACCAAGAAGCATGGATCTCTTCCTGTGGGCAACACCCCAGTGCTAGCATCATTTGGGCAGAAATCTCTCCCAGCATTATTAATGATGCCAATCCCATGGGTCTCCAAAGGGCCTTTCTCCCAACCTTCTCCTCAACCATCAGTATGAAACATCTTGGGACAAAAGAAAGATGTACCTCTAGCTGGTCCATTGTTGGAGCTTCCTCAATCAGTTCCTCAAAGGCAATCCATAAGTTGCTCCCTGGCTGGCCTGCATCCAGAAGGCCAACCCAAGACTCCCCGGCTTAATTTGCAAAGCTTAATTGAGGGTTTAAATCCCAAGACATCCCCAAGGCAAATCTCTTTCTCTTCAGGTTTAGTTGCTAGACCTAAAAGTCAGTTCCAGAGACTTACCTTCACCCTTTAGGAGGATGCTGAGGTGTTCACCTGAACCCCTATCTTCCCCCTGCCTATGTGTGGGACATGTTTATGACCACACCCCAGGCCATTTGTCAAAGTGGCCAACTAACAGTGTTGTGTAGCCAAGAAACCCTTTGAAAGGGGAGAAAATTCCTACCCAGCCTCAAAGTGACTGATGTCGAGGCGGAGGGTGAGCCAGGATTGAGACAGACTGAGAGGGGGCCAGGCCTGTCTGCATCAAGCAGATTAAGCCCCCTCCTGCCTCCCAATGGCCTCTGGGGCACACCATTTATTTTTAAAATGCTGGTCTCTCCACTGAGAGGCCAGCAAAGACCCCTCCACACACCACAAGGGTGGGGAGAAGCGTTTTCCCAAATTCTTTTTAAGCATCAGGGAAAACTGCCTTCTGAGAACAATTATATTTGCCCACATTTGCAGATGGGTCTTTCCTTTCACTGAATTGATGACGACATATTTTTCAGCTTTGCTAAATAGAGGACTATATCTCTTTTCATTTCTCTGAGATGCTGACACATTCTGTCACAACATAACATTAGTAAATGGGGAAGTGACAGCACCCTGGCAAAATTTTAAAGAGATAAACATCTATTTTTGTTTAAACAGGTACTAAAAATCAGATATGAGCTCTCCCTGCTGAAAGCATTTGGAATACATGAGTGGTTTAAAAGGATAATTGCAGACACATCAGTGTTTCTAGCTGTTTAAATAGAGTTTCCCATATTTTGATGTTCAAAAAAAGTTAGGAAATAAAGTGCAACAAAAAAAAAATCAATAAGAATTTTGTAAAACAATGGAGAAGAGAAGTGCAAAGCCCATTAGGAGATAAATAAATTTTGGGAGTTAATGTTGATTCATGATATTTCATGCTATGCAGAATTTTACTTTTGCACCAGAAAACTGTAGTTTGAAAAACTGAGAAACAGTGCATGTGTGTATATATATGAAATGAAATGAAACATGAAAGAAGACTACATGTGATATGATAGGTATGTGACATAGTGGGTATACTGGAAGAACCAGTATAAGTTAAGTGATTAGCTTCTTGTGCTGGGACTTGAGAGATTCCTCGCTGAATCATGAAATTCACTAGGTGATTTGGGGCAAGCCACTCTCAGCCTGACCTACCTCACAAGGTTACTGTGTTGATACGTAGGAAAAAGATGCATGCTTGATACTATAAGCTCAAAGAAGGAAAAGTGGGGTATAAATGTAACTAGCTAGCTGGCCCACTAACTGTTAGAAATTTAATAGAAAATGGGAAGCAAGCAGGTGCATTTAATAAATTTAATAAATTACTGATCAGTTTTAATAATCCTATAAAATGTTATAAAAATTTTCTTACATTTGCTTCACTGTGGGAGGGAGTAGAACAGGAGGAAGTGCTTATTCCTGTGATCCTTAGGATATTAAGAGGTGTGTTTTGTTATTGCTTACACTTTTACACATTTCACTGGGTGTTCCTTAGGATCACTAGTGTAAGCAATCCGGGTGAATTGCTCTGTAGCCATCAGAATAATTAAGGACCTGATGTAATGCCTGCTTGCAAACAAATCTGTATGTGAAGGACAAATTTACTGCATTATTAAGGATTCGATTGGGAGTCACTAGAGAACATTTGATTCGATACCCTAATCATTTGTGCTGGCACATTTGTATACATCTGTAGAACAAGATTATACCCTGTGCAGCTCCACTGACATGGAATTCTGTTTTATGAACATCTAGGAAATATGCGGTTATAGCTGTACATGCCTGGAAGTGGTCTTCAAAACATAACCATACATTCTGTGCAACAGTGGAAAACGGAAGGACTGACCCTGATATTCTGGGAGCTACTCCTTAAGATGCTTTAAGGGCTTTTTTCCCCCAATAGCACCCTGAACTGAGATACAAAAGCAATCATGTGAGAACAGGGTGTCTGACTATTCTGTGCCTAGGTGTGGACCTAATTGTCACTTAAACGACTCTGAGAAGAGCTTAGGAAAGCCACTTTTTTGAATACAGCTTCCAGAATCCCATGCTGGGAATATAGTCCAAAAAAGGAACTATAACAAGTAGCTATGGATTAAACACTCAACTATTTTAAAGTTTGATTAGACGTCCAACTAGGAACTAACTTCCTAATTTAACTTTATCTAATTTGGGTTGACTTGAGCCCCTGGACTACATAACCCCCCCCCCCTTTCTAACACTACAGTAGCATAGTTTTTTGGGGGGGAGGGAAGGTCTGAATTAGTGGATAATAAGTGTCACAATGGTGTTTATAATTTTTCTTGTTGTCGAAGCTGCCTTACACCAGAAGCCCTTAAAAGCAACTCTTCAGCATTAGTACAATCTTGCAGGTGGGTGGCTGAGGCAGGGAGAGAACTGCTGTGGGGTTTCTATCACCAATTAGTATTGGTTTGTAGCATTGTGTTTGAGCTACAAACTTCACAGCTCACAATCATCTGTACCATGGATTCAAGGAAAACAACACTTGTCTCGTCCTCATCTTACAGGGTGTCTTTTAAAACAAGACTCTTATCACGACCTCTTGTTGGTTACTTTAAGCATTGTGTTTCGAGTCAGTACTACTAGAATCCAAATAGTTACTAAAAAGCCAAACTTGCATTTAAATAGTCTGTATCACTCGTTCCCATCAGTGTTTCCAACTTAACAATAGGCAGCTCTCCTGTAAGCATCTGCACTGTCAGTAATTCCATTAACAAAGAAGCCACTTTATTATCAACATACTGTAGATTCATTTTAATGTGTCATTTGCACTTCAAAGTCACATAACTTTTATTATGGTAAATCAATTAAAACTATTTCTCATGATAATTTATCTTCTACTGAGTTTATCATCTCGGAGAACGCAATATTTCCCAATTTAACTTCTAAGACAAAAGTGATGTAATTTGAATGCCTTTTACTGAGCTTATTAAGCATAAAGATCACAGAAATTTCAAACCCTGAAAGATAACTGTTTCATCTATGTGATAAAGTGGAAGTCACTTTGGGTTTTGGTTTGGATGATTTTTTTTTTTAAAAAAATGTAAAACAGGAGAGGTAGTATAACACAGTATGATAATTAGCAAGATAACCTCATTTACTGATTTGGTGTATCTCTTTTAAAAATACTTGTATGTTTACAGATATATAAGATATTTGGATTGATAAAAGTGTAGAGAGACAGCCGGTAATGCTGTTCTGTATTGAATAAAAACAGGCATATACTGGATAAAACCTAAACCTGCTGAATAAAAATCAAAGCTCCACCCAAATATTAGAAATATTAGGGGTTTTTTTTAATTACAATTTTCAGAATCTCCCAGCCCTCATGAAAGAAAAAAAGGGGAAAAAAGAATGTGGCAGCAGCTTTAAGGCTGTTTTTATATTTACCATGAGTTTTCATGGCTATAAAAGTACATCTTCAGATACTACCAACAGTTTTCTTTTAGAAACAAGCCATGAAAGAAATACCCTCCTTATTCTTTGTTTATAGCAGGATCATTTCTTCTCTATATCTTTTAGCCAAGGCCATACTATAGGGACAAACAGAAATTCCATTGGGAATCTTGATCAAATTTGCACTTTTACACCTCCAGGACTTGTGGTGAGAAAATGCACACATTACCTTGACATTCACATATTTGCAAGGCTTACAGGGAGTTTCCGAGAAATAAAGTTTAAAAAGAGAATAGCTAACATATATACGAATGAAAGAAATGTGGGGAGACACACTTTAGTCAATTGGGGAAAGTTGGACAAATCAGAAAAAAAAAATGCAGACAAATGAACTGGTTTTAGAGTAAAACAAGCCTGAACTCTCACTAGAGGTGAAGGCAACCAAACTGAGGCTGTCACACTTTGAACATATGTTGAGATCATATGACTGATTTAAAAAAAAGTGTTTGGTAAAGAGGAAGGCAATTGGAATAGAGAGAGATTTCACTATAGATGGATTAGCTCAATTGAGGGAGCCACAGCCCTGAGACTACAAGACATGAGGAGAACAGTTGATGGGAAAGGCCCTTGGATATCTATTATTTATAAGACCACTTTAAGTTGCAGTTGACTTGAAATGTTCTGTATGAAACAAAGGACAAGACATTGTTGTGCATATAGAAACAATCTGCAGTGGCAAATGAATTTTACTTCTACAGTGGTATTTAAATATGGTACCACATCTGAGAACAGAAAACAACTTTAGAAAGTGCATCTCTGGTCCAAAACACACTGCAGAAATAATCCATTTTGCAGATGCTTTAACTCCCCCTGGCTCAGTGCTAGGGAATCCTGGGAACTGTAATTTACTCTGTAATGTTTGACAGAGAAAGAAAATATTTCACACAACTACATTTCCCAAGGTCCCTTATCACTGAGCCAGGCGGTTAACGCCGTCTCAAACTGGATCATTTCTGCAGTGTGTTTTAGACTTCTGTGCCCCAACAGAAGGCAATGTCAATGGCTGAGGAATCAGGGAAAAGGGACAGCAGATTTGCTACAGCTATTCCCCAGAACCTGCTGTCTGCAGAATTGCTAGATGAGCAGCAAAGGATGGAGGATTCAAAATTTAACTTTTTAAATATTCTGAAGGAAAAATGCAATTTTCTCATCTCCATCTATCTTGCACCCAACTCCCCAAATTCCAGGCAGCTCCCTCCTATTACTTCCACTATGTAGTATGTATTTTCTTCCCTATCTCTTGTCTATCTGGCTGTCTGTTTGCAAGCTCCAATGTTGCTCATATCTTTCATAACTGAAGACTGAGGGGAAAGAGGAACAATATGAGTGGCATCTACTTCTTATTTGTTTGTTTTTAAAAGTGAAAATAAAATATGAATTTCTTGTTCTGTTGTGCACATGTACTCACAAACAAGGACTCAACCCCCACTTAAGTCTTTTTCTAACTGCACTCCTCTCAAACCCTAGGTTAACTGAACTCCTCACTGAAACTGAACTGCCAGCTATCGTTCACTTTCAATAGTTGGCTGTTCAGTTTCAGTGGGGATTTCTACCCCCTTCTTCTGACCCCTCTTATTCCGCTTCTTCAGAACACCCCACTCTTATATCTAATATTTTCCTGTCCTGCAGGTTCACAACAGGCTATAGAAGAAATTTAACATCACTGAAGAGCAGCATCCCATTGCATGATCTGGAGAAAAAAGATGCCGGCTGGAAAACTGGAAGGAGAAGGGAAATTTTCAGGTCAAAATAAAACAATAAAATTTTAAAAAAAATTGAAATGTGGGAATGCCAACTGACTGAGGTGATGCTTACTTAACTTACATGGAGTCGAAGGCTTTCATGGCCGGCATCCATAGTTTTTTGTGGAGCTTTCGGGCTATGTGGCCATGTTCTAGAAGAGTTCCTTTCTGACATTTCGCCAGCATTTTTCTGAAGATGCCAGCCACAGATGCTGGCGAAACGTCAGAAAGGAACTCTTCTAGAACATGGCCACATAGCCCAAAAGCTCTACAAAAAAACTTAGCCTATTTTTGCTCTTGCTTACTCTTCATATAAGCAGGAGGAGTGGTTTTGCCCTGTTCCTGGCAGCTTATCAAGGTACATACAACTTCAGGACTAGTTCAACTTTAGACAGAATGAGAGAGCCACTGCAGGCAGCAGGATCTGTTTCCTGAGAGGACAGCAAACTGCTAGTCATTTAATTGGTCATTTTAATATTTTCATTACAGGGAGTTGTGGGATTTATTGGCCTGGCTTTGAGCAACACAGGTGAGTTGGGGCAGTGGTTGGGGCCAACCCTGTCAAGAAGAACCTCTTAGAATGATGGCAGCTCAACCAATAGAAATCAGTGGCCCTTTTGACTGGCCAGACTCTTTGTGACAGCACCAACAGGCAGGTCACTCAGCCAATCCCATGACTCAAAATTCCAACAGTTCTTTAGAACATTGGCTTTAAAAAAATGTTCAGGGATCTGTTTTCTTTAGCTTTGTCAGATGACATTCAGTCCAATATAAGTTCCAGTACCCACGTTCATTAATAATTCCCCTGTCACAGAAATAAGATAATACGAGTGATATAGCAAAATGACACATATAAATAGTGTTATATCTGGATATACAAGAGAACACTTGCTGCATCAAGTTATATGTGATATGAGAAAACAGGTAGAACGGCAAAAGGTCACTTTTTGTGGCAAATAAGGAATAATTAGATCAAGACTACAGTTCAGCTTTGTTCCGCAAGACTGGCATAATTGAGAGAAAAAAGAATCTAGGGAGATAACACACTGTATATTTAGAAGTTTAAAAAACATGAAGTCTGTACACAGCCTAAGTATCTGTGATATCACTGCCTGAACTGATTATTAAAATGTTATGGAAATGCATCTCTTTGATGGTTGTCAGCAGCTGGAGTACACTGACAGAATGACACTAAAGAATTCTAGTTTTGTATTATTATTTTCCCAGAGTATTGATTTTTTTACTCTTTACCCCCACTCTGCTCCATAATGCTTCTGAACTATATGTTGGATGTGATTCTTTATGTTTCATTTGCCATGCTGCCTGGTGTCTCTAATGCAGTCCTGGAGAGCTTTTGTGTTATATTGTGTTATGCTGAAGCCTATGTAAATAAGGGGCTGTTTATTAGGTTTCAATATATGGTAGTCTTAAATCAGTGGAAGCTCATCATAAATATGAAACCAGAACATTCCTTTTTGTAAACACATCTGCAAGCCTGACTGCCTCTCACTAAGCATTTTATAGGTTCATTACATGACTTGGCTCACATTGGAGTCACCTCAAATTTTATTTTCTCGCTCATCTTCCCCCTCCATCTATCACACCAATAACTTGAGCTTTTTTTAAAGAGGGGTTTTTTTTGGGGGGGAAATGTCTCCTTTGTCTATCTACAGTCCACATAATCATGTATAAATATGGGTCACCTTGTGTTCCTCCTAAATGTTCATTGACATGCTCAGGTGTCGTAGTTGTTCTTGTTGTTGTTGGAGTAGGAGTGGGCCAACAGAGACACTAGTAAGAAAAATGGTTTACTAATAGAGAGAGGAAAATAAAAATGCTTCCATAACCTACAACATTTCACACATGAAAACCAGGGCATGTGGTCAAATAAGATCAGACTGTGGTCAAGATTACAAAAGGTATTGAAGGGGAAGAATACACAAGCTAGGAAAGGTTGCAGTAGTTTGTCTTTGCCTGAGACTGCTGGGAAGGGCAAGATTCTCCCTGATCTTCTCTCCCCTGCTGAGTTAATTGAGGGCAAACTATCTGTTCACTTTGAACTCAGTTTGTGGCAACTGAAGTAAAAGGAGCACAAAGGGGGAAAGTGTGAGGAAGGGTGAAAAACTGGGATATTTTAAAAGCAACCAAAACCAAAACCAAAATGAATGACAGAGGACTATTCTGCCAAATCAGGACAGTTGGAAAGCATGTGTCTGCATTAACAGAAAATTGGTTCTTAGTTGTGGTGATCTTAGATGCAGCAAGTGGTCTGCAGTAAATAACCCATGCCCATTGGAGCATTATTAACTGGACCTGTAGGCACTTGTCTTCTGAATTCCTTCATCTGAAGGAAAATCCATATGCAGAGAACAGATTCTGTACACACAGTATGTGCATCTGTCTTGGTCTTCCTCTAGATATGTTGAACAGACCAAATCCATCTACTAATAACAGATTCATCTATGGATGCAAATTCAATAAAGAAATTTATTGAGCCTTAATTAATAGAAGTCAAAAGCTGGAATGGGAAGAGTCAATAGAAGGAGGGATGACAAACAGTAGGCTTTTTAGCCCCCTACTAGGTATAATAAAACTAGCCAAAACTGAATTGCTATCTGGATAATCCCAATTAGATCAATGCACTGAATCAGCAGCTGAGTAGCAAGCCAACATGTATGTAGATCCTATCGTTTCAACGGGTCTACTCCAGCTGGGAATAGCAACCAGATTTAGGCCTAAATTTTTACTGTTCAAAACAACTGATGAACTGCCACTGCAGCAGACATAATTTCTTAAATTGATTTTATAGAGAAAAAATAGAAAAGGAGGACAACATTGCCATTAATATCATATTAAGTACTCTAAAATCATTGCCCTTTTCTGCAAGGCCACTTACAAGCTGGAAAGATCCAGCAATTTCTCTGCCTAGTGGGGAATTAACTGAAGTCAAATTAGTTAATGTTATGCTATTGAATGGATGATTGGTGAGTAGATTCTGTCATGGACAAGATCCCATCATTAAGTAGCCACAGCACACACTTCTCCATTTTAAAATTCTCCTGTAAAATAACTAAATTTTGTATTATCCAGAGCGGATAAAAAATAATGGCTTATACTATTACTCAAGCAGCCACCAAGTTGAAGAAAATTCTGTGTACTTTTGTCAATACCCAAATAAGTCTTGTTAACAAGCTATCCATGAACCTATGGATGTACATTATAGGTAACTACTAGTAATAAATAACAATAACATTTCTATGTATCATATAATTCACTTAATGTTGCTAAGATGTTAATCGCAATTTATCTCCAGCCAATAATGTCAGTAACCTCAGTTTTGAGCCACAGTTGGAAAGATTCTAGATTTTAAAGCTATAATAAATAGTTTCTTGGACAGCTCTATGGAAAATTTTTAATTCATCAACATGAATAGTGTTGTAAAAAGTCAATACCCTTAAGATCAATCATGTCATATTTATTGTTAAGGCAGATGCAGTACTGTCAGCATGTTTGGGTGGGGGTGAGTTGGTGGACAATTAATTTGCTTAACTCTGTAAACCCTACAGTAATAATTATTTATTAAATGTTTATTTCAGGTGGAAATTAGAGGTTAAGAAACCAGAAAAGCCAAAGATGCAGGATCCTTGAGGGCTTTGTCTTTAAATTTAAACTTTGCTTATCAGCCTATTGAAATGCATATCATTTCCGAGGGCTCTAGGGAATAGCAGGAAATTCATACATATTTAATATTAGTCAAATCATCCTATGCAGTAACCTTGCTGAAACAATAGTTATGCAGACTATTTATGCAAATATTAATTAAGATTTAAATGTTGTTATTTATTACATCATGTGGGAGATAAATTTTGGGGTGATTTGATTAACTACTTGAAGTTACCAAAGGAGCTAGTTTGTTTTTCTGCGCCGTGCATGGATTGCATAAAGTAAGGCTAAGTTTGTTATGAACTGCATTAAAATGGTTATTGCTGACCAACCATGAGAATAAAGGGATCAGACACAACGCTTGTGTTGCATAAAGGCCACTTTATTTAACTATTCATCTGCTTCACCTTTAAATTCTGAGAGGTGCCAATGGAGGCAGCAATCTAGTGTGGGAACTGCTGAGGCAGGTGGTCTCGCCTAGACCTCTTCCCCAGCTTCCTCTAGTAAAAAATCCTTTATCCTGAGAACAACCCTGAGACTGCTAATTTGCTTTGGATAGCATAATCCTTTAGTGTGAAAATGAAGAACAGCCTGGCTACAATGCTGATGCTCCAGGAAAGAATAATAAAAAATAATAATCTGTCACTGCCCAATTGGAAACTGCTTCTCAACAACTTGTGCTTCTGTCTCCTTTCTGATACTTAAGGATAGTTAATTTGGGTCTTTACATGATTTCGCTTCAGCATCTATCTAATTATACTGTCCAAGTAATGTGTTTAAAAATTAATTTCAATTATTTACAAATTTTGTAGACACAAGTTTTAAAAAATGTAATTAGAAGTTAAGGTCTGAATACTGTATGTAAGCATGCTAAAAAATGAAAAAAGCAATAGAGCATCATCAGGTCATACAGAGGCATAAGAAGAAGATGCTCTTGTATAGTCTTTGGCTGCATTCACATTGCAGAAATAATTCAGTTTAACATCACTTTAACTGGCATTGCTCAGTTGTATGGAATTCTGGAAACTGCAGTTTGTTGCGTGTCAGCAGAGCTCTCTGACAGAGAAAGCTAAATGTCCACAAAAACTACAGTTTCCAGAATTCCATTGAGCCATGGCAGTTAAAATGGTGTCAAACCAGATTATTTCTGCCATGCAGACGCAGTCCTAGAGAATGTGATGGGATATTGAGAAGTAGGAGGGAGAAAGTGTTTCAGTTACATGTGAGGTTTATCACACTAGAGGGCAAACAGGATTTAAACAGGAATTAAACAGGAATTAAACAGGAAATGCCTTATGTTTAACATAGGGCATTTAACATGCCTTATGTTTAACATAGGGCATTTCCTGTTTAATTCCTGTTTAATTCCTGTTTAAATCCTGTTTGCCCTCTAGTGTGATAAATCAGCTGGGCCTACATTTCTAGTAAGGAGACCTGAGTCAAGGATGGTTGTCTAGATATCTCAGATAAAAATGTGTTCCCTTCGGAACACATGCAAAAAGCAAGGGTAGACAAAGGCTGCGTTTGTACTGCAGAAACAGTTTGATACCACTTTAACTGCCATGGCTCAATGCTATGGAATTATGGGAGTTGTAGCTTGTTGTTGTTTGTTGTGGCACCAAAACTCTTGGAAAGAAAACTATATGTCTCACAAAACAAAAGTTCCCAGAATTCCATTGCACTGTGCCAAGGCAGTTAAAGTGGATTATTTCTATAATGTGAAAGCAGCCAATATTTTATGTGATGGAACCCCAATCCAGGCTGGGCCCTAGGGCTCTCACTTAGCCCTTTTAACTTCAAAATCTCTCCCTGGATTTGGTCCTCTGGCTCAAGGTACCTGATATTCTGGCTGTGGTGATCAGTGGATTTAATGTGGTAGAACATAACTAGGCTTCCTTTTCAGGTCTTAAATGTAACAGACATAGTCGTAGAAAATGAACACCCCCCCCCCGAAACCCAGTAAACCTCCTCTGAACAAATTGTGCAAAGGAATCATCTGATACATTTGTCTCAATACAAGTTGGAAACAACTTGAAGTCACCCAACAACAACAAATACTTATTCTACAACAAATATCAAACATGAACATACGAACTCCGTCCACACACCCAGCTCCCAAAAATGCTATTCAGATTTTATCCATATCCTGCCTCCTCTTTCTGATTGCTCTCGATTTTATCCATACCTTGTTTCTGATTGCTCTGACTTGATCCTGTTCCTCTTTATCTCGTTAACAGCTTCTCGGTTACTGTATATCACCTCTTCAGAACATTCTGAAGGTTGACCCTAAACAGGCTTGTCCATCTCCTCACTTCACAGGAGGGTATATAATGATTTTGTGAACCTTGCACAAACAGAAGTGAACGTTGGGATGGGCATATGGGAGACACATACGTTTTCCAATAATAAAGGCTCATCATACTGCTGCCATCACATGCACTTTCACCTGCCTGAGAGTCAGAGGAGACAGAAGATTATGGATGTATACACAGTGACCTGAGCTGCCTCTAATGGATTAATTTGTGGATTGGAACTTCATTATCTACCACTTTTCCTTTTTCAGAAATGCTTCAGTACAGTGCTAAACTCAAAAGTATCCAAATAAATGTTAAAATACAGTGCACCCACATCATACACAGGTGCGCCATATGTGGCTTTCAGCTTATGTTGAAAGCCGTGCACTGGAAGAGGGAATGATACACATGGCCATGGCGCAAGTAGTGCACCATGCTGCAGGCATGAGCCCCATTCTTTTAAATGGGGCTCCACCATATACCATATTTCCCTTACATGGGAGGGGAGGGTCTAGAATGGATACCCCATGAAAGGGAAGGGCGCACTGTACATATTTTGGGGAAAAGTACACTTAGAAATACTTATTTTCAGAGTAAATACATTTTAAGATTGGTATTTTAATAGAATGTTTCATGTGGATTAAATGAAATTAGTAATTGCATGTTAATGCAGAAATAAGATGAGAATGATTTTATGGAGGACAGATGCTACTAACTGCTGATTCATGATAATGCTTAGGACCCATAGTTCCCCCTCCACCTTCAATTCTCTTTTAATGTACATGTAACCATCCTTTCCCCCTTTACATTTTTTGTCAACTCTCCTTTTTTTAAACATTAAATTAAAACTATTCTTTCTGATCTTGCTACTTCTGAACCTTCTGTTACCAGCCTCACAAAGGTCTACCTCTTCTGCTTCCACAACCATATAAGGTGAACAATCCAAACTGCTGCTGTCTCCAAATTCTTTTCCTTCTCTCTTGATCCTGTTCCTTCTCATTTCTTATCATGGTTGCTCCTGCTATTCTCTGCAACATTATTTTCCTTCTGTTCTTCATTTAAACATGCAATCTTTCTGATTTTTTTTAAAAGCTTCCTTTGATTTAACTTTCCCTTTTAACTATCACCTTGCTTCTTTATTTCCATTCCTTTCAAATGCTTTTGAATGTGCTAGTCTATTCACATTACTTTGACTGTCTCACTTGTAGCTCTGTATCGGTTCCCTTTCAATCTGGTTTACCCCTTCAGAATCTACAGAGATAGTTCTCATGAACATCACAGATAACATCTTGATTTTGCCATATCCAAGACCTTGATTCATTTCTTAAATTTTATGTCACCTTTGATATTGTTAGTTATGCTGTACTCCTTTATGGCCTAGGGTTTACTGATTCTTTGTCAGTTGGTTTATAGGCCATTTAACATGATATTTGGAGGTTATACCCTTTCCCACTTTCAGTTGGGGTCCCACAGAGTTCTGCTTCTGGCCATTTTTTGGTTGTTTCTCTTTATATGTTGTCCCTGAGTAATATGGACTTCATTATTATTTTTATGTTGATGATGCACTGCTATGTCTTTCCACTTCATAACTTTCACCTGATGTCCAACATCATATTACAATTTGTCTTTCAACTATTTCACCACGAAAGCTTATTTAATGTTTAATATGGTAAACATTTCCTCTCAGATCTTCTTCCCAATATGCATTCTCCTTTACCACTATTAATGTTCTCCTCCATCATGAGGAGGAAGAATATAACCTTCCGGTAGCTAACAGCCAGTGGTTTGAGTGTTGGCCTATGACTCTGGAGACCTGGATTCAAACCCTGCTCAGCTGTGAAAACCATTGGGTGACCCTGGGCAAGTCACTTTCTCTTAGCCGCAGAAGATGGCAGTGGCAAACCCCCTTTGAGGAAACTTGCCAAGAAAACCCCAAGAAAACACCTTAGGGTTGCCATAAGTCAGAAACAAGTTGAAGGCATAAAACAACAACAGCGAAATCATGCTACTTATTTCTTTGTGGTACTGCCATTATCATTGGAGGTCCACATCTTCTGCAAAAACTGCTTTAACTGCCCTGGCTCAGTGCTAGGGAATTGAGGGAACTGTAGTTTTCTGAGACATTAGTCTTCTCTATCAGTAAACTCTGGTGTCACAGTAAACTACATTTCTCAAGATTCCCTAGAACTGAGCCAGGGTAGTTAAAGTCTCAATTTGGATTATTTCTGCATTGTGTTGTGGATCAAAGTCACCTGTTAAGATTATCTTTTTGACCTGTTGGTTTCATCATGTCACTTCACTTCATTGGCTGCCTATCTTTTAAAGGATCCACTATAAGCTTCTTATTATAACTTTCAAACCCCTGCATGATTTATCTTCCTCACATCTTGCAGGTCTCAGAATCTTCATTCCTTGAAATCCATGTTTCTTGCCTGACTCAGTTTTTTCCTCCTTCACTCAGTCTTTTACTTTCCTTTTACTGCTCTATACTCTTGGAATCACCTCTCCAAATATCTTCAAACATCTTCTTCAATCACTGTTTTGATTTACAATTAAGAAGGAATTTATTTCCTAAAACATTTGGAACTCCCGTATAATATAACCCTTACAATTTGTGTAATTAATGTGTGTGTGTGTGTGTGTGTGTGTGCGCGTGTGTGATTTACGTTAGTTCCTTCCTTCCTTCCTTGAGCCATATTCTTGGCAGGGATGCTTGTTTGCATGCTTTTATTTTTGTAGATATACATTGAAGATCACTAAAACAAACAAACAAACAAACATTTTCCGCCATCAGTCCAGAAACATGTAAAATCTAAGGACACACTTTTTGTTTTGAAGACACCAATATTAATCAATATTCTTCACATCCTGAGTAGGAAACAAGGAAAAAATGATTCCTATGCTTGGACTAGGAAAGATGGGGGGGAATAGAATGAGAACATCATGTCCACAAGACAACACCTTGTCATGTTGATCAATTTTTTAAAAAGATAACCAGGTATCAGCTGCTATGGTCACTATCTTACACATAATCGAATCCCACTGTGAGATTTTGAAGTGAGAAATTTTGTCCCAAATATTATATATATATATATATATATATATATGACTAACATTTTGTCCAGCAGTTAAAATATCATAAGCTAATCTTACAATAGCCTAACTGCTGTTGATTCCCATTTATGGTCTGAAAGGACTGAGTATGTTCCCCAAACCCTTCCTTTTCACCGTGGCAATGTCTGATGTGCTGGATGTGAGATCTGGGAAATGATGTCCACAGCATGCTCCCAGTTGCAGAGTGATGTGGAACAAGCAGTTGTGGCAAGACTCAGAAGGAGGTCACCTTATCTGCCTATTCTTAAAGCATCCCATGAATGGAAGAACACTGCTGATGTCATTTCCCAGGGCTCTGATCTCCAGAACTCTAGCAACATTGTTTGGGGCACTGCCAGTCTGTATTATTGTTATTATTATTATTATTATTATTATTATTATGATGTGGGGGGCATCGGCATCATCATCATCATCATCATCATCATCATCATCATCATCACCATCATCTGCATCAAGTGATGATACAGGATCTCAGACTATATTTGTTATTATTTTTTTTCCCTGAAGTGCAATATTTGAGAAATATGTCTATTGGAACAAGAAAATAGAAAGAGATGTAAACGGAAATAAAAGTGACAGTGAATGAATCTAGAAAGAGAAATTATTAACAGCTCAGATGGAAAAATCAGTAAAAAAAAAAGAAAAGAAAATCCAAAGACAAGAAGAAAGGGTGGGGGGAAAAAGAAAAGAAAAAGTAAACACACAATCAAGGAGAAAACAGAAATAAGAAGGTTGTCTGTATTGGTCTTAAATCTGGTGGCATATTTGCTATTTTAGTGATGAATACTGGGGAGATGCATAAAGCTAAGAATAGGCAAAAGAAATAAGAATGTATATAGATAATTGTGATATATTTTTATGGAAAATAAAGATAATAATAATAATAATAATAATAATAATAAGAAGAAGAAGAAGAAGAAGAAGAAGAAGGAGAAAATAATGGATAAATGAATAATAACAACCAAGAAACCTTAATAGCAGCATGCTGGGTGCAGGCAAACATTAATGTTTGGGTGCATGCAAACATTAATACCACTATATGTTGTTGTTGTTGTTGTTGTTGTTGTTTTTAGGTCAATTTTATGTAAAGATTTCAGTTGTTTGAACTGATTAAAAAATGACATCAGGAATGCCATGTCTAATTTCAGTTGTCAAAGTTTCTCAGCAATGTATTAAGGACTGATCTTGATTGTAAGTTTAAATTAAAACTTTTTTTTCCTCGTAAAGCATAGGTTGTAGTTATGCTTTTTTTTTTTTTAAATAGGACCACTATGTAACACACCTGGACACTTTGTGAACCTTGAAGCCAAATGCAAAACACCAGTGATAATGCTGTATCAAGCATCAATCATTTAACAATCCTCTTATTTCTTTTCTTTTTCAAAAAACAGTATCAAGCAGCTAACAAAACTAGGAAATTTGGACTTCTTGTAGGATATGTTAAAAGTTATATAAATAATCTCTAATGACCACAGGTGATTTGCATAACTTCAATGAAAGCAATGAAGACATTGAAATAGTCAACAATTTCCTATGCCTTAGCTCAGTCATTAATCAAAATGGAGACAGCAGTAAAGAAATGAGAAGAGTAAGACATGGACGGGCAGCCATGAAGGCACTAGATAAGATTCTCAAGTGTAAAGATATATAATTGAATACTAAAGTCAGGATTGTCCATACCATTGTATTTCCAATTTCTATGAATTTCTATGAAAGCTGGACAGGGAAGATAGCTGACAGGAAGAGAATCAACACATTTGAAATGTGATGTGAGATGAGAGTTCTGAGGATTCCATGGATTTTTCATGGGTTAAAAGACAATTGCTTTTGACTATCAGAGACAGTACATTTAGTTTCACGTGGCCTAAAAAAATGTCACCTTTTCCTCTGTATGCTACTTTTTGGACAAATGAGCCTTAGATGACTTTTTTTCCTTACTATGTTCACTGTTAGCTTTATGTCCTTTCAGCAGCTTGAAAAGTGATATTCCAATTTTATAATTTTAATTTTGGCCCCTTTTTTGATACTACAGTTGTGTCCTTGTGTGTTCTCAATATGTCACTGGGGTGATACAGAACTGGCAGTTTGGTGTGCTGATGTACACACTTGCTAGTCATATTGGTAAAGGTTTTCTAACACTCCCTTCGGAATCGCATCACATTCAACAACAATTATGCCAAAGTACATGACCCCCTGACATAGTTGCAAAAATGGCATGCAGCTGTCTCTGAAGTACAGAAGTTGCAGAGGCCAGTTTAAATGGCACACTTTTAAACTAAAATACTCCATCTGGCATAATAAAAATCATACATTTATGAGAATCTGTAACTAAGGGAATCTGATGATGAGCTGAAGACATGACCAGTGCTATAGTGATGGAGACTGCTTTCAGGTTAAACAATATTTTTTCTGATGTTAGGTATGGTCACTAATCATTTTGTCAATGATGATAACAAAATCACAAGTAGCACTGAGGACACATGACATACTCTCTTGGCAGCTGAACACTTTAATAAAATTAAACCCTTGATGAATCACATTAACAGGAGGATTAGAGTGATCATCCAATGTATGTAGAGCCAATTCACAGAGAATTCCATCCTGGGTCACAGCAGTAAAAGATATAGATGATTATAGATCATCTGACCCCAAGCACTGATACCTTCTGTTCAGCTGCATCATTTACAGTGGAATGAAATAAAACAGAGGAAATCCAAGAAGATGCTGCATGGCCAGTTACCTAGAATTAAAAAAAGAGGACATGAATTTGAATACAGCTTATATATATATTCATTTATGTCTGTATGTGCACATTAGAAAGTATACATTGATACACAATGATGTACATTTCGTTAGTCCTGACTGAAAAAGACCTATTGTGTCAGTGGGATTTATCTGCATGTTGACTCACCTTTCAACAAGTAACTGAATGGGTTTATCCTTGTTGCAACCTTACTATTAAAGTCTTACTATAATAGGAACACTTTGTTCCAATGGCCTGTTACCATTCTTAATTTTTATGATTCTGTATCTTTAAATGGGACTTGGAATAGCTAGTACTTGAGAGAGAGGATGTCTTCAAACAAACCCCTTCAAATATAGGAGTGTCCTCTGTAAATTAAGACAAATAGTCAACCCTGATGTCACCGGAGCATGAGGTTGAAATCCACATATAAGACCCACTGAAGTTTGTAGATATTGAAAGGATTGTGCTACATGGAAAGAAATGGACATCTCTGTCTCAGTTTTTTTAATTGATTTTTTTCCAATTCTAAACTGCATTTTCTTCCTGTTCTTGTTTTGTATATGGTTGCAAGATTATTTTTTTTTCCGGCCTGGAAATTTGTACAAATTTTCTATGCGTTTTTTCTAATATGTGGCTTCATATTTTAACCTAATTTATGCAGCTTCTCTATTGAATGATGTGTGTTTCTGTTTTCCCCCTATTGTACACATTTTAATTATGCACTGTTTTGTGGACACTATTTTTCCAAAACACCTGCTTGTTTGGCAAATGAATGAAATCTTGAGGTGAGGTGCATTTCTTCTTATACCTTGGCATCTATGACAGTGGCACTTTTTTATTGTTGTTGTTGTTGTTGTTGAATTTTCAATCCTTGCCAGATCTGCTCAGTAATCCCTTGTGCCTGATGTGAACCATCTCCTTCCCCATTAGCAAACAGACTAGTGTCTATTGAATTCAAGGAATTATTATATAAAACATAGGAGAATCTGCATGTGCAGTTGGCCCTCCATATCCATGGATTCTTTATCCATAGATTCAACCATCCATATCTTGAAAATATTCCACAAAGATTTAAATTGGGGGGAAAAACCCACACAACTTTGATTTTGTCATTTTATATAAGGAACACCATTTTACTATATTATTCTATTGAGGATCGATGAATTTTAATATTTATGGAAGGGGGGGTGAGTGGGTCCTGGAACCAAACTCCAGTGGATACCAAGGACCCACTGTACATTACAGTGTATCTTTGGCTGCATTAATCCTCATTGTGCCATGTAAATATACTTGGGATGCCTTGTTCATGAAAGTTCAAATTTTGGGATTCAGGGAGTCAAGTCAGAGAGGATCTGGAAAATGATCCACATATGGGTCACCTTAGACTTCCTTAATCTGATGTCTTGAGGGTATGCTAGTTTATAAACACCATCATCCCGAAATATCCCAGTGGTCTGGTTGTAAATGGTGGGAGCCACAGTCTAACATAACTGGAAGATGTTAGACTTGATAAGGCTGACCTAGTATTTAGGGCAAACAGATATTTGTTTGTGTGTGTATATGTGTATTGACATGAGTGATGCAACCTTGGTTGGCATATGTGTTATTAATTTCAAAAAGGTCAAGTAATTTTTAAAAGTTCTGCTATCTGTAAACTTAACAGTGAAGGGTACATTTCAGGAGGCATCCAGTGCTGATAAATAGCTAAGGTGAGGTAAAAGAATTACGAAAAGATATTTCTGATATATTTGTTTGCATGTTTGCACTAAACATTCAGAAATGTCTGTGAATGCTCAAAATAGGATAAGCAGCTGATAAAGCCCAACAGGAAGGGGAAAAGCACCACCTATTGGTTAAAACATGCAATGTATCTTATTAACCTTTTAAATTATTAACCCTCACATAAGGCAGAAGTTATAACTTCTACCTCTCAACCTGCTACTAAAAGAACAATGAATTCGTAAATGATTCCAAGATTTAAAATATGGGTTGAAATCAGGTTTTAAAAAAACCCACTCTACTAAGGAACATAATTATTCAGTCAAGGCCCAGGAACCTAATCTCTAAATCAGTTAAAACTGGAACAGTTGGATTTAATATAATTTTTTGGTGGTGACGTAAACACTGGTGTCAATAGAACTAAATCATTATAACACATGTATTAACTGGATTGTGGATTAGCCTGTAAAAAGTGATAAGTCACAAATCACAAAAATTTCATCATGTTTTAATAATACTCCCCCAATGGCACAGTAATATAGTTTGGGGAAAGATTGGACTATGAAATGTTTCAAATTGCAGAATGGTTAATTTTCAGGTTGTAAATTGTATAGCCAATTAAGCCCTGTATAACCATCCTTCTCCTATGCAACTTTCCTCAACCATTAATCCCATTGTTTGTATTTACACTTTCCTGAGAGCCAACCTTGTCAAGCATACTTGAATACGCTTACTTCCAAATATGCAAGAAACTGGTGGTGTATTTCTGATACTATCTGTGGATGAACTAATGCCTTGTGTTATCTTGAAAACAATGGAATCTAATGTGTTTTGTCTGGATTGTGTCTAGGAACATTGTAAGGTCAGCCCTCCTTATCCACAAATATTTTATACATGGATTCAAGCATACATGGCTTGAAAATATTCAGAAAAAGCAAAAATTCCAAATAGAAAACCTTGATTTTCCATTTTATATAAGATACATCATTTTGATATGCCATTGGATTGAATGGGACTAGAGCAACCACAGATTTTGTTATCCACGGGAGGTCCAAGAAGCGGCCTGCAACTGCCCCTTTTTGTGCCAGATCGGGGCCACGGCAACCTTATGCTGCAGTCCCGATCTGGCCTTTGAAGGGCACAAAAAGAAGAAGCACCCTCCAAAGGGCACCATAGCTGTGGTGATGCAGCTGTATGGCACCCCTTCAGTGCTGCGTCATTTGGACTCAGTGCCAGAGGTGTGTCATGATGCTGTGCACCATCTGGAGTGGCACATAGCATTATGGCACCCTGGGGAGCTAGGGAGTGCACTGTCAGGATGCTGCACCCTGACTCTGCTCACAGGCTGGCCTTTCAGGCTGGTCTGTATAGGGCTTTAGTCATTTCATGGGGCTAGTAGTACAAGGATGGATGTCTCGATTCAACTTTATATTATTACACAGAATTAACTGGATTTTATATTACAAAAAAAACAAAAACAACAGTTTGAGAGTGCTCAGTTTGGGGCTAGCATTTATTAGGGCTCACTCCAATCTTAGAAGCACTTGCAGAAATGAAGTTGTTGTATAATGTGGGAGATAGCAGTAGACTAAACAAATTGACAAATCAGAAGATGAACAAGCACCAATCTATACCTGTCCAGCTGAAATGAAAGCAGATTTCTTCTTTGTAAAATATATAAAAAAACAGCTTTATTTAAGAAGACTTGCACACGTACATCTACATGGACTGACAGAGTAGAGAGAGAAGAAAAAAGATACCTGCAGTTTGGACTAATGTAGGGAAAGGACTTGGAAAATTTTAACAAAGAGAAAATTATTTTAAATATATGCTGTGTCTAAACTCCTGGAGCGTAACATGCAAACTAGCAATCAGTGAGTATAGGCATGTGAAGATTGCAAATTCTAAGCCTACTGAAGATGCATTACTCCCTTATATAGAATTCCAAAATAAAATTAAAAAATATTCCAAAATCAAAAATTTCCCACATGTCACCTTTGCTTGCTGATGGCTCAATGTACATAAATGTTGTTTCATGCACACAATTATTAAAGATACTATGTATAAAATTACCTTCAAGCTATGTGCACAAGGAGTATATGAAACATGAATGAATTTAATATTTAGACTTGGTCCCATCTCCAGGATATCTGGAATATATGCCAATATTCCAAAAACAAAAACAAACAAACAAACAAACAAAAACTTCTAAAATCCAAAACACTTCTGGTCCCAAGCATTTTGGATACAGGAGACTCAACTTGCACTGAAGGAGGCATGTACAAAGTGCCTCCTTCTCAGTAGCAGTATTGTACAACCAGAACTTGTTCTGTTGAAGCACTGGGACATTTTGATTATCAAGGATGATGTTATAATCTGCCCTTTCCTTCATGCTTTTCTAACTCCTTTGAATTTAGCTGCAATCCACAAAGTGGTAGGGAAATGAATTTTTCCAGTTATAATAGAGAGTTCTTAGGTAATACTGATGTAACCTGAAGTATGTTGGAGTAGCTTGATCTTTTATAGGCAATCAAGACACAATAGCTTTACAAAACATTTTCTTTTGATAGAGAGAAAAACTGCTAGGACTAGTTTGATAATACATTTTTACAGAGCTGCCGGTATTTTTGGACTATCCTCGGGGACACTATGGGAGCAATATACAAAAATGTATTTCACATTAGAACAACATTCATTAAAAATATTGTGAATGGAAAGCAAAGAGAGCATTGAAAGTGATATTGACTGACTCTAGTCTCTTGATAAATCATGCTGATGTAAGGGAAGTTTTACTAAATATATGTAAGTCTATGAAACATTTGCAGTTTTACTGAACATGTAAAAATGGTTAGGTTCAGTTTAAGAGGATGATTAAACAGAACCACCTTTCTTGCAAACTTGGAGTCCCCAGGCTGCAGTCTAGTTCTGCAACACTAAATCATTTGCAGTCCTTCTTCATGGAACAATACCTCTTTACCAAATCTGTTCACTTTCTAAGATTTTTAAAGAGAAGACAACCTTCGGATGGAGAAGAACAACATTCCCCCCCCCCACTTTAAATGGCATTGGAAGTCATCAAAATATGCCATCATTGAAGCCAGTCTGTTGGGTGGGTTATACACTAATTGCATGGATGGCCTTGTGCAAACAAAGCTAATGGATAGGAAATCAGTGTTGTTATTATTATTATTATTATTATTATTATTAAACTTTATTTCTAAAGCGCTGTAAATATACTCAGCGCTGTACAAAATTGGTAAAACTTAAGAAATATATAAAAGCCTGCCAAAGGCGTACACTCTAAAATAATAGCAAATAGATAAAATTACAAAGGGGAAGACAAGTTAAAACATCGGACATAAAAGCAAATCACAACAAGCAATATCAGACAGCCAGATGATAATCACAAGTTCCCTGAGAACGCTTCCCTAAACAATAAGGTTTTCAGCTCAACCTTAAAGCTAGTTAGGGAAGTGATGAGCCGAGCATGCAGAGGGAGAAGGTTCCAGGAATGAGGGGCAGCAAGAGAAAAGGGACGGATCCGGGAGGGGACAGAAGACAACCTGGGTTGAGAGAGGAGACCTTGGTCACCAGAGCGGAGGGTACGGGTAGGAACATGGGGGAGAGAAGATCAGCTAGGTAAGGAGGGGCCAGTCCATGCAGGGCTTTGAAGGTGAGTAACAAAAGTTTGTACCTGATGCGAAAGGGAAGAGGGAGCCAGTGAAGGGAGGACAACAGAGGGGAGACATGATCATAACGGCGAGCAAGTGAAATAATGCGTGCAGCTGAATGCTGAACAGAAATTAATGGGTGGAGGTGAGAGAGAGGAAGCCCAGCCAAGAGGAGGTTACAGTAGTCTAGTCGTGAGACCACTAGGGTGTGGACCAGTGTTTTTGCGGTAGAAAATGAGAGATATGGACGGATTTTGGCAATGTTATAGAGAAAGAATCTGCAGACCTTGGCTGTGGTCTGGATCTGGGGGATAAATGACAAGGAGGAATCGAAGATGAAACCAAGACTGCGGGCTTCCTGGACCGGCTGAATAGAGATGTTGTTGACAGAAATGGAAAAGGAGTAGTGAAGGGTGGGCTTGGGCGGGAAAACCAGAAGCTCGGTCTTGGACATATTGAGCTTCAGACGCCGATGGTGCATCCAGTGGGAGACAGCTGTTAAACAGGATGACATTTGCTGTTCTAAATCCAGTGAAAGATTGGGAGTAGAAAGGTACAGCTGGGTGTCATCAGCATACAGATGGTAGGAAAAACCAAAGGAACTAATTAATTTGCCAAGGGAGAGTGTGTACAGAGAAAACAATAGGGGACCCAAAACAGAGCCCTGAGGAACTCCAACAGTTAAGGGGACAGAGGACGAGGTCTGACCACCCGAGACCACTGAGAAAAATCTATTTGATAAGTAAGATGTGAACCAATCAAGAACCAGGCCCGAGAAACCAATGTCAGAGAGTAAGTCTATCAGGAGACAGTGGTCTACGGTGTCGAAGGCCGCGGACAAATCGAGAAGAATGAGGATAGAATAATGGCCATTCGCCTTGGCCCGCAAAAGATCGTTCGAGATCTTAGTGAGGGCTGTCTCTGTGGAGTGCCGTGGGCGAAAACCAGATTGGAAAGGATCCAGAATGGAATTGGTTTCGAGAAACTCAAGACAGCGCGAGTAAACAACTCGTTCCAACACCTTAGAAAGGAAAGGAAGAAGAGAGATTGGACGATAGCTAGCCAGGGAAGAAGGGTCAAGAGAGGGTTTTTTTTAGAATAGGGGAGACTAAGGCGTGTTTAAAGACAGTGTGTTAACACTGAAATTTGTTTAAAGTGAAATTTGGAAGAAAATCTGGAGGAACCTGTGTAGGACAAAGAAAGTGTGGATAGGACAAGTGCAGTATCTCTCCACATTCTCCTCTGAGAACCTCATGTGATCAGGAATAAGTAATGCTAGTGCCAGATTTGATCATACAATGTCATTTAGGTACTACAAATATTTTGTACCTTTCTCTCATTGCCTGCTTTGCTGCTAGAATATGTCAGTGTGTGTGCAATGCTTGTCCTATGAAAAATGTGACTGATCTATACTTTTTTAAATTAATGATTAATTAATTTAAAAAATAATTGATGATCAGGAGCTATGAAATTCTCTTCAAATTTCAGTTTATTGTAAAAGAAAATGCTAGGAAATGTTGGGTAGCCTTACTAGTATCACTATAATGCCCTTTGTTTCTATCAGAGTTTGTAATCTAGTTCTGCTAAACAAGAAATCATTTCCAAATAAGAGATCACTTAGAGTCAACTCAGGGGTGTGAACTGCCCTTCTGGATAATTATTCTGATTCTTTCTTCAACACCCTTTTACCAATATCCTGAAAATAAAGACAAAAATTTTGCCTTAGTGGGCCTCCTCATGGGTCGGCCTCACCTATTGTCTACTTCTTGCCTTCTTTTGGAAGAATGCCATCAACTGAGATGAGTAGGTGCTCAGGACCATCTCTTGTTCAGAGTATATTTTCTTTACTACTAAAACCAGCTTCCCCAATGACCAAGAGCAAATGAAAGGGGCCTCCAAGTGACAGACAGCTGACAAGGAGCCACACTATTGCTGGTAAGTTACCTGCTATTAATGAAGGTAATAGGTTGGAGACATTTAAGGCTTGTTATTCACACATGTTCATCACATGCTGAGTGTGGTCCAAAATACACTGCAGAAATAATCTACTTCGAGACCACTTGAACTGTCCTGGTTCATTGCTAGGAAATTTTATGAGACGTTTAGTCTTCTCTGTTGGAGAGAAGTGGTGCCACAACAAACTACAATTCCCAGGAATCCGTAGCATTGACCCAGGGCAGTTAAAATGGTCTCGAACTGGATTATTTCTGCAGTGTGTTTTGGACCTGTGATGTCAATTAATAATGAGTTGACTACCAATGTGTAATGTCAATTAATAATCAATTGATTGATCAATGTTCATATCTTGCATTGTTGCCAATATATTGTCCTTTTGACTATGGTTAGTTTACTCATTTGTGTGCCAATGAGATACTACAAAGAAATGAAGTGAAATGCATATGTGTGTGTGTGTGTGTGAGAGAGAGAGAATCGGGCCTGCTGAGTTCAATAAGATGATTTGAGACCCAGATTGAATAAAGACTGGTATCCTTCATAAATGTAGTCCCAGTAATGTGGAGATGGATGTGCTACAAGCAGTGGTAGCATTTACTTGAAGCAATTCCAAATGAAATCTATGAGACTTTTTTTTCTTTTTCGGAATGCTAATCAGATAACCTTACATGTTGCAGATTAACTCAATCATAGAAAGATACCAATATACACTATCTGTGAACATTATCACATGCATATTTTGTGATATCCTTAGTATGTTTCAAATCTCTCTCTCTCTCTCTTCCTTAACTCTAACCCCCACCAGTCGGCTTTACTGACACACATATTGTGACTTTGATATTGTAGGGTTCAGTAATGAATACTTCATTGCCTGCTGGTTCAGTGAGTTCTGTGGAAATTCATGGAGCATGCAGGCAAAGGGAAAAGGTAACTGTTATTATTTCAAATGAAGATTTTATGTCTTAGTGGCATTGTGAAAGATTGACCTTCACATGAGATATTGCTGTTCTTGCATTACCACCCCGGTGTCAATAGAAAACTGCTTTTAATCTACACAAAGGGGGCTGTTATCCTTTCAAATGCATGGGGGATTATTGTGCTTAACTCTCCAGCACATCCAGAGGCCAGAGAGAGAGAGAGAGAGAGAGAGAGGGGAGGCCGATAGTGGTGTTCCTCTGGTAAAGCAGTTTTTCAAACATATATCGAATGCTTTAAAATGTCTTCAAAAACTAACAGAAAATGTGGTGATATTTAATGGTCAGCAAGACTCTTAAAGATATCTTAGGTATAAACAATGTTAGGTACTGTCAAACTTTTGTTATTTGTAATTTGATTACATTATTTTAGGGCATTCCATTCTGAATTGACAGTCCACCCTCTAACTACATATTTGTGGAGGGAGCAAAGAAGGGAAAGTTCCCTGCAGATGGCTATTTACTTCCAGGGCAGCTTGGAATTCCTTCTTGGTGTTTGGTGTTTTAACTAGAAACTAATTAAGGTTTAGGTTATGTTTCAAAAAGTGTTGTTTATGAACTGAAATGTGGGAAGGTGAAGGAGGATTGCAGAGACTAGATGCATTATATTACACATAAATACTAGTAAATAAAGGTAATGACGATTCTACAACACACTTTCTGTCTAAGAAAACAGGCTCGTGAGGGAGACATCTAAGCCAACAGCCTACTCTATGATATTTAATTTACTATGTTCAAAATTTCCCTTTTTGGGGAGTTCAGTCAAGTGATAAATCACCCTTGCCTGTGGTTTGAAATGCAGATACACATTTAGTTTCTCATCTGGTGTTTGCTGGGACCAGATCTGAGTGAGAGAAACAGAGACAGTAGCAGCAGAAAATAAAGGAGATGGGAGGAAAATAGATAACATGGGATAATGTGCAATTGTAGCTGTTTAATAGACTTTATTGGAAATTATATATTAAGACTACAGAGAAATAATAGCAGGAATTCAAAGGAATTGTTTTGAATCTGAATTTACTCAAAGACCTTTCGAGCTGAGACATGGAAAAAAAAAAGGAAGATGATGGGGAACTTGAAGAACAGAGAAAACAAATAGGGGACCATTATATCTCTGCTGGGGATCTATAGGGATCTATAGTCCTTTGGATGGGTTACATTTTTAAAGACCGTCAAAACTATTCTCAGTCTTATGGATAAACTGGGACATACTTGGAAAGCTAGGAAGACATCATTCTAACAAAATATTTATAACTGAATTTGGGAACATTTCTGGAATTAAGGAGATGTGCATGTGATATTGAACAACAATATATCACAAGGGCAGATTTCCAGAGGATAAATCATTATGGATGCAATTTACATATTATCGTATATCTGAGAAATCTGCAAATGTTACGGTTCTTTTACAGATCCTACCTTAAAGGGGTTCCCCCACCCGTTCTTATTCTTTGTTTTGTTTTGTGCTTTGCATTTCTAGATCAATAAAGCAGCTGTAGATCTCTATTAATATCTATACATTTGCATCTGCCGAGTGAAAAGTTTTAAATATTAAAAAGCTGTATTGCAGGCCATATATCATCTGCTCTTACAAGACAGGCATGACAGTATTAAGATGCACATTCAGGATAGCACTCTTTCTACTTTGAACGCTGTCAAGAACAAAGTGCTTTACAGACTTAAAATAAATCTAGGTACTAATCCATTGAATTTCTGACAACGGGAGCCCAAGGTTTCCATGCACTTAGCTGAGTACCGCATAAGAGCTTGTGCATTATTTATGTCCACTAATGGTGTTGCAATGCTCTTTGCGTGAAGCGGTGACAGTGCAATCTGCTAAGATAGCTGCTGCTACGGACAAAGCAATCCATTTTCCTGAACTTGAATTTTTGACAGAATACTCTATTAATGCCAATTCTGCTTAAGTAAATGCTGAGCAGGGGTCAGTACTTCCTTCCCTTCTTTTCCCCACCCCTGCCTCTCCTGAAATTGTTTACTATTTATGAACAGCACCAAAAAACCAAAAATCACATCAGTGAGCTTTCTCATGGTTGCTGTACAGCAGTACCCCATAAAGGTCAGTTTAGGTATTTTATCTTATGATCTCCTTTACCATTTTAACTGACAGTCCAGCTGACTATGAAGGGAAAAAATATTTTGCATTGGAAAGCTAAAGTCCTAATTTATTCTGATTCCACAATCATTATTCTCGTCAGTTAATCACAGGCTTTGCAAATCTTTTATGTAGCTATCTAGAAGTAGGTCTTCCGGAGTTATATGTGGCTTACATCTAGGTAAATGCATGTAGGTTTACAGAATGAACTGTAATTTTCCAGACTGCTTTGTGTGGTAACTCTGGGTCTTTGAATTCAAAGATAAAGCCATATCAATCCAAATCAGTATGCAAAGAGATCTTGTAGCATTTTTGAGTTTATCTAACAGAAATAAGTTTGTAGCATATGTTTTCATAGACTTAGGTCTACTTCATTAGATACATGCAGTGAAGTGCCTAGGAACAGCACTTTAATGGTCATGAATGAGCAGGTTATATGTGTGAATTAGTAATAGAAATGCAAAGCTTGTGTGTACAGTGATGAGATAACAAGTTCAGTTTTAATGACGGTTGTTGGGGGCAAAGGCAGGAGGAAAGAGAGATTATTGCATTCAAAATAAAATAACTAACCCCTGCTGGGATACAGTCACATTACAGAATACCACTGCCACCGGGCAATTACATCCCAGTCCCAACTTCTCTTAGCCCACCACTTTTCCAAAATGGGAGCTTGCTCTCTTTGAAAAGTGGCGGACAAAGAGTGGCTGGGACCTGGGATGCAGTTTCCAGCAGCAGCAGCAGTGCTTTTGAATGTGATAATTCCTGATAGTAATCCATAATGCAACTGTATCCCGGCAGGGACCAATCGCTTTATTTTCTTTTTTTTTCTTTCTTTATTATACAAAATACAGACATACAGAATACACCAAATACACAAACATGTAAACATAAAAAAAACATAGTACTCACATATTCGACCCCGATTTCATAAAATCTCAAATAAGACAAAGTATAAACACACTTAACAAACAAACAAAACAATTAACAAACAATAATAACATGTACGATATAACAAAGATTAACCTTTATGTCGGATATTTCCAAAGTAACTTTGAATATCTACTTATCAAATTACAACAATGTTCCACTTGATATATTACTATTCCGAAACCTCGGGTCTTACACAAAAACAAAGGGATGAAGATGTAGACATAATTGCACTAATCTAACGGTAAAAAATATAAATTACAATACTCTTCCACACAATTCCATTCTTCTTTAATTTTATCAACATCAACATCTCTAATAGTAGCAGTTAGGATATCAATTCTTCTGATTTCCTTTAACTTACTAATCCATGCATCTTTACCAGGGATTATCTCACTTTTCCAATATTGAGCATACAGTATCCTTGCGAGAGTCACCATATATAAGATTACACGGGAGAATTTTTTTGTTATCTCCTTCTCCAATTGATTAGTCATATTAAGCAGGAATATTAAAGGATTTAGTGGAATATTACTCTTTAATATGTCCGACATCAATAAACAAATGGAACCCCAATACATTTTAGCCTTCTCGCACTTCCACCAAAGATGGTAGAAATTTCCTTCTTTTTTTTTACATTTCCAGCATTTCGTATCACCCGAGTTATAAATTTTATTAATCTTAACCGGTGTCAAATACCATCTATAAAACAATTTCATATAACTCTCCTTATACGTCTGACACAGAGTAAATTTTTTGTCTCTCTCCAAGAATATTCCCAATCAACCAGATCTATAGCTTTCCCAATGTCTTTTGCCCACAGTATCATACAGTGCTTAACCAATTCATCTTCTAGATCCCTATGTTTCATAGTTCTATAATATTTTGAAAGATGTTTAATCCCTTTATCATGTATGATTATATCTAAATCGTTTAAGTCACTTGCAATTCCAGTACATTTAATATCCATTTTATATCTCTCCTTCAATTGAAAATAAAGATACCAATCCATAGAACCCAAACTCAAACTAAGTTGTTCCTTTGATTTAACCTTCATACATTTCTTTTCATCCCACCACACCAAGTCTTTATAGATTATCCATTTATTAGGTAAGTCCTTAGTTCTACCTAAAAGGGCTTCTTGAGGTGAAACCCATAGAGGAAGTTCTCTATAGAATATTTTTTTAACTCTTGTCCACGACCAAAACAAAGCACTTCTAATAAAGTGGTGTTCAAAACCTTTATCCATCTTAGATTTGTTATACCACAGGTATCCATGAATACCAAATTTTAAACCCGAGCATTCCACAGTAAGTATTTTCTCGTTATTGAGGTTAAACCATTCCTCTAACCAACACAGACAGGAAGCATAATAATATAACTTAAGATTTGGAAGAGCGCATCCCCTCTATCACACTCATCTGTGAGAACTTTCCATCGAACCCTAGCACGTTTCCCTTCCCACAAAAATTTTGATAGCTCCTTTTGCCAAGCAGTAAAGCATTGCTCTCTAGTCAATATAGGGAGGTTGATAAACAAATACAACAACCGAGGTAACACATTATTTTTAATGGTTGCAACTCTACCCAAAAAAGAGAGCTTTAATTTGGACCAAGAAATTAAATCATTTTGAATATCTTTCCACATCCTAACATAGTTATTGTGATATAAATCAATATTTCTATTAGTTAAATATATACCTAAATATTTAGCTTTTTTAACCACTTTGTATCCAGCTTTCAAACTTAATTCATGATCTTCTTTAGTTGTTAAGTTTTTGGTTATGATGTTAGTTTTATCTCTGTTAAGGTTTAAACCAGATAAGGCTGCAAATTCACACATGGTTTGATTTAAATGATCTATCTCCAACAAGGGATTTTCCAAAAAGCAAATAAGATCATCGGCAAAAGCTCTAGCTTTATAAGTATGATTTTTGATTCGTATCCCACTAATTTTTGTATTTTGTCTTATCTTATTGATCAAAACTTCGAATGCTATTATAAATAATAATGGTGACAACGGACACCCCTGTCGTGTACCACGCCTAATCCAAATGTACTCAGTTCTTTCCCCATTAATTAAAATTTTTGCCTTCTGTTCCTTGTAAATAGCTTGTATCCAACTAAATAAATTATCACCTATATTCATTTTTTTAAGGTTTCAAATAAAAATAACCAACTCAATTTATCAAATGCTTTTTCTTCATCAATCAATACCATCGCTAACTTTTTTTCGTTATGATGCTCAAAATGCTCAATAATGTTCAAAACAATTCTCATATTATCTTTAATTTGACGTTTGGGTAGAAAGCCACATTGATCATCCTGAATATGAATATTTAAAAAATTTTTCAATCTCTCTGCGATAATTTTACTGTAAATTTTATAATCCGTGTTAGTAAGAGAGATTGGCCTATAATTATTGATGTCCTTTCTAGCATTTTCATTTTTAGGTATCAGAACAATTAATGCTTCTCTCCAAGAATCTGGAATACCATTAACGTGGATATCATTTATTGTCCTTTTCAAGTATGGAATCAAAATTTCTTCAAATTTTCTATAATATATTAAAGGAAGTCCATCCGGACCAGGAGTCTTATTAATCCTCATACTTTGTATTGCTTTACTAATTTCTTCATTCGTTATATCATGATTTATATTTTCTCTTTCCTCGTCATTCAAAATCAAAGAGTTTTGGTCCATTAAATACTCTTGTATTCTACTTCTAGTTATTTCTTTAACATCCAGATCCTGATATATCTTTTCAAAGTATTCTTTGAATAGGTTCTTAATATCCTTCTGTTCATTAACAGGTCTTCCATCATAGATAATTTCAGATATAATTTTCTTTTCACTGTTTTTCCTTAATTTATTAGCAAGAACCTTTCCAGTCTTATTCCCATGTTCAAAAAGCTTTTGTTTCACACTTAAAAGTTTCTTTTTTATTTGGGCAATCTCTAAGCTTTTCAGGTCTTGTTTTAACATCTCCAGTGCAATTTTTAAATTTTTGTCCCCTTTCAATTTCCATTCTCTCTCCCTCTTGTCAATTTCATTTCTTAGTTTCCTTTCTTTCTCTTGTTCTTCCTTCTTTTTTTCAACATTAACATAATAAGTATACCTCTAATTACCGCCTTACTTGCATCCCATAACATTTTATCTTTCATTCCTTCTGTTTCATTTTCTTTAAAGTAAAGATCAAGAGCTTCTTTAACTTTAACAAAAACCTTTTTATCTTCCAACAAATCTAAAGGCAATCTCCAGATAAAATCCTGTATACCGATGTTTAAATTCATTACAATGGGACAATGATCCGAATAGGAGAGAGGAAGAGTATCCATAGATCTAATCCATGGGAGAAGTCCCTTAGATACTAAAAAAAGGTCAATTCTAGCCCAAGAGTCATGCACTTCCGAATAGAAAGTAAATTCCTTAGCTGATTTGTATTTATGTCTCCATACATCAACCAAAAAATGATCCTCAATAAACTTGAAAAAAGAATTCGGCAACTTTCCTTGATTTTCTTTATAAGTTTTACCTCTGTTAGATTTCCTATCTATTTTGGGTTGTAATACCGCATTAAAATCCCCTAATAACAATATATTTTGATATTCAGAGCATATTTGGTTAATTTCTTCATGTAGACGGGCATAAAAAGGATCTTTGTTTTCATTAGGGGCGTAAACCCCAACCACTAAAATTCTCATGTCTCCTAGCATTATTTTGACAGCTATATAATGACCCATATTATCTTTAAATACCTCATTAACCTGAAACTTTTTATTAACATAAATAGCCACCCCCTTTTTTTTTCTCCTGTGTAGAACAAAAACAATTACCCAATTTGGGGTTTCTCAAAAGCCTTTCCTCACTTGATTTAATCTTTGTTTCCTGAATACAAATAATGTCCCCTTTCATTTTCTCCAATTGATGAAAAATTAGACTTCTTTTATAATTCGAATTAATACCTTTAATGTTCCATGAAATTATCTTTACCATTTTTATAGAGTCGTATACCACTCACTATAATAATGAAAGATAAACAACACTTTCAGAGAAAAGAAAAAATCCTCATTTATTAATTATTCACTTATTAAAACGAAATCCTTGTGCAAATTCAAAAGGAGTAGAAGACAGACATGGGGGAGAGGAGAGGAGATTAAATTCACAGATTCCGAGTAGTGAGGAATCAGTCAGTTAGATTAGCTCAAGCAAAAAGAGTAAACCAAAGAACTTTATACATATCTATGTTGTCGAGATTAAATGTCAGAAGGTACCGGATATGTTCAAATTCAGATTCGGAGACAAAGATGTTTCAGCCTCTCTAATTATTTTACTTTCCTTGTCTTCCTTGGTTAAGCCTTCATCTCCATTATTGACATCATTTTTCTCTTCATCACTTTCTCTTTCCTTCCTAGGATTCAAATTCCTTTGTTTTCTATTTTCCTGAATATCTTTCCTGATTTTGCTTTCTATTTCCTTAGCTTTTCCAATATTATCAATACGGTACCTCTTTTGAAAGTAAAAGAAGGATAAACCTTCAATTCTATCCCATTTAAAATCAATTTTCAAGTTCCTTAATAGACTAACAAGGGATTTATATTTTTGTCTCGCCAACATGACAGAAGGAGGGATATCTTTAAAAATTTTAACTTCCTTATCATCAATAACCAGTCTGTTATCATAGCTCGTTTGGATAATTAAGTCTCTAATACGTGTTCTTACACAACAGATTACAATGTCACGTGGATAGTCCTTATCTTTCGCTAAACTAGAATTCATACGAAAAATCTGGTCTATCTCCAATTCCATCTTTCCCAGGGGAAGATCAAGAAATACAGCTAGAGGTTGTATTATCCTTGCAAATAAGTCCTCCTTTGGTATCTCTGGCACACCTCTAATTTTAACACGTTTTTCACGAAGCTTCAAATCTTGATTTAAGTCTTTCCATTGCAATTGTTCCTGCTTACTGCTAAGATCTGAAGTTGTCTTTTCTAAAACCATTGTTTTCTCCTTAACCACCTCTACCTCTTTTTGAGTCTTAGAAAGGTCAGAATTTATCCTTTCAATTTTTTTACCTAAACAATCCAACTCTTTATTTTCAATGCAATAATCTCCAAGATTTTGCCTAAAGCCAAGATAAGCAGACAATCATATGGAGAGAGTTATTGGAATGTATTGTGATGCCAGCCAGAAAGGAGATGTGATTAAACTGGCTAAGAGAGCCTTTGTGAACTGGGGTGTTAACTAGTATTATATATATGTGTAGTATGCCAGGAGACCATTGTGTCTGTTCAGTATGTTTAGGGTTCATTTAAATCCTATTGGTGCTTCACCACCCTCAGCGACAAAACCAGTAAAAATGCATCAACTTCCTTAAAAGGCAGTTTTCCCTACCACAGGAGACATTTTTCCTGAACCCTTAGGTTCCAGACACTATTGTGTTCTCTGTCACTGAAGCCCCTGATAAATTGTATGTCTACAGTAGAATGGAGGGCTGGTCCTTCCGTAAGGCAGCTACCAACTCAGGCAGCTATGTGTGGGTGTCAATGGAAGGGCAGCAAGATATTTCATTTATTATTGTTGCATTTTATTGGAATAGGAGAGGAAGTTGTTGTTGTTGTTGTCGTTGTTGTTGTTGTTTTCTGCCTTAGATGCCAAAATAGCTTGGCAAGCCTTGGCTACTCTATATTTTGTCTTTGTGGGTGTGGGTGTGTATGCTGGGCAAAGGTATTTTCTGCTTCATCTCAGGGAGCAAAATTCTTTTACTATCTCTTCTTAACATGTGACCCTACAAATGCACAAATGTACAAGTCGTGTACAAAATGACATGACCCTCAGGAGACAATTCAGTATATAAAACATTCAATATATAAACCTGTAAAGAATACTAATTATCTGTTTTACAGCACTTATAGCCAACCTTTCTTCTATGGAACAGATGCAGATTTTTCATGTGGTCTTCTGTCTAGGCACCAATTGGAAACATGGACAAACATGCCCTGATGCCACCCCACACTAGAGTCATGCCATCCACCTGACCACAAGGTGGGAGGTGTCAGGATGCTCCTTAGGCATGGTGTTTATACACCACACACACACACCAAAATGAGCACCAAAAAGTGCCACGGGGTTGGCAAAGGCATCTTTTTGCTGGCTCTAAAAGGAGAAGCATTTTGCTGCACCTTTTTGATCTGGCAAACTGTCAGATCAGGTCTATGGCATGTGGTTGCTGCAGCCCCAATCTGACACTGAAAGGGACAGTGGGACGCCACTCTATCGGGGCTGTCTGTTTTGCCCCTTAGTTAGGTATCTTCAGACCATGTCATACGACCTTAGTGGGAAAGTGGCATAATTGAAAGCAGAAATAAGGGACAATTTCCTACTTTCCATATATTACTATTCCAGCCAGTAAAATCCATGATGTGCTAGATAACCACATTAAACCTTTTAAAATTCAAGCATGTTCTTAAGCTCTGACCATGATGTTAGTTTAACCCCTATGTGCAGAATGGCCTTCTATACATACTTTACACCTGGGCATCTGTTAGGATATTATGATGATACGAGGAGGTATCCAGAAGTTTTAATGATCACCGTTTAAAAAAAAAAAAATTGGCAGAAAGTTTGTTTTGATTTGTAGTTGCTAACTTATCTCTGGTGCTTTCTAGATTGGCAGGAAAGTGTGACATGAAGTTGCCTTTTCCTTAATGCTTAGCAGCTGCACCACAGCCTTTAGATGGAGCTGCGCTGTTCCGCAGTTTTTTAAAAAAGAAGCTGGGAAAACCAGCACCTTTTTAAAGGTGCTTCTTCTCCCCTAAAACGCAAAAAAAGCATTTTCATGGCACACTTTCCCTTTTTCTCATCTAAAGGCTAGAGTTTCATGCAGCCATGAACACACTTCTTTTTGCCAATCTAGAAAGCCCCATTATGTAGTCGCTATCTAGATTTATACATTTTTCCCAGCGTATCTTGACCCTTCAAATACCTGATATTGTAGAAGTCTGAAGATTGTGAATGACAAGAATTTTACACTTTAGTCACTTCTGGCACAGCCAGTCACAAAAATAAAGGACACAATGAGCTGATTTTCTCAGCAACATGCACTTAGGGACCAATGATGACACTGACAAAATTTCATCAATATGCCATAATAACTTCCAGGTGATAATTATTACTTCACGATACCACCTCAGAAGGCGCAATCTGCAGACTTCTGCAATATCAGGTATTTGGAGGGGGGGTCAAGATACGCTGGGAAAATGTATAAATCTACATAGTGACTACATAGAGATAAGTTAACAACTATAAATCAAAACAAACTTTCTGTCATTTTTTAAAAGGTGATCATTAAAACTTTTGGATACCCCCTTGAACATGCCTGCATTTAGGGCATTGTCTGCCACGGCAATGCTTGAGCCCAAAACACATTCCCAGACTTTAGAACTTCCTCCCTAGAAAGGCAAGGATGGTCCCAGCCCTGTTTTCCTTTCAGAGGCAGGTAAAAATATTTTTGCACCATCAGGCTTTTTTGATACCAATGAGGGCTTGGCTTTTAAATGCTAATTAATTAAAATCAGATTTTAAGGTTTTTATAGATTTTCTAAACTTACAGTTTACTATTTTAATATTTAATGTTTTAAACTTTTAAAAAAGATAACATGACAATTAATAAAAATATTTTTCATTTAATGAGTAATGTTTATTCCTTTTACATCTGGACTCTTTTAGGCCGTTGTTCTGTTTTTCAATGGCTTTTTAAAAAGAATTTTAAAATTATATATTTGTTTGTTTGTTGTTGTTAACTAATAACCACCCTTGAGTTAATCCTGACCCATGGTGATCCTGTGGATGAGACATCTTCAAGACTTCCTGTCTTCCACTGTTCTGCTTAATTCCTGCAAAGTCATACCTGTGACCTCCTTAATAAAATCCAGCCATCTAGCATATGGCCATCCTCTTTCCACTTCCTTCCACATTTCCTAGTATTATTGCTTTTCCTAATGAGTCATACCTTTTCATGATGTGTCCAAAGTTTGACAGCTTCAGTTTTGTTATCTTGGTTTTTAGGGTGATTTTTGGCTTGATCTGCCATTTGTTTGTCTTCTTGGCTGTCCACAGAAACCTCTGCACTCTTCTCCAGTACCACATTTCAAATTAATTGATCATCTTCCTATCTCATCCATACATGGTAATAGGGAATACAATGGCTTTTACGATTTCAGTACTTAGTTACTAATGAGTAATACAAATATCATTTTAAGCTAAGTAACCTATAAAATTACTTGTCAAACACTGCAGCGAATAATGATGATGACAAAATATTCCACCAAGAACATACTAGGAACATCCAAAATCAACAGCAATTAATGAAAAATTCAGCAACATAAAGGTTTTAACCATAAGTAACTTTTTATTCTTAAAAAAAACCCTGCCTTCATGTATTTAGTTTGAAAAACACTAATGATGCATATGAAGAATTTTATAAAATATCAGTTCATATTCTCAGCCCAAAATGTCTGCAAGGTGAAAATAGTACATTATGAACTGGAGGGAGGGGAATTCAATTGGAATAATGGAAGCAGCTTATCAATCATCAGTGGTTTCCAACATTCACACCTATACATCAAAATTGTACAGTCACAATTGTAGAGTTGTATAGGATGAATATTGTAGAAACATTGTATCTCAATGCCAGATTTCACTAATATCCCTTATGGTATGGTATGGTCTCAGTGAGACAAGTACCCATGCAAAAAACTGTTCCTTGACTCTGAACCTACTCTTGTGTAGCTCAGAGGTATCTCTGTATTACCAAAGATCTTCCAAAAAGAAAAGAAAGGAAAAGAAAAGAATTGGAATGGAATTGAATGGAAAGAAAATGGATGGTGCCTGAGTGTGGCATATTGCAAATGTGGAGTGCCTTCTGTTCAAAAGTATCTTGTGCAGATTGTATCATATGCTTAAATACATGTACAGTACTATTTACAAAATAGCATGCCAGTGATTTCACTTTGTTGGGAAAATAAACAGAAGTGTTTAAGAGCTAGAGAGCACAAGAATGTAAGATGATATACTCTAGAGAAGCTAAAAGACCTTGGCAACACTACCACTTCAGGGAACCAAGACACACAACTTGCAAAGCAATATGGCAGTTGGCCCTTATTTTCAAGCAAGCGAACCAGACAAAGGTTGCTCTGGAAGGAGCAGACACTTTTACACCCTGATCTCCTCACCCATATACACTGCCCAAAAGGCTTGAATCAGCCCTCAAGCAGGTGGCTATGTGGTCAGAAAACAAAGAGGCAGCTGGGCTCTATTCCAGTTGTTTGGGAATGATCACATATGTCAGGAGAACTGGTAGCCTACAGAGGATAGGACCTGTGCTCATTTCTGATGAATGAAAAACAGACAAAACAATTACATCTAAGTTATCCATATTTATTACAAACAGCTACTGGGTTATTTTAATACCCTTTCCCTGCTAAAACCTGTTCCTTTTTGCTCACATGGTTGCTTTGAGGATGCTTTTTAAAACTGCTTAAGGTACACATGAGCACTGAAGTCCAGTAGTTTCTCTTCCTTCCTCAGCCCAATAACTGCTTGTCTGGAGTGCATGGCTCCTTCAGTTGCAGTTCAGTTATGATGTACACAGTCTGATCAAGAGGGCTTTAAACTGAGTTATATGGGGGAGGGAGACATTATTTTGGAAGGCAAAAGGGCTGGAGAAAATAATCAAACTGACATAGAGGGAACAAGGCAAACAGTGCAAGGACCCAACAGTGGGAAGCAAAAAAATTTGCACAGGCAGCAAGTAAAGGGAACACATGTTCTTAGATGTCTCTACACTAATGCACAGAGTATGGGAAATAAACAGGATGAACTCGAACTCCTAGCACAACAGAGCAAATATGATATAATAGGCATCACTGAAACCTGGTGGGATGAGTCTCATGACTGGAATGTAGAAATAGAGGGATATAACCTTTTTAAGAGAAACAGGCCAAACAGGAAAGGAGGAGGAATAGCATTATATGTCAGGGATATTTACACCAGTGAAGAGATCCAGGAAGTCAATACTGGAAGCCAGGTGGAGAGCATCTGGATAAACATTAAAGGAGAGGGAAACAACAGGGATGTTACTGTGGGAGTCTACTACAGACCCCCGACTCAGGCAGAGGAATTGGATGATGCCTTTCTAGAACAGATGAGCACACACTCAGAAAGGAGAGATGTAGTAGTGATGGGGGACTTCAACTATCCGGATATTTGCTGGAAGTCAAACTCAGCCAAATCCTCAAGGTCTAGCAAATTCCTCACTTGCCTGGAAGACAATTTCATTGTCCAAAAGGTGGAAGAGACAACAAGGGGATCAACTATTTTAGATCTGATCTTAACCAACAGGGATGACCTAGTCAATGGGGTGCAAGTGGTTGGATCCTTAGGGGGAAGCGACCATGTTCTCCTGGAGTTTGTTATACAACGGAAAGGGGAAGCCAGGCATAGTCAGACACGCATTCTAGACTTTAGGAGAGCTGATTTCAATAAACTTAGAGAAATACTGGGGGAGATCCCATGGTCAAGAAAACTAAAAGAGAAGGGAGTTCAAGACGGATGGGAGTTTCTCAAAAAGGAGATACTGAAGGCGCAATTTCAAACAGTTCCAATGAGGAAGAAAAACGGGAGGTGTCTCAAGAAGCCAGGATGGATGACTAAGGAACTTTCAACTGAGATAAGCCTTAAACAGAACATGTATAAGAAATGGAAAAATGGGGAAATCACGAAAGAGGAATTCAAACAAATAGCCAGCACATGTAGGGGTAAAGTCAGAAAAGCTAAAGCACAGAACGAACTCAGGCTGGCTAGAGAGGTTAAGAACAACAAAAAGGGCTTTTTTGGGTATGTCCGAAGCAAAAGGAAGAAGAAGGAAACAGTAGGGCCACTGCGTGCAGAAGATGGCAAAATGCTCAAAGATGACAAAGAAAAGGCAGAATTACTCAACACCTTCTTTGCTTCAGTCTTCTCAGAAAAGGCAAAGGGTGGTCAACCTAAGGATAATGGAGCAGAAGACAGAATAGGGGAATCTCAGCACAGAATAAGTAAAGAGATAGTACAGGAATACCTGGTTAACCTAAATGAATATAAATCTCCAGGACCAGATGAACTACATCCTAGAGTATTAAAAGAACTGGCGAATGTAATATCGGAACCATTGGCAATAATCTTTGAGAACTCCTGGAGAACAGGAGAAGTCCCAGCAGACTGGAGGAGGGCAAACGTTGTGCCCATCTTCAAAAAGGGGAAAAAAGAGGATCCCAACAATTATCGTCCAGTTAGTCTGACATCAATTCCAGGAAAGATTCTAGAGCAGATCATTAAGCAGAGAGTCTGTGAACATTTAGAGGCCAATGCCATAATCACAAAAAGCCAACATGGGTTTCAGAGAAACAAGTCTTGCCAGACAAATCTGATCTCTTTTTTTGATAAAATTACCAGTTTGGTAGATGAAGGGAATGCTGTGGATATAGTATATCTTGATTTCAGTAAGGCCTTTGACAAGGTTCCCCATGACATTCTTGCAAACAAGCTCGTAAAATGTGGGCTAGACAAGGTAACCATTACATGGATTTGTAACTGGTTGACTGACCGAACTCAAAGGGTGCTCAACAATGGCTCCCTTTCATCCTGGAAAGAAGTGACCAGTGGGGTCCCACAGGGTTCTGTCCTGGGCCCAGTGCTATTCAATATCTTTATTAATGACTTGGATGACAGAATTGGGGGCATACTTATCAAATTTGCAGATGACACCAAATTAGGAGGAGTAGCCAATACTCCAGAAGACAGGATTGAAATTCAGAATGACCTGAATAGACTAGAAAGCTGGGCCAACGCTAACAAAATGAAATTCAATGCGGAGAAATGTAAGGTTCTGCACCTAGGGAGGAAAAATGAAATGCACAGATATAGGATGGGGGACATCTGGCTGAATGAAACTATGTGTGAAAAGGATCTAGGAGTCCAAGTAGACCATAAGTTGAACATGAGTCAGCAGTGTGATGCAGCAGCTAAAAAGGCCAATGCTATTTTAGGTTGCATCAATAGAAGTATAGTGTCTAGATCAAAGGAAGTAATAGTGCCTCTCTATTCTGCTTTGGTGAGGCCCCACCTGGAATACTGTGTCCAGTTCTGGGCACCACAATTCAAAAAGGATGTGGAGAAACTGGAGCGGGTCCAAAGGAGGGCAACTAAGATGGTGAAGGGTCTGGAAACCATGCCCTATGAGGAACGACTTAGAGAGCTGGGGATGTTTAGCCTGGAGAAGAGAAGGTTAAGAGGTGATATGATAGCCCTGTTCAAATATTTGAAGGGATGTCATATTGAGGAGGGAGCAGGCTTGTTTTCTGCTGCTCCAGAGACCAGAACGCGGAGCAATGGATGCAAGCTGCAGGAAAAGAGATTCCACCTCAACATTAGGAGGAACTTCCTGACAGTAAGGGCTGTTCGACGGTGGAACACACTCCCTCGGAGTGTGGTAGAGTCTCCATCCTTGGAGGTCTTTAAGCAGAGGCTGGATAGCCATCTGTCGGGGATGCTTTGACTGGGAGTTCCTGCATGGCAGGGGGTTGGACTGGATGGCCCTTGTGGTCTCTTCCAACTCTATGATTCTATGATTCTATGATTCTATGATTCTATGATGCACTGGGAAATAAAGCAGAGGTGTGCAGAAAATACATCAGACCTGTTGATGGATCATGTGAACATTTATAATAGATCAGAAAGGGTGTCTAGCTTCTAATTGCTTAACAATAGTAACAATCAAATATATTTTCCTACTTAGATTTGGTGCTGAAATGATGAAATGTTGGGGTAACTAGGTGTGGACTTTTGAAATAACAGCTGGAGAGTGTGAGAATAATGGGGTGAGAATACTGTAGGGTCAGTTCAGTTCTAGTACAGAAAATAAATTCTCAGGTTCAGGATATGCTCAGAGACACATTAAGCTCTCCTTCTCAGGTTGTTTCCTGTACAGCATCTTCTGATTGGTTGATCCTGGGTTTCTAGTAAAAAACAAAGTAGATCAGATAAGTATGAAGGATGTTTTTGCTTGCCTCTAAAATAAAGTATTCTTAAGCCACTTGTTTTAAATTATTTTTTTTTAAAAAAAAATAGGTTAAATATGCATTAATATCTTAATTTCATTAAGATTCTCATTTTGTCATCCTTAGATTAGTTTAGCTCATTTGCATAAGACTTTGTCATTTTTTTAAAAAAAAAATCCAGATTAAAAAAAAATCCAGATTAAAAAAATCTATGTATTTTTCCACATATGTTACAGTTTTCACAAGCACACGTTAGTGTTGCCTAATCTTGATATTTTTCAATATGTTTCCCCTAAAAACACACACATTTATGTACATTATTTTCACTAATATTCACATTACAATGCACACAGTTTACTAATATATTAATTCCCTTTTGATGGGAGACTGTAATACAAGTGCTGAATATTGCATGTATCAAAGTACATGGGTCCTTGCTTCAGCTCATTAACCAATATTCTGGCCCCGACACATTGCTTACCATAACCACCAATGTGCATCAGTCCTTGAAGAAGACAGTTGGGAATGTAAGACATAGTGCTGGCTCTTACAAGCAGAGTAATGAAATTAGCAAATTGGATGCCGAACAGCAACCAGTCCCTTGCTCACCCACCATCCACACAGGATGTAGCACAGAAAATAAATGAACTTAATCCACTTGTAAAACATACAAAGTAGTTTTATGTATTAATACTTGTGAATAGTCCAATACATGGAGGAGAGAGAGGGAAGAAGAAATATATGGCTGAGGTCAGAGTGAGACAAGAAGAGAGTGGGTATGGAAAAGCAAACAAACAGGAAGTCCACAAAAATACCTGCCATGCTTAAACTCTGTAAAGCAACTTGCAAACTTAGTTGCTAGAAACATGCAAAGGTTAACAGAGGTACTAGCAAGGGCACCAATGTCACATATGTTGCTGATCTTTTAAACCCATTCAGTAGCCCTGAGAATCCCACTATCAAGGAAGGTATTTCAGAGGGAATGGAAACAACTTACTACAGGCAGAGACAGACTTCCATCAACATGCATAATATTGGTAGGGGGCACTTGTGTGATAGTGGCTTGTGAGAACACATAGGTTGCAAGTGCATAACATTATCCTGCTTTCTGAAATACTGAGGAAGGGGGGAATGAAATGCTTCACAAACCATCTGGATTACAGAGAGGTAATGGACACCGAGAGGAAGAAAAAATAAAAAGTTGGATTTAGCCCACAAATAACATTCCTAACTAGAGGGTAGAGTCAGGACCACCTTCCCCTTTTCTGTTCTACATAGGCAGGCTGCAGTTGTACTAGGAAGAATCTAATTTCCAAATGAAGGATTCACTTCCCATGCTAATGGCCTAACTTTAAACATACAGATAGTTGGAAAAGAGTTATAAAAATGGTACCGTGAGTTACACAGCTTCACCTACTTGTTTTTTTCTCTAAAATGGAAGTTATATGTAACTTATTTCTATGCTCGACAGACACAGCAACATGCTGAGAGAGGAACACAGTGTGGGCCAATGAATTGTCTATATCCCCCATCAGAATAACATTTGATTTTCTTCACCTGCTCTTTCTATTCACACCTGTGGCTGGATCATTTGCCTGGAACCATGAGAGCCTGCCACATTTCACTGAAAGCTGAACATCATGCTTCCCTGGTGTGAGATTTTTCTTTTATTTACTCTTCATGTAGTTCCTGATAAACTGCAGTAATTAAATTTCATTTTAAACATAGTGTTTATGGAACAGTAAGATTTCATTCAGAAGGATGGTGATTGCAAAAGGGAACATGACCCCTATTAGTCACCAAGGACTCTTAAAATAGACAAATGGACTATTTCCTTTGGCTGTGCACTTCTGTACATGGGCTCTACCTAACCCCTTCTTCTAAGGCCATGGATTTTTCTTGCTTGCATTCAGAACTATCAGGATCTCTATACTATTTCCCTCTTAGAAACAAACAACAGATGCTCTGTTGTATCACACTTTATATTGGTTACATTTTAATTCTTCCAAGGAGGTCAGCATGGGGGACACAGTTCTTTCCTTCACTCAAATTATCCTTTAAAAATACCACCATGAAACACCTTAGAAAGAAAGGCAAGATGTAAATAACATAACATAATATAAAATATAAAAGTGAGTTGCTATGGATTCCCCACTGAGCCTGATGGCTGGGCAGGGATGCAAACTCAGCTGTTTCTGGCTGTGGTCCAACATACTGACTGTTGAACTGACCTGACTGTCAAGGTCTGTCAGTGACTTGATTGTTTCATGCCTTTGTTTAAATGAATCTGTAGAAAGGGCTGTGGGTAAGAGTCCCAGTACTCAGGAAAGATTTTAAGAATCTCCCTTCTCTCCTTCCCCAATTGAAATGCCTGCCAAATTACTAAAAACCTAATAGTAATCCTAATAAATAACTAATCTAATAAACATCTGTTAGGATGATTTGAGGGATGATTTAAATTGTGTAAATGGCAAAGGAAAAGAGGGTTAACCCTGCCTGTCCAGGCACTGTGTCCAGGTCCCAAATGCCTTCCAATCTACTTTCCTTTAATCTAAGAAACAGATATTGGGCAATCTGATCACAAATATTTCATGCCTAGTTTCATCCTGTTTTCCAGTTCTTGTGAGTCTGCTAGTATATACATCAGAAAAACCTACTGTAGTCTATACTACTGAGAGCACAGTTCCATGATTGCTCTGGAGGTGTCTCCATGTCCTAGAGGTGAAGCTGCTCATGCTAGCTAGGCTGCTCATGCAGACAGAAGATCTTGGGTCCTTCTGTTAACATTTGGCATGTGGGTAGGTACTGCTGGTCTCAGCCTTCACAGGTATACACTGTGTTTGTCAGTCTTGACTTCAATTATATTTGTGTCTTTGCAAGGCAATGCCTGTGCAAGGGTGTAGCTGGATTCTTCTGTCACCATACTGTCTGAAAAATATATAGAGGAGGTGATACTCTTTTATGCATGTGGTTGTAACTTTGGTTAGTGCATAACAGAGCAGAAAGTATACTCAATGGGGCTGTTTGTTTTGAACACATCTCATTTTCTGAATCCATTGTCCTGTGTCCTAATCTCTGGAGCATCAGAAAACAAGCTTGTTCCATGCTCAACATTACATCATTCAAATATTTAAACATGGCTATCATGTCACTCCTTAACCTTTTTCTTTTCTATGCTAAACATACCTAGTTCCATAAACTGCTCCTTACAGGTCATAGCTTTCAGACCTTTCCCCATTTTGGTCACTCTCCTTTGGACACATTCCAGCTTATCAATATCCTTCTTGAATTGTGGTGCCCAGAACTGGACATAGTATTCCAGGTGCGTTCATCTCCCTGAAGGACTGAAAGCTCCCATATGTTATTGTATGATTGTTATTATATTATGGTCACCTTAAATTTAAAAATGTATATCTTCCTTCAATATGGAAATGGATAACAATTTGGATGAATATCTTGAATGGTACCAAAAGAATTCTTCCTCCATTCTTTCATAGGTACACTGATTTGAGTATTCTGTTGAACAGATCTGCACTATTAAGAGTACCAAAACAAAACCCTTTAGAAAAACTGGTTATCTTGCCAAAGAAAATACTTTCTATCAAATTTTTAAATTCTTTTGCATATACCTTATGACAGTACTTTCTTCATTATATATTTTGTTCTATTAAGAAACTGTGTTCTCCATAAAAGAGCCTGATCAGTTCAAAGAATTGTAGCATTTAGCATGCTCAATTTGACACCCGACATATAGCTTTACATAATCCACCTTGTTAAAGCTATTTTGGCAGGGACCTTGGCTAGAACTCCTCTTATATGTCCGCCACAGTGCTCATTCTTGAGGCTGCCAAGCTGGAAAGTGGCAAGCTTAACAGTCTCACAGCTGCCCAACATTCCAATGATCTTTTGATCAGAAATTTAAAAATAGGACTACATTATTAGGTAAGATTTATTTGATTGGGTGTGAATTTCCAAAGCAATAGATTTTTTTTTTAAATGGACTCCCCCTCTTCACTTTGCTTTATTTATGAGATTTGTATGGTAAATGGCATGCTAATTTCAATAGAAATAGGAAGTGGCATAATTCATCCCTCTTCTCACTCATGCAGTCAGGATTTTTTAAAAAAGCCCTCAAAAGTTCCAAACATTCAGTTTTAGTATTAAAAATAGATTGATGTATGCATGTGTGCATCACCTCCTACTTTCTGGATGGCATAAGTAACTTCCAGACAGGATAGAACTCTGGGTAGGAGATGGTTTTACTGGGAAGTATGCATGGCATTCCAGTGGTTGATATGCATCATCTGGAGAGGTGGAAAACAGAAAAGCACTCCATGAATTGCTACAGTATGCTGATTTCCCCATGCGCAGTTACGGCCCAGGAGGGATGACTTGTACTTCTGGCTGACAGATGGAAATGCAAGGATTTTTTCCCCCTGAAATACTCTGTTCCAAGACGCAAATTCTGTTTTTGATCAGGCATTCAGTACTATATTGTCAGTGCAGGATGTAACAAGACAAGGCTGAACAGAGGGACATAAAAGAACAGAGTCAGATCACAGGCAGGTGACAGATGAATTTGGCCAGGGACTGCCAAGCAGACAAGTCACTTCCAGGGATAAATTGTTGACCTAAAGAGAGTGAAAAGCAGTGCCCCTTACTGAAAATTATACTTCTTATTCCTCTTGTGGATGTGAATTCTCTGGGTTAAAGGGTTTCACTTAAAAATGCCCATGGGTGACTTAAAGGATGTGCACTCCCCATCTTAACTTTATGCCACAGCCTGTTATAATAATAATAATAATAATAATAATAATAATAATAATATTTATTTCTATTTCCCGCCTCTCCTTTCAGATCAAGGCAGGATTCCAGCAGTTAAAATAAATATACAGTTCAATACAATCTTAAAAACATTAAAAAACAAAAAAACATTAAAAACAATGTTTTCTTCTGAATTGTTTCTCTCATCTCCCACCAGATCTCTTGCTCATCTAAACATTTGCATCCAGAAGCATTTCCCTATATGCTTTGAATGTATTTCAAGTATCAGCACCAACAGCAGCAATAAATCCTCTCCTTAATGTAGGTGACAAAATAATCCAGGCTTTCCACCTTTACTTTAAAGCAGAAGAAGCAACCAAAAAGCCAGCATAAACCAGCAAGTTCTTATACTGGTACCTTTTTTTTCCCAGCCACCAAGCTGCGTGGCAACCTCTGCTGCAGGTGAGAGGGCTTTTTGGTGGCATTCTGTTCAGCCCATGGGGCTAAGTGATTTCACATGTAAAGGGGTGAGAGATGAGTTGATTTAAGGAGAGATCATCCCTTCACATGTTCATCACAGGACCTCTAGGCTTCTTTGGTTCTTCTGAACTGCTGAACTCTAGAGCAACATGGTTCCTTAGTAAAAAAAAAAAAAAAAAAAAAAAAAAAAAAAAAAAAAAACTGGCTGCCAACAATACTTGTTTGTCACCTTTCTTTCTTTCTTTCTTTCTTTCTTTCATTCTTTGCAGCTTCAGCTCTCACTTGCTTCAAGGTAGCATAAGGAGACGCACCCATGATCCTTCTAAAGGTTCCAGGAGTTTTGAAAATGTCCTGTAGTGCTGACTTCAGATAAAGTGACTGACCTTATTACTTACTGAAACTAAACCTAAGCTGATATAACTACATCTGTCCACTCTCATCCCTTGATATCATTGCATTTCCTTTCCCCCGTTGCCCTCACTTCCTCTGGTATCTTCTCAGCTTCTGAAATGGAGCACCTTCGGCCAATGGATCTTCCTGTGCTATCCTAAAAGGCACATGAGCATTGATGTGGCTGTAAAATATGGTGTTTACTGCTACTATGATTACTATTATTGCTAATTATCATAACATAGCAGTGACTCATATAAAATATTGGTCTGTGAGAAAATATTGCCCCCCCCCCCCGATGAAACTCAAATAATAAAATCTGGTAACAGAAATTTTAAGAAACAAAACTTCCCAATGTGCAGATATTCCCTATAGTTGTCTGTGTTCGTGGAACAGTAACTAAATATCCAAGGAATAGCTTGCATTAATGTGGATTCCTACCTACAATTTTATCCAAATGCAAAATCCATTTTGCACCTTTCCTGTCTTTCTATGTCTTTTTAAAAATAGTATGAAGAAGTAATTGTTTTTAAAAAGGAAGGGGGAAAACCCACTAGCATTACTTAAGAAACTCATCTCCATCACACCTGATGGACAAACTGTGTATGATGATGCTTCATATACTTTATTTTCCACTTTTCCAACCAACCATAAAACTTAAAACCTACAAAAGAGAATAAAATCATTTTGAGAGATTCTGAGCACTCTGAGCAGAGCCTAGGTTAATACTTCTGGCATCTGTCCTGATCTCTATGGTTTAAGCTTTTAGCTAACTAATTAAACAGAACCTTTGGTGTACTAGGGATGCATATGCCTGGGATATGAATAAAAGAAACAAACAGCAGAGACCGACATATGGTGGAAGGCACATTTCATCATCTAATTTTTTTGTTTTGCTAGCTTCTTTTTAAAGTATAATGATTATCAAGGAAACTTAAAGCAGAAATAGATTTGTCTCATTGGACTTAAACATTAGACTGCTAGGAAAGTGTGCCTTTTTTCTGGTATTTCTTATCTTACAAGCAAGGTTTTAATAACAACAGGGGAAAAAAATAGAAAAAGAACACACACTATAGAACTTAATTGTTGTATGCACAATCTGCTGTGGTTAAATGGGCCCTGTGGATTTTGGTCCAAACCCAAACCAATCAGTTACAAGCTATTTTTCCTCTTCTGTTAGATGTGCTGCTGCAGAATTTGCATAAATGTAACCATGCTGTCCGTCTTTTAACTTTCACTCAATTAATTATGCTCCCAGCCCCCTGCTGATGGACAAAAATGAGACTTCATCTGCAAATAGCTTCTGCAGTTTACGGCTTATTAAATGCCAAAATCTAGTTAAGACTTTTGGAGTATTCTCATGTCAAGCATTTCAACGTGTCACTTTGTGTGCAAAACGTATTCTTAAAAGAGCGAAGCCACTTTGCAAAGTTTGGATGAGATCAATGCATGTAAGAATTTTACCTACAAATTGTGTGCTTCACACATACCTTGCATCTGAGTGTGACTGAACTGGTTCATCTAATAATCAAAACAGGAGGAAAAGACTATCAATGGATGTGAAAGTGGTCTCTGTGCAAACTGAAAACAGCTTTAGTCCACTGTATCACTTTATAATTTATATAAGAGCCTCATATAAGCAGATTAACTAAAGCCACATAGTAAAATAGAAAAGGTTTTTTTTAAAAAAAGAAAGAAAACAAAAATCCTGATTACTCTTTCTGATAGGTTTTACATTTTGCATTCAACATCTTGTTCTTTCATTTGTCTTTGCAAAGAGTGCTCTTGTTTATTTTTACACCTTTCTAGGGTTTTGCCTCTTTTTTAATTTTTGAAATTTCTGTTGTTTTTATTGTTGCGCTTTTAGTTATTCTTCTTGTTGCTCTTGTACTCAGAACAGAGAAGAGAATTAAGAGCAATGGGACAAACAAAGTTCTGCATTTTTATATGAACTGCAAGGTTTGCTTTGTTAGCCTGGCAACATTGCTTAACTTCCCATTTATAAATTGGATACAGTTGCAAGGCCTTGGATAAACAGATGCTCTGCCTGAGCTTCAGCTACCTCTAATGAATAGTTAAAAATAAAATAAAATAGAGGGCCTGGTTTATGATGTAGGCAACTCACTTCACCAGCCAGCTATGCTAAAATACTTGACTCTGAGTTGATTTAGTTTCATTGACCTCAGCGGACCTAAATTGGCTTAACTCCAGGCCATTGGGCTTGGCTACGCACTGGGCTGTTGCTGTCAGTCACATTTTGCCTTCTTAGAGAGTTTCCAGATGATAACATCCCCCTCCACACACAACCAGATTCTGATTTTAGAATTAACCTGTATCCACTACTAGTAGTACAAGAGCTCATCCAACAACTGGTGTGAAAAATGTTGGGGCATTTTTAAAGGGTTACAGATTGGCACAGTGCCTGAATTGGAAGCTATTGAGTTGCCTCTGTTATGCTGTATAAGCTCCCTAAAGGATGAGCATGATATGCATATGATGAATAAATACCAGAATGAAAGACCTAGTTGCATGTGGAACAGCTGTACTGCAGGGCATAGGAAATCAGCAAACAAAAATTTTATTTACACAGTGCACAATTTGCAGTGGAATTTATTGCCACAACATGGAAAATTGTCCACAAGAAATAGGAACAGATGTCATCTTGTTCTTTGATTCCAGGTGTAGCCACACTGCTCAATTATAGCAGTTTGATTATCACTTTAACTACCAAGACTTCATCCAATAGAATCCTGAGATCAGTAGCTTGGTAAGGGACTTACCAAAGGAATATTTTAATTTACTTTCCTGAACTATAGCACTAGAGTTTTCTGGTAATGCTTCAAAAAACAATAGCTCCCACAATTCCAGAGGAGATGGATCAGTTAACATGGTATCAGAGTGCTATAATTTTCTGGAATGGATACACCCTCAGTCAGTAAAATAACTTGGACAAGTACTGTCACCAGCAAAGTTCCCGTGATTGCTCACCTTTATTTCCTTTTGTTTGTTTCAATGTGGTTATGAGTTCCAGTAATAGATAGGAGGAGTATATGGCCTTCAGCTCAATTAAAAATAAATAAATAAAGGAAAATGGACAAAATTGGGTCAAACTCTTTTTCTGTTAATGAATGCTCTAATGTAAAAGGGAAGAAATGTCTCCATAATGCCCCCACCCCCATGCTTGCTGACAGATCATCTTGGTTCCTGTGACATTTTGTGTCATGTTTGCTGTCTCACATTCTAAGCCAATGTGACGGTACTGAACATGACATAATGATTTGAGACAGAAATGTCAAGGACTGAAGATAAAGAAATGCAACACCACAGCTCATCTTGTAATTACCAGTTCTCATTATGGTTGTCCTCAAATTTATCCTTTGTTTAACAACATACTGTACATTCCATTTTGGTTGGATTTGGTATAAAACTACTAATGTGCTACAAATAGGACTGATCAGCTAGCTTTTACAATACAATTAACAGAACATTGAACGTACTGAGAGCAAACCAAAGTAAACTAAATGACCCCCCTGCACACACACCCCAAAAAAACTTTTCCCATTGTCATTCTTGGAAAAAAATATATTCTGGAAAGAATATTCCTGACATTTGAGATAGAGGTAAGAATTGTGCAGCCTTCCAGAGGTTGTTGGACTACAACCCCCCACAGCCCTGCATAGTCAAGGACTCAAACAATTACCATTCAGTCAGCCTGATATCTGTGCCTGATTCAGGAGCAGATCATTAAACAGACAGTCTATACATGCTTAGGAGTTTATCACATGGGAGAAAATGAGAGTTTAAACAATGATTAACCAGAGAAAATTGTTCAATTGACATTAAAACATGCTTGAAATTACATTCACACGAGTGCCATTTTCCCATGAAGAATCAGGGAATAACCAGGCAAGAAACAGTGGGAAGTCATTCATGGGAAAATTCTTTTTTTAAAAAAAATATTAGTATTCAAACAACAAAAGCATAAATAACCAAAAACAAATACAACACAGAAAGTACAAAAAAGAGCAGGGAGGGGGGGGGGGAGAGAAAAATACAACCACAGAGACCTCATACACCCACCTCATACAAAATTAACGAATATACTAAAAAACATATAACACAAAAACACATTACTTCCTTCATTACTTGGAAATTTGCTTAAACGTTTGATATAATTATTTTATCAACTTATATGTAACTCTCTGTATTCCTTATCTTCTTCCATGATATTTATAAAATTACCCAGCTTATAATTAAATAATTTTACACACTTAGCAATGTTTTTAACTGTTCCAGTGAACCTTCCTCAATGTTTTATTCTTTCATTTTTTCCCTATAGCATTTCCCTTGTTATACAGCCTTATACTTATATCTGAATAATAGATATGTGGAAAATTCTGCGAATGAGATACTATTGTTTCTTGCCTGGTTATTCATGGAATAAAGGCATTTTAATCATATTTTGTCTCAATGTTGTGTGAAAACCATTCACGCGGTTGTGCACAATTGTGGATTAATCACTGGTTATTCACAGGATAATAGCACTTTGCATGCAATGCCATGTGAAAACTATTTGCACAATTGTTGGTTAATCATGGGTTAATCACTGTTTATACTTCCAATTTCCCCCATGAGATAAACTCCTTAGAAAGGAATAGCATGGTTACTAATAGACAGCATGAGTTTCTCAAAAAACAAGTCATGATAGACTAATGTCTTCTTCGACTTCCTGAAAGAATCACAAGCTTGGTAGATAAAGGAACTGTTGTGGATGTACTGTATATTGATTTCAGTAAGGCTTTTGACAAGGTCCCCTATTATATCTCTGCAAAACATCTAGTAAAATTTAGGCTAGACAATCCAATTGTGGGTTTGTAACTGGGTGACCAATGGCTCCCCCTTATCCTAGAGAGTAGTGGAGTGACACAGGGTTCTGTTCTGCACCCAAGGTTATTCATCATCTTTAACAAGAGAATGCTTATCAAATCTGCAGATGACACTAAATTAGTAGATGTTGCTAATACCTAGAGGGCAGGATCAGAATTCCAAACTACCGTAACAGGTTAGAAAGCTGGGCCAGAACTAACAAAATGAATTTCAAGAGAGAGAAATGTAGGATAGTACACTTGGGGAGTAAAAATGAAATGCACAGATATAGGACTTGCTTGATAGCAGTACATGTAAAAGGGTTCTAGGAGTCTTAGTGGACCACAGGCTGAATATAAGTTGCAATGTGATGTGGCAGCTAAGAAAGCCAATGAAATTCTAGGTTGCATCAATAGGCTATAGTAACTGGACTGAGGGAAGTAATAGTACCACTCTATTCTGCTTTGATAGCCATGTTTAAATATTTGAACAGATGTCATATGGAAGAAGAAGCAAGTTTATTTTTTGATGCTCCAAAGATGAGGACATAGAGGAACATATTCAAACTCCAGGAAAAGAGTTTCCACCTAAACACTAGAACTTCTTGAAAGTTAGAGCTGTTCACAAGTGGAACATAATCCCTTGGAGTGTGGTGGAGTCTCTTTCTTTGGAGGTTTTTAAACAGAGACTGGATGGCATGCATGGCAGGGGGTTTGACAGTATAGCCTTGAAGTCTCTTCCAACTCTATGAAGTTTATCACACACATGGTGCTTCCATCACCCAAATGCCATCAAAGTGGGATGGAAGCATCAAGTGTGTCATCATCTGGTATTTCTAAAATGTAACGTTATCGTTAACACCATGGAATCACTATGGAATCATCAGCGACAAGCCCTTTTCTTATTAACGGATTAAATATTTGAACAGGTGTCAAATGGAAGAAGAAGCAAGTTTATTTTTTGCTGTTCCAAAGATGAGGACATGGGGGAATATATTCAAACTCCAAGATTAATCTGTTACTAAGGAAAGGGCTTGTTGCTGATGATTCCATGGCAATTCCCTGGCACTAACAATAATGTTACACTTTAGAAGCGCCAGATGATCACACACGTTATGTTTCCACCCCAACCTATGACCTACGAAGATAAACATGTTCCATGAGGCATGCTGCATGGCTTTCCAGTTACATTGCTTGACAAAAAACCTATTTTCTATTGAGGCTAGAGAACCAGGAAGTGTATTGAGCCATAGGTAAATTGTCAAATGTAGCTGATGGGCAGTCTTATATTTTACAGAAGATAATTTCTGTAGGCTTCACTCAGCAATTGGAATACTGGCTGCATTTCTGGTCAGCACCCCTGAGAAAAGAGATTGTAGAGCAAAGAAACTTGTACAATAGTGCAAGCAAAATAATTAAGGGACTAGAGTAACCAAGGATAGGTTAGCCTTCACGTCTATCAATTTCTTCCTGTTCTGCATCTGTGGTTGGTGCATATACTTGAATTATGGTGTTACTCCTAGGTTTTCCATGTAGCCTTGTTAATATGATTCAGTTTCCTTTTGCATTTTCTAGTTTGAATTTATGTAAGTTGTAAAATAGTTGCAATTTGTAAAATCATCATTTACATAATGACTTTGTAGCCAAGGGTCTCTCTAGGGGGAAACCAGTTGCTCCAAAAATCCTCCTATCCAAAACATTAAGAGACTTTTCCCAGAGAGAAATGCCTCAACCTTGGAGGCAACTCTTTTGCTCTACAGCCAGTCCAAAGCTTTTGTGCTCTCTCTGTGATATCCCTTACCTGAGTACAAACTTAAAGTCTGGAGTTCTGGAGTGGGAAAATTTTCAGGGTGCCTTCTCCCAATCCACATATAAAGGATATAAAAATAGGAAATGGAGGAAGCCACCCTTATTGTCCCAGCCCTCGTGGCTCATTCTCACAAAAACAACACACACACTTTCCTGCAAAGTTTAGGTCTGTGTCTGCCAATCCCAAAATAAAAAGTAAGAAAATATGAGGGGGGGGGGGAATACAAATTACAAAATACAATACATAACATAATAGTTAAAGTATAACATAGCATATAATCAACTAACAATAATCGACTTTGGATAGAGGGGAACATATATATATATATATATATATATATATAATCAAGCAACAATAATACAGTTATAACAAGGACTATAGTCTATGTACCCTCACAGACATTATAAAATACTATTCCTCATAATTTAAAAAACCCTATAATTAATAATATTAATAATAATAATATTTATGTCTAACCCGCCCCTCTGAGTGAGAAATCAGGGTGGGGTACAACATGTTAAAAACATATACAGTTAAAATCTTTCAAAACATACCCATCTCCCTCCCCTTAAAACAGGATTAAACTAGACAAGATCAAAACAATTAAAATCTAAAATAAATTTCTTTCAAATCCAATATAGGCAGCCAGGTGGGGGACAAGAGGGGGAGGAGTCATCAAGAAGGGGGTTAAACGCAGGGGGAACCTGCGTTAACTCCCCAACTACCTTAAACAGCTCTGCTGAACGAGACTCTGCAGACGCAATTTCCACACTGCATGCAATGCCTCCCGATAGGTGTGAAAGTGCTGCCTATGGCGAGTTCTGTTGGATGAGGACCGAGTCTTTTGCCACTTGCGCTCTAGTCATTGTCCAGCCCACTTCATTTCCCTGAGTTCCTCTGTGAACCAGGGTTTGTGGTTTGAAGGAAAGGACACTTGGGGGCAATAATGTCGAGAGCTTTGGGAAGATCAGTGTTCCAGGTGTTCACCAGGGCTTCGATGGAGTTGCCGGCACTGCCAACCATTAAACCCTCTAGGGCCTTCCGGAAGCCAGTTGGTTCAATTAGCCTTTGAGGACGGACCATTCTAATGGGTCCACCACCCCCGGAGTGGTAAGGTGCAGCTCTAAGTTCCATCTTGGATCAGAGAGTTGTCCGTCCATGACAGTGCGGAGGTTTTGATTACCTCCGCCCACGGATATTCCCATTCCATACTAAAAATCCCATCCAGTGTGTGACCTGCACAATGGGTGGGCCTGTTGACCATTTGGGATAGGTTCATGCCTGTCATGGATTCCATGAACTCCCGAGCTGCTCCAGTTACATCAGAAGGGCTGGTCTCAAGGGGAATGTTGAAGTCACCCAGGACCAGAAGTCTGGGTGACTCCAACAGTAACTCAGAGACCAGCTGAGTCAGCTTGGTCAGGGAGTCTGTTAGGCAATGAGGTGGCTGGTATACCAACAGAATCCCCAAACTATCCCTGGTCTTCAGGCTAAGGTACACACACTCGATATGGGTTGTTTTCAGGATGGCTTCTCTGATCAAGGGTAGATTAGATTTAGGAACTATAGCCACACCGCCCCCCCCCACCCACCCACTTTCCCTTATCTGCATACTGACTGTATATCCAGCCAGGAGAGCCTGTTCCCATGTTGAAGTGCTGGCATCTCCCAGTCAGGTCTCAGTGAAGCAAGCCAGGTCGGCATTTTCATTCACAAGGAGATCATGGATGATACTAATGATAATTAGTTCAGGGCTAAGTAGAAAGTCAAACTTAGAAAGAAGATAAGTAGAAGAAATAAATTCATTCAAGATGTGGTACTGTAGGAGAGTGTTGAAGATTCTATGGACAGCCAAAAAGGCAAACAAATGGGCCCAGAGCAGATCAAGCCAGAAATCTTCCTTGAAGTAATGCAGTACAGACCACCCAGAAATGGCAGGCTGGAGCCGCCCATTTTAACTGTGGAGGGACGCAGCCACTACCAAACCATGTGCCATCCCTCTGCAGTAAAAACAAACAAACAAACCCAGTTCTTTCAGGTTCTTTTTGTGGCATATTGCATACATCACGAGTGCGCCATTGGATCACCAGTGACATAACAGACACACAGCAATGTCTGTACATTGCATGTCCCTTACGTCAAGATGGCAGCCCCCATGTGGACAGGAGGCCACCATGACGACGATGCCATGATGTGCTAGAGTTAGAGACTGTGTGGTTGGTGCGTGGTCCCTAACCCTAGAATCGCCAGCTGGATGCTGCTTCTTGACGGTATGTATTGGGCCTAAGATAGCAAAACTGATCCTGTTGTACTTCGAACACATGAGAAGATATGACTCAAATAAAAAAAAATCATGAGTATGAGTTTGCATAAGTTGGGCAGAGCACTAGAGAACCAAATGTCTTATAGATTTCTCATCAGCAGGATCGCCATGGGTTGAGATCGATGTGAACGCCCTTAACAACAAACACCCAGGATAGTGATTTCACTAAAGTATATCAGAAGCAGATACTTCTTTTTCTTGAGGAATAATATCCTACACACCCAATCAGAAAAATAACCAGAAGTGTGTCTAAATTGCCTGCCTAACCTGGTTCCAGTCTGGAGCATTATGCCCCAGACAGGACCCAGACCAACCATGATGGTGACTACATGCACTGGGACAAATCCAGTGTAACACTGTATTGTTGTACACATGGGCCAGGTGGGCTAACACCACATTAGCTCCACTGGCCCATCTCCTTTAATCCTGGTGCCATTTCTGCCACTGCTGCAATCCCGATGGTCAAGCAGCTCCCTGCAAGATCCTGGCTGGCATTGTCACTTTTTCTGAGGTCAGAATGGGGTGCCTCACCATGTGATCAACAAGGAGGGTTGCTTCATTGATTGTATGGACTCCATTGTGACTTCAGTAGAAGCACTGGTACCAGCCAGAATCTCATGTGGAATTGCTTGGCTGGTGATGCTGCATCAGTGGCACCTTGTTTTTGGAGGTGCCACCATCACTTCCATGTTGGCAGGAAGTGAAGCCTGCCTGGTGCACAGCTGCTTCTGCTGAGGACAGAAATGTCCTCAGCAGATGTGATGGTACACTGGGGAGGCTTTACACTGAGCTCTTGCCCAAGAGGAAATGGTGGCAGCTGCCCAGAAAACAGGCCATCCCAATGCTATGCACTGCTCAGTGTAGGGAAGGGAATGGCATCACTATTGCTGTGTGGACAATCGATTAGGTGAAGCTGGACCTGATTTATCTGTCCACATGTCAAAAGAACCCAAGTTCACTCCAGGGTTTCCAGAAAACATTGGACTTTCCTCTGATAAACTGCCAGCACTGGCTTCGGCGTGAGTTCTACATTTTCCCTGGTGTAGACAAGCTCTGGGTAAGTAGTAGAGACTAAACACATTTTTTTTCAAAAATATTACCTCACCCCTGATGTGTGACAGAAATTGTCATGGTTAATAAAGCCACAAAACCAACAAATATTTTACATGAGAAAGAAACCCATTTGTTCCTTCCATGCCACTTGATATGGTTTGGGATACCAAGGAACTGGAACACTGTGGAGTGGGGGAAAGAAACTTAATTTTAATGGATGAAAGACAAATGCTCATCCTACTGGGATAGCAAGGTGTAAGGAGGAATGGGTCCCTTTTCATGTAGGGTTGCCATATTTCAGCTTCCCATATCTGAATAAACTAACTTGTACATTTTCATTCTGTGCAAATGAAGCACATTGTGGACATTTTCACATTATGAAAATTGATCACTTTAATTCCTACATGGTTTTTCTTTTTGTACCAAAGTTTTAGCCTTGACACCATTTGTACAGTAAGCATTGATCTCAGAAAGCCAGCATTGTTTAACAATGCTCAATTTGGCACAGGGAGATCCTTGTTCAACTTTCTGTTCAGTCACAAACTTTTTATGTTGGCTTGGGCCAGTCACTAATTCTAGGTAAACCTATCTTATAAGAGTTTTGTGGGAAGAGACAATGACTAGCCCAAGTAAGCAGCCATATAAAGACGCCATGTACACTGCAGGCATAATAATAATAATAATAATAATAATAATAATAATAATGCAACAACAACAATTTGTCATACACAAATGTTTCTAGTAGCATCATTTTCATTACATACATATTTATGAGTACACTTAACATATTTATGAGAACACCACAGATGGCACATTGTCATCTGATTCACAGGGAAAAAATGCAGAGTAAAGTGAGAACAAACTGCAGGAATCGCTGAGGAAGTACAAGGTGTGATTTTCTTCAGAGATACAGTTTATTATTTTTTTTAAAAAAAATATCTAGAAAATATTCTAATTGAAGTTTAACTTTGTTCTGTTTGATTTATCATCATAATAAATCTATTAATCAGCTCATCTATGTAAAGATATCCATGCTACCCCCCAACTACTACTTGTTAATGATCACATTTAGATTATTTTGCATTACAGTTCCCTCTCAGCTCACTGATTACACCTTTCCACCTAAAAAAGTGTATAAGAATCCTGTAAGTGAAGTAATACTGTATATTTGATGAAGTGGGCCATTGTCTGTGTCCCGGTATTAGGCAAAGTGAAGCAGGATGCCAGTTCTGGAGAACTGTGATGTTCCCTCTATTCTGTGATAGGGATTCACCTCTACTTTTTCAATGTACAATTATATCTCAGTTAATGAACCAGATATGTTTCTGGGGTTTACTTCCTTAACCAAAGCTTTAGTATCACAGCTAGAGATAACAGGGAAATAAGGGGGAGGTAGGTTCCCATATCATGAAAAAGAAGAGCAGTTCAATATGTTTCAGGAAACTTTATATACAAAACTAGAATTATGCACATATGAAATGAAACAACTAGGTCAGGTAAGCCTTGCATAAGTAAACCAAAACACTTTGTATTTTCTGGAGACAACTTGAAAGTGTCTTCCAAAATGCATTCTGGGATTAATATTTTTCTTTCAACAGCTTCCACTTTTCTTATGATTAATAGTCTCAAAAACCTGATCAGGAGGGCTTTAAACTGAGTTATATGGGGGAGGGAGACAGTATTTTGGAAGTCACAAATTCATCAAGGTCTAGAGATAATAGTCAAACTATTATAGAGAGAACAAGCCAAATAGTGCAAGGATCCAACAGTGAGAGGCAAAAAAACCTTACACAGGCAGCAAGTAGGAAGGACCCACAGTCTTAGATGTCTCTACACTAATGCACAAGCCTGGGAAATAAACAGGATGAACTTGAACTCTTAGTACAACAAAACAAATATGATATAATAGGCATCACTGAAAATTGGTGGGTTGAGTCTCTTGATTGGAATGTTATAATAGAGGGGTATAACCTTTTGAAGAGAAATAGACCAAACACAAAAGTAGGAGGAATAGCTTTATATGTCAGGGATGTTTATACCTGTGAAGAGATCCAGGACTTATATTTTGGAAGCTAGGTGGAGAGCATCTGGATAAAAATGAAAGGGGAGGGAAACAACAGGGATATTATTGTGGGAGTCTATTACAGACCCCAAGTCAGATGGAGGAATTGGATGATGCCTTTCTAGAACAGATGACCACACACTCAGAAAAGAAGGATGTAGTGGTGGTGGGTGACTTTAACTATCCTGATACTTGTTGGAAGTCAAACTCAGCCACTTGTTGGAAGTCAAACTCAGCCAAAACCTCAAAGTCTAGCAAATTCTTCACTTTTCTGGAAGACAATTTCATTGTCCAAAAGGTGGGAAGAGGCAACAAGGGGATAGGCTGTTTTAGATCTGATCCTAACCAACAGGGAAGACCTAGTAGATGGGGTACAAGTGGTGGGATCCTTAGGTGAGAGTAATCATGTTCTCCTGGAGTATGTTATATGGTGGAAAAGAGAAGCCAGACATAGTCAGACACACATTCTGGACTTTAGGAAAGCTGATTTCAGTAAACTTAGGGAAATACTAGGGGTGATTCCATGGTCAGAAATACTAAAAGAGAAGGGTTTTGAGGATGGATGGGAGTTTATCAAAAGGGAGATCCTGAAGGGACAATTACAAACTGTTCCAATGAGGATGAAAAATGGTAGGTGTCTCAAGAAACTAGCTCCCTAGCCCTCCACATCCGGTGGTGATAACTACTGCTGCTCTTTGCTTATTTGCACTAGTTGCCCTTGCTGACATGCCTACCCACAGTCCCTTTCATATTTTTCTCATTTGCACAGCAGTGACAACTCCTACTCTATCTCTTTGTTGCTGTGGCTCTCTTATACTCCCTGCTTCATCTGTTGTGAGACAAAAAATGTGATTGTCTTGGTGGAGGGCCTTCACCAGGAACTGAAAGGAGGAGTGTGCCTCTGTTGGTTCTGCTAGATGTCTCAGTAGCATTTGATATCATCAACCTTGGTATTGATCTTGGCATTCAGAAGAAGGTGCTGCCGGACTCCTGCTGACCATTGGGAGGTTCTGTTCCCCATGCTGTTAAACATATACATGAAATCACTGAGAGAAATAGTCCCTAGTTTTGGGGTTTTATGTCATCAGTTTGCTGATGGCATCCAACTTTATCTCACCTTTCCATCTTAATTCAAGGAAGCTGTTTCAGTTCTAATCCAGTACCTGTCAACAGTAATGGACTGAATGACCACAAACATATTTAAAATTAATCCTATAAATAAATAAATAAATAAATAAATATTCAGACAAGACAGAGGAGCACCTGTTCATTTGTAGGGCAGATCATGGAATACTGATTTAACTTGTGGTTACATTCCTGTACATGCTGAAGACACAAGTTCAAATTTCAGACACACTCCTGGATTCACTCCAAGTGTGGATTATCGGTGGGCTAGGAGTATATTTGCAGAATTAAAACCTAAGGGCAAATTCTTAAGAACATATAATTTTGCAGGGGGACACATATCTTGGTTAAATTGCTGTAACAGGCTTTACGTGGGGCTGTTCTTAGAGAATGTTCAGAAATTTCATTTGGCTCAAAGACCTGCAGATACATTGTAAATGGGGAAGGGAGGTTTACAATTCCTCTGTTGTGACAGCCTCTGATAGTCTGTTTCTGAACACAATACAAAATGTTAACACCACCTATAAAGCCCTATACAATCAGCCCTCCATATTTGTGGTCTTGAGACTCTGAGGAGTTTATCACATGGGAAGAATTTCTCCAGATTTCAAATGGAGCCAATTCTAATTTACGTGAATTTGCTAGTTTAGTGAATTTATGTGAAATCTAATTGCATTCGGAATGCGTTCAGAACGCCTTCCCATTGCCCGTAATTGTGTGAGATACACTCATATGCAATTACATGATTGCGTTCGGATTGCCATTGCATTATACCACCAAATTCCATCGTATGATAAACTCCAGAGTTTCAATTATTCTTGAGTTCAAGGCTGCTAAGGCAGGCATTCCTCCTCCCTTTCCCTGCCCAATCTCTCCTTGGGAAGGGTCTTGGAGGGGTCAGGGTACCTCTTGCCTTATCTTCCCTGATCCTCTCCTTGGGCTGCCAGGGAAAGGATTGGGGAGGAGAAAGCTCTTGGAGGAGCTAAGGCACCTCTTGTCTTTTCTTCCCTGATCCTTTCCTTGGGCTGCCCAGGGAATGGATTGGGGAGGAGAAGGGGCATGGAACCAATTAAAAGGATGGGAGGGTGGAAAAAAGGAGTGTGTACCCCTTCTCCTCTTCCCTCACCCACCCTCCCCTTTGAAAGGCTTCTGAGTGGGGCCAGAGTTATTCCTTATTTTTCCATATTCACAGGGGTTTCATCCCTCTATCCCCTGTGAATATGGAGGGAGGACTGTATAGTGCAAATCCAGGTTACTTGAAGGACTATATTCTCTTCTATGAGCCTCCCCCTGTATTAAGATCTTCAAGGGAGTTGCTACTCTTGATCCCACCATCTTCAAAGGCACATTTGGTGCAAATGCAGAAGAGTACTTCTTCATGGCTGCTCCCTGAGTCTTGAACTTCCTTCTTCCCTCCTTCCCTTCTTTGACTCTTTCCCTGCTGATCTTTCATCAGCAGACCTTAAAGCAAACTCCATAAACTTTTAACTCTATAAACAATGTAATAATATTTAAATCTTTTTTATTCCTTTTTTTAAAGAAGAAATCTTGTAAGTTGTCTTGTAGCATAGTTATGGAATACAATTGAGGCATAAATTGACTGATTGATTGATGGATGGATTGGTTTGCATGTGTAGTAGCAGCTACTCCTCCTTGGAAACACCAGTTGTCTAGCACTGACATGATCAAAACAACACTTTTGAAAAGAATAAAGCTCTGGAACACAGGGAGATCCAAGATGGGAGCAGCAGCACCATTCATGTTCGCTCAGGTGGCAAGAAAGCTTAGGCCACCAATGTCCAAAAAATATTGTGCCATTTTCCTTCCCAGAGGGTTTCTGGTATGGGAATATGGCTTTATTGTTGCATGCCTTCAAATAATTTCAGAACTCTGGTAATCCTGAGGCAAACCTATCATGGATTTATTCAATGATAGGGAAATTGTGCTTGCCTTCCTCTGAAACTGAGGCCCTATCTGGACTGGTCAGGATACTCCAAGGGCAGCACAGCCGAAACCACAGCTGACCCAGCCTGCCCCCATTGCCTCAGCCTCTGGTCCCGTGTCACAGTGGCTGTCTGCACAGGCCTCTTGCTGGGCCTCCTGGTGCATCTGCCACCACCACTGTGGATGAAATACTTTTGAATGTGAAGGTCTTATCTAGAGTTGCTGTTGCTCAAATCATTTCCTACTTAGGATCCTATCTATCACAGGGTTTTTATTTTTTGAGAAGATTTGTTCAGAGGCAGTTTTTCTTCTGAGGCTGAGAGTATGTGACTTGCCCAAGGTCCCAGTGAGTTTCCATGGCTCCGTGGGGATTCAAACCTCTGCAGAGTCATAGACTAAAGCTCAAATGATTATTCTACACTGGATGTCTCCTCATTTGGTATCAACACCCAATATTTTACTTCCCGGTCTACTTAATATGAACCACTTCTCCCTTGCTTGCTCACTAGTTTTTCTGTTGCTCCCCTGCTATGGGTTATATTGTATTGATTCCCTACTATATAAGGAATTGTATTGATTTCCTACATATGCAAATACAAAAATCTCCTATGCACATTTACAGGTAAGAGCTATGTAAGTTATTAGGATATTTATCTGAATAAACAATTCTAAAGGATATACCATATACCCAAGACAGGCAAATGTGGATCTTTCTGTCTCACTATCCTTCTTCCTGCCTTGTATCTAATCTCTGTTCTTGCACTCAATTAATTTATTCCAAAAAGACTTTGAAATTTAAACTGGAGCTTGATTTTTAAAAAAGAAGACCATTAAATATTAATAATATTGTTATCTATAATACTGCCAGTAATGGTAAGATAATATTATTGCAATAACAATTTCTTTAATACTAATAATTTGATTGTGGCATTGTGATTGGTAGATTGTTCAGTTGCATCACCAAACCATTCTTGTGGTTCATACTTCAGTGCACTGTTTGTTGGCAGATCCATGTAAAACAGACCTGAGGTTTTTATAAATAGACTAGGATTTTCCCTAAATTTGCAACATTTGCTAAAGAAGCTGGGCTTCTACAATGTATATCCTCATAGAACATCATGGGTTAGTCACTAAAAGGCAATAGCAATGGGACTATATTTTGCCTTGTATTTTCGCTCCCAGAAGTGCTAAAGGCTTTTTTAAAAAATACTTAATATAGGGCTAAATGGGTAAACAGTTGCATATCTAGAGTGTGGGTAAGATCTGGCCAACTTACTAAAATGACAGTCCTATTCCTATGCCTTCAATCACTCAGGAAAGAATTTCTCCCCTCTCATAAAATAAATGAAAAAATAAACGGAACTATTCATTCTCTTCCTGCTTGGTAAGCGGTGTAGTCAAAGTGGATGGAATAAGCTTCAGTAACATGGTGTAAGAGACTGAAGCTAGGACAACAGTATGAGTAGTTCCTGTGAGGCTCAGAGCTATCTCAAACCTGGCAAGAGTATTAGAAGTTCATCAGCTAAGCAGGGATTGTTTTGTAGTGATGATCTCCACGCAGCCCTTAGAATAGGGAGTAGATAGGGACCATGAAAGTTCCCCAGTCCTCACTTATACCAGGCACCAGCTACTATGATCAATGGGAATCTGTTACTCTGTTGATTGAGAAGCATGCAAATGATCTCCGACATGAGAGGGAATTATGACAGAGACCCTGCTTCTTCCTGTGGCAACTGGAGATTGCTCACAGAGGAGGAGATTGGTGGGATTGGGATGAGACTCACTACCTAGCACCATTGTTGATAAGAGTTACACATCCTAGAAACGGTGTGTTTTTGTGTGTGTAAAAGAGCTTTGACATCCAGACTGCTTAGAAGAACTGAAATTCCAGAGACTGAAAGAGATTTGTTGTTCATGTTTCATTGACATATATATGCTTCTCTTTCTGGCTATAAATACAAACTAGAGAGCCCAGAAGTGTGAGGAACATAGAAGAAAGGGACCTAAAAAGCTAAACGGCATCAACAGATTTTTTTATTTTTATTTTTTTTCACAACAGTCAAAGCCTTTTATAAGAAAGGAAAAGAGCCTTTGTTTGTATTTCTACCGGGCCCAGCAAAATTATGTGTTGATACTGAATATCCAATAGGTAGTAGAATGAATAGCAGCTATCTTGCAGCTTGACAGCACAAAAATAGAACACTGTGTTGAAATGCATTACAAGTGCCAGTCTATATTATGTTTTGCAAATGAGTGAAGTATAGATTAGCTAAAGTGAACCTCAGTGAGAAACAGTCCTATCCATCAAGGTTCAGAACATAGGTTAATCCATTAATGAGAAAACATTGCCTTGCATTTCCCTTGACCCACACATAAAGCATAGTCCATAAGTCCTTAATGTTTATTTTATTTTTTAAAAAAATAGGATAAATATAAGCATGCAAATGAAATGGTGTCATCTTTGGGTCATTTACCATCTAGTTTCATTGATAAAAAGAGGCAATAATAAAAACAATTAACATGGATATCCACCTTTCATGCAACTTCCATGGATTTTGGTGTGACTTTCTCAAAGGATCCTTAGGCTTTTAGCCTTCCTGTTATAAATTAAAGGAACACAAGCAAAATTTAAGTTTTTTACAGGATATTCAGCTGCTCTGGATCCAGGTTTTGGGAAAAGAGTGGGATAATAATAATAATAATAATGTATGTCAGTTCAATAAAAATGAAAGGAACTTACTCTCAGATATGCTATGTAAGCACGCCTATATAAGTATATAAGTTATGTTTATATAGAATTGCAGCCTTACATTGTAATAGCTTTCACTGGAGAGACTGAATTGTTCATGCAAATTTGTAATGAAAACACGGGTCTTAAAAACCAAATGGTGGGAAAGATTGTCTAGGAGAGTTTCTGAATGGAGGAAAATAATAAACATTCCTATTTGAAACCATTTTTGCCCTGCAAGTTGTCTTCTCTTCACAATGGCTACAGCAAAGCATCCACTAGACACAGGGGAATGTAAGTGTCTGGTTATGTTTCATTATGACTGTGGGGTAATTTATGCTTCCTAAGGCTTCAGCCTTTGCTAAGGAAACAAAAATATTGAAATATCAAAACATGAAAGCCAAGCCTGTTAGAGTCTAGCATTAAAATAGAGGGGTAGCAAAGGTTCTTGTCTAACTATGCTTCCCTAAGAACTGAGACTGAATCCAAAAACACAAGTAGTTTGTAGATCAAAGAAAAGTTTACTCATGGCTATAATCTATATATACATAAAAGCTATATAATAATTCAGGAAAAAGAAATATTTATCTCACCATCTTTCCAAAAAAAGTTGAGGAAGGAGGAAGATGGAGGACCAACAGTTCAATTGAAAATCTTTAGAGAGAAAATGGCTATTAGTCCAAAAGTGGAAGTGATATAAGTCACATGATTAGGATGAATGAGAGAGAGAAAGAAGTTTGCATGTACGAAATTCCTGTCTATCTTAAGGAGGGGGAACAAGATGGCAAAAATCTTCCAACAATGACCTCTAAAGAAAATTTTGCAAATTTTCTGTTTGTAAAAATTAAGAGTAAAAAGAATGGTGTCTCCAAAAAATATCCACACTGGGCAATTAGGATGTAAGAAGGTGATTAGAAATTCAGATCTTCAGCATCTGACACCAGTGAATTAACAATATACCATTGTCCTGGAAAATTGTGCCAAAGGGGCTCAGAGGCTCTACAGATCTCCCCTAAGGGGCTACGGGAGGCCGCCCCTTTCCTGGCTGAATCGGGGCTACAACAACCTAACATCACAGCTCCAATCTGGCCTTTGGAGGGTGCAAAAAGGAATGGCAAAAAGTGGCTCCTTTTTTTTTTTTTGCCCACCAAAGGGTGCCATAGCCACAGCAGCACAGCTGTACGGAGCCCCTTCAGCACTGTGTCATCTGGATGCAGTGCTGGAAGTGTGCCATGATGCTGCACACTGTCTGGAGTGGTGCGTGGCATCATGGCACCCTGGGAGCAGAGCCAGGGCATGCATCATCAGGACATTGTGCCCTGACTCCACCCATAGGCTGACCTTTCAATACAAATAAATTGATTTTACCCACTGTTTTAAAACTGAAATGGTCTAATGTTAGTCTTCAAGAGCATCTCAACTTGTACCATATAATTGTAGTCATTCCTAACTGTGGTCAGCATCTCTCAGTATAGGACAATCCACGGTCACCATAGTTCTTGCAACCAAGGCCACTTCCACCACTGAAGATAAGATTGGATCTAATACTGCATCCAGGCTGCAAACTTGATCTTTTGGGGCAAAGGCATCCTTTTCCAAAACATGCCAGCTAATGTATTGCCACCTTGTGAGGACTAAGCTTCATTACATCATCTTGGTCATCTTAAGATATAACTTAGCAATAGCAATGGCAAGTACATTTCTATATCGTTTATCAGTTAACTAAGCACTCCCTTAGTAGTTTACATTGTATGTAAGCTGGGTACTCATTTTAGTGACCTACGGAAGGATGCAAGGCTGAGTGGACCCCTGAGATCAATCTCACAACCTTGTGGCTGCAGTATAGGCATTTAACCACTGTGCTACCGGGGCTTCCTAACTTCAACTTCTACTTTGTAATTCTAGCAAATTTGACTTGTTCTTCCAGCAAATTTGATTTTTTTTTCCCATTCGCATACAGCATATGTATGGATTGTTATGGTCAAAAGTTGAGCATTTATTTTCATTTTCATGCATGAATACATACCTAGGTTTTGCAATTAGACAGCGATATTTGAGTTGTTTGTTGATTGTTTTAAGAGCATTTTAATGTAACGTTAACTATTTTAATTAGTCAAAAGTAATAGCTTTGTGCAGAAGACATGGGCTGCCCTCATTCAACTCATTTTCATCAAAAATTGTAGTTATTCAAAAACACATAATTAGCTTTTTTAATCTTATCATTTTCAGAGGCACACTACAGTAATTGGCTTTCTTTCCTATCCTTTTTAGTCAGAAGTTTGCTGAAGGATCAATGGAAAATACATTTTTCTCTTCTGTGGCATCAATTACTGTGACCCTGGGTGCAAATTTATTGATTTTTCTTATTAGAACATTATCACTAGTTATTCACAGCATGATGTTTATTAATTAGTAAGGAAAATAAAGATTCAGTTCTGACATATCTCCTTTTAAGTTTTCCACCAAATATATGCATAGTTTTATGCAAACTGCCAGTGCCATGAAATATCATACAACTATTTTCATGTTCTTTTCTACTTGGAATAAATTCAGTCTTCTTGTCACCTGCTAAATTTGCCATCAAGTTTAGACTTATGCCTCTAGATCCACAGTTTTGACAGGCAGATGGTTAAAAGTCTAACAGTGACAAAGTACACCAAATAGAACATGCAAAGAATCTTGCTTAAGATGCCATTTGATATTTATGAAGATGACCATTATATGAAATATATATATTATTTATTTAAAAAAAAAAAAAACCTCTCCTTTCGCCCAGTACAGGCGCCATAGGCAGATAGGAATGTAAGATGATGTGGTTATACTGCACCTCTTTTCCTTCCTTTTGAAAATATTGCTTTAGATAGATTTACTTTTCTAAATAAATGTGGCTTAAAATAATTTTTTATTGGCTGTCTCATCTCAGATGCAAAACACCTTTTTACTTCTATTTTCACTTTGGCCAAAGCCTAATGATATCTTAGAGCTGTGTTAAAGCTTCTTGAGCAGTTTGTTGGTCTTCCTAAAACTCTTTGGGATACACTTACAATCAATGTTGATTTGGGGCAAATTTTTAGTGATGAATTTAAGAGGATAATAAATTAGCCTGTGTACTGGTAACTACATAATATGCTGTAATAGACATTGTAATATAATGTGGCCTTAATGAAGTCCATATCTGCTTTGGAAGAAGTATCTATCTATCTATCTATCTATCCATCCATCTATTTTTTTAAAAAAGGTAGGAATTTTTAAATGTTGCACCTGAGAGTTGCTGAAATCTTAGCAGTAACTGTTAGGAAAACTGCTAAAATTGTAGCCTTTGAGCTAAGTGTTTCTTCTTTTGAGGTGTTCCTATGATACTGTTATGATGTCATTTCAAGGTATAGCACTCCATCACTGGTTGTGGCTGCCTCCAAACCAGCTAAAAACCTATGATACACCAAGTCTTGCAAAGGGAGTACATTTCCCATAGTGTGGGATGCAACGGTGGGGCTTTTTAGATTGGCAGGAAAGTGTGACATGAAGTTGCACTTTCCTTAATGCTTAGCAGCTAGACTGCAAGCCCCAGGTGTGCATTTAAAAAGTACAGGGCAGCTAGACTGAGGTTTTTTCTGTGGCTCAGCAACTCCATGGGAAGCTGTCAAAATGCTACAAACACAGGCGGAGCAGCTACATGGACGGCAAGGAACGCGGCTTTTAGCCGCGCTTTAAACATTTTTTTCCCTTGCTGGCTGCGAATTGCGCAATTACGCAGGTACACCATACAGTCGGAGCTTATCACATGGGGGAGTACAGGACCATTCCGAAAGAGGGAGAAAGTGAGGTCAGTTCGGAAATGCACGTGATTACGCACAAGCTCATCACACACAAGACAAGAGAGCATCTACACAAAAAGAAAATGCAGAGTCAATACGAAAGAATTCATCACATGTGAACATACTGGTCAGCTTTCTGTTGCAAATTAAGGCATCTTGGGAAATGGTAGCAAAGGCTCATGGGAGTTGTAGTCTGTGTTCTGTCTTGAGGTTTCAGCCCTCTGTCCAGGAGGGATTCCCATATGTCCTCCATTCTTGAGCAGAGGCCCCCCTTTTCCAAGTTGACCAGGCACGTCCTCCTTTGCCAGGACACGTCCTACTTTTCCAGCCTTCTTTTTGAAGAGGAAGCAGGAGGGCCAGGCGTGCTCTGGCCAGGCTCTGGGGGTCTCTTCCTGGCTCCTTCCCTCCCTCCCTCCCTCTCCGCTGCCTTCCTCCTCCCTTTGGCTGAGAGAGTGTGACTTGCAGGGAGGAAGGGCAGCGGTGGTGCTCCAGGTCCTCCTGATGCTGGGCCAGGGCAAGCTGGAAACAGGAGGAGGAGGAGGAGGAGGAGAGGGACATGGGGCCCCTCTGCTGCCCTGCCTCCCTGCAAGTCACACTCTCTCAGCCAAAGGGAGGAGGAAGGCAGCCAGAAGAGAGCCCTGGAGCCTGGCCAGAGTGTGCCTGGGCCTGCCTTCTCCTCCCCCCTTCGGCTGAGAGAGTGTGACTTGAGGGGAGGAAGGGCAGCAGTGGTGCTCCAGGTCCCTCCCCTTCTCCTCCTCCTCTTGCCAGCTTGCCCTGGTCTGGCTGAGCGCCTCCAGTGCCCTGCTGTCTCCCTAGAAGTCACACTCTCTCAACCAAAGGGAGGAGGTGAAGGAAGGTGCAGGCGCACTCTGGCCGGGCTCTGAAGGTCTCTTCTTGTCTTGGCACCTTCCCTCCCTCCGCACTTGTATCGCTGCCTTTAAATGGGCGCTTTAAAGATAGAGAGCCCCATTTAACCGTTCAACTACACCTTAGCCTTTAGATGCAATAGGGGTGCTTTTTACATTGGCTAAAAGGGGCGGTCCAAACTCGCCCCTTCTAGCGGCGAGATGAGGCCTAGGCTGCCACACGGGCAGCCCCAGAGGCCTCATCCTGCTGCAACGACCCGCCGCAAAAAAGAGCTCCGGGATCGAGCTCTTTTTTTGCGGCGCAGGAAGGGTGCGATTGGCGCCCTCCCGCGCCGCCAGAGCGTCAAAACGTGCGCAGCGCGTCAAAACGCTGCACACGTGATGACGCTTGTACGGCGCCACCGTGTAGACGCCGCCATCTTTAAATGGCGGCGTCCATGCGTTTTAGGCTTAGGGAGGATGTAAAGGCTACGCCCTCCCTAACCCTAAATGCGGGCTTTTTAGCCCTAAAAGCGCCTTTTTTTGCCCGTGTAAAACGGGCCAGCAATGCTGCACCCTTTTTAAAAAAGTAGTGGGGAAATCAAACTACTTTTTAAAGGCACTTCTTCTCCCTTAAAACTCCAAAATAGTGTTTTCATGGCACACTTTCCATTTTTCTCATCTAAAGGCTGGGCTTTCATGCAGCCTTCAACACACCTCTTTTTGCCAATGTAAAATGGGCCAGCTCCTTTTTAAAGCACTTCTTCTCCCTTAAAACTCAAAAATAGTGTTTTCATGTCACACTTTCCCTTTTTCTCATCTAAAGGCTGGGCTTTCATGCAGCCTTCAACACACCTCTTTTTGCCAATGTAAAATGGGCCAGCTCCTTTTTAAAGCACTTCTTCTCCCTTAAAACTCCAAAATAGTGTTTTCATGGCACACTTTCCCTTTTTCTCATCTAAAGGCTGGGCTTTCATGCAGCCTTCAACACACCTCTTTTTGCCAATGTAAAATGGGCCAAAATTTGGTAGAAAAGGCTTTGGCAGCAATTACAGCTGTGAGTTTTCTTGGGTAAGTCTCTGTCATCATTTTTCCACATAGAAATCTTGCAAGTTTTGCCTGTTCTTCTTGGCAAAATTGTTTCAGTTCTGTTATTGAACAGCCACTTATCCAATCTCACAATGGGAATGAAATCTGGTCTTTGATTAGGCCATTCTAAGATATTCAGGTTCCTGATGGAAGGCAATCTTCATCCCAGCCATAGTTCTTTTACTGAGGTTTTCCTCTAGAATTGACATGCATTTGGCTCCTTTCACTGTGGCCTTCATCCAACCAGTTTCTCTGCTGAACACACACACACACACACACACCAAACAGGTTTCTGTCACCATGTTTCCCTGTGGGAGGAATAACTATACATACTGATTTGTAGCAAAACAAAGATCAGTATTTGTCTTAGCAGACAGGAGAACCCACCCCCACCCCAATTCTCTGTACCTTATCGCATTAACTTTTATAACCGTTTTGAGGATGGGAACGGGACTCACGGGGGTGCGCATGAATGCATTTTACCACACACACAAGCATCCACAAAAAGGTCCTATTCCGGCACCCATCCCCAAGCCGTCCCTGTTCAGTGTCAGCTTTGCGGCACTGACAGGGACAGGTGCTGGAATGGGACCTTTTTGTGGACACTTGCATGTGTGGTAAAATGTGTTCACATGCACCCCCGCAAGTCCCATTCTCGCCCTCAAAAAGGTTATAAAAGTTAATGCGATAAGGTTCTCTGTCTTCCGCATACCTATTGTCAAATTTCGTACAGGCTCAATATGGGTTTGTTTCAACACTGACTTTCTTTTTAGTACACTTCCATAAAGTCAGATATGCAGAACAGCTGCATGATAATTATCCCATGGACAGTTTCTCCCATCTCTATTCTGAGTTTCTTCATCATCCAATTAATACTTCTCTTACTGTGTAACTGAGTTTTGGTGGATGGCCTTCTGTAGTCAAAGCCTGCTGAGTAATAATATTTCTGTTTTATAATAATGGGTTCAATGGTGCTCAAAGTTTGGCTTTTTAAAAAGAACACAACCCTGATTGATGCTTCTGAACTGTTTTCTCCTAGACCTGCTTTGATAGTTCCTTGATGTTTATGATGTTCCTTATTTAGATATTTATTGTTTTTTTGTTGTGTGTCTTCAGATCATTTAAGCAATAGCTTTGAGATATTATTTCTGTATATAAGATTTCTGTTGTAAATCATTGAATTCTGCAAGAATTTATCCTACCTTCAAGTCTATGAGAAATTATTTCAGTTAAGTGTAAAACAGTGAAACATTTCTTTCTTTCTTTCTTTTTTTCATAAACTGTACATAGAAACAATATTTAAATAGGAGGCTGATAGAGAAACATTATTGGAGAGCAAGTGACTGTATGTATATTAATCCAAATAATTGGTCCCATATGGTTTGAAGCTCTGTGATGGATATGATGGCCCATTAGGATGCTTTATGTAAGATGTATTCCATCTTAAATATCAGTACTGAAGTGAACAGCACTGGCAAACTAATTCTTAAACAGATTTATTTGGAAGTTCCAGTTCCTTTGGAAGTGCCCAATGCCTTCAGTTACTCCTATGTCCAACTATGTTTGTGTTTATGAATACAACTATCAATACCTACTTAACCTTAGGCTTATTTTTCTGTTTACTAACCTATCTTTGTCCAGTTTCCTCCCCATTTGAATTAGATAGGGCTCAGAACAGTTTACAGCATACTTGTTCATACAATTTGGAATACTTTTAAAGAATATGACAAAAACAAACAAAAACAGCTGTAATATAAGCAATAATACTCTGTGATTAAAATTAAAGGGAAATTTGCTTTGCATTTGAATGGTGCCTGTGCTCAAAGCATCCTTGTAAACTGACATATCATTTCTTTGCTTAGGTAGAAAAGCTGAGGAATAACTGAAAAATAGATTTCTCATTTCATAGGCAAGTTGTTTTCACTTTCCATCTCCCTGAATTCTCTTCATTTCCAGGCCTGCCTTGCTTGAATTGTTTCTGCCTCTCATAGTTGTTGCAGTTTCATCCACTTTCCTTAAACAGCTCCTTTGGCTTCACAACAAACCAAACCAAATGTTTAAAGTAGACTATATACTCACCCTCAGAGGGAAATAACACAAGAAAGAATGACAACAATGGCAACACAAAGGAGGGGAAAAAAAACATTTTATGAATGCATGTAAGAGGTTTCCTCTTGCTAAGTAAATTTCAAAATATTTAAATGTGCCTTTCAGCACCAGCAGTAGACTAATTCCATTATCATAATTTATTAACCACCTCTTTTGTTCTATGTAGTAATACATTGTGTTTCCATGCTGTGTATTTTTTCCCCATGACCTAATTTGCTTAAAAGGAAACTCTTATAACTCCCTTGTTGTAATGAATGAAATGTTAATGAAGAACTACAGAGAAATCCCCTTTGCATTAGTTCCCTATTCCCAGGAACATCATCATAAATTTGTTTGCCTGGTTCTGACAATAGTAGTGATGTTCAAACAGTGGCAAAGGATCGTAACACTAAGTGGTTCTGATGGGAAAGTTAAAGATATTCAAGGCACTGTCATCAGGGATGGACTCTGGGAAGTTGACTTTTGGAAAGAGAAGTTGATGGGTTTGGCCTCTGTCCAGTGTCTATATATGTATGTATATATACACACACACATATATCTGCATTGGTAGCAGCAATGTAAGATAATCTTTTTCAGAAAATGTAAATTAATGGAGGAGGAGGAAGAAGAAGAGGAAGAGGAGACAGGAGGGATCATGCCTTCTCCCATCACTGCAGCAAGTGTAAAACCATTGATTTGTCCACTCATCCATTGCATATCAGTGATATACTTCCACTGATTTTGTTACAAGATGCATAAAGAAGATCATGATATTTAATAAAGCTAAATGTTTGCATGCACTGCATAACCCGTTGCTAACTAGAGCATCTGGGTCCTTTGTGGTATAAGTAATTGCTGACACCTGTGAACTGAGACCACTTCCTATACAAACACTCTCATATTAAATGATGGTATACTCTTTAAATAATGCAGCATTCACTGAGAAACAAATCACACATCAATTAGAGGGTGAGTTCCAATCCCTGCATAAATGTTTATGCAGAACCTGGGAAATATAAATGGGGTGAATTCCCAAGGGGCACCTGTGTCTCTGGTGGGTAAACAACCACAACAAAATTACAGTCCTATACACAATTAAGCACGCCTACCTTCATTCTTTCCAGTGTGTTTACTATGCCTAAATGTTCATATGACTGGACTAAAAAGCCTCCTTCCCCCCCCCCTCGTCTTTTAAAAGTTAAGAAATTTATTATGTTCTAAGCATCTGCATGCAAGAGGCTACACCCTTCTTGTCCCCAGATGAATGAGGTGGATGCTATAGATAATCATTCACAAACAGTATGCTTCAAAAGAATAACTAAATTGCTGTAATTAATTAATTATAAATAACAATAACATCTCCCGTGAGTTGAAAATACCCATCCTCAGATGTGTACAATATGATATACTTTTAATGACCTTTTAAGTTGCCTGTCCCCTATGTCCTAACTAATGGCCAATTGCTCCTTTGGAAGAACTTGTATTACTTTGTGGTATGCTTGGCTGCAAATCTCAGTGGAGACTGTTGTCTTTTTCTCTGAATTATTTAACTCTCCATCTGACCTGAATCACCAGATATGGACAATTTGGCCAGGATTCTGCCCTGGGGGTATGTTTAGATCATTCAGTCACTTGGTCCCAGTTCAGATAAACAGCAGGAGGCATGTGCAGATCAGTGATTCATACATAAAAACACAAGGGTCAGTAATGTCCTCAAGGGAGAACTTAGGGGCAGAAGCTAAGAGCCCACTCAACAGAAGGAGCAGAAGGGCGTTCAGATAGAGCAACCTGCCCTGCCAGATTTTGAAAGAAGTGTGATAGTACACATTGCCATTTTAAAAGATGATTGCAAGATCACTACAGTAAGTTCTGAGTCTAAAATATGTGGCCTTCTATGCGGGACTGGGGGAGCTAGGGCTGTTCCTTGGTTTTGTTGTTGCTGTTGTGTTGTTGTTTCACTGTTTCATTCTCTAAATATAAATGTTTGGGTAATAAGAGTGAAGTCTGCCTCCAGTATTTCTGCTTTGTAAAGTGAAATTAAAAGATGAACGAACATATCTTGAAAGCCGAGATAGCCTACATGAGTCAATCAATTGAAGTTAATGAGATTGAATAAGTAGAAGAGGGTCAAATTGAGGTGTTACTCTTCACTGAGTTGTTAAATTGAGGTGTTATTCTTCATTATGAATGAGAAGAACTTCCATTATGTGAACCTCATTTACCTGGATTCATAACCCTATGGTGTGTCCACATTTTTGATTAGTCAAATGTTCTTTTCTTTATTTTAGAGGTGTTTGGGATGAAAAAGTTTATAACGAAGCACATAGCGTGATTGTTTTCTTGTTGTGGAATGTTGTTTTCAAGCAGAATGCTGTGAAAATTTGTTAGAAAACTCTGATATTTTAACTGCTTCTCTAATCACATGAGAAGAATTCTAATATATTCTTTAAATGTTTATGGGACATTGATTGAAAAAGAAGTTCTGTAAAATTAAACAACAAGGGAGGATACTGTAGTATTTAGTGCAACAATGAGTACCATGACACTTTAAAGACTAAGAATCCTGTAAATTATGTTTTAAATATGTTAAAAATCAAGTTTTTAAAATAATGTTGTTCTTTAACTCTATTTTAACTTTTGTAAACTAATGTTTTAGCTTAATCTTTCTTTAAGATATTTTAAGCCTCTTTGAATCTCATCTTGGGAGAAAGGTAGGGTATAAATAAAATAAAAAATAATAAAAACATAAGAAATGTATTGAGGCAAAAGCTCAGTTGCAGTGGTACACATGAGGTGACCCACTTCTGGTCCATGAAAACCATACTTTAATATATATTTTTTTTCATCTTGCGGGTATCACAAGATTCAATTTTGGTACAAAAGATAAACACAACCACACCTTTTAAATAATGACAGAAACATATTTCCTGTCATAGAAGATAACTCATTGCTACTTGATACATAACATCAATCTAAACAATTAGCTTTTTCCATGAGTACTGGCAAATATACTTATTCAGAAGTAATTCAATAATGAAAGAAAAGGTAGTGTAATTAGGGGGTCTAGGGAATAATTATTTTTAGCTCATTTATGCGGCTCAGTTACAAACATCCTGGGATCCTTCCCACCATTTATGGAGGTACTAAAACAAAAGGATTGCAGAGGCAAAATTCTCCTATGAAGTATATTTTATTGAAGGGAAAAAGACATGCAAAACGCACACACATTCACACAAGCACACACAAAAAAACCTAGGAAATGAAGGAGTTAGATGACAATAGAAATAGGCTGTAGTAACTGTGCTAATAACCAGTCCTGTAGATGTGGTTTGGTAGATGGAATGTGGGACTCATCTGTTCCTGAGCGCTCGGATGGGTGATGGCAAGCCAGGTCTAGCAGAATTCATACCGACAATATGTCTGCCTGCGACCCAGACTAGTCCAAGGGCACTGGGAACTTGGAGTTTTTATAAGAGAATCCCCTCTGGGCAAAGTTCAGAGGGGTCCGATGGCCATTAGTCCAAATTGCATGAGTTAATTAACTTGGAAGAAGGCATTCAAGGTGAGAATTGGTGTGTAAATGAGCAAAACTCTGGATTGGGGTAATGTGAAAGCAGACATCCATAGGTCTGATTAAAAAAAATGTTTGATATTCGGTCCTATTTTCCTACCTTTAGAAAATAGCTAGAATAAAAACAAGAAAAGATTTACTGTAAATGCTGTATTTCTGTTGTTGTAAAAAAATCTAGCAAACATTGACACTGATATTGTGTGGGGTTGTTAAACACTGCCTAGATTTGCTATGCATGCCAGATGGTTAGAAATATTTTTAAATAAATAAAATAAATATTGATCATCTTAGGTGAACTTAGTAAATGCCAAATGCACATATACACACTCTTTTTGAACATGCATAAGTGAAAGCTGACAATCACATTTGCAGTGTAATTCTGTTTATGTCTCCCCAAATTTAAGCTCCCTGAAGATATACATATATGAGTGGAAAAAGGAATTATAATCTTAAGTTGCTGTGATCAATTAATCAGTTTTACAAGAACATATTCTAATGTATTTCTGGTATTTGCAACATTCTTATGTGAAGGGCGATTATTTACCATTTGCCGACATAACTTTTATATTTGTCAAGTTACAAAACTACAATATATTCACAGCAAGTTGTTTATTGTTTTGCCTCTGAATAAATTGCTGGCTTTGTACATTTCTTTTTAAGACTTAGTTTTGAGACTTCTTTCTGCATGTAATCAGTTAAAAATAAGCTAAATGATGAACATCAGGGTTGTTTTAAATGAGTGAAAAACTTTAATTAAATGTTAAACATGATCTATTCTTTTAAAAGTGATAACTTTTTAAAAGGCTTCCTCCAGATATTGGTTTAACCTTGATACATATGCTGAGCTGGAGGCGAAAGGAAGAAAGTTCCCTTATTAAATGACTCATATTAATCAGCTTTAAACCTAATGAATAATATTTTACAACCTCTCTGACATATGGTAAAGGCTACAGCAAGTGTGGCATAATGGTTTTACTTAATAAACACCTGATTAGCATTGTTTAACAGGTTGAGATTGCATGAAAACACTAAAATGGCCCTTTTCTGTCTAGTTAATTCCTCATTAGTGAACTTAGATTCAGTATGTTTGACAGACTGGGTACCAGTCTTGACACAAAGTGACCTCTTGCCTAGGCCTGCTCATCACCTTCACTATGTCATAAAATGAATCAGTATAAATGTCAATATAAATATGCTACCCAAATACTTTTTTAAAAAAAGGAATTGGAATGCTTCATGCATCAGAAAGGTTAATCTTTTCATCATTATCCTGTTGATGAAACTATACTGCAAACTAGCAAAAATCTAACAGAATCAACATAATTAAGGATGTAACTCTATGCACATTTATTGGGGAGTGTGGAGCTGTACAAACTGCCCCTAAGAGGTGCCTACAATGACCCTTTTAGCAACAGATCAGGGCCATTTTAACTGCACGTCACTGCCCCAATTTCACCTTTCCGTGGTGCAAAAAGGAACTGCAAAAAGTGGCTCCTGTGCTGCGGAAAGGGTGCCATAGCCCCCGTAGCTATGGCTTTTTGGCACACCTTTGGTGCTGTGTCATCTAGATGTGGCACCAGAGGAGTGCTGTGATGCCGTGTGCCATGTGGTGTGACACGTGGCATCATGCCAGCCTGGGGGCGGAGTCAAAGCATGTGTCGTATGGATGCTATGTCCCAACTCGACCCCCAGGATGGCCTTAATGGCCGGTATGCTCCTAACACATATTTTATGTGTTGGATTCTTTTGCAGGTTTAAGGATGGAGAATCAGGTTGAAGCTAGAGTTGTGCTGAATTTTCATTTTCACATTTTCAAAATGCAAGTTTAGCTTTCATGAGTATGGAAATAAAATAGCTGTTATTTTCAGCTGTTATTAGACTCAATGTGTTCCTGGTAGATTATCACCCACAACTTCCCCACAAAATGATCACAACCAATCAGAATACATGATGACATCACACTGACCAATATGGTAGTGTGAAAATACTTCTGTGGGCAAACAAGATCAGTTGCTTTTCTTTTTCTTGAAGTAAGCTGTGATAAGACTTATACCTCACCAAAAAAATTAAAGTAAACAGAATGTTGCTCCCTGCCTTACTATGCTCTGCTATGACACTTCAGTGGTTCTCATAACACAGTAATAATAATAATAATAATAATAATAGTTTATTTATAGCCCGCTCCTCTGTACATACACTCGGAGCGGGGTACAAGTAAAAAAAAACATAGATTAAAACAATCCCATGACCCGTTTCCAAACCTCCCACCCCTTAAAAATAGATTAAATCGGCAGTGATTAAAACAGTTATTTAAAAACATATAACGACATCCTAACCCTTCCTTATGTGGCCACATCATAAGTGGGGATCAGAAACATGGGAGTAGGCAGGAAATCAAAAACTCTACCATTTTTTAAAAAATGTTTTTGTTATATAGGTTTGACAGTGTGCCAGGTGTTACTGGAGTTATGGACCATCAATTCTGTCCAAGAATCTAGTAATCAGTGTGGTATCATCAGATAATATTTATTATTTATGTTTCTTAAAATATTCATACCCAAACCTATATCAAAGATCTCAGGCTAGCTTACAAAAAGCATTAAAACAAGTTACAGAATTTAAAACAATACACTAATTAAATCAATTAAAATATTAAATTGCAGTAATAACTTCAAAAAAGATTTTAAAAGATTGAAAAATAAATAAATAATGTATGCCATACTTAGGATGAATTAATGAATCCCAAAGGCTTTGATAAACTGTCAGGTTTTGAGAAGAAGCTCTCCCAACATCCCACATAGTTTAGTGATGTCACTGATGGGACATGGAGGAGACCGCCCCCCCCCAGCAGATCTTAATCCTCAAGCAGGCTCATATGAGAAGAGTACTGAGGTTCCAAGCTGTTTAGGACTTTCATTGTCAACAGAAGTGCTTTGAATTCAGACAGAAAGCATATTGGCAACTAGTTCAGCTCTTTTAAGACTAACATGCTATGCTGTCTAAATACTACTCCAGTCAGTAGTTGAGCTGCTGCATTTTGTACTAGCTGCAGCTTCCAAGTCTACTTCAAGGGCACCTCCACTTACTGCTTTATCACACTAGGGGGCAAACAGGATTTAAATGAGAGTTAAACAAGAGTTAAACAGGAAATGCCCTATGTTTATCACAGGACATTTCCTGTTTAACTCTCGTTTAACTCTCATTTAAATCATGTTTGCCCCCTAGTGTGATAAAGCAGTTGCTTTACTGTAGTCTAACCAGGAGATTACTAGTGTGAAGCCAAGGGTTTAGTGAGGGGAATTTATAATTAGTTCAATATTGCGAGATGGGCCGGCTACAACAGTTCTGAGGGGTCATGCTCCCAATAATGTATATGGAGTAGACCGGGAATTAAAGAAATGGAACAGAGACAGACTTCTTCAATAGATGTCTGACTCATTAAAAGGGAAAAACTACACATGGTTCACTAACACACACACATTCAAACAAGGCTCAGGGAAAGAAAGGGTTTAGCATGGGACGGAACTAGGGTGATATTTTGCCAAAAATGAGGCTTCATCCTGGAGTCCATTAGTTGAGACGAAGATGGGGCTCAGTCTTTATAAGTTTATATGTACAGCACTGTGTAAACCTACAGCGCTATATAAATAAAGGATGATGATGATGATGATGATGACGACGACGACGACGACGACGACAACTGGACTGGGAGCTTGACCAGAAGTCAGAGGGACATAGGTTCCCCCTGCAACTGGACTAGCAGTGCTGATAGCAAGAATCTGAGGGTTTTTAAAGAACAGAATTAAACCTTTGAAAAAGGGTGTATAACTGCATAGATTACACCTATGTAGAGGTTTTCTATTGTTTGGGAGATTTAATCCAGTCTGACAACAGTCTGAGGAAGGGGTAAGCAGCTCAAGGAGGGCAAACATTGCACCTCTTGATTTCATGGGCATAATGATAATCTCATTTGCAACTTCCTAGACTATCTGGGGGCAATATTTGCTAAAAGGTGATTTCCCCTTAGGTGTGGTGAGCACATGTCCTCTTGCTTCACCCACAATGGCGGACAGGCAGCCAGAGTTCATCTAGGGGTCATATGGGCTATCATTTATACCAAGATTTCATAAAGAGCAGGTTCGGTAGGAAGTGCATGGACTACTGCAATGAAGTTATCTCTGTCCAGGAAAAGGCAATAGCTGGCACATCAGCTGAAGCTGGTGCAAGCACTCCATGTCACAGAATCCACTTGGGCATTCAGTGACAAGGCTGGATGTAGAAACATTACTAGGCTACACACCTGCTCCTTTAGGATGAGTGCAACCCCATCTAGGACAGGCTGTTTGCCCAATTCCAAAACCCAAGAACCACCAATCCACGTAGTTTCCATCTTCTCATGATTTAGTTTCAATTTTTGGCCTCCATCCCACCCACTACAACACCCAGGCTCTGGTACAGCACTTGCACAGCCCCACCTGACTCCAATGACAAGGAGAAATAGCGCTGAGTGTTATCAGCATACTGCTTGCACCCCACTTCAAACCCCCTTATGATCTCTCCTAGCAGCTTCATGTAGATGTTGAACAGCATGTGGGATAAGAGGGAGCCCTATGGCACTCCATAGCTTAATAGCCAGGAACCACTTCAGGATAGTGAGTCTTACTCCCATTCACATTGCTGGTCTAGTAAGATATGGTGATCAATGGTATCAAAAGCCACTGAGAGCTAATAAGATCAACAGGTTAGCACACCCCTGTCTTTTCACTGGAGTATGTCATCAATCAGAGCAACTAAGGTCATTTCAGTGCTGTATCCTAGCCTGAAACCAGACTGAAAAGGGCCCTGATAATCTTTTCCCTCCAGGAACATGTGAAGTAGTTCTTATATTCCTTTGGGTCCAGGGATGTCCTCTTCAAGAGAGGGTGTATCACTGCCCCCTTCAAGACAGCATAACAAGACATTTACCATCTCCTGGACCCACCTGGTCAGTCCACTCCTGCTAAATTTTATCAGCCAAGAGGAGTAAGAGCCAAACATACTGCAATGAATTCCAGTTTGTAGGTCTAGATATTTCATAATCACTCCCTCTTGGCACTGTCTTTAATTCTACTGTCCCCTGGGATTGTAAGATCTGTAATCCAAATCTTTCATTTTCTCAATCATGGTTGTTCTGCAGCATTAAAATTATTTATTAGTTTGAACCTAAGTACCATAATTTTTTACTTCACCATTTTCAACAACTTCAGCTTCATCATTGTTGAGTCGAAGGCTTTCATGGCCTGCATCCATAGTTTTTTGTGGAGCTTTCAGGTGCCAGCCACAGATGCTGGCAAAACGTCAGAAAGGAACTCTTCTAGAACATGGCCACATAGCCTGAAAGCTCCACAAAAAACTATTCATCATTGTTGTTACTTTTGTTGTTATTGTTATTATTATCACAAGCAGTTAGATGCACATGACCAAAATTGATTGAACACATATGCTAAACTACATCTGCTTTGTGGTCCAAAGGGATCTAAGGTAGTGTTTCTCATATTGCACTTATAAATTCATTTGTAATTTACAGCACAATGTGTTATTACTTTCAGCATTTCATTAAAACAGAATTCAATGCTCAATGATATTTCTCCCCACCACACTCAAGAACGCTGTGGTCATCCATCTTGAACCCAAAGCATGTAGGAAGACATAGGTAGAAGTATATTAAATCTGACAAATGACCTCCCATGTGCAAAGGAGGAAATAAAGATTCATTCTCCGTGTTTGTGAGATCATTTTGATGAAGGGAAGGCTAATTGGGGATGACATATATTCTAAATCTAATTCAAATCAGCATTTTTACATGAAGACTCATCACATTTCCAATGGTGGGCTCTACCATAAAACAGCTTAGTAAAGACATCCTAAATTTGATTCTGGGAATTTTTTTAAATGCTTCATCAGAAGTGACATTTTTAGTGGTAATGAGTTTCCAATCTTGGTATTAGCACAAACTGGATACCTGTAGTGTGGAGTGTTTTTTTCTTTTAAAGATCTTTTATATGAAGAAGCATGCCTCCTTTGCATAATTAAGTCTCATGTTTCAAAGAAAATTGCAACTAATATGTGATTATGCTTAGGAAACATGAGGGAAAAGTGCAAACACAGGGATTTCGAAATGGAAAAAGTAAATCACCTTGAAATCTTTATAATGTTAAATTATATTTTTTTTGTGTCGATATGAAAATATATTAGCAACTCAGGAACAAATAGCCCTTTTTATATAAAAATTATGACACATGAATCCTCTAAACACTTCTTCCTCTTTTCTTAAATTCTAAAAGTTCATTATTGTTTTATTAACACATATCAAAGAAAATTGTTTTGTTAAAATAGCAGGCATGTTGCCCAAATCCAGAAGAAAACCTGTACAGCTGTGAATTATTATTACCAAAAGCTTTCTGAAATGGTGAGAATACTTGCTGAATGAAAAAAACAACACAAAAAGCCCAAGAACCAGAACAACTATCGAATAATTTTGTTTTAGACAATCAGCTCCTTCAAACATTATGCATGTAAAAGGGCTCTAGCTATAGAATGGGAAGAGAAGCCATGCCACTGGCCCCAAAGTTGCATAACTCCCTGCCCTATTGTCCAGTGTCTGTAAATTATGCACATCTAAGTAAGGGAAGCTTATTTCCATGTGGCAAAGTTACTTTTTGGACTGTAATTCCCAGAATCCCATAGACACTAGTAACGGGAATTTCTAAGAGTTGTAGTGTAAAAGGGGAACTTTTCCAAGCAATGATCAGATCAAAAGCTCCATTTAACCCAGCCATCTATTTCCCATAGGATTCATGCAGATGCTTTCATTGATAGAGCATAAAGGCAACAGAACTTACCAACTGAGAAAGTGGGCATTAATTGGCACTCAACAGTATGCTTCATCTGAATGTGATAACTCTAAAAATCCATTTGGGGCCAGAGTTTGAAAAAAATGTGTGTGTGTATGCGTGTGTTTTACTACAACTTCCAGAATCCTCCAGTCATCAATGGACAGTGGAATCTGGAAATAGTCTTTACAAGTACCTTTCCCAAGCTGTGGTCATATTGAGGCCAGTAGTCTTTAATTCTTCTGGGGAATTAAGGGAGCTGGTATCTCCACAATTAAACTTTTTCATGAACCAAGTGAAGCCTACGCACAAAGAGCTCCTTTGTATAGGCTTCCACGCAAATGGAACCTTGCATAATGTTTTTTACTTAATGTTTGTGCCTCCATAAAAATATTTTGCACCTTCTTAGTGTTAAGTATCCTGTGCACATCAAGTGGTAACAATGCCGTATCATTTCTGTTTCAGATTACAATACAACACACATTTAGGAGGCTGAATATTTTTCAAGTAAATATAACTGGTGCTGCCTCTGGTCAACCTTGGTTCCTCTTTTGGTGACCGCCCCTCTGAGCAACAGACCCTAGTAGCCACCCCTGGTACTTGACTATGAGGCAAAATAAGTAGGAAGCCATTTAGAAGACCAAATTGCTGCTCATTTTCAGCACTGGGTTTCTCAGGTGATGGCAACCTTGAAAACATCCTTATAAAAAAAGAAAGTGAAAACTTATGTTTTATAATCTGTACTTGGTGACATTGGTGTGGTGGATGTAAAAAATAGCACCCAGCTACAACATAGCAATGTCAGTTTTTTGAGATGGAGCAGAAGACGACTTCACCAGTAAGCAGCAAAATTTCAGCATTTATGGGTATTTTGTGATGGTACTGGATACAGAAGGTGACGATGGCAGCATGGTACAAGTGTATAGCTGCAGAATGGGCCAGGTGTGTTTTGTGTGTGCGCGCGCGCACGTGCACCATGATTCATTAACTCTCCTGCCCTTAATTGCCACTATAACAGACTCCTAAGTCCATTAGTCCAGTAACAATAGGCCATAAGCCAACTTTCAGTTTACTTCCAGTATGACCTTCACCTAAAATATTCCCTGGAGGAATATTAAAATTGTCCTCATATCTCCTAAGTGGGTATGGATTCACTTTTGGTATTTTTTTCTAAAAAAAATAATAATGCAAAGGAGCAGCACAGGGGTGTGGTTTTCTAAGGACCTGCAGGGGACCAATGTGTCTCCCAGTTCCTGGCAGTTATCCACCCCTTTTACTAGTGAGACTTGTCAATTTTATTGGTAAATTGTGCACCGTGCTTATAAATGTGAACTGTATATACCCCTCTCTGTGAATGAAATGAATTATTCTGCATAGGATACTTTTTATTCCAATTTTAAAATATGATTGCTGCCCTCTTTCCCATGCAGCTTGAGTCCACTCCCTCCAAATGAAATTAAGACCACATAATTATTTTTATTGTGATGAATGAAACATAATAAAGGTTACTACTGGGTCCTGCCATGCAAAAGAAATTAGGTGGAAGGAATGGATTTCAGTGGTGCATAAGTGTTATTACAGTTCAAATATGTGTATTTTGAATCACTGGTCTTTGGGGCTCCCTGCTGCTGTTACACAACATCAAGCCATTTAATCTGCCTGATTATTCTTTTATTCACTCAGTTATAGTAACTTCTCCCTTTTGTCCATTTGGTCACTTACCATTTAGGTGCAGTTTATACTTTATCCATACTCATTTCTCAATTTTTTTAAAATAGGTTTTTGTGATGAAGAGAATGGAATCGAAAATCTGCAGGTGTGAATATATTAGTTTGCAGTATTTTATGGGTGCATCATTATGTTTAAAGCATGGGTGGGAACCTCAGGTCCTGGGGCTAAATCTGGCCATCCCCAGATGGCCACATCACTTTCCCAATGACACTAACTTTTAACAATTTCCACAATAATGCCACAATTATGCACATGTACCATATCTGAATATGGAGCAGTTACAGATTTATTCCGCTTAAATTACAAGTATGTAACTGCAATGCAGGATGTCAGCCTCTATTTTTAATGGCCTATAGTCCCTGAGGATATGGCAGAGCATGTAAGTGGCAGGGTGGGGATACCACATGTCACATTTCCAAAGATAGCTCTTTGCTTGATGAGAGATGGCTCCAACATCATTGGAAAGCTTGCACCTTGTCTGTAAATGTAATGGAAGACAAAATGATCACACTTTCTTAGGGTTGTGCAGGACTTGTATCCACCAAAGAAGGTTTCATGGTTGATTGGTTTTAAAAAAGAAGAAGTTCCCTTCATCATCCCATCCATTTGCCAATATACTATCTCCCTAGGCCCCATGATTACACCATCCTAGTCACATCAACTGTATCGAGATAATGCAGAAAATGAACCCTCTGGATATGGACTGTATCACAATATGTAGAGTGCAAATGGATCTTGTAGCACATGCTACTAGCTTTTTTCTTTCTGTTAGTCTAAAGGGTGCTACAAGATCCCTTTGCATTTTGTATTCTGACAAAATTTAGAATAAAAGAAGATTTGATGGCCTTAAGAACGCAAAAACACAAGTGTGTATTTTAAAAACGATGGGGCTTTCTAGATTGGCAGGAAAGTGTGACATGAAGTTGCCTTTTCCTTAATGCTTAGCAGCTGCACCACAACCTTTAGATGGAGCTGCGCTGTTCCGCAGTTTTTAAAAAAGAAGCTGGGAAAACCAGCACCTTTTAAAAGGTGCTTCTTCTCCCCTAAAACGCAGTAAAAGCATTTTCATGGCACACTTTCCCTTTTTCTCATCTAAAGGCTAGACTTTCATGCAGCCATGAACACACTTCTTTTTGCCCATCTAGAAAGCCCCGATGATGTCTCTATGTGTCTTTTACTCACAGGTAAATTTAAAAATATATGCCTCATACTGAAGAACACACTATCTGACATCAAACATCCACAGTCCCATATTGTAACTGTAGAGTTAGCTGGTATTGCAGTAAATGTGTGATATAAACAGAAATTGCACCACAGGAAAACTGCAGTATAAAAATGTGTCAAAGAGTGTTGTTTCTCTCCTGATTCCCCACCATACTTCTGTAGCTGTATCTAAATTTTAAAAAGTTAAATGCTCAGGTTCTGAATATTCAAATATTCTGGATGTTTGGAAAGTACAACGAATAAATGATAGGTATAAATGAATTTTTCCTGACTAGAATTTACTAGTTCATCATATCTTTCAGATTTCTTGGTGAGATTAATGCTGGTTTTTTTAGATAAACAGATCAACTAAGCTGATTACCTAGACAATTGAAAGGTCTCTTACTGAGTGACACCAGTCTTCAACAGGTATTATGAAAACTAAGCCGCTTCTTTGCTTTCTTTTTCTTTCCTTTCTCTTCCTTTGCTCTTTTTTACTCTTAAGTCAGAAACAACTACAGTGTACATAACAGCAACAGCAGGGGTAACAACAGCAAAATTGTTATGAATATAATCACAATGACCTAAATCCAGTTATTAGTGATCCCCACCCCTAAGAAAAAAACCCCAGACCAATTGAACTAATGGGAATTTCATATATCAACATTTAGTTAAGTTATATTAATGTATTGGGCCTATGGAACCCTGGTGGCACAGTGGTTAAATGCCTGTACTGCAGCCACTCACAACAAGGTTGTGAATTCAATACCAGCTAGGCCCCATACTGGTCTACTGTTCTCCACCTCCCCTCTCAAAATTGCTTTCACTTTTCCTTTTAATACTGCAGCAAACTGCTGTCTGTTGATTGAGTTATGGGTTGATTCCATGTAAACTAGGAAGAACCAAACATTTAGCTTTATGTCAGCATTAAATTCAAAGCATCTATCCACTGCAGCTGACCCAAGTTGCTTTCAGGTCAGCTGGGGGGTAGGCAGCTGCAAGCATGTTGGCTTTAGAAATATGTGGGCCATTTGGCCATGTGTGTTTTTGGTTGAATGTTGATTCTGCCCATCTGCTTCTGGATTTTTGGTCTGCTCTTTGTAATCGCTGAGACAGAATATAATATTCCCAAACAAGAACAAGAAAATTTTGTCCAAAGGCATAAGAAAAATTGAATTTAAAAAAATGCTCTGTGGCTCAGCAATGTGTGTTTCAGTGTGTGGCTCAGTGTGTTTGGGAGGGTTGGTGGAACAGCTAACTGGCAGTGCTCTCGATGAGCTGTCTTCAGGGATTGGATACTTAAATCTTAATTACAAAAAACAATCATAATCAGGTATTAAAACTCTATAGGGAAATTGAAAGATTTAGAGAAGGAAGTCCCAACTGTGGAGGTTTGCTCTGTGCAAATTTAATTGACTCATATTACACAAATAAACCCTATAAATTGGAAAACCTGTATCTATGTTTAGTATTGCTGGGTGATTCATTTGTAGAACAGATGCCACAGAGAAGGTTGAGAGAATAATACTGACCCCGGGAAAGGCATGATTAAATGCTCAACAGTTGTGCAGAGTGGCTGTGAAAAACAGAGAAAGAAAGCTTCCAGTTACTCCTGCTTTGTGTTTGAAGTATGCAGAAACATGAACCTCCAAGACAAATCAACACCTGGAATGACTGAACACAAAGTAATGGATAGAAAGGGAGAAACAAAGATAGCATGCAGAAAAGAGAGACCAAATTGTTGCACTGGTCAGCTTTCATGGCAGCTGTACAGGCAAAGTCAATTTGGAGGAAATCATTTCCTCATTAAAGAGAGAGCAATTTTAGTCTTTCAGCAACAATAAAATAGTTATGTCACGAAGGATCAAGAGGATAAGTAACACTGACAGTTCTGTCTTTGATAACTGCTGTGCTATACATGAGTGATCTAGGGCTAAGAATAGTACAGAGATCCCACCAGACCAAATGTGTTGATTCCCAAAGCATGAAAGAAATTATCCTATATGATATTTAAAAAAAAAACAAAAAAAAAAAAAAAACCTAACAGACTCAAAGGAAAGCAATTTAGACTGTAAGCCTGAGGGCTGGGAACCGTCTAAATATAAGATTGTATATACAGCACTGTGTAAATTTACAGCGCTATATAAATAAAAGTTAATAATAATAACCCACCTCTGAACACATTTTGCCTGTCTGTCTGTCTGTCTGTCTGTCCGTCCATCCATCCATCTCAAAAGTGCTTCTCTGTGTGACCATGAGTGCATACATAAACTGGCATGAGCAATATTTTACTTGTTCAGAAACTCAATACTGCAATTTCCTTATCTTCTTTTGAAACTCCCCTTATTTTTCTAAGGGGTCTCCTTCTTTGAGAAACTTCAATAATTGCAAGAAGAAGGGGGGGGGGAAGCAAAGAATGAACTGTAATGAACTGAAGAACATGAAAATTCAATAATAATAATAATAATAATAATAATAATAATATCTTTATTTATATACCACCCTTCCAATGATCACGGCAGTGTACAACATATTCAAAAGTTAAAAAACAATCCAACAACATTAAAACAATATCAACCCAGTACAGCTATATAATGGCAATGCTCCAAGCTGGCTCATAATGAGGGAAAAGATGACAAGATGACAAGGGGGGGCGGGGAGCACAATCAGGGGTAAGCCTGCTTGAATAAATATGTTTTTAACCCCTTTTTAAACTGGGCGAGAGAGGCAGCCAAGCGGAGCTCAATGGGTAGCGAGTTCCAGAGACTCGGGGCTGAGATAGAAAACACCCTCTTCATGGTGGTAGAGAGTCTGGCCTCTGAAACTCTTAGTAGTTGTTGCCTGGTGGATCTGAGTGTGCGGGGAGGATTATGTGGGGAGAGATGGTCCTTCAGGTACTCTGGGCCCAAGCCATTTAGGGCTTTATAGGTAATAACCAGCACTTTGTACTGAGCCCGGAAGCGAATAGGCAGCCAATGGAAATCTTTCAATACTGGTGTTATATGGCAGGCCTTGGGAACACCAGTGACCAGCCGTGCTGCCATATTCTGCACTAATTGTAGCTTCCGAGTGTGATACAGAGGCTGCCCCATGTAGAGCACATTGCAAAAATCCAATCGAGAGGTTACCAGAGCATGAACTGCAGTTTCAAGGTCCCTCCGGTCCAAGTAGGGGCGCAGCTGGCACAACAGCCGAAGCTGAAAACACGTGCTCCTGACCGTCACATCCACCTGGGAAGTAAGATGGAGCGAAGAATCAAGGAACACCCCCAAGCTGCGTACAGTGTCCTTTATGGGAAGCGTGAGTCCGTTCAGGACAGGTGGAACCACCTCCATCCCTGGGCCGGGAGAACCTATCACAAGTACTATGTAGTCAGCATAGCAAAAGAATAGATAAACAGATGTCACGATGTTACCATATTAACTGTTTTACAAATTAATTTAATTCTTTGGAAAGAAAAACCAAGATTTTACTACAAGTTTCCCTGCATCAGGAGGCCACAGAGCAGACAAAGAGTGTGAAAAACAGCTTCATTTATATACCGCTTCATACTGCCTAAGCAGTGTCTAAGCGGTCTACAACTATAAGCTACTTGCCCCCAACAATCTGGGTACTCATTTTAGTGACCTTGGAAGGATGCAAGCCTGAGTCAAGCTTGAGCCCTTTTGCTGGTATTGACCTAGCAAACTTGTGGTTTTGAGTGAGTGGCTGCAGTACAGGCATTTAACCACTGTGCCACCAGGACAATTGAAAGGACAATTGGGGTTGCCAGTAGTGATGCAGGTGCCTAGAAAGCTGGAACCAAGGTTGGTTACACCCAGTTAGCAACGAGAACCAACTAAAACTATTTGTACAATTTAAAAAATCGAACAAAAAGCAATATTGTTAAAAACATCAGAGTAAAAACAGTTATAAATACAAATACAATGTCCCAAAGATAACATATTTTCCTTTCTGCTGTTTATGAATATACTCTTGAATAAGTACTCATGCTTTAGCTGAGGAGCCAGATTATATGTGCCAAACAGCTGCTAGGCCACATCAATAATGGAAGGTGACACTAGCAGAGGTTCTCTCACAGACAGCAGCACTGGCACTGTGATAATGATGCTGAGAAAGGCAGAGAGCAGTAGAAGGAGAAGAAGACCACATGCCAGGATAGACTTCATCAACGAGGCCGCAGGCCTGAGCCTACAGGGCCTGGGCAGGCAGTCAAAGAGATGGAATCTTAAGATGTCTCATCCTCATGGTGACCATGAGTTAAAGTCAAATTGAGGATGGTTAAGAACAACAAGAACAACAACAACAACAACAACAACAACAGACTTGGAAGAAGGAGGGGTGAAAACTAGAGAAAGGATCATCAAGAATTTAAAATAGGCAGATGATACCATATTATTAGCAGAAAACAGCAATGACTTGGAATGGTTACTGAAGAAAATTCACTGTTTGTTGTTGTTGTTTAATTTTCATGGATTTCTGCACCCCTAACCCCTGTGAAAGTCAAGGGCCAAATATAATAATAGTTGAGGGCACATGGAGAGATGGGAAGGTGGGGAAAGAGTAGGAATACACTCTCGTACTGGGTGTTATCTGGTACCGGGGGGGCAGTTCTTCTGGGGGATAGGACTTCTGGGAGGTGGGAATTGACTATTCTGGATAAATTTAGACTCAAGTATCTTCATCATTTATATTTAAAAAGAAATCTATGTAAACAGATCCTCCTCCTTCACCCTCTTGTGCCTTTAGCTGCCTCTCAGGAGACAGGCAAAGTCTCAGGAGGGCAGGGACGTGAAGGAACGAGCACACAACTGTTCCTCTTCTTTTCCCCACCCTCCCAGGCCTTTGGCTGTCTCTGGAGAAGTCCTGCCCCAGAAAGTCCTGCCCCTGAAAGGTGCAAGTCCACCCCCAGAATGGTGAATTCCTACCTCCCAGAAGTCCCATCCCTCAGAAGTCCTGCCACTTGGCATCAGATAACACCTGGTGCACTAATGCCTTTGAGTTTGGGCACTTGGTCTCTAAGAGGTTAGCCATCACTGTGATAAACTATGGGGCAGTACAGACCACCCAAAAGGGGCAGTCTGTACTCACCCCAAGAAACGGCGAGATGGGGCCAAGGCTGCCTCACCGGTAGCACTAGAGGCCCCATTTCACCGTTTCTGCAGGCCATGGAGAAGCGGCGTACTTCCGCTTCCCCATGGCCTGCAAGCAGGGTGCAGAGGGCGCCCGCTGCACCCCGCTCTTCCCAGCACTGCTGAGGGAATAAAGGTGCCACCGCCACGGTATTTTTCCCCTCTGGGTCCTTGGCTCAGCCGTTTAAAGGCCGTGCCAAGGACCAGGCGCAAAAAAGCTCCGTTGTGGAGCTCCTTATGACACGGCGGAAAGGGCACCCTAGGCACCCTCCCGCAGCGCCATTACATCAGGTGCATGCAGTGTTATGTAAACGCTGTGTGTGCCATGAGGTTTTTATGGTGCGCCCGTATGGATGCCGCCACTTTAAAATGGTGGTGTCCATATGTGTTAGGGTTAGGGAGGGTGCAAACTCTACGCCCTCCCTAACCCTAATCGCTCCATACAGGCAGCCTTTTTTGGCTGTCTGTACTGGGTGTAAGCCTATTAAAATTGTCTAGTGCACATGCTTCAGCATTTTCTCCAGTCTTTCCAAAATTCACTCATTTCTCCATAAATTCAGTGGAAAGAATGTAAAATTTGAAACTCTGAAGGTGGGAGAAAACAAAACTACCAGATTTGTTCACCTCACCTAAACATGTTAGAAACTGAGCCAGGAACTTTTCTGCAGGTGAAGCACATGGCCTTCCATCTAACAGTGTGCCCAAAATCAATCTGCATGTACTATCATGCTTTAGATGGGGCCCACATATGTTATTTTGAGCATGCTTACCTAGTTACTAAAAACAAAGTGAACTAAACATGAAGCCAGAACATGTCTTTAAGTAGGTAAATTAAAGCAACAGTGGTATGTAGTAATATAAAAAAGTTTAACTTAAGTATCTTTCTCATTTATATTTAAAAAGAAATCTAAGTAAACAGATCTGAATGATGCCCAATACCACAGGGCCTTGGCACAGATGATGAAAAAAGGTCAAACCAATTTGCACCGGAAACATACTGAGCAAATAGCAAATGATATTCAAAAATATAACAACTAAATGTTCCCCTTGAAGTATCAGCTTAGAACATCACAGAGTCATTAAAAAGGCCACCCACTGATGCAAATTCAAAATAAAATTAAGAATTCAGTTCTTCAGAAAAAAAATGTACCTCCAAGAACATATTGCAGATATTCTCGGGCTGAAACCCCACACTGCCTCAGAAGAAATACACAGAGACAAATCTATCAATAGAAAACTATGTTTTGAAGGACTAAAAAGATTCAAAGACCCTACTGGATAGGAATCATCTTGTTTGTCTGTAATGCAAATGCATCCCTGTTTTGCCTTAATTAGTTTGCACTAGCTTTATAATATATTTGTAGGCTGTTGTGTAAAGCATATTTAATTAGTAGCTGATTTTGGGCCATGCACTACTTGGCTTTAAGGTAAATCCACAGTTTGGTCTGAAATCGTAGGCTACTCTTTCTTGAGACTCTGGATATTATTTGTTCTCCAAGAATACACTAAAATGATTCTACTGGTCAAGCATTTCTGTTACTTTTGTCCCTACTACAAATGCATTTACCTTACCTTTTTTGGCATTTCATTGTTTCCTTTAAACAAAAAAAACAACTCTTTCTCACGAAGATCCTATATTCCAGTGTGGTTTTGGTCATGTTTTGGGGACAGATTTACTCACCTTGCAAGATGATCTACAGCAGGAATTAGGCAGAGAGAGCCTATTCTCTCTTGTTTCCAGTGGACCTTATGGTGACATTAGTACCTTCAATCACAGCATCCCTCTGGACTGTTTGATTGCTATGAAATTTGGGGAAACCATTTGGCAGTGTGTCTGGTGATTCTGGTTTCCAGAAGGGGGATTTTTTTTTTTAACACATGCTCATGATCTGTTTCCCTGAAAATAAGACATCCCCAGAAAAATAAGACCTAGTAGAAGTTTTGCTGAATTGCTAAATATAAGGCCTCCCCCGAAAGTAAGACTTAGCAAAGTTTTTGTATATAAATATATATACAGTATATAATAAATGCTCCTTTTTTGTTGTTGTTCAACAATAAATGTGAATTCTTCTTCATGGAAAATAAGACATCCCCTGAAAATAAGACCTAGCACATCTTTGGGAGCAAAAATTAATATAAGATACTGTCTTATTTTCAGGGAAACACTGGTATGGCAGTCATGAGCAAAATACGATGTATGGGACATAGCCCACAGAATTTAAAGCAGGCATGCATCAGCTCCTTTTCAACCCTTGAAAAATATTCTAAAATATGAAAAAAACCTTGAGACATGTGATTTAAAGTTTATTTCTTTGTGGTTCCCTGCCTGTTTCAGGCCTCAAAGAGCCTTTTAAATAATCCAAAGCCGTTTTTTTTTGTTTTTTGTTTTTTGCCTCAAAACAGAGCCATATAGTCAGTAATAACATTTATATATCAGATCACAGCATCACAGCTTCTGAGTGTGTGCAATTTGATTTTTTTTTTATGGGGGGGGTGGGTTTGAGGATCCAAGGAATAGAGGGGTTATATTGCCCACCAAAGTCTGGGGAATGCAGAAGAAATTCCAAAAGTGTCAAGAAATTTTCTCAGGTCTGAAAGCTATATTTAGTGCTTTAAAGTATTAAAATGATTTTGCTATGGAAAGTCCTCCAGAGTTTTGGGGCTGGATCTCACACTAAACTAAAGATATTCAGCTCTGTCCATGTTTCTGATCTGATACCAAAGAGATCTTGAATGGCAGGAAGGGACTGAGTGCCAGTGAATGAACAGGTCTAATCTGCACTGAAGAATAATGCAACTTGTCACTGGTTTAACTGCCATGGCACAATATTATGGAATTTAGGGATGTGTAGTGAGATAATAGTAATAATAATAATAAATAAATTTTATATATATATATATATATATATATATATTTCCATATATATTACGCGCCTCTCCCCATGGATCAAGGTGGGATTCCAACAGACTAAAAACATTACAAAATCATCTTTAAAATGTACATACATTATTAGATTTAGTTTAGTCTTCTCTATCAGACAAACTAAAAATCCCTAAATTCCATTGCATGCAGCCATAACATTTAAAGTGGTATCCAGCATCATTATTTTTGAAGTGAAGGTTAGACCTGAGACTGACTCCAGACCAAGCAGAAATTCTACTGGCTTGGAGGAAGGGCATTCTGAAAGTCAGGTTAGAGCCTTCTTCTGGATAAGATTTCACTTGCGCTGAAGGATGAGGTTTGCAGCTAGGATACGCTCTAAAAACAAACATTGGTCCTGAAAGGTCAGGTGGCTGCTGTTGCCAAGGTTTCTTTATCCACTTTTGGCTGCCAGTGGGCAAGTCTGGTTACCAGGATTCATGTCTTTGTGACTTGATAATCAGACTTCTTTGGCATGTTCTGTGTGGGGTTGCCCTTGAAAGGAGATTGTACGCTATATCTAGCACAAAATGTTAATGTCTAGCATTCATTTACAAACCATTCATTCATTCATTCATATCCTGTCCTCCTCCCAAAACTGAGACTCAGAGCAGCTTACAAGATTAAAAACAATACAATTAATAACATAGAAAAATGTTGCACTAAAACAGAATCAAATTATTAGAATATTAAAACAAATTGTATAAAAATAAAATATAGTTAAAAAGATAAAGACGTTTAAAATACTTTAAAAGAATATGACACCCAACCTGATCTTTAAAAACCTTCTACTTTAAAAGCCTGTCTAAAGATGAAGGTCTTTGCCTGCCAGTGGATGGCCAATAAGTAGAGGGCCATTCTGTTCTCCCTGGAAAAGGAGTTGCAGAGTCTAGGGGCAGCCGTGGAAAAGGCCCTCTCTTGTGTCCCCACCAATCGTGCTTGTGGTGGTGGTGGTATGGAGAGAAGGGCCTCTCTTGAGGACCTCAGAGCCTATGCTGGCTCATACAGGGAGATACGGTCTGCCAAATAGCCTGGATCTGAGCCATATAGGCCATAACAAGAACTTTGAATTGTGCCCGGAAACAAACTGGCTGTCTGGGAATGCTGCCAGCACCCACACACAAACAAACACTGATAGGAATGGTTCAGCGAGGGAAGCCAAGTAGGCAACTAGCAAACAGTCTACAGACCTTTCAAGAGTCTGAGAGTAGCAAACTACTAAAAAAAGCCAGGGTCAGGATACCAGAAGTCACAAAAGTCAAACAGGCCAAGGTCAGGGGAGCCAGAAGGTTTGGAGTAATCAAGTCCATTCCAGGGTCGTAGGTCTAAGTCCAACAAAGGTTCAAGAAGCACAGGATTCAAGGAGCCAGCACCGACAGCATCTAATATGATGGATCTACAATAAACTCTGGCAAAGAATCAGCATTCTCCAGGTGTCTGCCAGTTTCTTAGATTTCCTTAAGCAAGCCTTTTCAGCCCTCCTTTGGCTGAAGGAAGGGACCTGCAGCTTGGTTCTTCCTCTGGAGCAATCCTAGGCTGCTGAGCCTCTAGAGGAGACCAAATAGAGCTCAGGTCTTGCTGATCCTCAATCACTGGGGCTGGAAGAACAGAGATGAGATCTAGCAGGACCAAACGGGGACCTGGCATGGCCTCAGATCGCTCTTGCACCTGAGTAGCCATGACCTCCTTCTCATTCTCCAAATCCTCCACTGGGCTGGTCATGACACTGGCAGCCAGTGGAAGTGTTTCAATAGGGGTGTTGTGTAATCTCTATATCCTGTGCCTATTAACAGCCTGGCTGCAGCTCTTTGGACTAGTTGAAGTTTCTGAACACTCTTCAAGGGCAGCCCCAAGTAAAGAGCATTACAGTAGTCCAAATGGGATGTAACCAAGGCCATATCTGACATCTCAAGAAATGGGCACTGTTGGTGCACAAGCTTTAAATATGCAAAAACACTCTTGGTCACTGCAGAGACCTGGGCCTCCTGGATCAAAGCTCAGACCAGGAGTTCCCTCAAACTGCAAAACTGTGTCTTCAGGGGGAGCGTAACACCATCTAACACAGGCTTAATCCCCATTCCTTATCTGCCTTCCAACTGACTAAGAGCACCTCTGTTTTCTATGGATTAAGTTTCAATCCAGTCCATTACTGATGATAGAGGAGATTATCACATGGGAGGCACAGCATCCTCCTTCTCCCTTCCTTAAACTTTGCTAAACATGCAATTATCAAACACACACACCTTCTGTCATCCTTCTCCCATGTGTAAAGTGTAATGGAGCCATCCCCATGTGCCTCTCCCATCAATAAAGTGTAATGGAGCCATCATTTGATATTAATGAGATTGAGATGGAAAGGAGTAGTAGAACTGAGTGTCATCTGCATATTGTGTTTGGGCCATGTAAAATTAAGATTCAACATGCAACATGCAGAAGACATACAAATTGAACAGGAACACAACTGGAAGGTCTCTGCAGGCTGCAGTGGAAAATTCCTCCCATGTAGAAGCTGCCAGTTAGATAAATAACTGCTGGACTGCTGAGGTTTTTAATCATGGTTCCGATGTGTACAACAGACTACCAAAGTGCTTTGCTAGACCCCTATTTACAACCATCACTACACTAAGCATACAGCTTACACTCTTATATATACATCCCCTCCTGGGGTTCTGAGTCTATCCATTCCTGGGACATCATCCAGTTTCCTGTCACCTGACAGCTGTGACTCTGCAGAATTGAAGCCTGCTGGTTTCACCTCTTGCCCCTCTATCATCAGCTTCCTGTGACCCAGGACTCTCCAAATGTTGAGTCATCATGTCTGTCACCTGTCTGTCCCATGTCTGTCCCATGTCCCAGTTTCAGGCCATAGCCACATCTCTGGCATTTTCTACCCAGAGTGTTCTGTACTCTGACATGTTCATGACACTGTGCCCTGAAACTCTGGACGCACTCTCCCAGCAGTTTCATTTATATGTTGAATAGCATAGGGGGCAACACAGAAACCTGAGGGATCCCTCAATGGCCAGGGGGTCGAGAAGGAGTCCCCCAGCACTACCTTCTGGGTTCACCATTCCAGGAAGGAACAGAGCCACTGTAAAACAGTACCTTCAAGTCCCATCCCAGAATGGTGATCTAGAAGGTATCCTTCTAGTCAATGGTATTGAAAGCCACTGACAAGACTAACAAAACTAACAGGGACACACTCCCCCTGACCAGTTTCCTGTGCCGGTCCTCTACCAAGGTGACCAAGCTGTCTCTGTTCAATAGCCAGGCCTGAAACCAGATTGAAATGGATCTAGATAATCCATTTCATCCAGAATCCCCTGGAGTTGGGAAGCCACCAAATATACTGACTTCCAATTTGTTTATGAAGTTACTTCAAAAGACTTGTTTTGACCATAAAGCCTAAACAGCTTGGAAGCAGGATATTTGAAAGAATGCCTTCTGCCATGTGAGAAGGCAGAATTTGGTACCTTCATGGAGGCCTTGCCCCATGTTTCACCACCTAAACAAGCGTGTCTCACCAAATGCAGCAGCATCTTAACTGTGGCCCTCACGCTTAAGAAGTCAGGCTTGTTCAGTCCTAAGAGACATGCTGTCAGAATCATAGGGCTGATCTAGACTGGCAAAAAGGAGTGTGTTCATGCCTGCATGAAAGTGTAGCCTTTAGATGATCCACACTGAAAGTTTGGCATGAACACACTTCTTTTGCATTGTAGTGGGGGATAAGCATCTTTAAAAAGGAGCTGCTTTCCCCAGCTTCTTTTTAAAAAGGGTGTAACTGTGCAGCTGTGTCTAAATGCTGCAGTGCAACTGTGCAGTTTTTTAAAGCTCCCAAACCCTAGCTCCAGCCCTAATCCGAACCCTAGACATGTGCAGTAGGGACTCTGGGATGCTCTGTTATGCAATTGCGCATAAAATGTCAATTCATTCATAAAATAAAGAAGTTTATCCATAAACTTAAATTGCAATGGATTTAATATCTTTTTAAGTGGGGGGAGGGATGCAGTTTGTTTTATTGATGTAACAGTATTTTAATGTGTAAGCCACCTCAATTGATCTCAAAGGGGTGGGGTAATAATAAAAATAATAATAATAATTTTATAGCCCGTTCCTCTGTCATCAATCGGAGCGGGTTACAATTATTATTATTATTATTATTATTATTATTATTATTATTATATAAAGGGGCTCATTCATGGTGCACCAATGCAACTGCACACTTTAAAAAGGGAAGCGAAATCACAATGGTAATTTGACAGATCTTCATAACTGCACAGTTCATGTGTGATGTACCTGCGCAACTGTGCAGTTCGCAGCTGGCAATAAAATTGCCTGTATGATGTGCCGGTGCAACTGCGCAGTTCGCAGCTGGCAACAACAAAAAAATATATTAACGGTTCAGTGCGGCCAAAAGCCCCATTCATTGCCACCCGTGCAGCTGCTCTGCATCCTGACAGCTTCCAACGTAGTTGCTGAGCAACAGAAAAGACTTCAGATAAGTTGTCTTCACACCTCCTCAGTGTAGCTGCCCTATGCCTTTTTATTACCCACCTGGGACTTGCAGTGCAGCTGCTAAGTATTAAGGAAAAGACAATTTCATGTTGCCCTTTCCTGCCAATCTAGAAAGCCTCAAAGTACTTTGGCTTTCAAGTGTTTGTAGTTTGTTTTAAAAGAAGTTAAAAAACAAATAAAACAAAAACAAAACAAAACACTGAACAAATTCTAGTGTGGGTTCCCTTGTGGTCAGAAAAATGGTTTATAAATGACTTGAATTAAAAAAGAGAAGTTACACAGTAAGTCACTCTGAGCTACCAGTTAATAATAAAGTAACCTTTTCTCTTTCCTTCTTTTCCCATCCCAGATGCCACAGCATTGAGACATGACCATTAAATCAATGTCAAACTGCATCATTTCTGCAGTGCAGATAAGGCCTAAACTGAACAAATAAAAATATAAAGACATACAGATGCACTTTGCTTCCTAATGCAATCAGGATGTGTTAACTTCACCAAAGTCTGTGATAGAACTATGACCAGCTACCAGTGATGTAGACTTAAGTCACTTGACTCAGAGTCAAGTCAGACCCAAGTTACTTTAGTGACTTAATCTGGATTTAGTTTAGCAATAAATGATGTGTTGACTAGACACAACTTGACTTGCAATGTATATATTTTTTGACAATCAACTTGCTGGCATCATTCACTTTCAGTAGCAGGCAAGACTTGTTCCTAGAGCACAGAGTGAGTTTCTTGAAGGGGGGTGGCAAATGTATTAGGCAATAGGTTTGAGGTAGAAGGATCCTTCTAAAGCTTTTGAAAAGGTTTAGAAGACTCCTGTGATGTGCAGCAGGCACAGGCTACCAAGCACACCTCTATGCCCATTCTCAAGCCCATTACTTAATGTGTTTGCTGATCCCCTCTGGGAAATCCACCTGCTTACTTTTTTCCTGCTAAAAGTTGGATTCCAGACTGGAAACTCAACTTGAGATTTGACTTCAAAATATCTTGCAAGAACTTCAGACTCAACTCCAGATTTGAAGGTAGAAACATGAATACATCATTGGCAGCTACGGGTTATTATAACACCATGATACTTTCCTGGCATTAGTCAGTTTAAAAGAAACATGGGGGAACTTGTTGTTGTGGACTTCTGGTGTGCTACTTTGGGAAGCAGCATGCTAGATTAGGCTTTCAAACTGACCCAATAGTACTTGCCTTTGTTCTGGTGGCCAATGAGAAAGTTCCTTTGAAGACTTTTGTTGTTGTTAACTGCCCTTGAGTCTATCTTGACTCATGGCGACCCTATAGATGAGACAGATTGAAGACCCTCTGTCCTCCACTACTCTGCTTAATTTCTGCAACCCCATACCTGTGACATCCTTAATAGAATCCATCCATCTTCATTGGCTGCTGATTAGCTTCCGAGCTCAATACAAGCCCTATATGGCTTGGGCCTGAGCTACCTACAGGAATGCCTCACACTCTCAGAACATCAGGGAAGAAATTAATAGAACATTAAAAAAAAAAACAGGTTAAAAATGACTTCCCACAGAGTGTCCACTACCATGGCTCCAACACTCTGGAATGGCCTATCAGAAGATATCCATCTTACCCTGTTTCCTCGAAAATAAGAGATCCCCCAAAAATAAGACCTAGTAGAGGTTTTGCTGAAAGTAAGACCTAGCAAAGTTTTTGCATAAAAAAATATATATACAGTACAGTGGTCCCCCGGGTTGCGAAAGTAATCCGTTCCGGGATTACTTTCGTAACCTGGAAATGTTTCGCAACCCAGGGACCACTTTAGTGATGCACAGCGCGCCGGAAGCACGCTGTTTTAAAGGGCCCGGGTTGCTTTTTTTCTTCGCAACCCGGGGATTTTTTCAGATCCTGGGGGCTTTTTTTTGGCCCCGGCCGTTTCGGGTCCCGGGGATTTCGTTCCCCGGGGGCTTCGAAACCCCCGGGGACCACTGTATATAATAAATATTCTTCTTCTTTTTTTCTTTTTTTGGTTCAACAATAAATGTGAATTCTTCTTCATGGAAAAATAAGACATCCCCTGAAAATAAGACCTACTGCATCTTTGGGAGCAAAAATTAATATAAGACACTGTCTTATTTTTGGGGAAACACAATATTACCACCTTAGATGCCTTTAAAAAGGCATTTAAGATGGATCTCTTCCGGCGGGCTTATCTACCCAACATCGTATAGGGATAAAGAATAATGGCTCCACTTTTGTTCGTGACTTTCTGAACTGGGTAATTCTTAGTCATTGTACTAATGCAATTGTAATTATAATGTATATTGTTATTTTATTGGTTACGATTTGAACTTGTAATGTATTGTTTTAAATGTTGTGATCCCGCCTCGATCCACAGGGAGAGGCAAGAAATACAAATAATAAATTATTATTATTATTATTATTATTATTATTATTATTATCTAGCTTGTGGCCTTTCTCTCTTCCTACTTTCCTTCACCTTTGCCAGCATTATTGTCTTTTCCAACGACTCCTTCCTTCTCTGGATGTGTCTGAAGTTCGACAGCCTCAATTTGGTCATCTTGGCTTCCAGGGAGGTTTCTGGCTTGATCTTCTCTAGCACCCATTTGTTTGTCCTTTTGGCTATCCATGGAATCCTCGACACTCTTCTCCAGCACCACATCTCAAATTTTCTTTCTATCTTCTTTCTTAATTGTCCAGTTCTCACATCCATACATGGTAACAGATAATACAATGGCTTATATGATTCTAACTTTTGCACTTAGTTGTGTATTTTTGCATTTTACAATCTTTTCTAGTTCTTTCATTCTTAATCTTCCCCATTCTTAATCTTCTTCTGATTTCCTGACTGCAGTCTCCATTTCTATCAATGTTTGATCCCAGGTATGGGAATTCTTTTACTATTTCTATTTCTTCATTGTCTAGGTTGAACTTGTGAAAGTCCTCAGTGGTCATTATTATTTTTCCTTTATGTTAAACATTAAGCCTGCTGTTCCACTTTCTTCTTTGATCTTCCTTAGTAGTTATTCCAGGTCGGTGAGGTTTTCTGCTAGTACTATGGAGTCATCCGCATATCTTGAATTGTTGATATTCCTTCCAATCACTTCCAGTCTGTTGGCCATCATTTTGTTTTCCATATCTGTTGACATGTTTTGGTTAGCACTAGAGTTGACTCTGTCCATGTGGATTGCAGCAGTTCAATTGGAATATCATCTGTTCCTGGTGATTTGCTTTTTGCTATTTCTCTTACTGCAGTTTCCACCTCACTTTTTAGAATTTGGGGTTCATCTTCATATGGATCTTTTTTCCACGTGTCCTTCATTTTTTCATCTCTTTTGTATAATTCTTCTATGTATTGCATCCAACATCTTTTTAATCCCTCCTGGTCTTGGCTTATGTTACTTTTATTGTCATAGAGTGTCCCAGAACCAACAAAGAGGCAAGGAGAATGGGGCTAAACACCAGCTGAGTCCTGTCTCTGCCCTCCACCATCTGAGCAGCAACTCAAAAAGGACCATCAGAGAGCAAGGGGACATGAGCTAAACATCAACTGGGTCCAGTCTCCCCCCCCCCCAGCTGAGTAGCAACACAAAGAGTATCATCAGAGAGGTAAGAGGACCAGGGCTAAACATCAAGTGAGTCCAGTTTCTGCACCACAGCTGAGCAACAACACATAATTTCATTAAGAAAGAAATCTTTTTTACTATAGTTAACATAATAGTAAATTTACTTATATCTTTACTATGAGGTTTAACAATGTCTCTCATTGGTTTAAGATCTTCAGGTATTGAGTAAAATTGGTGTTTACTTAAAGGACTGATTTTTTTAAAAGCTTCATACAGCAGGAGACAATCACATGTGTGGTTTCATTTTTAAAAAGTTCCTATCAATTAACATGTTGATTCACTAATAATACAATAAAATAATGAATAGAATGGAACACTTTTGACTCTAGGTAAACAGTTCAGTATAGAAATAAATGGCAGATAAAATATCAGAAATGTCGCACTGAAAAAAACCTCAGAGCGTTAAATTAAAAATGCACAGTAATTCATGCTAATGTTTTAAAGAGGAACCTAAGATTTATTAAGCTTTTAAACATTAGTGCAAGCTAGAAGTAGAAATAGTTTTAAATTGTCAGGAGAAATGTGACTTAAAGAGTTCACCTCTTGTAACATTCTGAGCCAAATGTAATGGAGATGGAATTGGTGACAGGTGACATATTAGATGACAATGGAGTCAAAGCTGACAATAATAGCATAACTCACCCTAACCTTCCAATTGATAGGTACGATAAGACCAGATTTTACCTAAGAGGTGCCCAAGGAGATTATTTTTCTCCACTGTTTCCTTCAAATAATCTCCAAATAGTTTAAAGTATTTTTTTTTAAAAAAAAATATTCTCATGCTCTAAGACCTTTGCAGTGCACAAAATGCTCAGATTTTATTAGTACAATGTTTTTTCAAACTGCATTCTTGAGAAATTAAAGAGAATGGAGTTGTCAATGAGAATCTCAGAAATGGCAAACCTGTAATACAGTATGATCAAGATGAGATTAAAGAGACTGTAGCACTGCAATTACACTTGTTCCCTTCAGCATTGGACCCATCCCTATGAGGGGCCTGGATCAATCTCGCCAATTGAACCATTGATGCTCTGGCCCTGAGGTTGTGGCGGCCTGTTTTAGCCTTTACTGTGGGGTCAAATTTCAAAAACAGAAGTGACCAGATGCCAACAATGAGCACTGGATTCATAATTGGTTGACCAGGTGAACCCAGAAAACAGTAACCAATGGCTGTTCTTCATCATGAAAAAAAGAAAAGGAAAGAGAAAGTGGTAATTTGTTTTGTTTTGTTTTTCCACTTCTGGATTATGGAATGTGGTATGGGGCAGACAAATAGGTTGCTTTCACTTGCACTCACATTTAATTTATTTAAATCTCAAGTTTTTCTCCTCTAAATTTAGGAAGAAATTTACCAATTTTGGCAAGTTCATTCACAAAGAAAGCAAATCAAATGCCCAACAATTTGTATTGGCCAGATTTAAGAGGCACAGCTATTCCCAATATAGAAAGAATCATATACAAACTTACTAGATCAGGGGAGTTATGTGAATACATTATGTCCCAATTTCAGAATGATTTTTTATTTATTTTTTTTGGCAATGTAATCAGGCATCAGGCACTAATAATTTGTACTGGCTTCCTCCTCTCAGCCTATTTCAGGATGACTTTTGACAAGGTATGATATTCCTTTAGGTTGGCTGTGAACTATGGTCTAGACAGTGCTGCTGTTAGATGGATTCATAACTGATTGACCAGGTGAACCCAGAGAACACTCACCAATGGTTGCTCTTCCTCCTGGAAGAAGGAAAAAAAAAAGATAGGGGGTGTGTCTCTGGGTTCTGTCCTAGGCCCTATTTTGTTCAATATATTTATGAATGATTTATATCATGGAATAGGTTTATGAAATCTGCAGATGACACCAAGAAGTGAGTATAAAGGATGCCCCAGAGGACAAGATCAGAATTAAAAATGACCATAACAGATTGGCTATCTTGGTCAAATATCACAATACAAATTTCAGAATAGATGAATGCAAGGTACGATAAATAGGCAGAAAAAATGAAATCACAAATTTAGGAGGGGTGGCATCTGTGAAAAGGATGACTATCTTTCAGGAGTGTTATAGTCGTGTATTGCTGCATAAAAAGGGGTTGGACTAGGTGCTCCTTGTGACCCCTTCCTCCTACCTGACATGCAGCTTGCAAAGTGGAGAAATGGGTGTGTGTGTGTGGGGGGGGGGGGGGGGAATAAATTTTGGGAAGTTAATATAAATTAATTAATTAATTAATTAATTAATAGGATTTATTTCTATTCTGCCTTTTTCCGGGGGGAATCAAAGTGGATTACAACAGTCAAGCAAACAGCTTCATTTATATACTGCTTCCTACTGCCTAATCAGTGTCTAAGTGGTTTACAACTGTAAGCTACTTGCCCCCAACAAGCTGGATACTCATTTTAGTGACCTCAGAAGGATGGAAGCCTCAGTCGAGCTTTAGCCCTTTTGCTCGTATTGAACTCGCCACCTTATGGTTTTGAGTGAGTGGCTGAAGTACAGACATTTAACCACTGCGCCACCAGGGACACAATAAAATTCTCAACCAGATATGCCAGTATCTTTTACTTTACCATTTTTAAAAACAATCAGCTAAGGCAATTACACTGACTGCTGAAGCAAAGAGAAAGATATGCATGTTCTGTCTTCTGAGATATTTTGACACAATTGTAGTTGTCATGCTTCTGGGTTCAGAACTTACTTTGTGGTTTCCCAAATGTTACACTTCTGAGAAGTGGTGGTGGATGAATTCAATGCAGATGCTTATGATATTTTTTGTCCCCAAGGACCTTTTGTTGGCACGAGGAGAAGAGAGAGTGTCTTCAGCTCTGGGGAAGAGGTGGAGAGATTGCTATGTTAAACATCTCTCTCTCTCTCTCACACACACACACACACCAAGTTTCCTGGATGTTTTCTGAATTCTGCCTTTTCTTACAATTTATTTTGGAAGTATTTTTAGATAATTTGTTATTGTGAATTGTGGGATAATACATGATAAACACCCCATTCCTTGACTACCTAAGTATGGTAATCACAAGAATTCCACATCCCAACTGTGAGAGCTTCTCCAAAATATTCTTTCCTGTGTATATTTTTGGAGAAATGAACTTTATTTTCTGTCACATTGAGTGAAAATTGTTTAAATAAGCAGAAGAACTATTTGAACTAACCAATGAAAGCCTATGGGAGAACAATCCCTAACTGTTACATAGCAAGCAGTGCTTGGGGGAAAGGAAGGAGAATGAATATTGCTAGGCCAAATAGATTGGTTTAAATATTTTTGATTCATTGCAGAAGTTCATATACATGGCCTCAGGCAGCAGAAAACTTAAAAGTTAGTTTGATAGAGATCCCCCCCCCCCTTTTTAACAAATATTCTTTGAATTTTATGGCTTGTCTCCCACATGAGGCGTAATAGTTTCAATGTTCTAATTAGTACTTGTGTATATTGCCATTACTTTGTCTCTTTAATCACATTATTAAGTCTGTTATGGAGATTCCTTATAGAATCACACTTTATAATAGTGGTTCTAATTTGAATATGTCCTTTTTTATGTTGTCTGAATCTGAAACATCATAAACTCTTTTTATGGGCCCTTTGATAGTAGACACTTTCCTGCTTTATGCTTGATTAGAACATACAGTACTAAGTAATAAAGAAACTTCCTGAAGCTGTGGGATTTTACTGCTAGAAAATATTGTAGCTTCCTCAGGCTTTGGCTTCCCCTTTGACAAAATGACATCCAGTAAGTCAGGCAAAAATAAGCATCCCTTCTTCAGAAATTCAGAGGCATAGTCATCTTAGGCGTCAAACAGACAGCCCAAAAGGGTCACTGTTGCGCCAATCTGGGGATGGGGCATACACATGACACATGCCCCCAGATTGCTCCGGGGCTGTGCCAAGGCCACATTGGGGCTGCCGAATGTGGTCTAAAACTGGCTGTGAAAGGAGAGGTTTATTACCACTCCTTTTCATGGGCACCCTCAGTAGTGGGCATCCCCAGGACTATGGCATCTGGTTGCCATGATTGCATGGCAGTCATGGGGCAATCAGGGTGGAATGCTCTTCCAGCTCTGCCTGCTTTATCTCTTAGTCTGGAATTTCAGTATGCAAAGGGATCTTGTAGCACCTTTGAGATTAACTGAGCAAAAGACATTGTAGACCAAGAACTTTACTGTGTGAGAAAACAAAGCAGAAATGGACCTGGACAGTAGAAGCTTTCTCTGTGTTTTATCGCATGTCCTCATATGCATCAGTTCTCGTTCCATGGGAGACAGTTGTAAAAGCATCTGTTTTGTCAAATGGATTTTGACATAGAAAAAAAGGCATGCTTTTTACAACTGTTTCCCACAAGAAGGGAAATATACTTTTATTTATACCCTGCTTTTTGCTGTAGCAATCAAAGTGGCTTACAATATTTAAAACCATGCAACAATACACACACACACACACACACACACACTATGATGTCATTTGGTAAGGAATGGAGAAAGCTGTTACCCTCTGGCTTCATTTCCATTTTGTTTTTGGTTTTTTATGCAAGAAGACTCCTAGCTTACAAAAGCATATGTTATAACATTAGGACATTATCACATGAGCCTCGCTCTTCAGTGTTGCCACAATCAGATTATTAAAAAAATCCCCAAAGCATACTGATTTTGGAACTTTTAATACTATGTATAATAGGACTTTTCATAACTTCAAGGCTTCCTCCATGCTATCTTTCTCATTACCCATTAACCCCATTTCCCTGCCTTCTTCACTTCTCCCCACTCCATCCTGCCAAAGAAGGAATGACTGCATCCTCAAGAGTCTCATCCTCATCCCTTTCCCTTTTTCTAACTCTAAATGGATCTGGTTTGCATTCTTTGTGACCCCCCTAATTAACAGATCCATGTATATTGGCCCAGAAGTTTGGTTAACCTTTCATGTTTTTTATATGCTTAAGAGTACAAAAGGAGGGGCTGAGCCAAGGCCCTGGCAGACTACACAACATGTAGGTGCCCAGGTGGTGCAATGGTTAAATGCCTGTACTGTAGCAGTTTGTGAGTTCAATACCAGCCAGGGGCTCTGGGTTTGACTCAGCCTAGCATCCTTCTATAGATCGCTAAAATGAATACCCAGCTTGTTGGGGGCAATTAGCTTACATTTTGAAAACAGCATAGTACATTGGTAAGTGGTATAGAAACATACTTGCTATTGTTGTTGTTATTGCTAGGAGAATCTCTAGTCAAGCCTCTGAATCTGGAAGCGGGTAATCTGGGAAGAAGCCTTTCAGAAATTTTTAATCTTTGGCTATAGATTAAAATAATGGCCCACCCACAATTTCTTATCTACCTTGGCCTTCATCTGAGAATAGCTGCTGCAACTGAGAGCCCCATCATGGCAATGAAAATAAATGGGTTGTTTCCAAACAATCAGATGCTATTAATTCCCCTTTGGCTTGAATCATGACGAACTTTTCCGACAGTTTCCAAGTGAAGTCCAGTGAGTAAAGCTTGGATCCAATCCAATATATCTGCTAAATACTGATCTCCTTGAGTTTGTACAGCAGCTTCTGCAGTATGTTGCCAGGATCCCTATTTCCATTAGCTCTTTGTAGTCTTTTTATTGGGAACATATTTACTACATACAGGATGAGAAAGGTATCAATTTGCTAAGTGTAATGTTTAAAGTCTGCTCTGGGTTTACTGTGGTCTATAATAGTTCAGTGTGTCTGTATCTAATACAAATCTAGCCCATGTTTTAGTAATTTATGTTTTTCTACACAGACTAAACATGAACTGGCAGCATTGAAAGACTCTGTTGGATCTAATTCCTCTTCTTCAGGCTTGCATTGAACCAATTTCAAGAAAATGTATCTATTTCTACTGATCTGAAACATTAATTTGAAATCTCTCTCTGTATCTACAACTGCATAAATACTCCAGGTTGACACCTCTTTAACTGCTGTGGCTCAATGCTATGGAATTCTGGGAATTGTCATTTTCTGAGACTTTTAGCCTTCCCTGTCAGAGAGTTTTGGTGCCACAATTCCCATAATTCCACAGCACTGAGCCATGGCAGTTAAAGTGGTGTCAACCTAGATAATTTATGCAGTGCGGATTCAGCCTATATCTGTTTCTGTCTCTATATCTTGAAGTCATTTCTGACTCATGGTGACCCTAAGGCAAACTTGTTGTGATGTTTTCTTGACCAGATTTGTTGGGAGGAGTGTTCTCCAAGGCAGTGGATTTCCATGCCTGAGTGAGGATTCAAATCATGGTCTCCAAAGTTGTAGTCCAATGTTCAAACTGCTACACCATGCTGGCTCCCTCCCTCCAGTTTGGGACTCATACATATATTTAGTAGAACAAACATATTGGCTGTTATGACTCTTGAAATAGGAGAGAAATTAATAAAAGAAAAAAAAAAAGAAAATAGAAAATGATTATAAAAGCCCATGGCCTCTTCAATGCATGCATTTTTCATCATTCAAATGTGACACAAATTAAACCATTCTCCATTTTGTCTTTGCAAAGCTATCCAACTCCTGTGTTGGACAAAGAGAAGAAAAGCATTGTTTATCAACCTTTTTCTGCAAGGCCAAGCATGTAAAAGTGGTCTTTGAATAATTTCTCTTTGTTTCTTATTTTACATATCATTTGGTACACAGTTTTAAAGCAGAGAAAGTTATTTTTCAAAACATGCCCTATCTACTCTAATTTTCCTGAGGGATTTCAGGGAACAGATAAATTCCAAAGACATATATATTGTTCTGCTTTATTTCTTGGAAATAAAATATTTAAAGGAATACCATTTCCTTCTTCAACCATGTTCTCTCTTTAAACTGATGTCCTTGATGTATAAGAAATTTCTCCAGAAGAAACACAACTGAGATCAGACCTATACCTATATTCGTATATCGTATATTCATGACCATTGGGCTGATCAAATATTTGGCATTTTAAACCCTCTGTTTTAGATGCAGGCTGCATTTGAACTGCAGAAACAATGCAGTTTGACATTGTGATGGCCCAGTGCTATGGAATTTTGAAATTTGTGGTTTTGTGAGTTATTTAGTCTCTTCTTTCAGAGAGCTCTGGTGCCACAACAAACTACATTTCTCAGAATCCCATAGCATTGAGCCATGACAGTTAAAATGGTGTCAACCTGGATTATTTATGCTGTTCAGACGTAGCTGCAATTAAAACCTACAGGTTTCTGGCTGGCTGTAACAATGCCATCACTTGATTGCATTCACCTATCGAGCAAACAAGTTATACAATCTTCACTTTAGCTACAGAAAACTGTCCTAAATAAGGTGCATAGCGATGAATCATCAGTCATTGGTGGCTTTCCTTAAGACCTTTCACTGTGCCTACCAGATTGGTAAACTATTGAGAGTCAGTCCTAAAAGAACAGAGGCTTCAAAGAGTAGAGATAACAAATTCCAGCTGTCTCTTTCCTGAAGCCTTTCTAGAAGCAGTCTCTTTCATGGGCACCTTTACGGGGAAAGGCATGCTTTGACTTAAAGTATTTATTTATTATAGCTCTTGCTTGTGTATACACTTTATTGAATGTGTAAAACACCATATTAGTCCTTAAAGGGGCTAAATTATTACAGCAGGAACTAGCTACTGAGGTTAATGAAAATATAATTAGTGCTGCCCCAGCTACATGCTGTTGATACTAAGGGTCATAAATCCTATTAATTCCTTCTTCAGTCAAAAAATTATTGACCTGTTGGGCCTCAGTGGGTTGGTCTATAATGCCCATAGAGTTGAAAGGTTTTCTTCCTCCTAGGCTTTCTTATGCCCGCTCCCTTTCTCTCTCTTATTCCCACTGAATCACATCAAAATATTTTATGAATCAGGAAGGAAGGAAGGAAGGAAGGAAGGAAGGAAGGAAGACAAGCAGCTCTGAAGGACTGAACAGGATGGATAATTAAAAAAGAACCTATAAATATATTTACAACAAGTAATGTGAATATGTTAAATTTAATATCAGCTGTTGAAGAGTGCAAGGACATTTAAAAAACAGTCAAGCTACCAATACCAAATGTTTTCCTGACTATCTGGAAACTCTGATGAGAATATGCCTGCAATGAGAATCTTCACTATTCTGGACCTTTCTCTGAACTTAAAATGGCATTTTCCTACAGAAAATGGAGCTTTTTTTGTGCACACGAAGGGGCTATTCAGAATAGCCTGAAAGGCCGGCCTGGGGGCAGAATCAAGGTGAAATGTCTTGATGACACACACCTGACTCCACTCCCCCTCCAGGGCACCTTGTCACTGTGTGCCACTCCAGATGGCGCATGGCATCATGACGCACCTCCAGCACTGCATCCAGATGAAGGGGTGCCATACAGCTGTGCCGCCACGGCTATGGCATCCTTTGGAGGGCATAAAAAGAAGCCTCTGTTTGCAGCTACTTTTTGCACCTTGCAGAGGATGGATAGGGACTGCGGCATGAGGTTGCCATGGGCCCCAATCCGGCTGAAGAAGAGGCAGCTGCATGCCACCCTTCAGGGCTGTATGTACTGCCCCTAATTTCTGAATTGCAAACAGTCCTCAAAAATCTTCTTGCAATGAGGAGAAAAATACCAAAATTATGAAGAAAATTTGTGAAAATTTAAATCTCTATTGTCGTGACACTCTAAAAATCTCCTTTGCTTTCTGTTGAAAAGCTGGGGGGGGGGGTGCAATCAAGAAAGGGCATCTTACTTTTTTACATGCAGTTCTATTTCCTGGAATTAATTCTTGAAGCAAGACAGACTACAAGTCTTAAACAAACCAGAAAGAAATTGCAAGTTAGATGTAGTAGTATTGGTCAACATGAACAACAGAATGAAGGAATAGGGTGTCAAGAAGAAAAGAAGTGAAGAGAGTACAATTAGCTTCCAGATAAGAGCTTGGTCGGGTTCCTTCAACATTCTCTAGGAAATAAAATGCATTCTCAATTCATTTCTACTTTTCCCAGTTGAAATGATGAAGTGGCTACTGAGACGGTTTTGAAATGATGAAGTGGGGAAAAAGAAGATCAGAAAGTTCCATTACTATTTCTAGCCCTTAGAATCCATTTTAAGGTTTTTTTAAAAAAAGTTTTAAATTATACATCAGATGGGGAGCCTTTTAAAGGCCACTGGGAAATCCTATTATACATTTTAATAAATAAAAAAGCAGCCATCAAGGCCAACTCTGGGCCATTAGCCTGCCACCCACTGCCTTGTGCTCATATTTTTTGCTCCATTGCTGCTGTGGGTCCACCACACAGCAACCCTATGCTTTGGAAGGAAGCAATGGGACAAGTAGTCCCAGCTGCCAACTCTTTCCCAAAGCAAGCGTTTTAGGTGGGGGCAGCCAGCCACTCCTGAAGCCAGCTGGTGCTATTGCATCCCTCCTCTGCAGCTGATCTTGGGAAGGTGTTGACTGCTGCGATCACTGTGAGGGTGACAGGAAAAAGGAGGAGAGAAAGGAGGATGAGAGAAAGGAGCAGACTCATGCTTACTCAGACCTCATGACTGCCTGTGAAGTGGAACTTCCCTTGAAGGAACCTACTGCACTATGGTGGTAACTGAAAAGCAGTGAGATTGAGAGCCTATTAACAGGTCTTCCTCATCAATCAAAAGGTGCACAGCAGTAAAAATTTTAATGCAAGGCAGTAGCAGGACGGACATCATGGTGTGATAGGCACCAGCCAAAAACACTTTCATTCTGTTAACATTTCACTTTTTAGCCTCATGTGATAAAGTCCTTTGTCCATATGAGGAAATGTGCCACTACTGTGATTCAACAGCCAGTCTTACGATCAAACATAATATGTTATTAATAAGTGGGTTAAGATGGAAACCAGAGGAGCTGCTGCTTGCTTGAGTAAACTTTTAAAATTTCAAAGATATCCATAGAATGGCTTACCAATACTATAAAAATATCTTTTGCGGAAACTCTACTATCATATAACATTCTGGTGAGCTCTAAAAACTTCTTGTTGCCAAAATGAAACTTAAAATATTACTCCCTACCCAAGGAATAAATGCAACCTGCAATCAGAAACAAAATGGATTGCATCTTTATTCACTGCAAAGGTAGTGTTAAAAGCAAAGGAAAATTCAATTGGACAATAACTAAGATCAGACATGGCAAAGTTAGGCCACCTGACAGAAGTCCAGAAGTTTTGCAATATCACTGTTATCAGCCCAGGCAACACATCCAATGGGTGAGGATTATGTGAGTTGCAATCAAAATCATCTGGAGGATGCTAGGTAATCTACATCTCAGAGGAAGAGATGGCAGGCAAGAATCCCTCTAAATTATTAAGGAAGGCACAGAGAACCCAATATATAAATATGCCACATCTGGCTTCTCTCTTTGTACTTTTGGATGGCAAAAAGGACTCCAATCATAGGACATAGGGGAAACTAATGCAATGCTAGGCCATAAACTATTCTGCACATGATAAGAAGGTTATTCATATTTTCCCTTGAATACTAGGGGGGGGGGGACTACAATACTCTAGCAAATGGACCAAGGAACAACAAACTTGGCAAAGGAATATTAAATTGCCATTGCTTGCCATCTCACTTGAGATTCTACTGTTGGCTTAGGACAATGGAGAGACTTTCAGTCCTCATGGAAAGTAGGTGAGCAGTGCACAGCCAGGCAATCGATCATCTGATTACCAACAGCAAGTGGAATGAAACAGAGTCAACCAGAGTGACCCAATGCAGATAGAGACAGGCAACATGTGATCCTCTAAATGTTATTGCCTTGCAGCTCCCAGCAGTCACCAGTGATTATGCTGGCTAGAGCTAATGGGTATTGAAGTCTAACAACTTCTGGGGGAAGGATTAAAAATTAAATACCCTTGCTGTAATGAATAGCTTACCTTAGGTAGATCCCTGAGCTGAAGGTGAATGGCACTTTCTTCTTTTCTGTTTTATCGTGACACACTGTCACATTATATTGGGAACTACACAGCCATACACAAGAATATACTTCCTTGTTTTTGTTTTATAAGAAGTGATGTACCACCAATCTTTAAGCTATCCGAAAGGAGAAAACTTTGGAGGCCTATACAGTTGTTCATATTTGCAGTATGTTCCAACCCAAGTTGCTGCATGGGCCAACCAAACACAAGGCTGGTGGTATTTTGCCACTAATCCTCTAGGTGAAAATAGGGGGTGGAAATGGTGAGGAAAGCATAAGCAATCATAAGCCAGCATCTTGTCTCCTTATAATAAAAGAATTTGACCCTGCAAACAAATACCAGGGGTATTCTCTAAGCCAATATCACACTTCCAGTTATGACAATCTTGTTTCCATTTGGCATACTTGTCAACCTTGCACAGCTGGGATAGGAACTAGACTTGGGCTTTTAAATTAGGTAAAGTAAAACACACAGAAGATACCAGCCATATTAGAGAAAGGCAGTGTTTTTGAAATAGCTAAAGAGTCACACAGATGCTAAGAATTCTATAAAGCGTTATCTGTAATAGCCAAAGCTCATAGTCACCATTTGTTTTCTATGGGCCCATCATGTGATATAATGTCCACCCCATTCTGCCCTTCGGGAATACACAATCACAACACCTCTGACAAGTCGCCATTCAGCCTCTGCTTAAAAACCTCCAAACAAGAAGTGTGTTCCACTGTCAAACAGCCCTTACTGTCAGAATGTTCCTCCTAGTATTGAGCTGGAATCACTCTTTCTGTAGTTCAGATCCATTGCTCCTGGTCCTGTTCACTGGAGCTGCAGAAAACAAACTTGCTCCATCCCAAATATTTGGCATCCTTTCAAATATTTAAACAGGGCTATCATGTTTGTTTGTGTCTCTCTGTCTGTGTGTCTGTCCTGTATGCCTTCAAGTAATTTCCATCTTATGGCAACCCTAAAGTAAACCTATCACAGTGTTGTTGTTTTTTATTTTGTTTTTTGGCAAATTTCTTCAGAGAGGTTTGCCCTTGCCATCTTAGATTGAGAGACCTCTTAACCTTGTCTTCTCTAGACTAACTATATCCAGCTCTCGAAGCCTCTTCTCATTGGACATGTTTTCCACCTTTCACCATTTTAGTTGCCCTCTTCTGGACATGCTCCAACTTGTCAACATACTTTTTGAATTGTGATGTTCAGAACTGGACACAATATTCCATGTGAGTTCTGACCAAAGCAGAATAGAGTGGCACTATTACTTCCTATAATCTAGACATTGTGCTTCTATTGATGTAGCCTAGAATCGCATTGGCTCTTTCAGTTGCTGCAGTACACTATTGACTCATATTTAGTCTACTAGGACTCCTAGATCATATATACTGTTCACATGTCAACCCATGTGTCTCCTTTCCTATATTTGTGCATTTTATTATTTTTTCTGCATAAATACAATACTTTACATTTCCCCCTGTTGAGATTCATGTTGTTAGTTTTGGTCCAGTTTTCTAATCTACTAAGGTCATTTTGAATTTTGATCTTATCCTCTAGGGTATTAGCTACGCCTCCTAATTTAGTGTCATCTGAAAATAGCAATAGCCTTTATATATCTATACTGCTCCTTAGTGAACTAATATAAATTCACTAAAGGACTCTCTAAGTGGTTTTCAGTCTGTAAGCCAATTGCTCTCAACAATCTGGGCACTCATTTTATTCACCTATAAAATGATGGGAGGCTGAATAAACCTTGGAGCCCTGGGATCGAACTCACAATGCTGTGGCTGCAGTACTGGCATTTTAACCACAGCACCACCAGGACTTCTTTAATTGCAAATTTGATATGCGTGCCCTCTATCCCATCATCCAAGTCGTTGATAAAGATGTTGAATAGCACTGGAACCAGGACAGAACTCTGTGACACACCACTGGTCACTTCTCTCCAGGATGAAGGGGAGTCATTGATGAGCACCCTTTGCATTCTGCCTGTCAAACAATTACAAACCCACCTAACAGTAGCGTTGTCTAGCCCACATTTTAATAGCTTGTCTGCAAGAATGTCATGGACCTTACTGAAATCAATTGTCAAAGACCTTACTGAAATCAAGATTTGTTTCGTCCACAGCATTCCCTTCTGGAGTACCAAGCTGGAAATTTTTCCAAGCTGAAAATTTTATCAAACCCATGGATAAGTGAACTCAATTTTTTTGTGTCAATGTTTTGACTAAAATTTCTTACGTAAATATATACGGTATATTTTGATATGACCTATTGATTAATCAAGGGCAAAACTTATCATGTTACATCAGTGAATTTTGTTGTTGTTAACTGCCCTGCAGTCAATTTCAACCCATGGTGATGCTGTTCATGAAACATCTCCAAGACTCCCTGTCCTCCACTGGTCTGCTTAGTTTCTGCAAATTCATACCCATAACCTCCCTAATAGAGTTCATAGACCTAGCATGCAGCATCCCTCTCTTTCTGCTACCTTCTAGCTTTCCTAGCATTATTGTTTTGTCCAGTGAATTGTGCCTTGTGATAATGTGACCAAAATATGACAGCCTCAGTTTTGTCATCTTGGCTTCCAGGGAGATTTCTGACTTGATCTGCTCTAGGACACATTTGTTTGTATTTTTGGCTGTCCACGGGATCCTCAGCATTCTTTTCCAGCACCATATTTTGAATGAATTGATTTGCTTCTTAGCTGGATAGTATGTCACATCCATACATGGTGATGGAGAATGCAATGGCTTATACAATTCTAACTTTTGTGCTCAGTTGTATCTTTGCATTTTAGGATCTTTTCTAGTTCTTTCATAGCCACCTTCCCCAATTTTTAAATCTTCTTCTGATTTCCTGACTGCAGCCTACATTTCTATCAATGTTTGATTCCAAGTACGAGAACTCTTTTACTACTTCTATTTCTTCATTGTCTAGATTGTTTTTTTTTTTCCTTCTGGATTCTCTATGGTCATTATATAGTGTTCTGATCCTGCCTATGTATCACTTGAGATGTCTCATCATAGTGTTTTCTAGGTGATGGGGTTACGGAAGGTGCACAGTACTAACAAATGTTAGATATTATGTCACTGTTGTTCTCTCAACTCCAGTGTCACCCATCACTGCTGCTGCTGCTTCCCAGTAGCCTTTTACCTCTCAATGCACCCCCCCCATTGCTGTCCCTTGTGGCCTGGCTGGGTCTTTCTTTCTCTGTCTGCAGGGCTGGTGTGAGGCTGATGTGGGCTGGGATTCTCTCTCTCTCTTTCTTTTTTTCTTTCTGGGGAAAATGAGAAGAAGTTCTGCTTTCTTAGATCATCTTTCTTTCCTTCCTTTGTTCCTTCAGGGGCAAAGAAGAGATTTGCAGGAAAAAGTGCTACTTCCTGGGGATCACCTTAGCACCTTGCTGGAAGGAAAGGAACACACACACACCCTTCTCTTCCTCCCAGTAGCAGTGAGCTCTGATTTCAGAAACATTAATGTTAGATGAGTGATATGCAAACAATAAACTCAAAGGTTTTTATAACAACAACAACAACAAAAACAACAACAGTAACAACCACCACCACCTATCATCACAAAGGCCAAAGCAAACTACTGGTTTGGTCAGGAGCAGTATCGTTTTCATCTGCTTCTTTGTTCAAAATTGCCCTCCTCAATATTCATTTCACACACAATAGAAAAAAATGATGCACAAACCTTTTGTATTCATATTCAAAGTTATGAAAACAGCTTAGAAGAGAGACAGCAGGGTGTGATTTTGATCCTAAAGATGTCAGGAATGTAGAGGAATTTAAGTTTCCTGAGGTTTCAGACTTTCTTAAGGAAACAAAAATATGTAAATATCAAAAATGTCAAAGCCAAGCCTGTTAGGGTCTAGCTTTAAATTCAGCAGAGTAGCAGAAATCTGCCCTTTTCAAACTATGCTTCCCAAAAACTGAGACTGGCTTAAAAACAACAAACACAAGTAGCTTGTCATTTAAATAAAAGTTTACTAATGGCTTTAATCTATATATACTTAAAAGCCATATCTTAACCTAGCTAGTTAAAAAGCAATATTTCTTTCACCATCTTTCTAAAGAAAGTTGAGAGAGGAAGAAAATGGGAACATGCAGTGCAGGAAAAAAACTTTTAGAGAAAATCTGTTAGTCTGAAAGAGGGAGTGACATGAATCACATTGTTAGTTTGAAAGAGAAAAAGAAAGAGGAGAATCTGCATGCAAGAAACCCCTATCTGTCTAAAGAGGGGAAAAAAGAATGCAAAAATCTTCCAAAAAGAAAGGGCCTCCAATGCTCTTTCCCTCTCAAGGTTTGTCTTTTAAAACATAAAATAAAAAAGGGGCACAGCAGGAACCACAATTTATTCTTTTCAAATGACTCCAGTGCAAATGCTAGATCTATGTTGTTTGACGTTCACAGTGTCCTCTTTTGTTTATATTTACATGTCACTGAAAATGGTAGAATTCTGCCTTTTCAGTTGTCTTTTCAAGAACTCTCTCTCCATCTGTATTTGTTTGCTCAACAATTTGTCCCATTAGATTAAGTGGGGTTTCAAACCAGACAAAAGTAGATCGAGTTCTCACCCATGACTGGAACTTTTTATTTTCAAGGACTTTTGATAATCAGAGGAATTCAACAATGGTGTTGAGCAAATCTTCACAATTTATGCAATGGGAGAAAGAGACAGCATGCTGATGCAAAACCCTTTCTCTCTAATTTGTGCTTTGTAGCATTGGTCTCATACCTACTCTGCACTATTTTACTTCTTGGGAATAACGATTTCACATTCCTGGCTGAATTTTTTAAACATTACCTGACACTCATATAAGCCTTGGAGAAACCTGATACTGGATTATGTGTGGGTGATGCAAAACTCCAATCCAGAGTTGTTACAAGGTCATTGAGGGCTCTTCCTCAATCTGCCTAATGAGCTGCTCACTGTTTCACATTCAAATCTGTGGTTGCTGACAAAGGTCTCCTGGATCATGGTTTGTCACAATTGCTATTCTCACCTGACTTGAAGTGTTCCAGCCATCTGTGCTCATTTCTTAGCTCAGTGTCCTCCTTGAATTATAGTTATCATACATTTATAAATTTCCTCAGTGCCTAGCATTTCTTGCTGCTGTGACAAAGCACAGCACATTAATTTACATAGACCTAATTTCAGTTCCTAAAAACTGTCTTCACACACACACGTTGAAGCAACTACGTAGCACTATTTTCAGGCAGAAGGGTACCATGAAAGATAAAATAAAATGACTGAAAACTGATTGGAATGATCAGGGGAGGGATCCAAGGAATATCCTAGACTTCCCACCACTACTCCAGTACATGGGATATTTAGGTCATGCCTGGGTCAATGAGAGGGAAATACATTTGAAATAAGAAGAATGGTATGGTCGATACCATGTCTATTTCCTTGGCAACAGGAGTCCAGCAGATATTGGAACATTTCAACATCACAACATTCCAAGACAGAAAAAGGATTGTCCTGACAAACAGATTTTGTCAATTCCCAAGTGACATGCATTAACTAGCTGGCTGGATTGACTGATCAATTGATAGATAATCTATCCCTCAGAACTCAACTGATTATTAAATTGTGATTTGGGGGTGGTGGTCATGAAATGGATAGAGTGCCACCACCAGCTGCCACCAAGCGCTCTATAGATTCTGCTAATGGAATAACTCAGATATATTTGAATTCAAAACTTTGTAATGGACATCTTACTACATATTTTTCTGCCACATGTTGGAACATTTGTGAGCAAAAAAGGGAGAAAGAAATGAAATTCTATCTTTATGTTTGAAATTTATGGGAACACAATTAAAACGAGAGGGGTCCAAAGGTATCAAGATAATTACATTTTTCTAATCTTACTAAACAAGATAAATTACCTGCAGGCCCTCTTATAAAAGATGAAATCTTCATAATAAGTGAATTAATCAAGCAGCAGCTTGCTACTGCACATGCATTTATAACGGGAATGATTCAAAGAGTTATTTTATGGGGAAATTAATGGAAACCGGCTTTTCATTCTTCTGCACCAATTGAAAACCTCAGCAGCCAGCTGCCCACTTGTCAAGAAAACAGAAAGAAGCTGGAAACAAAGATAAATAAAAACACCTTTTCCCTGGCACTTTTGAAGAGAAAAAACAGCTCTCATTTACAGCAGCCATCTGTTTGTTATTTAATATGGGTGAATTACATGCTGTAATGAGTTTGTTTCTGCATCACTCAGTGCAATGGAACACAAGTTCACTCTCATAATGTGCAGCAGTTTTTAAAAGCTAATCATTTAATTGGACACAATAGTCAATGACAAATGGAGATGTAAAAACTCAGCCAGCTGTAGAGTGAATATGTAATCATTGTGAAATCATATTATTTTACACGCATGAAAAGTCCTTAATAGTAGCTGATGTTGGCCTCCACAACAGAAACCAGGAGAACCACAGAAGCATGATGGAAAGCAGCAGTTGGGGGGGGGGGGGATTAAATAAAACAAATCTCTTGCTTTAAATATAATGGAGCCATATTTTGGAACCAGTTTGAAGATCCCATTAGGTGGAAGCAACTTCAATAATCTCTAAGCCATTTTCATCACTTCCCTCAATTGCCATTTACATTTGTTTTTAACATTCATGGTTCAGTAGGTGTGATCCACTCTTTGCAGAGCTGGAAATTATCTGATCTATTTTGCTGCAAAGTACTGTGCAATTTTTTTTTACCACAGATCTGATACTATGCAGAATAATGCCATGCATTCCCAAAGAAGCATTCTTCATCTTCAGTCTAAGGAACTTTGAAATCTGCTTCACAGATTGACTTTTTACAAGTTTACAATTAACTGTTTGTACCAAATGAATATTTAATATTTTGAGGATTAGGCTTAAAACTGAACCAACACATATGAGCTTTCTACTTTTCCTTCCTCATGACTTTATCTTTCCTTTTCTCTCCCACTAGCACATGGACTATAGGCAGGAAAATTTATAGGATGATGAAGCTCCAGTAATTCCCAGCATGGAAATGACCCTGTTCCATTTGTCTGCAATGTATTGGTTAAGAATAAGGAATCTGTCAGGAATATTTTTTATGGAAACCCTAATTCAGAACAGGATCAAAGCCAGCCATTTGTGAGATAAGTACTCAAAGATCTCTGCCTTGTTGCTCAAATCTGTCAGTTTAGATTTTGCAAACATTTTAAAGCCTTCAACTGGAATTTTTCTAGAAATCTGAACATTTTGGATCTTTGTTATATTACAATGGATAGCACAAACTTGTCACCCTAAGACTAAAAATCTCTCTTCATCTCTTATGTATGGATGGTACAGTTTTGGACATATAAAAGGTGATAATGAGTTTAGTGTTAGCAGGTGTGAGTGGGGCTTTAATTTCCATGAATCAAAGCTATGGAATTCTGGGATTTGTAGTTTTGTGAGATATTTAGCCTTGTCTGTCAGAGAGCTCTGGTCCCACAACCCAGGATGGCACTATGACAGATAAGATGGCAGCAAACTGCATTAATTTTGCAGTAGGGTAGCAGCCTTGAAGAAAACTAGATATATAAACTTAATTTATATATGGCACTGCTTTTATCTAGTATTCATATTTACTATAACTCCATGTGCAAATTTATAAACAGAGGGAAAAATTGTATCATTGGCTTGCTACAGATGGTCCAAAAGGGCCGTCTGTGCAGCGGGATTAGAGTTAGGGAGGGAGCAGAATTTACACCCTCCCTAACCCTAGTGCGTATGGACGGTGCCATTTTAAAATGGTGCCATCCATACACGTGACATTATCATGGTGCGCACAGTGTTTACACAACGTGGCACATGCCTCACATGATGGCGCTGCTGGAGGGCACCTAGGGCGGTGCCATAAGGAGCTCCAAAATGGAGCTCCTTTTTGCGGCTGGTCCTTGGCACGGCCTTTACACGGCTGCACCAAGGAACCCGAGGAGAAAGGGGCTGCGGTGGCGGCCACTTTCTCCCCTTGGAACTATTGGGGATTGCAGGGTGCAGCGGGCACCCAGGGCACCTGCTGCACCCCACTTCCAGGCCAGGAGAAGCGGCAGTTCGCCACTTCTCCATGCCCTGGAGAAGTGATGGGATGGGGCCACTGGGGCTGCCGGTGAGGCAGCCCTGGCCCACCCCATCACTTCTTTGGGCATGTACAGACCGCCCCTTTTGGATGGTCTGTAAAGCCCCATGGTTTTGTTAAGACATAGTATAGCATCAAAGATAGCAGTTTTGACTATGAAAATAGCATTGAGAAAAGGTTGTGTGTAGTTTTGATTTAATCACCACAATTGCTTTTATTTCTTTTAATGAAATAAAATAAAAAATAACTTTGAGAAGACTTTCAAAAGTTATATTTATTTTATTTGTTTTATTTTATGAGCTATATGTGATCCTAATTAAATGAGCTTGTTCTTCTTGTCTTCCATGTTGTATTTTTTTTTCTTCAAAATGACTTCAGTAACTGGTACAAGTAGCCAGGTGGCAAAAAGAAAGAAGCAATCAAGCCTAGCCAGTACAAAAGAAATCATTTATATTTTTGTTCTTATAGGCCAATGCAGAAGAAGTTAGATGAAACAAAACACAACAGGGTCTTGATGGGATGTAGGAGAATTTTGTTCAGTGAACTAAACCATTTTGCAATTTCCAGCCAGAGATTACCACAGTTAGCCTTGAGATTCCACATGTCTCCAGAGGAATGCAGAAAGAAACGATCTGCATCTACAAGAGATACAACAGATTAAAATTCCCAAGCCCTGAAAAATAGATAGTAAACAAATGTAAAAGGTGACAGAAACCTTGAATGGAACTGTACAGTGAATTGTGCACAGAGAAAAAGAGAACTACTATAATAATCAGTATATAGAAGTAGAAGATGACAACAACAACAAAAGAACAAGAACAAAACACATCCTCCACAAGATTAAAGAAATCAAAGGGAAATTAAAACCCAGAGTGTGGATGCTACTTGACTAGTAAGGGAAACACACTGCATGATGAAGTAGAATTTAAAGTCCATAAAAACAGTATGCTGAAGAATTACTGTATATTAGAGAGCTGAAAGAATGACAGATTCATTCAAGAAAGAACCTTTTAAAGACAAACTTACAATTTTAGAATGTGAAGTGGAAATTGCACTCAAAGCACTTTGAAGAAATAAATCACCTAGAATAGATGGCATGCTAGTAGAGCTGCTTCTGGCTAAAGAGACAGAGTCTACTCTAGTTCAAATTCACCCATATCACACATTCAAAACCTTCTAATTGTAATATTTTTTTTAATTTTTAAAGATACCTCCTAAATCAACCAGGACAAACAAGTTACAGAAAGGCAACTGGTTAACATACAAAGATTTGTTAAAACAGAAAGATGGACAATACCAAATATTAGCAAAAGAAAAATGAAGTGTCAAAAGAATAATCTGACATTGGTTTCCATACCAACAATTCTCCAAAAGTTTTTTTTTAAAGATATGGAATTAGAAGTAATAGAAACAAAACCAAAAAACAAAACAAAACAAAAACCCAGAATTTGATAATTTATTGCAATCTGGAAATAAGCAAATCATAACAAAATTATAAAAAATGCTGATAAAAATTGAGACGGAAAAATTTTTATAAAAACAATATGAACAAATGGGCACAAAATATATACAAGTCATTTAGATAATTGGGCAGCGGGGGGAATGGAAAATCAAAATCCACAAAGAGCTATCATTTAAAAGAAAATTTCTACAAGATTATCTTCAGATGGCATTTAACACTAGAGAATATAGCAAAAACTTCAAAAAATTCTGAGGGCACTTGTTTGAAGTGTAAAGAAGGGGAAAAAACTACTCTTTCCCACATGTCATGGCATTGTCATAAAACAAAGATGTTCTGGAGACAAATACACACTCTAATAACTACTCATCTTCCCAAGCACTAAAAACTGAATACCCAATGGTTTGTGAACTATACCTTTTAAGCCAAGTGGGGAAAAATACTGGAAAATTCTGTTCTACATGATAACAGTGGCCTGGCTGACTTATGCACAATAATGGAAAAACGTGGAAATTCCAGTAGAAGATAAGTAGTTAATAAAGTTATATGATGGTTGAGATGGATATATTGGCAAATTTGCTAAATTGATAGAACTACTAAGTAGTGTGAAAATGAATGGAACTATTTGATCTCCTTATGGGAAAACAAATGGGAGAAGTTAGCAGTTACATACTTCCAATGAAATCTTTTTATCAGCTTTGCATTAATGGTCTAAAATTGATATTCTTTAGAAGGAAATTCTTTATATAGAATTCTGTAAAGAGATTTTTCAGGAAACTAGATTGGAGATTTTTATTTTACTTTTTTAGTTTAAAGATAACATCATCATCATCATCATCACACCATAAATTTGCATGGCGCATCATATAACCTACCATTTGTATACAGTCTAAAAGTCATAAAATATAAAACTATACAAAATTAAACAAGTTATGCAATTAAAATACAAAACTGTAAAAACATAATACATATAGTAAAATCTAAATTATAAACAAATGAAATGAAAAATGAAACGTTTTTAGTACAAATGTGACTAGCTAAAGATTATGAATTATACACAAAAAAAATCTGATACCAAAGAATACAATCATGTTATTAAAATTAAGTGAAAATGTTTCTGTGATAATGGAATGTAGATATTAATCTCAAAGGGGAGGGGTATAATTAATTAATTAATAATAGTAATAATAATAATAATAATTAATATTAATATAAGAAAATACATTCATTATTTATTTCATTATAATTTTTATTTAGTAAGTTGAAATTTAAATTGAGATAAAAAGAAAAGCGAAATGAAATAAATAGAAGTACATCATACAGCATAGTGTATGGTAATTATTTTACTTTTTTGTGTGTGTGTGTGTTATCTTACTGTTTCTCTTTTTGTGTTGTATATTTTGCTGCTGAACACAATATTTTTTAAAAAAACTTTTAAACTTATTTCAAAACAGAAGGTTAAAACAATAGCAATTAAAACAATGAAAAGAAGAAGATAAAAACAGATTAATAACTCCAACCCATTAAAAGCTCTTTTTGACATGTCTAAATAAAAAGGTCTTTGCCTCCTGCTGGTGCACTGAGTAAATGCCAGTACTGCAGCCACTCACCCCAGTATCCAGTCTCTGTGAGTTTGATTCCAGCCTGAGGCTCCAGGGCCAACTCAGCCTGGCATCTTTTCAAGGTCACTAAAATGAGTACCCAGCTTGTTGGGAGCAACTAGATTACATGTTGCAAACCACTTAGAGACTGCTTAGTTAAGCATGAAGCGGTATAGAAATGTAGCTGCTATTGCTAGCTACTATTGCTAAATACTGTACACAAATTTACTCAACTTCTGATAGTCCATGGTGAGAGTTTTAAATTCTATAACACTCTAAGGATTAATTTGTTGAGTTTTAAATATTCATAACAGCAAATTGCTAAATTACAATAAACTTCTTGTAACTTAGAAGCAGATGTACAGAATACCATCTGTACTCGTTGTTGTTGTTGTTGTTGTTGTTGCTGTGTATCTCTGTAAATGAGCCAGCTCGGGCTCTGAGATACTCAGGAAAGGTCCTTCTCTCTGTTCCACCCCCATCACAAGCACAGTTGTTAAGGACACAAGAGAGAGCCTTTTCTGTGTCTGCCACTAGATTCTGGAAATCCCTTCCCAGGAAGGACACCAGCAGGCAAAGACCTTTCTCTTTAGACAGACTTTTAAAGCAGAAGATTTTTAAAGATGGGCTAGATGTTGTATTCTTTTAAAGTATTTCAAATACCCTTTTAACTATTTTTTAAATTTTTAATGCAATTTGTTTTAATATTGTAATAATTTAATTCTGTTTAATGTAACATTTTTTCTATGTTTTTAACTGTACTGTTTTTAATCTTGTGAGCCGCTCTGAGTCCCAGTTTGGGGGGGAAGTGTGGGATAAAAATAAATGTTGTCGTTGTTGTTGTTGTTGCTGCTGCTGCTGCTGCTACTACTGCTGTGTGTCTTCAAATTCTTTCCAACTTAGGGAAACCTTAAGGCAAACCCATAATGGTGCTTTCTTGACGAGATTTGTTCAGGGAGTTTGGCTTTGCATTCCTCTGAGGCTAAGTGTGACTTGTCCAAGGTCACCTAGTAGGTTTCCATGGCTGAGCAAGGATTTGAACCGTCATCTCTAGAGTCATAGACCAGTGCTCAAAGCCCTATACCATGTTGGCCCTCAGGCTGCTTCAGACTCCACTAAATCATTTTTTCCCCTAAAGTACTGCATTTATTCTTAGTTTGTGCCAAAATGAGATGAAGAGTTTTTTTAAACTAAACACTAGCGATACCTTAAAGATTGCATACATTTTATTTGGTGGAAGTTTGTCACTCAAAAAACTGGGTCTCTGCCTTCCTCTCTGCAGTTGATTTCATCTGTGCAAGGCTTATACACACAAATATATAGAGAAAATAACCACAGACCTATTTATTTGCTCCAGACTTCACAGGTTTGCAGTCCTGACTAGGAAGCTTGAACAACCAGTGGCCAGGCATTTTAACTTGGAACACTGCAAACTGCTTTTTACCTGTTTGAAAATGAGGCACCGTTTTTTAGAGAAAAAGGAAAATTTCTGATGTCACTTTAGACTTTAGTAGCACGTGGTCTCAACCTAGAGGACAATAAATCATCCACCCAAGAAAGCTTATTGGTGTTCTAAACTGCCACCTTGGCTACAAGCTCACTTTTATTTTTTAAGTACCTGAGGAGAGTGAAAGCTGAACTGTTTTGCTTAATAATTGTACTATAAAGTTTTTCTTGTTATTCATATCTATACAGACAGACAGACAGTTGTATAGTGATCTGAGTGATGCACTATGACTCTGGGGTCAGGTTTTGATTCACCACTTGGTTATGGAAATCTGTGGGGACCCTGGGAGCATCACAACTCTCAGCCTCAGAAAACTCCATGATAGGTTCACCTTAATGATGCCAAAAATCAGAAATGACTTGAAGGCACACACAGAAACAAATATATATATACTTGAAATGTGTGTGTGTGTGAATATGAGTTGACCAGTAATTGTGCATTGACTGTGCACGTTCAAATACAGTCATTGAGCATGTTCAAAAATGGTTAATGTTTATGGGGGATTTTGTTTCCACTGATCACACTATGGATGGCCACCAACAGAAACTGGAAAATATGAATGAATTGTAAACCTATTCTACATCACACAATTAAACGCTTAGCCCCATGACAATTTTGCACATTGTCTCAGTGAACACAACACAAGTCAAAAATACCTTGACCGATTTGACACTGTTTACTTGAGCACATTCTGTGGTGACACTAGAAGCCTGAGGACAATTTCAACCTGTACGATTTAATTTGTGAATTATTTTCCACATTGATTTCCATGTGGACTAACTGCAATCAACTTAGTCTGGATTCAACTGTATGTAAGCAGAAGGGTCAATACAGAAAACCCTTTCTTGATGCTGCAAAATTTGGATGTGGTTCCCTTTGTAAGACTCTGTTGTGTTCATACACATTTTCTACTGATTATTTCTGCCTGATGTTTTGTGACCTGCTGTTGTTGAGATGGTTGAGGATATTGGAAAACTCATAATTTCCTAATGAAGTCAGATTGCTATATCAGAGGAGGCTAGGGGAAAACAACCTATTTTGATTAAACTGTACAGAAACAGGGAGCATGTTGGAATGATTTGATATTCTGTGGAACTGAGAAACACCCAGCAGTTTACCTGTAAAGAGACATACTGAAAGCAATTTATACTAGAAATGCATTTGAGAAAGGATTTATACATGCAGAGAGAGCAGCTCGGACATGCCAGACTGCCATCCAGGAAAAAGATAAAGAAAATATGCTGTAAATTAAGAAAACATTCCAAACATACTTCAAAAGTACAATCTGTAGGAAACAAATTGTTCTGTGCATTTCCAGCTGCTGATTAACTGCAAAGTAAGCTAAGTAAATCATATGATGCCCACCTTTAGAATAGCTAGAAATTAACAAGAGGACAGAAACACAAAAACAAATATGGATGCCAACAATACACATACACACACACACACACACACACAATACAGTATCTGTAAACCATGATGTAATAAATATACCATTAAAAGACATAGTAAACTGAACAATATAAAAGTTAGACGTTAATTCATACTCAGTTAAAGTATTTGGATAAGTTTAATAAAAATGTGTTGTTTCCATAAATTCAAACTCATGTGTGGGGCTGATGGAGAAGAAAATTAAGGACTTTTTAAATGAGCTTGGAAAGTCAAGAGAATAAATTGTTATATTATTAATTACATGTAAAAAAAAATGTCTTAGCTGCTGAATGTTGTTTATGTGTTGCGTCCAATTCTATCTTCACAGCAGTCGTGTGAATAAGGTGGGGCAGAAAGAGGAATGGTTAGCCCAAGGCCACCTAGTGAGCTTCATAGATGGGGGAGGATTTGAAGCTGACTCTCCACATCCTAGTTGGACACTGTAATCACCCTTCAGTGGTCCTACACTTGATTCACAGATTGATTTATATTGTATGCATAGTTAATTCACATTAGATTGCTGCCAGTTGACACAGGACAGGAGTGTTTGGCTCTACCTGATGACCAAATTAGCTCCAGTAGACATTTTCAGACTTTGCCTGGCTGGCATCCCATGATATGTCCATGGGCTGGTCTCAATTTATTATCTGGAACTGACAATTTGGCAGATGGCTGTAGATGTGTCACATTTGATAAAAGGACTAAGACAAATGTGCACATTTCAAATGTTCATAAAACACATCTTGGGCATACTTTTTGTGTTCAAGCAATGTGTACAAGACAGCCAGTGTGCAATAGTGGTTTGAGCATTAGCCTCTAGGAAACCAGTATGGAAATCCCTGATCAGCCCTGGAAATTTTGCTGGGTGACTGTGAGCAAGTCATGGACTCTCTGCCTTTCAAGAAGGAAAAGGCAAACCCTCTCTGATCAAACCCTGGCAAGAAACCCCTGTGATAAGTTTGCCTTAATGTCACCATAAGTTGGAAACCACATGAAGGTACACAACAACTACCATGTGCACAAAATAAACATATGCAGAAAAATGCATACACTGGAAAAATAAGCAAAGAAAGGAAAAGAAAGTGGATTCTGTTCTATAAATCAAAAGAGAAATGGTGAACAGAACACAGAATGGACTCGGAGATGTCCATATACTTAGACAAGATTTTTGCTTAATATCCTGTTAATAAAATGTTGTGATAATTTCTAACTCACATCAGCCTCCATGTGGTGGTTTCTCCCATGATCCACTCCACTCCATGCTGTTGGTGCAGCTGTATTTTATTGTATGAAAGAAAAGGAGTTAAAAATCTCCCTTAAAATTAATATACGTTGGTTAAACAGGATAACATTTCCTCCTCTGCTGGAAGTATTACCCGTTCTTTAAACCCATCACATTCACAAGAACAGAAAGAAAACAAAATTCTATATTGTTCTCTTATAGATATAGTGATGCCAACAGCCAGATTGGTACAAAATCAATACTGGTTCTGATTTGCTAAGTTTTAAGATTGATGTTGAAAAGTTGGAACTGAATTTCAGCCATTTCATATGTCCCTAGCTATAATGAAGTAATGATATAGACTCCAGTAACTTACATGGTTTCTCGTATATTTGAACATCCCATAACTTACGGGCTCCAGAGGCCATCATGAGTTATATCACACTTCTATTCTATAGTCTCCAGAACCTGTAACTCACTATCAGCTTCAAGCAATTTCATTTATTTAATGTTTTTGTAGTCTTTTGTAGACTTTTCAATTTTTATGTTCTTAGGGTCTCTTCTTGCCTCCACACTATCCCTCTTCTCTCACACACACACTTTTCCCAATGACAGCTAAAAGCAAAAGACAGAAAGGAATGGACAAGGTCGTATAAAGTCATAATCTCTACACATTTCCACAACACAAATTATATTTACTATATCTAGATCTTCATCATTTACTATATCTAGAACCTATAGGGAGAAAGCATTAAAGTAGGGTGTAGCAAATTTGTTCCAATGTTGCTTCTTAAGTAGTTCCCATAAAATCTAGGTGGCTCAAGTAGATACATAGGTGCACAGGGGAATAAGATTTAAAATAAATTATTTCTAGATTTTTCCACTCCACCATGATGATAGACCAGTAGACAGTGTATCCCTAGGCTCCTTCCCCAAATCTTATCCTGAGAAAAGCATAGCTGTTATTCTCCATTATTCCTACTCCATGCTTGGCTCCACTTTAAACCTCTACATGATTTAGAAGATCTTTTGAACTACCATGTATCAGATCTCAGAGTTGCTTAGTGTGACTTCCCCCCCCCCCCCGGGTTGAATAATCTTTACCTCACTATTTGGCTAACAAAGCAGCCAGAACAGTTACCTTAAATCTCAGTTTGATGCAGGTAACAGCTAATACTAACAATTAATATCCCCAGGCTTATAATCTGAGAGACCTGACAAAAAAAGAGAGGAGAGACTGCATTTTTGTTGTTTTTATGTTTGTTGTTGTTGCATGCCTTCAAACTGTTTCCGACTTAGGGTTTGCTTGATACTTTTATTCAGATGGAGTTTGCCATTGCCATCCTCTGAAGCTGAGAGAGTGTGACTTGCCCAAGGTCACCCAGTGGGTTTCATGGCCAAGCAGGAGATTGAATTCTGGTCTTCAGAGTCATAGCCCAAGGCTCAAACCTCTACATCATGCTGGATAAAAACTGACTTATGGCAGCCCTAGTCTACTTTTCTTTGCAAGATTTATTCAGAGGAGGCTTGCCATTGCCTTCCTTTTGAGCTAAGAGAGTATTACTTGCCCAATGACACTCATTGGGTTACATGGGTTAGAAAAAATTCAGACCTTTGTTTCATGGTATGTTGGTCCAATAGACAAATCACTATAGAATACTAGTTTCCCATTTCATTGTGTCAAAGTTTTCATAAATGTTCCTTCTTAGAAGAATAATGCAAAATTTATCTCACTATTCCTTCTCTGCCCAATGAAAAGGGACAGCTTGCTCTCCCCCATAGTGTTGGCCGGTACAGACCAGTGCTTTGCACCGACCTGGGGCTGAAATTAGGGTTTTGTAGGGCTGGGCATCTACACATTCCCAGCCTTACAATGAGCGCAGGGTTGCGTGCACCCATCCATATGGGGCACACAATGATTATTTCCATTTGGCATGGCGCCCAAATAAAACTGCACCACTTGGACGTCATCATTGCACGTGAGTGTGCCAATGGCACCCCACACACAGCACAGAAAGAACCCACTGGCTGTACAACTGTATAGACCCTGTGATACTCTTTTCTGGAAGACCGGGTTGATGTTTTTACTGCTCCACTGTCATTTCCCCTTCCATTGCAATGATAATAGATCTTGGCCAGTAAAATACCAGGAACTGTAGAAGGTGGAATGAGAAAGGTTCGTGGTTTGAATATGTGGTGGTGCTGGTATTAATGACAGTGGTGGTCTGAGAAGAGAGGTGAGAGGTGAGAAGTCCTCCTCCTGTTTACATCTTTCTAATATATTTAATATTTTAATATTCCAGAAGGAGGGGGAATTAAAGTCCATGGACAAATTAAGACTGGCGGGGTGGGGGGAATCAACTAAGAAATAAATTAAGAAAACCTGTATTGTAACAGCGAGAGACTTTATAAGCACAGAAAAAGATGGCCATCACACAGATATGAATAGACAGGTTGGCTCCAAAGGAAGACTATTCAGAATGATGGTCTTAAGTCCAGTTCAAGTTTTTTTCCTGAACTGAGTGAAAGTTACATTCATCAAACCTTGTTGTAGAGCTCCATGTGTGCATGTCTGTGTGAGTGCAGTTGGAAGGTAATTGTGTTTCCTTTTGAGGCTGTCTCTGTAAGAGAGGGAAAAGGGACTGGACTCCTTAAAAACAGAGAGGCAGATGGAAAAATATGATAATGGCCTCTGGAGCTCAGATACTGTTATTCTTCTTTTGTGTCATGTCTTTTTTAGATTGTAAATGTGAGGGCAGGCAAGTGTCAAATTTGCAATCTGTAAACCACTCTGAGAGCGTTTGTGGCTGAGGAGAGGGGTATAAATACTCTCTCTCTATATTAAATAAATAAATAAAATGTTTCAAAAATCTGGAATAGATGGGGTACAGGTTCTATTCTCAGTGGAGAGGATTTCCTCAGCCCAGCACCTGGCAGTATGTTGAACTAAAGTTTCCATCATTCCCTGCAGTTGACCATGGATTTTATCTTGTGAGTCCCATTCACACTAATAAAAATAAAATGGGAACATAGAGCTTTCAAGGCAGCCACCATCACACCTCCTCTCAGCTGTATTATTGCCTCCATCACACTCTTTTCCTCATTCTGCCTTAAAACTGTTTCCCTGCCTTATGCCCTACACAGCATGCCTTTAGGTTGTTGTTGTTATTATTGATATTGTTATTGTTATTTAAAGTGCACAGTTCAAGAGTTGCTGTGCTTGAATTCAAAAAATGAAAGAAAGGAAGAAAAGAGAAAAATAGAAAATAAAGGAAACCAGGGTGCTTGGGGACAGTGAAGGGGACGGGGGAGAGAGGGAGAAGGGGACACTGACACCACTTGACTGACAATCACACAACTGCTCCAAGAGAGACGTTTCACACCTGGGGACTTGCAAACTTGTCAAGTCATTGATGGTTTTCCCTCATCAATGGAAAGGGACAGGTGAGAGACAGAACACTTATGGGTGTGAGGCACCATTGCCTGATGAGTATGGCCAATGCTGCTTCTTTCCCAGTGTAACTGCAGTTTAAAAGCCACATGTAGTAATGTCCCATGCTGGCTGGGAGTGGTGGAGCCATACTTTATATCCTTCTGTAGGCAAATACTTTTTTTTTTTTAAAAAAGAATAAAATAGCTTTCAGCAACTGACTGTTTTAAGGGAAGGGCATTTAATAGATTTGTACTGTACTGCTTTTATTTCTTTTTTATGTTTTAGATTGTTCTTAATTCATTAGTAGTTTGGATATGTAGTTAGTTAACCTTTGGGGTTTTTTTTCCTCTGTAATTGTTCTCCTCACTATGTGATTTCAACTTGTAAGCTGTCTTGAGTCCCATTTCTGTAGGAAAAGAAGGATAATAAATAAATAGATATGATAGTCAGACAGACTGCAATACATCTGTAGGACCCTTGTATGAAGAAGTTAGCTTGAAATCAATTCTCCCCCCCCCCCATCCCCTACCCTCCCTCCAACAATATAATCTGTTTACTAGATTTTTGTTCATGGGCCAAAAACATAATTTGCCATGAGACCTAGCCTCTTCAGAACTAGTCAATCTCCAAAGATTCAGCCTCTGCCAATTCTAATATGAACTGATGTCAAATGAATCTCCATTGTTTGTAACAATGGAGTTCCCTGATCCCCATCTTCTGAATCAAATATGAAAATTGATACAGTTTACAGCTGGAAATTTATATGTTGGATACCAACTAAGCTTTTCAATTTTGAAGACATTTTCAAAAGTTTGGAATGTTCATCATCCAAACATCCCCACTCAGCTTTTAGTTGCGGTATTCTGAAAAACAAGTTATGCCACACTAATCTTATCCCCCCCCCACCTTCTTTTTGTTTTGATAGAGTACAAGCTTGGTAGCTGAGGGCATGCTGTGTATGAAGTGTTTCTTGATTTCAGTAAGGCCTCTGACAAGTTTTCCCATTATAATCTTGCAATAAAACTAGTAAACTGTGGGTTAGAAAATGCTACTGTTAGGCAGATCTGTAGTTGTGGTTGGCTCAACCAAAAGAGTGTTCACCAATCTTCCTGGAGAGAAGTGACCAGTGGGGTGCTACGGGGTTGTGTCCTGGGCCCAGTGCAATTCAACATCTTTATCAGTAACTGATGATAAAGTAGAGGGCGTGCTTTTCAAATCTGCAAATGACACCAAAGTAGGAGAGGTAGCCAAAATGGTGTCCAGACAGCACCATTAGGGCTTAGAGTGTGCGGACACTCAGCCCTCATCCCGCCCACAGGCCAGCACAAAGTGCTGGTCTATATAGCCCCTAGAAGTCTTAGTAGACCACAAGCTATACATCAATCAACACTTTGATGCAGTAGCTTAAACAATCATTATGGTACTAGACTGCATCAATAGGAGTATAGTGTCTGCTTCACTCTATTTTGCTTTGTTCAGAACACCTGTGTCAAGTTCTGGGCACCACAATTTAAGAGGGATATTGACAAGCTGGGATGTGTACCGAAGAGGGTGACCAACACGGTGAAAAGTCTGGAAACCATGCCCTATGAGGAATAAATGAAGAAGTTGGGTATGTTTAGCGTGGGAAAGAGAAGGTAAAACAGTGACATGATAGCCATGCTTAAGTCTTTGAAGGGGTGTCATACTGAGGATGGAGCAAACTTTTGTTGTTGTTGTTTGTTTTTGTTTTGCTGCTCCAGCGACTAGAACATAGAGTAATGGATTCAAACTATAGCAAAAGGCATTCCATCTAAACATTAGGAAAAAGTTCCTGATGGTAAGAGCTGTTAAGCAGTGGGACACACTGTCTTGGAAAGTGGTGGAGTTTCCTTCTTCGGAAGTGTTTAAACAGAGGCCGGATGGCCACCTGTCTGGAGTGCTTTGATTTTGTATTCCTGCACACCTGGAGATTGGACTGAATGTCCCTTGTGATCCATTCCAGTTCTATGAGTCTGTGAAACTATGATTCCAATATTGCACATGTATCATACTTACAGTTTCTGAATAAAAGAGCTGCTTATAAGTTTTAATTGTAGGAATCATTGATTTTATTCATTTGATTATTTTATCCTGGAAGCTCAAAGATTATTCTCACTGAAGTGAATAATCCCTTAAATACTTAAACCACCATTGTTATTTGCTAGATGAATGTCTCTATATTCTGTACATCATATTGTTATTTATGCACATCAGAAGTTGCTTTTAGCGAGAACCAGGAATATACTCCAAAGGTGCATGTTTTTAATGCTTTGAATTATGCTCAAAACATAAAAATAGTGTGTATTGCTTTAGTCTAATCAGACTCATTTTATGTGACTGTTGAAAGCCCTTTTACATTCCTTTCTATGTCTGGAGGTCTGTGTATAAAACTGATGGGGGGGGGGAGCAAAGTGAAGACACCTGCTGGCTTATAACACAAATACTAAAATATCTTAGAGCCTGCTGAAAGGAGAATTGGAACAATATGTCATTACTGAAGGCTCACTTGCAAGTTCTAATGTATTATAATGAAAACAGTATGACAAACCTAATGAGACAGTGAAGATTTGGGTAATTGTTCCTACAATGTATGGTAACTTTTCCAGCCATTATTGGCAAACATAAAACCTAATGAGATTTTATTAATTTAAATGCACTACATCTGCAAAACATTTCTTTAGCTTCATTTTCCTCTGATAATTGTCCTTTCCACATATACTTGATCCTTTCAAGTTAATTGTTCCCTGTCATATATTTTATCTAAACAAAATGGGCAGGAAGACCCACTACAAATGCACATTAAGATCCATGTTTCCTTTCTTTGGACAGATATTTCTTGTGATTTGAGCTATCATCTTTCTTTCTACAGATATTTCACATGCAATGTTAGTTTACTATATTATTTTGTAGAAAAGCTATAATAATAATAATAATACCACTATGCACTTTTGCATGTGTTCGTAAATCCATCCTATTTAAGTACTAATCTGCAATCTTTAAACAATATGTTTAACATACCCCTTTAAAATAGGAATAGCTTGCAAAAAAAAATGCACAAAAATGCACATAGAGATGGCAGAGTACAGTTCAGATGGCTTAGAAAGAACAAGTTAACCCGAGCTGTGGGTGTTTACATCAATTGCATCACCATCCCTGCTAATCCAAAGGGTCTGTAGTTCAGTCTTGTAATTCTTCCTGTTGAGCGCTACAATCCAGTGGTCTCCAAACATTTATCCCCCTGGTGTTTTGGGTTTTAACTTCCAGAAGCCCCAGTCAGCTTGGCCATCAGTTAAGAGTTCTGGAAGCTGAAGCACAAAATATCTAGAAGACAAAATTTGTGGAACCACTACTGTAATCCTTCCTCCACAACATCACTGGAGATACCAATATTATGTTTGGAATAAATATCAGGAGAAATTATGACACTTTTTATACCCTAGACACCTTTGGAGATGTTCCAGTTGCTGCCCTGTACAATATAAATATATGATCCTTAAGAATCACAAAACATCTAAATATGATTAGATTCAGATTTACTTCAGAGTGACTAGATTGGTGGAAGTGGACTTCCCTACCTACCCTTAACCACAGGAAGGTTTTTCTTAGCTATCCCCCATGCATGGGTCACACTAGTTGTTCTCCAGAATACTGTGAACATACTATTTTTTCAGCCACTGTCTGAATTAGGGTTTCAGATGCTGGGAATATCTGGCTCCAAAGATAAGCAAGAAACCTTCAATAACAGACTTGCTTCAAAGAGCAGAAAGGTATATGTTAAGGCTCAATGTTTGAAAACCTGCTACTGATATTGAGTCTAGCTACCTGTTGACGTAACACATTCAAAGGTAGCCATGTTGGTCATATAGCAAAATACAATGGTATCCAAAATCCACAAACCACTGATACTTTATTTGCCCACCCAAAATGCACAAAATATATCAAGCTTTCAAGGCTCTACTGGTTTCTTCATCAGACAAAGGTGTTGAAAATACAGGAAAAAATATAATAAAAAAAATGATTATGTTAGTCACAGGCCTGCATTTTTTCAAAGTGTTGTTGTTGTGTTGTTGTTGTGTGAAGGGATACCTATGCAAGCAGGCCCCTCCTCCTTCTGGCCATGTAGTACTGGGAACAAATCTCTCCAAAGTCCAGGAGAAAAAAAATGGATTCCTTTAGCAACACGAAAGGTTCTTCTGAAATCCAAGAAAATCTCCATCCTTTGTGAAGAAGCCAGTTGTTATTACATTTATGTTGAGCTTTGAAAGCTTTCATCATATATTTTGTGCATTATTTGGGTTGGTCAAATAAAGATATCACAGTTTTGTGGATTTTGGATGTTATTGTATTGTGAGCAAAACTGAAGGTTGGCATTTGCAGATGTAACTGGGGTCAAAAGGACTTCATCGACAGAAGCAGTAAACATTGTTCAGCATGAAAAATAGTAGCTATGACTCCCTATCAACAGCAGACCAAATTGTGAAATCGAAGGCTTTCATGGCCAGCATCCATAGTTTGTTTCTTTTTGTGTGTGTGTATGGTTTTTTCATGCTATGTGGCCATGCTCTAGAAGAGTTTATTCCTGACATTTCACCAGCATCTGTGGCTGGCATCTTCAGAGAATACTGGCATGGAAGTAGGGAGTAGTGATTCCCATTATTCCCCAGAACAATACACTTATTACCATAAGAATCACTCCTCCCTAGGGTCACACAGTAGATATATATATAACCACTCTCTTCCATTCTTTTAAGATGCCTGCCACAGATGCTGGCGTTATTCTAGAACATGGCCACATAGCCTGAAAAACCCACAAAAAACTATAGCAGACCAAATAGTAGGTACTTGGGAGAAGAGGAGATCCACATGAGACAGGTAAATATCTCACCACTAAATATTACTAGGCTGGAGTGACAGAACTGAAAATGTTTTGGCAGTTTTCAGAATTCCCTGGTAAGTAGGGTTTCTGGGAGTTTTGGAAGGTCAAAATAGTTTTTCCAAACTCTGACAGGCATCCTGTTTCTGAATTATGATGGCCTATGTTGGACATAAGCCATGAAAACTCACTTTTATTGTTGTGGAGGTTGGAAATCTGTTTTGAACAATGGGCAGTTTTCAACCAGTGCAGCCCCCATCAACACTGCCATTTTGGTGCTGTAGCGGATATATCCAGCAGGGATGTGTCCAGCTATATACTGATAGCCATTAGGGCTGAAGCGTGGGATATAAATACCATAATAAATAAATAAATAAACCTGTAGCTGGACATGCTGCAAAGATGCCATCTGCAGGGATGTCCCAAGGATTCCACAAGGTGCCCGTTACAGCATGTTCAGCTACAGGAAAATAGGTAAATATATCCCTGACCATCCTTACTCTCTGAGAACACAGTGGCTACATTGGGGTGGGGGTGGGGGGGGGGGGCTAATCTCCTTATAACACGAAGTTTTGGGGAGTAGCATCAGGAGATACAGCTATAGTGACAGATATATGTAGCTATGTGACAGATATATGTCTCTTGATGTAAGATCACTGCATCTGAATATTAAACTAAATATGTTTTTATATTTAATTTGAATAAGGTATCAAATATTTTAAAATAGCTGCATGATCAACAACTTCATTAGGCTCCCTGAAAATAAAATCTATTGGGAAACACTTTAATCATATCATAATTAGTCTTAAATTCTGGTTGATAGGGCTCTCATTCCAGGTAACATTTTGTTTGAAGACCAAACTCATCCAGCTAGCATTTATTTGTAGGTCATTTTTTGCTGTGCTATCATATTTCTGGTCAATAGAGGGGATAACAGAAAAAAACTTTGACTTTGCAAGTGTAGATGAAAGAACACTTCTAAATGAACTCACCCATAAGATGGCTATTTCATGGTGCTAAAAGCAAAGAAGCTGTCATGAAGTTCAAAAATTATATTAGCTGTCCTTGTAACAACTGGAAAGAGGTCCTATCCACTTTTCTATCATGTTGTGCAAGCCCTTTTGAATTTACTGAGTTTCTTAAACTTCAACACACAATTCAGCCAAGTTTAAGGGCCTTGCTGCAATAGCATGGATTTCAGTGGAGGAAAACTAAGTGGTTTTTCAGTGGAAGAAAACTAAGTGGTTTTTATTCACACACACACACACACATTTAAGTTAGGGATGAAGCCTTAAACACAGTGACCTTGTAGAAAGTCTTACTGAATGAAGGGGAGTTTACTTCTCAGTAAGCATATTTACAATTGTGCTATACTTTCAGTTGGGCTGTACCCTAATTTTATAATCTTTTTAGGTTTCAATCCTATTACATGTCTTCTCAGTGACCAGTCCTGCTGAATTCAATAGAGCTTACCTACTGGTAAGAGGCTGAAGGATTTCAGCTTTCAAGAATGATTTAAACTTAAAAATAAAGGTTGTTTTATGTTCCGTTTACATTTTTTTAAGTAAAGATATTCCAAATTAGCTAACAACCATCAGATAGCAACAAATAAATAAAACATATATTTATATTTTATAAAACCTGATCACAGCTCAGAAATAATTAGACATTCTTAAATCATTGACCTCACTTAACTTCTCTAGGTCTAACTCTGCTGGATATTAATACTAATGCTAAGTAATACTAATACACAGCAGCATTGTTCCCTCTATTGCTGATGTTTAAAATGAGAGCTATTCCTTTAGTACCAATAGAAGTACCCACATATGGGGGAGAAATATCAGGAGGTTAGGTAAAACTCTAAATTTTGAAATAATAATAATAATAATAATAATAATAATAATAGAACCATAGAGTCAGAAGGGATCACAAGGGCCATGAAGTCCACCTTCTGCCTGTCAGGAATACACAATTAAAGTACTCCTGACAGATGGCCATTCAGCCTCTATTTAAAAGCAACCAAAGAAGGAGATTTCATTACATTTAAAGGTAGCGTATTTCAAGAAGTTCTTCCTAATGTTGAGATAGAATCTCTTTTCCTGTAGTTTGAATCCATTGCTTTGTGTCCAAGCCTCTGGCACAGCAGAAAACAAGCCTGCACCTTCTTCAATACATCCCTTTAAATATTCAGATGTTTAAACATGACTGTCAAATTTTAATCTTCGCTTCCTCGGGCTAAATATATCTCTAAGCCACTCTTCACAGGGTATGGTTTCTAGACCTTTCACCATTTTGGGCACACTCCAGCTTGTCAATATCCTTCTTGAATTGTGGTGCTCAGAACTGGACCTACTCTTCCAGGTGAGGTCTGACCAAAGCAGAATACAGTGGTACTTTCACATTCTTTGAACTAGATGCTATACCACTATAGATGCAACCTGGGATCTTATTGGCTTTTTAAGCTTCTGTACCATGCCAACCCCATGTTATCCTGCCTGTGGTTCTGACCTGGTTGAATCCCTGGGCCAGCACAGTGATAGGTGGCTATTCTCACAATTGCCCACTGCCCCCACCGTGGATCCACCACCAGGAACTCCTTCCCTGCTGCTGCCATCTCATGCACTCTGAAGTCCTTCGTCATGGCCCATAAGGGGGAAATGGGATACCTGGCTACATCCATGTGACCATGTGATCCCTTCCAACATCACTCGCTGTGATGGAGGCCTTCTGAATGGCTGCAATGGTGGTGGCAGGTAAGAGTCTCACAGGCTTGTGCAGTCTGCTGGCTGTTGTGGCAGAATTTCCAAGAAGTAGGCCCTGAGTAGATGTGAGTTTCCAGGAAGCCAGTCCTTTTGGACCATGTTAAGGACTTTTGGACCATGAGACTGCAGGGTCAGTTTCTACACTGGCTGATCCTGGGCAGGAGCTGATGGCCTGCATCATTCAAACAGGATGACATCAGGAAGGGATGAATATGGGCCTTTTCACCTGTGTGTTCAGCCCCTAATGTTCCCAGATTTCCTTTGAATGTATTGTCATGCCAAGAATCATTCATCCTATATTTGAGCCTTTCAGTTTTTTCACATAAATGTAATACCTTACATTTCTCTCTGTTGAAATTCATTTTGTTAGTTTTGCTCCAACTTTCTAATTTGTTAAGGTTATCCTGAATCCTGATCCTATCCTGTGGGTGAATTAGCTACCCTCCTAATTTGGAGTCATCTGCAAATTTGATAAGAATGCCCTCTTTTTCACAATCCAAATAATTGAAAAAGATGTTGAGTAGTATTGGGCCCAGGGAAGAATCTTGTGGCACCCTGCTAGTCAGTAGCAAAATTGAGGGGTTAGGGACTATCTCAAAACAGACCAATGAGGACTAAATGTACTAATCAGATGTTTGACTCATTACTGGGAGAACAATGAAATAGGGAAGGGATATTATTTTTGCAAAACTAGGAGTGACTGAACCAAAGTGACTAAAACTGGATGTGGATCCCCCCAAATGGGGGAAATGTGTCAATAAAGAAAAAAGGAGAGTGCATGGAAGTGAAGGAGCTCAACTGAGCACTTGACTAAGCACACCAGTGTTCCAGGGTAACATGGTGCTCCAGGCAGTTCAAATGGAAGCATTGTGATATAATCAGAAAGTATGAAAGCACCTTAGGGCATATTATACATGTAAAAGACTGTCCTATACAAGCCCAAGTATGCAGCCTAATGCAAACTGAGCTGAAGCATCTGGCAATTAAATGTCTATTTCCTTTACGTTAAGGTGTCACAACTAGGGGTAGCCAAGTTGTCTGCATAGCAAAGTACAATAAAAAAAATACACAAAACAGCGATACCTTTAACAGGACAATCATAAAATATATGCTGCAAGCTTTCAAAGCTCCACTAGCATCTTCACCAGGCACACTCTCTGCTGCCTTTCCATCATCCCTCTCCTGCCTCCAGCTGGAAGATTCCATCCTGAAAAGGGGACAAAGAAAGAGCCAGCCACACTCGCTGCTGCCTTTCCATCATCCCTCTCCTGCCTCCAGTTGGAAGATTCCATCCTGAAAGGGGGAGGAAGAGCCAGCCACACTTTCTGCTGCCTCTGCACCACCCCCTCCTCCCTGCTGTGGAACATTCCTCAGAAGCCACTTCTCCTTCCATCATCCTAAGCAACTGGGACATTGGGCAAAGGTTTCCAAAGCCATCCCTTCCTTACCTACTAGATCCTTCTTGTTTTGTGGTACTCAGACAATGTTGTCTAGCACTGTTGAATATTATTTCTTCTGCTTTTCTCATTGTCACTTTTTCTCCTGTTGTTTATTGGGTACTGCATCCATCCCTTCCCATGGCTCCACGCATCTATCCCAATCTGATCCCTATCTGACCTCTCCCTATCTCCCAGCTTCCATTTTCCTGCTCGCTCTGGAACTATCGCTCTGCCGCTCCGAAAGCAGCAGCAATTCATGATCTTTTTTTCCATAGATCTTTTAATCTTCTTGCTCTAACCAAAACGTGGCTCCTGGCCCATGATACTGCTACCTCCACTGCCCTCTCTTTTGGTGGTCTTTCTTTCACCCACACAAGCCACCCTGAGGGTCAAGGAGGTGGGGTTGGTATCTTATTGTTTAATGCTTGCCAGTTTCAACCCCTTTCTCTTCCCCCTAGCTATTGTTTTTCTTCATTTGAGTCTCATTCTATTAGACTCTTTTCTCCTTTGCAGCTTCGGGTTGCTGTCATTTATCACCCTCCTGGTTCTGCTAACTATTTCCTTTTGGACTTTGAGTCATGGCTCACATTTTTTCTCTCATACTCAATTCCCTCTCTAATTCTAGGTGACTTTAATATCCACCTTGTTGATCCTAAGAATCCTTCAATGTCTCACCTTAGCTCTCTCTTAGCTTCTTTTGATCTTCAACCTCACTCCAACTCTCTAACCCATTCTTCTGGTCATTGTCTGGACCTAGTTCTCGCTACTAAGTGTATCATTTCTGACTACTTGGCATCTGACTATCCATTTTCAGATCATCATCTAATTTCTTTTACCCTTACTTATATGCCACCTCCTCGTCATGTTGTTCAACGCACTTGTCGTAATCTTCAGTCTGTTATTTCTCACCATCTCAGTCAGACCTTGAATTCTTCTCTCTCTTCTTTAAATCTTGGGGATTCTGCCAACTCAGCAATGTCTTTATTCAACTTCACTCTCTCTTCAACCCTTGACAGCTTTGCCCCTATATCTGTTCGCAAGTCCTCCTCTATATCTAGGCCTCAGCCCTGGCTCTCTCCCACAGTTAGGCTTCTCCGGTCCTGCTCTCTAGCAGCCACACACCTTTTTAAAAAGTCCAGGGACTGGGCCGATTTCATTCACTATAAAGTTGTTCTTTTATCCTTCTCACACACCTTGTTTATGGCAAAACAGAATTACTATAAATCATTGATCTGTGCCAACGAGAGGTTCCCACAGCGTTTGTTCTCCTGCTTCAACACACTGCTAAAACCTTCCTCTCCCCCTGTCTTCTCATCATTTTCCCCAACTGACTTTGCCAACTACTTCCTCACAAAAGTCACTACTATTCGATCCAAAATTGTTCCTCCTGATTTGCCCCCTACCACCAATCTCCTGGTACCTTCTACTAATTAACTCTCTATGTTTCCACCTGTTTCTCTGTGCTGCTAAATTCTTCCAAACCTACAACTTGTTCTCTTGATCCTATCCCCTCCCATCTTCTAATACCTATAACCCCATATTTTCTGCCCTTGGTCCTCTATATCTTTAATCTCTCTCTCTCTTCGGGTTCCTTCCCTTCGGATTTCAAACATGCTCTCATTTCCCCAGTTCTGAAGAAACCCTCTCTCGACCCCTCTTCTTTGTCTAGCTATTGTCCGATCTCTCTTCTTCCTTTTCTCTCTAAGGTTCTGGAACAGGTAGTTTATTCTTGCTGTCTTGAGTTTCTTGGAGCCAACTCCATCTTGGACCTGTTTCTGTCTGGTTTCCGCCCATGGCACTCTACAGAGACGATCCTCACCAAAATCTCAAATGATCTCTTGCAGGCCAAGATGAATGGCCTCTACTCTATTCTCATTCTAGATTTATCTGTGATCTTCAACACCATGGACCACTGTCTCTTGCTTGACTTACTTTCTAACCTCAGGTTCTCCAAATCTGTTCTCAACTGGTTTAAATCTTACTTGTCAGACAGATCTTTTGCAGTGGTCACAGGTGGTCAGACTTCCTCCTCTATTCCCTTATCTGTAGGAGTTCCTCAGGGCTCTGTCCTGGGCCCCCTTCTGTTCTCTCTATACACACTGTCCCTTGGTAAACTCATCAGTTCTTTTGGTTTCTCCTATCATCTGTATGCCGATGAAACTCAGCTGTATCTTTCCACCCCTGACCTTTTGCCAGGGCTTGAACAGCAAGTTTCATCTGGTCTGGCTGCCATCTCTCAGTGGATGCAGCATCGGCGCTTGAAGCTCAATATGTCTAAGACAGAGCTTCTCGTCTTCCCACCTAAGCCCACGTTTCAATACTCCTTTTCTGTTTCTGTTGATGGCACTTCTATTCAACTGGTTCAACAAGCCCGCAGTCTTGGTTTCATTTTTTATTCCTCTCTGTCGTTTACTCCCCAGATTCAGGTCACCACCAAGGCCTGTAGATTCTCTCTTTATAACATTGCTAAAATCTGTCCTTTCCTCTCAGCCTCCACTGCCAAGACTCTGGTCCATGCCCTAGTGGTATAGCGACTAGATTATTATAACCTTCTTCTGACAGGGCTTCCTCTCTCTCACCTCCATCCTCTAATCTCTGTCCAGAGCTCAGCTGCTTGTATTATCACATCCGCTTGCCACTTTGACCATGTTTCTCCTCTTTTATCCTCCCTTCACTGGCTCCCCTTCTCCTTCTGCATCCAGTACAAGCTTTTGTTGTTGACTTTCAAAGCCCTTCATGGACTGGCCCCTGCTTACTTGTCCGAACTTCTTTCTTCTCACACTCCTCCTCATACCCTCCGCTCTGGTAGTCAAGGTCTCCTGTCCCAGCCTAGGATCTCTACTGCTCTGTCCCGGATTTGTCCCTTCTCACTTGCTGCCCTGCACTCCTGGAACCTTCTTCCCCCACGCACGTGCCTCATCACTTCTCTAACCAGTTTCAAAACTGAGTTAAAGACTATATTGTTTAGGGAAGCATTCCCAGAATTGTGCCGTCTGCCCCAGGATGCCTCCTTCTAACTATGTATTAAGAACCCAAGCCCTCCCTGCAGTCATCTGCCTTGGTCCAGGCCCCAGAGGGAGAGAAGAACCACTGGACCTCATCCCCTTTCCCACCACCTTTCCCTTCTCTTTTTTGTTGTCTCTCTTAGATTGTAAGCCTGAGGGCAGGGAATTTTTAAGAGTGTATGTACAGTACTGTGTAAATTTACAGCGCTATATGAATAAAGGTTAATAGTAATAATAATGGTGTTAAAAATATCACAGGAGAGAAAAAAATGAGGAGGCTAATCACAGGTCTGCATTTTGTCAAGATGTTGTTGGTGGTGTGTTCTGAGAATGGAGGGATAGCAATGTAGGCAGGCCACTCCTCTTTCTGGCCATGTGGTGGTAGGCGACAAAGCATTTTAAAGTCCAAGAAATGTAAATTCTATTATCAAAAGAAAAAGGTACTTCCTATTAAATCAAGGATGTCTCAGTCCGTTGTGAGACCACAAACCCCTTTATTGGGCAGAGAACAGTGAATCTCTCAAAAAGCCTCCACGCTATTGTTGGAATAATTGTGACTTTAATCATAGGAAAAAAAATTGATTGACAGGTGACATATATTCTATGGGACAGCCACAGTCTGCTGAGTCAGGAGCACATGACATGAGGCAAAGTTACAGCAAGGTTGCATCATGTTATGTGGTACAGAGTAATGACTCAGAGCCAACTTCTTATATGTAAGTGGATCAAGGGACTGGTTGCACGTGGGTTAGTTGGGTTTGTTTGGAGAGCTGTTTGGAGCAGATGCTGGAGTACTTGGTTGAAAGCTGATGGAGAGGAGTATATGTTATATTATTTTGTACACATTGCAACTAAAGATAAAGCCTACAGAACTTTGGATGAATCAACTGTCTTGTGAATATTTCTTTTAAGTGTGAAAAGTGGTCACTGCATTGCCAATACCAATAGCTGTGTGTTTTTGTTTTTGAACTATGCTACGATATTGTTTTAGTTGCATTTGGGTAGACTTGTCCCCAGTCTGCACTGGTAGTTGGCTTTCTCCTCACCAACAGCTTTTGCATTACGAAGAATATAGGTTCTGTGAAGTAAAAAAGGCCAAATGCAGTCCTATTTTTTTTTTTAAAAAAATGTTGAAGGTAATGTTGGAGGTAGAAACTTCAAACAGTAAAGTCCTAGGCAATTGGTTTCCTATTTCTTGAGGCTAAAATGCCATATCTTCACATCCAGGAAACATATGCAGAGGTAGCCATGTTGGCCATACAAAGTATAATATACAGTGTATATAATATACAGTGTATGAAGTACAATGAGCTCTTGAGATCACTCGGTTATCAATGTGAATGCTTTGTATTTCTAGCCTTGTAGGATAAATCTTTGGGGCGTTATTAAGATGCATATGGGCTACCATCATCAACCTGGGATCAGATTTTAGGATGATAGCAAGATGTATAAGAATGCATGTAAGGCAGACTTTTTCTATTTTAAAGAAAGAAATGGATTTCACTTCTCTGTAAAAGGATTCTCCACTATGATCACATCATATGAAATAATGAGATATCAATCATAACCAGCACTTGTCTGATGATGTATCCAGTATATTTTTTAATTCTAGTGGTGTTTTTTCTAAAAAAGATATCAACCACTGTTTGAGATCTAGTAAAATAAGATGTATAGAAATAAGGAGTGAACTCATTGTCCCTTATAGAATTATAGCATTGCAAGACCCCAAGGGTTCAACCCCCTGCCATGCAGGAAGATACAAGCAAAGCACTCCTGACAGATGGCCATTCAGACTGTTTAAAAACCTCCAAAAGAAGGAGACTCCACCACTCTCTGAGACACCATGTTCCACTGTCAAACAGCTCTTACCACCAGGAGGTTCTTCGTACTGTTTAGGAACTCATATATGGAAGACTGCAGGTTTCTACTCACTCAATTCACGTCTCATCTGATCTTTGTATTTAACTTAACTTTCCTCATTGACCATCTGTACATGGTGATTGCAGTCCTCGTCACTTTAAAATGGTCCACAAGTTACTCCAATAATCTAGGAATGATTTCTCATGTTATCTGAGGTGCGGGACTGATATTTCTCCCTCCCATGTACCAGGGATGAGGATCTTATTTGTAGCCTTTGGCTACAACTGTGCCTTTCCTTCCTGGAAACTCTCTGCAGACCAACAGCCGTGGTCAACAGACCAGTCCTAATCCACAGAACACCACTTTGAGTAGCACTGACCTTGGTGATTCCAAAGAATTTTCTTTTGGCAAAAAGGCCAAATACTGAAAGTAAAAGAGCTTGGAAGCAGAGCATTGCCAGCAGTGGCACATCCTGTAATATGTTAATATTTAGGTGTCATGATTCATGAACCAAGATTTGAAAAGCCAATTAAACATAGCAGTGAGATTAACTAACAGTTTATTCAGATTACAAAACAGTGATTTGTTTCAGACCAGTTGGATTCAAATCTAAATTGTGCTCCAAAACACCCCACATTTAAGAATTCTCTAACCAGACTCCCTTTGTCCAGCCCCCAGCTCCCAGTCCTTCTAACATATCAAAAAGATCTTTTAACTGGCCGCTACACATCCTAACTCCTTATCAACCCATCTTTCCCAAGGTTTTATTGATCATCAAAAAACTCTTCAATCAGGACCTAACAAAGACATATATCTTAACTACTTCAGCCATTGTTCATCTGTCTCCATTTTTGCATTTCAATTGAATTACAGATCTCTCTGCTGTTTGCCTTCCCTTCTTATGCTTTCCTCTAGTAAACCATAGCTCTGTTTCTCTATTCCCATTATCCCTGTTGTTTCTTTATTCCCATTATCCCCATTTTACTACATCACTGCTACTATATCCCCTCATATTTCTTATCATGACAGATTCTTATATTTCATCATAGCAGATTCTGACATTAGGTTAATTTTTTCACAGTGATCTTCATTTTGCAAAGTAAAATAACAACTAGCAAAGCTGTTTTGTGTATAACAACGTTTACTAATTGGTCTTATTATTTGGGGTCTAAATAAATAAATAAAAATTCTCAATTTTTAAAATTCGTTCCTTTAAAATTGCTTTCTACAAAAAAGAACAAAAGGGGCAGAAGGCAATAGGTTATATAAAAAGCAATGTAGTTGGTGACAAGTGAAACTGAGCCCTGCATAATAGTAGCAAATAAAAAACTGTGTAAGAAGTAACAATTACAAATGTTTTTTAAAACTGATTTTCCCAAGTTCTTTTTAGCACTCTCTAGTACTCCACTGTTTTCTCCAGAAATTACAAAAAAAATGGTCTAGATTGCTATCTGAGCCCAGAAATAGTTCAAAGATGGAGAATCTATTCCCTGCTCAGATTATCAAAGAAGCAAAAAACAAAATGCTGACATGAGAATCTTCAGATACAGATTGTACAAAAGCATCTACTTTTCAACCATATATTGGGATAGTTGTACCAGATTGTGCCACATCCTTAGACGTGCCCTGAATCTTTGTCAAGACCTTTATAGGGGCAAAGAAAATTCATTTATTTGCATCTGAGATCAAGATGCAGAAAACCAAACTTCTCTGTTCCTCTGGCAGTTGTAGGAAGCCTTGGAATCCTGTTAGTTCCTCATGGAGTTTTTTCAACAACTTTTTTGGAATAGCTACAGGAATAGATAGTTCAAAGTATACAAATAATGCATGGGGAGAACACACCCATTATCTAAAAATCTTTTACAAAGTACTAGGAAACTTCAAAAAATAAAAGCTGAAAGTCCCTTTAGGCATGTGAAACTCCTTGTGTGATTCATAGAGTTATTTTGAGCTAAGTGGCCATGTTGATTGGTGGGAAATATTCCATTGATTTCTATTATATAAATGCCTCTAGTTACCCATATTGTTAATCCTTACTAGTAAAAAAAATGTATTTTATTGTCAATATTTTCTAAACCAGTGGCCAGATTCTTCAGCAATAGCTATTATATTACAATGGACAGGAATATGTTGTTTGATAACATAATATTTGGAAATACTTATTTCTATGACCTGTATTAGAAAGTTATGTAGTCTGATGCTTAAGAGACTTAGCCTGCCTAAATCAAGAGCAGATGATTGCTTGCTGTAACCAAGACTTCAAAAGAAAAACAAAATTCTTTCCCCATTTACTGTGAGACCTCTCATGCCTAATCCACATGCTGTTTTTATAGTAGTGGAATAATGTGTAATAAATTCATAGATTAAACAGCACTCTATCCAAGTATAATCAATCAAAAATGACAGCTGATGGATTTCTTTTGTAAATGAGAATATACTTATTGTTTAATTGATTTCAGTGTTCTCCAAAAGGTAGTTTGAAAGTCATAATTCAAATGTAGCTTAGCCACAGTTTTAGTAAGTCTTTTTCCATAAATAAAAATGTTACTTTTTGACAGTGTTAACATATTCTCTCTCTTTCTTTTCCTTCTTAAACTCTGTGGCAAGGACATAAGACTCATTTACAATCTAGAAACAGAAAGGGATGCTATAATTTGCATGTTTGTCTTGAGGTTAATGTTTAAAACTCCAGGAACATTTCCCCACTTAGATAGATTTCACTAAAGCATAACTTTGAATGAACATCTGAGTGCAAGTTATATTGTTAGGAAAGAAATCTCCCCTGGGTCTTATGACTGTAGAATTCAGGTACCATAAAAAGAAAGAAACAGATGGCACTGTAACACAAAAGCATTTTAAAATAAACATTAATACAAGTTGGGATGCACATCTTATTAGGAATGCAGTTTTAATCATATTAACTGTTGTTGACATTGCTACTTCAACTGCTTCATGAGGCTTGATTGAGGGGAAAAAACCCTAATTAACATATAATATGATGAACGTACAGCGTTAATATATATAATTTACTCTAAAAGAGTAATCTTTTTGAAAAAGATAGCACTATTTTGGTTTCAGGAAACAAATTCTAATTTCTCTCCTATTTCAACTTTGCTTATATATTTCTCACACTTTTTAAAATAAAATCAATAAGAGAAACCTATGATCTTTCAAATTGTGTTGGACTCCAGATTTCATCACCCCTAGCCACCATAACCAATGATCAGGGATGATGGCAAATTGACTTCCGTCAGTCTCTGGAAGAGCTCAGATCAGATTTTCCACCTCATTCTAAAACATACTAACATTTGTTACACTGTCCTTTGCTTTTGTTCGATGCAGAATGCTATACCTCTTGTTTGCTATACAGAAACATTTTACATTCTGTCATGTATAAAAACCAAGTAAAGAGAGGGCACTTCAACTTGTATAGTGTATAGTGCCCTTTCAGTGCTGCATTATGTAGATGCAGTGACAGAGCCATGCCATGATGCTGCACACTGTTTAAGATGGCACACGACATTATGGCGCGACTCCGGTGCTGCATGGACCAGTGCACAGCATCATGACATCTGGGGTGGAGTTTGGGTGTCCAGCATCAGAACGCTGCACCCTAATTCTGCCCAAAGGCCGACACAAAGTGCCAGTCTGTACAGGATCTCAGAGGCTTACAATTCTGTCTACAGAGCCTTTGTAGCTATCCTTTGGCTGAAAGGGGTTAATGCATGCATACCATGACACAGCCATACATGGAAAAATGGTTCCCATGCATCTTAAGGAACATGACTCTCTCTGGAAGTCTCTTCTCAGAGTGGCTAGATTGGTGCCCCCTTGCAATAATTCATGGGCAATTGAAGAAAATTAAGGGCTGATTCTTCAAGGAGAAACGGCATTTAATAATGTGCTATATAGTCTGTGAGAGCCAGCATAGTATAGTTGTTTTGGTGCTGGACTAGGAATCTGGGGCAATGGTTTCAGTCCCAGCCTATGGGAGAAACTGGACAAACCATATTATCTCAGCCTCAAAGGAAGAATATGGGAAACCCATATGAAAAAAAAAAAATCTTTCCAAGAAGACCCTGTGATGAGTTTGTCTTGAGGTCACAATAAGTTGGAAACAAATTGAAAGCATGCAGCAGCAGCAGCAGTCTTCTTTTTAATATAGGTACACTTTTAAATAAATTTTAATTTTGTTTATAGTTTAATTGTATTCTAACTTTGGGGCTCGACAGACTGCCCCAAAAGGGTGGGCTGGAGGTGCCCGTTTTTGCCATCATGGTGCCACCATTACGTGCTAGGGTTTGGGAGCATGCAGTCACTGCGTGGTCCCGAACCCTAAAATTGGTGCCAGGATGCTGCTTTTTGCCCATTTATATTGGGCCTTTGTTAATTTTTAGTTGTATCTGTATGTTTTTTTAATTGAAAAACAACATAGTACAACAAAAAGACAATTACACCAGAGACACAGAATCAGATAACAAAACAAAGAGAGAGAGAAGAAGAAGAAATCTAATATACCATACATCCTAAAAAATATAACATCCATCCTAACAGGACCCATTCAGCCATACAGTTGTATCTGTATTGAGCTTCATAAGCAGTCTTTATTCCAAGGCTGGGGGGAAAGGCAGAATATGACTAGATTAAATAAATTAATATGTGAATACAAAAGAGTTCCCATTCTCCATAATATGTTGAGCATCTTATGCCTGCTCAAACATGCACACACAACTATATCATTATAGGTCATCATGCCCCTGACACACACAGAAGTAAGTTCTACAGAAGTGGTTGAACATTTTTGTCAGTGTCAATGTCAGTTGGTTGTGCATTTTGCAATATCGATTTTTAAAAAAATGAGGCAGCATTGCATAACTGTTGCATAAATCCTTGAATGTAAAGTTAAACTGTGTCTTATTGATATATATGCCCCCGACTTAAACAGTTAAATATGTAGTCATAAACTTTGCCACAACTCATTCAGATTTGCCATTGGTCAACTCATCACATTAATACTTTTGTCACTAACAGCTTTCTTTTTATTCAGGAAAAAGGTGTTCTGGGAGATATAGATGAGATGAGATGACATTCATGATGCTTCACAGTGAATCACTGAGGAAGCTGAGCTTTGAATTTAGTATATCAGAACTGGAAGATGGGGTATGCTTGCAATCTATTTCCCCAAGATGCAACAAGATTAAGATTACAATTTTGATGAAATATTGATGCCATTGGAGAGACATTTTTGGACAATTCAGAGTTAAAAATGAGCATGTTATTTGCATTAAAAAACATCTGTATACATCTTGGAGTGACAGATGTGCTTATGCACTGCAGAAATGTGCCTCTGAGTGACAGGGGCCTTGAAACGTTGTTTATGTGTTTAGCTCCCAGAATCAAGGACATGATTTAGTAGGAAGCTCTCATGTTAACACCATTAATAGCATCTTTGCCAACATTTATAATCCCATCTGAAGAGGATCATTTCCCTCTTTTATGAAGCGAGCACAAGGTTCCCATATTGTATTCACATGACTTTCTGCTCATGCTATCAAAAGTTAAAAGGTATCTGGTTAAAATAGTCATTCCCAAGTTAAAGAAAAAGATTAATTTATGAGAAAGTCTGCATTGCAAACATGAAGGAATAGATTTTTTTTTTGCAGTTGTTGTCATTGTCACAAAATCCTGCTTGCACTTTTCTATTATTAAAATGAATGTCAACATGCAGAAAGGTATGTTCATGCTGTCATGGGATGTACACCCAGACTGCATCTGAACTTTGTTTTTCAGGGAGAAGCGTTGGATGATTTGATCACCTGTCAGAATCATCTCTGTGAAATGTCTCATAGAGCCTTCAGTTCTTTTTCTGCTACCATCTGTGAAGCAAAAGAACAAAGCCCCCCTCCCCCCTTTCCAGGAAAGTATGCTTGAGTAGAAGAATTCAACAGACAACCAACTGCAGCCTGATTCAACATCCAAACACCCACTTGGACAATTGCTGCCCATGTGGCAATTTTGTACTAGCTGTCTTCCCACATAGTGAGTTGAACTGAATGTATTTTTTTTTTCAAAGTTCAGCCAAGTTTCATATTTGTTATTCACCCTTTTCAAAGATGTGTGATGCCCTTAAATCAATAGCCTGCCCATTGTTCTGCAGAAATATTTTAAGTCAAACCATATGATGAAATGATCTAAGTGACATTTTAGCTCTGGTCTGCTTGCAAGGACATGTTATAGGTTAAACAACTCACTTTAAGTTCCTGTTCACACTCCCTAATCTATATGCTAATGTCCACTGAAGCAGAGCATACGAAGACAGGGTTGGCATCGAAGGAAACAGTATTGTGCTTTGATCCCTCAGGCCCAGCAAGAAGGATGCACAATTTGAAGATCTGGGCTACTGATCATGCACCCACTGAAGTCAGTGGAACACCTAATTCCTCCTATGGTGAGAAACATTGCTACCAGGCCTTCTAGAATGCTGTTTTTCTACCATTAATAGCAGTGGGAAAACCAAAACTTAGGTGTGACACACTGCAAGCAATGTTGTTACCTGTAACACATTATTTTGGATGCCAATGAGACATCAACAGCAATCCTTGTCTGTGGCTGACCACACTGTATTTCCCCTTAAAACCCAGTTGTTCAGGAGTGACACAATGCTCTAGGAAGTCCTGGAAGTTTATTGTCTCAAGGAACAACTATAGTGATTGAGTATCATTATGAGACATGCAGCATGTTGTATCTAGTAATGTTGAGAAAAATGAGTTACCTTTTAGCTTGTAATAAGAAACAGGACCCTTGGTGAAGAAGGCTTGTGATGCAACAAGCAAAAACCCAACCCAGACCAAGCAGTTGCCCTTCTGTGGGTGATCTTAATGATATTCAAGCAGGATGGGAGAGGCTTTCAATTCCAACTTAACTTGTATTTCCTGGACTAATATGTGTATTAGTCCTCTAAACTGCACCCTTTGAATTTTGTGATTCAATTTTCTGTTCAAAAATTGCACACAAAAATGCATATATCGTGGAGTTCTGATACAAAAAGCATATAACAGGGAAATGCATATATTATGGGAAATCAATACAAAAAGTGTGTATTAGTATTAGAAATATATTAAAAAATATATGTCCATGTTTTTTTTTATTAAATGGGAAATTGGATGGAACAAATTTATGACTGAAGACATAATTTGCATAATGAAAGCAATGGACATAGAGCTCTATGGCCATAGGCTATCCAATGTGAATATCCATGTCAACACATGGATATCAGGTGTGAGGCTAACTGGCATATTTGGGGTTGAGGCAGAGCCTGGAGATGTGATCCATTTTTTTAAATACATGGGCCATGATCCAGGGTAAGATTTTGTTCAGTTTTCATTTTTAAGCACATCAAACTGATTCCCACATCTTGGACCAATAGGTAGGATAAAATTCTCCTGTAGCTTTCATTCTTCTTCAGATTTTGCAGTATGTTTCCCAACACAAAAGGCATACCAAAAACACATTAAAATGCATATTTATTAAAATAAAATGTATAACAATATTTTGCAGAAAGTGCATTAAAATAATGATTTTTTTTAATTTTTTTTTCAACATCACACATTAAGGTGGATACAGAATTGAATGGACTCAGCAATTAGCATACATTAAAGTGACAGAGACTAGACATCGATTTCACATTAGTAACATATGAAGGTGGGTAATGGATGCATTCAATAGGTTGCAGAAAAGGCAAATAGCATTTGTGCCAATGATAAAGCATTGCTGTTTGAAAAACACGGAAACCACTTTGCTGGGAAACATTGAAGTGTCAGTAGTGCTGCAAAAAGGGGGGTGGGGGTTGTCTAAAAGATCTACAGCCAAATTTGTCCAGACCCTATAGAAGCCAATAAGGAAGAGCACTGCTTGTCCAATGTCATAATTCCACACCAGTGATTTCAGTTTATACCCCCAATGAGAAAGGGAGGGGAATAAAGCAGAGAGTGTTATTTTGACTTGCATTTTTAGTAACAACAGGCTTCACCTAAACTTTAAAATGATTGATAAGCAGGTAGATTTCTGTTTTTGTGCTCTATTCTCTTTAGCAGCAGTTAGATTACCAAGAAATTTGCTCATGGAAAACACACTTACGAAGTGCCTGTACTGTGCATGTGCAGCCATCTTCCAGATTACTAAATGTGAAATCAACATTCAAATAGGATTCTCTTTATTTAAATTAGACTTATTAGAAATTTAAAGCAGATGAAGACACTTTCAATAAAATGAATAAATAATTAAGGCAAATCTGTATACTTGTCAGAAGTTCCATATTAAGAATTAGGAGAAGAGAGACAGCTTCCTGACAGTTCTGTCCCATTTTTTTTAAAACAGAGAAAGGTAAATTTAAAAGAGAGGGAGGGGGAGAGAGGGAAGCTTGATGTTCTTTTCAAGTTTACTTGATCAAACCCCAAACCCCAAACTGGTGCCAGATAACTTCGCTGATAATAATCATAGCCTTTAATCACAGATAAAAAAAGAGAAAGAGAATGATGCGAAGCAACTTTATATATTTATTTATTTGGTTATTTTATTTATTTTAAAAGGTGAGGGAGGAGGGGAGAGAGACTCAAGATATTATGCTTCACACAGTTTTAAACATTGATCTGGTTTGTGAAATACAATAACAGATTGCATGTTAGAAACTGGTCAGGAGGCAATGCATTGTCAGCAAACTTAGACAATAATCCTTTGAGTGTTGTAGCACTGCAGCCGTTAATAACAGAGCTTGTTAGCTAAAAGCTGGCAAAGCCTCAAGTATTTAAGAGGATTACTGCTATAAACTATATATATATATATATATATATATATATATATATATATCCCTCCACCTCTTTAACATTCAGTGCCATTGTTACACTTTGTGACAAAGGCTCCATTTTTTTTTTAAATAGTTTCAGTTTTTGTATGTACCAATAGCTCTAAAGTTGTAAAAGACATTTTCAGGGGCTTTTTTTTAATGTTTGGACTAAATGTGGTCCCAACTACAGTAGACACAATAAATTAATGTCATTTGCCTAAGTGTTGACATATGATTCCATAAATGTGTATCTGTGGATCTGTTCTAGTGGAGACAAGCAATTGGATTGAGGTTTTTGTTTCAAAGAAGTGAGTCACCGGGGTCTGCTTGAATGGCAATGGAGATCAGCTAATTCACTTTGTGAAGAACTGAATATTTCAGGATTTGTTTCTAGATTCAAAGTGTTGGTTCATCTTGGGTCCTCAACACACTACAGAAATAATCCAGTTTCAAGACACTTTAACTGCCCTGGCTCAATGCTAGGGAACTCATTGCTAGGGAACTGTAGTTTATTTTAAGACCAGAGCTCTCTGACAGAGGAAGGCTAAATGTCTCACAAAACTACAGAATGGCAGGAAAAACGTAGAGCAAACCAACTCACGTCCCTACAACCAAAGAACCCAGAATGTATAACCAAAACACCAGCCAAAAGGGTTCTGCCAAAGATAATAAATAAACAAGATAACTGTGGTCCCACTTCCCAATATTAAAAAAAAAAACTTTATAAGGAATAAACAATTAACTAATCTAGGGAGCAGAAAAAACAGTGTAATTTCTGAAAGGGTAACTACCCCACTGAGAATTGTGCAAAAAATCAAAAACAAGTAGTATTATTATAATAATAAAATATCCAAACTTCAGGCCAGACGTGTTTCGACTGAAAGTCTTCCTCAGTGGCCTGCCTATGAAGTATTACTGCATATATAATAAAAATTAAAACCAATTCTTCAGCTCACACACTGTGGCTCTGCTAAATCAAAATGTAATAATGTTCTTCCTCTGTTCCCAGAGTCTCTTATATAAGCAGCTGAGCTAGTTGTGGGAATGATCCTGCCAAGATTCCGGGGGGGGGGGGGGGGACTTAGGTAAAACTAAGGGTGTGGAAGGGCAATGAAAAACTCAAGGCAACCAATTTACATATTCCTTTAAGATCACCAGGGATTCAGATAATATGACTCTGTTTAATTCCAGGATAATATTATTCTTCTCCTGTTTCCAGAGTCTCTTAAATATCCAGCTGAACCAGTAATAGGAACAATCCTGCCAATACTTGGAAGGACAAAGAAAAGCTCAAACTAACCACATTTTCATTTAAGCCCACCGGGGATTCATATTTCAAACAATGAATCCATTTGAGTTCCAATATTTGTAATTGTTTTATGTTCATAATATTAGATATCCCATCTATACACCAGAATTTGAATGAATCAGAAGGGTGATGTTCATCTAGAAAATGTTTCACCAACGGAGCCTCTATTTTTTGGGTTTTTGATACAACTTCTGTGTTCAATAATTCGAGTTCTTATCATTCTACTGGCCATACCCACATAAATTAGTTTGCAAGGGCATTCAATTATGTATATGACATTTTTACCCACACATGTAAAAAGTTTGTATATTTCATAACTTCTATTATCTGCATTATTCACAAAACATTTCAAATTACTGCTGTGTCTGCATACTGAACAATGTCCACAGATATAATGTCCCTTTACAATCGAAGTATTTTGTATAACAGGAAAATCAAAGTCTGTCTGTACTACTATATTCATGATGTTTTGAGTATGTTTATAGGCAAACATTGGCTTGTTTTTGTATCCAGGTATATCATCCAGCAGATGCCAATGTTTCATAATGCTTTCTTTGGCCCTCTGTGAATATGTATTAAAAGTCAGTGGTATGACCACTCTATCAGGCTCTTTCCTGGGTCTGGAATCCAACAGAAGTTTCTTTTGGTCTAACTTACGAGCTTTGGCTTGTGCCTCTTTTATAACATTTAAGGGATATCCTTTCTCCAAAAAGTGGAGACATGTAATGTCCAATTCCCTTCCGTACCCTTCCAGTGTTTTACAATTTCGCCTAATACATAAGAATTGTGAATACGGAAGGTTATTTTTTAAGAGGTGTTGGATGATAGCTGTCATATCTTAAAAATCAATTAACATCCCTAGGTTTTCTATACAAGTTTGTTTCAAAAGAGCCCCTTTTCCTTTGTATATTTATATCTAAAAAAGTCACTTCACATGAATTATATACCATATCAAATTTGATGCTTTCATGGATACCATTAAGAAAAAACAAAAGCTCATTGAGATGACTCAGATCCCATCCATATACAAAAAAAATATCATCTAGGAATCTTTTCCATGTCTTTAAAAGTCTCCTTTTAAATTTCTTAAAATGTTTTTTAGGATCCTTAAGCATGTTAATTGTTTATTCATTATAAAGTTGTTGTTTTTCATATTGGGAAGTGGGACCACAGTTATCCTGTTTATTTATTATCTTTGGCATAATCCTTTTGGTTGGTGTTTCAGGAAAAATGTAGAGTTCCTGTAATGTAAATTTATAATGTAATGTATAATGTTAAAAGCACTGATTCTGTTCAGGTGTTCAGGTCTGCTTCCTGTTTCTGTCGCTAAAAGATATTCTTTTGCTCCTGTTATGTTGGAGGAAGCTCTGGGGTTTTTTTAGAATAATTTTTTTAAAAAAAATCCTCTCTCATGAAATTTCAAGGATATTTTCTGTTCCAGGTTCCACTTAGAACTATGGTGCATTTCAACTCTGCTTCAGCTTGAGCCAAATGGATCCAAGAGAAAAGATCTTTGTCAGTCTAGAATCCCATAATCTCAGGAAACTTTCTGCTAAGTGGCATTTGCTTCTTTGAGTTGATATCTCACCACTGTGAAGCATTTTATAAGTACTGTTTGCTGTGTATGAAGTTCTAACACAATGTGCCTAATATAACTGTTGTGTGTATTTGATTTCTTGTGTGTCCAATAAAATTCACTTGTTGAACAGTCCTGTGTGGATGTGGGTTGTTGAGATCAACCATGTGGGTTATTGAGATCATTTAGCCTAGATCCACTCTTTGCTAAAGTTCAAAAATTCCATACAGGCTCAACACATGTTCAAACTCATACATGTGCCCTGAGACTATATTTTGGTCAAATTGTTTTGTTTTGCCTGATTTTTTTTTAAAAAAATAATAGTGATTTGAAGTGAGAGGAGTATGGTAGCCACTCCACCATCATTGCTCACTCTCTGTCTTGCTGCTTTCCACACAGCCAGCCAGGGTCAAATCCCTGGTTCAGAGGGAGTCCTTTCTCAGAACCAGTCATTACGAGATACACTAGGTGGTCAGCTGTGCCATTTCAGGAAGGTAAATCCCTGGAACATATTAGCCACAATGCCTGAACCATGGCTGGCTATGGAGAGCCATGGGCTGGTTATTTTGGAGTGATGTGGTCTCTTGGGGGGATTTGCGGTCCCTCAATTCTCCATCCCCTGGGGTGAATACTTCACCATGCCTAATGGTATAGCCTCTCCTGGATTTGAATGGTTTTAACAGGGAATTATTTTGATTGATTTTTAATACAAATCACCTTGGGCACATTATGACTGAAACATGATTGAGGCATGCAGTTAATTTTAGGCAGGCAGGTCAGTAGATATTTGTTTCAAACCCACATCTTGATACATCTGAGTAGCCACAGTTTATGAGTCCCAGTTTCACTACACTCAGCAAGAGGAAAATATTTAAACCTTCTCCGAGATGAGTAATTATCTTTGCCTCTGAATTAGCATAATCATAAAGATATTAAAACCCAGCTCTTGTTAATGCCTACAATACCTCTGGAAAAGGACACTGTAAAAGATGAAGCTTCGTATTATGAATATTATTGTGTCACCCACCATTTCGTGCCTTTGCCAGCTCCATTGGCTCTGCTCTTGCACTGAGACAATGCCACTGGCAGCCAGGATAATTTTCAGCTTATTCTTCATGACAAATGGAAGAGGAGAACAGCAGTGAGACACCTTTGTGCAAGTACTAAAATAGATTGTGAAAGACTCGCCTCCCTTCCCTCTGAACAAGAAAAGTAATGTTTATGTAAAGCTGCAACCTGAAATGAATCTTCATTAAGAGTACTGAAATAGAGAAAGACATAAAGAGCTTTTTCTTTCTCCTGCAGAAATGAAATCTACTAGAACGTATTGACAGATATACCTAGAGATACAATTCAAATTCATCTGGATTCCACCCCCCCCCCAAACACCTGTTTTGAGAAGTTATTGATAACTTAATTGAAAGTAATAGTGAAATTCATCTAGAATAAGAAAGGATGAAGAAAGTAATGGCTCAGTATGGAGGATTAATAATATGACCTTTCACTTTTATATGGAGGTCAAAACTGATTTATCCATAAGCTTGAATAAGACAGATGAGAGCAGCTCAATTTCATCTAAAATGTTAATTGCTCAATGCATTTACAAAAGGAAAAAAACCCACCTTGCACAGACATTGAAACACAGTAGAGATGAACAGAGGGGGGAGCACATGGAGGGATATGATCCAAGGCTTCCACCCCAACTACCATGCATTGATTAAGACTTGAACTCAATGACAAATACTCTTAGGACCTTTCAAAATAAATATATAAATATATACCAGGCCTGTCTAAGAAGAGATGAATTTTAAACCTGTAACTCTTTAACTGTGATCACTTAAGTGTTGGAAAAATTGTCTGTGCTTGTCAATGCATTCTGTCTAATTTTTTAAAAGATTTTTTTTTTCAAAGCTTCTCCTCCTTTGACACTTTAACTTCTGCACATTAGATGGGGGAAAAACACTTCACACATACAACTGCAAGTGTGCAGTGCCTGCACTCATGACACAGTCCTTGGTTGTGCATACTGGCCCAAAGCACATACAACAGTGTGCATCTGTACACATAAGTAGCTGATGTAAGTATCCATCAGTCCCCCTTTCACAAATACAGGAATTACACTCTGGCTTAATTCCATTCAAAACCAGTCTTTGGGATTGACCCTTAACTATGTAACTACATCAGGACTTATGCAATGAACACAGAACTATTTTTTCTACAGATCTATCAGTACTATTTTCTTCTGTCTATCAGTACTTTTTCCTATAAGGGCAAAAATGTGATTTTCACTTCAGGAGCATAGCTGAAATTTATGGTCTCCCTACTGCTGTGATTTTTCCTCCTTTCCCCTTCTACCTTCTAGTATCTGAGGCATTCAACATTTCTTTATAATTAGTGAGCCTTGTCAAGCTGGTGCAAAGTAGCAGAGCAGTTGGCAGGCAGCCTAAGAGCAGAAGCAAGAATAGCAAATTCTTGGAAGGAGAGATAGGAGCAGAAGTTAAACCATGAGACAAATCCCTTACAGTTGGCTCACTCTCAACTTGGCAAACCTGAAATGTACACAGAAAAAAAAATAATTAAAGAAGGAGGAGGAGGCAAGGACAGGACGTTAGTGGGAGAATTAAAATAATAAACACACATATTAAGTAAATTTGTGAAAGTGGTCAACTCACATATTAATGAAGACAAGGAGTATTTTCCCCCCTTGAGCTTGAAAATAAGATCTGTTATCTGAAACAATTTTTCTCCTAAATGAAGCAGCATTACTGAGGACTGCAAGGTACTTGTCCTCCAATTATGACTTTCAGTTCTCAAGTAATAACAAGGGATTTTTCTCTACCTTCTAGCAAGAGTTCTAGTCTGAGAATATTTTCAGTGTGCATTAAAACCACTGAGAGCCATACCAGATGGTCTCCTGATATACAGCATCCCACCTAGGTTTATTTCCCTAATTACAGGTCTGCTGGGCTGTCGAAGAAAGTTAGCACATAAGGAAAGGCCTTTAACCATTCCATCTTAAGTGCGATCAAACCAGTCCCACTCCAACTCCATCACCCAGCAAAGTGAGACTTCTTATTGGCACTGTGCATGGCATATCTTTATGAAGCTCCCTCTTCACAGAGTACTAACCATGTAACTATCCACACAAGTAATGACAAATAATTCCCACCATTTTCTCCTCACAGCAGACAAAACAAGTATTTTGGTGCTGTTTTTGCCCATTATTCACATATCCCACAGTATTTCAGGAAATTATTTTGTGAAGAAATTATTATTATTATTATTATTATTATCATTATTATTTCTATTTATAACCTGCTCTTCAGCCAAGACTATCATAAAAAAAAATGCAGTAATTACATAAGAATCATAGAGGTTTTTGCTTAAAAAAGGACTGTTCCCAGTAAGTGATGTGTGCTGTTTTCTGTGCAAGGTTGCTGTTTCCTATGCAAGTTCCAGTGATCCCCACATAAAGATATTGTGCATACCTCCCATTTTGTATGTGTTTAAGATTGCTGGTTTTTCAAGGAAATGTCAGTCTTGCACCATAAAACAAAACAAAACACGTAGCTACAGTATTTTTAAATGCAAGGTAGATGCAAGGTTTTTGGGGAGAGGGGAAGGGGAGTTTGGCAAGGTTGCTAGGTTGTTTGCGGGGTTGGCACAGAAAACAGCAATAAGGAACAAAAACAGGTGGCTAAATAACCTTTTTTTTTTTGCATGAAAAATAATAATTATTGGACAAAGACAATTTGTATTTCAGAACAGAATAGCTTTTGAGAAATTTACATTGGGGTGCAAGATTCTCTCCACAATGTTATTTTTCCCATCTGATATATATATATATATATATATATATATATATATTATCAGAAAGCATGAATGCAGTCCCTCACTACCACAAATTATGCAGTCGAGTTTCCTGCATTTGAGAAAATCACAGGGGCCAGCAGATCTGGAATGAAATGGATGAGCATTACCCTGGGAAAACCACCTTTGTGATCATAGTGTCTCCCCTGCCAGATAAGTACTCTGGTTTCTCTTCAGATCATATAAATCTGATCATATAAATCTTTTCCCTTTTCCCAATTGGATTTTTAAAGTGTCATGAAATGCATTCTGTGGCCAGGAAACAAATATAGTGGACCTTTGATATCCACTGGGGTTTGGTTCCAGGACCTCCCATGGATACCAAAATCTGTGGGTGCTCAAGTCCCTTTGTATATAGTGGGGTAGTTAAATGGAGTCCCTTATATAAAATGGCAAAATCAAGGTTTATTTCTTGGAACAGATATATTTATATATATATATATATATATATATATATATATATATATATATATTTTCAAGCTGTGAACAGCTTAATCCATGGATAAGGAATCCGTGGATACAGAAGGCCAAATGTAATGGCACATATTCTTTCCACCCCTGGAGATACACACATATAATTAAGTAAGAAAATCTTGATACATTTTTCAAGGCATGAAAATTATTACTTTGACCATACACCCCTATGCTTATTCCCTGAGGTGCAACACTTTGACTGCACCACTTGAATCTACAATTGAGAATTCACTGACATGATCCTCTTCTGTACAAACCAGTTTCCTGCATACAGAAAACAAACATATGACATACTGTTTCTCTGTGTTTACCTTAAAGGTACACAAATATTGTTATCTAACTGCTTCACCTTCTCTCATAGCGCTTCCAGTCCCCAAAGTATGGATGGGGATGAAAATCCCTAGCCAGACCTTTTTGGAGCGTCTGCTTCTCATGATGCATTACATGCATCTTAGCAGATCAATAGCTGATCTATCCTGTTTTTTCATATTTTTCTGTATGAAATAATTGAAGGGAAGTGCATTATAGTGAGCAATCAATTGTGCATTTGCTGGCTTTTCATTCTTACTCTTGCCAACAGCTTGTGCTGTATCTGAATTTGTTCTGAATTTCTTCTGTGTTATTCTTTTAAAAATAATGACCATGGAAAAAGAAATCTGAAGAACTGTTTTGGGTAATGTTTGGCAGCTGCTTTCTTTGAAGGCCTTTTTATGGTCCAACTAGGACAATGAAATGCAGTTCGTAACCAGTATTTATTACAATAAATTTCGACATAAATTCAAACTGCTGTTAACAGCTACAAACAGATCTCCATAGGCAAAAAGCACATGCTGTCCTTCCTATTACCATTTTCAAACCATACCCATAGCCTGTGAAACCAGCTCTGTAAATCAGATTTTCTCATGGATGTGAGCTGTGTTTGGAATTGACAATCAACAGGTGTATTTATTTTTAACGTATGAAACAGAAACTGGAGACAGTGATGAGCTTTCTATTCAGCCAGCAGTTCCTGTTTGAAAGAGATCTGATGTTATTTCATTTTAAACTATCTTATTGCAGTGACATATTCTAATTATAGTTTTGATTCATGGTACTGCAAGTTATTGGTTATAATATAATTTGTCTGATCTGAAGAAATTTGGGTTACATTTTAAATGAACAAATCCCAACTTTATAGTGCGATATTTCTAGACTTGGAGACCTCAAATTTAAAAATTGAATTATAAGCATAAAATCTTCATTTGTTTCACCAAATTTCTTCAGTGGATCTTTCATAATTTACTCAATATCTTAAGTTTTGTTACATGTGTCTTTGTCAACAGAAAATTGATTGATATGTGTCCATTACAAGCAGAATATTTTCAGTTGGGTCACCAGTACTTTGGATTGCTACCCCTAAGAAACAGGCTTCAATAGACTAAGATTTTGTTTTTCAGGACAGCCTTTGGGCTGTCTTTTTTGCATAATATTCTATAGAAAAATATAGTTGTCAGCCAATGGAAACAATTTCCATTGCCACAGCCTTTGATGCCATATGAAGCTTGGCTTGGTAGGAACTTTTATAGAAGAACTGTATCCTGAACTTCTCCTCCCAATTTGAAATTCCACCCAATTTCTAGCAGGTCTAAATCCATGGCAAGGGCATAGAAATTTGAGCATCCCAAATGTCCCTCTGGCCCTCCTTCCCATAGGGAGGTCCAGAATATCCTGCAGGCATGGAGACCTGACCATTTCAAATGTCCCTCCGGCCTTTTCCCCCCTCACTGAGGTTCAGGCATGGAGGCAGATCTCTGGGCAAGGAGCTGCAGCAATGTATATACCATTTTAAATGATAAAATTTTCCTCCCCAAAGTTGACTGGAGTAGCAGTGATCTGAATCAATTGTAAACTGGAGATGTGAAAGCAACATGCCTTGCGCAAGATACCCTCTGCTGGGGTAGGAGGAGATGTGGATCTAAAGCATGAAGGACATCAAATAAAGGAAGGTTCACAAAAATCATCCTTACTAAACACTTTGGTTTGTATCCAGACAAAGTCATAATTAGAGCAGACCTGTTTAAAAGAAGGAGACTTATGTTAGTTATGCCTAAGGCCCCTTGATCCCAGTCATTCTCTTTTAAACAGGACTAAATCTGTTTTCATCACATTTGAACTCCATTTTTCAACCTCTTCGTTTAAATTAAAACAACAAAAAATTGCATATTGGTCTCTGACTAGCACCCTTCATTTGTTAGCACCCACTACAATTCACCTAACAGATAAATAGAACATTTATTTGAATTAGCCACAAGCCACTGCAATACAAAAACAGTAATCCTGTAAAGTTAAAAGTTGCAATTTTATAATGTTCACAAACTATTATAGTTAAATGAAGTCCATATAATATGCAATGTGGAATGGACTTGAAGTTAAACATCAGTAAGCTTTTCAAGGAATCTTAAACAGGATTTTAGTAAGTGTTGAAAAAAATGTATTTTATGCTTATGGTACATGACACGTCCACCAGTAAATGAGGAAGCAGCACAACTGTCTTTTTTTTTTTTTTTACATGTTTGAAAAAGGCAAATTAAAATTAACAGGAGAAAATCAGAATCAGATTTACATCTCTCCTTTTCAGCTCCCCGGAGTCCTGTGGGCTGTGGCTTTGATTTTACAATTTATTAGTTTAGGACCAGAAGTGACGTCCGTGTTTCCCTTGTCCCTGTTGTGGAACAGCAAAAAGCTTGGCTATCAATCTGGGCTATTGTTCTGGTGTGATGTATTGTTTTTGTCAAGAAACAGACACCCATTTTGAAATGCTCTTGTCAGGAGGGGGAAAAAAATCCTTAGGAACCTCACATCTGTGGGCACTTTGTGTTTTCATCACAGTTTCAAATTAATTAGCAAGGGACTGCTTCAAAAGCCTTAATCTGGGCTAGTGTATTAAGACACATGCATTAGCAGTTTCCTGTTTTCATTTCGACATTGCACGGTTTAAAGAGTTCTTTTTTACATTCATTGAGTAGTATTGAGGGCCTTAATGCACAATATTGACAGAGTAATAAAAATAGCAAATTACATTGCAGGCTTTGTGCCAACTTCATTAAAATCCCAGTCATACAGCTATATATAGAGAGGGGGAGGAGGCGGGGAAACAAGGGAGAGCAAATAACAGCATGACTGCACAGGTTACATTGGAAAAACTGCACAAATACATAAAGTAACTCTGACCTGCTGTTTTAGCTGCATTGAGGATGGATATGGCCTGACTTAGGCATGCAGCTGTATAAGGTGGACGAATGGAGTTTACTCCTGAAGAGTACAGGTGGAGCCCTTGGTGGATTGCATTTTGAATGAGAGATGGTGACATTTGATTATTTATTCTCTGTGTCACTTCCATGTGTTCACTCGTAAATCCATTCTCTCCCATTTTCACTTTACTCTTTATTTGTTTTCTGAAAATCTGCTACCAAAAATGTGCTTAAATATTCATGAAAACACACACTTAAACATACTTTTGTCCCCCAAATATATTATTTTATTTGTTTTGTGTGTGTGTGTGTGTGTTTTTTAAAAAATCAGTGTTGATGCTTTCCTGGGCTCAAACATTTGGTTTATATAGAAGCAGAATGGATTATTCTATGATTTAAAAATTAGTCAGGGAGATGTGGATCAGGCCAGTTTATATTGAAAGACTTCCCTGCCTCAGACATCCTGAAGAACAATTCTCCCAGTTCAGGCTCTCCTTATTTCTGTCCCTAATAATTTTTTTTCCTGAGACTCACTCTGGGAAGGTGCCTTAAAAATGTTGTTCTGAGTTTCTAGTTGGTGCTTTTTCAGGATTACTCATCCTTGAGATCTTTAAAGGCTTAAAGCTGTAGTCCTATACTCACGTCCCAGGGTGGAAGCTACATTGAATTTAGTGAGACTTGTATATAACTCTGAAAAGATAGTTGTTGTTAATTGTTGTCATGTTGGCTTCAATTTATTGTGAAGCTATGCATGAGAGATGTCCAAGACGCCCTGTTGTTACTGCTCAAAGTCTTGCAAATTCAGGGCTGTGGATTCTTTGCTTGAGTATGGATATGGACATTGTAAATCTTTCATAATTGCCCAGACACATTTTGATGGCTGGTTCACTTGGATTTAGAGATAGCAGTTGGATTTCTGCCATGTCCCACTTGCATGTCCCATTTAGGACATCACCATGAATGCTCTTGTTTTCTCTGACAAGGAAGAGCACTGGTATAGCAAGATTCTTCTCCACGAAGAGAGAAATATTCTCCGTGCAGAGAAAAGAGAAATGTCAGGGTAGATCTATCAGAAAAGGGTGGGGCTTGTTATGACACCCACCTGGTTAGATCAACTAGTCTGCCAGTCTTTCGACTTTAGGCAAATCCCCCAATAATGAATCCATTTCCTCATCCTTCCTTAAAAACACATAGAAGCATGTACCCTTCTCCAGACATTAAATGATGCTGAATGTTGCAGCTATCAAGTACCCACAATATTCCCTAACAAGATTCTACCAAAGTTCATTCATTCAGTGATTCATCCATTCATTATCCTGACTCTCTCTTGGGACTGGGCACAAGACATGTCATAGTATTTTTTTTAAAAAAAACCTGATTTTTTTAAAAAGGAGTTTGTGCAGAATAGGCTATTAGAGATTGAAAGCAGGCCAAGAATAGCAACATGAAATTATGTATATGTGGCATGATGATTCCTTCTGTTAAATGAAGGCTGTTGGATTGTTGTGACTTCCAGTGGTCCAGATTGTTTCAAATCAATGTTGGGGATGTAAAGATAAGGAAGGCTTCTTTTTTGCTTTGTGGTAGACTTGGAAGAAGGCAAAAGGTTATTGGTGTAAGATTTATATGTTAATCCAAATATTTTTAAAGCTAGATTTTATAATGTTAGCAGAAATGTATTTGTTCGGCATTATGGATAAAGAACTGGATAATAAATATGGATTTTTTTCCCGATATATAACAACTTCAGCAAGGATATTGTTTGTTCAAACTTGGAAATGGACTTAAGCACCAATGATTGTTAATGGATTATTAAGAATGGATTGTTAAGGTTGCTGTGTTAGCCCAAATGGCCAAATTAGTGTGGATTCTACAGGATAAGCCAATTGAAGGTGCTTTGAAAGATTGGAAAATGTTTATAGATTTTGTGTGTGTGTGTGCAATAAGAAATTGAACAAAATATAGTAATAATAATAGTATTTATTTATTTATTTATTTATTTATTTATATTCCGCCCCTCTGGGTGAGCAATCAGGGTGGAGTGCAACATTTAAAAATACATACAGTTAAAATAACAATTCGGTCTCCCCTCCAACCCCTTAAAAATAAATTAAACTAAGGATAAGATTTAAAACACTGGGACATTAAAAGATTACACATTAATGGCTCTAACTAAAATTGGATAAGTGGGCGGCCTCAAGAGTATCAAATGTCTCAGTGAATGAGACTGGAGGGACAATAGAAGACAGAAAAATTAGTTGTTTTCTAGGAAGTCCTGCCAGAAGAGATGCGTCTTGGTGGCTCTCTGAAAGCCGTCCAAAGCTGTAATAAGGTGCAACTCATCCGGCAGGCCATTCCATAGCCTGGGAATAATATAGTTATGAGTACTTTTAGTAGGAAATAAAGTAGGATAATATTTTCTCCTTTTTATTTTCATTTTCATTACAGTCAAGATGTGGAGGAATAATAGTGTAGTAGTTCTATGGTCTCTCTCTCTCTCTCTCTCTTCCTCCTCCTCCTCTTCCTCCTCCTCCTCCCAGATTATTTATCAAGTGTTAGAAGAGACCACAAGAGCAAAACCGTCCAACCCTCTGTCATATAGGGTTCATACACAATCAATGCACACCTGACAGCCATCCAGCCTCTGTTTAAAAATTTCCAAAGAAGAAATGTATTCCACTGTTGAACAGCTCTTAGGATGTCCTTCCTAATGCTTAGGTAGAATCTCTTTTCCAGTAGCTTGAATCCATTGCTCCATGTCTGAGTCTGGGGAGCAGCAAAAAACATGCTATCATGTCACCTTTGTTTCTCCAAGTTAAACATACCTAGCTGCCTAAACTATTCATACTCATAGTCATACTCATATTCATGATTTCCAGACCTTTCACCATTTTGTTCACTCTCCTCTGGACATGCTCCAGCTTTATCTTTGATTATTTATTATTTTGTTCATAAATTAGATTGTTTTAACAATTAAAAAAATAATAATTTAAAAAGAAGAAGATTAAGTTTCCCCATCTGTGTAAATGCTGCAGTCAGGTCAAGTATGTACAGACTACTTATTTTCTTGTACTGTTAACAATTCCTTTTGCCTGCAGTGGTGGCTTCAATGTTCTTCCAATACATGTTTTCTCCTGCTCCCACCTGCTGACTTGGTTTTACAGCTTGGAGGTAGCAGTTGTACATTTAGTGAGGCAGTGACCCATAAACCCCATTACAGGTTTTTAATATTGAATCTGTTGTGCATAGCAAACCATATAACCTCAAAGAACACATTTGACTTATTCTACCTAAAGAGAACTCTCCAAGTATAAAGGTATTAGACTAGCAAGTAAATAAATATATCTTCCAAATGGTGCAGTTTAGTATAGGACAAATATAGAAGAATGATAGAATCTGCTGAGATAATATTTAGGTTTCAATAATGACTACAGCCCAAATGAATTCCTCTGCTAATGACTGCAACTATTAGAAGAACAAAACATATCATATTTAATAGCCATAAAACCCAGGAAAATAACTAGTTTGGTATTATGACTATAAGAACTATATAAATGATAAATCTGCGGGCTACACATATGTCTTCCAGCTATAAACAAAACTCACTTCCTTTCTTCTAACCTACTATCTAAATTTTACATTTTCATATATGTTTTAATTCATGAAACAGGATAAAATAAGAAAATAATGGCACAATCCAGTCAAACTTCAGTGCTTTTTAAGTCCAATTGATTTTGTTCTGACTAACATTCCACTGAAACTGGTTGGACTTTTAAAAAATTTGTAAACCTTTCACTGGACTATATCCCTGTGTCTAGAATTTCAAGCCTAAACCATTTTTAATTATTTTCCTGTTTCAACTGTGAATCCTATTACCAAATAGGATAAAATAATAGCATTCAGAAAATACTTTTGAGAGTTTATTTTTTACAGAGTGGACATGGGGTGTTTTCAAGATAAGGAAGGGACTAGACAGGACTTCGATTTGCTCAAGTAACACTATATTTATGTTTTGAATGGCACTTATACATCAGGATGGTTACTGGAATTATCTCCAAGAAGGGGACACCAGGTTTTGCAGTAGCCACTGGATCACTACGTTCAATAAGAGTTGTTTCAGGCTATAGGGACAGAATTTACTCTAGTTCTAACTAAATCTCTCAGCCAACATGGAAAGCAAAAGAATGACCCATACCTTAGAAATGTGCAATATACATTCTAATTTCCAAGAAGGGGACACCAGGTTTTGCAGTAGCCACAGGATCACCATGTTCATTTCCCATGCAAGCAAAGTGATGCTCAACATTCTACAACATTTTACCTTATACAGAGCAAGAAATACTATATGTTCACGCAGAGTTCAGGAATGAAAGAAGTACTAGGGATCATATTGCACACATATATTGGATTATGGAGTACACCAAATAATTTTAGAAGAACATCAGCCTGTGTTTTATACTGTTAACCAACCATGAAATGATCAGACTGGGCACAATTAATTGGGTTAAACAAGTGACACTTTATTGACCAAGAGTGTATTACAATGTTTAAAGCCTGAGGATGAGCGAACTGGGGAAAGCAACCTGATGCACATCCAGCTAAAGCCCACATGTCAACTTATGACACCTCCCCCAGCTTTCCCTCAGATGGTGATTTTTGAAAGACAAAACCTGGAGGGCTCCCTCTCAAGTCCTGCAACTTTATTAGAGAGTATGAAGTTTTAATATGTAAACTGCCTCGAATATCTTTGATAAAGAGGTGGGATATAAATAAAATTTTATTTATTTTATTATTATTTATTAAACCCTCAGGTCAGTTCCAAGGGCAAAATCCTCTCAGTTCTATGTCCCATGGAGGCAGTTCCAGACCCCCAACCCTCAACCACAATGGGGTGCCAAGGGGTACACTGTTCTCATTTCTTCTCCCAAACACTATCTGCCAATTGGGAACCTATTTATTTACACCACTTCATGCCAATTGTCAAAGTCCCAGCAGCTACAGTATGGGGTGGGGAAAAAACCCATGTAATGGGCCCCAGAACTGACCAGCAATGCTCATGTTGCACTGAGAGTGAGCATGTAGGTTGCTGCAAGCAGGAGAAGAGGAACATGTAAGGGAGCGACTGGCTCTTAAAAAGTCTTATTCCTTGCTCGCAAAATGGGACACAGCTTGGCCCTTCATGCCAAGTGCAAAGTATTTTGGTCTTCCTCATAGAAGTCAACAAAGAGCCCGCTCCCTTGCAGTGGTGATCAGCACACAGCTTGATGACCAAGATAACAAAGCCTTTGATTGTATAGATCATGAAAAACTATGGATCACTCTTAAAGAAATGTTTGTGCATCAACATTTGATTGTCCTGATGTGTAGCATGTACACAGAAAAAGAGGCTACAGTGAGGACAGAATATGGAGAAATTGAATGGTTCCCAACTGACAGGGTTGAGTGAGATGGCAAAAATTATTTTAAATGAATTTGAGCACCTGCAGTACAAATTGGCATTTATCCAGGGTGGTTTATCTGGTGTCCTCTGTGGCTGAGATTTGAAAGGAAAAGGAAGGGGCTTTCTAGATTGGCAGGAAAGTGTGACATGAAGTTGCCTTTTCCTTAATGCTTAGCAGCTGCACCACAGCCTTTAGATGGAGCTGCGCTGTTCCGCAGTTTTTAAAAAAGAAGCTGGGAAAACCAGCACCTTTTTAAAGATACTTCTTCTCCCCTAAAATGCAAAAAAAGCATTTTCATGGCACACTTTCCCTTTTTCTCATCTAAAGGATAGAGTTTCATGCAGCCATGAACACACTTCTTTTTGCCAATCTAGAAAGCCCCGAAGTTAAGGAGAAAAGTATGGAAATCTTTATTAATCTATTTTTATTTTATTTTATTTTTACAAATTTGGCCTGAATGGGTAAGGAGGTCATCCCCCACTTGTTTTCTGGCAACAACCTATTCTGGGTGAAGGAATTTCCAGATGTTGAAGGACATCCAGTGTGTTGTTTGCAAGCATGGTGACGAGGGTGGAAAAAAACAGACTTTACAGAATTTCAAAGCATTTCAAAAACCTGATTTTTGAGTATTTTCAAATATTCTTCCCATTTCTAGTATCCTGTTTTGTTATTATTTTTACATCAGAGGGCACGTATCATTGTTACTACCTCCTGATTTATTGCCTTTTTTTTCCCCTGACATGTCTGCTGTTTCAGTTGGAGATTCTATGGTCCTGTGCAGTAAGTTTTCCCATTTGTATAGGAAGCATAAAAAATAAGTTAACTGAAGAATGGAATCAGGTTGTACATGCTGAAGATTCTCTCCACCTCCAATCAACAAGTTCTGTTCTTGTGTATCCTCAAGTCATGTCTGACCTATGGGGGCTTTTTAGATTGGCAGGAAAGTGTGACATGAAGTTGCACTTTCCTGAATGCTTAGCAGCTAGACTGCAAGCCCCAGGTGTGCATTTAAAAAGTACAGGGCAGCTAGACTGAGGTTTTTTCTGTGGCTCAGCAACTACATGGGAAGCTGTCAAAACGCTACAAACACAGGCGGAGCAGCTACATGGGCGGCAAGGAACGTGGCTTTTAGCCGCGCTTTAAACATTTTTTTTCCCTTGCTGGCTGCGAATTGCGCAATTGCGCAGGTACACCATACAGTCGGAGCTTATCACATGGGGGAGTACAGGACCATTCCGAAAGAGGGAGAAAGTGAGGTCAGTTCGGAAATGCACATGATTACGCACAAGCTCATCACACACAAGACAAGAGAGCATCTACACAAAAAGAAAATGCAGAGTCAATACGAAAGAATTCATCACATGTGAACATACTGGTCGGCTTTCTGTTGCAAATTAAGGCATTTTGGGAAATGGTAGCAAAGGCTCATGGGAGTTGTAGTCTGTGTTCTGTCAGAGCATTATATTGAGTTGTCTTGAGGTTTCAGCCCTCTGTCCAGGAGGGATTCCCATATGTCCTCCATTCTTGAGCAGAGGCCCCCCTTTTCCAAGTTGACCAGGCACGTCCTCCTTTGCCAGGACACGTCCTACTTTTCCAGCCTTCTTTTTGAAGAGGAAACAGGAGGGCCAGGCGTGCTCTGGCCAGGCTCTGGGGGTCTCTTCCTGACTCCTTCCCTCCCTCCCTCCCTCCCCGCTGCCTTCCTCCTCCCTTTAGCTGAAAGAGTGTGACTTGCAGGGAGGAAGGGCAGCGGTGGTGCTCCAGGTCCTCCTGATGCTGGGCCAGGGCAAGCTGGAAACAGGAGGAGGAGGAGAGGGACATGGGGCCCCTCTGCTGCCCTGCCTCCCTGCAAGTCACACTCTCTCAGCCAAAGGGAGGAGGAAGGCAGCCAGGAGAGAGCCCTGGAGCCTGGCCAGAGTGTGCCTGGGCCTGCCTTCTCCTCCCCCCTTTGGCTGAGAGAATGTGACTTGCAGGGAAGCAGGGCAGCGGAGGTGCTCCAGGTCCCTCCCCTTCTCCTCCTCCTCTTGCCAGCTTGCCCTGGCCTGGCTGAGCGCCTCCAGTGCCCTGCTGTCTCCCTAGAAGTCACACTCTCTCAGCCAAAGGGACGAGGTGAAGGAAGGTGCAGGCGCACTCTGGCCGGGCTCTGAAGGTCTCTTCTTGTCTTGGCACCTTCCCTCCTCTGTACTTGTATCGCTACCTTTAAATGGGTGCTTTAAAGAGACAGAGCCCCATTTAACCGTGCAACTACACCTTAGCCTTTAGATGCAATAGCAATGTTGCGCCCTTTTAAAAAAAGTAGTGGGGAAATCAAACTACTTTTTAAAGGCACTTCTTCCTTAAAACTCCAAAATAGTGTTTTCATGGCACACTTTCCCTTTTTCTCATCTAAAGGCTGGGCTTTCATGCAGCCATCAACACACCTCTTTTTGCCAATGTAAAATGGGCCAGCTCCTTTTTAAAGCACTTCTTCTCCCTTAAAATGCCAAAATAGTGTTTTCATGGCACACTTTCCCTTTTTCTCATCTAAAGGCTGGGCTTTCATGCAGCCATCAACACACCTCTTTTTGCCAATCTAAAATGGGCCATGGTGACCCAAAGGCTTTTTAAGGTCTTTTCTTGGCAATGTTTGCTCAGAGCAAGTTTGTCATTGCTTTCCTCTGAGGCTGAGAGAACGTGACTTGCCCAATGTCACCCAGCTGAGCACAGATCTGAAATCTCATGTCTAGAGACCTAGTCAAACCACTACACCATGTTGGCTCTCAACAAATTACATTTATAGAAAACAAGGAAGTGATACAACCACTGACCCTTCAATTGTTTGTTTATCAACCATGGAAATAAAGAGACCAGGCAACAGATTGGGTTGAATAAGGGCCACTTTATTTGAAATATTACCTATTTAACCTTTAACTTTTGGAGATGAAAAATATGAGAGCAACCTATTGCAGGAGCTGCTGAGGCAAGTGGTCTCTCCCCCTCCTCCAGCTTTCCTTGCATGAAACACATGAGTCCCAAGGAGAATGTAAAGGTTGGGTTGCTCCCTTGGCCTGCTACTGGAAGGTCAACTTGAGAAGTTCCTCCCCTGCCAGTCTCATGGCAAAATGAAGGCTCAATCTGTAGGCCAGCCCCAAGGAAAATTTTCTACCCCATCCCAGATCACTTGGCTCAAAGAGGCAGCTCTGGAGCCCTTCACTCAACAAAAGGGGACCATAGATTTTCACTAAAATGCTACCTCTTTCCTCCTACTACCTGCACAGTGACCACCAATTTAGAACCCACCATGAGCAAATTGCCACATTTCCCTGTCAACAGTGAAGGGTAGGGGGAAAGTCCATGGAAAAGAGGGGGAAATTCCTACTTGGTCCTGAAGTGACCAACACTGTATTAGAGGTGGAAGGATGGGTTGAGGAAGTCTAGCAAAAGAGGCAGAGGAGGGCAGCAGGAGCTTAAAAACCATACAGCTCTACCCATGTCATATTGTATAATGTCACTCTGTTCACCCCACTGGCTACTTTTCTAATATAGGTGAGCAAAAGCATCTTCCAAACTGCCATGCTGCATGATGTGGAATGGGAGCCAGATTATTTGGCTTCACGTAGCAACATCAGAATGTGAGAACCGGAAGAGAAACCTTTTCAATCTTGTATGTAAAGGTCTGTCACATAAAATATTTTGGCAACTGAAAATTTTAAATGCATGCAGCTTTAAAAATATTTGTGTTTCAGAACAAGCTTGAGCTGTCTAGGGAATGATAAATAATTAAGAGTGCCTGATAAAACATTATTTTGTGTGTCCTTGGAGAATTGTTTTCTAATGCATTAATTTATCTGTTCTTTTTGAACAGCTTATTTTATTTTTAGAGACTGTATTGAACATGTTTGTATGAAGAAATAGGCTCACTTGATGTGAGGTTCTCTGTAGTGACTGGGGGATTATGGGAGTTTCACTTCATTATTGTGACTTTTCCATATTCTGCTTATGGCTTACAATATTGCTCTTAAAATTATGCAAGCATCGTGGTGGAGGTTGAATAAACAGTATTAACTGTGGCTACTGCCACACTGCAGAATTAATGTAGTTTGACACCACTTTAACTGTCATAGTTCTATCCAATAGAATCCTGGGATTTGTGGCTTCTTATGGTGCCAGCGCTCTGTGACAAATAATGCTAAATATTTCACATGACTACAAATCCCTGAATTCCATAGCATTGAGCCAAACTGCATTAATTCTGCAGTGTAGATGCAGCCTGTATCACATCTTTTGGGTACAAATATAGTCCCTGTGATACAAGGTCTCTTAATGCTTCTTATTTTTTCTTTTCTGTTCAGAAATTTAGCAACACTACTGGAAGCAGTGAGTACTTTCAGTTCTGGGGACTCAAGGTGTTTCTCGCTTTCCTTTTCTTTCCTCTGTTTCCCTTCTCTTTTTGCATTCATCATAGTGTCAGTGTAATTAAACAGGACTGTCACAAACAAGTTCATTACCAAGCACTGGATTTTTTTTTCACAGCATTCACCACCCTGCATCCAGCTCTGTATCAGTCTAAGAGAACATTTTAATTAGTTTAGGTTCATTCTTTAAATTATTCAATTGTTTTTGCAACTTATTATCCTATGGAGCTGCTTTTTCCCTAGCACTCAGTCAACAATCCTTGACTCCGATCTACTTTTACTGTAAATATATCTGCATACTAATGTACTTTTTGAAAAGTGATGTGTAACAAACACCCCATTAGAAATGTCTCTCTTTTTTTTCCCCCAGAAACCTTTAAAGTCTCCCTTGAAATTGATGAAATGTTTTCCCCTTAGAAGGAGCTCTTCTTCACCTCTAATTTCCAGAAAAGATAAATTCTAATTTATAACCAGATTCAATATTTATACACAGTTTTGGATAAAGAGTGGGTAACATGAAGCCCTCCAGATGATGTTGGGCTCAGACTCTCATAATTCCTCACCACTGAGTATGCTGGCAAGGTCAAAAGCATTGGGAAGGCTGAATTTTGCCTATGCCTGCTTCAGATATTGCCTGTTCTGGGGAAAGGTGTGCTGACTCCTGTTTATCATATGATGTAATTTGGGGGTATAATGCAATGGCAATCCAAATGCAATCATGGTGTTTCACGTAATTGCGTATGAGTGAATCTCACGCAATTTCAGGCAAAAGGGAAGTCATTCTGAATGCAATCATAGGTTTTATGTTAATGCGTATAAGAGTATCTCAATTTCAGACAATGGGGGGACATTTTTGGGAAATGGGAAGTCATCCTGAAAGCATTCCAAATGCAATTAGAATTCACGTAAATTCGCGAAACTAGCGAATTTACATGAATTCAAATTGGCTCTATTCAAAATTGGGAGAAATTCCTCCTGTGTGATAAACTCCAATGCCTCCCTACCCTTGTGACACCCTCTACTGTCTGTAATGAGGGCCTTCTCAGAAATTCTTAGTAAATACAAAATGTATATCATATGGAGAATCTGTTTTTTGCATTCCTTTGTGGTTGTTTATTTATATAAAGTAAACACATACATCTATCGTGTGACCAGTTAACCACAGACAATGTAGTTCTCTAGATTCTTTATCATAAGGTATAAATGGATAGGTTCTTTTCAGGAGAGGTCTTCATTATACAGCCTACTTCTTCTCCTCAATAGTCTAATTGTTACATGAGTTTATTAAAATAGTACATGAGATTGGATGGGCAAATATTCTATATAAGGAACTATGCATCTCCCAAAGTCTAACCCACATTAATAATCGCAGGGAATGTCCAGATAGTCATATACATTTATTTAGAGTTTGTGCATCTTGGTTTAAGTTGAATCACAAAAAAGAATGTTATACCATTTTAAGCTCCTCGTTTTGTCAAAATATCATCTATGGCTGGAAAGCTGACATCCATGACCTGTTTAGACTGAGTTCACAGCCTACTGCATGGAAAAGAGATGCCAGACTCTGGAGATAATGAGTAATTAAGCACAGGCAACAGAGGCAAAGGTTTAAATAGCTTGTTCTCCTGAAACCAGCTCAAAGTGTTTGGACCAAAGGTCAAAACTGTTGAAGACATCCTTAATTTTGAGGCACAATCTTGCTGCAGAGAAACCTAGGTGCGTTTTACATTGGCAAAAAGAGGTGTTTTGAAGTCTGGTTGAAAACCCAGCTTTTACATTATAAAATGGGAAAGTGTGACATGAAAACGCCATTTTGGCATTTTAAGGGAAAAAACGCGCTTTTAAAAAGTAGTTCGGTTGACCCACTACTTTTTTAATAACTGCGTTACAGCGCTAGTACATGTAAAGGCTAAGGTGTACCTGCGCAGTTAAATGGGGCTCCGTTTCCTTAAGGCGCCCATTTAAAGGCTGCGCTGCTGGTGCGGATCAAAATGGATCGTAGTTGGGAGCATGCGTGGTGTGGACTCCACTCCTAATTAAAACGTTCCAAGGCCACCAGGTGTAAAAGCTGGGGTTTAACTGCGCAGTTTTTTAAAGCTCCCAAACCCTAGCTCCGCCCGTAATCCTAACCCTAGACATGCGCAGTAGCGCCTCTGGGATATTGACAGTTTTGGTGGCGGATGTTTTAACAGGTGCAGTGATAAGAGGAAACTTTCAATTTTCACACGAACCCCCACACACATTCCAGCGCCATTTCCCACTTGCATTTGTCCAAGTCAGCCGCTCCTAGGGACACTCTTGCCGAGGCTTTGCTGTGGCACTTTGCACAATGGCAGAGACTTCTACAAGTGGCCCAAAAAGGGGGAGAGGGATGTCTTGGTCTCATGCAGAGACCTCAGACCTCATTTCCATCTGGTCAAGGCCCAATATTTTAGAGAAACTGGAGTCCACCTACCTCAATGCGGATACCTATCATGAGGTGGCCCAAGCCATGAGAGGGAAGGGACACCGGCGGACTTGGGAAGAGTGCCAGCGAAAGTGCAAAGCCTTAAAGGCACAATATAAAAAATATCGAGACAATTTGGCCAAAGGTACCCAGGCAGGCCCCCGTCCTCCTTTCTACAAGGAGCTTCATGAGTTCATTAGCAAGGATGGGAGGATCAGACCCAACAGACTGTCCACCAGCGGACAGGTTGTGAGGGTCCCAGTGGGCCAGCCTGCTAGGGCTGAACCTATGGAGGACACCCCGGAACCACAGGTAGAGCCAGAATCAGAGCCAGAGCCTGATCCAAGCCCACAGACAAGCATGGAATGTGCCCAACATTTTCTGCTGCCTTCTCAAGGTAAGATGTGCCTCGGCTTCTGAGGGAAAGGGAACTAGGGGACATAGGGAAGATGTGGGATCAGGGTGGGCATAGGGGAGAAGTCACTCTGTCCCTTTGTCATACAGAGGAACGGGAGCAGTCCCCGGACTCTGATGAGACATCCTACAGTCAGCAAGCTGTGGACATCGAAGCTCTCAGAAAAAAAGCCCGTGCCATAAAGTTGGCATCTACAGCTTCCTCAAGCAGGCCATCCTCCCTTACAAGCACTGTCTCTGCCAACGTCAGTAGCCACCGTGATCGGTCGCCTGTAGGACAGAGGACTGTGAGAGACAGCGATGATAGTGACGGTCAGGAAGCTTTGCAGGGTAAGACATGTGTGTGGCATGGGAAGGGGGGGGATTGTATAGTGGGCCAGTTACAGCAGAGGAACACAGGCGCTGGCGAAGGTTTTTGTTGGCATGATGGCATGTTTTGGGTAGGGGCTACAATGTTTATGTCAGTGTATGCTGTAAGATCTCCTTTGTATGACTGTGGTGTGTGTGTGTGTGTGTTGTGCTTCTCCTCAACTCTTCCTCTTCCTTACATTTGTCCAAGGGCCTGTGTGACATATTGAGGGTGCTTTGAGCGAGAGTTCCTGCATGGCATAATAGGGATGGATTGGATGCCCTCTGGAGTATGTGCTAACTCTATGCTTTTGTGTATCTCTGGTGCTTCGTCCTGTAGAAGGTGCAGAAGGTGCAGCAAGACCACCTTCAGAAGAAGAAGAAGCACCCGCCAATCCCACAGCTGCAATGCCACCGGAGGAGCGGCTCGCTGCCATGAGACACAGACGGGTGCGTCGCTCAGCAGCAGCAACATCCGCCAGGGCTATTGATCGTCTCGTTGGTGCCACCTCAGAACACATGACAGCACTCACACAACAGGGAGAGCGTTTCTATCAGCTGAGGTTGAGGAGCGTAGAATTTCAAGAAAGAGCAGTCGAGAATCAGGAGAGGGCAGTTCAGGTGCAGGTGAGGGCCCACCAGAATCAGGAGAGGGCACTTCAGCAGCAGGAGCTGGCCCTCCAGAATCAGGAGAGGGCCCTCCAGAATCAGGAGAGGGCCCTCAAGAATCAGGAGACGGCACTTCAGCTGCAGGAGAGGGCACTTCAGCAGCAGGCAGAATCCATCCAGGAGCAGAGGCGACTCACTTCTGTTCTTGAAGGGCAGAGTGGCCTGCTGGAACAGATAGTAGGGATCTTAAGATCAGCTCAGAGTGGCAGAGTGGGTGGTGAGGAGGAGAGTGTTACCCATAGGGCCATTCCCATGGCTGTAGAGGGGCCATCTGGGCATCAGGGTGGGGAAAGGGGTCGTGATGTCACTCCTGGCGAAGTCATTCTGGATCTGGAGGTCTGTCAGGAAGAACCTAGACAGGAGTCTTCTGGCCTCTTCAGCAGCCAAGTGGCGGTTCCTATGGCGACTCGTCGCCATCCCAGGCGCAGGGGAGGAAAAGGAGGGAAGTGTTGTGACAAGCACTGAGTTCCCATTTAGCACTGTGGTGTCCTCTACTGCACTTATCTCTCTTCCCAAGGGTCTCCTTCCTTCCCTGCACTTCCTTTTCCACCAGGCACTACACTATAGCTATAGCTAACTCACTAACTCCCTATGGCAGTGATGTTCAAACTGCGCTGTTGATGAGATGTAGGACTTAGGCTTCTGGGAGCTGAAGTTCAACATCTCTTCAAAAGCACATTTTGAACACCACTGTCCTACTTCAAATCTTAACACTAACAAATGGTGAAACAGCGCAGTACCGCAACACCCCCATTCATTCATAAAAAAAAGAATTTCATTCATACAAATGGGTCAATGGTGTACTACTGCTGTTGCGCAGTTCAAGACAGACAAATTTTTTTTAAAAAATAAACTTTTTTATTAACACAAACTATTTACACATTATTTACAGGGGAAGGGAAGGGGAAGGAAGGGGAACAGCAAACAAGGGAAAGGGAAGGAAAGGGAAAGGGGGGGGAAGCAGCTTTACTGGGCAGCTGGAGGTGCAGCGCCAGGAAGGACTTGCAAGATGTTATTTAGGAGCTGCAAGATCCTTTCCTGGCCTGCCTCCAGCGCTGCCACCCTCCTATGCAGCAGGCGTTCTGTAGAGGACAAAAGAAAAAAGAGAGAGAAAGAGAGAATGGTTAGGAGGGGACAATGGAGCCACACACCCACTCCCACAGGCAGGGTGTATGGGCATCCCCACTCCCTTCTCCGGTTCTTTGGGTGCCTGTACTCACCTCCTCCCCTGTGGCGCTGTGCCTCAGGCATCTCCCTGGGTTGGGGACCCTGGGCCTCGGGTCCCCTCTCCAGGCGGCGGCGGCGGCGGCTTGGCCCAGGGTGCTCCTCATTGGCAGCAGCAGCATCCGGCGACGGAGGAGCTACTGGAAAAAGGGAAGAAAGGGGAGAAGTTAATACAGTGACATGAAGGGAAGGGACAGGACAGGAGTGTTGTGGAGGCTGCAGGCTTGCAACGTCCACCCCCCCAACCCCTTGGACACTAACCTGCTGCCAGAGGAGCCTGTTCTCTGGGCGGAGGGGCGGCATCAGAGGGCCCTGGCTGTGCTGCATCCTCAGGGAGATCCCGAGCCTCTCCCTGAGGTGCAGCAGCGGGGGACCCCCTGCCGGGCTGTTGGGCCTGCTCAGGCACCCTCCGTCCTCGCCTGGGCTGCATGCCTGCAAAAGCAAAGTGGAGGACAGGCATGAGGACCCATGGAGGACATTGGGAAACAGGAGGGAAGGGTCAGTGACAGGGACACAGGCACAATGAAAGGGGCCCAGACATACCTTGAGGACGGCGATCTTCCCACCGAGGCTCTCCGGCCCTCTGCCAGAGGGCCCGAAGCTGTTCGAAATATGGTGGCCTCTTCCGAACAGGCGGATGCGGACCATAGTCCTCCAGGGTTTCAAAGAACCTTCCCTTCAGGTCCTTGAACTTGCTCCGACACTGTAGGAAGGTCCTTTGAAACCCTCGTCGCCGGAGGGCTCTGGCGGCATCCATAAAAAAGGCCTTGTTCGGCTTGCTGCTAGAGGCCATCACAATCCGAGCAGCTTGCTCTGGCATGAGGGCCTCCAGGAGGATCTCCAGCTCTTCAGCCTGCCAATAGGCCCTGCGAACTGGAGGTCTCACCCTGGGAGCCATGGTCGCCGTCCTGAGGAAAAAGACAGGGGCTTTGGACTTTATAGAAATTTGTGGGTGAGGGCAAGGTGGGCAGAGATGGCTTCAGGCCAATGAAGTCCCCTCAGAGCTGAATTTTGAATCTTTCCCCCAATAGATGCCTCTGGGCTTCATATTGTTACAATTGAATGGGCCATTAGGGAAGCCTGAATTTCAAGGGGTATTGATACATTGTCAGAGTAAATGGTTGGCAGTTATGGGCTTGTATCTTTATCTTCCAGGAAATCTGGCGCCAGGCACACCTATGCATGACCTTCTGTGAGTGTGTTTGTGTGTGTCAAGCCAACAAGCACATGGCAGAGACTGCCCACACAGCAGACCATGAATGATGGGCACACACAGACTGTGGCTGATGGGATACATTTATTCAACTACTGATATGATTATACAAAACAATTATGCTGTGGTATCACAAATGGAGGAGAAGTCCAAGTTCAAATTCTCCCTGTCTGGAAGAACTCTGCCAATGCATTCCTCACTTTGTGCCCTTCTTGTGTGCCAGGGTCATTTTCCGGAATAGGTGCCCCCAGGGTAGGCAACACAAAACGTCGCCTGTACTGCAGCCCCTCATCCAAAACCTTTCCCTTGGTCTCGCAGATGTTGTGTAGGATGACACAAGCGGCGATGATGGGCACCACGTTCTCTTCTGCCACAACAAGTGGTCCTTTCAGACATCTCCACCTGGCCTTGAGACGCCCGAACGCATGTTCCACCTTCACTCTACACCTGTTCAACCTCCTATTGAAAAGCTTCCGCTTGGCAGTGGTAGGTTTCTTGTAGGGCGACATTAACCATTTTCTGAGAGGATAAGCTTTATCTCCCAGCAGGAGGGGTCCAATTTGCTGACCCTGGATGGTAATGGTGGGGTTGCCTGGCACAAAGATGCCAGCTTCCATAGTTTCAAAAATGACAGAATTTCTGACCACCCTGGCATCATGAGCTGATCCTTGCCATCCAAGCTCCACATCCACAAAGCGACCAGTGTGATCACATGTCCCTTGCAGGATAACAGAATAGGACCCCTTTCTGTTTTGATAACTCTTCCTCTGCCCCAGGGGTGGCACAATGAGACAGTGGCACCCATCCACAGCGCCCACTACTTGTGGGAATCCAAGCTCAGCGAAACCTTCCATGATCTGTAGAAAGGAAAGGGGGGGAAACAGGTGAATAAATGACAAATTCATTACATCCATGCAATTACACCACAAAACAACCCACACATGAAATATGCCACATACAGGATAGGATAGTTTGACAAGTGGAAATATATTTTGGACAGTGCCTTACCTTCCGGGCATCTCCCAAGTACACAGTCCGGGACAGCAGGAGCTTCTCCATGGCCAGGGCGAACTCCAGCATCATTTGCCCTGCAGTGCAAATGCCAACCCCAAAGAGCTCTGAAGTCACCAAGTAGGTCATTTTATGGGCCAGCATGAAGATGGCAATGGCCACTCTCTCCTCCACCGGGATGGCTTTTCTCATCAATGAATCAGATCTCTCCAGTTCTGGACGGAAGATGTCCACCAGCCGGTGAAAGAGGGCACGGGGCATTCGGAAGTAACGCCTCCATCGGCTTTCAGACCAGGTGCGAGTGACTATGACAGACCACCAGTGATCACTTCTCTCCAGCGTCCAATAAAGCCGGGTCTTCCTTTTCTCGGACATAGCAATGCCACTGGCTAATTCACACTGCTCAAGCAGTGAGACACCAACTGCAGCTATTCTCTCTTCTGTATCATCACTATCATCATCAGCTATCATTTCAGTGGTCACATCAGTCATTTCAGTGGTCACAGCTATCATTTCAGTGGTCACATCAGTCATTTCAGTGGTCACATCAGTCATTTCAGTGGTCACAGCAGTCATTTCAGTGGTCACTTCGACCATCCTGGCAGCACTAGCGGAGGCAAAGGCGGCAGCTTTGGCTGTGCTTTGAACATTGACGACAAGTGCCGACCACAAAGGAGAGGAGGCATCCATGTTGGTGATGATGCCCACAGTGACCCTGTGCTGACGAATGCCAACGTCACTGGGTCAATGGCCAGCACTCCTCCTCCTTTGTCTTCTTGCAGATGCTCGGTCTGTGGCTGCTGTCAAAATCACTTAGGAGCCCCCTTTAAATCATTTAAAACTGCGCAATTCGTAGCCTCGACCCTATCAATAGCGCAGTTCAAGCCTCGACCCTCGCAATAGCGCAGTTCAAGACTCGACCATCGGAATAGCGCTGTTCGCGGCGGTACGAACCGCGCAACAGCGCAGTTCGCAGCCGGCAAGGAAAAAAAAATTAAAATCGCAGTTTAAAGCCGCGTTTATTGCTGCCCATGTATCAGCTCCGCCTGTGATTGTAGCGTTCTGACAGCTTCCCATGTAACTGCTGAGCCACAAAAAAGACCACACAGATAAGTCGTTCCCACACCCCTCAGTATAGCAGCTCTGCACTTTTTTAATGCAAACCTGAGGCTTGCTATGTAGCTGCTAAGCATTAAGATAAAGGCGACTTCAGATCACACTTTCTTGCCAATGTAAAAAGCCCCCTAGTGTCTTCAGCTTTGTGACTCAGGATGATCTCCAGGGGTATCTAAAAATTTTATCTAATTAAAATCAGTCCAGTAAAAATAAAATAACCCTAAGGTACACAGCCTCAGGAACCTCTTAGTACCCATCCTAGCCTTTAGGTGTTTAGGTTTTGTGGTCTTGGAACTAGAGTAGAGACAAACAGAGGCTGCATCTGCACTGCAGAAAGAATCCAGTCTGATGTTACTTTAAGTGCCATGACTCAGTGCTATCCAATTCTGAGAATTGTAGTTTGTTGTGGCACCAGAGCTCTCTAACAGAGAAAGCTAAATGTCTCACAAAATATCAATTTCCAGAATTCTATATGGCAGTTAGAAGGGGTAAAACTGGATTGTTTCTGCAGAGCAGATGCAGCCAGAGAGACCTATATATATGCCTGTGCCTGAGTGTCTGCTTTTTTGTCTTCAGCAGGCTATGACGATTTTATTTAGTTTGGCTTTGGGCTATTAACTGGTTGTTTAAGAGGGATGTTTGAATAGAATGTGTATGTTCTCTTATTTTTATTGTTATGTTTTAAATCTTGTTAAAAAAATTAAAATAGCTATTGTTTTAAATATCACATTTATTTTTAAAAAACCCCACCTTTCTTGTTTTAGAGAATGGAAGGAATGTTGAAAATACTTGAAAAATGGCTTAAATGTATTTCTTGCATGGCAAGAAAGCATAATCAGGAGAAACCTGTACTGATATGAATCTTCGCAGTTTAAAATTCACACATTGTTATTTTTGGAGCAAAGTTTCAAAATAATATCTCTGCATAGAAATATCATTTTCTGACAAAAATGATGTTTTTGTGCATCCAATCATGCAAAATTATTATTTTTGAAGAGTGACTCCCAAAGTGTGAAGAGTCTTTCAAAAACTATAAGTTTTGAAAGACTTTCTCGCAACCAGAAGTGAATGGCTAATATTACTTGCATCCCCAAGAATTAGTGAAGAATTATAGGTGTAATAAAAGAGACAGGAAGACAGAAAGAGAGATCCAAACAGCAGTAACAATTGTATTTTAATTTGAAGTCATCCTGTGTGGTGGGTTTTGGGAATATAGAATATAAAAAAGTGAAACAAAAACAAATGATGATTGCCTTTGCAGGTATAGGCAACAAAATGGTATTTGTCTCCAATGTTAGCACAGCACTGCTTTATAATTCTGAACTGGCACAGTGGCTGATAAACCTTATAGAGTGCCTCCTGAAGAATATCCACTAAGTTCCATTTATGGTCCACTCCACTCCTATCATGCTGAGCCAGCAGCTAAGAATGTTTTAATGCATTCTTTAAAACAACAATTTAAGCTTTATATGATTTGTCTGTTACAAGAATAATATTTCTCATGCAAAATGTTACCCTCAGACATGACAAAAGCACTTGGGATGTTTGGCTGCTCAAGAGAAAATGAATTTAAATTACCTCGCTCTGAAACAGATAGTACAGCTGCAACCAAGATGCAAAATTACTTATCCTAATCAAACCTTTCAGTCATTATCTCACACCTTAGATAATACTTTTAAAACACATGAAGGTGTTAGGTATCAGCTAGAATATTATTTTTATTGTTTCTTCATCCTTCATCTTTATTTAAGACCTCTTTTTTTCTTTCTTTCTTGATACACATGCAGGGACATTAGAGTATGAGTGTATATGTTTTAATTTGCCATAGCTTTATCTGTATATATTTGGCACTAATGGCCACTGAATATGCCTGATTGATTGGGTTTTTTTTATTCATCCCAAAATACTTTTGCCATCGGTAAAACTATAAGCAATTAGATTTAATCTGTGTAATTCTTGAAAATGAACTCCATTATGCCAGTCTGGCTCTTTTTAAAATGGAAGATTGACAAGTCAGATATTTTTTTACTACGTTTGCTGTGGATATTGCAAACTCTACCATGGCATATATATATATATATATATATATATAAATAAGTGGTGTTGTTTTTCTGTCAGAGGTCACCAGAAGACAGCTTTAAATTCTCATGCACTAAAATTTTTTATAGGGTTAAATTGTGACATATTTTCTGACTCCAATGAGTTGGTATATTTCAGTGTATTTTGAGATGTAAAAATGATCCATGCCAAAGGTATCATATATGTGTGCAGACTAAAGCATATACCACCCAAATATCCAGAGCCTGAAAGAAGACTTCCTGACAGTAAGGGCTGTTCGACAATGGAACACACTCCCTCGGGGAGTGGTGGAGTCTTCTTCCTTGGAGGTCTTTAAACAGAGGCTGGATGGCCATCTGTCGGGGTTGCTTTGATTGGGAGTTCCTGAATAGCAGGGGGTTGGACTGAATAGCCCTTGTGGTCTCTTCCATCTCTATGATTCTATGAAATAAAACAAAATCATATAAAATCAGGTTACACACCAAATCTGTGTCTCTTGTTGTGTGCCTTCAAGTCATTTACAGCTTAAGTGACCCTAAAGCAAACTACTACAATGCTTTCTAGAGCTGAAAGGGTGTGACTCATCCAAGGTCAGAGAATGGGTTTCTGGCTGAGTGGGAATCAAAACCTGATCTCCAGAGTGGTAGTCCCATGCTCAAACTACAACACAACATGGCCGCTATACACAACTATATTGTAGGGTATTTCCTGTTCCAAGTAATTTCTAATTGTCTTTTTAAAGGAAGTGCTTTCTCTGACTCACGAAGAATGCCAATGTATGGAACAAGAGAATTGAGCATAGGTGCCATTGGGGCTGTTTCTCTACACAGCAGAGCCCACACAGATGTCTAATATGGAGCAGGAATGCCAGGCAACCAGAGGAAGCTAGTCTGGCAAAGACTGGGAGCTAGAAGAGGCTTCACTCAGGTGTAACTCTGGCCTATATAAGGGGCTTCTCCCACTGAGCCAACAATCATGTTCTGACCAATTGATGGACAGATGGCTTTGGAAAACTTCTAGGAAGCAGGAAAATCAAACAGTGGCCTCCACCCATGGTATTATTCCAGAACTACCCAATCCAGGTGAGTGGACTAGGTGAATGGGTTGCCATCTGTTAATAGGCAGTTTGACTGATAAATGTCTTGCCATCGGTTGGCAGGTAGGTAAATTGATGCCTGAATGCCATCACTCATGCTGGGGCTAAGCCTACTCAGCTATAGCCAGCAAAGTTATAGCCCCTTCCTTTCCAGTCAGATGTAATCTGGGGTCATTCTTGCTAAGTGGGGAAGTCCACATTCCTGCTGGGTCTACCCTGACCCCAATATTTTTTTTTCCTAAATGGAAGCAACACCCAGACAACCAGAGTACAACACTTTTGCTTCATGGTTTGCACACAGTATGGAAAAGATTATTTTTTTTTTGTCCCAATATGTTACATTGACTGGGATAATAACTTAGGGTGTTTATATGTCGCATGTTGCATGCTCTTAGTGAAGCTGCCTGGAAGTCAGGTGGCTGCCCAGACATAGGCAGCTTCAAGGTGCATTGGTGGTGCAGTATTTATATGCCACATGCCACTGGAGCAGCTTGAATCTGACATGGGACCACAGCAGGGTGGGAAAAGGTGTCTTTTCCCTGGCCAAGAAAGGAGTGGATCTTTGCCACTCCTTTTTTGGCCAGCTGCAAAATGGATTGGGGCTGCAGCATGTGCACCATGGACCCAATCTGTCTTTGAAAGGGGTAGCTTCAAGCCACCCCTTCTGCCTGTCTGTTTTGCGTCATAGTACCCCAGTAGCAAATATGTGCAGATTTTATGTGGCATTTTGCTACAGACTTTTTGTAGAGGGGGAGGGAACCTTGTATGACTGGTGGATGAAATCTGGAGAAACTGTTTACAACTGTGCAATATTGAACAATATTGTGTTATATGTCTAATTCTATTTTGGTCTAAGACCGTAAATAAAAAAATTCATTCATTCATTATATGTCTAATTCTATGAGTTTCTGCAACAAAGTGTGATTCTGAAGGATTGAAACATCCCTTTGTAGTGTGCTTTTCCTTAGGTTCTTTTGTCCTTTTGCCTTAATATGGATAAGACAGAAAATGTGCTAACTTCTTTCTAGGAAATGTCTCAGTAAGTTTATAGTTTTTTACTTTTGGTCCAATTCTTCCTCAGTGTCCTCAGATCTTATAGCAAGCATATTGGACTTCCAACCAGCTAGGAAATTCAGCCTTTTGTGTATCCTTCTGGCTGCCTATTAACTCCCAATGCTGTCCAAACACCACCCAAGTATCTGTGCTATGGCCACCACCATGCAGCCACATCCAGTTAAGAAACATCTTCTAGAAACAAAACAAAAGCCCCTGTGTGACTATCATCACTACAATTAGAAAGTTCATTTGATGTAGTAAGCAAAGGACATCTCACTTTCCATTTGTTATATACAAGGTTTGAATTTGTCTTTCCTACACCCTTCTTATGTTCTTGCTTTCTTTTTGTAGTGTATTTTCTAACTTATTCTGCCTTTCGGATTTCCCCCCTGTGCTTTCAAGGCCACTTTGTTTTGTATCTCTTCTCTGTGGTGTTCCTAACCTATTGCAGTTTGATACCATCAGCAATTTTAATTAATGTTTTGTTTACTTCTTATTTTTCCAGATAAATTATAGATATATATTCTCAGTTCAACAGTCAAACACTATCTGCAGCCTCTCTCCTCTCCTCACCCTGCTAACATATATGTAGACGTGACTTTTTAAGTCTCATCTGGATTCCTCAGCAATACAGAAAATAATAAAGATGAGTTGATCAACACCATGGCATTATTATAAATTGAATAATGTTACATGCAAAATAAAGGTTTACCATCCCACATATAGACCAGTGTGGAGATCAGTAATGGCTCAAGCCAAAAACAAAAACAGAACAAAACAAAAGGACTGGAGCTAAGTAATATTCCAGATATATTACTGTGTTACTGAGATTTTCCAAATCATATATTCACTGATTCAGAAATATGTCCCACTGACCTCAGTGGTGTGTGCTTCTGAACATGTTTAAATAAATAAATAAATAAATAAATAAATAAACCACATACAGATTAGATTAATTCACCCATTTATTGCATTGAAAAGTTACTTCTCATCTCTAAAGAAGCCTTTAAACAATTTACCAGAATTGTATTAACCACCATTTTATTTTTGCTTTACCTCCTGCTTCTCCCATTGCTTTTTGTCCTTTTCTTTCTTTCTGTGCTGAATCACATTCTTTGTCTCTGCTTTGTCTTCATTTTTCACTCAAACATGACTCCAAGTATTGTTTGTTTGCCTGCACCACTTTCACTGGCTGCCTGGCTATCTCCCTTTGTACTTGAATATTTGTGGCTCAGTATTTTCTGGTTTGATTCCCTAGCAGCAAACACTGGCTTTTCCAGGGAATAAATTTCATTTGACTTATTCTGTCATATAGGCCAACTGATGGAAAAAGGGATTAAATGTGTACCTATTTTGGAAGTGAAGAGCTGTGGGATTTGGGTTAGGGTTAGCAAAGGTATTTGTTGGGTGTGGTGTTGCAAAGACTGATATCTGTTGACTGAGTAGTGTATGTGTAAATATAGATGACCAGTTGTATGTGTGAGGAAATGAGATAGTAGTGTATCTACTATGTCCTGTGGAGGACAATAATATTTTATATAATCTGGAAGTTCAATATTGTGCAAAATAATAATGTTGTTTTAGGAAGAATTTGAAAGATATCAGTTGGAAATATATGCTCTTGATCCTAAGTATCATGGAAGAATAGCAACTTGGAAAGCAAGTGTATTGTATTCACTTAAAGTATTGAAAGAAATACATTTTAATGATATCAAGCACACAAAACACTAAGCATGTTCACTCAAACACAAATGTTTAATCCCTTGAATTCTTTAAATCTCTGATCTCCTTTGGGAATGAAATAACTGCAGGGCTCAATTTGTACTGGTAGCTTAATGATTAAAGATGAAAAATTCTTTGCCTATGCATCTGATTTTTATATGCCTTGTTTTACTGCAAATCCTATTAAAATAAACTCTGCTTTTAGATGCCGGGAGTAATTGGATCCAATACTTTGCAGCTGGGGGGAAAAAGTCAGCTCCTGTTTTGAAGCCTTTTAGCAGAAAGCAAACTAACACAAGGGAAAGAAGAAAAGGAAGCCACCATTAGAAGAAAATGATTGTATAAGAAAAAAAGTACTCCTAGGGGGCACTATCACAGTACTTGGGAATCAGATGGTAACATGCTCCACTGTAGTACAGTCAGCCCTCCATATTGGTGGGCTAGCATTCACGGATGGACCCACCTCATCATCAATGGTGGCATGTGCACACAGCTGCAATGATGAGACCACACAGTGTCCATTGATGGTAATGGCAATTGAGGTCCCACTTTTTTTCTTTTTTTTTCTTTTTTTTTTTTCTTTTTTGTATCTGTGGGGGGAGTGGTCCAGAACAGAACCTCACCTGAAACAGACAGTTAACTTTATTCTTATTTTCCATAGTTCAAAGTTTCTTTCACCCTATCCATGCTAACTTTATTTGCTATTATTAATTACCCTCAAGTTGACTTCAACTGATGGCAACCCCGTGAATAAGACACATGCAAAACCTGCTGTCCTGAACTGCTCTGCTCAGGTCTGGCAGGCTTAGAGTTGTGGCCTCCTTGTTTGAGTTTATCCATCTGTCATGTAGTCTTCCTCTCTTCTTGTTTCCCTCCATCTTTCCTAGCAATATTGTTATGTCAAGTGAGTCATGCCTCCTTATGGTGTGGCCAAAGTACAGCAGCCTGAATTTACCCATCTAGTATTCCAGGGACAGTTCAGGCTTGATCTGTTCTAGGACCCATTTGGGATTTTTTTTTTTTGTATCCTTAGCACTCTTTTCCAGAACCACATCACAAATGAGTTGATTCTCTTTTTTTTAGCTTTCTTCACTGTCCAGCATTCACATCCATATATGGTGATGGGAAATACAGTGTTGTATTGGACAGGCAGCTATGAAGGAACTAGGCAAGGTCCAGAAGTGTAAAGATAATTCATTGAATACTAAAATTAGGATTATATACACCATTGTATTTCAAGTTTTATGTATGATTGTGAAAGCTGGATAGTGAAGAAATCTGATACAAAGAAGGCATCTCTTCCGGCAGGCCTTCCCTGAAACTTCCTGATCCCAGCTCCAAAACGAGACCTATTTTGACCCCTTGCTTGGTGCTATTTTTACCCTCATCTAAGATCTATGAGGATGTATTATGTTTTTAATGTTACGGTTTTAAACTATTGCTAATTTAATTTATTTTTAAGGGGTGGGTGGCTGGGAATGGGTTGATGAAGTATTTTAATCTGTATGTTTTAATTTGCTGTACCCCGCTCTGATTGTGCTCTACAGAGGAGCGGGCTAGAAATAAAGATTTTATTATTATTATTATTATTATTATTATTATCATCATCATCATCAAAGAAAATCAATTCAATTCAGATATGCACCTGGAGAAGAGTTCTACAGATATCGTGGACTGCCAAAAAGACAAACAAATGAGTCTCAGATCAAATCAAATGTGAACTGTCTCCAGAGAATTGGGGGGGGGGGGGGGAGAGAGAGCAGAATACAAATAAATATAATAACAACAACAACAACAAAATTGAGGCTGTTGTACTTTGGACATATCATGAGAATAAATGATTCAGTGGAAGAGACTATAAGGTTTTGTAAGGCAGAGGATCACTGCATTCCGAATGGACAGACTAAATCAAGAAAGCCACAGCCCTGAGTCTACAAGACCTGAGCTGGGCTGATGATAAGGTAACTAGGAGGTCTTGTTCATAGGGTTGGCATAAGTCAAAGTTGACTTGATGGAAGCTAAAAACAACAACCCAGGGATCCAGGAGGGAGAAGAGGAACAAACACCCAATGGATAAGTAAAAGTTCACTTGTGTGACTTCATATTTTATTTAAAAGACATGCCTATCACTTTTATGTGAGTGACCATTATTCCCACAGTCTCTAAAATTAGCTGGATACCAGTAAGTTTTTCTATGAACCATCATTGCCTCTGTACAATCTTCTTTGGGTTCCTGTACCCCTTATTCTGAGAATGACATCAGATTAAAAGCAGCAGTGCATCACTCACAAACAAAAAGAAAGATATTTCCCTTTGCAAACAACCAAACAAGAAAACAATTGATGATCTAATATATGTGTTTTTATAGCAGATGCTATAGTGTATCCATTCTTTGATTATGTGAGGAATAACTGCAATAGGAACAGAGACTGTCCATTCCTAGCACTCAAGTGCAATGCTTAAAAGCCACATGTTTCAGTGACAAAAAGCAACCATATAAATCTTTCTCTCTACAGATGCAATTTAGTGAAATATGCAGTTTTCTGTTTTCCATTACTGTATACAGTATAAATTCTTCCCCCTGGAAGACAGATTGTGCACATTTGCAAACAGCATCTGTATTCACACATTTGAAACATTAATTTATCTGCCAATAAAAATTTTGATTTCCCAAAAGGAGTGCCAAGTCTAAGAACGAATGCCTTGTTTGTTGGCTTTTTTGAGATTTAACTGAATTTTCAGTGTTAGTTATTTTATTATGAGTTACAATGCTTTGATAGCAAAATATGCAATTTAAAAGCAAGTACAGAGCATTAAAAGGGTCACACCAAGCATAAATCTACATGCCTACTTTGTATGTTTGTATAATTTATAATAACAGAAAAGGCAGACTTTCCTTTGCAAAAAGCATTCTTTTTTAAGGTCACAGTTAAAATGAACTTCAAATATAAGGTTTACATTATATACTCTAATTTGAGTATATAGAATGGAATATATACTTAAGTACATACTTAAATGGAAAGTATACGTTCACCATGCTTACGTGTCATAAAAGATAAGAAGTCTGTATGCATGTGTGTGTTCTTGTATTAAATATTTTAACTCATTGGGGTAAATTTTAAATATTTCCAAAGAAGTGGTAATATGCAGCCTATCTTTTGACCTTTTTGCAGTATCAACCATCATCCAATTTGCACTTAAATGGGTTGATATAACCATTAGATGAGCTAAGGATGGATAAAAGGAGCAAAATAGCATTTATTGATACAAAGATATAGCCATGTTAGTCCAGATTCTTTATGGAATGACAAAGCTGGGAGGTAGCGAGAAAGAAGTGGCTTTCTCCTTGCCTTCTGCATGCTGTTGAATCACTTCGATATTTTTCCTGAGGGAGACAGTCATAAAACATCTTTTATCATGCTGGAAAAATCCATTTAGCAAAAGGTATGCTTTTATGATCATCCCCCTCTCTGGAAAGAGAGCAAAAGTGCTACAACAGCAAGGATAAAGAGAGGTAAGGATAAAGCCAATTATCTCTCATTGCTGCTTGGCTTTCCATTGATATGCAATAACACTCTAGATCAGTATGCCAAGGTTTATTGCACCAAAAGGATATTATAGTACCTTTGAAACTGAGAGGAAGGAAGAAATTAGTAGCATAAAGCTTTTGTTGATTTCAGGTTTTTTTTTCCTTCAGAGTCTATTAAATCTATGTTACCAACTTCTTTCTTTTCTCAGTTTATGGATTATGGAGCTTGCTAGATAACTTTTGGGTCTTCTGAAAAAAATGCTCCAAAAACCTTATTTATGTTTTCATCTGAAAATAATCTTATTTTATCATTTGTGTAGGGAGTCTTGATGATCAGTCAATTCATAGCCAACTAACTGTGCAGATGCATGCATGTGTACAAGTAAGGAAACTTGATTAATTTCAAGGAAGGAATCTCTTATTCACAGAAAAGAGGTAGAGGAATGCTGATAAATGGTGCAGTCCTATACCTGTCTAGTCAAAAATAAGCACCATACAGTTCTAGCTGATTTACACCTGTGTAAATTTGTATTGAACTGCAGCGTGATTGCATACTTTCCCACACACTGGACTAATGGATCACATGAATATTCATCTCAAGTGGGCTTCTTTCTTCATTAAAACTCTGTTAAATTCAGCAGTGCACTTTATTTTTATAACATTAAATTTCTATAACATTGGAATGGTCGTAAGTACTGACACCTAAATAAACAAATGTTGTTGTTTACTGTCCTCATGTTGATCTAGACTCATGGTGACCCCATGGATGAGACATCTCCCTATCCCTGTCTCACCCCCTGTCTTCTACTTCATGCTTACAATCTAAAGAGACATGAAACATAAGGAGAAGGAAATGGTGGTGGGGAAGGGGATCAAATCCAGCAGTTCTTCAGTCTCTCTGAGGCCTGGACCAAGGCAGATGGACTGGAGAGAGGGCTCGTCTTGTGAGGCTGCTGTAACTCACAAATGAGAAGACCACAGTTGTCAGGATCAGTGGACTCAGTTCCCAATAACTGCGAGAACATCTTAGTGTGATTTAAGCAAAAGATTTTATTCTAGGAATTGAGACAGAAGTTCCTCTGTCCAGGGTTTGTGAAAGGAGAGCATCGCTGGTTTACAGCTCTGATCCACTTGCAGGAACAACAGGGTCATAAAACTGCAAATCTCTCTCATCTCTAGCTATTTCCCCCTCCTGTTGTTTCCCAAGCTTGGCTTCTTATCCCCCTCTAAATAAACCAGCATGTATCATGATATCATCATTACATTGTATCATTATATCATCATGACAGAACCATGCATATGGATCTGACAACAGATGAGAACCACAAAACGTACAATGCATGTACTGGCAACAAAATAGAGATGCAAATCCTTGTTTGTCTTGCCCTGGTGGCACAGTGGTTAAATGCCTGTACTGTAGCCACTCACTCAAAACCATAAGGTTGCGAGTTCAAGACCAGAAAAAGGGCTCAAGCTCGGCTCAGACTTGCATCCTTCTGAGGTCACTAAATTGAGTACCCAGATTGTTGGGGGCAAGTAGCTTACAGTTGTAAACCGCTTAGACTCTCCTTAGGCGTTATGAAGCGATATATAAAGGAAGCTTTTGTTTTGTTTTGTTTTTGCAAATGCAAGAATGAGAAAAAACATATTTTTCCTCTCCATAGTAATAGCAAGTACATTTCTTTACAGTTTATCAGTGCACATATGCATTCCCTCAGCGGTTTACAATGTGTATGCTAATTACCACCAACAAACTGGGTACTCATTTTAGCCACCTTGGAAGGATGCAATCCTGAGTCAATCTTGAGCCCTTGGCTGATATTGAACTCACAAGCTTGAGGTCTGTGAGTGAGTGGCTGCAGTACAGGCATTAACCACTATGCCACCAGGGCTCAGGGCTCCATGCCAGTGAGATGATTATGGACATCCCTATCTTTCTGACAAGATTTCGCACATTTCCAACAATGTCTTGTGTATGTGTTTATGTACTAGTCAGCAAACTGCAGTTTCAGCACACTAAAATAGTTATGCAAAAATGACAGTGAAATAATACAACTTTGCAAAACTATAACAGCTGAACAAAATGATGACAGGCCTGGTGTGGCCTGTTAAGAATTGAAAAGGTTGGCTAGGCTGTTTGAGTTATATTTGTATTCAATTGGAGGTGAAAAATCTCACAGAGGCTGGCAGGCTGTGTTCACAGGACAAGACAGTATTTCTCATGGACAACAAGAATATTTTTGCAAATATTCTTCATATCCCTAAAGCAGAAGACAGTCTTGCAATCTTTGATTAATTCTTTTCACATTGATTTCAATTACATCCTTCACTTTAGAGTATAGCATATGCTCATAAAAGTTGTGCACATTTTAAAATGCACTCTGGAGAATGTTCTACTTATATATGATAGCTGATTCATATTGAAAACTTTCTGTAGTCATGCAAATAAAAACAGTATCTTTTTTTCTTTTACAAAAAAATGCAACACTTGAAGATGTTAAAATTCAAATAGCTTTCTCTGCCAGTTGAATAGTGGAGATCTGAAGCTTGCATCCATGCTGTTAGTTTAATTAAAAATTTACCCAAAGGAGAACAATATTCAACAGTATTCTCTCCAGAAGTTGTATAGTAGATTGTATGAGCACACCATAAGGTGTCCTGTTGTCTTGGGCTTTCATGCAGATTTTTTTTCCCAGGCTGTCATACTTCTGTCCTGATTTAAATGAAATTTATGATCACATTTAGATAGTGTTTGTATTTACTCCCTGAACCAGCAGTTAAAATAAAATGAATCAAACAGAATAAGAAGGTGGTTGAACTCTGCGGAACTTTGCAAACATTTTCTCCCCTACAAAAATGAGTGGAGAACTGCCCTGTACCCTCCGACCAAAGATCCACTTGTGGCAGCCTTTCCCAACCATAAATCCCTAGAAGTTGCCAGACAAAACTGTTCCCTGTCCCAGCTACTGACCAAGTGGATTGGGGGATGATGAGAGCTGCAGCCCAAAAATATCAAGGAGAGAAGACGCTGCAACATCTTCATCTCATTCTGGCCAGCAAGATGCTTCTCAGAAGGTATGAACAATAAAGATGGAAACCTTCCCTGTTTGGTCCCAACACTGGGTACTCAAAGATACACTGCCTCCAACTATGAAAGCTCATATATCTAAATCAGAAGGTGCAGCTCTTCAGATATCTTTGGACTACAAATACCATCACCCTTGACTATTGGCTATGTTAGCTTGGGCTGAATTGAGTTGAAAGCTTATGGGCAACATGCTTTCTACCCTTCCTATAAAGACTAGTCATTGGTGGTAGACTAGTGTCCATTATTTGCAAAAGATGTTTAAATAAACCTAAACTAGTAGGTACTTCCATATTTTGCACTCTACAATGACAAACGTGGAGATGTGGTTGTGTTTGTCTGTCTCAAACCTCCCAAAGTGTGATATCTAGCTGTCTGAAAGTTGCCATGAATACTAAGGGAACCTTGACGGTGTGTAGTTCAGTTTACTTTTTTCAGCGGATCCACCAGTTGTAATGGATTAAAAAGTGTGTATAGTTTGCAGTAACACAGTGAGTTTGTAGATGCTATTGAGTCATGAAACTATTATGTGGCCTATTTGAAACTAATCAGGAGGAAGATGATTCTTCAGAAGATAAAGTCTATCAAGGACTGTGATAATATAAAGATCAGGAAGACTCAAAGTGCCATCAAAATTCTTTCAAGTTGTTTATGAAGGTTTATGGAGGATCAAGCTATTAAAAAAAACATTCATTTTTGGGTTTTCCTCTGTTTTCCTCTGTTAGCTTCTACTGCTGTGTAATCCAAGTGCCTGGTGAACCTTTACTGTTCATTTACTGACTCCATGTATGTATAAATGTATAAATATTGATGTAGAAACAACAAACGAGATTATGGATTTTGGTATACGATTGCTGTCTTTTCTACCTTTTCTCAGTGTGTGTGTGTGTTCCGAGACAAAACAAAGGAGGAAGAGGGAGCAAGAGTGAGAGCATACATACTTTCACAGCCATGTAGTTTTTCAGCCTGCAGTTGTACCTCCAAACCATTCACTTCATTTTTTTTCATTCAGTTTAATGGTAGCTACATTTGGGTAGAATAATATCCATAAGGTTTATTCCCTTTTGCAATCAGAATACTACTCCAGCAGAGTGTGCTGCTATTCCAGCTGTGACATGGGAACCACATAGCTATGAACCCACACTCTAAATTCGTGACTTTTCTTTCATTTCTACGCAGCCTGTGAAGGCAGACCCCTGCCTGATAACATCTACATGGGCTGCTGGAGAAGGTATTTTGATATATAAAGGTGAGAATTAATATATAAGACTGAGATAACTTTTATCTTGTGGATAAAATGATGCCAGTGATATAAAGTAGTGAAGTGATGAACATGCCTGTGTAAACCAATTTATAATTAGTACACTTCCCAAATTATAACAAGTCACAGTTATATGAACATGGAATTTCATAGAATCATAGAATTGGAAGAGACCACAAGGGCCATCCAGTACAACCCCCTGCCATGCAGGAACACCCAATCAAAGCATCCCCGACAGATGGCCATCCAGCCTCTGCTTAAAGACCTCCAAGGACAGAGATTCCACCACACTCCGAGGGAGTGTGTTCCATTGTTGAACAGCCCTTACTTTCAGGAAGTTCTTCCTAATGTTGAGGTGGAATCTCTTTTCCTGCAGTTTGCATCCATTGTTCTGCGTTCTATTCTCTGGAGCAGCAGAAAACAAGCTTGCTCCCTCCTCAATATGACATCTCTTCAAATATTTAAACAGAGCTATCATATCACTCTTAACCTTCTTTTCTCCATACTAAACATCCCCAATTCCCTAAGGAACTCCTCATAAGACATGACTTCCAGGCCCTTCACCATCTTAGTTGCCCTCCTTTGGGCATGCTCCAGTTTCTCAACATCTTTTTTGAATTGTGGTGCCCAGATCTGGACACAGTATTCCAGGTGGGGCCTGACCAAAGGAGAATAGAGTGGCACTATTACTTCCCTTGATCTAGACACTATACTTCTATTGATGCAGCCTAAAATAGCATTGGCCTTTTTAGCTGCCGCATCACAGTTGGGTCATGTTCAACTTGTGGTCTAATTGGACTCCTAGCTCCATTTCACATGAACTTTCATTCAGCCAGATGTCCTCCATTTTATATCCGTGCATTTCATTTTTCCGCAGAACCTTACATTTCTCTGTGTTGAATTTCATTTTGTTAGCGTTGGCCCAGCTTTCTAGTCTATTCAGGTCATTTTGAATTTTGATCCTGTCCTGTGGAGTATTATCTACTCCTCCTAATTTGGTATCATATGCAAATTTAATAAGTATGCCCCCAATTCTGTCATCCAAGTCAATAATAAGTCTTACCTTAGGGACCGCCTCTTCCCATACGAACCGCCCCGCACACTTCGGTCCTCTGGGAGGAATCTGCTGAGGTCTATGAAAACCAGGCTGTCGCAGACCTCCCAGAGGACTTTCTCAGCTACCGCCCCTAAGCTTTGGAATGACCTGCCGGACGAGATGCGTCTCATTACATCCTTGACCAGCTTTAAAAAGGCCTTAAAGACGCATCTCTTCCGGCAGGCCTTCCCCTGAAGAAGGAATACTATATCACCAACCCCCGACCCTAAAAATGCAAATGAAAATGTAAATGGCACCGGGGGGTTAACTCTAGCTATCCCTCTGTTTGAACCTTCTGATTCCACCCACTGGGGATTGCACTCGTACTGCCCATCAATTCACTTTATTTTATTATTTTAATAGTTTTTAACTGATGTCAATTTTAACCAGTTGTCACTTCTTTCCAGGTTGAAAAGGAGCCATTGTTGAGCACCCTTTGGGTTCGACCAGTCAACCAATTACAAATCCATGTAACAGTTACCTTGTCTAGCCCACATTTTACAAGCTTGTTTGCAAGAATGTCATGGGGGACCTTGTCAAAGGCCTTACTGAAATCAAGATATACTATATCCACAGCATTCCCTTCATCTACCAAGCTGGTAATTTTGTCAAAAAAAGAGATCAGGTTTGTCTGGCATGACTTGTTTCTCTGAAACCCATGTTGACTTTTTGTGATTATGGCATTGCCTTCTAAATGTTCACAGACACTCTGCTTAATGATCTGCTCTAGAATCTTTCCTGGTATTGATGTCAGACTAACTGGACGATAATTGTTGGGATCCTCTTTTTTTCCCTTTTTGAAGATGGGGACAACATTTGCCCTCCTCCAGTCTGCTGGGACTTCTCATGTTTTCAATGAGTTCTCAAAGATTATTGCCAGTGGTTCTGATATCACATTTGCCAGTTCTTTTAATACCCTAGGGTGTAGTTCATCTGGTCCTGGAGACATATTCATTTAGGTTAACCAGGTATTGTACTACCTCTTTACTTATTCTGTGCTGAAATTCCCCTGTTCTGTCTTCTGCTCCATTATCCTTAGGTTGAGCACCCTTTGCCTTTTCTGGGAAGACTGAAGCAAAGAAGGTGTTGAGTAATTCTGCCTTTTCTCTGTCCCCTGTTAGCATTTTGCCATCCTCTGCATGTAGTAGCCCTACAGTTTCCTTCTTCTTCCTTTTGCTGTGGACATATCCAAAAAAAGCCCTTTTTATTGTTCTTAACCTCTCTAGCAAGCCTGAGTTCATTTTGCGCTTTAGCTTTTCTGACTTTATCCCTACAAGTGCTTGCTATTTGTTTGAATTCCTCTTTGGTAATCAATTTTTGATTTTCAGGCAAAAATTTCCTACAGATCACACACACAGGGGGGTTTGTTGGACAGCTGTAGGAGCTTCAGAGGCCACAAAAGCTTTCAGAGACACTTGTTGTCGACACGATGCACTTGCTACATAAACTCAAACATGATTGAAACATGTTCCATTTCCTGCCACTTCTTTTTCCATTGCAAAATAAAGCAGTGTAGCTATTGAACTACTATGAAAAATGGAAAGTACTGTACCTAGCAGAGTTTTTCTACCATCAGCAAATGTCAAATGTTCACAAGGCCTTACCTCTAGATATTATGTGATAATGGATTTTTCATTTGCATCTCATGTCTTAAAATATCTATTCTATGTTAACTAGTTTCAAAAATGTTCTATCATCTGACATACCAAGTATCATTTTGAGATATTGATTTAAATCAGTACTGCCTACAGTACTGACTTGTACTAAATCCATTGTCTGTGTTTAAAACAGAATTATTTCTCAGCTTTGCCTTGACAAGACATGGACTAAACTTGGAATGTCATTGAAATCCATGAGAGGGAAGGAGGTATGGAAGGAAGAAAGCAGGCAGCAATGACCATCTCTAGGCCTCTTCTGCTGAACTGATCTGTCTCACCAATACCAGGTGCTCCCTCTGTATAGTTCTTTACGTTTGAGTTGGATTGGATCTTCCTTCCAATAGGGAGTGTAGGAGCTGTTAAACATACAGGCAAGATATGGCATGAACCATCTCCCCAAATCTCCATCACCAGGGGGAAAAAAATCAACCGTCAAATTGAAGAATCATGGTTCAGAGTCTAAAATGAAGTAGATGGTGGAAATCAGAACAGAAATTAACATCACATGTAGATGTCAAAGCAAACATTATGGAATCAAAGAGTGAAACATTCATTAATTAATGTAACAGAATAATCAAGTTGCATTGTTTAGTATTATCATTTAGTGAAAATCAATTATGAATAACTGAATATTTAAATTGGGCAAGTGATGCAGCCCATTCACAGGCTGAACTAAGCACAACGAAGCAATCCATTTATTGTGCAGTCATGATGGCTGGCATACTCATTCTCCCTGTTGTTGGCATCTTCTCCATTTTTGATTGGAAACTGGGGCTGCAATCCAGCATACTCTCAGCATATCATAAATATCTACATGTGAATCTATGCTGGGCTGAGCCACACAACCTCCTCAAATTTATTGAAAAACCTCATCCTACCATTCTGTGCTTCACAGTGAGGAGGCAGGATTGTAGAAGCATCTGGTTGTGCCCCACAGTGAAATGTGAAATGATGACTTCGGTGCTAAGATTCACCACCCACTTCTAGGGTGTCACAGCACTGCTGTATTCATTTCATGACTGACTATGGGGGCATCGCCAGATACTTCTACATCTTGTCTGCTTGCCATGAAGCATGCAATGGCCATGTAAGATGGTTTTCATGGACTTACAGTAATTTGGAGGGTGAGGAGGCTTTAGGCACTATGGAGGGAGAAAGGGAATACTAACCCTTGTATCCCCCCCAAAATGATACCAGTCAAAACTGTAAAAAAACAAAACATTATTTATTTATTTATTTTGTTCAGGAAATTAGTTAATGACTGTTGATTTTTTCTCTTATATAAGTATAAATTCAACTTTAATCAGTCTGACTTGGATTTTGTTTTGTTTTTTACCCTTCTAAGACATAAACAAAGAAATGAGTAACGACTGGATTCCATATACATCTGGGAGGAGGATCATTTTTGTTTTTGTCTTGAGTGAAGCTTTGATTTCAAGTTTTGTCTTTTTAAGCATCCTAAACAGTAACAAATGCTTCGTGATTCACTTACAAATTATAAGAGAAGAGGCATGAAATTTTGCTAACCTTTCTTGCAGCTCTATAAATCATAGACATGAAAGTTAAGCACTGCTTTACTAGAAAACACAGCAGACAGATGTAGCACGCATTCTGCTCAAAATAATTCAGAACTAGTTTCAATTTATCAAATGCCTGCTTTATCTGTCAAAACAATGTCCTTTCTCAACTAAAGGCCATTGTTTCTGTAGCAAAGGGGGGGGAAAGTTCTGATGCATTGTTATCTGCAAATGGATGGTGGAATAATAGAACAGCGGGCAGTGTTTCAAACAAGGAGATCAAAGGGCAAAATGCTTTGCAAATCTTGTTAAAATAAAGTTAGCCTAAAATGCTAATTTCAAATAAAGACATTTATCGTCCAACTGTCTTCTTTCTTTGCACTGATGAGCTAAATAAATAAATATAGGAAGTTTCTTTAATTTAGATATGGGGGAATATATATATATTAGTTTATTGTGATTCAGGAAACAAGAACTACAGAGTGAAACAAACATCACTATTATATTTTGCTGGGCTGCTACTTCTAAGTACTGGTAGAAGCCTGTGGGTGGGGGAACTTTCAATTTATTTTATTAAAATCTGTCATTTATTTCTGTGCCATTAATAATCTCTAATAGGTCCATGTGGGAAAAGGGAGTGTCAGTATTCAGAGCATTCTATTTATGACAACATTTTAATATTCCCAAACAGTTTTTTTTAAGTTTTAATTTCTTTACAAGAAAAAAGTTGGGTGTGGTCCTGACAGAGTTAAGCAGTTTTAAGTCTATTTGATTTATGTCAAAGAATTCAGTTAAACCTATAGTGGGTTTTTAAAATGTTTTAAACTCATGTACATAGTCATGTAAATTTTAGGGTAAAATGTCTATGACAAGGAATAGGTAAACTTTGGCCTCTAGATATTTTGGAGTTCAATCATTCATAAATTCCAACCAGCATAGTTAATGATGAGGAATTATGGGAATGAGAGCCAAAGATTCTTCACCCCTGTCCTAAACTCCGCCTTGTTAAAAGACTAAAAATGGCCACCAAAGACAGTGGTCATCAAAGACAATTGTCCTCAGAATGAACTTTTGGAGAAATATTGGTATTGTAATGTGAAAATGGGGCAAATAAAAATATTCTGTGATGAAAATATCACATACTTCTCTGACTCAAACCCAACATAACTTCTCGATGAGGATTAGAATGTAATCACAATTTAATATATGAAGTATGTTTCCAGTGAACTTGCTCAGATACGTTGTGATGGCACAAGGTATGCAAGGTGATAATAACTAGTCATGTGCCTGTAGCCACTATAGACCCTGGATACTTCAGAAAAGCCAATGAAAAATTAACCTATTGAATGGTGGCACCCAAGAAGAAGGAAGCATATTTTGTTCAGCATCTCTGAACTGGGGCAACTGATCTGAGCTGTGCTGAATGGCAGCAGGAGTACCTCAGAAAAAATAACTGATATGCTGACTCCTTTTGAAAATGTTACAGAAATTTCCAAGGACACAACACTACATTTTCATCAGACATCTTTTCATTATAACCCTAAGAAAATAATTACCAATATTCTTAAGAGTGTTTTGTTTTATTACAGTTGTTACAAACCACATATATCTGTCTCATCGGGGGTATTATGGTTGTTTTCATTGCTGTTTTATGCCTTCAAGTTATTTCTGACTTATTGTGATCCTAGGGTTAACACATCACCGGGTTTTCTTCTCATGATTTATTCAGAAGAGATTTGACATTGCCTTCCTCTGAGGCTGAGAGATGGTGACTTGCTCAACGCTACCCAATGGTTTTCCAGGATTGAGCAGATATTCAAAGCCTGATCTCTGAAAGTCCTAGTTCCAAACTCAAACCAATACATTACATTGGCTCTTTCTGTGGGGATTAATCCTTAGTAAGGCTTAGATTAAAAATAAATAAATGCAGCATACCATTTATTGGTCTGTGCTGGGGTAGGTTTCTAGGATGTAGGTGTTAAATAAATGAAAACATAAATAAAGATCCACTTTTCAGGGGCATTTGAAAATTATAGAACATTGTTATAAATTCTTAGCCACAGACAAACTTCTGGGGAAAATGATACTTTCAGCTTGTAATATGTCTGAACATTACAAGCTTGACAGATTTGTATCCCCAAACAGGTAATTATAAACTTCAAAAAAAAAAATCACTAATAAAAACACACTGAGGTTGAAATGCTACTCACAGCTGTCTGGAAGTAAATCTCATTAAAATCAATGGCATTGATTTCAGAGTAGGGGTGACAAAGGAATTTGTGTGTGCAGGGGGGTATATTTCTGTATAAAAATATCCATTTCACACCACCTCATGAATGACAATGTGATAGAACATATACTTGCTTGGCAGTCCATACATTTCCAAGGCTTGTGATATATTTGGATGGGCAAAGGTTCCCATGAAGCCATCATTACATTGCAGATGTGTGAAGACTAAAACTGATACATTTAAAAATACACAGAAATATGCTTTTATTAGTGGAACAAATGCATACAAAATATTTTATGTTACAAAAATGCACAAAAAGTGTACACATACCAAAGAAACAGAAGCAAACAGATGTCTACATTTTGATGTGGGGAGAAATAAAAAGTCTCCTTTCCCAATTAGGACTTAGGATAAAATGAGAATTTCAATGGGATACTGAGAAACACAAGACCGAGACAGAGATTTTTTCATACATTCTTCATACTAAGCATGCATAGGAATGATCTCTTTGTCTGTCTGTTTAAAAGAATGTAAAGCTACCTGTGGGAATTTTACAGTTTCTTACAGCTCCCAATTTCTGCAGTTCATAGTCTTGAGTAGGCGGGTAGTGTGTATTAGTTTCATTTGGTGGAGTCAGTAGCTAACTAGCTCAACTCAATGGAGACTTTACAAGTGAATACTTATATAAATTTCATTTATCCACTAGGTCTCTAATTGGGATCAAGAATTGGATTCTGGTCTTCTAGCACTGTTGCAGTGTTTGTTCACTGAAGTGTTATGAAGATACAAATGGGGAGAGGAGAGAACCATCTATGTTGTCATGAGGAATTTACAAGTAAACCAGGACATAAATAAAATAAAATTAAAAAACTGGAATTAATCTTGAGATTTTTCTGTGTCTACTATGTGGGCGATGTAATCCCTCTCATCTTTAATGCAATCGGTATTTCAAAGATGTGCTCCTATGAAGCAACTATGACTGATTCTAAATGGGCAAAATAATGTGACATCAAATAGATCTCAGTCTAGTTGAACTGTTCAGCACATGATCTTAAGATACTTCTTTTTGATGCCTGAGGATTTTAAAGTGATTAAAAAAAACCCTCCAGTTTACTCCACTGCTTTGAAGAACTGTTTTAAAAAATGTGTAGTTTGGCCCTCAAATTGGGAATTGGATGGAATCAGGGTGGGGGAAGTTGTGCCTACAAAATGTTGGAAAGTCAGGATAGAATTGTGGAATCATAAAATCGTAGAGTTGGAGGAGACCACAAGGGCCATCCAGTACAACCCCCTGCCATGCAGGAACTCTCCATCAAAGCATCCCCAACAGATGGCAATCCAGCATCTGGTTAAAGACCTCCAAGGAAGAAGACTCTACTATACTCCGAGGGAGTGCACTCCACTGTCGTACAGCCTTTACTATCAGGAAGTTCCTCCTAATGTTGAGGTGGAGTTCTCTTTTCCTGTAGCTGGCATCCATTGTTCGGGTCCTAGTCTCTGGAGCAGCAGAAAACAAGCTTGCTCCTTCTTTAATATGACATCCCTTCAAATATTTAAACAGGGCTATCATATCATACATGATTTCTCTTTCTTTCTTTTTTTCCTTTCCTTACACTCCAGACATATGTGAAGCTTTGAATCTTTGCTTGCCTTTAGATATTCTTTTGAGCAGGGTAATGGAGTATGTGTGTGAGTGTGTCTCATGGAGGAAGCACTATCAAATACTTTCTTGGGAATAAACACTATTGCATTCAGTAGGACATATGTCTGAGCAGACCTGTATAAGAGGGCACCATAGAATCATAGAGTTGGAAGAGACCACAAGGGCCATCTAGTCCAACCCCCTGCCATGCAGGACCTCCAAATCAAAGCATCCCTGACAGATGACCATCCAGCCTCTGTTTAAAGACCTCCAAGGAAGGAGATTCCACTACGCTCCGAGGGAGTGTGTTCCACTGTCGAACAGCCCTTACTGTCAGGAAGTTCCTCCTAATGTTGAGGTGGAATCTCTTTTCCTGCAATTTATGTCCATTATTCCGCGTCCTAGTCTCTGCAGCAGCAGAAAACAAGCTTGCTCCCTCCTCAATATGACATCCCTTCAAATATTTAAACAGGGCTATCATATCACCTCTTAACCTTCTCTTCTCCAGGCTGAACATCCCCAGTTTCCTAAGGCGTTCCTCATAGGGCATGGTTTCCAGTCCCTTCACCATCTTAGTTGCCCTCCTTTGGACCTGCTCCAGTTTCTCCACATCCTTTTTGAATTGTGGTGCCCAGAACTGGACACAGTATTCCAGGTGGGGCCTGACCAAAGCAGAATAGAGTGGCACTATTACTTCCCTTGATCTAGACACTATACTTCTATTGAGGCAGCCTAAAATTGCATTGGCCTTTTTAGCTGCCGCATCGCACTGTTGACTCATGTTCAGCTTATGGTCTACTTGGACTCCTAGATCCCTTTCACATGTGGTCTCATTCAGCCAGGTGTCCCCCATTTTATATCTGTGCATATCATTTTTCCTCCCTAAGTGCAGAACCTTACATTTCTCTGTGTTGAATTTCATCTTGTTAGCATTGGCCCACCTTTCTAGTCTATTCAGGTCATTTTGAATTTTGATCCTGTCCTCTGGGGCATTAGCTACTCCTCCTAGTTTAGTGTCATCTGCAAATTTGATAAGTATGCTCCCAATTCCATCATCCAAATTATTAATAAAGATATTGAACAGCACTGGGCCCAGGACAGAACCCTGTGGGACCCCACTGGTCACTTCTCTCCAGGATGAAAAGGAGCCATTGTTGAGCACCCTTTGAGTTCGGCCACTCAACCAATTACAAATCCATGTAACAGTTAACTTGTCTATCCCACATTTTGCAAGCTTATTTGCAAGAGTGTCATGGGAAACCTTGTCAAAGGCCTTACTGAAATCAAGGTAAACTATATCCACAGCATTCCCTTCATCTACCAAGCTGGTAATTTTATCAAAAAAAGAGATCAGGTTCGTTTGGCATGACTTCTTTCTCTGAAACCCATGTTGGCTTTTTGTGATTATGGCATTGGCTTCTAAATGTTCACAGACTCTCTGCTTAATGATCTGCTCTAGAATCTTTCCTGGTATTGATGTCAGACTAACTGGACGATAATTGTTGGGATCCTCTTTTTTTCCCTTTTTGAAGATGGGGACAACGTTTGCCCTCCTCCAGTCTTCTGGGACTTCTCCTGTTCTCCAGGAGTTCTCAAAGCTTATTGCCAATGGCTCCGATATCACCTTTGCCAGTTCTTTTAATACCCTTGGATGTAGTTCATCTGGTCCTGGAGATTTGTATTCATTTAGAGTAACCAGGTATTCCTGTACTGTCTCTTTACTTATTCTGTGCTGAAATTCCCCCACTTTGTCCCCTTCTTCACTGTCCTCAGGTTGAGCACCTTTTGCTTTTTCTGACAAGACTGAAGCAAAGAAGGTGTTGAGTAATTCTGCCTTTTCTCTGTCCCCTGTTAGTATTTTGCCATCTTCTGCACGCAGTGGTCCTACCATTTCCTTCTTCTTCTTTTTGCTGCGGACATATCCAAAAAAGCCCTTTTTATTGTTCTTAACCTCTCTAGCAAGCCTGAGTTCATTTTGCGCTTTAGCTTTTCTGACTTTATCCCTACATGTGCTGGCTATTTGTTTGAATTCCTCTTTAGTGATTTCCCCATTTTTCCATTTTTTATACATGTTCCGTTTAAAACTTAGCTCAGTTATAAGTTCCTTAGTCATCCATACCGGTTTCTTGAGACATCTCCCATTTTTCTTCCTCATTGGGACTGTCTGAAATTGTGCTTTCAGTATCTCCCTTTTGAGGAACTCCCATCCATCTTGAAATCCCTTCTCTTTTAGTATTCTTGACCATGGGATCACCCCCAGTATTTCTCTAAGTTTATTGAAATCAGCTCTCCTAAAGTCTAGAATTCGTGTCTGACTATGCCTAGCTTCATCTTTCCACTGTATAGCAAACTCCAGGAGGACATGGTCACTTCCACCTAAGGATCCCACCACTTGCACCCCATCAACTAGGTCTTCCCTGTTGGTTAAGATAAGATCTAAAATGGCTGACCCCCTTGTTGCTTCTTCCACCTTTTGGACAATGAAATTGTCTTCCAGGCAAGTGAGGAATTTGCTAGACTTTGAGGATTTGGCTGAGTTTGACATCCAGCAAATATCTGGATAGTTGAAGTCCCCCATCACTACTACATCTCTCCTTTCTGAGTGTATTGTCATCTGTTCTAGAAAGGCATCATCCAATTCCTCTGCCTGAGTTGGGGGTCTGTAGCAAACTCCCACAGTAACATCCCTGTTATTTCCCTCTCCTTTAATTTTTATCCAGATGCTCTCCACCTGACTTCCAGTATTGACTTCCTGGATCTCTTCACTGGTGTAAATATCCCTGACATATAATGCTATTCCTCCTCCTTTCCTGTTTGGCCTGTTTCTCTTAAAAAGGTTATATCCCTCTATTTCTACATTCCAATCATGAGACTCATCCCACCAGGTTTCAGTGATGCCTATTATATCATATTTCCCTTGTTGTGCTAAGAGTTCAAGTTCATCCTGCTTATTTCCCATACTTTGTGCGTTAGTGTAGAGACATCTAAGACCATGTGTCCTCTTTACTTGCTGCTTTTGCATGGTTTTTTGCTTCCTACTCTTGGGTCCTTTCACTGTTTGCCTTGTTCCCTCTATGCCACTTTGACTATTCTCTCCATCCCTTTTGCCTTCCAGAATGCTGTCTCCCTCCCCCACAACACTCAGTTTAAAGCCCTCCTGATCAGATTCTTCAGACTGTTGGCAAAAATGTTTTTGCCAACTGGCGTGAGATGAAGCCCATCCCTTGCCAGAAGTCCCTCCTCATGGAACCGCAGCCCATGATCCAAGAATCCAAACTGTTCTTGGCGGCACCATCTACTTAGCCAGTTATTAACCTCTGCTATTTTCCTCTCCCTTCCTGGACCATGCCCTTCTACAGGGAGAAGAGATGAGATGACAACCTGTGCATTCATCTCTTTCAGCTTCCTTCCCAGAGCCTCATAATCCCTTTTGATATTCTGAAGGCTGTGCCTTGCAGTATCATTGGTTCCCACATGAACCATATGTCATCAACTCCTGCCCACTTTCCTGGGAATTGAATTTTTAAAATAAAGCAAGAAATTAAATGGGGCAGAGGCAACATATGTGAAGACAGAGGTAATTACCCAGTGCAATGAGACTGTAGGTGGGTGGTCAGAATGATGGAAAACAGAGAAAGGCTATTGGATTGTGCTAATATACACATGCATGGCAGGAACAACAAGAACAAAAATCCCACAGTTGGCTAGATATAAACTGATATGAGGAACACATCCACCCAGTAGAAACACTTGTACTGATGTGACTACATGATGGTGGTCCTGTGTGGCTTTCCAAACTGATTTCAGTTTGGGTTAAAACAGATGCATGTGGCAGTGAAAGGGTCAAACCACTTTGAGCGGGCAGGTTATTACATACTGTGTACTGTGATACAGCCTTCATGTACACTCAGCCTATGTCATAACCCAGCTCCTGCTGAATTTAGTTCATCCAAAAGCAATTAAAATATACACATTTTAATTTTACTAGAAAATTCTGTCAGTACTTGAACTTGATGCCAACATGTTAAATTGACTAATGTAAATGCATTCTGCTGAGTTTAAATTAACTGTGACATGAAATAGATATTTAAATAAAAATAAATACAATCAGAAAACTATACAGATATTAAAGAGAGATACTGAAAGATTACATGCCTTGTTTGAACATATGATTAATGTTATCCATTTTGGAATAGGTTGAGGAGAGGATTGGCAATTGCATATTGGACTAAACCTCTACTGGAGCTTGGGATGCTTCTACACTGCTGAATTAATGCAGTTTGACAATTCTTTAACTAAGAGCTTTATCACGAGGGAGATCAAGGGGTTAATCCAAAAATATCCCAGAGAAATCACGAAATTACATGACACCATTTTATATGACGTCACTAAAAACCCGCAGTTAAACTAGATTTAAAGGAGAATTAATCCACATTGTTTTGAAAGTGTAAATTCAAAATTGCTTTAATTGCGAAATCACACATGAACTTTAATTGCGAAATAATATTATTTCCACTTTAAATTTGCTTTACATTCATGAAGGCTCAGGTTTGCTTTAACAACACTTCAACGTCATTTTAACTTTGAAATTGACCCCTAGTGTGACAAACTCCTAAGATTTCTCATGGAATTTTGAGGTTTGTAGTTTTGTGAGATATTTAGACTTCTCTGTCAGAGAGTTCTGGTGACACCACAAACTGCAAATCCCAGGTTTTCATCAGATGGAGCTATTTCAGTTAAAGTAGTGCCAAACTGCATTAATTCTGCAGTGTGGCAGCACCCCCCCCACACACACACACACATACACACCTAACTACTACAATTTCAGTGAAGTGCTATTAAAACTTTTAAAGAGCTTTATAAAAATACAAATACCAACTGTGCTTAGTTTTCTGCCTTGATTATATCATTTTCCCTTTTTTATTGTGCAAAATAATGGTGAATCATCAAGCATTTTAATCATCAGGCATCTTTAACTATAAAGTGAAAATATTGGGGTGAAGCAGATGACTGGGAAGGAGCAGCCAGCTGTGATTGGGCCAGGACCATGGCGACTGCCCATCCTGCTCTCATAGTGAGCTGCCACCTGCCATCCCAAGCCAGTGTCACCAGGAGTTGGTTTAAAATTTGGAGTATAGTGCAGTCTCGGTGTGGCTTCCAGCTGCTTTGGGAGCACGTGGCATCTAAACGCCATGCCCCTAAAGCAGTCAGTGATTTGGGCTATTTTCCGGCATCTCAGAAGAGAAGAAGTAATTAAGTCAACCTAGTTCAATAGTTTGGTAGGAAAATGTAGCAATTTCTTTGAAGTGTTTTATTGATCTGTTGTTGTTCCTTGCCTTGATCCATGGGGATAGGTAGGTAAGAAATATAATAATAATAATAATAATAATAATAATAATAATAAGTAGTAGTAGTAGTAGTAGTAGTAACAGTAGTAGTAGTAGTAGTAGTAGTAGTATGTCTCTCCTTCCCTCTCTTTTTATGTATAGAGTAATAAATGATAAATGCAAGGACTGTGCAATTTGTTTTTTATTCTACCTTTTTCCCAGTAGTGAAAACCAAAAGAGCTGAGAACATTAATAAGAATGGCTGTCATTCAGTATTCCAGTTATGGATTCATAACCTAAATATATGGATCCATATCTGTTCTATGTTCAGTAAGGTTCAAAACACATTGGAGAAATAATCCAGTTTGACACCATTTAATTGCACTTGCTCAGTGCTAAGGACTCCTGGGTTTATTATGACACCAGAGGTCTCTGACAGAGAAGGCTAAATGTTTCACAGAACTACAGTCCCTAGAATTCCTTAGCACTGAGCCAGGGCAATTAAAGTGGTCTCAAACTGGATTATTTTTACAGTGTGTTTTGGACATAAAACTAATAGTCTTACTGCAAGACTAAGTAAATGCCATCCCAGTCCACCTTAAGAGACAAGACCTGGATCCGGTGAAAGAGGTCTGTTCAGTGTCCCATCAGGTTCAAAGAAGATGACTTTTTCAACCCTCTCCTGCCAGAGGAAAGGCTGAATCAAGGAGTTGGGACAGGACCCAATGGGCTGATTTAGACTGGCAAAAAAGGGTGTGTTCATGCCTTTATGAAAGTGTAGCCTTTAGATGACCCACGCTGAAAGATTGGCATGAACGTACTTCTTTTGCATTTTAATGGGGAAAAAGCAGCTTTAAAAAGGACCTGCTTTTTCCAGCTTCTTTTTAAAAAGGGTGTAACAGTGCAGCTGCGTCTAAATGCTGCAGTGCAACTGTGCAGTTTTTTAAAGCTTCCAAACCCTAGCTCCAACTCTAATCCGAACCCTAGACATGGGCAGTAGGGACTCTGGGATGCTGTAACTGTTATGCAACTGTGCATAAAATGTCAATTCATTCATAAAATAAAGAAGATTATTCATAAACTTAAATTGTAACAGATTTAATATCTTTTTAAGGGGGGAGGGATGCAGTTTGTTTTATTGATATAATAGTATTTTAATGTGTAAGCCACCTCAATTGATCTCAAAGGGGTGGGGTATAAATAACAACAACAACAACAACAACAACTATTATTATAAAATAAAGGGGTTCATTCATGGTGCACCGATGCAACTGCACACTTAAAAAAGGGAAGCAAAACCACAATGGTAATTTGACAGATCTTCATAACTGCACAGTTCATGTGTGATGTACCTGCACAACTGTGCAGTTCGCAGCTGGCAATACAATTGCCTGTATGATGTAGCAATGCAATTGCGCAGTTTGCAGCCGGCAACAACAACAACAACAACAACAAAAATTAAAGGTTCAGTGTGGCCAAAAGCCCCGTTCATTGCCACCCATGCAGCTGCTCCGCCTGTGTTTCTAGCATCCTGACAGCTTCCAATGTAGTTGCTGAGCAACAGAAAAGACTTCAGATAAGTTGTCCCCACACCTCCTCAGTGTAGCTGCCCTATGCCTTTTTATTACACACATGGGGTTTGCAGTGTAGCTGCTAAGCATTAAGGAAAAGGCAAATTCATGTCTCCCTTTCCTGCCAATCTAGAAAGCCCCCTTGTTTCTGACAGTAGCAGCCTCACTTGCTGAGAGGAAAGTAGAAACATTCTCCTGCTAGCACTGTGATTGGAAGTTGAGCAGATTTCATTTTCTTGCATAGGCTGCTGTCTCTTTAGGTGTGCTGTGAGACCAGGCCACATCTCTTGATATGATCCCTCTCCCTCTTGAGAGACAGTTATTTGTGTTCCAGAAGAACAAATTGTATTTTAATATTGTGTGTGTGTGTGTGTGTGTGTGCATGTGCGCATCTGTCTTTTAAACATTTTGGGTGATTTTTTGCATTGGCTATGTGTAATTAAGTAGCTAATGCAGAAGTCTAGTAATGTCATTAAGACAGATAGAAGTAAATAAATGATAAGCTATATTAAAATACAATTTGTTGTTTGGTGCCATTTTGTGTTCTGGTGTCTGAGGTAGAAAATAGGAAGAAAGACCCTTTCATGACTTCATGTTTTAATTCTAAATTGGTGGTGCACACATATATGCATATTGACATTACTACATGAAGTGTTCAATAATCCAAACTTTGATTATGTAAACCACATATTTCCAGTTCTCCAAAAAGCAAAGCAAAAAGACAAAACAAAACAAAACAAAACATCCCCCCCCCCCCAAAAAAAAACACTCAGTGTGGTGACTAGTAAATTCATAATGGTTTAACAGGCAATATGTTAAAATAAGCAAACCTGTATAAAATATATCTCATTATATACATTTCAGCCACAAGAGCAAGAAAAGTGGCAAGGTTCATCAGAAGAAAGTCCTTGCTAATCCAGGTGATTTATCCCACTCATGTGACTGAAATTGGTGTATAATGCAGAAATGCCCCATGAGTTGATTTGTTTTAATTTGGCTATTAAATTTGTCACACAGGCCCATTTTAGATTGGCAAAAAGAGGTGTGTTGATGGCTGCATGAAAGCCCAGCCTTTAGATGAGAAAAAGGGAAAGTGTGCCATGAAAACACTATTTTGGCATTTTAAGGGAGAAGAAGTGCTTTAAAAAGGAGCTGGCCCATTTTACATTGGCAAAAAGAGGTGTGTTGATGGCTGCATGAAAGCCCAGCCTTTAGATGAGAAAAAGGGAAAGTGTGCCATGAAAACACTATTTTGGAGTTTTAAGGGAGAAGAAGTGCCTTTAAAAAGTAGTTTGATTTCCCCACTACTTTTTTAAAAAGGGCGCAACATTGCTATTGCATCTAAAGGCTAAGGTGTAGTTGCACGGTTAAATGGGGCTCTGTCTCTTTAAAGCACCCATTTAAAGGTAGCGATACAAGTGCAGAGGGAGGGAAGGTGCCAAGACAAGAAGAGACCTTCAGAGCCCGGCCAGAGTGCGCCTGCACCTTCCTTCACTTCCTCCCTTTGGCTGAGAGAGTGTGACTTCTAGGGAGACAGCAGGGCACTGGAGGTGCTCAGCCAGGCCAGGGCAAGCTGGCAAGAGGAGGAGGAGAAGGGGAGGGACCTGGAGCACCTCCGCTGCCCTGCTTCCCTGCAAGTCACACTCTCTCAGCCGAAGGGGGGAGGAGAAGGCAGGCCCAGGCACACTCTGGCCAGGCTCCAGGGCTCTCTCCTGGCTGCCTTCCTCCTCCCTTTGGCTGAGAGAGTGTGACTTGCAGGGAAGCAGGGCAGCAGAGGGGCCCCATGTCCCTCTCCTCCTCCTCCCCCTCCTCCTGTTTCCAGCTTGCCCTGGCCCAGCATCAGGAGGACCTGGAGCACCACCGCTGCCCTTCCTCCCTGCAAGTCACACTCTCTCAGCCAAAGGGAGGAGGAAGGCAGCGGGGAGGGAGGGAGGGAAGGAAGGAGCCAGGAAGAGACCCCCAGAGCCTGGCCAGAGCACGCCTGGCCCTCCTGTTTCCTCTTCAAAAAGAAGGCTGGAAAAGTAGGACGTGTCCTGACAAAGGAGGACGTGCCTGGTCAACTTGGAAAAGGGGGGGCCTCTGCTCAAGAATGGAGGACATATGGGAATCCCTCCTGGACAGAGGGCTGAAACCTCAAGACAACTCAATACTGTATAATGCTCTGCCAACACAGACTACAACTCCCATGAGCCTTTGCTACCATTTCCCAAGATGCCTTAATTTGCAACAGAAAGCCGACCAGTATGTTCATATGTGATGAATTCTTTCGTATTGACTCTGCATTTTCTTTTTGTGTAGATGCTCTCTTGTCTTGTGTGTGATGAGCTTGTGCGTAATCACGTGCATTTCCGAACTGACCTCACTTTCTCCCTCTTTCGGAATGGTCCTGTACTCCCCCATGTGATAAGCTCCGACTGTATGATGTACCTGCGCAATTGCGCAATTCGCAGCCAGCAAGGGAAAAAAAATGTTTAAAGCGCGGCTAAAAGCCACGTTCCTTGCCGCTCATGTGGCTGCTCCGCCTGTGTTTGTAGTGTTTTGACAGCTTCCCATGTAGTTGCTGAGCCACAGAAAAAACCTCAGTCTAGCTGCCCTGTACTTTTTAAATGCACACCTGGGGCTTGCTGTCTAGCTGCTAAGCATTAAGGAAAAGGCAACTTCATGTCACACTTTCCTGCCAATCTAAAAAGCCCCACATTTGCTGATCATTGCATTGTGTAGCTATTTCATAGGCCTCACCCAAACACACCTAAAAATCAGTATTAAGATTCCAAAATGTTACATTTTCCTCAAAAAAAAAAAGAAAAAAAAAGAAAAAGAAATGTGTTTTCTGCATTTTTATTTAATTAATCAAATATTAAAATGCATAACATGTAAACAGAGAGATACATTTTAAAATTTAAAATCACATATTTTAAAAGGCGTGGGAGAATTTTTTTTAAAGGTTTCAACTGGTCAGTGTCAGCTGGTAACTTTTAGGTCATGGAGATAATCAGTGTACTCCAAGTTGCAGATGAAATGTCAAAGGAGGTACTCAAGGTACAAAATCTTACCCTCCAAAGTAGTTTGTTACTTTGGAGAGCTCCTTTAAAGTTTGGACTATAATCCAGAGTGGGTTCTCAAACTTGTTGTCATGCGAGCAAGGAACCACTACTGATCCAGGTTTTGAAATGACCAGAAAGAAGATGCCAGGCAAGGCTTTCTGACAATAAATTAAACACATGCTTATTTGTGGACTATGAATAACACACAGGTGGCCACCATAATATAATTAATACTGGGTTTGTCCCTTCAAATAGAAGATGTTTCTTTATGTGATTATCATATCTATTTGGACACAGTCATTTTAAAAGATTTTTATGAAGAATAGTGACAGGGTTATTTATATTTTCTTGAAGCAGATTAGGTTAATCTTTCCCAAAATGATAATTCAGGAAGACTAAAGTCAGCAGTAAAATCATGTCACCAGAGCCACATAACAGTTGTCAATATCAGTTTGCAGCGATTCACGTTAAACTGTTTTGATAATCTCAATGGCATTCCCTCGAGTTTTGAATCAAACCTTCGGTACTATTAAATTATAACTCTCCGAGAAAATTAATTTGAAATGGCCATGTTATGCTTAGTTTCCATTCAAACTGCTCCCTCTAGCCAACCATAGGCCATTCCTCAAGGTACCTTCCAACCGCAGTTATCCAGTTTTAAAAGGCTGTGACCTAGTTTAAACCATAAGGGACATGGACAAGCTATAAATCTAAATAAGGGAATGAAATAAATAATTAACTGTGCACATGTGTTTTCTCATAAGTTGGAATTTTGTTAAAGGTGAGCGCAATTGACATAAAGCTAGACTTATTTCTTTGAAATAGTGACATAGACTTGGACAGTACAATATTCTTGTATTCTATAAAATGAAACTATAGTGTCATTTGGCTCTTCCTATCACTTCACAACATCCATTTCCACCCCAGCCGGTAAAAACATTTGCTTTTGGCTGCTACTAGGTGACAATTGAGGTGGGGGGGGGGGCAATCCATGGCCTTCCTGACCGGTTTGATCCTGAATCATCATCAGAAGAACTGTAACACTTAAGAGTGTGTCTGGGGTTGTTGTTGTTTTTTCTCCCTTTCTTGCTTCTCTGAGTGTCATGTCTTTTTGACTGTACGCACGAAGGCAGGAGACTCCCTTGTCACTGAATTTTGTAAACCCATAGAATGGAATAAATATGATCATATCTTGTTGTTGTTGTGTGTCTTCAAGTCATTTCCACCATATGGCATGACTTGGTGAACCTATCACTGTTTTAGTATTTTTAAATCTTATTGTAGTTTAATTTATTTTTAAGGGGTGGAAGGGGAAATTGAATTGTTATATTTTAATTCTAATTGCTTTTAAATGTTGTACACCACCCTGATTGCTTACCCAGAGGGACGGGATATAAATAAATAAATATATTATTATTATTATTATTATTATTATTATTATTACAGCTTGCTGGAGGAGATCCATCTAATAACCACACTGGAGGCGTTTAAGAAGGCACTAAAGACGGATCTCTTCTGGCGAGCGTATCCACCAAACCTCATCTGACTCATTACAACCCTATTGTAGTCACTCCTTAATGAGATGCATGTAACCTGTTGTCATAGTGGTTAACTCAGTGATAATTTTAAATTTGTCTAAAATAGTTAACTATATGTAATTTTAACTTGTTATATACTGTATGTATTGTTTTTATGCTGTAATCCCGCCTCGATCCGCAGGGAGAGGCGGGAAAATATAAATAAATTTTATTATTATTTATTATTATTATCATCATGGGGTTTCTTGGTAAGTTTCGTCAGAGGAGTTTTGCCATTAGCATTATCTGAAGCTGAGAGAGTGTGACTTGCTCAGGTCACCCAGTGGGTTTCATAGCAGAGTGGGGATTCAAACCCTGGCCTCCATAGCCATAGTCCAATGCTCAAACCACTGCTCTATGTCGGTAAGTGATTAATAAATAATTAGTCAATTAAGAATTAAACAACTATTAAATATAAAAATAATGGATTTTTTTTTTAAAAAAAAATGCTAAGGTCAGGAAGGCAAATGGTTTTGGTAGATTTTGCTATAAATTAAAATCCATTTTAGGTTAATATATGTGAATACTTAGCAATATTTGTGCAATATTAGCAATATTTGTGCTTTTGCATATTTTAAGCACTCCTCATAAACCATTACTGTACTCTCTATAGGAAGTAGGGGAGATAAACATTCATATTTTACTTTTGCACATTGGGATTGAGGCAGGGAGTGAACGCCTTGTCCAAGTCTAGTGAGGGAATTCACAGAAAAAGTAAAACCATGGATTTCTTCACAGTTCAGTCTTTTGGCTTATGGCCCTTATGGCAATATCCAGTTCTTGACAGTAAGTTGATTGAACCCAGCAATACTTATTTCTCAACAGGCATGTACAAAATTGAACCATTAGTTACTGTGCTGAGGAGTTTTATCGGCATCCATCCAGCATTGGAATGAATGGGCACAATTGTAATGGACAATTATAATTTAATTCCTGAAAGATTAATAGGACTTGATAGACAACTAGCATCTCATCTGGGACATAATAATTAACAAATCCAATTTCTTTCATAAGGGTATGCTACATTTCCAGTTCAATTCATTGCCATTTTAAAAATCAACAAAAACCTAGATGCCAAATCTTATTAGTTTCTTATTAGGTACATATTAGTCTAGTAGTCTGAAATGACAACTCACTATTATTAATCCATATACCCTAATAGTTATATTAAAAATGTTTTAAAAAATATCTACTCCATACACCTAATTCATACCTTTGCATTATATTTTGCATATACATTGATCCTGCTGTAAATTTTTATATGTCCCTTTAGTTCTGAAAGTAGCCCCTTGCATAGATGTCTATGAGAGAACAAATGTAGGAACGCTAAACATCATTATTAAATAATAGGTCTATAATTCCTCATAAATTCCCAAATATTTTAAAAACCTGTTAACTCTGCCTAGGATTATCTCTAATTGGATAGTCTTACATAAAGTAAATAGATAAGGTAACCTGATGCTAGTATGGATCTTTCTCAAAATATGAAAACAGACACTCAAACTGTATGTAGCTATTGAACATCTGTTCATTTCGAGAAGGATCCATACAGTTAAATTACTTCATCTATTATCTTCTTTGTAATCCTGTTCTAATAGTAGATAATCCTAAATAGAGTTAATAGGCCATACATTAATTAAAGCATTTTTTAAACTTTTAATCCTGATCTCCTCCATGACAGGAAACATGGGCCTAAATACAATTGTTAGCTCCAACTAGAGGAGACCCATTGAATCAATGGAGTTTACATAAGTATTGAATTTTCAAGTTCTGTGGGGATAAATCTTCTGTTTATTTTATTCCTACCTCAAGAACGAATAATTTCAGCTATTGTCTTCCTCTTTCATGAGAATATGAAGCTTTCTGTGCAATCTTAAAGTACCTTGGGAAACTGGGAATGTTCATTCGTGCAAAAGTAGCATTTAGGCACAGAAGATCATGAATTTTGCAATCAACAATGCACTATGCAAAAACACTGCTTTTTGTGCTGAAAATACATTTACTGTTCTCAAATGGTTTCTGGACAGAAAAGCCACATTCATTCATAACTAACCATGGAATAACAAGACTTTCACATTCACCTAATAAAGAAACCTAATAAAATAAAACAGAGGACGAGAAAAGGAATGATATCTTAATAACTAAAGCCTGATGGAATTAATCCAAATACAAAACAGCTGCCCTGGGCCAAAAAGGGAAATTCCAGAACCAAGACACAAGCAAATGGAGATGGCCCAAACCCAAAATTCACTAAAATAAATCCCAATTAATAAATCATTTGATCAGTAATCAAATGATTAAACCACTACTCCCCACCAGACCAAATAATTAATGAAATTAATGTGAATTAATGAAAGCAGACCTATTGATTATCCTGTACAAACAATGTCCTTGACTCCTGCACTCTGAAGAGCCAAAGAGGCATGTGAGGAGGTGACCAGGCCTTAAATAGCCTTCAACATAACCCCCACCATGTGCACCATTTTTGCATCTTGTACCAGACAAAGAACACTCTGATTTCTACCATGGAGGGTATCAAAGTCCTACCTTCCCCCATAACATTGTTCAGTGTGTGAGTCCAGGTAGGTATTTTTGTGAAAATGAAGACTCAAAGTGTGAATAATCTCATTGCTATTATCTTTTAACTTTGCAGTATGTCTTCAGTGTCTGGGGGATTTTTTTAAAAATTGAAATACAAATATTAACAACTGCTCTTCACATTCCGCTAAGTTCCCACTGATTGAATGTATAAAGCATTGTTGGAACTATTTCAAGGATTCTTCACTTTACCAGAGATCCTGCACATTTTTGCTGACAATTTAAGCGTTAGTTAGACATAAAATATCATGTTTTGTATCAGTATTCATTTTTTTTAAAAAAAAATCAGTTGTTTTAATTCTATATATAGTTTAACTATATTTTATTTCAAACCTTTTCTATGAGTTTGTGACTCATGATTTTACCTGTATCTGTTTCAATTTCTGAGGGAAAATGAGGTATAAATAATATAATAGAAGTGGAACTACCTATATCTTACCACTCTTTTAAGTCTCAAAAATTGCTATAGTTTAATTAATTTTCTTGGAGAGTCTTGGAGATGTAATATTCATGTGGTCACCATGGGGTATTATCACACAAGAGGCTTACCATGGGTTAAATGCCAGTAAAATGCTCCTGAAGTGCAAAGGTGTGATAGCTGGACATGCTTCAGATTCATCATTGAGGTGTCCCCTCACCTCTCCCATCCTCAAAGCATTAGCAGAGCAGCCATTTCCTCAATAACAGGAACTTCCATTTTGAAGAAATGTCCATCTGCTGCCAGTGCTAATGGAGAAGATAGGCAACAGAGGCAAAAGCTTTGAGGAAGGGAAAGATGAGGTGATGCTTCAGTGAGACTTCAGAATTGTGGCCAGCTATTACACCTTCATGCTTCTGGAGCATTTTATCAGCATTTTAACCACAGTAAACTCAGGTGTGATAATCTCCATGCCATCAGAGCACTGAAAAACTGCCTCCCATGTGGGCAGTGGGGTGGCATGACACTGGCCTCAGGATGGCATCAGGGCATGTGGTGTCCATATGTCATACCCTCATGCCACCAGGAAGCTGGAGTATTGTGCTGCTCTATACCAGCCATTGGTCTCAAAGGTGCAACAATTTCCCTCTTAATGTTAACTAGTTAGTCCCTGTCTCTGAGCTGGATTATATAGTTAGGCATAAGATGTTAAACAGAGATCCATAGAATGCTGGATACTTCTATCAATGGAAGAAGGAAAACATCTTTTGTCAGTTTCCCTTTTCCTCTCTAATCCCTTGTGGAATGTTGACTGGAAATGTAACAAACTATAGGCCAAAACTGCCCCTTTGGGTGCTGAAAGGCTCCATTGGATCTCATTTCCATCCACAAATAGAAAGATGGATTCCATTCATAGATGCCTATTTAGGATTCAAGCCACTGAATTTTAAATTATTCTTTTTTTTTCTTTCTTTTTTCTTATGTTATTAGAAAGCTATTTTTGACTATGTCAGAAATTTACTCCTAGCCCCCTTTGTATATAATTAATTATAATTTACTTGGCGGTAACATTGAGCTGAAACTGAGGGAAGCAGGAAATGAAATTGACTATGAAAAAAATTATGAGATGAGAAAATGGGATGAGAAAAAAGTCCTTAAACCACTCCTTCTGATTTAGAGAGAGGCAAATGGTATGTGAGACATGTGCAAAACTTTTCTTCTGTTGTTCTTCCTATTTCATAAATGAAGGCTAACCCGGAGATGATGTGCAGATGATGCATCGTGATGAACTGAGATAGCATTTCAATTAACTAGATGGAGTCTTGGGTGGCAGAAATCACTAGAAATGCTGTGAAATTTGAGTGGGAACTAATGGTGCTCTTCCCTACTTTCTGCAGAGTACTGTGAACTCAGCAATTTGATGGGAGGGGCTTCAAAAACATATGCAACAGATTTTTTGGCACCATGGAGGGCTGTAGGGTGAGAAAGGGAAAACACTCATTATCTTGTTGGAAGCTATGACACTTAGCAAAAGTAAACTTTTAGATACTGGATATGAGCCTGGGTCTGCATCTGGAAGAATCTGCTAGTTTCAGTTCCTCCCATGGTCTGTTTTCAGAGCAAAATAAAAACTTGCATTCTTTCCATCCCAAATATGAAGACACTTGCAAATTCTGGTAATTTTTTTTAATGGAAAATACAATGGCACAAAATTGCCACCAACTCTAGCTCTAGCCCTTTCCTCTTAAGCACTGTGCATTCTCCATTGGTCTCTATTCCAAGAAGCACAAGTGTCACCCATGTGCAAATTTCCTTCCTTTACCACTAGATCCAGGTAAATAACACTATTTTAGAACTGTCTTCCCTCAGTCCTGAACACCTTTTCCCCTAGTCCAACTCTTCTATGATGTGCCTTTAAGCACATTTTATTATAACTCTTGGACCCTTGCCCATATACCAAGAGGTGGACACCAAAACTATAAACATGGCTTTAGGTTTCAAGATTTTTTATTTAAGGCAGTACCTAAAATGCTGCTAATTGTTGCTCTGATGCAATTATGATTGTGGGAGGGCTTGGGAGGAACAATTCATGGACTTGGTGCTAGGGTTTCTCTATTTCATTTCTCAAGATATGATCTTCCAGTAGCCCCATGCCAAACAGCAACATATATATATTGTGACAGAATAATTGGCTGGGTGATGCAGCAAGATGCATTCCAGAAAAGTATTTTTTCAAGCTCTGCACTGGGGACAGGGTCAGAAAAGAGTAGCTTTCTTGATACATGTGGAGGTACAGTCAGCCCTCTGTATCCACATTCTTTATTCACAGATTCAGCTATCCATGGGTTAAAAAGAAGGAAGAAGACATATTTGTAGTGAATATTTCTGTCAGTGACAGGGACTATTACTTGATAGAATATGAATAGAAACCTTCATCATTAGGAGTAGTATACCTCTAGGTACTAGATGCAGGGAATCCAAATAGTACTAATAAAAATTATTATATAATTTCCTGTTTCTGGTGTGTAGATTGTTACTGATGGCACATTTAAAAAGCTGGCCCCCAAGCCCACCATCACCAACACAGTGGCTGGAAGGAGGCAGCTGGAAGGCTCAGTATGCTGATGACACCCAGATATGTTTCTCCATGCCTCGGACTGCTTCAGTGACTGAGGATGGCATCTCTCCTCTGAACAAATGTCTTAAAGCGGTAATTTACTGGAGGAGGAAAAACAGATTAAAAATGAATCCAGAGGTACTTACTATAGTGACCCCTAATCTGGCTATGGAGATATGCCCATCAGTCCGGGATGAGGTCACACTTCCCCTAAAGGACTGTGTTTCCATCTTGAGAGTGCTCCTGGATTTGTCACTTCAGTTCTCAGCCCAGATAGATGTGATGGCCAGGAACACTTGTTATCAGCTTCAGCTGATACGCCAGCTGTGACCCTACCTGGAGCAGGGGACGTAGAAACAGTGGTACACGCACTGGTAACCTCTTGACCTGACTTCTGTAATGTGCTCTATGTGGGACTACCATTGTGCCTAGTTTGGAAACATCAGTTTGATTCAAAATATGGCAGCCAGATTGGATGCTGGAAAATCTAAGGTGATCACATAACACCAATCTTAAAATCTCTCCATTGGCTGCCAATCAGTTTCTGGGCATAATACAAGGTGTTGGTTATAACCTTTAAAGCTCTTCATGGCTTCAGCCCAGCTTACGTGCGGGAACACCTTCCTCCATACAATCCGCCCCTCATACTCTGGGAGAAACCTATAGCAGCCAAGGAAGGCTAGGGTAGCTGGGGTTACTCAGAGGACCTTCTCATCTGCTGCTCCTGGGGTTGGACTGGATGGCCCTTGTGGTCTCTTCCAACTCTATGAGTCTATGATTCTATGATTCTAAACTATGGAATGACCTGCTGGAATAGATCCATCATATTACGATGCCTTTAAGAAGGTTGTCAAGATAGATCTCTTCCAGCAAGCCTTCCGTGACTGACCATCCTGTGATACTGATATACGGTAGTTTGCCCTTGTCTGCCCCATGATGCCTTATTTTACCTATGTATATTTTATTAATTTAATTGTATTTTATAATGCTGTCACTAATTTCATAATAGGGAGGTAAGGGATCATGTAAATTATTATTTACATATTCTTTATATTAGTTAGGATGTATTTTATGGTTATAACCCGCCTCGACCCTTCTGGGACAGGCGGGTTGTTGTTGTTGTTGTTGTTGTTATTATTATTATTACTATTATTATTTTAAAATGGCATCACCCAAACAGGTTTTGGAAGCATAAAATGCTGAGGGATGTAAGCTTTTTTTTAAAAAAAATAAAAAAATAACGACAACAACACATTTTGAGGGAGAAAAGTCCTAAAGGACATACAAAAAAGTACAGGAATGATTGAGTGTGCTGAGTGTCCAATGAAATGCTGATAGATTGTTGAGGGGGGAGGCAGAAAGTGTAATGGAATATACTGACCGAAAATGCCCTACTCTGAAAATGTTTGTTGCACTGGCGGCAGCTACATAAAAACTTTATATCATGCTACTGTATATGTCTGGTTATTTGGCGCTGGAGGCACACAAAACAAGCATAAACATATTATTATTATTATTATTATTTTATATCCCACTTTCCTCCCAATATAAGGACACAAGGCAGCTCACAGCAAAGTTAAAACCATACAAATTAAAAACAATTAAAAAACATTCAAAATAGAGTTTTGAATATTCTCCAGCTTTCCTTGAAGACCCAGCAAGAAGCTATGCCCTGCCCTAGCTTCACTGAACAACTCTGTTCCATAGATCTAGTGATATAAAGCCGAGTGTTAATGTGTTCATCTTTCTGAGAGGCTCCATCATTCCCACTAATGGATAGGAGGGTTTTTTTTTGTTTTGTTTTTTTGGTTCGGTCATCATTTTTGTGGTCTGATCTCTGGCTAACTGCAGTACAAGGACATTTGGTTAGATGGGCTACTGTACATTCTTTGTAGTGCATGTTATTATTCATTAAATGGGAGAGGATATTTTCCATCTAATAGGGTGATAAAATAAAACACTTCTATTTGGGGGCTGAATTACGCAGTCTCAGGCATCACAAAAGTAATTGCCATCAGGTAACTGTGCCACTGAGGGTCTAGAGTGATTAACAATGCATGCTGAGCACACTTTTGTCTTTTAAGTTGGGCTTCTTCCATAAACCATCAGGAGGAGATCTTTAAACAAGTTATTAAGGTCAGGGTTGTTTTGAAGAATGTTCATACATTTCCTGATAATAGCCTCGATTCCACCCAGCAGTTATTTATCCTGCTGACACGGCTAATAGAAAATTATTTGTATTTTTGATGCAGGCCATTCCAATAAGTGTCTTTATTCCCAGTTTAATTCCAGACTGAGAGCTGCACTTAGGGAACATTAACCTCTATGAAGAAAACTTTTCTTTCAGGCCCAGCAGACTTTCTCTCTCTGAAGATTTTATATTGAATGATGCAGACTCTTCCCCATTGGCAGGCCTGTCATCCCAGAGGCACTTTATTCTCAGAGCCTATAGCTCCATTTTGTCTTATGGCTCTGGGGGGTGAAGTTACATATAGTGTAGGTCATGATTGTTCCCTCTTTGGCAAAACAATTCAATGGGTCATGAAAAGAAAGGACTCTTTCTTCTCACTGTTGCTGGTGAAAAACAAGATAAATGGGCCTGGGGGCAAGACTGGGAGCAAGGCTTTTTTTCCTTTTTAAGGTGGTTCCTCCTGCCTTCCAATGTCAAGGGGAATAGTATCCTATGCAAGGATAGTTTTGGCCCACAAGTGCCCCCCTTAATTTTGGTGCTCCAAACACAATAAGAAGAAATAACTAATGATTGTCTACCCTTTCATTATATTTATAACCTAATATCACAAGCAAAATGCCTCTCCCTACCCAATGGGAAGGCTGGCTTAAATAGAGGACATCCTCTGGTGTTATGACTGGTGATGAACCAGCAGTGGTGTGGTATCTACGTATACTTGGCTCTCTTCTTCCTGATGTCACTGTGTTCACTTTCCCTTCCACTTGCCTGCATCGCCTCCAAGTTAGGACTGAAGGTGAACAAGCAGTCGTGGGTTCTAAGACATGGAATTTTGAATGTAAAAATTTCCTTTATGGCCTTCAGTTCTGGCTTCCAGCTGATCTGTTAATGAGCATACTTGGGAAGTACACCTCTGTCCTTTAAATAAGTATTTTATTTTAGATTCAAGACATAAAGTTACATATATCTATGTTTCTTCCCAGATACTTTCATATTTTGTAAACTGCTTCAAGTGTTCCCAGGGTTTCACCTTTGTCCTTCACTAGGAGATGAAGATAATAGACTTTAGGAAAAATTCTCATTAGTCCTAACCAACATGGTCAGAGATGATAATGGCTGTAGTCCAGTAATAGGACTATGGGTTTTCCATCCCCAATTTAAAGGAAGAGAAAGAGGTACCACTACAAAAGAGATTCCAGTACTGAGAAGTAAGAGAAATGGAACTTTGCTTCAAGTTAACATTAGATATATAGTATTGATAATTATAGCCATGATCGTCTGTTGAAGCAAAGCCAACAACATTTGTAATGCTGGGATGGAGAATCTTTTGTATGCTAGCCTTTCATCTTGTCCACCACCTAACCCTCATTTTTTCATAGTTTTTATCAACTTTTATTAACTGATACAAAGTTATCAAAACCAGTAGGAGCTATGCAGGACATCTTTAAGCCTGAGAGGAGTCTTTTTGCAAAATCAGAAGTGACCAGGAGTAATGCTTTCACTTGACTAAAAACAACATGAGATGTTAAAATCAGTGCAGTGGGAGGGGTTTTTTTTTTGGGGGGGGGAATCTTACAGACAGAAAAGTTTTAAAAATGGACAACTAACCAATGTGGCCCCAGGTAAAAATGAGGTAGAAGGACAAGCAAATTTTGCAGTAAAAACAATTATTTATTGATTTATTTTTTTAAAGGGAGGGGAAGATATCAGCAGAAACCAACAGAGCAATCTGTAGTTAATGGAAGCTGTTTCTCAAAGTAAAAAGGGAAGGGGACAATATGGAAACTAAAATTTTTCTCCTAGCCAATCTAAGGGGGGGGGATGGGGGAGTGTAGCTAAGTTCTTACAGACTAAAACACACACTTGGATTTCCTCACTCTCTAGTATGAAGAAAATAAACTGGAGACTGGGGAAGGTCAGGGGTGAGGGCTCCAAGAGAGGGCAAGTCAAAGAGAGAGATTCTTTCAGAGTCTTCCTAACTTGTGGGGTGGTCTCCTAAGAGTGAAGGGAATGCCTATGAGTGGGGCAAACATTACCATAACATGTGCTTGCCAAAAGGGTGAAAGTGCACTTGAGATTCTGATCATGTCTCTTAAGTGGTCTGAGCAAGTAGGGACAATTAATTAAATATAGATATTTAATCACAATGAAATCCAGAGGTTTTTGCCAACCTCTATGAAGGCAGAACAATACCTCACCATGGTGCAGGTCCTAGTCTGGGGCTCTCCATTCAGCAGATATCGACAAGAAAGGTAAACATGTATTTCTCTAAATCAGTGATACCATTTTCTTGTCAGCAGGGTTAGCACTGTGAAAAATCCATTTATGTTTGCAATTTGTTAATTTCCAAGAAAAAATAATTTCCAAGAACACAGGAAAATTCAAATAAACATGGATAACTATGCAAAGAACATTCCAAAAATCAAATTTACTTGTGTCATTACTTCTTTACAAAATGTAGCTACTATAGGAAAGTAATCCCCAGCCCTAATATATTCAGCAATTCTCATGCCCGGGAACATTTGGGAAAATTGAAAAAATTCCCATACCTGGGAACCTTTGGTTAAGGTGAAAATAATTTATGCACCAGTGTACCTTTGGAACTTGAGACAGTAATCCCCAGCCTTGGTACATTTGGACACTATGAAAAATATCCAAATCCAGAGTCCCTTCTGGAATGGTAAAAAAAATTCCTATACCTCGAGACATTAGGGAAAACTGAAAAAATTCCCATATCCAGGAACCTTTGGGAAAGGTGAAAACAATTTACTCACCAGAGTACCTTTGGGACCAGCCCTAGTACATTCGAAAATTGTCAAAAAAAAAATCCCAATCCAAGGTCCCTTCCAGAATGTTCAAAAAATTCCAATACCTGTGGACCTTGGAGAAAATTGGGGAAAAAAATCCCATACCTGGGGATCTTTGGGAAAGGTGAAAATAATCTCCTCAGCAGGGTACCTTTCAAACCCTGGAAAGAAATGCCCAGCCCCACTACATTAGGAAACTGGCAAAAATATACCAATCCAAGGTCCCTTCCAGAACAGTGAAAAAATTCTCATACCTGGGGACCTTTGGGAAAATTGAAAAAATTCCATTACCTGGGGATCTTCGGGAAAGGTAAAAATGATTTACTTACCAGGATACCTTTGGAAACTGGGAAAGTAACCCACAAGCATAGTACATTCAGAAACTGTCAAAAATATCCCAATCCAGGCTGCCTTCCAGAATGGTCAAAAAATCCCCATACACGGTGACATTGGGGAAAATTGAAAACATTCCCATACCTGGGGAACTTTGCCAGTTCCTTAAGCTGTTCTTCATAGGACATGGTTTCCAGAGACCTTACCACCTTTGTCACCGTCCTCTGAACATATTGCAGCTTGTCAATATCCTTTTTGAACCATGCTGCTCAAAACTGGGCAGAGTACTCCAGATGACATCTGGCCAAAGTTGTTGTTATTGTTGTTGTTGCTATATTTATTTGTATCCTGCTCTTTTCCCAGAACCGGGACCCAGAGTGGCTTCACACCACTACATAAAATTGAATAGAGTGATGTTCTGGACACTGTTGATGCAGCCCAGAATTACATTAGTCTTTTTGACAGCAGCATTGCATTGCTGACTATGTTAAGCTTGAAGTCTGCTAAGATTCCTAGATTCAGAAGTATAGCATCTGGCTACTTCCCTGTAGCCAGATGCAAAAGGATTGCAGAAGCACCGAGAGCTGCCAGGGTCCTCCAGAGACCTCAGCACTGCTATAGATTTTTCATGTTTGGCTGCTAGAACCCAGCCATGCATCCCTCCAATCCTGCCTGCTCTCCATAAGGGTCCATACAGACTTGCTAAGGGTCCTGTATAGGATCCATACAGACTTGCTATATAGCAAGTCTGTATGGACCCTATACAGAGAGGTGTATAGAGGGGTGGTGACTGGGTGCTGTGGAAGGAGGTGTGGAATACTAGTCTCTGCGGCACCCAGAAAGGCTATACACACAGGTGTAAGGGAAATTTACACATGTGTATGCCACTAACAGGATGACAAATACAGTGCTCCTTTATGTGTCCCCAAGAGGAATGTGTTTCTTTCTTCTCTTGAATCCTAAATTCATTTATTTATAGTAATGTGTGCAGATGGTGGCTGAGACACTTTGGGAGAGGTGAAAATAATTTCCTCACCGGGGTATCTTTGAAACCCAGGAAAGTAATCCTCAGCCCTACTACATTTGAAAACTGTCAGATATATCCCAATCCAGGGTCCCTTCTAGAACAAAGAAAATAATTTCCATTCCTGGTGACCTTTGGGACAGGTGAAAATAATTTACTCACCAGGGTACCTTTGGGACCTCAGAAAGTAGCCTCCAGCCCTAGTACATTTGGAAATTATCAAAAATATCCAAATCCAGGGTCCTTTCCAGAAAGGCAAATAAATTCCCATACCTTGGGACTTTGGGGAAAATTGAAAAAAATTCCCGTCCCCTTCACCTTTAGAAAAAAATGAAAATAATTTCCTAACCAGGATACCTTTGGCACCTAAAAAGGTAATTCCCAACCCTAATACTTTAGGAAACTGTCAGAAATTTCCAAATCCAGACTCCTTTCTAGAAAAGCAAAAAAACTCTCATACCCAGTGACCTTTGGAAAATTGAAACAATTCCCAGATCCAGGGACATTCAGGAAAGTAAAAAATATGCCAATCTAGAGCCCCTTCTGGAACAGCAAAATAATAATAATAATAATAATAATAAATTAAAAAAAATAAAAAAAATCCCATAACTGGGAACATTTTGGAAAATTCAAAAAATTTCCATACCTGGGAACCTTTGGTAAAGGTGAAAATAATTTACTCACCAGGGTACCTTTGGAACCCAGGAAAGTAATCTCCAGCCCCAGTACATTCCAACAAATCCAGGGTCCCTTCCAGAATGGCAAATGTATTACCATACCTGGGGAGATTTGGGAAAATTGAAGATATTCCCATGCCCTTCACCTTCCGGAAAGGTGAAAACAATTTACTCACCAGGATACTTTTGGGACCCGGGAAAGTAATCCCCAACCCCAATATTTTCGAAAACTGTCAGAAATTTCCAAATCCAGGGTCCCTTACCATACCTGGGAACCTTGGAGAAAATTGGAAAAAATCCTATATCTGGTGACCTTCTGGGAAGGTGAAAATAATTTCCTCACCTAGTTATCTTTGGGAGCTAGGAATGAAATTCCCAGCCCTAGTATGTTCAGAAACTGTCAAAAATATCCAAATGCAGGGTCCCTTCCGGAATGGTGAAAAAAATCCTATGAGAAAATTGAAAAAATACCCATAGCCAGGGACCTTCAGGAAAGGTGAAAATAATTTACTCACCAAGGAATCTTTGGGACCCGGGAAAGTAATCCCCAACACAAGTACATTAGAAAACTGTCAAAAATATTCTAATCCAGGGTCCCTCCCATACCTGGGGACATTGGGGAAAACTGAAAAAATTCCCATACTTAGGGACCTTCGGGAAAGGTGAAAAGAATTTCCTCATCACTGTACCTTTGGGACCCAGGAAAATAATCCCCAGCCCTAGGACATTCCGAAACTGTCAAAAATATCCAAATGCAGGGTCCCTGCCGGAACAGTGAAAAAATTCCTATACTTGGGGACCTATGAGAAAATTGAAAAAATACCCATAGCCAGGGTCTTTCAGGAAAGGTGAAACTATTTACTCACCAGGGTATCTTTGGGACGCAGGAAAGTAATCCCTAGCTCTAGTCCATTCTTAAACAGTCAAAAATATCCAAATCCACGGTCCCTTCCAGAACAGTGAAAAAATTCCCATACCCCCCAGGGACTTTGGGGAAAAGTGAAAAAAATCCCATACCTTGACACCTCCATGAAAGGTCAAAGTAATTTACTCACCAGGGTACATTTGGGACCCAGAAAAGTAATCCCCAGCCCTAGTACATTCAGAAACTGTCAAATATATCCAAATCCAGGGTCCCTTATGGAAAAGCGAAAAAATTCCCATGCCCAGGGACCTTAAAATTCCTGTACCCTGGGATGTTTGGAACAGGTGAAAATATATCACTCACCAGGGGACTTTTGGGACCCGGGAAAGTAATCTGCAGCCCTAGTAAATTCAGAACTGTGAAAAATATCCAAATCAAGGGTTTCTTGAATGGCGAATATATTCCCATACTCGGGGAACTTTGGGGAAATTGAAAAAATTCCCATACCTTTCACCTTCGGGAAAGGTGAAAATAATTTCCTAACCGTGGTACATTTGGGACCCGGGAAGATAATCCCCAACCCTAGTACATTCAGAAACTGTAAAAAATATTCCAACCCAGGGCCCTTCCCATAGCTGGAGACCTTGGGGAAAATTGAAAGAAAAAAAAAAATCCCATACCCGGGAAAGTAATCCCCAGCCCTAGTAAAGTCAGAAACTGTCAAAAATATCCCAATCCTTCTTTCACAAATTGTTGTTCTAGATTTGGTACATTTTTCATAATCATATTTGTTTTTTCTTTATTTATTCTTAACCCTGAGATGCTTTCAAATTCTTTAAACTGTTCTATCAAGGGTTTGACACTAGTTAGGGGATCTTCTATAGTTATAGCGATATCATCCGCAAAGGCCCTTACTGTATAATGATCTCCCATAACCTTAACTCCTTTAATTTCTTCATTTTTATTAATTTTATTAATGATGACGTCCATGGCGAGGATAAATAATATTAGGGATAGAGGGCACCCCTGCCTCGTACCATTATTAATTTTGATTGCCTTAGTTCTGGTCCCATTAATCATTACTCTTGCTGTTTGTTTTTTTTATATATTTTTTTTGATTGCCTTAGTTCTGGTCCCATTAATCATTACTCTTGCTGTTTGTTTTTTATATATTGTTTTTATCCAACTGATCATTCTTTCTCTGATATTCATTTTATCCAGTACTTTTAACATATAATTCCAGTTGAGATTATCAAAAGCTTTTTCGATATCTAACAAGATTATGCCTATTTTTTTATCGATATGCAAGTCAAAGTATTCAATTATATTGATGATTTGTCTAATATTATCTTTAATCTGTCTACCAGGGACAAAACCACATTGATCTACTGAAATTAATTTAATCAAGACCTTTTTAAGTCGATTTGACAAAACTGATACAAAAAGTTTATAATTGGAGTTTAATAGGGAAATGGGTTGATAACTGTTGGGATCTGATTGATTTTTCCCTTCTTTTAGGATTAAAGATATATTTGCCTCTTCCCAAGTTTGAGGCATTGGACCAACACCTATATTATTCATTGTTTGAAGTAGCGGTTCAGTTAGTTCTTCTTTTAAAAATCTTGTAATATTTATAAGGAAAACCATCAGGTCCAGGCATTGTATCATTTTTTGACTTTTTAATGACTTTGAGGAGTTCTTGTTTGCTAATAGGTATATTAATGTTTTGTCTGCTTTCTTCATCCAGCATTGGTATATCACATTTTTCCAAGTAATTTCTTAATTACTGTCAAAAATATCCCAATCCAAGGTTCTTTCTGGAATGGTAAAAAAATTCCCATACCTGGTGTCCTTCAGGAAAATTGAAAACATTCCAATACCCAGTAACCTTTGGGAAAGGTGAAAATAATTTGCTCACCAGGGAATCTTTGGGACCTAGAAAATTAATCCCTAAGCCTAATCCATTTGGAAACTGTCAAAAATATCCCAATCGAGGGCCCTTTCCATACCTGGGGACCATGGAGAAAATTGGGGGGGGGGAATTCCCATACTCGGGAAAGTAATCCCCAGCCCTAGTACATTCAGAAACTGTCAAAAGTACCCCAACCCAGGGTTTCTTCTGGAATGGTAAAAAAAAATCCCATACCTGGTGTTCTTCGGGATAATTGAAAACAATCCAATACCCAGGGAGGTTCGAGAAAGGTGAAAATAATTAACACCCAGGAGTACATTTGAAAGCTGGGATAGTAATCCTAGGCCTAATACATTTTAAAAAGATATCAAAAATATCCCAATCCAGTGTCCCTTCCAGAACGGTGAAATTGAAAAAAAAATAAAAAATCCATACCCAGGGACCTTCTGGAAAGGTGAAAATAATTTACTCAACAGGGAACCTTTCGGACCCAAGAAATAATCCCCAACCCTAGTACATTTGGAAATTGTCAAAAATATCCCATTCTAGGGCCGTTTCCCATACCTGGGATGTTGGGGAAAAGTGAAAAAAAAATCCCATACGCAGGACTTTTGGGAAAAGAGAAAGTAATTTCAATGGGAGATTTCATCTTTGGGAAAGGTGAAAATAATTTTCTAACTGGGATACATTTGGGACCTGGGAAAGTAATCCCCAACCCTAGTACATTCTCAAATTGACAGAAATTTCCAAATCCAGGGTCCCTTCAGGAACTGTGACAAAATTCCCTTACCCAGGGACCTTCAGGAAAGTTGAAAATAATTTACACCCCAGGGTACCTTTGGGACCAGGGAAAGTAATCCCCAGCCCTAGTACATTCAGAAACTGACAAAAATATCCAAATCCAGGGTCCCTTCCGGAACAGCAAACAAACCTCCCATACCCTGCAACCTTAGAGAAAATTGAAACAATTCCAATACCCGGGGGACCTTCAGGAATGGTGAAAATAATTTACTCGTCAGGGTACATTTGGGACCCAGGAAATAATCCCTAACCCTTGTACATTTGGAAACTGTCAGAAATTTCCAAATCCAGGGTGCATTCCAGAACAGGGGGGAAAGTCTCTTACCCACAGGACTTTTGGGAAGGTTGAAAAAATTCCCATACCCTGGGACCTTTGGGAATGGTGAAAATAATTTACTCACCAGGATACCTTTGGGACCCAGGAAGGAATCCCCAACCCTACTACATTCGGAAACTATCAGAAATTTCCAAATCCAGGGTCCCTTCCAGAACGGCAAAAAAATACCCATACCCTTTGGGAAAATTGAAGAAATTCCCTTACCTGGGGACCTTCAGGAGGGAGAACTCCAAAAATTTAAAGTAAAGAATAAAGAGTGCCTAGAAAAATCTCTGTTTATAATGTGTTCTGGTTGGAGTTATCAGCCACCCTTGTGGTGCTTCAGTTTTTTGCAGCTCAAATGGCTGCTGATAGTTTGTCCTCTTTTTAGCTGAATCAAGAAATGTTTTTAAATAAACTATTTTTTCTATGGAGGCCTGCACAGAATAGCTTTATTAAAACTCTAAAGTAGGTGTAGTCAATGATTAGAGTTTATGAACAGCATTGGTATTCAATAGTGCATTGGCACCACATATTTAAAGCTTACCAGTCTTGCTATGAATCAGGACATATTGTCAGGTTTTCAGGAGAAGTCTCCTCACCTGAGGAGACCCACATAATGCCGGGACATTGGAAAAGGCTTTTTCCTCTCCTACTTCCCTCAAAGATGTAAGCAATTCCTATTTTTGTTGCTTTTAGAAAGGGTCTTTTCAATTTTTTAAATTGTTGGTTCATGGGACCACCTGACTCCACAGGCTGGTCTAGTTGCTGCAGAGGGTGAGGGTCAACTTGGGATTTGCGAATCTGCAATCTCTGGCCTGGTGGTGGAACAGGCCACCAGGACCCCACATAGTGCGGGGCAGGCTGGTGGTGCTTCTGGTTCATGGCTGGACTCCAACCCCCAGTGGCACTGGGGGTGCCATGTTGTGAGCAGCAGCACCACCACTTCTGGTCTGGTGCTGGCCCTGGACTACATTTTCCATGTTCATCCAGGAGAGGAAGTGGGCCGCCATTGGCTAACGGCCTGGGTTGCATGTCCTGGGATTGGCCGGGAAGCCAGGGGGTGTTTCCTCCCCTGCTTCCTGGCCGCTGATTGACTGATGGGCCTATTTAAGGCCATGCAGCCTGGAGATTGGCACCATTTTGAAGGGGATCCCCACCATCCTTCCCTCTGTTCAAGGTTGGTGGTGCATTGTCACAACTTTCCTAGGGGCGGTAGCATAGTATCTGAGAGGTGTAGTCATTTTTCTGCCAATTGGTTGTCTGTTGTGTTATTGCACCTCCCCCTTACCACAGCAATTATGATTATTGGAATGGTTTAACTGTGGAGTTTTTAGCCATCAAAATGCTCTCTCTAGAAGAAAGGCAGAATAAAATACTGTCATAAAGTGATTCAGACATTTGTCTTCTCTACTCCAGTGTCCATTTGTAGAATAATTACTTTTCTGCCTTTTTTGAACTGTTACATGTTGCTGTATTCATTTCATATCTCCAGTATGAATCATATTTATTGTATACTCAGTACTTCCATCCAACCGAATTCACTGATTGAGTGTAGTAAGGTCAATTAAATACATTTCTATATAATAATTAAATTCAGGACAGCATGAGCCATACATTTTTCATGCTGAGGAAAGACTACAACCTCAAATGCACCAATTTAAAAGATTAAATCAACTCCAACTGGGGCAGGGATGATTACCATCTAGAGATGGCAGGCACACAGGTACATAGTAAAATACAAAGAATCATAAGGTTTAACATCTCTTTACTTAATTACAGTTAATGCTGGTAGACCACACATTGCTTAGCTGGAGGCAAAGTGGGAATGGCTGGATGACTGAAGACATGTAGTATAGTTCCTCCTGTATGGTCCAGACTCCCAGCCACAACAGCAGGCTGGTGCTGATTCTATGTACCGGCACCACTGTGAGCTCCTCCTGGTAGCAGCTGTGTGATGTGGGGATTATAAATCCTTAACAAATAACCATCAGCTGCACAAAACAACCAAAACTGAGTGAAGTATTGTATGAAAAAAGCATTTATACAATAGAAAAAACACTGTATCAAGCAAAATACAAATATGCACATGAAAATAATAGTTCATCTTAATTTGTGAAAATGACATCCATTGCTATGGAAAAGACAGGTGTGCATGCATGCAACTCAGTTATCCCAATGAGTTGTGAATGCACTGTTCTGGCTTTGTAAAAATGTATGAAAATCTATGTGTGTGTTTGCAGGATGGGGGAAAACCCCCATTCTGCAGATGAATGGCTACATGGGTCAAAAAGATGCATTGTAAGGCTACAACTCAATTTCTAACAGTGGGAACAGACATCATTCATAAATTCCTAATTATAATCAGCACCATCATGGCTATCATTGTCAACATCATTAACATCTAAATATCATCCTTATTGCAGCAAGATATACCAAAATAATAGTTTCGAATTGATATAATAACTCATCACACAGCATTTTGTTCTACTCTTGCATTTCCTCTCAATTGAGTCCTGGCTGCAATTCCTAGCTTAGAAAGTTCTGCCACTCCCTCTGAACACTGAGAAAAAAATAGCAGTAAGTACAAATGAGTTTTTGATCAAGATGGAACCACTGAAAAATAAGAAGGAAATACCAGCATACTTGAGAAAATTGGATTTTTTTAGAGGGATCTGTGGGAGTGGGGGGGATAAGTGTACACCATCATATTCCAGTGGGGTATGGACATACTGAGTGGCCATAGAATGCTGAATCATAGAATCATAGAATCTTAGAGTTGGAAGAGACCACAAGGGCCATCCAGTCCAACCCCCTGCCATGCAGAAACTCCCAATCAAAGCATCCCCGACAGAATACCATCCAGTCTCTGTTTAAAGGCCTCCAAAGAAGGAGACTCCCCCACACTTCAAGGGAGTGTGTTACACTGTCGAACAGCCCTTACTGTCAGGAAGTTCCTCCTAATGTTGAGGTGGAATCTCTTTTCCTGCAGCTTGCATCCAAAGTTCTGGGTCCTGTTCTCTGGAGCAGCAGAAAGCAGGCTTGCTCCCTCCTCAATATGACATCCCTTCAGATATTTAAACAGGGCTATCATATCACCTCTTAACCTTCTCTTCTCCAGGGTAAACATCCCCAGCTCCCTAAGTCGCTCCTCGTAGGGCATGATTTCCAGACCTTTCACCATTTTAGTCGCCCGCCTTTGGACACGCTCCAGTTTCTCCACATCCTTTTTTAATTGTGGTGCCCAGAACTGGACACAGTATTCCAGGTGGGGCCTGACCAAAGCAGAATAGAGTAGCACTATTACTTCCCTTGATCTAGACACTATACTTCTATTGATGCAGCCTAAAATTGCATTGGCCTTTTCAGCTGCTGCATCACACTGTTGACTCATGTTCAACTTGTGGTCTACTTGGACTCCTTGATCCCTTTCACATGTAGTCTTGTTCAGCCAGGTGTCCTATATCTGTGCATTTCATTTTTCTGCCCTAAGTGCAGTACCTTACATTTCTCCGTATTGAATATCATTTTGTTAGCTTTGGCTCAGTTTTCTAATCTATTCAGGTCATTTTGAATTTTGATCTTGTCCTCTGGGGTATTAGCTACTCCTCCTAATTTGGTGCCATCTGTAAATTTGATAACTAGGCCCCTGATACTGTCATCCAAGTAATTAATAAAGATATTGAATAACACTTGCCCAGGACAGAATGCTATGGCACCCCACCTGTCACTTCCCTCCAGGATGAAAAGGAACCATTGTGCCAGTCAACCAGTTACATATCCATGTAATGGTTGCCTTGTCAAGCCCACATTTTACAAGTTTGTTTGCAAGAATGTCATGGGGAACTTTGTCAAAGGCCTTACTGAAATCAAGATATACTATATCCACAGCATTCCTTTCATCTACCAAGCTGGTAATTTTATCAAAGAGAGAGAGAGAGAGAGAGAGAGAGAGAGAGAGAGAGAGAGAGAGAGAGATCAGATTTGTCTAGCATGACTTGTTTCTCTGATACCCATATTGACTTTTCGTGATTATGAAATTATCTTCTAGATATTCACAGACTCTCTGTTTAATGATCTGCTCCAGAATCTTTCCTGGTATTGATGTCAGACTAACTGGACGATAATTGACGGGATCCTCTTTTTTCCCTTTTTGAAGATGGGGACAACATTTGCCCTCCTCCAGTCTGCAGGGACTTCTCCTGTTCTCCAGGAGTTCTCAAAGATTATTGCCAGTGGTTCCAATATTACATTTGCCAGTTCTTTTAACACCCTTGGATTTAGTTCATCTGGTCCTGGAGACTTGTATTCATTTAGATTAGCCAGGTATTCCTGTACTATCTCTGTACTTATTCTGTGCTGAAATTCCCCTATTCTGTTTTCTGCTCCATTATCCTTAGGTTGAGCACCCTTTGCCTTTTCTGGGAAGACTGAAGCAAAGAAGTTGTTGAGTAATTCTGCCTTTTCTCTGTCCCCTGTTAGCATTTTGCCCCCTTCTGTATGCAGTGGCCCAACTGTTTCCTTCTTCCTCCTTTTGCTGTGTACATACCCAAAAAAGCCCTTTTTATTGTTCTTAACTTTTCTAGCAAGCTTGAGTTCATTCTGTGCTTTAGCTTTTCTGACGTTACCCCTACATGTGCTGACCATTTGTTTGAACTCCTCTTTCATGATTTCCCCATTTTTCCATTTCTTATACATGTCCCGTTTAAAACATAGCTCAGTTTTAATTTTCTTAGTCATCCATCCTGGTTTCTTGAGACACCTCCCATTTTTCTTCCTCATTGGAACTGTTTGAAATTGTGCCTTCAGTATCTCCCTTTTGAGGAACTCCCATCCGTCTTGAACTCCTTTCTGTGTTCTGGAGGATAGCCTTCCTGAGCCAGAGGCTAGCCCAGGGAAAGTTACTTATTATGATATAGTGATGCTGCTTCTGCATATGTTCCCAGAATTTGGGTACCTTAAAAATACAGTTATGATAGCAACTAAGTGGGATATAATTCTGCGGGAAGTCAGATCTCAGTGCAGGCTGTGGGCCTGTAGCTGAGACACTGTGGGTTGTGCCAGCCTGCAAAGTAGCTCAATGTTATACCCGTTTTGTTGTGGGGAGATAGAAGTGCTCTGTGATTACCCTACAGTATCATCATTCAACTTCCTTGCACATTTCAATGTTACTTGATAAAATTTACCCCATTTTTCTTCAACAATATTGCTGTTCCACAACTTTTCTACACTGAAACATCCCTTGAAAGCAGAAACACTGACCAGGAAGATATGCTTAGCATTTAGGTGAGAGCAGCCATGGCACTTAACATTGCCCGACCTCTTGTGTGAAGGCTTAGTGTAGCTTCAGCACTGCAAATGACAGAAGTTGCAAGAAAAGTGTGTCCTTGACTAAAAATAGGAAAGAATTCACCAAGGGTTAGAAAGGAAAGAAAGGAGTGTGTGTGTGTGTGTGTGTGTGTGTGTTTGGTTAAGTAGCTGATATATGGATATCCACATTGCTAACACTGAGCCACTATTACAGTCTGATCTTCAAAGGACTAAACCCAAGTCATTAAAATAAGAGGTTAGTTTTTAATGAGAAGGTATACAGGATGCCCAACATAATTAGACAGTGAGCTCTGGAGGATTTACAGGACTTAGATGCATTTTGAAAGAGTAGAAACAGCTCAGCAAAGTGAGTGGCAAAGGCACCCACCTTAATATTTTGCACAACCTACATCTGTAAATTGTTTTAATATGTCTGCTTGAAGGCCTGCAAGGCACAGTAAAACAACAGTTCCTTCCTCACTTACTGGCTTCATCAGAAAATTCTTGCTGTAGATGATATTTTACCCTTTAATCTTAGCTTCTCTGCACATGCTCACTATTCTCTTAAAACAACTCAAAGCTTTCTTTTGTTTCAAGATTTTGTATCCCCCCCCCCAAAAAAGTGTAATTTGAGGGGTGTGATGGGGAATGGAGGACATCCCATGGATTTATTTGCCAACTTGAAAGCAACTTTTAACAAAGGAAGTTAATTGCAAGAGATAAGGAGTAAATATGTTTTCTCTCTCTCTTGTTTGGGAGGGAAGAGAGATTTTTGATGCCTTTAACACCTAGTGCTGCTATTTCTGTATTTTTCAAATAAATGCTTTTGCTCCGTCTCCAACTTACTTACTGCAAGCTTAATGGAACCGCCTATATCAAAGGGACTAGTTTCCAAGGATCAGACTGTCAGCATGGGAAATCTGTCTTATTCTATAGCGCGGTGGATCTGAGGAAGTGAATGGATGTGTGGGATAAGGGTAAACAGAGAATTGTATATGCAGAGGCTTCTGGCAATGTTTTGCTGAGAGGCCTAGGACTTCTGTGGTATTGTTTGAACTGATTATGTTTCTCCCTCTGGCTCAACCCAGCAGCCTCTGGGCTTTTCTTTTCTCCCAAAGGCCCCTTTGCTTTATTTCCAATTCTCTCCTGTGTCTAAATCTGGTGGCCTCCTTCTGGCACCCCTTTTATTTCTCTCCTTATGGAAGGTTTTTGCATGTAAGCACTTACCAACCTTTTTATTATTATTGTAAGAAATAAAAGAGCCGAATGCATGTTTTAATACATTTTTAATGGCCATCACTGATTCACTACTTTCTTCCTATTGTCTTGCCTTCCTATTATGTTAAAAGACTTTTATTTTTATCAATATCTATTGTGCCATCCTGTTAAAATGACAAAGAATCCCATGCTGAGCAAATTGAACAAGCCCTTCACTTCATCAAAGGGAGAGACTCATTCTGGCTGTGGAGGCTTTTTGGGGGGGGTGAGTGGTTGGGAGAACCATTGTTTATATTCTACTGACACCCTCGCTCCAGTTAAATAATGTTCATGTATTATTGAGAGAATATCCCTCTTTAGGATACAGGTGATTTTCTGAAGAGACCACTTCATTTTTGGAAATCTTTCCTCCAGAGATTTGGGCACTTCCTGCCACCTAGAGGTGACAACTGATGTGGCATACTTAGAAAGTTTTGTAGTAGAATTCTCTTGGTCTTTTCCTTGGGCTGCACTGAATCATATCGAATTTCAGCATTTGACATAACTGTAGTACAGTCGATGCAGATGAAAGTTGGTGAAAAGAAAGCACAACTTTTAAAAAAATTATATCTAAATTTGTCGGTACTGACATGAGATGTTGTTCTCTGCTTACTGTTTTTGTTTGCTTTCTCTCTCTCTCTCTCTTTATAATTTCCCTTATTCTTTTGTCTCTCACATTTCTCTTCACCTTCCTTGCCTTACACAACTAGTTTATCTGTTTGTTAATTCACAGGATTGTGTTTACAGGCATCCACAACCTGATCTCAGCAGTTTGCGGTCATGACATGGAATCATTCTCCAGCTATAGCGTAAGCCAACAGCTAAACCATAAGCCCAAAGTAACAGGAGAGAAATGCTATGGAGAAGGATAGCAAAAAAGCAATACTGTCTTATTTTGGGTTTCTTTTTGTTGATGTTGAAAAGTACCTCCTGGGTTTTTGTTATTTTTGAATTATTATTATTATTATTATTATTATTAATTATTATTATTATTATTATTAATCATGCCTTCCTCTCAGTACAGGACTCAAAGCAGCTAACAAAATTTAAAACAGTCTAAGTTAAAGCAGCATGAAACATTAAAAATACAAAGATAAAAAAATAAATAGTTAAAACATTACATTATTAAAATTCTAAATGTAATGTTTTAATCATTTGAATTGTTTATTTGTTTTTTAAACTTTGCATTTCTAATGTTTCATACTGTTTTAACCTAGATTGTTTTAAATTAAATTTAAATTTAAACTGTTAGCCACCTTGAGTCACTGTACTTGTAGGCAGGATATAAATAAATAGAATACTACTACTATTACTACTAAATACGTATCAAAAATAACCAAAACCCAGCAGGTACTTTTCAACATCAACAAAAAGAAACCCAAAATAAGAAAATTACAACTAAGATCTGCAACTGAATAAACATTCCCCTAACATTTATATAAAGGAAACATAAAGTAGAAATTGATTGGGGAATGTGTGTGCTCAATGAGGACATCTAAAGAGTTGGCATAAATCCATTCAAAATGAATCCAGAGCCCAGTTAAGCCAAAATCTGGCTTCGAACGAGCATACAGCATTGAGGTCCACATATCTTGCCCTAATGGGATTGCTTTCTAAGTAGAAGTTCAGAACTGTTTAAAAGTCCTTGTGAGAATGTTTAAATGGACACAAGCTAATTCCAGGGCTCAAATTTTATGCATATGACTCAGATTTATTGGCCAATGTTAATCTTTTGGGCATTTTTGCACATGAGGCTGAGTAATGCTACTTCTATGTCTTAAAATGGCTTTTAGGGATATGGCTTTTTCATGTTGAATTAAATTCCATTCTTGCTATACAAATAATCATAACTAGATGACATCAATTAAAGTTGTGGCTGATTTCACTTGCATATAATTCTGGGTCTCCAGTCTTTCGTTGTCCAGAATAGTATATTTTGTGTGACTGTTTGCAGTCACTCTCTTACTTGTTGCTGTTGTGTTACCATTTTCCTTTAAAAGGACAGAACTTCAAATAATGGAATTATGCAATTATATCACAGCACCATATAGCCCTCTGGTTTGGCAAAATGTTAAGGAAGGCAAATGAAGTCCAATCTCTATTATCTCACACATAGAGAGAAGCCCCATTGGGGTTGCCACTCGTGGCCATCACCTCCACCTACAATGGTAGCTGTAGAGACGAGTCCAGGAGCACTCCCAAGATGCAAACTTCTTCCTTTAGGGGAAGTGTAGCCCCGTCCAGGACTGGTTGACAAATCTCCATACCTGGACTAGGGGCACCTATCACGAGTACCTCTGTTTTTTCTGGATTCAGCTTGAGTTTGTTTTCCCCCATCCAGCCCATTACCGACTCAAGGCAGGAATTCAGAGGGAAGATACCATCCTTGGTCACTGCTTCAGTTGGAGACAAAGAGAAATAATTTGGGTGCCATCAGCGTACTCATAACACCATGCCCCATGCCTCCAGATGACCTCTCCCAGCAGCTTTGTGTAAATGTTAAAAAGTACGGGGGACAGAATGGCATCCTGAGGGATGCCAGATGTCAGCTCTCTTTTACAAGAGCAACTGTCACCCAGCATCACCATCTGGAACCTGCCTGAGAGATAGGAATGGAACCAGTACAGTGCCTCTGATACCCAACTCCCTCAGGTATTCCAGAAGGATATTGTGGTCAACGGTATCGAATGCTGCTGAGATGTCCAAGAGCACCAACAGGGTCACACTTCCCCTCTCGGAACCCAGGCAGAGGTCATTGACCAAGGCAACCATGGCAGTCTCCACCCCATATCCTGCCCTAATTCTGTTTTGAAATGGGTCTAGATAATCAGCTTCATCCAAGACAGATTGGGAGGCAATTGCCCACTCGATCACCTTGCCCAAGAATGGCAGCAGAGAGACTGACCTGTAGTTGTTTCTTAACAGGGGGTCCACTTCTTTCATAGTGCTGTGAAGACCTTTTTGTTTCAACAGGTCTTTGAGGACTGATTGTTCAGGGGCAAAATGTGTAGCAAACAAAGGGCATCATCATCATCATCATCATCATTTGGAATACCTTGACAAAATATCCCTTTTCCCTCTTTTATAATTTAAATAAGCATGTCACAACTCCAACCATTCTTTACCTCTTTTATAAGACATATTATGATTTAGCAAGCACCCATTTATTCAGTTTATTCAGCATCTTCAATAAAGACATTTTTTTAAATTTCTCTCTCTCACTAAGTTCAATTATTAGGTAGCAAAATTTTGTAATATTATGTGCAAAAGGAGTCCCCAATTGTCTGGTGACAACTGATGACAGTTGGTGGTGGTGGAGTTTGACTCTGATATTTGTTCTTTAATCCTGTTCTAATAATTGTACTGTACAATTATTATTTTAATATTATTTTATTTATTATTTTTATACTGGTCAATGACCGAATAAACAACTTACTTACAAAACTTCTCCAGTCATTTGGTATCTTGTGCACCAAGAATTAGAATGTATACATGAGGCAGAAAATGAAGTACACAGACTAGGAGCAAAATTTGGAAAGTGATGTTTAAGAAGGGTAATGCCATGTTGATGCCACCCACCATTGAAGAGGAGTGCTATGATGCTCTTGGAGCCATGATTTCCTCTCCCTCCATTGTTCAGGATGCTCCTTTTTCATCTTCTCTGGGGCTAATTATAACTTTTCTATTAAGGGGAAAATCAAAATGTGGAAGCCATGGACCTTGTGTCATCACCTCTTAAAGGACTCTTATGCAGTCTGAGAAAGTTCTATTCTAACTGTGGGGGGTACATTTGTTCTGTTTTAATAATTTTAAATATTAAATATTCTAAATATATCTTGGAGCCAGAAGCCAAATGCCTCCACATCCAGGACAGGGGAGGATTGTCCCTTGATCTCACTGCATTTCGTTTGCCCTACCTGTACAAATATATATTTCCTGGTGGATAATGTGGAGCCTATATTTACAAGTGTCACACTTCACCTACTTTTCATTTAACTGAGCTGGCCACTCTCATTATCCTCAGGCCACCATAACTCAACATTTCTGGTGATGGCCTGGAGAACACATTTGGAGCCTAGTTGCCAGTCAGATAAGACAATAATGGTCTGGATAGTGGTGGAGATAGTGGTGAGATAGTATAAAGTAGCTGCTTATATCTGCCTTCTCTCACTCCATCAAGATACTGACAGATTTGAGCTGGTATGCTTGTTATTTATTTGTTAGATTTCTGTGTTTCTCAATAGGATAGTTTGCTTGAGAGTATGCCTCATTGAACTCAGAGGTGGTTTATTTTAGTAGAAATACAGGATAAGATAACCAAAAGGATATGGGAAGCATCTGTAACTCATTCAGGAATAGAAAGTCGAATCATCCACGGCCTCGTGATGAACTCTCTGATGTCTGTTTTACATGGCACTCTGGGTAGCAATAAACAGCTACTGTACTTGAAGATTCAAATTTATTTTACACAAGTAGGACATTATTTTCACGCTTGGCCTTCAAGGACTCTTCCTTCCAGCATCTAAAACATTTCATCAAACAATGCAGCATATGTTAAAATTATAATCACTTCTTATCAAGAATTCATATCAAAAGACATACCATACTTTGCTTTCTTTGTACTTATTAAGCACAAAGGGGAAACTGTCTTAAGCTGGGTGTTATGCATCAGGCATATTTGGGGCAAAATGGTTTCCCATTAGGAATTCTGAGTTCACTTTAAAAACAAAGAAGTTTACAAATACAAGGTGATGCCACAGAGACAAAGTTTAAAACAAAACAGCAACTGGAGTATTATGTGATATGAGTCAAAATGCATAGACTCACTTCCTGTTTTCTTTGACCAGAAACCGAAGAGGTACTTTTGAAACTGGTAGTACTCATCTCTTTGAACCCATTAATTATATTATTCAGATATTTAGAATGAACTATGCTAGCAGAAGGAACATTGTGAATTAGAATGGAATTTATAATTGGAGGCAAAACTATCAATAAAACATTTGCTAGCTAAATTATGGCATATAGCAGAACGTCCAAAATAAATATATTCAACCGTGTGGAAAGAGGAGGCATACAGAAATGGGAATGATTTAGGATGTATGGCTTCCTTTTATAGACTGTGTGAAAGCCCGATATGGTTTTTAAGGTATCAATCATTTGCATTCATTTTTGAAAAGTAATATGAACAGGATATGTGATGATGGTTGACATTGATTGTCATTTTGAAGATGTTAGTTTTCTTATATTGTTTGAAATTCCTTAGCTGCAATCATATATTTGAGGGTATTTTTTAAAAAATAAAACCATAGCATGTTTTACTTTCTTAAAATAGAAAGCGGGGGGGGGGGGGGGGAGTCTAATGCTGAAGGGGAAGTTTGAGGTTTCAGACTCTAATCAATCTGTTATGGAAACCATTGCAACACTGGCAATCATATTTGAAAACTCCTGGAGAACAGGAGAGATCCCAGCAGACTGGCGAAGGGCAAACGTTGTCCCCATCTTCAAAAAGGGGGAAAAAGAGGATCCCAACAATTATCGTCCAGTTAGTCTGACATCAGTTCTAGGAAAGATTCTGGAGCAGATCATTAAACAGAGAGTCTGTGAACATCTAGATGGTAATGCCATAATCACAAAAACTCAACACGGGTTTCAGAGAAACAAGTCATGCCAGACAAATCTAATCTCTTTCTTTGATAAAATTACCAGCTTGGTAGATGAAGGGAATGCTGTGGATATAGTATATCTTGATTTCAGTAAGGCCTTTGACAAGGTTCCCCATGACATTCTTGCAAACAAGCTTGTAAAATGTGGGCTAGACAAAGGAACTGTTAAATGGATCTGTAATTGGTTGAATGGCCGAACCCAAAGGGTGCTCAACAATGGCTCCTTTTCATCCTGGAGAGAAGTGACCAGTGGGGTCCCACAGGGCTCTGTCCTCGGCCCAGTGCTATTCAACATCTTTATCAATGACCTGGATGACAGAATTGGGAGCATACTTATCAAATTTGCAGATGACACCAAATTAGGGGGAATAGCTAATACCCCAGAGGACAGGATCAAGATTCAAAATGACCTGAATAGACTAGAAAGCTGGGCCAAAGCTAACAAAATGAAATTCAATACAGAGAAATGTAAGGTATTGCACTTAGGGCGGAAAAATAAAATGCACAGATATAGGATGGGTGACACCTGGCTGAATGAAACTACGTGTGAAAGGGATCTAGGAGTCCAAGTAGACCACAAGTTGAACATGAGTCAACAGTGTGATGCGGCAGCTAAAAAGGCCAATGCTATTTTGGGCTGCATTAATAGAAGTATAGTGTCTAGATCAAGAGAAGTAATAGTGCCACTGTATTCTGCTTTGGTCAGGCCCCACCTAGAATATTGTGTCCAGTTCTGGGCGCCACAATTCAGAAAGGACATTGAGAAACTGGAGTGTGTCCAAAGGAGGGCGACAAAAATGGTGAAGGGTCTGGAAACCATGCCCTATGAGGAACGACTTAGGGAGCTGGGGATGTTTAGCCTGGAGAAAAGAAGGTTAAGAGGTGATATGATAGCCCTGTTTAAATATTTGAAAGGATGTCATATTGAGGAGGGAGCAAGCTTGTTTTCTGCTGCTCCAGAGAACAGGACCCGGAACAATGGATGCAAGATACAGGAAAAGAGATTCCACCTGAACATTAGGAAGAACTTCCTGACAGTAAGGGCTGTTCGACAGTGGAACGCACTTCCTCGGAAGGTGATAGAGTCTCCTTCCTTGGAGGTCTTTAAACAGAGGCTGGATGGCCATCTGTCAGGGGTGCTTTGATTTGGATTTCCTGCATAGCAGGGGGTTGGACTGGATGGCCCTAGTGGTCTCTTCCAACTCTATGATTCTATGATTCTATGATTCTATGACTGGCCTCTCTGCTGTTAGTAGAAGCAATCAGGAGGATAGCTGATATGGATCTGTATGATCCATAGCTTTCCAGTTTGCCTGAATCTCCCCCTCCCCTCCCCCAAAGTGGGAAAATGTACACCAGCCCTGGGTTGGGAACTCATAATTTTTCAGCCATAAAATAAAAAGGAAGGAAAAAAAGAGAGGTCGAAGAAAGGAGCTGCATTTTAAAGCCAGTCTAATATAGTTCATTAATTGCATTCTACAAAGCCATTTCTTTCTACTATTCTGCACCACTTACCATTATCATCCAAAGACAAACCAACATGAAATATGTTGCAGTAACATAAACAGTTCTTCTGGGATATTTGCTGGGCAAGCCTTCTATTGTTTCAGTGAAGGTCCTCTGAAAATTTTATTTGACACACCCGGTACTTGGCTCACTGTGCTACTGTGATGTGTGCCTTCAAGTCATTTCCAGCATGTGGCGACCCCAAGGTAAGTCTATCATGGAGTTTTCTTGGCAAGATTTGTTCAGAGCAGTTTTGCTATTGCTTTCCCCTGAGGCTGATAGCTTGTGACTTGTTCAAGGTCACTCAATGGGTTTCATGGCCAAGTGGAAATTAAACCCTGGTCTCCAATATCATAGCCCAAGAACAAACCATCCCTTCTGGAATCCACTTCTTTACACTTCTGTAGTCTGAGAATTTAGATATTAAAGGATAACCTATATCCTCTAATGACTTGAAGAGTCTGTTCACAGGATGCTAGAACATGGGGCCTAGTTCCATGGGGTTAAACTCAAACTAAGCTACATTGATAACATCTGATAGAAGATACCACATAGTTCTGCAAATGATGCAAAGTATTTCTATATCAGAGGTGTTCCAATCTGGATGTAGATTAAAATTAATTTTAAAGATGTCTTTAATGATTTTCTGAGCTCTAAAAGGGTACAGAATTAAATGCATTTGCATTCTGAAACATAGTCATACTCTCTGAATGTATCCAAAACAGACCATTCCATGTTCCTTCTCCACGAGAGTTCCTTCTTTGTATAATGTGTAATTATCCTTAAGCAATCCTAGAAAATATCTTATTCTTACTTCTGCCTATTGCAAATGAGGAGCTAAGGTAGAGATAAGATGGCTTTCTATGTCCACTTGTGAGGTAGGATTGGACTTAAGGACATAACTCAGTACCTGTGGCATACCAAACATTTCCAAACATTAAATAATTTTTTAAAAGTTTTTCATTTACAACAAGTTGACAAGACATAGCAAGAGCCTTTCTATTCTTGCCATAGATCCAATGGAAGCCAAGGTAATGGAACCATTTTCGACTTACATGACATATGACTTTGTTGTTGACTTAGATGACTTCATTGTTTATTTATATGACTTTGTTGTTAATTGTTCTCAAGATGACTGCAACCTATGGCAACCTTATGAATGAGACTTCCTGTACTCAACTGTTCTGCTCAGTTCCTGCAGGCTCAGACCTGTGGCTTCGTTGATTGAGTCTATCCACCTGATATTTAGTCTCTGTCTCTTTCTACTGCTTTCCACATTTCCTAGCATTCCTGTATTTTCTAGTGAATCCTGCCTTTGTATGGTGTGGCCAAATCACCTTGGCTTCCAGGGAGAGTTCAGGCTTTATCTTTACATGACTGCTTATACTGAACTGATATGTGCTCAACAAATAAACACAATGCCTCGTGACTCATTCAAAAGCAGTACTTGAGCAAAATTAGGAGAGAGAAAACCAAACGTGTTATAAAAGTTCCTTTCTTTATCCACGGATGTTGTAACTATGAGCTTCCGGCAAGACAGAAGTTGCCAACCTGGATCTGGGATGATGTTGTGTGCCTTCAAGTCATTTCCATTCGTAGACACACAACAAGTTACCATAAGTTAGCATGACCATATGTTTCTTAGCATGACCATAACTTAGCATGATCATAAGTTACAGCTTTTAAAAATGTCCTTATTGCCAGTTTATGCTTTTTAAAAGCATGGAGGAGCATATTGTGTTATTAAAATATGCATAATATATTGGTTGTATGAAGATAACAGTGAAAATCATAAGTAAATTACCTGTAGTTACAACAAATCTAACAAATCTTACAACTGTACAACATAGTAACACACACACACACACACACACACATATATATATAAACAAAAAAAATTAACTGTGTAAGTAGTACAGCCCAAACCTTTTACAGATAGCACATCACTGCCTTTTTTTGCTGCTGTGTTCACTTCCTGGTTTTTTGGGTGTCTATAGCGGAAGATGTCATCACTTCTAAATCTTCCTGTTGAAGCTAGGCTGGTTGTATCCTAGGCTGAGATCAGGTTTGGTTCAGTCCTATACAAATGTCAGGACAATGTTTTTGGCCACAGGTGCTTAAATTTGTTGTCTTAAAGGGGGGGGGGGGGACTCTGTGACATTTCTTTGGTAGATAATAAACAAGTGTCAAATCTATTTGTAAACCAAAAATGCTGCTCCTTATTCAGCTGAAATTTAGGAGCACTGTGGGAACTTTGTGTTTGTTTATTTGTCTGTCTGTTTCAATGCTTCATCCACTGCTAGAACTGGAGTGCAAGCACTTTCATACCCACATGGCACAGCTGTACAACTCCCTCCCCCAAACACATTGTGTAGTGGCAGTGACTCTACATTATCCAGTTACATTACATCCTCCCACCCAGCACATGTTACCCTACTTAAAGTGCCTGACAAATTTTGGGATGCAGGCCACTCAAGAATGTTATATAGAACAGTGATTGCTCACTAGAGAAATAAGGATCTTACAAGGGTGGTGGGAATGGTAAATATACTGCTTGAGGAGCTTCACTGACTGTGGAAACCATCTCCTTCCACTTATTGATAAATCCAGCCCTGGCCTGCTACCTATTCTCTAATTTCTTGGCTGGCAACAGACTGATGAAAAATGGTCAATTCTATAGTTTGCTCAAAATTTTCTAAATGTGGGCTCGTGGGATTTTGATACCTAAATGGGGTTAATCCTGATTAGTACTATCAAAATAACCTGGTGTGAAACTGGATTATTTCCACCATGTTCACACTGGCCTCGAATCTACCCAGCGGGGTTTGCAGGAGGGGAGGATGGTGAAAAACCCACTTAACCCAGTGCATTTTGCACAGATTACCTAACTGCATATCTCTCTCTCTCTCTCTCTCTCTCTCTCTCTCTCTCTCTCTCTTAGGTCCAGAGCAATCGGGATCTTTGGTAGTGTGAATGTGTTACCAAAACAATCTGGATTACTAGGTTCATTCCTGACCATGAGGTGCTGCCATGCTGATGTGAAGTAATGCCAGTATGAATGACATACCAGGTTAACATGCCTTAGAGAGATTCGATCGCAACAAATGTAGTGGGAACATTAATTTGATATTGAATCACTGCAGATTTCCTCATCTCCTTAGTATAAAAAGTAAGTATGAATACCCCTTTAGATAGCTCACCACCAGAGAATACCAAGGATTAATAGGTCAGTCTAAAGAACCATGTCGATTAATAGACAGAGTTAACAACACTGAGCTGTATGGTCCAGTGGTCCGACCAAGTAAGGAAAAGTCCTGGATTTCTACTTTCCTATATCTGGTCTAATTTCAGGTCTATGCTTGCATATGTCTGCATTATAAACATATGGTGTTTGGGGACTATGAGACTGTAGAATTTTATGTCAAACTTCATGGTTTAGGACATCAGATGGGCCCTAAGTAATGAAATCATATTTTGGGGGGAAATGTTTAACATATGTTTCCCAAGTGCCAAGAAATCCTGAGAAGAAGAATACTCTTCATAGTTTGGGACTTAGAGGTGAAACAGACTGCCCCTTTTAACTGGCTTAGGGACAGCATCAGAGCACGGCATTTAAAAACTGCACACTCTGATGCATTCCTGAAGCCGGTGTCATGCCGCCCACCCAACCAATGTGCACTGGCTTTGCGACACTCCAGTGGCATGGCATTTACACACTGCAAGCTGCAAGAGCAAAGAAAAACTGGCTTTTTGCCAGCTCAAAAAGGAGCAACATTTTGCCACCTCCTTTTGGGCTGGCAAAAAAAATGGATCAGGACTGCAGCATGCAATTGCTGCAGCGCCTATCTGGCTTTCTCAGGGGTGGATTGAAGCTGCCCCTTCAGGGTCCTCAGTTTTGGTCCTAATCTAGGCAAAATGTGCATATGGTTACTTTGCAAAGAAAATATCAATTTTCTGTTCAACAATATTATTCTCTACACATAAATATTTTCTAAACAGAATATACTGTTCCCTTCACAGAAGCAGCTATTTTCTATACAAAAATACCATGTGGATTTAAAAAAAAAAGTCATGACACTGTTTTGAACTCTGAATAGTCTTCAAAAACTTCCTCTCTTTCTACTACCTTGTACCTTTCCTAGCATTTCTGACTTTTATCATGTCTTCTCATGATGTGGACAAAGTACAAGAGCCTCAACTTCATCATATTGGCTACCAGGGAGTGTTCAGGCTTAATCTGTTCCAGGACACCCCCTCCCCTTTTCTTTTCTTTTTGGCTTTTTGGCTGTCCACAGTATCCTTAGCACTCTTTTCCAACATCATTTCTCAATTGAATTGATTTTCTTCCTGTCCAATTTCTTCTCTGTCCAACTCTTATATACATACATTGTGATGGTGACAAGAAGAACGAGTGCTAATCGGGCACATTTGACTAGATCCATCAACAGAGAGTTAAGAAAATTTTTATCACACTTGGTTGTGAACTAAAGGGAATATAGCCAGTTAGTTAAAGAATGCAGTTGAAATGAAAAAGGAAGTTCAATTTCACTTTAAAATATGGTCCTCATGTCTTCATTCAACTTTTATAGTTTATCTCAAATCGCTTTCTAACTTGGAATGTGTTTATAACATTCGCATAAAAATATCACATTCTTATTTGAATAACACACCTAAACAAGTAATCAGGAACTCACATTGCTGTACAATATAGTCAGGCTTATCTGCAGGGAGAACTTCAATGCAGTGAATATCAACTGTGATTGGGGAGGGGGAGATTGCTGGGACATTTTCGCATCTTCTGTGAAGTGCAAACGTGACCTCTAGTGGCAAAGAGTTGTTATTTCAAGCTGAGGGGAAACTTTTTTGGATGATGATGATGATGATGATGATGATGATTATCCTGTCCTTTCTCCCCAAACTGGAATTTAAATCAACTAACAATTTAAAAGAACAATCCTTTAAAAACATACAAAGTGAGCTTTAAAATAGAATTAAACAAATACAGTATTAAAAGATCAAAGTTTTTTTTTTTTTACTATACGAAGAGGAACTAGAGTATTACAGTATTAAAACACATCACTGATTAAAAGAAGAAAATGCAGTTTAAAAGAAATAAAAACACTTAAAAACATAAGTCCTCAAGCATTTTTCTGCAAAAGTAAGTGGAAAGTAAATGGACTGTTCACAGCTTGGGGGGGGGGGGGGGAGGGCGCGCTTCTGGATTTGTCACTCCAAATAACAACTCATACAGATGTGATGGCCAGTGCTTACTGTCAGCTTCAGCTGTTTTGTCAGCTGCACCCCTACCTAGATCTGGAGGCCCAAACAATGGTAGTGCACACATTAGTAACCTCAAGGCTGAACTTCAGCAATGGACGGTGGCAGCGAGATCCTCAGGTTGTAGGTTTGATTAGAGTTTCCTTCTCTTAGATGCTTTACCTTACAGGGTTGGATGAGCACCATATGTCAGGTTTGGGATTGGAGTTTTCCTTCAGGGATGCTTTGACTGGAGTTCCTGCATGGCAGGGGTTGGACTGAATGGCCCTTGTGGTCTCTTCCAACTCTATGATTCTATGATTCTATGATCACATTACACCAATATTAAAATCACTCTGCCAAGTTAGTTTCTGTGCAAGGTACAAAGTGTTGGGTATTAATTTTATAGCCCTACATGGTTTGGGTCCAGCTTACCTTCAGGATATCCTCCTCCCATATAATCTGCCCTGTACACAGATGTCCTCTGATTGATATTTACTCCAGTCAGCCAGGACTAGGTTGGCAGCTGTCAGCCAGAGGACTTTTTCTTCAGCCACCCTTACACTGAGGAACAATCTGCCAGGAGGTACTCAAGAGCTGCATATGCTGTCTAAATTTAAAAGAGCATTGAACACCAGTCTTTTTTGGCAGGCTTATCCAGATGATTTTTAAATTGTGAATTTAAATCACAAATTTTAGACTTGGATTGTTTTAACGCGCCAAAACACACTGCAAAAATAATCCAGTTTGAGACCACTTTAACTGCCCTGGCTCAGGGCTAGGTAATCCTGGGAATTGTACTTTAATGTGGCACCAGAGATCTCTGATAGAGAAGGCTCAATGTCTCAGAAAACTACAGTTCCCAGAATTCCCTAGCATTGAGCCAGGGCAGTTAAAGCATTCTCAAACTGGATTATTTCTGCACTGTGTTTTGGACCAGTATGAGCACATCTTACTTGTTCTTTTATTTAAACTGATGTATGCTTTAACCAATGTGTTTTAACTGATATTGTTGTTCTTTGTTAATTGTTCTTGTCCCCTTCCTTGATCCATGAGGACAGGTGGGTAAGAAATAACAACAACAACAACAACAACAACAAATGATTCAAAGGACAATGGAAAGTAATGGTATCAGTAGATCTTTCAGTTTGTTGTGAATTCCGATATATATATATATATATATATATATATATATGGTAAATAAGGAGTAGAGTTGGTCTCATTTTAATTCATTTTGAGAGATCTGGGCTATTTATGCAAACCCCTGAGGTAAAATGAAAGTTGAAGGATAAAATTCAGGATAATATTCAGGTGAGGTCCAAAATAAATCAGATGGAGTGAATCCTTACTTGTGTCACTTGTGTCTTTTGCAGGGAGCTGATAAAGCCCAAATCACTCCCTATTAATAGAATATTGTATGCTGGAGGGGGCTGTTGCCATTGCAGCATGCCCTTTAGTTGAAGGACCTCCAACAGCAACCAGCTGTTGGCATTACTAGCTTTGCTAATATAACACCCAAAGAAATTCAGTCACTATCTGTGTATGAGGAAGATAACTGCTAAGTCTCAGTTGATTCCAAGGTAAAAAAACAAAACAAAAACAAAAAGCAAAACAAAACAAAAAAACAAAAACAAATTAGATAATGAATGCTAGTTTGGATGATTCATGTTGGAGGCTCCATCTGGAGCTTGATGATTAAAGTCTCAAGAGCTGGAAGAGGTTCTCAGAGGGATTGACAATCATGAGGGGGTGGCTTCAGAATCCTGAATGTGTCTTCCAACAGTTGCACGACTGGCTGAATCTAGAGGAATTATTCAAAACAAGCAATGCATATACACGGACATTTTTTAAACAGACGTTAGAATTTAGTTCTTCCTGCACCATATCTATGTCTTATCTATTTTAGACCAAGGAAAGGTTATTTTGGATTATGGTATATAAACATACCATAGACAACCAAAAAGACAAATGAATGGGTCCTTGAACAATCAAGCCTGAAATACCCCTAGAAGCCAAGATGATCAAATTGTGGCTGTCATACTTTGGCCACATCACAAGAAAGCATGACTCATTAGAAAAGACAACAAAGCTGGGAAAGGTTGAAGATAGTAGAGAGAAAGGAAGGCTGCACACCAGATTGCTAGACTCAGATTGGTTATGGGCATAAGACTGCAAAACCTAAGCAGAGGAGTGGAAGACAGGAAGTCTTGGAGATGTCTCATCCACAGGGTCATATGAGGCAAGGTCAACTTGAAGTCAGTTAACAACAACAACAATAGTTATATATATTCTGTAACTATATCTATATCATCCTTGCCATATGTATGTACAAATCAAATTGTTGTATCAAAACTGTAGAATCAGAAGAAACCTTGGGGCAGTGGCATCATATCTATATCACCCTTGCCATATGCATGTACAAATCGAATTATTGTATCAAAAATGTAGAATTAGAAGAAACCTTGGGGCAGTGCCATCACTAGGGTAGGTCCCCTTCCCATTTACTTCCTCTTATACCACACCATACAGAATCCTTAGTAATGCTTTTTTTACTAATGGTACTCATAAATCATAATTCCTGTATATCACTAATGTAATAGTTATAATAGTGACATAAACACTAGCACAATTAAAGTTACACCTTTAAATTACAATATCATATGCTCAGGCTAAGGTGTATACACACACACACACACACACACACACAATTTCATGTGCTTAAATTGTAAAACTGATCAAATGTGATGTTTTAAAAGAATTTTTAAACTTTTTAATATATATATATATATATATATATTTAAAAAAATATTTTTTAGAAATTAGAAATTTCCTGAAAGTGGACACCCAGAGCTAAATCATATTCCCTGGATGCCTTTTCTTTCTGTTAACTTCAGTACATCCAAGGAAGATTGGTTTTTAGGTAGCCTGTAAAGAACTTTTCATTGTGTGTAAAAGTCATCATGACAAAGTTCTTGTTAAACTAATTCTCCCACAGTTTTACATGGGTCAGTTTTCTTCAATTTAAAAATAACAGGGGAAAATATGCAGTAACTCACACCTTTCTTGAAGAATCTGGTTGCCCAGACCATAGCTCTCTCACAAATGTACTCTGCATGAATTCTGTCGCAGAGGACAGGTTTACATTACAGTGATATGCTGGACAACCAAGTAATAGTCTTTTATAAAGATGTGCCAGCCTATAAGAAAGCACTTTAAGAAGCCTGACATAAATTCACTGCACAATAAACTTTGAAAGACCCTTTCTCCTATGTTATTGTCTCACTTCACTCCATGTCTATTTAGTTTAAAAGCAGTGGGATATTGAAAGTGCTTTGTTTGTGGTGATAAACTATGAGGATTAAGAGCTAATGGCTCTTGCAAAGTTTGAAAGCATTAGGCCTGAAACTTTGTCTTATCTTGGTAACCTGTAATATCTTAATGTCTTTGGTATTAGGAAATGAAGTCTATGCATGTTTGTAATTTGCATCCTTGTTAAAGAGAAAATATTTTTGAATGGAATATCATGCTCATTATTCACACAATGCTGTTATAAGAATTACTCTGGTAGGTAAAAGGAGCTTTTCACAGCACATCTAATGCAACTAAGTTTTTTGGGCACCTGAAGCAGAAAGCCCCACCAATGCTTTCCCCCATCCCTGGCAGTAAACTACAATAAGATTATATGAAACAACTAACCATTTGTTGCATTTTCTTGACACCCAACATCTGTCACCTGAGATAGTCGTCTCACTCTCCCTAATTGTAAGATGGGCCTCCCTTTCTCCAAGAAATTTGCCTTCATGTCTCTACCTTCCATCAACTTGGGTGAAAGCACTTACAACCTTTTTATAACTAGAATGCAGAATAATCCTTTGATTGAAAGGTGAGAGGTATCATTCAGAGCAGGCAGAAAAGACCTTTCTGTATGTGTGGACATGTGTTCCCAAATATTCATACTCAGTGAATATTTCATATAATTTACAATTATTCCTGAAATGCATCCAAGGTTAACAACTTCTCATTTTTTAAAAAAACAAAGAAACAAAATCTGGTCTTTGATGGACATTATCTTAAAGATCTCACTGTATTTTATACTAAGTGCGGGGAGGCACTTATGGGGAGTCTCTGCCTCATGTGCCAGAACTACTTGCCTGCCTTAGGGCGTCATGTGCTTGGGTTGCAGGGACATTGTTTGCTGTATTCACTGGCCCTCTCCCTGCTTTCCTTTCACAGGCAGGCAAAGATCTTTGTTTTTAAGCAGATGTTTAATGGGTAAGCACGAGAGTTTCTGGAGGGTGTCCCAGAAGCTTGGCAAAGGTTGCAGTGCAACTGTCTCACTGTGAGAGAACTATCATCAAGCAACTTAGCACTGGCAAATATTGAGGAGCATCAGGTGGTCCATCAACATCCAGTAGAAATATCCTATCACTTTGAGGGATGCCCTGAGCATATAGTGCTGGAACCACAAAGTAGAACACAACTATTTTGAGTAGATTCAGGAAAGAAACAGTGGCAAAACTGTTTCTTCATTATACTATTAAACAAACTAACGAAGAAGGAGGTTAATCTCTTTACTACTTGCTTTTCCAGCAACTACTCTGGGCAAGTTTGTTTTATTTTTAAAATCTGGCTGATTGGCAACCCCAACAGCAATTGAATTTGAATTTAATGTATCTGCACAATGCATTGCACAATAGTACTGTATTTAGTGTGGCCTGTTGCCAGCCAACTCTAACCAATTTTCACATAAAATCCCAGTGGCAATCAGGGAAATTCCTCTCAGGATAGCAAAAAGTAAAACAATCTAGTCTTTGTTACCAATAAGAGCCACAAACTTCCTTCATTGTAGTGTCCTTCTTTACAAACCAAACATATGATGAAATGGATGATAATTAGCTTTACCACTTCTTAGAGTGCCAGCTGAACTCTCAGGGAAGTGCTGTGCAATTGTGCAGGGACACAAATTTCAGGGTAAATGGCACTGGAGGAGGTGAAGACTTGATTTTTTATATTTGAGGTACTATTAATATTTGGGTATTTATTCCTACTCATTCCCTACCCTATCTTGCTGAACAGAAAGGTTTCTGCAAGTGTTACAGTTGCATCAAGGCAGAGAATGAGTGTCAGTGTTGAGATCCATGAGACTTCTTACTGGCAATAGGAGTCGCAGTGCAGAGGATGAAAAAACTTACTTAGGGCTAAGAGTTCTAAGTCTTCCATAATCTCATGGAAAATTGATGGAGGAACCAAATTTCATTGTCTTTGTTTTATACGTTTTCTGGTTCACAGCAAGACTAAGGAGTTTATCACACAGGAGGAATTTCTCCCAATTTAGAATTCAGCCAATTCGAATTCACGTAAATTTGCTAGTTTAGCGAATTTATGTGAAATCTAATTGCATTCAGAATGCATTCAGAATGACTTCCCAGTTCCTGAAAATGACCCCCCCTTGCCCGAAATTGCTTGAGATACTCTTATACGCATTAATATAAAACCTATGATTGCATTCGGAATGACTTCCCTTTTGCCCAAAATTGCGTGAGATACACTTATATGCAATTACGTGAAACCCCATGATTGCATTCAGATTGCCATTGCATTATACACCCAAATTCTATTGTATGATAAACTCCTAAGGGACCATTAGACTCTTCACCCATAACATCATGGGACAACATGACTTAGCCTATGATTTCCACCATCCTTTCACTTGCCTGGTAGTTTGTGCAAAACGAAACAAAACAAAAGAAACATAGTATGGATTTGGGGATCAGTCTTATGGTCAACACAGCTCCCCTTTGATTTGTATGACATGATTTCCAGTGAGCTATGGATAAAAACCATTCTTCTTTCAGACAAAGGAAAAAGGTATTCTAATATTCCATCAAAAGAGGATAGAAGGAGCAACCTCATTGAGTTATATGATAAAGAAAGCCAGACAAGCTTTGTGACTTTACTCAGTCTTGAAATTCACCATTTTCAATGATATAAAAGCAGATTCTATTGGTCCATTTCCTTATGTCACCTTGCTTCTTCATTACCTGAGGGGAGGCTACCCCCCCCCCAAACACACACAGTGTGAGTGCAAGGATTCATCATTAGGCAGGAAGTAGAACCAAATTATGAGACATCAGAGATCTTTGCAGCGTACCCAGATGTCTGAAATAATCCTCCTCCTCCTCCTCCTCCTCCTCCTCCTCCTCCTCCTCCTTCTCCTCTTGGAGGATTGAGGTGGGTAACAGCAAACCAAAAATATAGATACATACAAAAATAAAGCAAAGAAAAGGCATTCCCTTATTCCCTACCACTCCCCAACCCTCCCTCCCTTAAAAGACAATAAAATAGTAAAATTCACAACAATACAATACATTACAACAAGGGCTGAAACAGACAGCCCTTTAAAGGGCGGTTCTATGTTGCCCGGTTTTGCACAGGATTGGGGGCACGGCAGCCTCACAGGCAGCCCAGAGGCCCCAATCCACCATTTTTCCAGGCCACTGAGAAGAGGCAAAATGCTCTGTGGCCTGAAAAAGGGGTGTCCATGGGGCCTCATGTCCCTGGACACCCTGGGAGCCATGAGGAGAACGGGTCGGCTCCTTTCTCCTCAGGATCGTTCCCCTGGCTGTTTGAATGATCCACTCCCCAAAAGGAGCTCTGTTTTGGAGCTCCTTTCCACGCCAATGGTAAGACGTGACGCCAATGGTAAGACTTCAAGCAGTGAGTTGATATCAAACACAAACCACACTGTTTGGATGTGGCATGAGTGCAATGTCACTGATGCATGTGATGTGTAGGTGTGGCCATACAATCATGGTGGCCCCCACATGTACTAGGGTTAGCAAGTGTGTGGCTTCTGTGCACTCCCTAAACCTATTATTGCTGCCGCCACACCCCTTGTTGCCCATCTGTATTGGGCCTAAGTTACAGTGGTGGTGGTGGGAAGCCACCTCTGTTGTTATTGTTTTGTTAACTGTCATCAAGTTGACTTCTACTTGCGGCTATCCTATAAATGTAATGGCTTTGTGGTTACTACAAACCCTTACAGGGAGGAGTCTAGACAGAGGAATGCTAAAGCTACATTTAAATCTACTTGCTTAGTAGTTGAGGAAGTGTATTACATAATTGTCTTATTGAGTTCATTATCACAAAATACAAGAATGGTCAGTAGCTATGGTGTATATTAAGTAAGTTGTTGTTTGTTATTATTATTATTATTATTATTATTATTATTATTATTTCTTTTCTCCCACAATAAGACTTATTGTGGCCTGCAAGTTATTAAAGTTAGTGCAGATTGAAAGCATACAAAAATCCAGAGAGAGAGAGAGAGAGAGAGAGAGAGAGGGAGAATTCAACAATCTATAGGCTTAAAACCATTTCAAATTCAGTAAGAAAGTAAACAGTCAATAAAACAACATGCCTTTATAAGCCCCTCACAGTTAGCTCATAAAAGCCTGATGGAATAGGAAAATCTTCATTTGACAGCAGAAAAAGAGCAAGGGAGCCATCCTAGTCTTCTTAAGGAAGAAATTTCAAAATTTGGGAACATCCATCAGGAAAGCTTGCTCCTGCCACATTTTTTTCCCCACCACACCATCCTGAAAAGGCACTTGGATAGAGAAGGAGCTCTTCTAAAGAGCATGTTCCTGAAGCATGCTCATACTGTATATATATAGAGAGAGAGAAGTAGACAGGAATGGGGAAAATTAGAAATGTCCCTGTATGCTTTTAAGATATTAGTTGATGAATTAAAATTAAGAGTTGACTTTTGGCCAGAATGACTTTGTGAGAAAAGTAATGTTCTATCTGGATAATATTTCATAGATAGTTGCTCAAAAATATCAGTACTGGAAAATGAATGGGAAGACTTCAAAGGTTAAGACATTCCTAGGGATTTTGTGAGTCAATTTCAGTAATGATCTAAAGGCAGAGCTTGTAGAAGGGAAAGAAGTCTTTTTTTTTTATTTCACCTATGCAAAAAGTGAAGTTTAAGGCAAAAGATTTTGTTGACAAGATGAGTTGCAATATACAGAGTTGAAGCTATAGGTTTAATGGTTTTCTAGGACTAGGGACATGGTGGCAAGCTCCTTTCTTCCCCCTTATTGGAGGCACGCGGATGTGTCACTACTTTGTCCGTGCTCATTTTCTACATCCCCTTAGCAGGGCTTTTACATGTTTAGCAGTTTCTGATGAAAAGCACTCAGAAGGAGGAAATTGTATGGCAGGGAGTGGTACTTTCCTACCACAAGTCAAATGTACTTACTGCTTTGCAGCACAATCTCAACTGAATGCCTTATTCAACATTAACCTGCCCTTTTCCCCAGGTGTTAAATCTACCACCTAGAGATGTGAGTATGATTCACTAAGAATGTTTGTTAATCTTTATCTAGTTAAGATTAATTATATTAATAAAACATACCAATAATTTATAATTCTATTAATAAAATATTAATCTAGTCCAACTAGATGCAAAACCTCAGTAGGGTTGTAGAGTAACCAGACAGAACAGATAACTGCTTATCATGCAATGTACAATAAAAGAAGTCATTAGGAAGACTGTTAGTTTTGGGGAATAAAATAATTGCAGATGTAACCCCACCTCTTCAATTTTAATCTGGACTAGCATGATTAAGGAGACACATTTAATTTTAACACTCTCTGAAACCAGTGAAAGATATTCCACTCCATGCTACAAAGCAAAAAAAGGTACTGATATTTCTTCCTAAGTTAAAAATGTATTTAATACATTTGGCCTTAAAATTCTTGGGTCTTATAGTACAAATCCACATCAGTGTAAGGGGTCACTCAATGACACAGAGTTAATTCCCTGTTCAAGAACCCTATATTTCACATTTATGGGACTCTCTGAACAACATCCTTTAACTTAGGAAGGTATTCTATCTATATATGATATGAGGAGAATCCTTTTTGGCTTATAATCTGGCCATAATATATGAATCTGGCATTAATATATGAAGTTCAAAGTTCAAGGCATAGTTTTAAAATGGATTTGTGAACCTTGGTTTGGATGCCTCAAGAAATTTACAGAATGAAGATTTCCCATTCTTTCTTACCTCTGCCTTAAAAATTTCTCCAAATAATCCAAATGAATTTCTTAAATAATATGAATTGGGGCATAGGTGAACTGGGGTACTGATGGGGAAGAGAATTTACCTGGATGGGGTTGAAGTCCTCACCATTGTAGATAATCTTCCACTCCCCCAGAACTCCATCTCCCATTTCTGGGAGGATCATCCACATTATTTTAGACAATCCACAAGTATCTTTGGAGTAGAAAACCTCATTCCTGTGAACCTTTTTAATTAACTTACCTTGGCATCTATACCAAAATAAACAGAGGGGTTTGCTGCAGTTCAGGCTGGTTACTTTTCCCACTGTTTCACAAAAAACTGCAAATATCTTAGAGATCACTCTTCTTCTGCTTTATGTTCTAGATTTTTGACCTTAAAACTACAAACCTTGCCACCACAGCATGGTCACTCATGAAATAGCCTTGTGGCTTTATAGATATGGTATACAGTGTCCTGAAACCCTGGATAATTATTTGCTTTACACAATTTAGGATGACATAAGGGAGAAGAAATATTATATGGGCTGTTGAGTCATATTCCAAATGAAGATGATCCATCAAAGTTGAAGTTTCCTCTATCTTGTTTAGATAAATATGTCAGCTTCAAGGCTGCTGGATTTGTAGTAGCACGGTACAAGAGGAGAAGGTTGATACAAATAAATGCTGAGAGCTGCAAATGATCTTCTGGCCAAAATGTTTTCTTTGCCTTCTCCAAAATACTTATTAGATTTGTTTATTTTATTTTTTTTTTTAAAAAAAAGCTGTCACTTACAAACACAAAATGTTTGATTCACCTTTGGTATTTTCATGTTAATATAATTATTGCATTTCTAGTGTAATCAATAAATTCACAGTAAAAATATTGTATGCAAACAAAACATCTTCTTAATGAGGGGATATTTCTATTCCCAGCATAAAGTAAATCTAAATTAATATCATGATATTAATTAATTCTACCAATAACTATGATTATGCACTCATCTAGATGTATTACACTCTAAATCTCAACACAAAGTTCCTTTTGTTTCTGTTTCTGAAATGCAAAGATATCATTTTCCCCCTTTTTTGGTGGTTTAAGTTACCTTCTACTCTGCAGTTTGAAGAAAACACTTGATTCTGAATCCATCCAGAAGATGGCACTAGATGTTTGTCTAAAATTGTTTTAACTGTGGAAACTTCTTACATAATGTTTTTTACAATATTCCCTTGGACACAAGTTATCATGCAACACAATGGAATGTAAGATGGAACATAACAGTTAAAATATTGTTACATTTGAAAAAGAGACTGTGGAACAGGATACATTTATGCCACAAAAATTTGCTTGATTTTTAAGATAACTCAGGATATTTTAAATCATGCAGAGTACCTTGCATATGATGGGGAAATACCTTGAGGCTCTTGGACTGTAGTTCTCCAGTCCATGGAAGAATGTTTTAGGATCCATAAGAGGAAAACTATTTTTAAAAAGAAAAAAAAAAGAATAAGAAAAAAAAGATGCACCTTCTTCTAGCTTTCACCCAGCAGAACAAAGTAGAAGGTCACTCTTCCACCTTAGATTCTCCCTTTCCCCAAACAACTGTGCAGATCAACTATTGTCAGTGTAATAGGATAAATTATAGGAAAAAACCACTTAAAGTCTCATATCTTGGAAATCTTCTACTTTGGGAGGTAACACTTGATGAGGGATGTAAATCTTGTCTTCACTCTCAAAAATTGTATTTAATTCTCAAAATGTTTTTATATGGAAAACATGAAGTTTTTATGCAGATACAATATAGGTTTATGCAAATAACAGCAACAGCACTTGGAACTTTAGAAGGTTTTGTAAAGATGCCCTGAAATATTTGAAAAATAAGGGAGGGAGTCTCATGGTGTGCCCAGAGACTCCTTTCTCATCAAGGATGAGAAAATTTGAAAATATTTTTTTTCATATCTGTATGTAGATATTCTAATTTCCAATGCTTTTTTTAAATAACAAGAGATGCTGAGTTTTGTTAAGAAAAATAAAGTATTTTAAAAAATAACAAGAGGTGCTGCAACCCCCTGTTGCGATTTCACAAGGCCTGAAACTAATGACAGTTAAACTAAAGGAAGTGAGACTACTTCATTATTATTATAGTTGCTGTTGTGTGTTTTCAAGCCATTTCTGCATGATGGTGACCTTAGGGTGAACCTATCACAGGGTTTTCTTGGGAAGTTTCTTCAGAGTGGGGAGAATGTGACTTGCCCAAGATCACCCAGCGGCTTCGTTCCTGCTTAAACATGCTTAAACAAAAATGTCTTTCCCTGCCAATGGAAGGAAAGCTGGGAGGGGGCCAGCCTAGCCTCCTACGAAAGAGAATTCCAGAGGGTGAAAGCAGCTGCTGAGAAGGCCCTCTTTCGTGTCTTCACCAAGGGAGCCTGGGATGGTGGTGGGACTGAGAGAAAGCCTTCCCTTATAGATCTTGAAAGTTTGGTAGGTTCATATGGGGAGATGCATTCTTTCAGATATTCTAGACCTAAGCCATATAGGGCTTCAAAGGTCATGACCAGAACTTTGAATTATGCCCAGAAATGAACTGATAGCCAGTGAGCTGTTTCAACAAGTGAGCTATATGATCCCTATCAGTGGTCCCAGTCAGCATTCTGCTGCCACAATTTCAACCCACTGAAGTTTCCAAACATTTCCAAAGGCAGCCCATATAAAGAGCATTACAGTAATCCAAATGTAATCAAGGCACATGTCACTGTAGCCAAATCTGACATTTCAAAGAACAGGTGCAACTGGCACACTAGTTTTAGCTGTGCCAATTCATTTATATCCACTGCTGAAACCTGGGCATGCAAGTTCAGAGTTGAATCTGGAAGCTGAGTCCAACTGTGAGCCTGAGCATACAGGGGGAGTGTAGGACATCCAGGACAGGCAAAGTCCTTATTCCCTAATCTGCCTTTCCACTGTCTTGCCTGGATTAAGCCTCAGTTTTTTTGTCCTCATCCAGTCCATTACTGACAACAGACATTGGTCTAGACTTATTCTGGAAATTTATCTCAGGGCTTTCCTACACCAGTGGAAAATTCTGTACTCATTCTGAAGCTGAATGAAAATCCTTGGATTCTTTTGGCATGTGCATAACTGAATCATGTCCAATTTGGCCAAGTCCAGTTGTTCACACACCAAAAAATGCAAAATCTCCTTCCCTGGACTGAGCGGTGCAAAGAAAGGGGGTGGCTTGTTTTTGGAGCCACTGCCATTGCTTCCTTGTGAACATTTTGAAGCAGCTGAAATTTCTGAAAAGTTTCCAAAGGCAGCACCATTAAGATATGAGGTCTCTGGGAAACTGTACACAGGTACGTGTGGTGTGTCTTGCGTCTCTCTGTGTGATATGTGTTCTTTATATATTGTCCATCATTTTTAATACAACCAGAACAGAAGAGGATAGCTATCAGATGCACAAAAAAGAAAAAGAAAAAAGAATGGTGAACCAGTTGCCAAGATATCTAAAAACAAGACAAAAACAACCACCACAAAATAACAAGCATATGAAAATGTACTTGGACAAAAGGTAAATAAGTAAAGAACAACATAAATTTTACACAAGGCCAGGAAACAGCTGTTACAAAGAAAACAAGGCATGCTGTATGACGAATGATATAGGCAGTCCAAATCTATTATAGTTGATAACAAGAATATACACCCATAAAACATACACTGAATAATATATGATTTGTGTGTGTGTGTGTGTGTTGATCCTTCCTTCACCATAGTTTTTAAAATGCTAGTTCACACCATATTGTTTCCACACCTGTCTGAATTTGAAAATAAAAATCAGCACTAACATCCATACATTTAAATATGTCCTGCTTATTTTTTTTTCCCATGCACATTTACTAAATAGTGTTAAGACACTTCAAATACCTGTTCCCAAATGTATGCATTTTATATGCATTTTCAGATCAGAGAGCTATATCACAAGATTTGGAGAAGTGGAAAAAACTGAAGCATATTTGTGCTCTAATTTATCTATTATGGAAAGAGTGAATTGACTTTAATTGTATTTGAATGCAAACCAAACATACACTCCCTAAACCAGGTACCCTCATGCATTTCATAAATTTGCTGTGATTTTTTTGGGGGAGAGGGGTGATTTTAGGAGGCTTCACATAACTTCCTCTTGAGGAAAAATCTATCCCCATCCTAGCCTTGAAAACACAGCTTCCTTCCTCCAAAAGATTCTATCCCATTGAAGGATAATCATGAAGCACAAATCGAAACTCACACAAATGCGTGCAGTTCCTCCAAGTTTCTGGGATGGGTCAATATGAACCTAACCTTTGGTGAAACCACTTCCTCTCCTTTTCCCTTTAATATTTGACTTAATATCAAACTGTTGACACCTGCAGAGTACTGAGTGCATATTTTCTTCTTTGTGCATAACTAAACCCATATTCCATTAACATTTACATTTCAAGGCTACCTTGCAGATCATTGTGATGGTTACACACATCAAGGATTCATCTGCAAATATCGTTTCATATTTAAAGAGCATGTATTAGAAGCCTTAGCAAGGAGTCACTGAATTTCATCAGTTAACCATTGCTTTAAGTAAACAATGTGGCTTTTCTTTGAGGCCTGTTGAGAAATTCACAACAGCTAGGCCAGGTCTCATATATGCAAACATCCGTTGGGCAATTCTTTGTTTCAGGGGGAGAGGGAATGCTGCTGCAAAGTGTTGATGGGAAAAGTGATTCTGTGAGCCTTCCCTATTTGACTGGAACCCTGTCGCCCAACAAAAGGCAATGCCTATGGCCTCATCTGCACTGCAGAAATAAAGCAGTTAGTCACCATTTTAGTTTTGTGATATATTTATTCTTCTCTGTCAGAGTGAATGTTAAGAATCTGTATTGTGACTATATAACATTATGAACAGTGAATGTTAAGAGTCTATATTATGATTGTCCTTTAATTTTAACAAATATAAATTTCTATGCTTTCCTACAAAGGTCTAAGAATGAGAAAATCTAAGGCTGTATCTGCACTGCAGAATTAATGCAGCTTGAAATCACTTTAATTGTCATAGTTCAATGTTATATAAGACTGAGAATTGTAATTTCTTGAGATATTTAACCTCTGTTAGAGAGCTCTTAGTGCCACAACAAACTACCAATTCATAGGATTCCACAGCATTGATCCATGACAGTTAAAGTGGTGTCAAACTGCATTATTTGTGCAGATGAAACCTTTATGTTCATGATATTTACACACTTACTCAAATATCTGGGTACTGTACTTAGGGTGGAAAAATGAAATGCACAGATATGGGATAGGGGACATCTGGCTGAATGAGACTATGTGTGAAAGGGATCTAGGAGTCCAAGGAAACAACAAGTTGAACATGAGTCAACAATGCGATGCAGCAGCTAAAAAGGGCAATGCAATTTTAGGTTACATCAATAGAAGTATAGTGTCTAGATCAAGGGAAGTAATAGTGCCACTCTATTCTGCTTTGGTCAGGCCCCACCTGGAATACTTTGTCCAGTTCTGGACACCACAATTCAAAAAAGAGGTGGAGAAACTGGAGTGTGTCTAAATGGGGCAACTAAAATGGTGAAGGGTCTGGAAATCATGCCCTATGAGGAATGACTTAGGGAGCTGGGGATGTTTAGCCTGGAGAAGAGAAGGTTAAGCGGCGATATGATAGCCCTGTTTAAATATTTGAAAGGATATCATTTTAAGGAGGTAGCAAGTTTGTTTTCTGCTGCTCCAGAGACTAGAACACTGAACAATGGATGCAAGCTCCAGGAAAAGAGATTCCACCTCAACATTAGAAGGAACTTCTTGACAGTAAGGGCTGTTCAACAATGGAATCGTCTTCCTTGGAGGTCTTTTAACAGAGGCTTGATGGCCATCTATCGGGGATGCTTTGATTGGAGGTTCCTGCATAGCAGGGAGTTGGATAGGATGGCCCTTGTGGTCTCTTCCACCTCTATGATTCTATGATTCTACCACAAGGAAGCAGTTTTCATGTCACTTTGAGTTTATGAGCATTGTTAGCTCATCTGAACTATGCCTTCAAAAGTTGTAAACAAAAACAGTCAACTGCCTACATTTTGTTTACTCAAGCCTTGTGGTGTATGAGATGGCTTACTCATATGCAAGATAACTGCAGGTTCTGAGGTTGTCTCTTGAAACAGTATTAAAATCAAATGGTGGGGGAAAAGCTGAAAGAACAAAGGAGGCTCAACTAGCAGTGGAAAAAAACAACAAGGCACACACACACACACACACACAAACACACTTAAATCTTTTTCTTTAAAGATACAAGAACTTCTAAGGGAAAAAAGAGACCACTTCATATGATTTGAGAGCTGTAGGCCTGAGGTCTGCAGAAAAACTTTGCTTTGCTTGCTGGTCTTGTAGAGGCACTTGTATTGTTAGGGGGCTGCAAATACTCTTCATCAGTATTCAAACACCTTGGATTCAGGTTGTTTGAAGGACCTTGTATCACATTGTATGAATGCATTAGCATTTTAAGGTTTTCTGGAGAGGTCCTCTTTTCTGTTCCACCACTTTTCCAGGTTTCTTTGGTGAGACCAAAGGAAAGGGCCTTCTCCATGACTGCTCCCAGACATTGGAACTCCCTTCCCAGAGAGGCCAGGATGGCCTTGTTTTTTCTGTCCTTCCTGCGGCAAATTAAAAGATTTTTGTGGCAATAGCTTGGACTCTTAATGCTATGTGGTAAAGTTGTTTTTAAGTTTTAAGGGTATGGAAACAGTTTTCTTTTTATTGTTTTAATGTGCATTAATATTTGTAACTGTTTTAATATGTACTGCTTTTAAGTGTTTTTATCCTTTAATTGCATTTGATTCTTTTAATGAATGATGTTTTAGCTTAATTCCATTTTAATGTGCACTTTTGTGTGTGTGTTTTTTTAAATTTTATTGTTTTAATTTGTAAGTTGCTCTCTTTCCCAATTTTGGGAGAAAAGTGGGATATAAAGATGATGATGATGATGATGATGATGACAACGACAATTACAATGATGATTCAAAGAACAGTGGACCCTTGATTTCCAGAACATCTTGTAGATACCACAATCTGAAAATTGTGATCCTTATACGAACCAGCAAAATTAAGGTTTGCTTTTTGTATTTTTTTTAAATCCAAGATGGGGATAATTGAATCCATAGATGCAGAATTGATGGATATAATGAGACAACTGTGTAGCAATGCTATTAATATGCTGTGAATGGCCTTGCTGTCTTTAGTGATAGAACATGATATAAGTTTTCAGATGAAGAAATACTGGAGAGATACATTGGGAAGTTTAAAGTTTAGAGCAGGTACATTGGAAAAGAATTGCAATCAAGGCAACATATCTAATGGGTGGATCTTTAAAAGGACCTGAAAAAGAATATAGACAGGCTCAGACTAGAGGTGCCCTAAAACAAATTGTGATGCAAATGTAAATGTACAGAGGATGGTTGACTAATCAACTCTGATTGATGAAGGATAGAAACAAATCAATATGGTGGCTTCTCTCTTGTATCAGAACAAAAGTTTACCTATCTTGCCAGATGGTGAAAACACTTTCTTTGGGACCTCTTATTTAGAAGAGCCACTTCTTTTCTCTGTACTACCTTTGATTATACAATAGATCAGTGGAATCAAGAGATCTTGTTTAACCCAGTTCAGTTTCAGAATAGAACACCATAATTCAAAGTGATTTGGATAGCTCTAGAGACCCAAATGTCAAAATATTCAGGGAAACAGCTAAAAAGTGTGTCTCTGAAATGACCATGTAAGAAAAATGCAAAGTGTAGTTTGGTGGGCTTTGTTCACTGCTACCTATGATGAAGGCTGAGGCAGGTATCTTACCAGTGCTACAGTTACACTGCTTACAGAGAGGGAATACGTGTTTTTTATGTTTAGTTGTTAGCAGCAGATCACTGAAGCTGCTCTGGTGAGCCTTTGGGTGGTTGTTGATTGTCATCTAAGTTTGGTGTCTTTCACTTTTAAATTTTTCAGGTTTGTTGTTGTTGTTGTTGTTGTTGTTGTTGTTGTTTCATTGATAAACCTAGAAAACCTCAGTTTGCTTTTCACCTCCAATTCAGAGACTAAATTGGGGCCACACTTGTTGAAACCATTTTACAAAAATCCAAACCTGCAGAGGGGCCAGAAAACTGCTGAAGCTGAAGATCTTCTCATCCTCCCCATTACAATAAAAGACAATTCACCTACATGAAAGGCCCTTTTGTTTTCAAGGTAACTCAGAACCACATGCTCAGACATGACAGGATGGGCCACACTTCCCCTAGATTTACATGATGACAGAATGCTGTAAAGTCACTGAATGCCCTACTGCAGCTGGTCTTTATGATGAGTGCAAACTTATTACCAATGAAGCCTTACCCTGTCCACGAACCATTGTATCGGTTTATGAGAAAAGGGATTGAAAATGCTAATCTCAGTCACAGGAATTGGAGGCCAAGAACCAAAAGGTTAAAACGGAAATATCACAAGGTAAATATCCCAATTAGGACTTTAAATCTGTCTGACTAGATTGTTAGGGAGTTACAGTAGGCCCATGGTATCTGCTGGGGTTTGGTTCCAGCCCCTCTCTCCCCCATTGAATACCAAACTCTGTGGGTGCTCAAGTCCCAGTGGCATAGTAAAATGGTGTCTCTTATATAAAATGACAAAATTCAGGCTTGCTTTTTGGAAATTATAAATTTTTGAATGTTTTCTAGCCTTGGATGCTTGAATCCATGGATGAAGAATCTGTGTATATGAAAGACTGACTGTAATAATCTGGACTCTATTCAGGTATCACACCAAAAGTGGACTGGCAGTTTGATGGGGCTACCACTACAATGGAGGGGAAATTCCAAGAATGTCAGGTGATGACTCCATTCTCTCACTTCTGTGGCAATTGAGCAGCATACTATTTGCCCCTGAAAAACAAGTTTTATTTTGCTGAGAGAGCAGCATCTGAACAGACTTGAAGCCTAGCCCCTAAGAGCAAAACCTCTGCCAAATGAAAACTCCACTGTACCGTTCTCGCAACTGTTGTCACACTGCTATCATAAAATCTGCCCTCATCTCTGCTGTAATCCTGAGTCTTTTTCATCATGTTACTTAATTGCTACAGGGAAGCTCTGTTTCTGGGCCCATGGCTTTACAGGTGAATTTTAAGTAGGTTACTGACTCTTGAATCTCCTTGAGGTAACTTTGTGCCTTCTGACAAATGTCTGTAACAGCTGTCTTAAATCCTTAAACTTATCCTCAGGCAATCAACACAGCTGAGCCACCGCATCCATTTTTCCCCCCTAAGAAAGAAAGGGAGGTTTAATTCCTTTGCTAAGAGAATTCCATGCAGCTCATTCAATCTGAAGAACTCCTCCATTCAGTTATCTACACTGGGCCCAGCAAAGGGGGACTCATTTAAGCAGTGCACTGTGAAGGACAGGCCTGAGGTCTGTAGTAGGTCTGACTAGGGAAAAGCACCCAAGAATGATAATCTCATCAGCAGATCTATGTCTACATTGAAATTTGCCTTGAACTTGAAATTCAAAATATATGTCATCTGGATGTAGCAGCACTAGAGGGAAGGCTGACTTACTATCCCATTTGCTGAGATTTGTACCCCTTTTGCATTGCCACAATATCTGTACTGCACATTCAAAGATTGCATACCAAACCATGTAAAAATTATCCAGAATGGTATAATTTACTAATTCATTACCTGGGCTGAGGCCCTCACATGCTATGAGGTTCTCCCCCTTCCCAAATTTCTGGTACCACTTTCTGTGCTTTGCCATTCCTTAGGGCACAGTGTATGCATGTGAACCTCAACAGAATGAGCACTTATGTCTATAATACTATGGCTGCCTATTTTAGTGCCCTTGCACCATGAATATCCAAAGCAGGCATCATTGAACCAGTTAACCTGCCTGTGATTGAATCTCGGATGGCAAAATCCTGTGAACTAAATGATCACTATGCAACTTACCCCCCTGCACCAGCTAGCCAGGGTTCGTAATCTGGAGCCACAATTGTGGTAGCTACTAATCCCACTGCAAGAATGCATTAATAGCTTCACTATGTGAATACCCAAAGGCCTTTGTGCCCTTGTAGCTAACACACATGAAAGACCAAAGTTTGAAACCCATGGATCTTACTAAATTCCCTTCTGTTGTTCCAAATGGGAAGGAGCTAGTAAAAATGCAAACAAACCAAACCTAAAACCAGAGGAGGAGGAAACATCTACCCTGTTGGTTGAATGCTGGCAGGGTGTAGAAAGTGCTGAGCATGCTAACATTGGATTAGAATGTTCTTCTCAGTAATCCTTTAACTTATCTTTGCATATACAAGAAGTCTGCAGGAGCAAGTCAAGTGGAAGTTTTATTTTACCTCTCAAAAGGCACATAGATTAAGGATTACCTAGTTTGTACTCCAGCTAACCATTTTACTTGCTAATATATAGTGCTTCAACTGCTTAACTTTTGATTTATCTCAAGAGCATTTTATATTTCACTCCCCTATCTGTAACCATATTTCTAGTAACTTCATCTAACTACTCGATATTAGATGAACATAGAGGATGAAATCCAACATTTCCTTGAGGGAGGATGAGAGGATGAGCAGAGACATGCCTACCTATATTGTATTGCCTGCATTGTAACAGGCATTTGTAAGGACTTTTGTGTAGTGGTGGTGAGGTATTTGGGAATTCCTTGCAACATGTCTAGCTACAAGAAAATAACTGGATGTGTATCTGCTGATTCCTCTGCTCTCCAGCTACATGAAAATGACTGGGCTTTGGTGTGCTGTGTTGCTTATAAAGAACACCACATAAAGAACCCCATACTACATGTAATAGTGTAACATGGGTTACAATAATTCTGTCCACCACTAATTGTTAGTTGTTTTATTCTGATTTTTAACTAATGTTGAAGTTTTAATTGTACAATTATTTAATTCTGTTTTAAGGGGGGACACTGTGTATAATTGTAACAGTATTTTTTTTATCTGTGTAAGCCGCTTTGATTGTTCTCGCAAAAAGCAGGATAGAAATAAAAGTATTATTATTGTTGTTGTTGTTGTTATTATTATTATTATTTGTGTGTGTGTGTTTGGGAGGATTTGAGGCAATGCATGGGAATTAGAGAATTCTGTCCCCCACAATGACAAAACATGGGTTACGTGTTTATGATAGTGTAACTCACTTACTGGATGCCACCCACAGTAATTTATATCAAGTATCAAACCCATCTTTGAGTGATCTAATCTCTATTGAATAAATCATTGGGTTAAAGTCTGTGGTTAAGTTTTTATTCTATCTGAATCTGACTTGAGGGTGAAATAGGTGGGCAAAATAAAGCGGTTTCCAGCCACTGAGGCACTGATGCCCTGTATGGCCAGAGCATCACACATGTAACTGTGTGGCTGATTGAAGGGTTGGCCATGCAAATAGATGGCAGCTGGGTGGATGTGGGAGGTACTTGGAGGTCACATGTGGTATGTTTATGTAATGTTGTACATACATGGTGGGGAGGCAACAAAAAAAAATCCCAGCAGTGTGGCTTGATGATGCACCATGTGGTCAGCCTGTGTTTCTTCAGTCTGGTTTGAGAGCATGCCGTGTGGGCAGTAAAGTTTTTATTCACTTTTGGAAAAGCAAGATCTAGCTGCTTTTTCCTGCCTGTCTCTTCTGCCCCTTGGTTACCCACTACAGTGTTTTGAACCAAGAGGAGCCCAAATTCTGTAACTGGTATTTGGGCAGTTTAGGAAAACATTTTCATTTGTAGTGATGATTATATTTTTCAAAGCCACTCTTTGAGATTTACATCAAATCCTATTTATTTTATTGTTTATTAAAAGTGTTTATCAATCCCTTCTCTGCCTCCTGTCCTTTAAAAAATCCATTAAGACAATTCATTTTTGTTTGTTTTTTTTTAAAAACCCAAAAGCCATATAAAGACCTGTAATCAAATAGAAAAAGTTCTTATATCAGTGAGTGCACATTTTCAAGTAAAATAAATAGTATCTAAAAGCGGAAATGTAAATTGTATTCATTACAAATGATTGTTTTTTATTGTAGAGCAAAGAAGCCATGATCCAAAGAAGTGATGGAAAAAAATCAATAATGTACATGGGAGTATTACCAGATGTACCTGGTACAATAGCAACACCTTATTCATTTTCTCCATTTTCTGTCCACCTTCATGTCTTCCAGACTTCCTGAATTAAGCAATTAACAACATTAGTATGGTTGATGGCCTCATCTGAAGAAGCAGTAATAGGTTTTCACAAGATTAATAGCGCCAGGCTAATTTTATCACAGAACAGCTGCAAAATAGCCATTAAACATATTTGTCATGGTGATATTATTGTAGTTCCTGAATTGGAGTCTTCTACAATTTATTTATTTAGTTGTTGTTTTTCTCTAGACAGATGTGTGTATCCACCAAGCAGGATGGAGAGCATTACAGATTGGATTAGTGTAAGTATTACAGGATCTGGTTGTGACTGTTGTTGTTGCTAACTAAAAATAAATTCCAGGGTCCTGATATGCTTGCATATGATTTTCAGGTGAAATTCTATTCATATCTATTCACAAAAGGAAATCTCCCTGAATCCAGTAGAACTTACACCTAGATAATCAGATCCAGGTTTGCAATGTTAGGCAGGTACATCATACATAATCAGTATACCAGATCAACTGATATCAATAGGTATCAATAAAACAAAATTTCTAAAGTTAATTTTGCAGACAACTGCTTGAATCTCTCAGCCAAAATGTGGCTAGTTGGAAGATTAATGAATCATACATTAATTCACAAACATTTAATACATTTATTCAAAAGCTTTTATTCAAAAATTATCTGAGGTACCTGCCTCACTTTGCCAAATCCTAGGGTCACCAATGGCCTGAGTTGAAAGTCAGGGTGTAAAACTTATGAATCTGCACAAATTGTTAAGAAATCATACAGTACAGGTAGGGGGGTGGTCTGGATCTTGTCCGTCTCAGAAAAGGCTCAAGCCTCATTTCAAAAGTATAAACTAGGAGTTGTAGTCCAACTCCCCTCTTCTGTGGACAAAGAATTGTTGTCCTTGATAATAATCAGTGCTTAACAGTCTTGTCTATCTCCCTTGAATTGAGACCTGCCAAGCTGGCTCACACTGATGCAAACCCCATTGTGAGATATTGTGCAGCTTCCAAAAAGGCTGAGCAATTTATCGTGATTTGAAAGAGGGTAAATATCTGTATTTGGTTGGTTTTTGTTTTCAGTATGCAGCCTATTTTCTCAACTGCCCAGACTACTTAAGAGCCATTATCAGTACCTGAACGGCATGTTCACCTCTGCCCTTTACAAGCACACATTTTGGGTTTTGTTAGAACAACTTTAAGGTCATATTTTCCCTACAGAGGTGTTCCCTTCCCTTTTAGGAGACAGCCCCTAATTTAAGATGAGCTTAAAGACGGAGAGACACACACGGAGGGTCTCTTTCTCTGAGATGTGTCTTTGGCTGCTCAAGTCTCCAGTCATCTACTTCACATTGGATGGTGAAAACTCATGTGTGTGTTTTACTTTGTAGTTCCTTAAGCTTAGCTCAAACTCCCTTGGACTGGTTAACAGAAAGTTTTTAGCTTCCATGCTATTTTTCCCCTCTCTGACTTTGAGAATCTTTCATTGAAAGCTCCCATTGAATATGAACTGTCCTGGTGGTTTCTGCTGCTATCTTCTTCTGCATTTTAATTAAAGAAATATTTATTTTGGTTGCAAAATCAGCTTTTCCTTCTGCCTCATTCTCACTTGGAGTCACTTTGGTTAATTATCCATTTTTAAAACCTTCAGCCCACAAGGTCCTGAAGCATTTAATACTATTGACAATGACAGAGTTAGAACCTGGAGGAGCTTTTCCCACCAATGCATTAGAACCAACACAATACTCTTAACAAACTTGTGGCCCTGAAGATGCATTTGAACTTTGGTTCCCATTGCCCTTAGCCACAACACCTAACTGTGAATGATAATGGGAGTCTCAGTTTAGCAACTTGAGGAGGGCTGCAAGTTTCCTACCCAAAACTAGAGAGGAGGTTTTTCTTGATCATCTGGGAAATCCTCATCCCACCTGGGGTTTCCCATATATCAGAAAGGATTTCCACCATAAATCTGTTCCTGTTACACTCTAATCAAAAATGTGTAGCAATCATTCATGCTCAAATAGACTGAAGAACTACTTCCACTTCCCCTTGACCAAACTCATTTACTGTCCTCCTAGAACAGCCTTGGCTGGTGGAATGGTGGTGGTGGTGGGTTACAGCCAAGCAAGTACAGGTTGTCATCTCGTCTCTTCTGCCAGTTGAAGGGCATGGTCCAGGAAGGGAGAGGAAAATAGCAGATGTGAACAACTGGCTTCGCAGATGGTGCCGCCGAGAGGGATTTGGATTCTTGGATCATGGGCTGCGGTTCCATGAGGAGGGACTTCTTGCAACAGACGGGTTGCATCTCACGCCAGTTGGAAGAAATGTTTTTGCCAACAGTCTCAAGAACTTGATCAGGAGAGCTTTAAACTGAGTTCCGAGGGGAAGGGAGACAATATTAAGGAAGGCAAAAGGGATGGCGAAAATAGTCAAACTGACATAGAGGAAACAAGGTAAACAGTGCAAGGACCCAATAGTGGGAGGCAAAAAAACTTGCACAGGCAGCAAGTAAAAGGGAACCATGGTCTGCGATGTCTCTACACTAATGCACAGAGCATGGGAAATAAGCAAGATGAATGAATTTAAGTCTCCGGGACCAGATGAACTCCATCCAAGGGTATTAAAAGAACTGGCAAAAGTAATATCGGAGCCATTGGCAATCATATTTGAAAACTCCTGGAGAACAGGAGAGATCCCAGCAGACTGGCGAAGGGCAAACGTTGTCCCCATCTTCAAAAAGGGGAAAAAAGAGGATCCCAACAATTATCGTCCAGTTAGTCTGACATCAGTTCTAGGAAAGATTCTGGAGCAGATCATTAAACAAAGAGTCTGTGAACATCTAGAAGGCAATGCCATAATCACAAAAACTCAACATGGGTTTCAGAGAAACAAGTCATGCCAGACAAATCTAATCTCTTTCTTTGATAAAATTACCAGTTTGGTAGACGAAGGGAATGCTGTGGATATAGTATATCTTGATTTCAGTAAGGCCTTTGACAAGGTTCCCCATGACATTCTTGCAAACAAGCTTGTAAAATGTGGGCTAGACAAAGGAACTGTTAAATGGATCTGTAATTGGTTGAATGGCCGAACCCAAAGGGTGCTCAACAATGGCTCCTTTTCATCCTGGAGAGAAGTGACCAGTGGGGTCCCACAGGGCTCTGTCCTGGGCCCAGTGCTATTCAACATCTTTATCAATGACCTGGATGACAGAATTGGGAGCATACTTATCAAATTTGCAGATGACACCAAATTAGGGGGAATAGCTAATACCCCAGAGGACAGGATCAAGATTCAAAATGACCTGAATAGACTAGAAAGCTGGGCCAAAGCTAACAAAATGAAATTCAACACAGAGAAATGTAAGGTATTGCACTTAGGGCGGAAAAATAAAATGCACAGATATAGGATGGGTGACACCTGGCTGAATGAAACTACATGTGAAAGGGATCTAGGAGTCCAAGTAGACCACAAGTTGAAAATGAGTGAACAGTGTGATGCGGCAGCTAAAAAGGCCAATGCTATTTTGGGCTGCATTAATAGAAGTATAGTGTCTAGATCAAGAGAAGTAATAGTGCCACTGTATTCTGCTTTGGTCAGGCCCCACCTAGAATATTGTGTCCAGTTCTGGGCGCCACAATTCAGAAAGGACATTGAGAAACTGGAGCGTGTCCAAAGGAGGGCGACAAAAATGGTGAAGGGTCTGGAAACCATGCCCTATGAGGAACGACTTAGGGAGCTGGGGATGTTTAGCCTGGAGAAAAGAAGGTTAAGAGGTGACATGATAGCCCTGTTTAAATATTTGAAAGGATGTCATATTGAGGAGGGAGCAAGCTTGTTTTCTGCTGCTCCAGAGAACAGGACCCGGAACAATGGATGCAAGATACAGGAAAAGAGATTCCACCTGAACATTAGGAAGAACTTCCTGACAGTAAGGGCTGTTCAACAGTGGAACGCACTTCCTCGGAAGGTGATAGAGTCTCCTTCCTTGGAGGTCTTTAAGCAGAGGCTGGATGGCCATCTGTCAGGGATGCTTTGATTTGGATTTCCTGCATGGCAGGGGGTTGGACTGGATGGCCCTAGTGGTCTCTTCCAACTCTACGATTCTATGATTCTATGATTCTATGATAAGTATGATCATTGCAGATGGTTTTTCTGATAACTAGTACATGACAGTGACATTTGTATTACATGAAACAGCTGTCAGAAGAACACAGGTGGTGGGGGCAATCCTCCTTTCTCAGTTGTTCCCTCCATAAGATCAGGAGAGGGTAAGCTGGTGAAGGATTCTCAAAGGCTACAGCCTCCACGATTCTCATTTGTCTGTCTCACCTTCTTGATATCAAACAGGAGGCAGTCAGGCCATGGGAAGCTAAACCAGGATGGCAGAATCTATTGACTCCGTGATCCTCATTCATCTCCCTCCTTCCTGATGTTGTACATGGGGGCAAGGGCAACGCTAAGTAAAAATGGGCAAAGGTTATAGCCTGAATGATCCTTTGTTGGCCTCCCTATTTCCATTCTTCCACCAGCCACTACATGGTTGGGACAGTTACAGGAAAGATGTGAAGGGGAGACTTCCTCCTTCCTTGCAGAAACTCTTCAAAAATTGAAGTTTTTGAAGACATTCCCACAGAAGAGAAAAAATAAATAAATTAAATTATTCCTTCTTGCCTGAATGAAGTATTTACAACAGTACAGCCATACTTCTAGTACAACGGATTTTCACCCATTTACATCTGATTTTATTTGTAATAATTGTTATTTTGAGATTGTAATCTACCACAAGTCCCAAAGGAGTAGAGATTTAGAACATAGTAAAGTAAGTGTGAAATAAATGCAACCTCTACTCCTCTCTCTTTATATACACCTCTCTTTAAGAGAGAGAGAGGGAGAGAGAGAAAGAGAGAGACTTTTTAAAGGAGTGCATAATGAGTTACAGTTGTGAGCAACCTAAATAAGAAATTCCCAAATTGCAGACTCTCAAATTATATATAAAATCTAGTATAACTTGACAAATATGCAAATATATTGCCATTGCATTGCAAATATCTGCTCTTCCCTAGTAGGAAATTATTCTTCACAATGCTAATTAACAGACTGATCAGGGATCACAGACCAGCTGGTCACTGAGAAGCACATAATTAGATCAGAACGAAGCCAAAAATAAGGTTGGGACAACATGGCAGGTCTTAATGTTAATGTAAAAGGACAGTGACTTTGCTTGTCCTTGGCTATTTCAGCATCCTGTAATAAAGAGACATTGAGAACTGTACACATTTGTAGGGGCAAATTCTAACTTCCAGAATGGAAATTAATCTCTTTAATAGTTACAGATGCTATATTTTCTTAATTGCTAAATCCAAATAGCATCACTCAAATATGTATGAACTCATTGGCATGGCACAAATAGATGGTCTCTCTCCACCGCTAAATCTAGCATTTCCTCTTTTGAATAGGGATGGAAAGAATATTCAAAAGATGGTTGAAAAGCCATAGAAAGCAACATTTTCTGCACAGTATTTTCTCTGCAGGAAGCAACACTGTTTTTTCCCACAGAAAATGCTGTTTCCTGTGCAAAACAAACGTGCAAATTTTGCACAAAATAAGTTCTTAATTGTGAATAACCTTTGAAAATGGTATGGTTTTTGAAGAATTTCTCATAGTTGAAACAAAATTGTTAAAATTAGTTGTTGCTTCCTTCTGGATGAAATGTATGGAAGAATTACATCTGTAGTTTGAAATGAAATGAAATGAAAGCCCAGATACAAGATGTTTATAATACTATTGTTTTTATCTAGTCCTTAATCTTAGTGTATATTGTATTTTAATATATAATATACATAGTTATCTCTGATTTATTGTTCCACTTTAATTGCCCCCTCCCATGTTCCTTGTATTCATTTCTCTATGTGTCTGCATGTATAGTCAGGACTATTCCTATTGTTTGCACTTCCAACATCTACTGGTTTGCCTGTAGTTCTGAAGAGAGCCCACGCAGTGGGCACAGTTTTCAGTCCTGCAACTCCGGTGTCCTGTACCCTTCTGAAAACTGGCTACAGTGAAGATACAAATTAAAATGTTCTCTTTCTCCCCCCCCCCCCCCCAGGTTGGGCTATTTTCCATTTCTTTCTATGCTTTTGTGGAACAGGATTTTTGTGGAGGTGTGTTTATCAGGAATGGTAATTTTCGGTCTGGGTGATAAAGTTTACTCCCAAATATTTTGGCCCAGGGGGCAGTCTGGGATTTATAAAAATGCCTCTGGAAATTTCTGCAAGAGATCCCCATTTCCCCTTGTGATGAGGGTTTCTTATCACGCATATCCCTCTATTTCTGAAGGGTCTGTTCAGATCATCGGGTGGAAGTGGGGAGCCTTGGTAATAAGCATGTTCCTGCTTCTATTGTCCCCATGTACTCGTACAATGAAAGCGTTTCAAGATCACCTGTATCTTTCCAATCCATGACTCAAATAATTAAATATATTAGCTACATCAGTACTCAGTATGCACAATTTTATATGCTTGGGTTATATATGAAATGTAACAGCGTGAATGATTTTATATTAAATATGCACACTCTGCATGATTTTTAAAAACCTACATCCATGATATGCATCCTTTTAAATTAAACAAGTACCTGAATTTTCAGGAACCAGCACTCCTATTTGTGTAGTCAAATCACAGAATATGAGGGGCAGGAGGAATCAGAATAGTAGCAGACTATCTTGGTCCTAATCCCTAATTTAACACAACTCTGCTGTATAGTTCTCTGCAGATAGTTAAATGTATGTCTTATACTCTTCTGCCTTACTGATGCTACTAAGATAAGAATATTCAGCACTTCACAGGATGTACTTTGCAACTCAAGAAGCAGAGCTATAAATGAGATTATTCTATCAGCATGAGGAAAATTACCGCTAGAAATTCTTAACACTCTAGCAGTAAGAGTGGGAGACAGCATTCCAGATGTTTTGATTCTTTTTGATCATATTAGCCAATGATGATCTCTAGGAAATGAGTGCTTTCAATTTTGTCCATGTTTTTGCAATTGTACTAATTTGCATCCTGATCTTTATGGACTTATTTCAAGTGCCCTTGCATCAGCTTGCCATACTAGGAGATCAGCAGTTTAATATTTTACAAGGAGTAGTATTTTTTGTTGATATTTGCATCTTCTGTTGATTATTATTTGGAATCATTCCCAGAATCTTGATTTGGTTCTTTACAGACAGAGTTTTAAAAAGTACTTTATGAAGGCTTTAAGTAATAAGTGTAAACTAACTTGAGGACTTAAAGAACTTTGGGCCCAAAGTAATCATTCCATAACCCACTAATATTTATTCATTTCATTTTGGCAACTTTTCATTTCACAGAAACAAAAATGGTGATACATTTTTTAACTTATTTAAAAATCAATTTTTCAAAATAGGGCTTTTGGACACTTTGGGTTTTGCATTTATTGATTGATTGATTGATTGATTGTATCTTTGGCATTCTTTATAGACCACAGAAAATCACAGGGAGAAAAGCACCAGCTGATCTAGCCTTGGTTGCCCATCCCTGAACTAAACTGTTGTTGTTGGCAACATCTTTGGTCTCTCTGCTAGCTTCCACATTCTGACCATATTCCTTCATTTTTTTCTTTCTTTCTCTTTTTCAAATTCCCCACTCATTACTGTAGTTCCATCCATGCTCCAACCCCATCACTGTTTTATCTTCCAGTTCTTCTTCCTGACTTATAGCTGATGTCAGGCAGGCATATCACTTACTGTATTAGAGTGATGTCTGAGTGATGGTTTCTGTCTTGCTGCAGCTGATCTCTGTGTGTCTCAAGCAAACTGGGGATTGTTCATTCAGAGAGGGTGGTCAGAGAGTGCTGGCAACAGTCCATTCCCATTCATGACTAGCCTGCCAGATTAATTGTTAAAGATAAGGACCTTCATTTTTGAAAAGATTCAACTTTAACTCAGCATCACCAACATAGTTGCAAGGGTGAAAATTACAAACCAGACTTTTAAAGAGTTAACCTCTTAAACCTCTGAGCTTTGAATCTTCAGCTGGGTGAATCTTTGATTTCACTTTCTCCTCCATTTGATTTTTATAAAAAACTAGACTAAAATCTGGAATAGTTCCCCATTCCATTGGCATAAAAGCCACCAGGCACCTCTACCACTACTCCAAACTAACTTTGAATTCAGTGGCTCCCTGCTTTCGATCTCTTAATTTAGAATTAGGCAGGCAAGAGTTACTGGGGTTTCAAATACTGGAGAAGCATGATCATAGATGTTGATTCTATGCAGAATTTTCAAATGACTTTAATAACATCCTTCAAGTGGAAGTTAAATGAAACGATAACACAAGGGTGACACCTTTTCCAACTGACAGGAAGCTTTGTGGATATCTGTATGGAGATGTAATGTAAAGTCTTCTGTTTTGGCAGGAAACAGAAGTAAGCTATTTGTTGGCATGGCTGCAAATAATTAAGATAACTGTTAATTAAAAAAAAAAACCAATGTTACAAGAGTTCTTAATATTAGAATACATAAACATCAACTATCTTTTCCCATTCAGATTCTGAGTCATATCGGCTATCTTGGTATGTCAGCTGAATGCTTTTTAATTGGTCAAAGATAAATAAATTTAGCAGACAGGCTCAAACAACATATTGCAATGGAGTGCCAAGTCACATGACCACAAAGTAGATACACAGTATCTAAAAATGCTATTCTGTGGTTTGGTGTCTTTCCATTAGTACTAGGGAATTAAGATCAGCAAAATAAGTAAGCTGTCCATTTAATTTTCCCTGTGTGCACCTGCATGTATTTTCCTTATTATGCTTTATGCCTGTGTATGTATAATGTGGATGGCATTATTACTGTTTCATGTCCATGCTGGAAGGTACCCATGGTGCAAAGCTGTAAATTCTGAATTTGGAAATAATTGTTGTGAGGATGAAAATTGCTTTGCAAAGTAGGTGTTAATGAACAGACAGAACAATTAACAGTTCAGTTTACTGTGCAGAGTAAAGTGCAGGTTCAATATATTACTGAACACGTTACTGAATATGTTACTGACTCTGTTACCATTAGTTAGTCTGCTTCTGTCTATCAGGTTTTGGACAACAAGACCAGGGAGAGTGTTAATTTTTCTTTTGTTTTTTCTTCCGACAAATGTTAGATTTCAATCTCTTTGGAGACTGGGCCATGTTATCTGTTACTTTGTATACCACCACTCATGCTGATGGTGCCATAGAATTGATGCTAATAGATCATGACTATACACTCTTCTTTGTAAATTAAATCCCATAGAGTTTCTATGATTAAAAAGTAGATTCTCCATGACTGAAGTTGTCCTGATGCATTTGAGGCACAGCTTTGGATATGTTGATTTCAGAGATACTTGAGATAGTCATTCTTTCCTTCCATACCTTCCTCCCCCTGCTTTCTAAATCCTATTACAAATGTTAATATTTTTATTGGATTAAGAAAATACTGGGTAGATACATGGGCAAAATCAGTGAAATCAAGGCACGTTTTCTGAGATGTGATAATAGTTGTTCCCTCTCACAGCTGCAGGAGTTTACTGCATACCATGCAGCTGTGGACAAGTTTACATAAGGACCACCAAACACAGTGTGCAAACAAGAATCAAGGAACATGAGAGACACTGCAGACTGTGTCAGCTGTAACATGCTATAAACCATTCTGGGCATAAAATGCTGTTTGAAAACACTGCAATTTTGGACCATGCCAACAACTATCATGTCAGGATGCACAGGGAAGCTATTGAAATCCATAAACACCTGGACAATTTCAACAGGAAAGAGGAAACCCTGAAGTAAACAAGGTTTGGCTACCAGTCCTGAAGAATATCAAGATGAAGACTCAACAAATGCAAATAAGAAATCTCCCAGGGTCAGGGATTTCCCAGCAGGCAAGGAGCAATAATCAAGCAGACACTAATCCTCTTTTTCATATCCTCCCACCCTGAGGCCTGCCATTAGCAGCAGAACAATACACTTGCAAATCACTCCTCCCTTCCCAGGGTCACACGGTATATATAGATCCAACACTTTTCCACACAAGAATTCTCTGAAGATGCCAGTCACAGATGCTGGTGAAACATCAGGAAGAAACTCTTCTGGAGCATGGCCACATAGCCCGAAAACTCAAAAAACTATAGTTGTTCTTTCTTCTCTACAGTTATTAAGGACCTTATCACACTGAAGTAATCCTGCTCAGAAACAGGATTTTAAAAGTAGAAAAAAACCTGCAAATGCAGGAGTTTTTTCAGATGCATCTGAAAAACCTTTGGCATTTGCAGGGTTTTTTCTTCTACTTTTAAAATCCTGTTCCTGAGCAGGATTCCTCTAGTCTGATAAGGCTCATAGTTGAAAAAATAACTTCACAGTGATATTGGACAAGTAAAAATGCCCAACAACAACATTCTTGCCTGGTAGTAAGATCTATATATGTTGCTATCTGGGATATGTTTGTAGGTGAATCTGGACACATGGGAGTGTAGTCCTAGGGGTAGGTGATGCCAAGGGGACAAAAAGAAAGCTTACAAATACAATACTAGTGATCTTTTTGGTTCCCTTGTGGGCCCATGTCATGTCATTGGGCAATGATTCCTTTGGGCTATGAATTCGGTGCGCTGTATGTAAACCAGTGTAGATCATACAAGGGTATTTGGGCCAAACCTACTATGTGCCTTATTGTGTATCAACAGATTGAAAGTTAGGAGCCACATTATTTAGAGCCGATGATACTGATGTAATGGCTAAAAGCATTTTTACATAAAAAAGCACCTGCCTGCTGATGAAAGGAGAGTAGAGAGGAGCCAGGACTCTTTCTCTTCCTTCCTTCCTTCCTTCCTTTTTTTTTTTTTTGGGGGGGGGAGGTTGTTTGTTTGCTTGGTCTATCTCATTGACATTTTATGTGTTTTCAGCATTGGGTTTTACACATTTTTACATGAGGTGCAAAACTGGGGGGAGGGGAGGGATGCAGTAACTATTACTTTTGTTGCTCTCTGTTGGTTTAAAATGTCAGTACCAGTCATGGCCATGAAATACTGCTGAAGATGAGAGATGGGCAAGAATATCATTTCAATTCCTTTCTCATATATATTTAGTCAAAGTTGAAAACATCTTCATATCTGCAATGGAAACAAATCCAATGTTGGAAAATATAAGACAGTAGATCACTGGACTGTCTGATTTAACTTTTTTTAAATATTCTCCTTTCCCCAGTCCTCTCTGTAGCTGGCACTAGCTCTGTGGTGGTAAAACATGGCTCCAAGGATTCTCCACCCCTCCAGAGCTGGAACTGGGTACAGAGAGCACACTGCAATGAGGTATCATTGTAATGGTGTGCTGGGGTCTGATATGTATTTCACTAGAAGCCATACACCATTGGAGTGTTCCTGCATCTTCAACTACATTAGTACACAATTAGAGTTGTCAGCCCCCACCCCATTTTTTTGAATAAGGATTTTATAATCTTTGTAGTCCAATAAGGGAAAGGTAATTTACAACTTTATGTGAAATGGCAAGGTTGGTTTGTTTAGCTATCTGATGAGATAATGCTATTGCAAATTTGTCTTATGCAAAAGGTTTATAGCAGGCCTGCACAACCTATGGCCTGGGAGCCGCATGCAGCCCACCAAACAATTTGGAGGGCCTGTGAGGATGTGGAATGACTTCAAGGCTTCTCTTTCACTCAGACTTCCCCTGAGGAGAAGGTCAGGCAGCATAGGAGGAGGATGGGCAAATGCTTGCTGAGCAAGGCTCCTCTACCATCAGGCTTTCTCCTGAGGAGAAGGCCAGAAAGCGGAGGAGGACGTGGATAAATACTTGCCCTACAAGGCTCCTCCACTGCTTGGCTTTCTCTTCAGGAAAGGGCCAGGCAGAGGAAGAGGACAAAATTAATTAATTAATTAATTAATTAATTTTTAAATAAGTTAATTAATATTTTATTAAAGCCTATCTGCAGCCCAAAGAAATTAACCTATTTTAATGTTGGCCCCTTCCTACTGCCAAGTTGTGCAAGTCTGCTTTATAGACAGACATACACAGAAACACATGTATACCAATTGAGTGGCTGAGAGGAACAATTGCCCCTCTACATGTGGGTACCAGCTTTACCTATTGAATATGCCTTGTGCAGACAGGAGGTAAAAAATCAATATAAAAATTAAATTGACATATTAATCCATTGCCATTACAGATTTTAACAGAGCAGGTTTCAAATGACATGAAGGCCCAGTGAGTTTCATCTGATTGTATCATGTTCCTTGGGCTGGACTGGCTTCTCACTGTAAGCAGAGCTTGCCCTGGACCACCAGCCTGGACACTCAGCTGAAGACTTTGGCCTTTGCCTGTAGCGATGCACTTGACTTAGCTGCTTAAGTTTCCTTTTCTTTAATTTATGTATTGTTTGACACTTAGCAAAAATGTTAGCAAACAGTGTCTCTGCTAATAAAAGAAACACAAAGAGTCATTAGCTCACTTCCTAAGTAAAGATAGGCTTCTGATTATGATTAAGGCTTGTTGGCATATGAATATCTTTGAATAGTCACAGAGACAATATGGTTTTAAGTCATGATGTTTTAATGTGACAGTATGGTCCACAAAATTTCTGAATAACTAATTTGGAGGGAAAAAAGAACTAGTGTTTAGAGAGAAAGCTAATGAGCACTAATAGTTTTTCTTTTCCGTTTTAATTTTATGAATAAAATGTTTTCAATCAAGATTGCTTACAAATAATCTGAAGGCCAAGAAAGATTCACATTAGCATCATTTCATGAATAGTTTCAAATAACAAATAAATCTGAGGGTGTTGTAATCTGATCACACAGAATTCATGAGCAGGAAGGGAGGAAATTCAATGAATAAATTAGAATGATTCATTCTGCTTCCCTTAATATACATAGAATATTGAGATACAGGGACTTTTTTCTCCAGTGATTAACAGCAAAATGTCATTCCCCCCAAATTTCCCTAGGTTTGTGTGGTCTCAGGAGAAGCGTTTGTAATTACTGGTATGTATCAAACATCTCCATACTAAACACATCCTGTGGCCACTTAGCTTATCTAATCTTAGGAGAACTCAACAGACATATTTGTGAATGTACTTGAAAATAACATTTCTGAATGCTATGTTTCTACTTGTATTGTATTCATATATTTGTAGGGTGAAAACAGAACAACAAGACATTTGAATTTTCATAACAGGAATTTTTTACAGGCTGCCAAAATGCTTCTGCTCTGAATCCAAAATGTTAGTTATGACATTCAATGCACAAACCAACCTGGACTCTAGTTACAAGAAAAAAAATGCCTCTCCTGATACATGGCTTCCTGAGGATTGAGTTCTGCTCAGAGGATCCTCATTTGGGTCTCACCAGTGGAAGAAATACATGGGAGGACATGGGAGAAGGCCTTCTGAGTTGTGGGCTCCTAGTTGTGGGTTGCCCATCCTTTGGAGGCCTGAATGGCATCAACACTGGTGTCATTCTGAAATAAGTTTAAAAAATGGCTTTGTATCAGATCCTTGAAGCATTCCTGCACCACTACCATCCTTGAATAATTTACAAAGCAGCCATTTTCTATTAACACAAAGTTCCTGTTAATAAGAAATGGCTGCTCTGTGAACGACTCAAGGATGGTAGAGGCAAGGGGATGCTTCACTGATGTTTCAGAAGTGCAACCAGATTTCACACCCTCATGCTTCAGGGATGTTTTACTGACACTTTTCCAGTGCTTAACCCATGGTAAACGCCAGTGTGAAAATCTTCTAGGTTTATATCAAATATATATCAGTTAACATGTCATCCCACAGCACAGTCATATAAAATAAAGCATCCGAGTTAAGTGTCATGACATATCATACTTTCCAATTGAAACCTTTCATAGTATAATACTATACATCACAGTTGGTTCATCTTCCTGACAATAAGGAAGAAGGAAAGGAGGGGGAGGGGAAAAAGGAAATATGACAGCACATTTAAGATTAACTGGATTTTGGCGTGAAATATCAATAATAATAATAATAATAATAATAATAATAATAATAATTGGGCTAGGTGGTGGAGATCTTCCAGATCTTTATAGTGGTCAGTAAATGTTGTGTGAAAGCGATAAATCTATTTATCAAAAGTCAGTTTCCCTGGGTTCAAAACTCTCTCTGAGAAGATTCCTTTTGTTATATATGTGCAGTAGTGAGGACTCTTGTATTAATATATGTAGTGTGCCTTGAAGCCATTGTCCTTGTTCATACCTTTGCTAATGGAATATAATTCCATTCAACAGTTTCTGTTTCTCGTCTTCCTTTGCATTTTCCTTGTTCCAGGACAGCAATCTGTCAAGCCCTTACAGTGTGTCCAGGAAAGTTGAAATGTTCTGCAACTGGTTTGGGAGTATTTTCATTTCTAATGCTAAATTTGTGTCATTAATTTTCTTGCATAGAGACTGCCTTGTTTTCCCAATGTAGAGTATAGAAAGGTATTGCTGGCATGGGGTGGCATATATCATATTGGAAAAAAAGCAGGTAAATGTAGTGATGGTATTGGCTCCTGTAATGTCACTCCCAGAACAGATGTGGGGACAGAGCTGGCATCTGCATTTGTGGCAGGGTCTTGTCCCTGCATTACCATCCATGTTATTGCAGACAAAGAATACACACACACATGTTAGTGTGTGTTTGTTCTACTTGCAACTACTGGGGAAAAGTTGCACTGCAGGGGATTATCCTCAAATTGCTCACATCCCCTCCCATATAAACGTGGAAGCATGACTGATGTGACTTTTATATTTGTTGTAGGAAGGAGGCATTTTAGGTTGCTTACCACTAGATGGTAGACTACAACAGTCCTCTTTCTTTGAAGCTTTGCCTTCAGGAAAGGATACAGGACTTCTTTTTCTCATCCTGAACAACAGGTACAGAGGTGCATCTGATTTTTTGTTTACTGTGAAAGCCAGGAGTGAATTACACTGAGGTTGAAAATATCTTTGCAGGGAGGAGGCCCTGAATAAATTCCATAAGGAAAGTTTTTAGCTGATTTAGCAGCATGGCTTTGGTGTCAGCAGAGAAATATGACTATTAGGGGAGGCTCTGTGATAAATGGAAAGAACCAGTTACTTAAAAGAGGATACATATGATTATAGTGGAGGAAATTGTAAATTCATGAGCACCCATGGGTACTATCTTACTTGGTAAAATTTATGTGAATATTGTGTTGTCCACAGGCAATGACAAATGGTGTCTGAAAAGCTGACTTGCTATTCTGTCCAGTTTTTGTGTGCAAGGGTATATTAATCTTGGATACAGAAGGGTATTAATCCTCCTTATATGCATCTCAGCAGAAATGAAGCATGTCATGTGCAACATGAATATGTGAAATAGATTGGCAGGAAATATAAAAGCATATTGACATAAACAAGAAAGAGCATATAAAAAGAAAGATAGAAAGAGGAACCTTCAGAACGCCAAGTTATCATGGCAAGATCAAAAGTTATGCCAGCAAGTGAAATGAGTTTCTTCTCAGTTGGTTTGCAAATATATAAGGCAGAATAGTTTTATAAGGAGTTGGTATAATTTCCTGCATAATATTCTAATGCAATACACTTTCATTCTTTAGTCCATTTCCCTGATGATCAGATGGGCACACACTTACACACATACAAACACTCGCCCAGAGTTCTAATACTAGAAAGTCTTAGGATAGGGTCAGCTAACTACTCAACTTGCATTACAGTGTTTTGAGTGTTACTTTCAGTCTTGACAAGGTAACGTCTCTGGCCTGTAAGATAACTTAATATGCACTGGCTTGGTAGGATCTTAATATGGATTAAACTATGACAAATTAATGTTCTATCTAAAACATACCTTTCTTCAAGAAGCCCTACTGGACTTTATTCTTCACGAACATACCTTAGATTGCACAGCATAAGTATGGAAAATACTTATGTTGTTCATAACAGTTGATCTGTTGAGCAGGGAAAATGTTGCCATTTTCTTTGCTTTATCCCTGCCCCCCTTCATTTGCAACTGCAATGATGTGGGAACAGCCTTCCCACAGTATGGCTGCATATGATTTTGACACACATGTAAATACCAAAACCACACAGATAAGACAACATACCTTGCCCAGGACAGATAAATGGGAGTTAGGGTTTCTGCCTCCCTGCATTTCTTTCAATAGATTTTTTTTAAAAAAATCTCTTCAGAAAACAGCTTCTGCCCTAATGGAGAGACACTATTACTTCCATCTGTTTGCACAGGATTTATTCCTGAGGTTATGTCATTAAAAAGTTTAGTTGAGATACTTCATCTTGCCCAAAGGGCCACATGTGCCTAGGGAAACCTTTGGTTCTCGCATTCTGCTTTTACAGAGACCTATTTTCAGAGCACTGAGTTCAATATGCTGGTTGTTGTTGTTGTGGTTGTTGTTGTTGTTGTTGTTGTTATGAACTTATTTCCAAAGTAATCACATTTCAAAGGCAGTAGCTATTTACTGTGATCTAGTCTACCAGTGGAAGACATACAAAAGAATATTGTGTCACTTTAAATATTAAGAGTGAGAATGAGAAATGTGCTTTTGTGGATTATGACTCACTTCATTAGATGCATAAATCAGAATGCATACATATAATGATATGGTCCCTAGCCCACAAAACTTTATGCTATAAAGTTCTTAGGCCTCTTTCTTAAATCAATTCAAGAACAGAAGAAACTTCTCCCAATCTGAGAGGATATATGTGTTGACCAGCCAATATTCAATATCCTGTGTTCATGGAAGTTGTTTGTAATCTCTACAATGAGAAAGATAAAATTGTTACCCTCCAGATATTCTTACAATGCAACTCCCAAAACCATCTCACTATTAATCATAAAGGTGAAGACCAATGGTCCTTGCAGTAAAATACTTTCTGAAGAACCATTTCCCTGTTCTCAGATTTCACATAAAGGTGCACACTCTGCACTCATCACATATTAACCACAACAGATATGAAACCTCATATATAAGAGTACCCATTAGGCTGGAAGCTTTTCTGCAACTTTTACCTCCAATTCAAATTTGCTTTGAAAAGCTGTGAAACTAAGCTGTAATATCCCTGTAGCAGATGTGTTTCACAGCCAGGGATTTCTTTCACAACATTTCAGATGACATTTGGCACAAAAATCTATTAACTGTATCCCTGACACTATATTGTTCTTGTGGGCAGTTTTAAAAGCAAACTTTTATTAAAGTACTGAGAGAAAGAAGGAACACACAGTATATTTCTCCAAAACCTATAGGTTGTGTATTGATTTTTGAAAAGTGTGCCCTTATAATATCTGTGTGTTCAGTTAGAAATGTCAGATTATTTCTCTCAAGTTCTTCATGGAGGCTAAGACTGCCATAAGAAGAAATCCTGATCCTCACAGATTCAGTAAAGCATGATCTTTAAAGAGCTTTTCTTTTCATTCTGATTGTATAGTAAATATATGTTCAGCAAAATGTGTGTGTGGGGGGGGAATTACCAGCAGCTATGAGAGCTGGAAAATTTTGGGAGTTGTAGTCTAAACCAACTCCCTAGGTTCTGATGTTTAAACTATCAATAAATCTGGTTGGGTAACATATATGTCTCCTCCTCCTCCTCCTCCTCCTCCTCCTCCTCCGTTAGGCTTGGTTGCTGTAGTAAGTAAGAAGGCTTATTTTGTGTAATCACAGGACATAACAAATCCAGAAAATCAAAACATATTCATAAATACATCATGCACTGAATAGGTATCTGAATAGTAAAATACCGATGAAACTATAAAATACTATAAAATACAGAATACCTCATAGTTGATGCAAGGCTATTAAAAGTGATCCAGATTCAAAGGCTAATCTTAGACTTAGCCAAAAGTTTAACAGATTTAGTTTCAAATATCTTTTTTATCTGAAATGGTAGGAAAATAAAACTGGCCACTTATTAACTGACTATTCATCATTTTTTGTGGAGCTTTCAGGCTATGTGGCCATGTTCTAGAAGAGTTCCTTTCTGACATTTCACCAGCATCTGTGGCTGGCATCTTCACCTTCTCTGAAAGCTCCACAAAAAACTATGGAGGCCGGCCATGAAAGCCTTCAACTCTACATTTGACTATTTTACCCACTTTAGAAAGTAAAGAGAGAGACAGATTATTGAAAATTTCAGCAAATAATTAATTTCTTCACCTTGTGAAATTTTCAATAATCTGTCTCTCTCATTACTTTCTAAAGGGGATAGTGTAGGACATTGTTTGTAGTAGTAGTAGTTATGTGCCTTCAAATCATTTTTGACTTATGGTGACCCTGAGGCAAAATTATCATGGGCTTTTCTAAGTATGACTTGCCCAGGGTCATCCAATGGGTTTGCATGTCTGAGCAGGGATTGAAATCCTAGTCTCAAATCACTACACTGCATTGATGTCTCAGTGTAGGACATAATAATAATAATAATAATAATATTTATTTCTATACCGCCCTTCCATAGATCAGGGCGGTGTACAGCATGTAAAAACAATAAGACATAAAAACCATTAAAAACAAGCCAGATACGATAAAACAGTAAAACAGTAAAATCACAATTCTCAATACAAGTGCTAGTGCATATAGGCAGCAAAACAGTGGGCGGCATTACAACAGGCTAATAAATAAAAAGTCCATTCAGCGATATGCCTGGTTAAATAAGTAGGTCTTTAGATCCTTTTTGTATTGTGCAAGGGAGGGGGACAAGCGGAGATCGATAGGTAGAGAGTTCCAGAGACAGGGGGCAGAGATGGAAAATGCCCTCTTGGTCGTGGTCACTAGTCTGGTCTCCGGAACTCTCAATAGCCGCTGTCCGGAAGATCTAAGTGTGCGGGGCGGATTATATGGGGAGAGACGGTCCTTCAGGTACCCTGGACCCAAGCCATATAGGGCTTTATAGGTAATAACCAGCACTTTGTACTGAGCCCGGAAGCGAATCGGCAGCCAGTGAAGATCCTTCAGAATTGGTGTTATATGGGCGGCCCTGGGAGCACCAGTGACCACCCGCGCTGCCATATTTTGTACCAGTTGTAGCTTCCGAGTATGATACAAAGGCTGCCCCATGTAGAGTGCATTGCAGAAGTCCAACCGAGAGGTTACTAGAGCATGTACTACGGTTTCAAGGTCCCTCCGGTCCAGGTAGGGACGCAGCTGGCGAATCAGCCGAAGCTGATAACAGGTGCTCCTGACCGTCGCATCCACCTGAGAAGTCAGATGGAGCGACGAATCAAGGAGCACCCCCAGACTGCGTACTGTGTCCTTCACGGGGAGCGTGACCCCGTTCAGGACGGGTGGAACCACCTCCATCCCTGGACCGGGAGAACCTTTCACCAGTACTTCCGTTTTCTCTGGATTCAGGCTGAGTCTATTTTCCCTCATCCAGTCCATTACCGATTCCAGACAGGCCACGAGAGGAGCGATGCCATCCCTGGTCACTGCATCAGTCGGAGATTTAATATTCTCCAGTCATCATCATCATCATCATCATCATCATCATCATCTACTTGTATAGGGTCATAAGTTTACATGGCACTTTACAGATACAATTAATTCAAAACATTAAATCCTGCCAGAGGTGTACAATCTAATGAATAATAAAATATAAAACTATACGGTAATAACAAATAATGCAGGTAAAATACATTACTATAAAAGCAACTAATACATGTAATCAAATATAAAAATATTTTTAAAAAGTATTAAAATAAAGTTCCAAATGCTTTAAAAATCAAGGAAGTATTTAATTCAGATTTAAAACTAATAAGAGAAGAGGCAGTCCACAGATGTTCAGGGAGGCAATTCCAGTAGTATGGTGCAGCGAGTGAAAAAGGATGAAGCCAAGCCAAGGAAAAGGAAACCTTTGGCTGGGTAAGAAGCCTAGAACTCCTGGAATGTAGATCTCAAACATGCCATTAAAAGGAAATAAAGGATGAAAGATGGGGGGTGGGGGGGGGGGGCTAGAGGGTTTTAAATGTTAAAAGAAGAAGCTTACACAGAATCCTAAAAGGAATGGGTAGCCAGTGAAGAGATACCAGAAGTGATCAAAACTACAACCCAAAAAGATAATCTTAGCAGCAGAATGTTGAATGTAAACCAGAGGACTAAGATGAGACAATAGGAACCCCACCAAAAGAAGATTGTAATAATCAAGGCAGGAAATAACCAAAGCATGAACTAAGGTCTTAGCAGAGGGAGCAGAAAGAAAAGGTCTAATTTTGGCAATGTTATAAAGAAAAAATCTACATGACTTTTCTACGACCTGAATCTGGGGAGCAAAGGACCGTATAATAAGAATTCCTAAAGATAATGTGTAAAGGGAAAATAACAATGGGCCCAAGATGGAACCCTGCAGAACCTCCACTGAAAGAGGAAAAGAAGATACAGGACCTCCAGTTTCAACAGTAAATGACTGGTTTGAGAGATGTGATATGAATCAGCTGAGGACTGAATTAGTAAATCCTAGGTTATAAAGCAACTCCAATAAAAGATCATGGTCAGCTGTATCAAAGGCTGCAGATAGATCAAGGAGAATAAGGACCAAATATAGGCCTTTTGACCTGGCCTGAAGAAGATTGTCTGTGGCCCATTTTAGATTGGCAAAAAGAGGTGTGATGAAGGCTGCATGAAAGCCCAGCTTTTAGATGAGAAAAAGGGAAAGTGTGCCATGAAAACGCCATTTTGGCGCTTTAAGGGAGAAGAAGCGCCTTTAAAAAGGAGCTGGATTTCCCTACTCTTTTTTTAGAAAGTGCACTATAGCGCAAGTGCATCTAACAGCTAAGGTGCAGTGGCGCAGTTAAATGGGGCTCTGTCTCTTTAAATCGCCCATTTAAAGGCAGCGCTCCAGGTGCGGAGCATAATGGATCGTGGGTTGGGAGCATGCGTGGTGTGGAGTTCAGTTCTAATTAAAACACTCAATGCCCTGCAGGTGTAAAAGCTGGGGTTTAACCACACAGTTTTTTTAAAGCTCCCAAACCCTAGCTCCAGCCCTAATCGGAACCCTAGACATCCGCAGTAGGGACTCTGGGATGCCGTTACTGTTATTCTACTGTGGATAACATGTCAATTCATTCACAAAATAAGGGGGTTCATTCATGATGCACCAGTGCAACTCCACAGTTTAAAAAAGGTAGAGAAACCGCAATGATAAACTGCTGAACCTTTAAAAAAAAATTTGTTTGCCGGCTGCGAATTGCGCTATTGTGCAAGTGCGCAGTTCCCCTGGCAATTTGACTGTATCCTGTACCTGTGCAATTGTAATTCAAAGATGTGCTGATGTGAAAAGCATCTGTAGTTTAGCCCTGGGATTGCCCCCGCATCAATTCCCATGGTCCTCCGTTTTGTTTTGGCTTCCAGGCCCCCAGGTCTTCCCCGCCTGCCTCCGGGAGGAAAAGCAGCTGTTTTGGACAGGAGGCAAGAGGGAGGGGGAAGGCTCTCCCTTTTGCACCCTGCAAGCTCTCTCTTGCCCTGTTCCTGGCCCCTTGTGCCCCTCAAGGACCCTTTTGCCTTCCTTCCTCCAGGGCCAGGGGCTTCGCAAAGAGAGAAAACTCCCCCCCCTTTTTTTTTCTAATTCTCTCCAAAGAGTCCTTCTTCCCTCATTCCTCCTCCTTTGGAGGAGGGTGGAGTGGGGCAGCCTGGGGGATGTGGGTCTGTTTTGCTCCCCTGAGGGGCATTGCTCTGGGCCCACAACAAACTCCAACTCCCAGAATTCCATACCTTTGAGCCATAAGGGCTATTTCTCCAGTGTGGATGCAGTAAAAGCCTGATTTTGCACAGCTTTCCCTCTCTTTTCGCCTCTTCGGAGTCATTGCCTTCAATGGGAGTCCCAGCCAGGTTGGGACCAGAGAGGAGTGAGGCCCTTGTAACCTGGCTGCAGCAAAACAAAGCTTCCCCAGCTTGGGATTTAAACACAGAGACATGCATAGTCTCTCTCTCTCTCTCTCTCTCTCTCACACACACACACACACACACAGAGACACCCATTCAGTGACAGCTGACCATAAATAAGGAGCAGGCAGGACTCGGCAGAGTGTCCTCAGTGTCCTCCTCACTGCCTTTTCCTTTCTGGTTGTGGGGCCAGGCAGGTGAGAGAGGCCCTCAGTCAGGGAGTGAGGGAGGCTTGGCTGCTCCCACCTTCCCTGGGGACTCGGGGCCCTCCTTCTGGACCTGCAGACCCTGGGCTCGAGGGGGAAGGATGCAGGAGGAGGCAGCCTTGCTTCTCCTTTGCTGCTGCTGCTGCTGCTAAAAAGGTGCCCTGCTCTCCTGGGACCGGGCCAGGGGGGCAATGTGGAAGCTGAGGGCAGAGTCGTCTGGGTCCTTCCTCCTCCTCCTCCTCCTCCTGTGCTGCTGCAAGTCACTCTCTCACCCAAGAGTCACACTCTCTCAGCCAGAGGGAGGAGGAGGAGGAGGAGGAGGAGGAGGAGGAGGAGGAGGGGAGGGACATGGAGCGCCAGCCACTGTCTGCAACTGAGGAGGAGGAGGAGGGAAGGAAGGAGGGAGCGAGGGCCCAGAAAGGAGAAGTGTGGCAATGTGATAAACTCCTGTATGATGTATCTGCGCAATTGTGCAGTTCCCAGCAGGCAATGATAATGTCGCTGTATTGTGTACCTGCACAATTGCGCAATTAGCAGCCGGCAAGGAAAAAAAATTAAAGTGCGGCTAAAAGCCGTGTTCCTCGCCGCCCATGTAGCTGCTCCGCCTGTGTTTGTAGCGTTCTGACAGCTTCCCATGTAGCTGCTGAGCCACAGAAAAGACCTCAGATAAGTCGTTCCCACACCCCTCAGTCTAAAAGCCCTATACCTTTTAAGTGCACACCTGGAGCTTGCAGTCTAGCAGCTAAGCATTAAGGAAAGTGCGATTTCATGTCACACTTTCCTGCCAATCTAAAAAGCCCCTGTGATTTTTGCAAGAGCTGTCTCTGTAGAGTGCAAAGGATGAAATCCAGATAGAAAGGGATCCATTATAGAATTATTAGAAAGAAACCTGAGGAAATGTATATAAACAGCACATATCAAAACTTTTGAGAAGAAAGGCAACAATGAAGATTTTCATACCTGGCTCAAATGTTGGTGAAAGGTGCCTGAAACGTCCTTAAAAGACTCAGGCGGGGGAGTGTGTGAAATCCGGAGAACTTTCAAGGGAGCTGATTCCCTCTAGATACAAAGGAAGCATCGAGAGAGAATCCAAAGGAATGGTGTACCCAGAGGAATCCCAATGGTGTACTGGTAAGGATTAACTAAGTACCATGAAGTAAATTAATGTTTCTTAAAGTGAGAATAACACAAGGTCACAATATGTGAAAATAGCAGGCTTGGCACTTCCAGTGGGCGAGTGCAGGCATGAGGAGCAAGCTGTCAGAGCTCCGGCAACCTGCTCTTTTCAGAGGGCTTATAAAACAAAACCTACCAAAACAACAGAAAACAGCAGAAGAAGACCATTAAGAACTCTTGTTGGCATGGAAGAGGGGAAGGTCCTCATGTAGGCTCAAATTGCCCGGTTTGTTTAACCGCAAGGCAAGAACCCCAAGTGCTCAGCATGTGAGCACAAGGGGAAACAAACCAAGCTACAAAGCCAGGAGCTGGGAAAGCTGAGAGAGCCAAGCCCTACAAAAACACTGAGGCAGACAAATGCTTGCCGCCCTGCTATAAATATTTTTTAAAGAAGAGGCTTCCAAGGGAAGAACAAGTGTGTGGGAACCCAAAGTTATAGAAATGGGGGTTTGCTTCAGTATCCCAGAGCTAAATTGTCAGCATTGAAAAAAACTTGGCAGAAAGATATAAACACTTTTGTTTGGGAGGGGAAGAAACCAAGAATCAGATTAAAATATCTTCAAGACTCAAAAGAAAGAGGAGGATTGGCCCTCCCAAACTTTAAGTTATATTATGATGAATGCTGCCTGACTTGGCTTAAACATTGCTTGATGCTTCAGGACAAAGGGCTTCTTAAATCAGAGAGTACAAATCTTAGATTTGGTTGTCATGCTTACATATTATATGGGAAAATTAAAGCCAATAGGGACTTTAAAAATCATTTTGTTAGAAAATCATTATTTATTATGTTTAATAAATACAAAAAAATAATTTGTCCTAAAATCCCAGTGTGTGCTTCCCCACATGAAGCTTTATTTAAAACATATCTGTGGGGTAATGGAAATTGGCTGAAATATGCTGATATACTTGAACAACATCAAGGATCATTTGTATTTAAAGCATTAGAAGTGTTAAAAAAGGAAAGCAAAGTAAATAATTGGTTTACATATTTACAACTAAAGGAAAGGTTTAAGACTGATCTGAAAATAATTGGAATTACAGATAAACAGATTGAATTTGAGGATTTTTATTTTGTTAAAAAAAGGGGGGGGAACAATATCAAGTATATATAAGCTTTTGTTAAAATATCATACTGAAGATGAAATCATCAAGGATAATATGGTGTCTTGGTCCCAAAACATAGGAAGAGCATTATATTTGGAACAGTGAGAATTAACCTGGGCCAAAACCACACCTTATGTCAGGATATAAGGGGAAATTGTTATAAAATATATTATAGATGGTATTTGACACCAGAAAAAAATGTAAAATCTATAGTAATTCCAATAATAAATGTTTGAAAAGTGAAAAAAGAAGGGAATACTTTGGTGGGGTTGTAAAGTAGCAAAAAATAAAATGAAATGAAATGGAAGCAAATTTACAGAATAACTGTAATTTTTTAAAAAATTAAATTTGAATACAAACCTGAGATATTTTTGTTAAATATGGTAGATGATTGCTTAGAAAAAAAATCACAGTTGTGTGTTGTTTTATATGATTTCCTCTGCCAAAATGGTTTTTGCTAAAGGGTGGAAGAATAAGAAAGTCTCTAAAATAGAAGACTGGTATCTGAAACTTTATCACATTTTCAATCTGGATAAAATGACAAGGAAATTAAGGGATGAAATGCCAGACAAATTCTTAAAAGACTAAGTCCGTATTTATTTGGAATGTAAGTGGGGTAACCTGTCTACTAATTGGATAAAGATAGGGTAAATTGAGATTTATGAATTTAAAAGAAATGGAGCAGAAAAATTGGGTAGTTGCAAGTAAACAAGGAAAAAAATAAGGCTAAGGGTAAGATAAGATTTTCTTTTTCTTTTTTCTTTTGCTGATGTGGGGGATAATATTAAAAGATTAATAGTAGATTAAAATATATAGAATAACTTCTGTAATAGAAAAAATCAGAGAAATATGACATTCTTGGAAGAAAATTACTTGATACTTGCCAAATCTGTTAGAGAACAGTTGAGTGAAATTGGGTTGCTGAAGTAACACGAAGTTAAATGTAAATATGTTTTGTTTGAGAATATAATGTTGTATATGTGTCGACAATGTTATTTGTGATTATATGTTTATATGTTTATAGTTTGTATGTTTTATACAAATATTTTAAAATTAATAAAATGGTATGTGAAAACAGCAGGCATGAGGGTGCAATTTGGGATATTAGGGGGCTTTTTACATTGGCAAGAAAGTGTGATCTGAACTCGCCTTTATGTTAATGCTTAGCAGCTACATAGCAAGCCTCAGGTTTGCATTAAAAAAGTGCAGAGCTGCTACATTGAGGGGTGTGGGAACGACTTATCTGAGTGGTCTTTTTTGTGGATCAGCAGTTACATGGGAAGCTGTCAGAACGCTACAAACACAGGCGGAGCTGATACAGCAAGAAACGCAGCTTTAAACTGCGATTTTAATTTTTTTTTTCCTTGCCGGCTGCGAACTGCGCTGTTGCGCGGTTCGTACCGCCGCGAACAGCGCTATTGCAAGGGTCGAGGCTTGAACTGCGCTATTGCGAGGGTCGAGGCTTGAACTGCGCTATTGATAGGGTCGAGGCTACGAATTGCGCAGTTTTAAATGATTTAAAGGGGGCTCCTAATTGATTTTGACAGCAGCCACAGACCGAGCATCTGCAAGAAGACAAAGGAGGAGGAGTGCTGGCCATTGACCCAGTGACGTTGGCATTCGTCAGCACAGGGTCACTGTGGGCATCATCACCAACATGGATGCCTCCTCTCCTTTGTGGTCGGCACTTGTCGTCAATGTTCAAAGCACAGCCAAAGCTGCCGTCTTTGCCTCCGCTAGTGCTGCCAGGATCGTCAAAGTGACCACTGAAATGACTGCTGTGACCACTGAAATGACTGATGTGACCACTGAAATGATAGCTGATGATGACAGTGATGATACAGAAGAGAGAACAGCTGCAGTTGGTGTCTCACTGCTTGAGCAGTGTGAATTAGCCGGTGGCATTGCTATGTCCGATTGGGCCTTGACCAGATGGAAATGAGGTCTGAGGTCTCTGCATGAGACCAAGACATCCCTCTCCCCCTTTTTGGGCCACTTGTAGAAGTCTCTGCCATTGTGCAAAGTGCCACAGCAAAGCCTCGGCAAGAGTGTCCCTAGGAGCGGCTGACTTGGACAAATGCAAGTGGGAAATGGCGCTGGAATGTGTGTGGGGGTTCGTGTGAAAATTGAAAGTTTCCTCTTATCACTGCAACTGTAAAAACATCCGCCACCAAAACTGTCAATATCCCTGAGGCGCTACTGCGCATGTCTAGGGTTAGGATTAAGGGCGGAGCTAGGGTTTGGGAGCTTTAAAAAACTGCGCAGTTAAACCCCAGCTTTTACACCTGGTGGCCTTGGAACGTTTTAATTAGGAGTGGAGTCCACACCACGCATGCTCCCAACTACGATCCATTCTGATCCGCACCAACAGCGCAGCCTTTAAATGGGCGCCTTAAGGAAACGGAGCCCCATTTAACTGCGCAAGTACACCTTAGCCTTTACATGCACTAGCGCTGTAACGCACTTATTAAAAAAGTAGTGGGTCAACCGAACTACTTTTTAAAAGCGCGTTTTTCCCTTAAAACGCCAAAATGGCGTTTTCATGTCACACTTTCCCATTTTATAATGTAAAAGCTGGGTTTTCACCCAGCCTTCAAAACACCTTTTTTTGCCAATGTAAAACGCACCTAGGGGGCTGGAGAAAAGGTTTAAAGCCTTCTTGACACAGACCACCATTCCAATCCAGCACAACCCCCTCCCCAGTTAAGAATGTTTTTAAATGTAAGTACAACAAGACTAAAGTTAAGAATAATGGCTTGTGGTGAAGGGGAAAGAGCTTCTTCAAATTAAATCCCCTTATACTGGAGAGCTCAGAGATACAGGTGTTGCAGGCAACCAATCTTCATTATTTTATATTAGGCTTAAACAGAAATGTGCACAATAAACAAATATTCTTATTTTAATTGGTAATGTTTACAAAAATTATTTTCCCCTTTATTATCCATTACACTTCATTGCTCTCTAATACAGTTCGAGAAGCTATCTGATGAATCTGAAATGAAAGACTGGAAGGATCTAACAGTTACCTGGGGGTAAATCCATCCAGGCAACCTTCCAGATATTGTCAGACCATAACTCCCATCAAGAACTCGTTCTATGCTGCTTGTATTGCAGTCCCATCCAGCAGAATTATTCAGGGTGGTTAAAGAATTGATTCGGCCCCCTCCCACCCTGAACCCTTTATTAGAACCAACAATTATCTGCTGTGACACTTTCAACGACTTTTTCGTGAATAAGATCTCTCAGATAAGTGCCGATCTTGAAACCGGCTTTAAGGCAGAACAGATAACAGAGGTGTCCAGTGGCTCCGTGGACTCAGTTATACTGGATCACTTTGAGTCTATTAGTACCGAGGACGTGGACAAGCTCCTTGGAGGTATTAGGAAGACGACTTGAGCTCTCGATCCCTGCCCGTCTTGGCTGGCCGTAAAAGGAGGGGACAGAGTGTTGACACTACTCCATTAAATTGTCAACAAGTCCCTTAGGGAGGGCATATTTCCAACTGTATTGAAACAAGATGTGGTAAAACCACTGTTAAAAAAAGCCCTCCCTAGATCCCTCAATTAGACAGAACTATAGGCCAGTCTCTTTGACACCATTTTTGGGCAAGGTGATCGAGAAGGCTGTCACCTGCCAACTCTTGGATGAGACAGATTTTCTGGACCCATTTCAAACTGGCTTCAGGAAAGGCTATGGAGTCAAGACAGCCATGGTCGCCTTGGTCGATGATCTCCGTCTGGGCATTGACAGGGGAAGTGTGACCCTGTTGGTGCTCTTGGACATCTCAGCGGCCTTCAATACCGTAGACCATGGTATCCCTCTGGAACGCCTGAGGGAGCTGGGAATTGGAGGCACTGCGTTGCAGTGGTTCCGTTCCTACCTCTTGGGCAGATTCCAGATGGTGAAGCTGGGAGACAGCTGCTCTCGTAAAAGAGAGGTGACATCTGGCGTCCCCCAGGGCGCCATTCTGTCTCCCATGCTATTCAATATTTACATGAAGCCGCTGAGAGAGATCATCCGGAGACATGGGGCGCAGTGTCATCAATATGCTGATGACACTCAAATCTATTTCTCTATGTCTCTGACTGCTACAGTGACCAGGGATGGCATCTCCCCTCTAAATGCCTGCTTAAAGTCAGTAATGGGCTGGATGAGGGAAAATAGACTCAGACTGAATCCAGAGAAAACAGAAGTACTTGCGATTGGCCCCTCTCACCCAGGGATGGAGATTTGCCAACCTGTCCTGGACGGGGGTCACACTTCCCCTAAAGGACAAAGTTCGCAGTCTGGGCGTGCTCCTGGACTCGTCGCTCCACCTGACTGCTCAGGTGGATGCGACAGCCAAGAGTGCATGGTATCAGCTTTGGCTGATACGCCAGCTGCACCCCTAGCTAGGCAGAGAGGACCTTGAAACATTGATACATTCACTAGTAACCTCTCGACTGGATTTCTGCAATGCGCTGTACATGGGGCAACCTTTGTACCAAGTTCGGAAGCTTCAATTAATCCAGAATGCAGTGGCCAGATTGCTAATGGGGGCATTAAGAACCGATCATATAACCCCCATACTAAAATCATTACACTGGCTTCCAGTTTGCTTCCGGGCCCAATACAAAGTGTTGGTTATTACCTATAAAGCCCTACATGGCTTGGGCCCGAGTTACCTAAAGGAACGCCTCCTCCTATACAATCCGTCCCTCACCCTTAGAACATCAGGTAAAATGTTATTAGAAGGAAAGAATACAAGAATGACATCAACCTCGAATAGAGCATTCTCCGCAATGGCTCCTAAAGTATGGAACGATCTACCTGAAGAGATCCATCACATTTCTACCTTAGAGGCTTTTTAAAAAGCACTAAAGACGGATCTCTTCCGGCAAGCCTATCCATCTGACCTCCTGTGTTGACCGTGATGGACCAGAGACCTCATTGATGACAGACACGGATGTTCTTTGTTGAAGTTGTTTATATGTTAAGTTGCTTTTGCTTTTGCTTTTTACCTTGTTTCTATTTCTATTGGATGTTGTTAAACTGTATGCGACTACACTGTATGTATTTTTATCGGTTGGAATCCTCCCTCGATCTAGAAGGAGAGGCGGGAAATATAAATAATAATAATAATAATTATTATTATTTTAACACTGGCTCTGCTGATTTGGGCTGATGGAAGTGGCAGTCCAAAAACAATCTGAGGACCACAGCTTGCCCATCCTTGCTTTGCTTGTAGGGGCCTCAATCTGAGAAGTGAAGCATTTTAGCAACACATTCAAGAAATACTTGATTTGTAAATCTGCGTGTCTTTATTTTCCCCATTTGAAAAGAGGTGCTAAGGCAAAAGTAACACTATCTGACTGGCACCTCTAAGCGTACATCCATGAAGACTGGCATTAAGATGCTCACCATTACCCCCAGGAGGTTCTGAGCTGATTAATCAGACACATCTGCAACTTGGTGAGTAAAGTCCACCTCTTGTCAGTCTGGTGACAGTTGGGCTGAAGCTACTGACAGTTTGAAAGACAAGGAGACCAATTTCCAGAAGGCAGTCATTTTAATTTCACACACCACTATACTGTGTCAAGGGATGTCATTAATAACCCTATTCTAATCATTAGTGGCACATCTTAAAAAGGAAAACAGCCTCCCTCTCTGTATTTTTCCCCAAACTAAACTTTGCTGTGAACTTGGTATCTAAAATTAGGAGGACAATATTACCAATACCATCTGAGAGCTGCCACTTGGGTATAAATGAAATGTCTCATTATCTTTACAGTTTATGGGAGGACAAGCACTGAAAGTCTAACAGAACTCAGTGCCTCTAGCAGATTTTAGCAGAAAGGGGGTTTCTTGCTGTCTTTTTAAAAAATAGTCTCCCATGCAGAATGACAACTTAAAGGTCTTAAAGGGACATATTAATTAAGTCTATACTTTTTCCCGAGGGCTCTCATAAAAATAGAAGGTAGTGTGAACATTGCTGGAAGGGCATATTGCATAGCTTTGTGCACCCAGTTTAAAATTGTGTTGCCCCTCTTCTTGTTTGGCCACATTCTTTTCTTGATTAATTTACAGTCAATGTGATGATGATATCAAATGAGTGGCCAAAATGCCTCAAAATTGTTCAATATTTTGTTTACTAGACTGGTCACATAATTTGGATCATTTTGAAATTCTTTATAGATGCCTAGACTGAGTAATTTTTAATAGATTTTCTGTTGACATTAGGAGACTAACACACTCATTGAAGAAGGATTCAGAAAGGGCGTACATAGAATCCAAGATTTAGCTGGGGCTTTGATTCACCATTTCAGTAAATGGTATACTTCACTTTGGGAAAATCTGGATCTGCACCAGTTCAGGGCCTGATCCAAGATAAGATTCATGAACTGGAAATTTCTGCATCTTACTGACTATCAGAAAAAATACATGAACAACATTAGCTTTTGTACTGTTTGCCAGAATTAGATAAAATGTGGTTTGAGTAGTTCCTTATGTGAGCATTTTGCTTCTCAAACTGGTACCAAATGAGTTTAAGGAATTCTCTGCCATGAGATTTTAATCTTTTTTTAAAGGAACTTATAATAAATGTTTAAAGTTTCCTGGCAGCATTTTGGCTCATATAAAGTCATCAAGATGGATGTTTCAGATAAATAGGTGCAGGAATATGTCTGCAAGAGCAGAATTTTCACCAGACAGATAGAAGGACAGACAGAAATAAATAAATACATTTTGGGATGAAACATACCGGCATAAAAAGCCAGTTTCCAGGCATCTTGGCGGTGTGGCATTCAGAGGACGCACTCCCCCAAGACACGTGGAAGCCAGCTTCTGGGCACTCCAACAGCACAACATTCACACATTGCACACCACCAGAGTGCCTTAAAGCCAGCTTCCAGCTACCACGGGCAGGAAATACCACCTTTTGGGCATCCAAAAAAGGAATAGCTCTTTGCTTCTCCTTTTTTGGGTGGCTTCAAGGTGGATTGGGGCAGTGGCGTGCAGTTGTTGCAGCTCCAGTTCACCTTCAGAAGAGGTGGCTTGAAGCCACTCCATTGGGGTGGTCTGTTTCACCCCCCCCCTAGTTTATTTTTAATTGATATCACACTTTTCTCTGATAAATGAGTTTTGAAGTGGCATACAATAAAATAATGCAATGAAAGCATATATAACATATATGACAGTGAAGTTAAAATACAGCAGCCAACAAATCCATTCTGAAATAAGTAAGTTCAGTTGTTGAGATCAGTATATTACTTTTGGGCCATTGCTTTGTAAATGACAAGCAGCATAAAGGTGATCTTAAGTAACATATCTGTGATGTTTCAGCAAGATAGATGTACAGTCAGCTCTCTGTATTGACAGGGGATCAGTTCTGGGTCCCTCAAAGATTAAAAAACAATCAACTCATGGGACCTCAACTTCCATTAGCATCAATGGACACCAATGCGCACATGAATGAACAGGTGCCATTCCATTCACACACCACCACTGATGATAACAGGGCAGGGCCATCCGTGGATCCCTCAATCTACAGATGGCTAGCCCACCGATACAGAGGGCGTACTGTAGCAGTTCATAAGAGAATCCTATTTTATTTTTTATTTTTATTTTTTTGTAGTGGGATAAAGACTGGCTGCTCTTTTCTCTCTCCCCTCTTTTAGAAAATCATATTCACATCATAAAAATGGTCCCAGGCCAGAAAGCAGCTATGTTTCAAAAGGATAGTACAGGGTTTATGGAGTTATGCTTTTTTTTTCAAAGGGGTTTATATTTTTAAACAATAGTGTAGTATGATTATGCTAAAAAAAAGTAAGAAACACTGGCTAAAGTCATAATCCTACCTCAAAAACCCATCAGTTGGTGAACCTCTCTTAAAACATCCATTAGGATCAAAAGGTATTCCTGTCAGTCCCACCTTCCCTTTTCTCACTCTGAATGTTTCCCACACAAAAGACTCTAATTTAATGGCAGATTATGTGCCTTACTAAACTCCATTGAAGCTTTAGGCAGAGTACAGTTTCAGTTGTTACATTTGAATTGAATAAATTTAACTCCATGAAGAACTAAAGCTGTTCAGACTTTTAGACTGATCCAATGTACATCCTTGTGCTCATTTATCCACATGCAGCTTTAGAGATTGTTTTTATAGTCATAAATTGATCACTAATATTTCTTAGATTATTTACAAGGCACCAGTATGTAATGATGACCAGAGAACTTATGTCTGATCCACTAAGCATATAGCTAAAATGCATAGGAGCTCCAGTGGGGCCAGACAAATAAATGAAAATCTGCTCTCATCAGGGCTTGGAACAATATGTTAAAATAACATTGCTTTGAACATAATTTTGTGCTATGGATACCTGTAATATCCTTGCTGGCCCACAATGGTAATGCCCAACATTACACTAATTGTTCCTAAACATTGCTTTTGGTGAGAGATTTTTTTGGTATTTTGTGCAATATTTTTCTCTTTATTTTTTTAAAAAATGGTATGCACCCCCTCCCAAAGAGTTTCTTCCACTCATATACCAAAAATATATTCATCAGTGCAAAATATCTAATTCCTCCCATTTAAAAGCTCTCTCACTTTTTCTATCTTTCTCTAAACATTTCTGGGGCTTGACAGATGGGCAGCTCAGTGCCACCCATTTTTGCCATGAGTCGGTGCTGCAGTAGCCAGATACTGCAGCACCAATCTGCTGCCAAAAAGAAGCTGCCCAGAGTGGCTTCTTTTCTGTGGTGCCGTAAAGGGGAAAGGGCACAACCATAACACAACTTCTGGAAAATGACGTCTGGACACTGCGTGACAGCAGCGTCATCATGGTGGTCCCTGTGTGCACATGAGGCTACTATTATAGTGCTGCTGGCACATACTAGAGTTCAGGAGCATGCCGTTGGTGCATGCCCCTGAACCCTAGAATTGGACCCAGGGCACCACAAAGCACCTGTTTGTACCAGACCTCTCTTTCTTAAAGCACACAGGTCCTTTGACACTTCAGATTAGTTCCTCAGCAAACCTTCTAGAAATGAAAGCATCAATAGAAGTGTAAGCAAGGCAGTTGTGTACCTTATAATTGCTTCCATCTTTACTTTTTTCTGCTGTTGTTGAAGTAACTGGAGAGCATCTAAATGCATTTTTACATGTGCATAATAGCTTCTAGTTACATGAAACTTCCTGCAGCACACATTAGAGCCACTAAGTGGTTTGTATGATTTAAGAAAGAATAAGAAAAGAAAAAAAGAAAAAGAATAAAAAAGTAAGATATTTTTCAAGAAAAAGAAGTTAATTTTGGGCAAGAACAATGTGACAATAGGGCCATGAACAAACATGTGTGTGTATGTGTGTGTATGAATGCTACTTTTAAAAATCCATTGCATAATAAGCATAATATTAAAAACAACTATGTTACTAGCCAGAAATGCATTAGTACTGGGACATATAATACATCACAGTTACATTTTTATTAACAGTAGTGGATTATTTGTTAGCATAAGTAATGAGAAATTCAATGAATTTTCCTGTAATATTCTAAGGACTGGAACAAAGTCTCATTTTGCATACATCTTCTACCTGCCACTCCAAGATTTCACCTACCACTTAGCAGAAAAAGTCCCTATTCATTTTCATATTAAAATAATATAATTACGATTGTCAGGAAGGGTACCCCATTTGGGGGTGGGGGAGAGGGGGAGACAGAGCATCCCAAGTTTAGAGAGAGGCTTTTAAAATTCTTAGCCAGAGAGGTCTTCTAATGTGTCACCTGACTACAAGCTGCAGGATCCCATAGCTGCTAAAAACCTATCTGCAGCCTGAAGGAGTACAACCTATTTAATTATTAATAACTCATAATTAATTTATTATTAAGATAATTTAATCACTAATTATACTTCATACTTTACTCAGAAAGTGAGCTACAAAAAACTTAACTGCAGCCTGAAGGAGTATAGCGTATTTTAATTTTGGCCCCTATCTACGGCCAAGTTGTACAGGTCTGCTCTATGCTATGGAATCTTGGGATTGGTAGTTTGTTGGGCAGCACAGGTCTCTGGAAGAGAAGTTTAAATGTCACCAAAACAAACAAACAAACAAACAAACAACCCTACAAATCCCAGAATTTTATAATATTGAGCCATGGCAATTCAAGTAATGTCAAGCTTCATTAATTCTGTAGTGCAGATGCAGCCTTAGATTTGCTCATCCTTACACCTTAGTTAAAATTAAAAGACAATTACAATATGAACTCTTAACATGTACTGTTTTACTAAATTTAACTGCTGAGTATGTTCTAGAATTGACCTTTACACCTTGCCAACAATCTTTTCCCTCATTAATAAATCCTTCTGCACACATTCCCCCACCTCAATTGCTCCTGGTGTTGATAACTTCAGTTGAATTCCTCCATTACATACCTCCACATGTGGCATTCCACATTAATTCTGTTAGTCAGCCAAGAGGATCCCAGCACCAGGGTAGTTTTTCCAATCCCTTTGTCTAGATTTCCTTGAATCGGATAGACTACCAGAGAGGTAAATGATAAAGACAGAATGCACTTTGAGAACTCCCTCAGTAAGGACAGACAAATCAATGCTGTCCTGGTGTATTGAGAGGCAATAAACAGATGCAGTAAATAAATAAGATAAAAAAGAGGTCAACAGGCTGATAGACAGGCTGAACTAATGTACAGAAGAGACCTAGGAAAAGATTGGCCTAAATCTTAATGCTGGGCTTGACTAGAGTAGAGCCCCTGAATTAATTGGCCCTACTGATGCATTGCGTCTTCATGCAATAGTTGACTGAGTGGGTCAACTCTAGGCAGGACTAACACACAGGATTCAAGTCTCAGTTGATAACTAAACCAAGATGTCAGTGGATGGAGTATCCAGCTAACTCCTCTCTCACACTGATAATGTTAATTAATGGGCTATGCATATATATATTTTTTTTTTCCAGCAGAAAAATGAAAAGGTCATTGCATGATTATTAAATTTTCTCAGCTTTAGAGCCTTTTGGACCATTAGATGGGATTTCAGAAAAAAATGTGCACTTTTTAAATGGAAGAAGAGCACTGAAGTATTATAGTTTTGACCTTTCAAAACACTCTAGGAATTACACTTTCTATTTTCTTTCCACTTTTAATTAAGCAAATATTTTATTCAGGGGTGCCATTTAGGGATCATGTAGCAGCCTCCCCTTTCTGATCACCCATGACTATATCCTAAGGACATTTATAACCATTATAGGAGGGAAAGTAAAATCCAATTAACATATACTTTTATAAAAACAAACAATTAAGTGTTTTTATTTGTTTTATACCAACAATACAGAACAAACAATAAATACATTAATAACAAATAGGCTTGGAGGTCTATATGTAAATTTGCATAATAGCAATCATTTGTGGGGAAATAGCAGTAACAAAGTCCTAAAGACATCACACAGATTTGCTAGTTGATGAAGTTGGAATCAAAGTATCTTTCTAAAGAATAGCTTGGTGAGTAGGTGGTTTAATAGCAAATGAGATGGTGTCGATGTAATCAATAAACCCTGAGCAATCATTTAAAAAGGTGCCCAGTTTCTTTTGTCCATTACAGAGTTGAAAAGTATAGTTGCTTTATCACACTAGGGGACAAACAGGATTTAAACAAGAGATAAATAAGAGTTAAACAGGAAATGTCCTGTGATAAACATAGGGCATTTCCTGTTTAACTCTTGTTTAACTCTTGTTTAAATCCTGTTTTCTCCCTAGTGTGATAAAGCTTTTCTAATAACCAGGTGCCCCAAACTCTTTTCCACCAGTTGCTTATTAGTACATTCCCTGTTTTCCAGCTTCTTGCAATTATATTCCTGGCTGCTGAGATGAGAAATTATTATTATTATTAATTATTATTATCGTTGTTATTATTAAGCTTTATTTAGTGCTGTAAACTTACACAGTGCTGTACATACAGTCAATTGAAATAGATGGTTCCCTGCCCGCAGGCTTACAATCTAAAAAGACGAGAGACAGAAGGAAAAGGGAAAGGTGGTGGGGAAAGGGACCAAGTCCAGTGGATCTTCTCTCCTTCTGAGGCCTGGATCATGGCAGATGGACTGGAGGGAGGGTCCTGCTGCTTACAGTGGATAGGCCTAATAGTGTTGGGCCTGCCTTAACAATCTCTCTGAGGCCGGAAAATGGCAGATGGCATGGAGGGAGGGCCTTCTTTTTTAGGCTAGGTCTTTTAATGGTGTGAAGCCACTCTGAGTCCCAGTTCTGGGAATGCTTCCCTGGTCTTTAACTCAGTTTTAAAACTGGCTAGAGAAGTAATCAACCATGCTAATAGGGGAAGGAGGATGCAGGAGTGAGGGGCAGCAAGTGAGAAGGGACAAATCCAGGATGGAGCAGTGGAGATCCTAGGTTGGGACAGGAGACCTTGACTACTACAGTGGAGGGCACGAGAAAGAGTGATAAGCTTACAGTGTTTCAGATGAGTGTTCTCTTTACAATAAATTTACAGTAAGAGAAGATCCAGTCAGAAGGTTACAGTTTGTAAGAGAGATTTGCATCTGTATTGCATTCCAAAAATCTTTAACCTTGGGACAGTCCAACCACATGTGTTCAAAGGAGTCTAAGGTGTCATAGCTCCTCCAACATTTTTCATCATCCGGAACAATTTCATAGGTGTTGGATACCATTTGTATATTAATTTTAGGCTCCTGTCTTTTGTCAATGCTGATCTTCATTTATACGGGTGGGGGTGTCCATATACTTTTCCATGTGGTTTTTAATTTATTTTTTAATGGGTGGGAGGTTGGAATGTGGGTTATGGGATTGTTTTAAATTTAACTTTATTTTAATTTATGTCTTTTAATATGCTGTATTCCGCTCCGAGTGTTCTTACAGAGGAGCGGATTATAAATAAACTATTATTGTTATTATTTGAAAATATCTAAATTTAAGTCCAATTACTACATTAACTTGGCCCATTGATTTTTGCCATAAACAGATTGCATTAATTTTTTGTGTATAATGGCTGTTCCTCCCTTTCAATTTTGCTCCTTGTCAATGCACAATATTTCATAAAATGTCATAGGATGAGGGCAGTTCCCTTGCAACATCACATTCTTTGCAAAGCATAACACCTGTGATATCTGCATCCAGTTGTGTTTGACATGTCCCAGGCTATCTATCTGCATCCAGTTGTGTTTGACATGTCCCAGGCTATCAGTCAGAGTCTCTATGCTTTTTATTTTCCCTTGTGTAAATAAATCGGCAAATCTGCAAATGTCACTCCCTTCCAACCTTTAAACTGAGCTAGTTTGTTGGATGTAATAGAAATGGGCAAGTGGGAGAGGGGCTTGGCTCTAGTATATGGATCCATTGTTTCCAAATAAAAAAGGAATTATAAAGAAATGGTTTTGGATTTATCTTCATGTGCTCTGTGGCTTAATGAAGAAGAGCAATTTCAACTCAGCCATATTATGGGAGTTTACCTCCATAGATACCCAGCTGGTGGGATTTGCTTCCATAATAAGATTGGAGAGTTGGTTTCATTGGAATGTGTGATAATACAGTTCAGGTCTGGGACTGCAAAACCACCTTCAGTTTGGGGAATCTAGGTCTCTTTTTATTAAATATAAATTATGTGAATTTTTATTTGTATTTTTTTTGGTCAGCGTTGGAATTTGGAGGCATCTGGTGAAATAGGGATGGATTGGAATAAGAAAAAGAGGTGTGGGGTGAGAAACATTTTAACAATGTGATTCTCCCAATATGGAGAGATTTAGAAGTTTCCATTCTTTAAGTTTTATTTTCATCCATTTAATGATGGGATTATAGTTTCTAGGGATCAGCTGAGATACATCTTTTGTCATGAGGATGTTCAGGTGTGAAAACCTTGAGGGACATAATTGTAGACCAGTAGTTTTCGCTGTGGCAGTTTGGACTGCAGATGGGGCATTCATATACATCAATTTGGATTTTTTCTAATTAATCTTAAGGCCAGAATGCATCCCAAAATGAATGCTTACCTAATGTGTTTTTTTTATTATTATTATTTCAGAGAAGATGGTTTCAGGTCGTTGCAGTAAGATGTTGTCTACATACAACATAATTTTGTGGTGGGACATATTGACTTGTAAATCCTTTATGTTTGGGTTTGACTTAATGAGTTCAGCTAGAGGTTCAACATAGAGTGCAAATAATATGGGTGGCAGAGGGCAACCTTGTTTAGTGCCTCTGTATAAATTGAACATCTCAGATTCCATTGCATTTCCTAACACTGTTGCTTCTGAGTTTCTAAATAAGTGCTCCAAAATAGATGTGAAGCTGTTGCCAAATGCCATTCAATCCTATCAAATGCTTTTAAGATGTCTAATGAAAGGAGGGCTTAGAGTGTTTTTGTTTGTGAGGAGTGGTGTATTATATTGAGGACTCTTCATATTGAGTCTGTCATTTTCATGCCTGGCATAAAACCCATCTGATCTAGGTTAATATCCAGGATGAATTTACTTAACCTGGTTACCATAATGGATGTGAATAATTTAGCAACCTGGTTCAGTAGTGCTATTGGTTTGATTGACCAAATCAAGGGGTTCTAATTTTATGGCTTGGGAATGGGAATAATTTGTGATCTGTGCCAGCTGTGTGTGACCACCATCCATGATTCATTAAAAAGGGTATATAAAGTAGGAGTGAGGTCATAGAGTAGACGTTTGTAAAATTCACCAGAAAAACTATCTGTACCTGTTGATTTAAATGATTTCAATTTGTTTATGGCTTTTAAAAATCTCTTCCAATTCTATTGGTTTATTTAGGAGGGAGTGAAATGAGATTCAGAAAGATTTTTCAGTTTCAGATTTTATATAAAATCTTTTTGCAGTTGGATTATCTGAAGTTTCTGATGTGTACAGGGTTTTATAAAATTTATGGAATTCTTTGAGAATCTCCTTGGAAGAGTTGATTAGTTTGCCATTGCTGGAGGACAATAACACAAGTAGTTTTTTGTTAGATTTCTTTTTGACAGCTCTAGCTAGTAAATGTATTTTTTTAATTATTGAATTCATAATAATAAGCCCTGGTATATTGCAGTGAGACTTGTATTTTCCTATTCTCCAGTTGTGTTAGTTCTGCCTTCTTTTTTAATAGGTTGGTGTATATATTCAGGTTTTTAGTATTTATATGCACTTGCTGTAGTTGTTGGATCTCTCACATAAGTCTGGTTAGATCTCTTGACTTCTTTTTACTGGCCCCTTCCTCAATAAATAGCACTCAGAGTACTGCTTTTAAGATGTCCCATAGGAGAGCTTCTGAGGTGTCAGATATTTTGTTTTCCTTGTAAAAGATTTTAATTGTATCTTCAATTCAGGATTGAAATTGGGAATCTGATAGAATGGAGGGGTTAAATCTCCAGATGTGGTTTTTTGGGGGTATTGGGGCCAATTCTCCAGTTCATGACTAAGGATGTATGATTGAAGTGCATGATAGGATCAATTTGGACATCAGTGATCTCTGGGAGGAGTGATTTGGAAATGAAAAAATAGTCAATTCTAGAGTATTTCTTATGTGTGTTGGAGAAAAAGGTGTATGATCTGTTGTGTGGGTGTGTGACTCTCCAAGGATCAAGAAGAGTAGCCTTGACATTGATGTTTGACAGATAGGCTTCTCTTGGGCTCCCTCTAGATGGGTGGTGAGATCGATATAGATTATAATCCAGAACTTCATTTGCATCACCTCCTATAACGATTTCACCAGACTGCATTATCTAAGCGAGTTTTCATAATTTTTTGTAAGAATGTTTTCTGGTCCATGTTGGGGGAATAGAAAATGCCAAGGGTGAGCATCCCACCTGCAATAGTGCCTTGCATATCAGCCATCTGGGTCTTTTATTATTTGTTCTTCTAAGAAGGGACATTTTTGTCAATAAAAATTGCCACTCCTCTGGCTTTCATAGAATTTGCAGCATTGTATTCATTTTGGAAATTTGAATTGGAAAAAAAAAATATGCCTCTCCCTTTTCTATGGATTTCCTATAGAAATGTGATATTGAGCTATGATTTCTTTAAATAATTTGCAATCCAGTTATGGTTTTTTTTGGGGGGGGGGGGAGCTAGCCCTTTAATATTCAATGAGATTATTCTAAGATTATCCAAATCTAAGGTAGAAGAAGCACTTAACATCTGCATCAATTTGCGGTTCTTGCAGCTGAGTGAGTGGAGTTTGGAAATGAAATTTCAAGCTTATCCCAATAATAGTTCTTTCCAAGGCCAACATATAAAATGCAAATATCCAAATATAACAATAATAAACTCTAAAAACATCTTTGCCGAAAGGACAGGATCCCACATCGAAGCTTGGGAGCTTGATCAGCACAAAGATAGATGATTTTCTTAGGAATGTGTGTGTGTGTGTGGGGGGGGGAGAACAGTAGATAGTGGGGGGGGGGGGGACTGGATCTCAAACACTGTTTAGGCACTTTCAAAAGAGTACATATACTGGGGCTACAAGATAAAAGATTGCCAAGTAATATTAGGCAAAATAGCAATATAATGAATCAACTTCAACATATACAATCACCATTAAAGGAGCCATTAGCAATTCCCTGTGTTGGTCATCTGGTCCAGAGAGTGATGGCATTCTAGTGTGGAAGTTTTGATGATGATTAGACCAATGGATGAGAACTGTGCTTGACAGATGAGCAAAGGTATCACAATCTGTTTTGATGAGTAGTATGTATAGTGTAGGGGCCACTATTCAGAATCTGGGATGTTCAAAACTCAGCCAATGTGCACCATTCAAATACTAGACCAGGAGTTATAGCAAAAGTTTTTAATACTGCAAAAAAGCAGCCCCTCATATCAATGTCTAGGTGACAAAGACATAAGCAGGCAGCCATCTGGTGGATTGCTTCAGAAAACAGTTTCCCTGCAGCACAGATTAAAAGCCGAAGAACTGTCAAAGAAGCCCAACTAGGCCAAAGAATAAGACCTGTCAAAATGGTGATGTAAATTTCAGTTGCTCATGAGTAGCAAAATAAAAATTCTCAGTTCAGGGTGTGGATTCCTTTCCTTTCTTGCTTTCTTTTCTCCATTTGACTGTTTGCCATTTTGAGCTTTCTTGGGCTACAAACCTTTTGATTAGAGGAGGAATTTTTTTCCTTTATTTCTCTCTATAATTCACAAGGGACATTGATGTAAAGAGCATCACAGACATGCAGTATTTGTTCTCTAGAAGTCACAGACATGATTGTCTCACCTCGAGTAATGATCAGTTTAAATGGGAATCCCCACTTGTATTTCCCTCCTGCTTGTTGCAGCAGGGTTATGAACGGTTTGAAGATGTGCCTGTTTTGCAGGGTTTTAGAGGACAGACCCTGAAACACCTGTATTTTGTGGCCTTGGTAGGTGAGATCAGACATGACATTGAGTTTGGATAGTACTTGCACTTTTGTCTGATAGTGGGCAAATGAAATAATGATGTCCCATGGAAAAGTTTTTGATCTGTCATATGAGGTTAAGGATCTATGTGACCTTTCAATATCAGGTGTTTTGAGTTTTAAGTCTGGGAAGGTGCCATTGATCCAATTAATCAAGAATGAAAGTAAGTCATCTCATTTTGCATGTTCCACGACCCATCTTAAGTGTATGTTCAGTTGTTTCTCTTGATTTCCCAAGATTTCAATCTTGTTTTGGAAGTAATCATTTACCTGCTCTAGTTTCTGTAATCTGTCTTCATGTAAAGTCTCCTGTTGAAGAGCTTCATTTGCTGTCTTTTCTATATCATGTGTATACTCCTGGTAAGTGCTGATAATTTTGCATCTAGAGGTTGAAGTGCAAAAGTCTAGTCTTTCTGGAGACTTCTTAACAGGTTCTCTTGAAGCTTCTCTAGACGTTCAGGGAAAGATAGCTCCAAAGATGGAATGTGGTCTTCTCTTCCTCCTTTGCTCCCTCTCTTCGACCCATGCATCATGGCAGTTTCACTTAGTAAGTGTGACTCTCCTGGTAGGATTTTGTCTTCTTGAAATCTTGAAATTGATTGATCCACAAAGTGTTTGGTTCCTTGCAACAGGTATGCTGTTGTGAGATGCAATCTCTGCTTAATTAAACCCCAACTGTGAGGAAATTTGTTGAGATCCAGCCCTGCTTTTTCTTTAAGCAGCTGCCATGTTAGCTGGCTAGCCATGCCCCACCCCCACCCCCCGGGCAACATATACTTTTTAAACAATTTAATCTTGACTACAATGAAGAGCAAGCATTTGATCCTTTCTGTAAAGCCTTCCACTCTCCCATATTGAAATGTCTCTGCTGACACTTGGATGCCTTAGTATTAACCCACATATCAATTTCTTTACAAATACCTTCTAATGAGTCAAACTGTAATTAATCCCATATAAAGTATTCCCTATGCTTTCATCATATATATATGTAAACGAGGTGGTTTTTTAAGTTCAATGTTTTTTGCACATTTAGGGATTTTGAGTAAAACTTTTTGCAAAGTTTTCTTGCAACAAAAAAGTTGTCTTTGCACATTTTGTAAAAAATATATTTTTGTACAATGCAATCTTTTGCTTGAAGTACATTTTTGTGCCTTGTTTCCCCCATTATTATTATTATTATTATTATTATTATTATTATTATTATTTCTGATGATAGGAAAATGCCATATACGTGCATAAAAATATTAAAAACATATTTTTAAAAATTTTCTTCTATCCAAAAAGACAAAATTCATGTGGTGTAAAAATAACCATTAATCAACCTCAGTAATCTATTCCATAGATATAACAAACTACTCCATATGGTGACAATGCCATCTGCTTTACTAATTTACATCAGTGTCTGTAATTTCTTCAAAAATGACATTTTTTTCATAAGTCCAAATGTATGTGATCCTTTCTAAAGATTACAGCTCTAAAATAAGAACTCCCATCTGCATTTAAATTGCTTGTGCTAAAATTATGGGTGGGAACTCTTGAAAAAGTGTAAGCCTTTAAAAAGATGAATTAGACAAAATATTGTGTAATAACTCACTGTTTTTAGAGCTTAAAAGCAACTGGCTAATTAACTCATTAAATTATTGATTCATCTCCTTTCCCCCCAGTAATGTGGTCTCACTCACTGGGTTTCATGATTAATGTCAAATTTAATGCCATCCTTTACTGAGCTGGTTAATTTTAAAACAGAATTCATTAGAATGGGGGCCTCTTCCGCTAGAAGATTCAGTAAATCAGGGAGCCCTAAGGAGAAGAAGGATTAGGATTAGAGGTAATACATCAAATGTTTCTCTTGCTAGACAGCAAAATATAGCACAAGAATAGCTGGGGACACATTGAAGAGCTGGGATTTGATTAACAATTGAGGATGAAAGCCCTTTTTTTATTTCTCCTTTGTTGTCCTCCCATTTCTGTTTTTGTTCATTTGTTAATTCTCTGGGTCATGGGATTTGAGGAGTTTGGTAAGACAGAACTATTAGTTTGGGGCCAAAAGATGGATTTACCCAAACCTACCTAATTTCCATATCTGTGTGTATATATGTGCTTTGAGGTCACTGTCAACATATGGTGACCCCATGAAGTTCATAGGGTTTTCTTAGGCAAGAAATATTCAGAGTTCTTATATCTGTTGAGAAGTAAATGCCATAACATTTCTTTATGTCCCTGCCATGTTGACATTGTTGTTCACATATTGGGGTGATCATAAAGTCAAAAGTTTTCATCATCACCACCAGCACCCCACACATACCTACCAGTAGGTATGAAAGGGCATGGGTTTAGACAAACAAGTCTTTGACCTCCAAAGTAATGGCTCCAGACTCACCAAACCCTTTTGGCTTTTTATATAGCGTATTCATACCCTGGTTTTCAGCCACAAAGGCATTCAAAATAATTTACAAATTTGAGAGTTCCCTGCCCACAGGTGTACAAACTTCCCAGCTTGCTTTTCCGTTTTCTTGCCCACTCCCATTCTGCTTTTCACCTTCACCTCTTTCTTCAGTAGATCACACACGTTGAATGGTTTGGCAAATTTGGAGTCAAAAGATACAGTTAGATAAATTAACACTCTCTTATCCCTCCCTATGCATTTTTTAAAAATCAACTTTGCTGCAATTCTTATTCAGTTAAATGTGCAAAACTGCGCTTTTCAGATCCCATTTTCTGGTAGGATGCAGGGAGGCAGAGAGCATGCAGTCATGCAGTTGCATAGAAAAAATGTTTCGCATAGGCTCAGAGGTACTACAGTCTTCACCTTTCACTGACTGATCTTTGTAGCCAGCTATTTATTAATGCACTTGTGTTGTATCTGTGTCCTCTAGCAAAAATTAACCAATCATTCCTTGCTAACCTTTAAAACAGGGATGGAAATCAAGTGGCCCTGGATATGTTGTTGAACTGCACTTTCCAACTGTCCTAACCAACATACTCAGTGTTAGAGCATACTGAAGTTGCCATTTAATAACTTCTGGAGGGACACATAATTTCCACCCCTCCTTTAACATCCCTTCTTAGAACCCTTTAATAAACAAGGCATTGAAAAGTAAATGAACAGTGTGCATGTTAAGCTATTCAAAAGACAGTCATGTGAGTCTGTTTTAGGATAAAAAGAGACAATGGGACTTTCTAGATGGGCAGGAAAGTGTGACATGAAGTTGCCTTTTCCTTAATGCTTAGCTGCTGCACAGCCTTCAGATGGAGCTGTGCTTTTCCACAGTTTTTAAAAAAGAAGCTGGGAAAACCAGCACCTTTTTAAAGGTGCTTCTTCTCCCCTAAAATGTAAAAAAAAAAAAAAAGGCGTTCTCATGGCACACTTTCCCTTTTTTCTCATCTAAAGGCTAGAGTTTCATGCAGCCATGAACACACTTCTTTTTGCCAATCTAGAAAGCCCCAATGAAACCCAGTAGCACCTCTAACACTAACCGTTTGAAGTCCCACCACCCCAACACAACATCTGTACTATAGGTTTTAGGTTCCATTTGAAAAAGCAACTTTAAAGTGAGAAAAATTAGTTTTGAAGATGATAAAATGAAAATGTAACTCTAGATTCAATAGTAAACAAATAAAAAACTCCATGCAATGTTTTGTAAATAAATATTTTAAATATTGAAATATTGAGCAATAACTTAACTAAACATATAGATTTGGTTAGTAATTTTAGTGGTAAAGAATGAATTTCCAAATTTCTAACATTTAAAATTATTGAAATAGTTTTCAAGCATAACACTTCAAACTCTGCATGGTAGGAGATTAGACTGGATTGCCACTAGGTTCTAATGCACAGCCTGTTTGTGCTCAATTTTATTATGGGAAGGTTCCTATTGAAAATAATAGAGGGACTTGTAGTGCATGACCACCACACATGCACATGACTAGAATTAAAAAGAATTAAAAAAAGATCTACCTAGGTCCGTTTTACATTGGCAAAAAGAGGTGTGTTGAAGGCTGCATGAAAGCCCAGCCTTTACATGAGAAAAAGGGAAAGTGTGCCATGAAAACACTATTTTGGAGTTTTAAGGGAGAAGAAGTGCTTTAAAAAGGAGCTGGCCCATTTTACATTGGCAAAAAGAGGTGTGTTGAAGGCTGCATGAAAGCCCAGCCTTTAGATGAGAAAAATGGAAAGTGTGCCATGAAAACACTATTTTGGAGTTTTAAGGGAGAAGAAGTGCCTTTAAAAAGTAGTTTGATTTCCCCACTACTTTTTTAAAAAGGGTGCAGCATTGCTGGCCCGTTTTACACGGGCAAAAAAAGGCGCTTTTAGGGCTAAAAAGCCCGCATTTAGGGTTAGGGAGGGCGTAGCCTTTACACCCTCCCTAAGGCTCAAACGCATGGACGCCGCCATTTAAAGATGGCGGCGTCTACACGGTGGCGCCGTACAAGCGTCATCACGTGCGCAGCATTTTGACGCGCTGCGCACGTTTTGACGCTCTGGCGGCGCGGGAGGGCGCCAATTGCGCCCTTCCCGCGCCACAAAAAAAGAGCTCGATCCCGGAGCTCTTTTTTGCGGCGGGTCGTTGCGGCGGGATGAGGCCTCTGGGGCTGCCCGTGTGGCAGCCTAGGCCTCATCTCGCCGCTAGAAGGGGCGAGTTTGGACCGCCCCTTTTAGCCAATGTAAAAAGCACCCCTATTGCATCTAAAGGCTAAGGTGTAGTTGAATGGTTAAATGGGGCTCTGTATCTTTAAAGCGCCCATTTAAAGGCAGCGATACAAGTGCGGAGGGAGGGAAGGTGCCAAGACAAGAAGAGACCTTCAGAGCCCGGCCAGAGTGCGCCTGCACCTTCCTTCACCTCCTCCCTTTGGTTGAGAGAGTGTGACTTCTAGGGAGACAGCAGGGCACTGGAGGCGCTCAGCCAGGCCAGGGCAAGCTGGCAAGAGGAGGAGGAGAAGGGGAGGGACCTGGAGCACCTCCGCTGCCCTGCTTCCCTGCAAGTCACACTCTCTCAGCCGAAGGGGGGAGGAGAAGGCAGGCCCAGGCAGACTCTGGCCAGGCTCCATGGCTCTCTCCTGGCTGCCTTCCTCCTCCCTTTGGCTGAGAGAGTGTGACTTGCAGGGAGGCAGGGCAGCAGAGGGGCCCCATGTCCCTCTCCTCCTCCTCCTCCTCCTCCTGTTTCCAGCTTGCCCTGGCCCAGCATCAGGAGGACCTGGAGCACCACCGCTGCCCTTCCTCCCTGCAAGTCACACTCTCTCAGCCAAAGGGGGGAGGAAGGCAGCGGGGAAGGAGGGAGGGAGGGAAGGAGCCAGGAAGAGACCCCCAGAGCCTGGCCAGAGCATGCCTGGCCCTCCTGCTTCCTCTTCAAAAAGAAGGCTGGAAAAGTAGGACGTGTCCTGGCAAAGGAAGACGTGCCTGGTCAACTTGGAAAAGGGGGGCCTCTGCTCAAGAATGGAGGACATATGGGAATCCCTCCTGGACAGAGGGCTGAAACCTCAAGACAACTCAATATAATGCTCTGACAGAACACAGACTACAACTCCCATGAGCCTTTGCTACCATTTCCCAAGATGCCTTAATTTGCAACAGAAAGCCGACCAGTATGTTCACATGTGATGAATTCTTTCGTATTGACTCTGCATTTTCTTTTTGTGTAGATGCTCTCTTGTTTTGTGTGTGATGAGCTTGTGCGTAATCATGTGCATTTCCGAACTGACCTCACTTTCTCCCTCTTTCGGAATGGTCCTGTACCCCCCCATGTGATAAGCTCCGACTGTATGGTGTACCTGCGCAATTGCGCAATTCGCAGCCAGCAAGGGAAAAAAATGTTTAAAGCGCGGCTAAAAGCCACGTTCCTTGCCGCCCATGTAGCTGCTCCGCCTGTGTTTGTAGCGTTTTGACAGCTTCCCATGTAGTTGCTGAGCCACAGAAAAAACCTCAGTCTAGCTGCCCTGTACTTTTTAAATGCACACCTGGGGCTTGCTGTCTAGCTGCTAAGCATTAAGGAAAGTGCAACTTCATGTCACACTTTCTTGCCAATGTAAAAAGCCCCCTTGAATCCTTTCCCTTTATGCACAACTCTGGATCCAAAACAGCATTTCAAATGAATTATATCCATTCTTGTTGCTGCTGCTGATGCTCTTCTTGTTATCAGATATATCTGATAAGCTTAGTATCAGCAGCTTATAAAATATTTTCAAATCCAATTATTTTAATAAGAAAATTAAACACATGCTTCCACTTTCTTCCATCATATTGGTGGTGCTTAAAAGAACCTGCTTGTGGCTGGGTTTTGCACACTACAAATAACTACAAATAACTCATTCAAGAGTTAACATTATTTAGATTTCTTCTTGGAGATTTGGAGCCCAGTAAAATTTTGAGCCAACTTAGTATCCTTGAACTGTCTTAATTAATGCTTGAGATTTGCAGTGATTACTAAAATAAAGAGAACAACAGACTGTACTCTTGTTGCCCAATTAGTGTAATTGCTATTCCTTAGGAAAAAATGTAACTAAGATGAATTGTCTTTCAGAGATTCAAAGAAGCTTGAACCTGTCACTGCTCACAAAGCTAATATAATGTATGTTATATTTAATTAGCTGGAAAGTCTTAATTTTCAATCTTTTGTTTAACCTTCATTAAGAGTTTTTTGACTATGGATCTTTCTGTTAATGTGCTTTAAAACCTAAATATATAATACAACACATAATATTTTATCTTGCTTGCCATATTACAATTATGAATACTGTCACAGTTATGTAAAATATTTTGCCTTTGGATAATTTAAGGGATAATTTAAAGTAAGGGATAATTTAAAATACTGAATGGGTTAAACACCCAATGAAACAGACTATAATCTATTCACCAGAATTACTATTTGCCACAAGGTAGTATATTTGAATACATTAAATAAACTAAACCACTTAAAAACAATGTAATTATGAGAAATCAGTATTTGTAAGATGCATAGGTACAATAACTTCGAGGTTTTATTTCCAAATCATTTAGATTTAGCAGAACCATGTAGTACATTCCAGTAGAAACTGTCCGGGAAAGCTGCCAACATCCACTCACACAGCTGATAAGAGAGTCCTTGACAAAAGATATACAGCAAGATACCTAGGCAGTTACTTTAGCAAACACAACCAAACATAGTCCAAAAGAGAGTAAGCCAAAAACAGTCCAAGGTTCAAGGTTCAGCAACAATATCAGTCCAGTCCAAGGTCAGAAAAACCAGAAAGGTGGTCAGCAGTTCCGATACAGGGTCTAGAATCCAAAGCAGTCAAGGGTCTAGGAGTCAGATACCAAGCAGCCTTCTGTTAAAGAGAACTAATAGTCTCTGCCGAGAGTCCTCAGCATTTGCCACCTGTCATAAATAACTCCCTGATCATAGCTGCTGCCTGCCTGATGAGTCTCTCTCTGCAAGTCTCTTTGACCTTCTCAAGACCTGCTTTTCAGCTCTCCTCTGAGTAAAGGCAGGGACCTGAACATTTTCCACTATATCTTCCGGGTCCTGCCCTACTACTGGGGCCAGATTAGGATGCTGAGCCTCAGACTCCACTGGAATTGAGAGAGCAGAGCTGGCTCCTGGATGGGCCACTTCTACAGAAGCTGGCAGGGCAGAGCTAGGACCTGGTAGAGCACAGCTGGGGCCTGTTTCAATCTCAGGTGGCACCTGTACCTGAGGGTCCAAGTCCTCCTCCTTCTCCTCCTCCTTGGAGTCTTCCTCCTCACAGCTGGCCATGACAGAAATTACACAAGTTTAAATTGCAGACACATGTGTAAATTACCTGGCTCCACAGTATAAAAAGTATCCTATGTTTAGAAAACTAATTAAACTGGTGGAAGGCTAGTTTAGAAATACAGTAGACCCGTGTTTTATGCAGTGGATCCATTCTGGACCCCCCCCCCCACACACACATAAAGTGAATTCTGTTCATGCTCAAGCCCCATTGAATGGGCTGCACTCCTGTGCACATCATCTAAATGGGGCTTTCCATCCATGTGACCTCAAGTCCACTTATGGAAAGCCCACGTATGGGGGGGGGGGGACTGTATTTTCCCCTAACTTGTTTCTTTTCCGAGTTCCACAAGCTTTGCTATTGTTTACCACAGAAGAATATTCAGATGTGTAATCCTTACTTTTAATTCCAAGGACTGACATTTTGTTTAGTCATTTGCTATTTTAAAAAAGGATGCAAGATAATATAAAAAGACAATTCATGCTGATAAAAATCATGATTAGATCAAGAAAACATGGGCGAGTTCATTGATTGGATAGACAAGAGAGAGAGAGAGATTCAAAACAATTTTATGACATTGGGGAACACCATCAGAAATAATTCAAGCTCAATTTGATTGTAACATGTGATTTTTGAACAAGCCAAAAACACCTCAAATCATCAAGAGGTATACTAACATGGCATAATAAAGAAGGACTCTTTTCTCTAGAGTAAGCCAAGAGCATCCAGCCATTTGTGACTGATAGCATTGCTGAATAATGTTGAGATTTATTATTATTATTATTAACCTTTATTTATATAGTGCTGTAAATTTAAATTTATAGAATATGGTGTCTGGAATTTGCAAAGTACTGACTTGAGAAGAAGGACTGTCATATGTTATCTGCGAGTCTCCTGAACATGAAGTGAAACAACCAAAAAAGACCTAAGAACTTGTCTAGAGACTACTTATATGGAAGGTTATACCATTAAAATGGTTTGGTGGGTCTCAATGATGGAGCTAATTCCCAAACATAGAAAGCAGCCCTTATTCTGCATCAACCAGGACTCTTTATTTTCCTCAAACAGGATACTACATAAATATTTTATTTTTATTTTTCCTAGTTCTCTGTGTGTTGCTGCCAATGTGATTTAACCAAGCATCATTATCTGACACTAGACCTGTTTAATCATCAGAGCCTTGACAGAATAGCAGGACAAGGAAATGTGATTCTTTGGTTCAGGAGACATAACATCCAAACTACAGGCTGTATATCATGTCATCTACCTTCAACTACATGCACTGCATTTCAAAGAGACTTTTAAATGAAGGCTTTATCAATCTGAAACATCACATGTCCTCCAGCTTTTCTTACAAAGCCACAGTGGCAATGTTATTGACTTGAATTTAAATGCCAATTGATGGTAACGGCTGGAGATAAGTTACAATAGGTGATGTGTTTGAGCAGCTTGAAAATATCAACAGGGCATGAAAGCACATTTTAGAGAAGGAAATCTTTGTCTGAGAGCTTTAGGTACTCCATCCCTTTGGAGTCTGACATTTACTTATCAAGTAGCATCAAGTCCAGAACCCATGAAAGGATCACCATATGTTTCATAATAGACATTTTGGTGTTAACTATTGTTGACTTTATTACATACAGCAGGTGGGTTCCACAGTTGCTTTACATTGATGGTTCACTTTTTGGAGATGTCTAAAAGACTAGCTAGACTATGGGCAAATCTACACTGTGGTCTAACACAGCTTTAATTACTATAGCTTTAAGTACTTAAGCCCAGGATTTGTACTTTTATGAGGTTTTTAGCTGTCTCTGCTAACGAGTGCTGATGTCTCACAAAACTACAAATCCCAGGATTCCAAAGGATTGTGCTACAGTACTTAAAGTGGTGTGAAGCTGCATTATTCATACAGTGTGGATGCACCCAGAGTGTGGCTCATTTAGGAATTTTAGAGTTTGCTAATGAAATTTCACAATTTGAGTGAACTATCTCATTCATCCTTTTTTTTTTTTTTTAAAAAAAAAATCCCTTTACTTTTCAGGTGAATGAGACACTGAGGTAGTGACTTACCTAATGAATTCATGATGCAGACAAGATTTGAAAAGGCTTGGGTTTATTGGACTCATGTTTCTCTGAAGTCCACTCTTTCCCTCTTCCTCTTCCCCAACCACCTTCCTCTCTGCTCCCATTCTCACCTTTTCATTCTTTGTGGGGCAGAAAAAAGTGACTTTGTATAGAAAATTGCACCAGTTCCCTAGAAAGATGTGTGTGTGTGTGGGGGGGGGAGGGTTGCTCCTTCTCTGAACATCTTTAAAATGATACAACTGCCTGATGGGATGCTTTAGCCGGATGTCCTGCACTGAGCAGGGGTTGGATTTGATGGGTCATGAAGCCCCTTCCATATATGGTTCTATGAGTACATCTCTCTTCCTGTCCTCCCTAGCACACTAAGGACTCCTTCATAGATTTTGAGATTGTAAGCTTGAGGGCAGGGAACCATCTAATTAAAAGATTGGATGTTCAGCACTGTGTAAATCTACAGCACTATATAAATAAAGGTTAATAATAATAATTCATACAGGAGGCTTACTCATGAGAAAATTACCATAAAGTCATCGTAAATCATGAAAGAAGCAAGACTGGAGTTCACACCCCTGAGTACTTCTCCTGTGAGTAAATTGTCATGGAGGTGTCAGGGCTCACTTCTCCCGCCAGTGAATCATCATGGAGCCACCATTTGGCAATAATGGAAAATCTCATTATTACCAAATGGTAGCTCCATGACAATTAACTGATATGAGAAGCGAGCCCTGATGCCTCCATGACAATTTATTCAAGAAGAAACATATGGGGATGTGAACCTTGATCATGCTTCTTTCACAATTTATGATGATTTCATGGCAATTTGCTCACGGGTAAGCCTCCCATGTGAAAGAGTCCTAAGAGTTATTTGTGGGATGATTCCAAACACTCAAGGAGTAGAAGTCCCATCACTGTTTAAAAGAAGGGAAAGCACTGAAAGATGCTAAGGAGGAAGAAGACAGAGTTACTGATTCATAGATACTACCACAAAAATAACAGTTGTTATGTCAGCAGTTTGTATACCCTGATGTATTGAACTTGGTAATTACAAATCAATTCAGAACTCTTTCTAGTCTAAATCCACATTCAGTCAGGAAGATTTAATCTGATGCTTATTTGCATGGGTGAAATGGCTCATTTCCCCCCACTCATTCTGGCATTGTTCTGTTCAGACAACACACATCCCAAACCACTGTTCTGGTGAAAATAGTTCAGATAATGTCCAACTGCGTCCACAACAGAACCATGCTAGTGCATCATGCAGACTCCCCACCCTGACTCTGCCCCCAGGCTGGCCTTAATGGCTAGTCTCTACACCCTCTTACTCTCCCTGTCTTGTAAAACTAGAATTTGGGATTGTTAATAAAATTGACTCTCTTCTTGCACTTGACTGTCTTGACACATATTAACTAATTACAATATTTTGTGCACATTTCTTAATCACTTTCAGCAAAAAGGTTTGAATAAAAAAATGCAGTTTGTGCAAAATACAGCAATTTTGCACTAAAATGTATTTGTACAGAATAGTGTGGTTTTACATGAAGTCATTTTAAGGCCCAAATGATGTTTGCAACAACAAAAAAGGCCTTAGAACATGAAAAAAAAAATTGTTAAAAACTGGCACAAAAATTGTTGTAGTCTCACCTAGCAGGCACAAAATCTTGGCACTGTTTAATTGTCATGTGCAAGAATGAACCGTGGGAAGATTTACATTGCTGTTTAGGAAACACAAGAAAAACGGTTTCTTCACACAATATATAATTAAAATGATATGCAACATACCATGAAAATCCAATTCTGGAGGGCTGGGAAACTCTCCAGAACTAGATTTGGGGTGAGGTAGAATACTGAAGGGGAAGTGCAGAAATTTTAATTGCACTATCAACTGAGTTCAATGTTGCATTCACCTTGTTGTTAGGAACAGCTGCCATAGTTATTACTTCCATTATCTGCTTAGGATCAACCCTGAGACATTGACTATGGGCCCTATCACACAATATTGTTATAGTGCAAAACTCAATGTTAACTGCCATGGCAACATCTAATGGAATTCTGGGATCTGAAGTTTAGGGAAGGGCATTTAAAATTCTCAATCAGAAAGCTCTTGGGCCTTACTAAACTACAAACCCCAGAATTCCATAGGAGGCAGCCATGGCAGTTAAAATGGGATATAACATTATAATAGTGTATGTGTTAAGGATTTATGTCACTAGACACCTTTGATGTGTTGTAAGAGAGCTGTTGTGTTCACCCTTATTGCAGACACTTGAGTACTGTATATGCATGGTGCTATTATATATGCTTAATAAAAGGGCCAGGATTGTCAACTTGCTTCTTCTATTCTCTATATTAGTAAGTGAATGCAGACATCCTAACTAGAAGCACACCTTCATTCATTTACTATCTTAAAAAATCATCAGCACTTTTCAAACTACTTGTTCTGCAGGGGAAAGCCTTGTAGATGAGCGCTTTCACATCTTCAGTTCCAATTTACAGGTCAAGAGCACAAAGAAGCTAAAGTGAAGCCATTAATTATTATTAATCTTTGAGCTAAACTGGCCTTGGGGATACATCTGAAAGTGAGACAGCTGCTAACAGTAATGCAAGACAATTCACAGTGCACAAAAAATGCCACTAAGCATAATCCAACTTAGTTTCTTCTTAACCTTGTAAAGCAGCAGTGGAACAGGAAATATTTTTGATATTATACTCTGCAGTTTTCTGTCATGCTGCACAAAGCCTGAATGGAATGGATAAGATGATGCCAATGTAGATGAGAGCCAGCAGCTTTCATTGACCTTAAACCTTGACAAGCTACATATAACATTTTACATTACTTCTAACTCAAACCTAGGGTGCATCTACACTGCAGAAATAATGCAGTTTGATAGCACTTTAACTCCCATGGCACATCTTACATACTTCTGGGATTTGTAGTTTTGTGAGGTACCAACACTCTTTGGCAGAGAAAGCTAAAGACATTGTGAAACTACAAATCCCAGGATTACAAAGGATGGAACTACAATACTTAAAGTGGTGCAAACTGCATTATTTCTACAGTGTAGATGTACCTCTAATGAGATCAAAGCAGTGTTAAGGAGCTATAATCTGCCTTGTCTTGAAGTGGGCCTATATTAGCCAGAATACTCCATGCTGCTCTCAGAGTATTCTGGCTCCAGAGCTGCTCTGATTTCTTTCCGTTGGCTCCACACTCCAGAGCAATGCTGTCTACACATGCATTGGCACATGTCTATCCCCCTGAGATAAAGAAATGAGATGCCAAGCATCTATCACATGGCTGGGTGCCTCAATGTGACCTCAGAGGGAGCAGCTCATACCAGTCAGTGGCACCAGTCATCACAGTGGGATGTGTGAGTAGACAGCCTCCTGACATCACTCCAGAGTGCTCTGGATTTTCTTAGAAGATCAGGAGACAAAGGTAAATCTGCTTAATCTGGTTTAAGGGATGGATGGGCTGGATTAAGTACAAGAACTGGCCTCACATAGTGAAGACAGTTTGCTGACAAATTGGGGCTTTGGCCCTGTGTCATGAGGACAGGGTGCCATAAGGGCAGTGGGAAAGCTTCCACAAACTAAGATTTGATATCAGGGATGAGCCCCAACTGGAGTAGAATCACTGAATCAATGAGTTGATTCAGTGTGTCTACTCTGTATGTGATTAAGACTGTACATCCTTCCCCGGCCATACAGGGCTGTAACTAGCACAGCCCTCAGTTGAAGATGTCCTCTGTTGCAAGGGCTATAAGGCAAAGTCCTATTTAAAGATAAGGAACCTTAAAAAGAAGGAGCAAAGGCCCTGAAGATGTCATTAACACCATTTAGACAGCACACTGAACAGACACACATGTCATGCTATTCCTTCACTATGTGCTGCATTATAATAATATTTTTGTATACTAAATTGCAATGGTTTCCCTAAATATTCACCTATATGTATAACTAAGCAGATATTTAATGCAAATCTCTCTCTCTCTTTTAGTGATGTGTGAGTGGTCATCCTACCTTGAAGACTTTTGAGTATGCAAGGGGAAGTCTGGCGTGACCTGCAAGTACACCCTGATCCTACTAAAGATCCAGATCAAATGGTATCACTAGTATCAGACAGTGCCAGAAGCTTCTGTGCATGTTATTTGAGGCCTCTGCACACTGGCTGGATTCCACAATCTGCCTCGGAGTTTCCATGGAGCTAAATGAATTCATGTCTGGCTCTGTCAAAACTTGCCTGAGTGGAAATAATTGATGAGATCTGCTCATCAGTACTACTGGTGTCAAGTTTTCTTCAAGTCTTGCACAGTGAATTTAGATGTGAATTTGAAGGGGCCTACACAGATAAAATGTTTGTAGACATTTCAAGGTTACTCAAAAGAGTTTCAATAAGAATAATTAAAATGCTGGAGGAACTGGAGATCTAATACCATACTACTAAAATAAATATCAATAATAAAAATATTGTTCCTGCATTTAAAACAACCTAGCCCCATTTTAAGAGTGTAAAGCGATAAGCTCCAGCGTCTCAGCTTCCTTTATTTGGAGGAACACTTGTACCTTAATAGTAGCTAAAAGTTTCACTTTGTTTCAGTCAGATTTTTAGTTTGGAAGTCTGAGAAGGGAATCTATAATATATGGAAGGATAAAGCAGGACTCCTCAGTAAATCGCACCTTGAAAATTTATTAGTTTTATTAATCTTCAGCTCCGACTGGGGGCAGAGAACTGGAGTCAAGACAGATTTCTGCAGCTGTGACTATATGGAATGAGTTTGTGGACAACTCTTAACCCTTCCTTCATGTGTGCTTACACTAGAAGTTCAGTTTCCACCTATTAAGAGAGGAATATTTCAGCCTCAGGGGAAGGCAATGGCAAACCTTCTCTGAACAAATCTTGCCATGAAAACCCCATGTTAGGATTGCCTTAGGGTCATCATAAATCAAAAATGTCTTGAAGGCACACAGAAACAACAATATGACAACTGAATTATGGACTCTTTGGGCAATCATGTGTTTTTAAAAAAATGGATTACACACATTTTACTAACCTACATTTTTTCTTGGCCAGTTTCTGGTGTAAGGAAGATAAGATATTGTTACAATCTGTCCCTTTCTATTTGGTTTTAGCTACATGAGATCTTATCTCTCCTACTTTTCACTCTTTTGTGTTTCTCAGCTCCTCTGTGTCCTGTCAGTTTTCCTTTCCCCTTTCATAGTACAGTACATTAATGTGCTACTATCAATAGAAGCATAAGCTTTAGGGGGTTTATAGGGTTGCAATGGATAGTTTCAAGAATAGGAAACAGAAAATCGAAATTAATCATTTGCAAAAGAGAGCCATTGTGTGAAAATGTTTTTGAGTCTTCAACTGAGACTTGAAACAAAGAGGTTTAACTCCCAGTGAACCATGAAACTCACACTGTTACCTCTCTCTCTCTCTCTCTCTCTCTCTCAGCCTAGCCTACATCACATGTTTATTGTGAAGATCAAGTGGAGGGCAAGACAGCAATATATGTTGCCTTGAGTTCATTGGCAGAAAAGAGGGCTAGAAATATAATTCATAAAATAAACTCATAAAATTCATAACACACACACACACACACACACACACACACATATATATATATATGGTGACTTTCAATGGTAGATTTTTTTTTCATGTTGTAACTGCTTAGCCGCTTGCCAGCTCCGATGCTGTGAGAGTTTTCTCATGTTTTCTGTCTAGATTGTAGAGGTACACACTCTTTTCTCTCCATGCTTGGGAGAAAACTGTGTAAATTATTTGTCATGACATCTATTGAATATTTGCATCCCTAGTCTAAGAGAAACTGTGCCTGATTGGTGCTATCTGGAAGGAAGAAAAAAAACCCATCCTCAGCCCTTTAAGCTATCTGCTTTCATACAAAGCCTGTATAGATAATCTAGACATTCTTATTGTAACCAAGAAAAGTCATATTTTCCAAGCGTTACCACCAATTAAAGAAAATAAAATGGCACTGATATGTTTAAACAATGCTAGAATGCATAGTCAAGATTTATATTTTCTTTAAAAAAAAAAAAAAACAGCCGATAAGGAAATGTTACATTCTGGTTGTTTGCGACAGACTCTATTCAGCTATTAAATTTTACAGAAATGTACAGTTGCTAAGTGCCAAGCTGCCAGTTTCTCTCCCTGCTAGACAGCAGCTGCTCAGTTTGTTCAGAAATTCTCCTTTCCAGGTGACATTTGGAGTCTAACAGGAGACTTTAGTGGTGAACTGTTGTTGGAGAAGAGCCAGGATAAGAGACAGGTGGCACAGAGAAAGCAGAAGGGAAGCTGCAATAAAAATAGTGTGTATTGTTCTGGCTTCTTAAGATTCTTTGTAGTCCTTTATCTAAAAAAAATATATTTGGGTAAAATTGGACACAAACTAGCAGTCCCATATTTTCAAATGAAGGTCCAGCCTAGCAAACTGCAATTCCCATCTTCTCTTACTAATGACCATGCTAACAAAGAAAGCTAGAGGGCAGTTGAAAGCTGATGCTGCAGTCTGGTAACGTCTGAAGGGGCAACCATTACACACATCTGGTTTCATTTTTGTGGTGGCTCACCAAAGAACAGTAAAGAGAGGAGTGATTCCATGCTTGAATTACTGGGATTGGTTGTTGTTAACTGCTCTCCAGTCAATCTCGAATGGCTACCTTGTGAATGAGATGTCTCCAAGCACCCCTGCCCTTCACTGCTCTGTCCTCCTCTTGCAAGCTCAGGCCTCTGGCCTCTTTCATTGAGTCTAACCATCTGGCATGTGGTCTTCCTATCATTCTACTGCCCTCTACCTCAGTATGATTGCCTGTTTTAATGATCCATGCCTTCTCATGATGTGGACACAGTATGACAGTCTCCGTTTAGTCATCCTGGCTTCCAGGGAGAGTTCAGGCTTGATATGCTCTAAAACCAAACTGTTTGTCTTCTTGGCCATTCATAGTATTTTCATCACTCTTCTCCAGCATCACATCTCAAATGAGTTTATTTTCTTTCTAGAAGCTTTCTTCAGTGTCCAGCTCTCACATCTATACATGGTGATGGGGAATACAATGGCTTAAACAATCTTCACTTTAGTATTCAGAGTTATGTCTTTACACTTTAGCATCTTACCCAGTTCTTTCATAGCTGTTCTTTCCAGTCCTAATCTTCCAATTTCTTGACTGCAGTTACTGTTCTGGTCAATATTTGATCCATGTTATAGGAATTCTTTGGCTATTTCAATTTTGTTGTAATCTAGGATGAATTCTAGTAGATCTTCTGTGGTCATTATTTTTGTTTCCATACTGTTCAACCATAAGCCTACCTTGGTACTTTCCCCCTTGACCTTTGTCAGTAGTTGCTTCATGTCACTGTTGTTTTCTGCTAGTGTTATTGTTTCATCTGCTATCTTAGATTGTTGATATTCCTTCTTTCATGCCTCTGTGTGTAATCCAGCTCTTTGTATCATATTTTCTGAATACAGATTGAATAAAAAGGATGACAGGATGAAGCTTTGCTTAGTCCTTTTTCTGACTGGAAGCCATTCTGTCTCTCTGTATTCAGTTCTGATGGCAGCATTCTTATTCTCAGTACAGGTTACACATCAGGGCAATCAAATCCAGTGGCATTATGTTTATTTATTTATATCATTTTAATGCAACCTTTCTCCCAGAAAATGATCGTAGAGCCTCTCCACTCTTGATTTAAATTTATCTTTGAATTCCCATATTTATTGATGAGGTCTATTGTTCTCCCTTTTCTGTTGTCAGCCTCTATTTCTTTGACTTGATTGATGCCATTGTTCTAGTTCTCTTTGTCCTTGCACACTATTAGTTGGATCTTAGCATTCATGGTTCTGATTTTATTCCAGTCTTCTTTTAATTTTGCTGCTCATCTTTCTTTAACTGCTTGAAGTATTGCTTCTGTTATCCATTCTCCTCCTTTTTTCCACATTATTGTCTTCCTAAACTGAAATCCCTCATTTACCTCCTTCCAATTATGCCCCACCACATTAAAATACAGTTGGTTCTTCTTATCCACAATTTTTTTATACACAGATTCAAGGATCCATGGTTTGAAAATGTTTTTTAAAAGTATACCTTTAAAATAGCAAACCTTGATTTTCCATTTTATATAAGGGACCCCATTTTACTATGTTATTATATTTTATGGCACTTGATCATCCATGGATTTTATTATCCACCGGGGATTTTGGAACCAAACCCCAGCATATAACAGGGGTCCACTGTAAAAGTATTTAAGAGAACTTTCCCTAATTCAAATGGTGAACAGTGGTGATTTTGAGATTGTGTATATTAAAGAACAGGGCACAAAGAGATATGATAGATATGCTCTAGGTGGCATCATGAATTATATACTTTGGGGGAAATCAAATAAATAATAATAATAATAATTTTTGATTTATAACCCACCCCTCTGAACAAGCAATTAGGGCGGGGTCTTCTTATGATGTACCAAAGGCCTTGTCTGCACGGGCAAAAAGCTCTCTGTTCCCTGCAATGCTGTTGCTGTCTGTTTCCACAATCCATGGCAACTTCCAGTGAAATACTGCAGAATTTGCTGTTAACCAAACTTTGCCTTGAAATTTTTGCTGAAACCTTGAGGATGATGCAGGCTTTTATGGTATGTGAACAGCGGGATCAGGCCCAATTTAGGCTGGCCAAGTATTTGCATGCCAAGCACTAAGCCATCCTCTTTCATTGAACTGAGCACTTGGTGAAAGGAGATGGTCTGTTCTCTGAGACAGCATACCCATGTCCCTTACCTTCAGGAGCACCATGAATGGACCTCCTGGCATGCCAACACTTTTCTGGAGGATGCTCACCCATGTGACCAATGAAGAGATAGGCAAAGGAACACCTCAATCAAATGGTGGGATCCAACTAAAACGTTAATTCCAAAAATTTACTAGCATTTTCCTGTTGCAGTGGAGGCGCTTCCGCCTCAAGAAAGACAAGAGACAGATTGGCAATGAAAAGGCCACAACTTTATTAACAGCAATATGGTACAATTTTTTTGTACCATATTTTTATTATGTGGTTTTGATTTTTGTATTATTACTTTATTTTGTAAACCACTTTGATCTATTTGGAAAGGTGGTATATAAATAAAAATTTTTATTATTATTATTATTATTATTATTATTAATACAAGGTAGGGTTGGTTCACAAGCACGAGGTCTGGATCTGCACATCCCCAACACTGAGGTTGGGCAGATGTGAGGTTGCTTGTACGCCAAGCATTGGGATGACTTGAGACAATGCAACGCCCTTGCGCAATTACACAACTACTCAGCTACCATAGTAAGGCCTCTTGTCACCGGGATATACTTCATGTGACCCGCAGTTGGCCACATCGCACCGGATGTTTCCTGGGTCCAAAAGGACTCCCAATCCAGTGCTACTGAGCCCTGGAAACCAGCCCACCAGATCCAGAACCTGTGCTGCTGCCCCAACAAGTTGTGACAAGCAACACCAATTCCAAGGAGGTAGGGTAGGGAGCCGAGCAAATCAGAAAGGCACGGTGCACTGCTGCACCGGCCTTATATAGGCCTCCCTCCGTGGAGGCCTCTGGCAAGCCCCTCCTCCCCTGGCCACCCAGCCAGTGGAAGGAGGAGGCAGGAAAGGCAGCCAATCCCTACGGCACCTGCCCTATCAGCCCGGCGAGCCCGGGAGCCAGGTGAGTGTACACACGAAAGCGCACGTGCGAATCTCTTCCCTCTGGTGGGAAGCCAACACTCCTCAGGCTTCCTGCCGGTGGGAAAAGAGGTTGCGCAATGGCCAGCTTGGGGCTCCATGCCCCACAGCAACTGCGCCTGCCCGCTAAAGACAAATTTCTATTAAGCGTTACAACTTTCAGTTCAGCTATAATATGGCCACAGTGTCTCTGGATTTCTGACTCCAATAAAGTATAGCCACTGGTGGACTAGTGTCAGCTTCCACTGCACGTGTCCCAAAAATGAGTGCAATATATTCTAGGTTCTTTGGATAATCACTGCTTATCAGATTGTGTTACTCAGCATAATTCTATTGGTCACTACAAATGGCTCTCAAAAATTCCACTTGCTACAAAAGCTTGTGATCACAGGAACTCTGTAACCACGTTCAGCCTTATGCAAATCTTCCATACACAAGGCATAAAGGTCTGGAAAGATTGTTGTCCAGGGGCATGATTTCTGTGCACCCCTCCCTTCAACACATACCCAATTCTTCAGATTTCTAATCATCATTACTACTTTGGCTTCTATTTGAGGCATATAAGGAAGTTTTCTAAAATTATTTCCCAGGTTTGCTAATAAATCAAGCCTCAGAAAGAGTCCCAGAGCTGTTAGCTTTGTTGATGGAAGGACTGTGATGATATTGTATTTCATTTATTTTACTGTCTTACAAGTAACCTCAAAGTTTTGATCAAGGACACATTTGGATGACTGATGTTTGTGTTTTGTTTTGTGTTTTTTCACTTCTTTTTCCATTTAGTTCTTTTCCCCCAGTTTGTATGTTGTTGTTGTTGTTGTTGTTGTTGTTGTTACTGTGTGCCTTCAAGTAATTTCTGACTTATTGCAACCTTAAGTTATACCTATCATGGCAGGATTTGTTCAGAAGATGTTTGCTTTCCACTGAATCTGAGAGCATGCGATTTGCCCAGTGGGTTTCATCACCAAGCTGGAAATCAAACCCTGGTCTCCAGAGTTGTAGTCCAATGTACAAACCACTATGCCATGTTGGCTCCTACTGTATTTTTATTTCCAGAGATGAGAAAAGGTGGCTGTGGAATGTTCTACATCATGTACTAAAATATAACTGAGTTTGAGTTCCATGCATCTTTACTTTAATAGACAATAAACACCATTCTTCTTGCTTAGACAGCAAGATATTCAGAACCTGACCTGCTCTGCATTGTGAGAAGTTCTACACAAAACAAAATTCTTTCCCAAATAGGCTGCAGCAATTCCTCTGCTATCCTCCCATGATTTTATCTATCATTTTGTCTAAGTTCTCCTTATGCTATCTAGCACAAGGAAAGTTCTGTGCAACTCACACATTTGTGCACAACTTTATGAACACTAGTTATCTAATAAAAGGTTAATTTACCCTTTTCACATCTAAATGAACCAAATAGGCTACATGACTTTTGATCATAAAGGAAGTTGGTGGTTGGGAAATGAGTTTTAAATTGTTCCCTAAGAAAAGCTGTGTGTTTTGTATTTCGTAAAAGGCCACATTATGTCAGCTTGTGATATACATGAAGAAAATTCACAATGAACCCGAAATGAGCCACAATGAAATGCCATTTTGGTTCCTGGTTCCTAATTGGATGATATTGCATTACACTTTGACAGAAAACATTTTCAATTAGCTTTTACAGGTTTGGAGTTTGTACTGCACACTGTCTCCATATTATCTGCTTCACAGGAGCTTACTGTCATGTAGGATATTGCAATGCCTCCCCAAAGACATTATTATGATATATAGCATAATTTTAAATAATTCGTGACCCCATTTCCAATACACGCAGGACGAATAAGCTACATTAAGATGAAGAAAGCAATTAAGTTGCGCATGAACATGGTAGTTTAAAGAGGAATACAATTGGGCCCCTATATCCACGGATTCTTTATCCACCAATTCAACAATCCATGTCTTGAAAATACTAAAATATAAACAGTGCACTCTTCTCTGCAGTCTTGCCATTCATGAATTTGAATTTCTGTGGATGACAAGCCCCCATTGCATAATGATGATGATGATGATGATGATGATAATAATAATAATAATAATATTTATATCCTGCCCCATCTGCACTCAGGCAATCGGGGCGGCTTACAACATTAAAAATTATACATTTATAACAAAAACCCAACCCTCCCTCCCTTAAAACAGAATTAAACATGTTACAATTAAAACTTGTTAACAATCAATAAAAATGTACACAATAAAAAATAAAAATTAAAACAATAAAACAACAGCAACAACCATGGACAAGCAAATAGCAAAATGGGATCAAATTTCTTTCTTTCTCTCCTTTGGTGGCTGGGTGCCTATTCAGGAAAGGCCTGCTGGAAAAGATCCGTCTTAACAGCTTTTTAAAAGCTCTCTAAGATGGTTCTATGATGGATCTCATCTAGAAAACCATTCCATAGTCTGGGAGCAATACCTGAAAAGGTCCTCTGGGCAGTAGTGGATAACCTGGTTTTTATTGGTTGTAACAATTTTTTCCCAGAGGACTTGAGTCTGTGAGGTGGATTATACAGAAGGAAGCGGTCTCTATTTTGGGCCCAAACCATTTCGGGCTTTAAAGGTAATAGCCAACACCTTGTACTGGGATGGGAAACTAATGGGCAGCCAGTGAAGAGATCTTAAAATTGGGGTAATATAGTCTCTTCTAGATGTACCCAAGACCAGTCTAGCTGCCATATTCTCTACCAGTTGAAGTTTCTGGACCAGGCACAAGGGTAGCCCCATGTAGAATGCATTACAGAAATCCAGACGTGAAGTTACCAGTGCGTATACTACGGTTTCAAGATCCCTGACTTCCAGGAAAGGGTGCAACTGGCATATCAGCTGGAGCTGATGACAGGCACTCTTGACCATCACACTCACCTGATTTGACATGGGAAGAGACGGATCTAAGAGCACCCCCAGATTGTGATGCTATCCAGGACTGGAGGTTGTATCCCAATACCTGGGTTTGGGGCTGCTACTGTAAGTACCTCTGTTTTGTCTGGATCCAGTTTTAATCTGTTTTCCCTCATCCAGTCCTTTACCACCTTAAAACAGTCATTGAAGATTTTCACACTTACCTGAATCAGTTGTAAATCATCCTCCAAACGTCCTGCAAACATCCTCCAAAAGGTGGCTGAAAGAGCAAAAAAGCCTCTATGTCTAAAACCAGGAAGTGCTCTTGAATTGTCATGGGAAGGGATTTGCCAGACGCAATTGTAAATCATTCAGAGAAAAGCAGGGAAGCAGGCTTTTTCTTCTTCTTTCCCTTCTTGAAGCTGAGTCAGCGTTTATAGGAGTCTGCCTGCTTCCCTGCTTTTCTCTGAATGATTTACAATCGCTTCTGGCAAATCCCTTTCCATGATGATTCAGGAGCACTTCCTGGTTTCAGACACAGAGGCTTTTTTACTCTTTCAGCCACCTTTGGAGGACGTTTGCAGGATGTTTGGGGGATGATTTACAACTGATTCAGGTAAGTGTGAAAATCTTCATTGAGAGATGAGACACCATCTGAGGTCACAGCTGAAGGCCGAGACATGGAGAAATATATCTGGGTATCATCAGCGGACTGATAATACTCCGCCCCATGTCTCTGGATGATTTCTCCCAGCGGCTTCATATATGTTGAAAACCATCATAGACAGGATAGCGCCTTGAGGGACACCTCATTTAAGCTTTATCCTAGTAGAGAAGGGGGCTTTTTAGATTGGCAGGAAAGTGTGACATGAAGTTGCCTTTACCTTAATGCTCAGCAGCTAGACTGCAAGCCCCAGGTGTGCATTTAAAAGGTACAGCTAGACTGAGGGGTGTGGGAACGACTTATCTGAAGTCTTTTCTGTGGCTCAACAGCTACATGGGAAGCGGTCAGAACGCTACAAACACAGGCGGAGCAGCTACATGGGTGGCAATGAATGTGGCTTTTATTTACATAAATTCTCTTTTTAAAATTTTTGGTCAGTTTTTAAAATTTTCTGAATATGATTTTACACAGAATTGTACTCTATGGCCCGACCTAGATGGGCACTAAAAGGCACCTGGGTGGTGCCATTAGGGTTCGGGAGCATGCAGCGTTCACACACTCCTGAACTCTAGCACATAATGGCAGCACCGCCATTACATAATGCCGTTTAGATGGCATATGTAATGGCGGCGGCGCAGCTGCACACCTTCCTCATGGAGCTGCACAGTTTTGGTGCCGCAAAGGTGCCAAATTGCGCCTTTAAAAAAATTGCGCCACAACTGCAGTGCAAAAAAGGAGCACAGTTCTCCCGCTCCTTTTATGCAGCACCACAGAAAGGGGTGGTGGCAGACCGCACCTTTTGGGCGGTCTGGACAGCACCTATATGATTAAAGGAGGCAGTGGATCCAATTTAACTGTTGTTTGTGTTCAGCTCAAAGCTCATTTTCAAGTCTACATGCTGTCACAATATATGTACTTCTCTGACCTTTCCCTAATAATTTGAAAGGCTCACCTGAAAGCTAGGTAAACGAAAATGAAATGTCTCTGTTTGCAGATGACAAACAAAAACAAAGAAGATTTTAAATTGTGCATGCAAGGAAAGAAATAAACCTTTTGCAATTCCAGGGATAGTTGCATATAAGAAAAAAAAAAATGAGACAAGCAATAGAAGACCAGAAACCTTTCTGCTATTCAAGAAAAATCACATGATTGACAACAGATTCAATTTATGAACATAAGCTTGGGGGAAATGTGATAATTGGTAATTAAATGTGAAACAATAGCATAATCCCAAGAGCTGGGCACTGTATAATGTTATCACAATTTGAGTAAAACCATTCAGAGTGTCATACCATCATCTAGGCAACATTACAGTGCTGAGAAACTTCTGTTCCAGTATAAATCAAATACAAAAAGTCTCAGTAAAGTCCTTTTCAGAAGTCATTGGGATTCTTTTGACCAACGTGGATAGATTTGAAATCAAACACAATTAGAGAGATTTATGAAGAAAAAATTCTAAACATAACAAATATGTTTTCTTGCCTGCCAGCTCCAACATTATGTCCCTTTGCTGACATGTTTGTAAGGAAATGCCTTTTAAAAAATAAAATAGTAGCTCGCACAGGAAAAATAAGATGCCATAAAAACATAAGAATGTAAGAGGAACACTGCTAGATCAGATCAAAGACCTGTCTAGTCCAATCTACTGGTTACAACTGGGCAGCTAGACGCCTGCTGGAAAGTCCCAACGAAAGACATGAACACAACAGCAGCTTTCCATTTATTTTTCCTCTGTGTGTGAGAGAGAGAAGGGGAGGGGGAGAGAGAGAGAGAGAGAGAGAGAGAGAGAGAGAGAGAGATTAGGATTATAACTTCTTTCCTTACCATACGTTAAGCTTTTCCTTTCTCCACACCCCCACGATCAGTGCAACATTTTAATAGGGTATATGAATCTAGCTCATGCAGTCATTTGTACAGATATGTGGAATTTCACCCATGTGGTCTAGTTCTATTCACATTGGGCCGATTTAGACCACCCCCTTTGGGGCGGTCTCTACCCGCCTCCAGACGCAGCAGCTTCAGCGGCCCCATCCCGCAGCTTCTGGAGGCCTCTAAGCGGGGTGCAGCGGGTGCCCTGGGGTGCCCCATTTACAGAGGCATTTTGCAGCGGGTGCCCCATTTGCGGAGGCAGGGCGGAAGGGAGGAAGGGGCCGCCGCAGCAGCCCCTTTCTCCCTTGGTCTTTGCCGTGGCTGTCTAAAAGCCATGGCAAAGACCCGCTGCCAAAAAGGAGCTCCTTTCGGAGCTCCTTTTTGGTGCTGCGGAAAGGGTGAGATTTGCGCCCTCCCGTGGCACAAGAGCATCATTATGTGCACAGCGCATCTAGCAGTTGCGCACATGATGACGCTCTTGCAGCACGTCCGTATGGACACTGCCATCTTAAAATGGCGGCATCCATACACTTTAGAGTTAGGGAGGGTGTAGACGCTGCTCCCTCCCTAACCCTAAAGGCGGGCTTTTTAGCCCTAAAGGTGCCACAAAGTGCATGTCTAGATCGGGCCATTGATTTTTTTCAGGCTTCTGTGCCCTATTTACATGTTCCACTTACATATGCACCCACAGCCACTGGTGATGGGGCCATGGCTGTGGATGCAAGGCACACTTCTGCTGGCCATAATTTATAATGAAGTGATTGAAGAAGAAGTTCATCAAATGTGTCTCACAATTAACTGGGTACACACAGCAATGAGGGAAAAGAACATATTGAAATTTCTACTAGTGAAACAGAACAATAATTTAATAAGTGACCATTTGTTGTGCTTTCGTGATACCCCAGATTTGTTACTCGAGGCAGTCACCACAGTCTGCCATATGGTCATAACGATTCAGCATTTTTTTATTTTGGTTGCTATTACTTTTAGCAAAGTTCCAATGATTTTTATTAAGATTAATTCTATAGCACACAACATTAGGCGAAAGGGCAACGACAGCCAAAGACCTTAATCCATTAATGTATTCAGAACTTTTGAAGAAGAATGTGATAACATTCCTTACATAGCTAGATTTACTTCTTTTCATTTTCAACAAGAGCTCTTGTGTAAGAAGTTACTAGGGTAAGCATTTTTCCCTGTTGAGTTATATGTTCCGGCAACAACTTTATTACGTGAAATATGGTGCTTTTGTTTTCAGATCCGATTAACATTATTTAAGGCAGGGCATTTCAGATCTGATCCTAAATCTTTCTCAATAAACTTTGGGATTTTAATACTGTGACTGAAAAGAAATAGCTCAGAGGAAAAAGCTTACCTATTGATTTTGGTACTTTTGATTTGTAAAGCTATAATGAAGCTTTTTGATAGTATATTGAGAGTACAGAGTCTTTATGAATTTTCATTCAAACTGTAACTCAGTCAGATGGATCAATAATATTTATTTTGGAGGCTCACTGACACCCAAGTCTATGTATCTCATAGAAACAGTATGGTACATATCAGTTACTGATGTCACTGAATGAATGGGTGCATGTGAATAAGCTGATAGAATCCAGATAAGATAGTCCAGTTTGTGATTTGCTTGTGTGTTCTTGGATCTCGAACTTTTTCTGTCTTTTTCTCCCTCTCTATCCCCAGTGATCACACATTAATACAGTGCATAAAAGAGTACATACCTTTCAGGATACTTTGGGGAGGGAGTTGGGCCACTTTCTTCCAAATCCCAATATGGTCTTTCCACATCCCCAGCTTTACACGGCAGCCAGTATGCACTGATCTGAGGAATGTAATATGCAAATCCTCAGTTTTGCAACAGGGAGTGAGAGCCCTATTGGCCAACCTGGTAGAGGAAGGAGATTAATCAGATGCCTATCCTGTGTTCATAGCAGATAGTGGTGGTGGTAGAGGAGAAAAAGTAGGAGTTACTTGACATTCATTTGGTGAAGGGGAGTGCTCAGGAACTATTTTGGGGCTTGGCCTGGGGGCTTTGCCCTAAGTTTAAGTCTTGCAACTTGGGGATGGGGTTGCTCAGGTCTGCCTTCCAGCAGATGGTCAGATGGGGAGCAAGCCAACTATTTGGTTGCTCTCAGGGCTCACTTGATTCACCCAGGAGGAAGGTGACAAGATGGTCAAGGAGTGATGTCTGCCTCAACTGATCCCACACTAGGTTTCTCCTCCTCTTGCTCTTCCCCCGGTTCAAGGCACATTAAATAATTTATTATTATTATTATTAACCTTTATTTATATAGCGCTGTAAATTTACACAGTGCTGTACATACAATCATAAATTAGACGGATCCCTGCCCTCAGGCTTACAGTCTAAATAAGTTTTAGTTTAAATAAAGTGGTCCTTATTCAACCCAATTTTCAGTGTCTGACCTCATTATTCCATGGTTGGTTCCATGGTCCTGAAATTCGAGGTAAATAGTTTTTTTAAAAAGAAAAAGAAAAAAGAAGAAGAAGACTTACTGAAGACATTTCTAATTGTAAATGAATGGTTCATTATAACATTCTGCAGAGCCAGGGTGACATAGCGGTTTGAGTGTTTGACTATGACTCTGGAGATCAGGGTTTGAGTCCCAGCTCAGCCATGAAATTCACTGGGTGACTTTGGGCAAGCCATATGCTCTTAGGCTCCAGGAAAGACAATGGCAAAGCTCCTGTGAACACATCTTGCCAAGATTTGGGTCACCATAAGCAGGAAACTACCTGAAGGTACACAACAACAACAACAACAACAACAACATTATGCATGTGGGTCACAAGAGGTCCAACATCTGCATGAATCAGATGTTATGGAATACCAAGGGCCAGAACAATAATTGCTTTCACAAAACCATTCTTTAGAGATTCCAGTTTCACAATTTCAGAATCATTTAAAAACTTGAAACATCTGCTCCGTGCATAATGTTATTGCAAAGCAGTTTGATTAGAAAACTGCCTTGTATCATAGAAAGTTTAGTATACCTCCCTAAGCTCTGTATGCTGAATGCTTTATTGGATACTTATCAGTCTTCTAAGAAGGTATAGCCAGTATTCTGTATCATCTGCTAAGTAACTTCTTCTGTCCATGCATTCCCAGTGGAAATGTATTTCACTGTGCTCTGATCACTGGTGAAATTGATGGAAATATCACCATATTCACCAGCAGAATGATCCTCCTTCTCCCCATACAGCTGTTGCCTAATGTAGTAAGGGAATAGGGCATTGTGGCAAAAGTGTCACAATCATGAAAAAGTAGTAATCATAAATGCAGAATAGTTACAGAAGAATAAATCTGGGTATAATAAATAATAATAATAATAAATATTTATTTATAACCCGTCCCTCTGAATGAACAATCGGGGTGGGGTACAACATTTTAAAAACAGGTACAGTTAAAATATTACAACTCAGTCCCGCCTCCCATCCCTTAAAATAAGATTAAACTAACACAGAATTAAAAACAATATCAATAAAACCTTAAAACAATGCAGTATCTCCAATGACAATTTTTGGGCAGCCTCAGGGGAGTATCGGATGTATAGCAGGGAGAGGCTGGATAAACATTTAGGAATCGGGAAAAGTTAACCACTACCTGGAAAGGCCTGCTGGAAGCAGCTTTCTTGAAACTGTCCAGGGTTGTAATAAGACGCATCTCATCTGGCAGGCCATTCCACAGCCTGGGAGCAATGGCAGAAAAGGCCCTCTGGGAAGTGTGCGACAGCCTGGTTTTCATAGGCTGTAGCAGGTTCCTCCCAGAGGACTGAAGTGTGCAAGGGGGCTCATATGGGGAGAGGTGGTCCCTGAGATAGGATGGACCCGAGCCCAAGTGGTACAATCGTGACACTACTGCATAAATGTGCCCAGTCTACTTTACTGGGCATCAGCTGCATGTGAAGAAGGAGGTCCACTGTGCTGGTGATTGGTGCACGGGTGAATTATCTTTCCATTAGATTTATGGAGGGGCAAGGTGAGGCCAGGAGAGATTCCTTACTTAAATATGATACAGTATTCTGTATTACCTACTTAATTGTGTAGAGTCTAAGCTACGATTACAATCAGAGACAGAAGTTTTAAATTCCTTGGCTGATGTAATGATGTAAGTATACTTAACTAAATAGATGATGCAGAATACTGGCCAATATCTTGCATATTTACAACATTGGTCTACTGGTTACTTATACAGTGACCACCAGGATTTCTGTTTAACTTTCTTGCCTACAGACTGTAACATTTGTTTTTGAATAATTGAACTTAAGAATATCTTCTTTATAATATGCACACGGCTAGATCTTTTTCGGCCAACACACAATAGCAACAGATGAACCATATCATCTGCATATAAATCAAGAAAAGTCTTTTGGGAACCAGTTGAAAGAGAAAAGAATTCTAGGCCAGACAGCCTTGAAATAATATTAGAAAATAATTAAAAAGCAAGACAGCTAGAACATGTTGTTGTTGTTGTGCCTTTAAGTCTTTTCTTAGGTGAACCTATCACAAGGTTTTCTTTGGGAGTTTCTTCATAGGTGGTTTGCCATTACCATCCTCTGAGGCTGAGAGAATGTGACTTGTCCAAGGTCAACTGGGGGGGGGGGTTCCATTCACTTGTTTACATGTATGCTTTATTAAAATTACATCACACAGGAAACTTAAAACTTCTCCCTCAGATGATAGCAGTAGTCTTAGAATGACACTAAAGAGCTTATCACATGGAGCCTTACCATGGGCAAAAGGTTTCTGGAGCATTCCTGAAGCACAAAGGTATGATAACGTGTCACACTTCTAAAACATCATTGAGGTGTCCCACTTCTCTCCTGTCGATGAAGCGTTCATGGAGCAGTCATTCTTTCAATAAGGGAAGGTCCCATTCAAAAAATGGCTGCTCCACAAATATTTTGTCAATGAGAGAGAAGTGGGATGCCTCAATGACATTTTAGAAGCATGACACACTATCACACCTTCATGCTTCAGGAATGCTCCAGTAACCTTTTGCCCACAGTAAGCGCCTCCATGTGATAATCCCCTATGTTTCTAGTGATTTAATCTAACAAGGTTGCCCATTTAATGTTAAAGATATATTCTGTGTAACAATAGAGTCATACAATGGAATTAAAAGATACGGCTTTGTTAGCAATACAGATCAATATGCAAAAGGGTCTTGTAGCATCGGTCAATATGCAAAGGTGTCTTGTAGCATCTCTGAGTTTAACTAAGAGAAATAAGTTGGTAACATAAACTTTTGCAGACTAAAGTTGCTGCCACACTGCAGAATTAATGCAGTTTGACATTACTTTAAATGTCACCACTCTATCCTATAGAATTCTGGGAATTGTAGTTTGTTGTGACACCAGTCTCTGACAGAGAAGCTGAAATATCTCACAAAAGTACAAATACTGGAATTCCATGGCATTGGCCATGGCAGTTAAAGTGGTATCAAATGGCATTAAATCTGCAGTGTAAATGCTGCTTCTGGGTGTATACACACTGCAGAAATAAAGTAGTTTGGCACCATTTTAATTGCCATGACTTGATCCTACAGATTTCTGGGATTTGTAGTTTGGTGAGACACCAGACCTCCCTGATAGTGCAGGCTAAATGCCTCATCAAACTACAAATCCCAGGATTCAAAAGGATGAATCCATAATAGTTAATGTGGTGTCAAACTGCTTTATTTTTGCAGTGTGGATTAGTTCTAAGTATACATTTTGAAAGCCAAGATATAAACAGCGTTATGGGGAATAAAAAGCAGAGAATGATTGCAAATGGTCAAACAAACTTAGGGCCAAAACAGATGGCTCTCTAAAGCCAGCTTCTAGCTGGCTTGGGGGCATGGTGTTTAGACACCACATGCCCCCCAAGTTGCCTGGAAACCACACCAGTGATTACACTGCAGCTGGCTGCAAGGCCAATCGGGGGCATGGAGTTTAGACTCCATTCATTTTGGAGCTCATGAAAAGCCAGCTCCAGCAGCAAAGATGTGGCTTTTTCCCACCCCAAATACGAGTGGACTTTTTCTGCTCCTGTTTGGGGCAGAAGTTGGCCAGACTGCAGCTGTGCTATGTGGCTGCCATGGTGCTGTGGTGCATAGTGCTGCAGCAGCCCCAATCAGGCATTTTGGGGCAGTCTATTTCATCCTCTAGTTCACGAAAACATATGCTTCCAAAGTTTTTCTCTCAGTTAGTTTTAATAATAATAAATAATACAGTTGGCCCTCCTTATCCACAGATTTTTTTATCCATGGATTTGAGCATTCATGGCTTGAAAATATTCCCAAAAAGTATAAATTCCTAAATACCCAATCTTGATTTTCCATTTTTTATATAGGACACCATTTTGTAGTGCCATTAGATTTAATGAGACTTGAGAATCCACAGATTTTGTTATCCACAGAGGGTCCTAGAACCAAACCCCAGTGAATAACAAGGGCCCACTGTAATAAAACAATTAAATAAGACATCAGACTAAATGTAACTAATTGTGTTTACAAGTAAACTATAACCAAAAACTTTACAAGCAATATCCTAAGCACTGACTAAAATTATTTTCAGGTATGATATTGTAGTTTGTTTCATTACTAAATGTTGTTGCTTTAAAATAAAGGGTAGACTGCAACAAAACATGGCTATTGATTTGTTGTTGTTGTTGTTAAAGTGTTGAGAACTACAAATAGATGGAGATACTGTCCCTGAGGAAATGGGAACATGAAGAGCTCATTCCCAGTTACATTTAAACCAGTTTACGATTCGCTTTCACTCTGGATCGGGGAATTGATTCCAATCGAAGCATTATTCCCACTATAGAAGTGGATATTTCTATCATTTCATGTATTAGAGTGTTTTGGGCATGATTATCATTCCCCCTAGAATTATGCCACTTCAAAATGCATGTCAATCATCTGTGCATCATTGGTGATGCAACCTTCTTAGTCCTGCTCTAAATAGAAATGTAGGACCTGTCCTGGGAAATGAGGAGGATGTGCCTGTTGGGAGTTGGGCTTCCTAACAGAGAAAGAGCTGAGGCTTGCACTATGGATTCCTCTCAGAAACCCAGGCTGCTACTTAAGTGTGTCCAGCACACCATTTTCCTCTTGAGCAGCCTGGCTTGTGATATATAATTTTTTCTTTAAAAAAAAAATCACCATATATGCATGCCAAATAATTTGCAATTATTTGTCTCATTGAGCTACAGTTGGCCCACTTACCCTTCTAACACCTGCAAGGGCCCTGACAAGAGGAAAAGCCACCAGTTTTCCCCCTTCCCCAATTCTGAAGACATCCCTTAAGCAGAAAGCTTTTGGGTCCATTGCAGGCAGCGAGCGGGGTGAGCTCGGTGACACACGTAATTGCAAATACAATGGAGCGCATATACTATGAATTTATACACACACACAATTTTATACACACACACACAAACACACACACATATACAACACACAGACATATATAATATGTCTCTAGGTCACACCACAAGCACAAAGGCAGCTCTGAGAGGGGGGAAAATGGAGGATGTCCCAAAAAAACTGAGGTGGGATGGTAAACACCTGTCTGTCAACTGGTTTCGAGTGGGAATGGGCGACATATAATCCGATTAGCAGATCGCTTTAAATCATAGTGGGAACGAGCCAAAAGAGAAGCAATGCACTTTGCAGTTTCAGCATATAGTCAACAGAAATTTATTGTAATAACAGTAGTAACCTCAAACACGAATAATTTATGGGGAAAGGGCAGATGTTATGGACACAGGCATGTTATTTGGGTAAAGGACAGCAAGATGGGTAGAATGAGATTGCCAACCCTTCTGTTTTTTTCCATTGCTGATACCACCCTTTCTTTTATGCACTATAATTATGATTGCCTATTCTAGATTGGCAAAAAGAAGCATGTTCATGGCTGCATGAAACTCTAGCCTTTAGATGAGAAAAAGGGAAAGTGTGCCATGAAAACATTTTTTTTGCATTTTAGGGGAGAAGAAGCGCCTTTAAAAAGGTGCTGGTTTTCCCAGCTTCTTTTTTAAAAACTGCAGAACAGCGCAGCTCCATCTAAAGGTTGCGGTGCAGCTGCTAAGCATTAAGGAAAAGGCAACTTCATGTCACACTTTCCTGCCAATCTAGAAAGCCCCATTGAATTCATTGTTATAGACTGTGCTAATTATGATCAGATTTGGTGTTACAGACATAGTGTCTCAAGAGACTGAATGAACGTTGCATTTGGGGCTATTATTTCTGTTCAGTGGTCTGGTTGTGCAGGATTCAAATTACAGTCCAATGAGAAGCTCTTAAGATCATCATTGATTTCAGAAGCAGGTCACCTTATGATGTCGTTCCTTAAACAGACCAAGTGTCTTGAGCATGTGTTTTCTTTCTACCACTCCTCAGTTATGGATGGCTTCAGCATGTCATTTAATTTTCCTTTAAAGTAACCTCCCAAACTTTATCTAAACACTATCATTTTAGTCAACTAAAAACTTTTCTCTTTTTTCTCTCTCTGACTGCATCCAAATAGATCATGTTGAAAAAGAGCTCATTAACATTCATAACCTTGCCCTGTAGGAAAGCATTTTTCTATTTGCATGTAATTAACAAGACATGCATTACAAACTTTCTGTAACAAAGAACTGAACATGCACCAGAAATATGCCTACAAAGAATTAAGATTTATTTTTTTTTAAAGGAATGCTTGTAGAAAATATTTCTGGCTTCTTTGGCAACAGGATTTTGCTATGTTAAAGTCCCTGGAAGATTAAAAATCCTGTTTAAAGTTCATGTTATATTTTTCAAAAGGTTTTGGTTGTCTGCTGGCTTTAGATTTCCTCAACAACGGAAGCAAATATAATGCCTAACCTTTTATATCTAAAATAGATTAGATATAATCTGTAATTAATAAGCATCCGTTCATTTGTAAATAGCACCCCAAATGACAATTTTATGGGGGTATTAATATCAGTGGAAAATGTCAAAGTACGTAAATGTCAAGTCATTTCCTTTACCTTTTAAGTATTACACTTACATATAAAAGTAGCAATACACCTGTAATTTGGGGATATTGGTAATTTAACTCCTGATTTAATGCTAGCAAGTGTCTTTCAATAACAATATTCCATATTTTATTTCATTTTCATTAATATTCAGCAAGCATCAAAAGACGTGTATTAGTAATTTAATGGAAACAATTATATGTAGGAGAATTTAACTCTAGATGTTCAGACCTTGGGGTTCCTCAGAGATTTTCCAAACGTTCCAAGATTTCACAGATGGAATTGGGAGAAATGTGCCAAAAAGCATCAAAGCATGGTCAAGAAAGGAAAAGTTATTAATGAGGAAGAACGAATAGAAGAAAGAATAGATTATGTGTGTGTGTTAACTGCCTTCAAATTGGCCCCAACTCATGGTGACCCTGTGGATGAGACTTTTCCAAGACACCTTGTCCTCCAGTGCTCTGTTTCAGTCCTGTAAATCTAGGCTTGTGACCTCCCTCACTGAGTCTATCCATCTGGCATGTGGTCTTCCTCTCTCTGCTTCCACCTTCCCTAACATTATTGTCTTTTCAAGTGAGTCATGCCTTCTCATGATGTGGCCAAAGCATGATAGCCTCAGTTTTGTCATCTTGGCTTCCAGGGAAAGTTTAGTCTTGATCTGTTCTAGGATCCATTTGTTTGTCTATCTGGCTGTTATGGTATCCTCAGCAGTTGTTTACAGCACCACATTGAATGGCTTCATTTTTTCTTTCTTTCTTCACTGTCCAACTGTCATATCGATACATGATGATGGGGAATATAGTGGCTTGGATTATTCTGATCTTTGTGTTTAGTTGTATGTCTTTACAACTTAGGACTGATGGAACTGATGGCTGATGGATCCCAAAAGGTTCCAGGAAGCCTCAGAGGGTTCTATGGGTGGCAATGACTCTATTGACGCCTTGGTGACTACATGGAACAATAGCTCCCAAGCATCTTTTCCAGCCCACCCCTAACCAAAATCCTTGGTATTCTGAAGATCTTAAAAGGATGAAGCGAGTTGGCAACAACTAGAGCGCCACTGGCAGAAAACTCAGCACGTATCTGACAAGATACGTCATTGGACTTTTCATAAAGCCTATCAAGTGGTAATAGCTACAGCAAAGATATCTTTCTATTCTGCATCTATTGTGTCTGCAGAGTCTTGTCCGACAGAGCTTTTCAGGGTGATGAAGAAGTTAACCCAAACTCCTTCCACCCTGAATCCTCTTCTCCAACCTAGAAGAGCCTGCTGTGATGTTTTTAATAATCACTTCGCAGATAAAATCTCTCAGATAAGGGCTAACTTAGATGCTAGCATTAGTACAGAAATGACAAAAGAAGTGTCCAGCGACTCCGTTAATGAGGCTATTTTGGATCAGTTTTAGTCTATGAGGACTGATGATGTAGACAAACTGTCCACCAGCCCTCTCAATCCCTGCCCATCTTGGCTGGCCATCCAGGGAGGTGAGGCAACCATGAAATTGTTAAAATACATAATTAATGCCTCCTTCAGGGAAGGCTTTTTTCCGTCTAGTTTAAAACTTGCAGTGGTTAAACTGATATTAAAAAAAACTTCCCTTGATCCCTGGATAAAAACAATTACCATCCAGTTTCTCTTCTCCCCTTTCTGCCCTGGTTCGCCTTGGTCAATGATCTCCATCTGTGCATTTACAGTGGAAGTGTGGCCCTGTTGGTGCTGTTGGATGTCTCAGTGGCCTTTGATACCATAGACCATGGTATCCTTCGGGAATGCTTGAGAGAGTTAGGAATTGAAGGCTCTGCTTTGCAGTGGCTCTGCTCCTACCTCTCAGGAAGATTCCAGATGGTGATGCTGGGAGATAGGTGCTCTTCTAAAAAAGAGCTGACATCTGGTGTCCCTCAGGGCGCCATTCTATCCCCCATGCTGTTCAACATTTATCATCCAGAGACATGGGGCAGGTGTTATCAGTACAATGATGACACTCAAATTTGTTTCTCTATGTCTCAGGCTGTTTCAGCAACCAAGGAGGGCATCTCCCCTCTGAATGACTATCTGAGGTCAGTAATGGATTGGATTGGATGATGGAAAATAGACTTAAGCTGAATCCAAACAAAATGGAGGTACTTGTGATAGCTAACCCCAATCTGGGTATGGAGATAAGCTCACCGGTTCGCTTCAACTGTCATCACAGGTGGATGCAACAGCCAGGAGTGCCTGTTATCAGCTTTGGCTGATTACCTGGAGTCATGGGACCTAGAAACCTAGACCTAGAAATGGGACCTCTCATCTCGATTTCTGCAACACGCTCTACATGGGGCAACCCTTGTACCATGTTTGGAAGCTTCAACTAGTGCAAAATATGGCAGCCAGATTAGTCGCAAAAAAATCTAGGTTCAACAGAATTACACCTATCTTAAAATCTTTACACTGCCTGCCTGTCAGCTTTGGGGCACAGTACAAGGTGTTGATTATAAAGCCCTATACATGGCTAGGGTCCAGCTTACTTGAAGGAATGCCTCCTCCCATATAATCCTTCCCATACACTCAGGTCCTCTGGGAGGAATTTACTGCAGTCAGGAAAAACTAGACTGGTGGTGACTTCCTGGAGGGCCTTTTCAGCTGCTGCTCCAAAAATCTGGAATGACTTGCTGGAGGAGGTTTTTTAGATCACATCTCTTAACACTTTTTAAAAGGCGATAAAAACAACCTTCTTCCAGAAGGCCTTCCCAGACTAACCTGTCCTAAAATAGAACCAACTGCCCATGTTAATTAGCCCCCATTATTGCCTGTAATTGTCATATTGCTGTCACTTCTTGCCGAGCTGTTTTAACTGATGTTATTCCAGCTAAATGTTTTTATTGTTATTATTTTGTACTGATGGGAGGGAGGGTAGAAGGATAGGGGTTTTCAGGGACTGTTTCATTATTATTTTCTGTGACTTTTGTATTTGATATTTTTCTTGCTATTACCCGTCTCGATCCTCAAATGGGAGAGGCGAGATACAAATAAATAAATAAACAGTTATGATTATGATTATTATGGGATCTTACATAGTTCTTTTACGGCTGTCCTTCCCATTCCTTATCTTCTTCTTTTTTTCTTGACTGCAATGTTTAATCCAAGGTACAGGAAGTCTTTAACTATTTTAGTTTCCTCATTATCTAGGCTGAACTTATGTAGATCCTCCATAGTCATTATTTTTGTATTCTTTATATTTATCAGTAAGCTTGCCTTTGTACTTTCTCCTCTAGTCTTCTTGTTATTTAATAGAAACAATTACATGTAGTACAATTCAACTCTAAATATGCAAACCTTGGATCAGATATTAGCTCCCATTAAATCTGGTGTGCTGTGAAACTTGGACTGAATATCCACCAGTCCAAAAAGCCTCTGTTCTACTGGAATTCTGTTTCACTATTTTGGCTGTCATCCAGACCATTACAGCATCTAGGCACTGATCCAGCACATGCACATCTCTAGCCACCTCTGATGACAAGAAGCAGTAGAAATAATTAATATTATTAATAATTCCCAGTTGATTGATTATCACCTCATGCACAGGGTCATTCCTAGAGGAAGTCAATGGGGAGGTCCTGCTGAGTAAATCGTGCTGGTACAGACAGAATATGCAAAGGGGGGTGGTATTTTCAGGAAAACTGTATTCTAGTACAACTTCCTTCCTAGAATGGTTTACTGGTGGCTGTTTGTATGGTTTAATAGACTAATTAAGGCTATAGTCTTATACTCACTCTGGGCAAAAACTTAACTGAAATCAATGGGGTTTACTTCTACATAAAGCACTTCTAGGATTGTGCTCCAAGACCAAGTGTTTTATTTACTAATTCCATAACTGTGGCCTGTGTGCAGTTCATTTTATTGGTTGTAAATTATATTTCATTATACGTTTGTTTGGTTATGAATTATTCTGAATTACTCTGATGGCATCTCTGGCCATAGGGCAGGATATGAATTACACATATGAAATTAAGGAAGATTAGTATGATGTTTGATACTTCTTTTTCTACTATTTGAATCCTTGAATCCTGGTCATTAATTCTTTCAAACACTCAAATACCATGAAATTTCTTGGTTCATTTTGATAAATAGGATAATATCAATATTTAAATATATAAAATGTTAGCTATGCTGAACACTTAATTATCTCCAGTGTTATTCTTCACAAGCTATTAATTCCACTGACTCAACTGCAGTTATTGGCACCTACAGAAGCCTTGCATATGGTCACGGGCTTTCTGGCTACTGCAAAGGCCAAGGCAAAACTCATTTATGTTTAACTGAATGAGTTTCACCCCATAAACTGCTTTTCAATGCCAAATTCTGCAGCTGCCTTACATCAACTAAACAAGCATTTTCACCCTCTTAGACCACTGTTACAAATTTCAGTGAAGTATTAACAAGGTTTCCAATTGATACATAAAAAACACTAATAATGTTATCATGCCACATAAGTGAAAAATAATAAGAATAAAAGCAATTTTACAGAAATCAATATTTATCTTTCTTTGTGACATATTGAAATGAAAGACATACTGGGCCAAATTACACCTATAATTCAGGCATTTAAAAATATATCTTAAAGTAATCCTCCTCCGTGTGCGTCACACTAAAGGAAAAATTACCATGTTACTATGATGCATAGAGCTGAGATCACCATGTCTTGTTTAATTACATGTAAAGATGTGAAAGCCCAAATGGTTTGTTCTGGGGACCACTGTCATGCAGTGCAACCAGAGAACACTATAAGAAATCAATTAAGTAATTTAAATGTCTCATGTAAACTGAAAGCAGCCATCCAGAGAATAGGTTGCCTACTGTCCTTGAGCTTGTCTACACTGGGGAAAAATGCAAAACTCATCCCAACACCAGTGCTGGCAGTCCTCATGATGTACAGCTATATCTAGTGAAATACCACAGTTTTTGGCCCTTAGCAAAGCAAAGATGAGGGGAAGCCAGTGTTTCCCATAAACTCCAAAGTGGCCTTGAGTTCTTTTGGCATGTGGACAGCTGTCATCAGGTCTGATTTGGCTTGATCCATTGTTTACATGAAAAGATCCATGTCATCCTCTTTCCCTGCACTGAGCAGAGCAGGGAAAGAGAATGGCCTGTTTTTAGCATGGACTTGGTGCTTCCTCACGTACTGTGTTGCTTCTGCCAAGGACAGAAATAAGCACCTGGACATACAATTGACAAGAGGTTCAAGTGCTCATTTTGGTCCTCAGCAAAAGCAGTGGAACACCAGACAGGATTTACACAGAATTGCTGCCTGAGCGGAAGCAACGGTGGTGGTATTGAAAACAGATGCTTCTGCTGAGGTCAGAACAAAGCACTCATGCAGACAACAAGGTGGGTTAGAACTAGTCCCTCCTTGTTGATCACATGCAGGGGCACTACTTTCTGTTCTCTCGTGTTAGCCAGACCCTCACAGGAAACTGTTTGGCTGGCAAGGCTGAAGTGGTGATGGCAGCATCAGGGACAAGAGAACAGGCCCTCAGGGCTGATGTTGTGTCAGACTGGCTGGCTCATGTCACAATTATGCACTGTTGCATCAGATTTGGCCACATGCACCGTGGTTGGTCTGGGGCATAATGCACCAGACTGTCCCTAAGTCAAGCAGCCGGTATAGACATGCTCTTTGTATAAGGAGCCATTTTTATATCTTTAGTTCCCTTTGGCCACATTTTGACACATTTTTGCATTCTTTGAGTTTAGAATAACCACCCTCAAAAGGGACCACCTCTTGCCTCTCTGCATGGGTCACTGCATATATGAGTATGTGCAGAACAGGGATTTGTGGGGAAATACACGTTGAAGTGTGTTGAAGATGCTCACAATGCCAATATAACTCAATATACAATAAACACATTGGTCACACCATTAATAATGCCCAATTGAAACGGTCTCTCTCTCTCTCTTTCTCTCAGTACACACACATATGCTTCCCACTATTACAGATGGTAGGTGGTAATGGAAAGGGAAGGCAAGAGCCTGTAGAATGTAAAGGAAGTGAAGAATGAGGGAGGGAGGGAGGAAGGGAGGAAGGGAGGGAGGGATTTTTACTTTCCCACTTCACAACTTCAACTAGTGTGATGTAAAAAGTTGGCCCAGACTTAGCCTATCTTACAGACAGAGAGACAAAAATGTGTTTTACAAATACATACATCAAGTTGAATTTTAAGAAGCAATGACCAGTTGACCCTCTGCATCCACAGATTCTTTATCCATGGATCAATGACTTGTAAACATTTTAGAAAAAAAGCATAAATTTTAATAAGCAAACTTTGATTTTACTATTTTGTATAAGAGACACCATTTTACTGTGCCATTGTATTTAAAAGGACTTGAGTATTTATGGATTTTGGTATCCACAGGTGGTCCTGAAACCAAACCACAGTGCATACCAAGGCCCCACTGTATATGCAACATGTTTAATCATAATCAAATTATGGGTGCATTAACACACTTGTGCTAGCTTCCCAATCTACACCAAATTTCTTATATTTATTTTTCATCACAGCCATGGGATTTAAGATGCCCTGCATTAAAGGATAGGATCTAAACAACCATGGGATTTAAGATGCCCTGCATCAGAGGACAGGAGCTAAACTGAAGTGGTAAATAATGAACCATTACTATACTTTTTTCTCATATGAATTAAATGGACTGCTTTTCACATTGACCATTTGCCTCACCAGTGCCCACTTCACCTCTAGAATTCTAGCTGCTACCTCTGTTAACCTTGCATTTTCTTAGGTAAAGATCAAATGTTATTTACAGGTTCTTGTTGTTGTATCTGATCTTGCAGAGCCATTCCTATGTTCCAGTGTTTTACAACTTATATCCCAAGGTATTGATCCAGTACCAAAATGTTCTGCATGTTTTATAAAGAAAACTCTTTAAAACTGGATTCTGCTCCCCAATCCATTAAAACACAGAGAAACACTCAGTGCACCCTGATGTGAAATCAATATAGGTTTCATTTCCTGATATAATTTTATCTTGTTCTGATTATTGCCAGTTCTACCCCAAACAGAAATTCTTTATTATCATTGGTTTTCATTCCACCAAGTGTTACTGACTGGAGATTTAGTTCATCAGTGATTCAGATTCTGTCCAATAACCTAGGAATCAGACTGTGTAGCATATTCCAAGCAGTATTGCTTTTTGAAATTGTGCTATGTTGATCCTATATATTGTGATTGCATTCAGACATTTCATTAGTTCATTTTGAATTGCATTCAGAGCACCTATCATCATCGTTGTTGTTGTTACTGTTTATTTCTTGAGGTACTGGAATGAGGACCCAGGCCAATGCAGCTCAAGGCGCTGTGGGGAAAGTCCTATCTTTCCTGGCCTCCAATGTAGGAGAAGCCAGCGATGACTGTGTTAGGTGCAGAGCTCCATGATGCAGGTGTGTGAGTGTGGCTTTTATGAGGGTTCATAAGATCTCGCTGCCCTCTGTGCTCCCTCTTTAGATGATGCTTTGCTTCAAGAGGACAATGGAGAAAAGTGCAGAGAAAATCAGGTGATTGTTATTATTGCCATCCTGTGGTTTGGCTAGGAAGAGGGCTGGACAGGTGGTTGATTAGCAGACTGTCATTACAGCTGAACAATTGATCTGTGGGAATTTAGGCCAGGAGGTTATGGAGACATGGATTTTATTTATTTATTTATTTATTGGCAAAGGGTTTGCTATAACCTTGTTTTGCCTCTCTCCCAATACTCTGGCTTGCTAGGATCAGTTTGGTCTCACCCAGTGGCATTTCCATGCCAGGTATCACCTGGTGTGTGTGGGGAACTGCTATAAAGAATGGCCAAAAGGTCATGCTGGCACTCCAGACTTTGCCATGTCATGCACCACTCCTGCTTTTCCCATTTTGCCCCAGGGCTGGAGCAGCCAACAAGGACACATGTGCCCCTCTCCTCCTCCTCCAGTGCTGGGCTTTCTCCCTTGAGAGGAAGCCTGGGGCTGTAGCAGTGGGCAAGGGCATGTGTTTGTCTGTCCTAGCCCAAAGTGGGAAGAGAGTCCAACCTGATGTTATCCCTCTTCTGGTTGTCACCTGATGTGATCCACACCTCCCATACCTCCCTAGTGACACCATTGGGCTCACCATAGGCAAGCAGGCCCTGTTCGTTTTGAGGCTTGACAGGACCTGTGTAGAGAGGACTGACAGGCTCCTGGAAAACACAATTGAGTTTTCCTAGGCTACAGGTAGGCCTGGTAGTCCCCTTCACAGGCCCATTGTAGGCCCCACTGGGCTCCTTTATAGCCCATGTAGGCCCTGCCAGGCCCCTGTTGCAGGCCTAATTTGCTTCACTTGTTAGGGGGACATGTCCCTTGCCAAGTCTGTTAGGCCCCCTAAGCCTTTTGTTGGCCTGATAGGACAAGGAAGGCTGGGTTGGGCCCAGTTACACACCTACAAAGCCTGACAATCCCAGGTAGGCTCTTCAAAGTGTAACAAGCCAAGGTAGGCACCAGTGAATGTCTGATATAATAATAATAATAATAATAATAATAATAATAATAATAATAGTTTATTTATACCCCACTCTTTAGCCAAGGCTATCAGAGTGGCTTACAATTTGTTAATTAGACATTTCCCTGCCCTCAAGCTTACAATCTAAAAAGACACGACACAAAAGGGAGGAGAGAAGAGAGAAAGTCCAGCAGATCTTCTCTCCCTCAGAGGCCTGGATCATGGCAGATGGACTGGAGGGAGGCTCTTTTTCCTTTCAGGCAAGGCCTGTTGGAACTGGCTTGCCCTTCTCTCCTTCAAGCTGGTGGACAGAGGGAGGGCTCTTCTTCTTTTTAGGCAAGGCCTGTTGGAACTGGCTTGCCTTTCTCTCCCTCGAGATGGTGAATAGAGGGAGGGCTCTTCTTCCTTTCAGGCAAGGCATGTTTGACCTGGCTTGCCCTTCTCTCCCTCAAGATGGTGGATGGAGGGAGGGCTCTTCTTTTTAGGCAAGGCCTGTTGGCCCCTGACCTGCCCAGACAGGCAATCACAGATCTCATTGGCTCAGTCAGACCTGGTTAGGCCTTTGCAGGCTCAGATAGAATTAGATAGGTCCTTACAAGTTGGATAAACTCAACATGCCTCCATTGCAGGTCTGATAGACATAGTGAAGCCCTATGGAGGCATCATTCAGGCTTCTTTGTCATTTGGACTTGGGACTAGTTCAGGTTACTAATCATGGGTTCCAAGAATGGTAGCAGGTGAAAAGGCACAGCTAAGTGGCAAATGTCTAAGTGATTCCCAAAAGTCTATCTTTTGGCAGAAATGGGGTGTGGTGTTTGTGTCCCTTTAAGACACGAGGAGCTCAGCAGAAGAGAAAGTGGGGCTGGAAAATTGGGCAAGTGAGTCCTGACAATTGTCCACCCATTGAGCCTCAAACTCCAGCTGGCTGTCTGTCAGATAGAGGGCAGGGCTTCCTGGGTTCCTGCTCCCTCCTCTGGGTATCACACAGCCCCTTCTATTTGTGAGAGAGAAGCAGGCAGAAATGTCAGGGAGTGGGTGAGTGTGGGGAAATTACCACTAGTTCTTCTTCCCACTCATGCCTCCATCCTGGTGATGTTTTTTTCCCACTTGTCTCCTTATCACATGTGACAGGAAAGTTTGCTTGCTCTCCCCTCTCTCCTGCCACCCATCACAAGTGAACTCTGGGTGCAGGCATACATTGGGTGACAGAGAGTGGGTGGAAGTGTAGAGAAATCTGTAATTTTTTTTCTCTCCTCTTTCTCCCTCTCTTAGCACTTTCTTCACATCCTTCTTTTTTGACCCTTGAAACTGTCTTCTTTTTCCTCACCAGCATCCTAGTGCTTAACTGCTTCCTGACTGACAGCTTTCTGTTGTTATTCAGGTCTCTCTCACAACACTGATCTTTCACCATCCCAGATGCACTAAGTAGCTCCCCAAAACAACGAAGTGGCAAAACAGCAACAAAATATTGTTACCCATACTGCTCTTTATGAAATTTTGGTATAAATGATATCCATATGACCCCTAGGTGAATTCTGTCTGCCTGTTTGCCAGTAAGAGCGAAGCGAGAGGACATGTACACACCATACCTAAAGGTGAAGTCATCTTCAGCGAAGATTGCCACTCCAGATAGTCTAGGAAGTCACAAATGAGATTATCATTTTGCCCATGCAATTGGAAGGTGCAATGTTTGCCTTCCCAAAGCCGCTTACCCTCTACTCAGTCTGTTGTCAGAGCAGATTAAGACCACCCAGACAATCAGACCCAGTCATCCAGGTGTGAGCCCAAAAATTAAACACCTTCTGCCAGAGATGGGCTTTTGCCCCTATAATAACCCCAGACTTTTGCCCGTCATGTGTTCCATCTGAGAGGTCTCTATACTCCACGTCAGTTTGACCTTTAACTTGGACACCGGCAACTCCACTTAAATCCACCCTGCGGAACAGACTTGTCCCATCGTCACTCTTCCCCATCCGGTAAGTATTGCTCTACTGGTGCCTGAAACCCCATTCTATTCATGTGCTAGGTATTGGATGTGTTTCCCATATATTAATACATTGGTTACTAATAAGAAAAGTGTCTCTGCCCCATTTCTTGGGAATCCCAAATCTTCTTGGTATACACAATGGGTGACGATCTCGCAGAGCTGTCATACCTGGCCCATCTCACAATAGTGTGCTAATTATAAATTCCCCTAATCAGATCCTTGGCAACAATATCCCTCCTTCGGTTCAAATTATGGTTTCTGTTTAAAAGATAGTTGCTGACTAAAGCCTCAGTTTCTTGACGAGCCAGTGTTTACAAGGACCAATCACTCTCCTTTCTATGCTGTTTTTAAAAATTTCCCTTTAACCCCATGCCTTCCTAAACAGCATCTGTGTGAATTCACTCTCAGAAAGAAGGGGGAATAAACAAAGTTTATTCTTGTCTCTCTTTTCCCCAGGCAACTTGGCTTGGTCCCATTATATTCCAAGAAGGTTGGAGGCTTAAACTGTTGTTGTAATAGGGAGATGATACTCACTTAAATTTTTCTTCCTCCACATTTTTTTTAAAAAACCATCTTGTTCTGAAAGAGAACCTGTGAGTATCAAAAAGTTTTGGTTTCCACAAGAAAGACTGTCTACAATTAAGTATTGCTGCTATTTTGTAGCATAGAAATATGCTGATGTAGAAACAGACACGTACATGATGTGAGTATTATCACAGAATGTTGTACCATACCTATTTTCAGTCCTTACATAAGCAACAGAAAAATTACGTGCATGTAAAAGATATTATCCCAAGCGAATATCAATTTATCTCTCTACCAACTGGAAGTCATTTTTAAGCAGATGGTACAGATTAATCTCAGGCTCTAGAACAACAAAATAGGCTTTCTTTTGCATTCTTTGATACAAATAGTATAGCATCACAGCTGTTTTTTCCTGTATCACAGAGCAGGGGACACCCTTAATTACTTTTCGCATCTATACACCAATCTGTATGAATACAGTCCAATTTTAATTTGTTGTTCACAAGACTGAGTTCCTTATTTGACCAGTGGTGGTAAATACTGTTCTGTTGCTGGTGCCAAATAATGCAATATATCGGAGTCCTAGAGGCATGAGAAACTATTATTCATTTACTTCATTTTTGAAATAAGGAAATTTTTTTTTAAATTCCCTCCCTTATTCATAGCTGGAACAGTGTGAAACATGGTCAGAAATGGGGAAAATATTATTTCTTGGTATTAAGCTTAATGATTATTTATCAGGTGCGAACTCTGTTATCCCAATACAGTCAGATAATATAATTTAAGTATTAATCTACTGCCATAAATGAAATAACAGAATAATTTATTTCTAATATCCAGTACTGTTATGTCTTGCTTCCATTAGAGAACTGGATTTTATAATGCATACAACTGGAATTTTATTTTCATGGTTTGAGGTCAATGGTGGCAGGAGCTTGACTTTTCAGGAGCACATTAAATCTGCTCCTGCAGTGGCCCATTTGGGACCATGGTGAAAGCCTACATCGGGAGCAGGCTGTCCAGTTTCTATGGTCCTGGCATGATCAGTGCCCAAGCAACCAGAAGCCTCTCCTTCTGGGCCATCTGTTTCAGTCCTATGTCCTCTATATTGAGGACTAGTACAGGGACTGATGCAATTAATATAGTTATACTATATGTTATTTATGTAAACTCTATGTTATACTATATGTTATTTATTTTTTACATTCATCTTGTTACTCAAAATGCTGGGCATCCTGGGAGGGCACCCACAAATTAATATATTTTAGGGGAATTTTAATAGTTCAAATAAAAGTACACCTTGGCTGGGGCAACATTCAGCTCAGGATCTTTCCCTTTATATATTGGTTCCAAATCACACAGAACTACACACACAATTCCAAATAGATTTTGTAATTTATTAGTAAAATAATTAATACAATCATGCATGCACGCACACACACACACACACACACACACAGAAAAAAAAACTAATGAAGCAAAGGTGGGAGAAGGTGAAAAGTGAGGCCTGGCTATTGGTAATACTATACTGATCCTGAAGTGTGGTTCCAATCAAGGAGTATCCAGAATGGAGGTGGCTCAATAGCCACCATGGCAAGTGCTAACTGAAGAATCTAGAAGAAGTCAAACAGAGGTTCTGTCCTGCTTCAGACTAGACCAAATTGCTAGTGCTTAGGTAGTGGCATATATATTCAAATTTATGTCCCAGGGCAGCCATTTTGGAATGAATTGATTACATCATTGCTAAATGGTTTTTCCAAGGGAGAAGAATTGTCAGGAGATTAAGGAAATATTTTGACAATCAGACAAAGGAAAACTCCTACTACTGGACAAGAGTCCTTTGTCTATGTATGCACAACTACCTTATTTGTTCAGAGTCCCATCATTGCCCTCCATAGACAAAGGGATTATGTTGATGTCTTTGGATGATTGCATTGTTGTGGATGCTCTTGCTTCCTCCATACTCCAACCAACTGGATTTCAAATATGATATAGCCAGGTCTCCACAATGGGATTGCCTTTCAGGCTACCCATCTCAGTGTCTCTTTTAATATTAAATTAATATCACAACTTGGAGGGATGACTGGGGCCTGACCTTAGAGTAACAATCCCTCCCCTAGAAACAAGAGTATGGAGTAAAACAGAAACCTTGAGATCCAAATCGTACTGCCCAATAGTTTGGCACCAAATTTAAAAGTTTGCAGTGGTCAGTGATTGGTAGGTACTGTCTTAGCAAAATAAATAAATAAATAAATAAATAAATAAATAAAAAAATAATAAAAATAAAAATAATTAACATATATGCTACAAATAATTCCTATTTCCTCACATACATTCATGCTCAAAGTGGATACATCAAAAGGCAATGGATAAGGGCAAAAATGCATGGGGAGTACACAAAGAAATCTCGGCAATAAGGAGACAATAATTACACAAAAGACATGAAGGCATGAACTATATACATAAGAGTCCAAACCAAAGAAAAATTTGCCAATATAGTCCATGAAATAGGGTCACTGGGTTGCAAAACAAAGGCACAGTGTCCATAAAGAGGCAAATATGGGTCTTAAGTCTGGAAACAATAGTTTCCATGGATATAATGCAGGTTTTGGAGTAGAATCCTATGCATGACCACTATTGCAAAGTCCTTCAGGCTGTGCACTGAATAGCAAGGTGAAACTGAAAGTGGAGCAGAACAGTCCAGTGATCATGGTACAGGCTGCAGGCATGTGGAAGCATGGTTAGCCACTTGTTGTGGAATATGGTCCTTGGCACTTTGGAGATTAGTGGGAAATTGGTAGTATCACCTCTTCTGGGACTAGTACAGGGACTGGGAAAAGGAGTGGAACTGGAGAGACACAGTACCTCGTTTTTTTCCTCATAGTAAATACATTTCTATGCCCCTTACCAATACATTAAGTGGCTTACAAAGCGTAAGCTAATTGCCCACAACTAGCTGGGTACTCATTTTAGTGACCTATGGAAGAATGCCAAATTGACTCAACCTGGAGCCCCCAGCTGGTATTGAACTCACAACCTGTACTGTGGTTGCAGTACAGGCATTTAGTCACTGTGCTACCAGGGCTCCATGTCTTCCATTCATTTACTTCATATACTCATCTTTGTCCAGGGGAAACACCCATTAAATTATTATCATGGCTGTTATTGTCTTTAGACTTAGGTATGAATATGATCTGGTCAATAATATTATTCCCCAATAATAATATTATTATAAATATATCACATATCATTATGTATTGTTTCCCTCAACGATATCATTATATATACTTAGATGTGGAAGCAGCTCCAAACTAAATAGCTTGTAAAATTATAAACTAACATGTAAAGGCAAAATTACTAAAATATACAAACTTTACATCTCAGAAACATTCATATGCATGCCTTGCTTATGGGAATTAAGGGAAGAACGAAGAATTAAAAACACTTTAGTTTGGGCAACAGCTATTCATAAAAAATAGTGTTTCCCAGGTGAGATGCTTGCCTATCAATATTACAGCATTCGGAAATGTTGTTACTGTCAGTTGGAAACAGGTTGAAAAATCCCATGGGAGAAACTCTTAAGATTTCTTTGTTCTAGAAAGAGAAGTACTTCCCTCTCCACATTTTTTTGAGTTGGTTTTGTGGAGAATTACTGCTATGAGAGTTGTTCATTTTATTTTGCATGATAGCATGGAATAGATAGCTGTGATAATGTAACTATAATTTGTCTCCTCACCCAACCTTCAACAACACACCTTAAAAGCCAGGTGGCCACACCAATGTGCAACATGATTTTGTGGTGCTGGTGAGGGGGGAGGGATGACATGTCCATTCCCTTCCCACCAGTGAGCTTTGATGTGAGTTTTTTTGTTTTGGGAGAAGGTCAATTTCCGTCAGAGACCTGATCTCTCTGAAGCCATTCTTGAAAGAGTATCACTGCAATCAATGTGTGTCTGTGAGTATGTGTTTCTCTGTCTTTGTGTTTATCATGCCCCCCCTCCAAAAAAAGACAATGAAAATTCCTCTTTCAATTGGATCATTAGAAATTATTTCTTTTGAACTTGTCTTGCCAATAAGAAGATGAACACACATTGCTAAACACATTCTGTTTCTCTAGGCATTATAAAACTCTTGCATTTTTGAAAAACAATAAATATGCCTAGAGGTCTGTTAGGAAAGATTATTCTGAAAAACAGAAACACTGGCAAACAACCATTTGGCATACTTTAAGGGCGGGGGAAGAAATACAGAAGAAACAATGCATTTTGGCAGGCTAAATGGCCTTTACTCTTTCACATCCCAAATTCTCCTTTGTTGTTATTTATGTCTTTCCTGGAGGAAAATGTGTCCTTGTTGCATATTCCTTTTTTTAAATGCCCTGTAAAATGATTATGGTACCTGCTGGAGAAGCACTTGGCTGTTTTATGCCAGCACAGATAGCTCAGCAGTACTGTAAATCTAAAAGCTGACAAAATGATCACACACAGTGTGCTGGAATTGCCCATGATCCCCTATTATTTTTCTTTAAATATTTTACGCAGCTGACAGAAATCCAATATTGCTTCTGCGACTGGATTATGTTTTCAGATTCCAAGGTCATTTGCAGCATGCAGTAGTTCGCAGACCCTGTAAACAACCATTTGGCAGCATTTGGTTTGTTTGTCATTGGATTAAAGGGGTCCTTTCTCTTCTTTTTATACTATTTAACACCATGAAGTATTCTACACAGTTTGCCACATCATACTGTACATTATACAGTTATATGGTTTGATCTAGATTTAGTCCTGCTCAGCCATTGGAGTTAATGGGATAATTTTAATCATTACTTTACTTGTCCCATTGATTTCAATGGAATTCCTCTCACTATCCACTATCCAACTCAACATAATTAATGAACAGGGACAAAAACAGAGTATATAAAATAGTCTATATATTTCATTCATCATTACTCAAACTCTCCAGAATAATCCCAGAGGTCTCTGTATTTCCTTAAACTCACGTACTGTAAGTGTAATATTAAGTACCTATTAAATAATACTTAAACACCTAGTCATTTATGGAAGGGTCATTGTCTCTCATGTGGTATAAATTACAGTGCTGAATATCCATCTTATATCTGTCCGCCATAAAGAAAAGTGTTTAGTTTTTATACCATCTTCTTACATTTTTCGTACTATGTACTGTTTATGTATCTTCTTACCATTCCATGGTTCTATTTTTTGGCTATTTTTGGTAATATGTTTGTTAATATGAAAGAATGCAAGTCGTTTGATGTAGCCATAGACAAAAATGAATATGGCATATGTTAACTATTATTAATTCAGGTCTATTTTTTAACTTTTTAAATAAAATTCTGCGTACACATGTGTGGCTTGATTGTGATGAATGTCATTTGTGTTGTGTGGGAAAAGGAACTGAATCTTACATTAACCACTCTATGCTTGGTGTTCTCATCTGGTAAAATAAGACTGATGGTGAACTTCAAAGTACGTTCTTGAAGACATGGAACAAAAGAGTTGTCTGGTTACTTTTCCTGTCAGTACTGGTAGACCCCAGAGAGCTCTTGAAAAAACTTTCAGCCCCATAGTCTCAGCAAAAGTGATCTCTTTACATCTCCCAAGATTTGTTAAAGAACAAATGTGTGATGTCCAAAGCATTCACAAATTTGTGAGTCTTCTCAGCCAGTGTGAATGCTTTGACCAATATGCATTTGTGCAAACTGCTATTTTAAATAATTTTAAATTGCATGAGGATCTAGAACTATTTTAAAAGAGGAATTTGGGAGCACTTTAAAGTGGTTTTAGTTAAGTAACTAATGTTTTAAATGTACATTGTACATCATCTCAGGAACTCTGGTGGGCTGAGAGAAGATAAACAAATGCCATAAACAAATCTTGGCAGAATCATGCTCACACGAAATAGGGTGCATTGTGTAAAATACGAATGGCTAAAAATCTGCACAAGTGGAAAAATGTACTGGTATGCTTAATCATTGGGGAACATATATACATTACATGAAATATGAAAATATATGTCCACAATATTTACCAAGCTAATTTTTACTGCGTTACAAGAAAGAACAAGAAGTATGACTAGGTAAGATTCAGATAAACACTACAGGATCAAAACTGAACGAGATTAAAGTCCACAGAGAAATTCAACACTGTTGTGAACAGTGACTAAAACACTGGCATAGTTTCTCCACTTGAAAAATAGCGGGTCTGTTGTGCAACCTGTGAACTGAACAACAAACACAAACAGGCTCCATAAAAAATTGGACATTGCAGGCATTTCTAAGTGATGTAATAACCTTATTGATAACTACATTTATGACCTAATGTTAAGGATTTGGTTGATTACATGACCCAAAATAACCAAATTCAGCATTGGATTGTGTGTTTTCCACATTAGGGTACTTGAACCAGTAATGGAGATGAACACTCTTATACTGAAAATAGCATGGATATCTGGGGATAGATGCTCAAGTTTATCACACTGGAGGAATTTCTCCCAATTTTGAATGGAGCCAATTTGAATTCACATAAACTTGCTAATTTGTGAATTCTAATTGTGTTTGGAATGCGTTCATAATGACTTCCCATTGCCCGAAAATGACCCCCCATTGCCCAAAATTGTGTGAGATGCTTTAATACGAAATAATGTAAAACCCATGATTGCTTTTGGAATGACTTCCCTTTTGCCCGAAATTGCGTGAGATACACTCATACACAATAACGTGAAACCCCATGATTGGGTTCGGATTGCCATTGCATTATACCCCCAAATTCCATCGTATGATAAACTCTTACATCACTATATGCTGTGAAATTTTTCTTGAGCCCAACATAATGACCACCAGTGTCAGGAATGGGATAAATGCCTATTGCTTTAGAGCACAAATAGTAATGTTTTGGAAGCATATTGTCAACAGTGGCCAGGAAATAGTTGCACAATGAATGTTAGAAGGTCAACATTGAACATCAGTTCCATGTCCTGCAGGATTCCCAGGAAATACTCTAGACACCACAAATGATGTCTGACTTTTCCCAAATTATTCAGATACAGATTGGTGAGTCTTTTCTGATCATGTCCCTATATGCCTGAGCCAATGTGACCTAAGAGTGCTTCCCTTTGGCAGTTTGTGCCAGTTAAGATCATTGATTGGTTCAGAGTCTGAAGAATTGTATTAGGCTTAAGCACATTTCGGAGGAACCTAAATCGATAGTAAGAGCTTTCACAAGAAGTTATAAATGTAGTTGTAGACATACATAGTGAGGCCATCATCATCCACTAAATATCCCAAATTAGAAGAACTCTCAACAAAACACAAATGATTACATGGGTACCCATTATGGTGTAGAAACTGTTGTCAATAATATCCATTACCAACAGCAGTCAAAATTGCTGGATGTTCTACCCGTTTGAAAATATAGATTTAGCAATTTTTCTGGTATTTTCTTTAACTATGAGCCTATTTTGCCCTTCAGACTGTCCTTGCTTCACAATATCTACTTTCAAGATAGATGCCAAGAGTCCTACAGACCTTCTTACCCATACTTAGAGTTACAAGTACACTCAACTCTCTTTAGTCAGTTAGGGACAAGGGGAATAAAGGTTACTCACTTAGAAAAAAAGTGTTAACAAATGTGAATTGTGATGAACCAGAAATTTTCCAAACACTTCCATTTGATTTTAAGGCTCCACTGCTAAATAAGCCACTTAAATGTTTCATTCTTGATTCAGATATCCAAGTGGATTTGTGTGTGTGTGTGTGTGTGTGTGTGAAAAAATAACCTTGCAAAGCCTTTTGCTGATCTCCGTTGCTGTATCTTTGTATCTTTTAATTTTATCATTAAGTGTTTTTTGAAATGATTTTATACTTTATATTTTATAATCTAATAACATTAAGTGAGGTGGTTTTATAGTGTTGTGATAACTGCAAATTGTTTTGACTTTTTATGATCATGTTTTTAGTTTATCTTGTTGCTAGATTTTATAAGACACCTTGTTCCCATGCTGGGAGAAAGACAGCATATAACATAAATTACCTTGGGTTCTTGTTATCCACTGGAGTTTGGTTATAGGACTCCTGTGGATAACAAAATCTGTGGATGCTCAAGTCCCATTAAATACAATGGAATAGCAAAATGGTGTCCCTTATATAAAATGGAAAATGAAGGCTTGCTATTTGGAATTTATATATATTTTTAATATTTCCAATCCGTGGATGCTTGAATCCATGGATAAAAAGTCCATGAATAAGGAGGGCTGACTGTAAATCAAGCAAATCAAAATGCATAAATAAATAAATAGTCCACAATCAGCTTTAATGTTCCTCTAAACTCCTTTGGTTCTAAACTAATGTAACATTTATTTAGTCCATACACATGAAATCTTTGGAAGGTGGGCTGCATATATCAGAAGATTTTGCTCATCCAGCTCATGAGCTTCTTCTCACCTCATCTCCTTCCAGGGAACAACCTGTATGTCTGATCAGTAGCTGACTGAGGCCCTGTCTTCATAGGCCAAAAGGTCAGTGTCTCCCTCGTTCTGGTATAATCCTGTTTGGATGACACATGTTCCAAAACCCTATTCTGGTTCAAGCAGTTTAGATGATATCCAGCATGTTTTGCACCTGGTGAACAGGGCTATATCCCCCTAATACATATTTTAAAATGTTATCACTAAAATCCAGTGCTTCCATTCCCACATTACCATGGCTGTCTGCACAGACATCCTGCTGAGCCACCTGGAGTATCTGTCATCACTATGGGTCACTTGCACTGAGGTCAGAATGAGTAGCCAGGCCATGTGATTGTTCCTGGGCACTTTGTCCTGACCTCAACCAGGGATGGCAGATGTGGTGCAGACAGTCACTGTGGCATGGGATCAGAAGGTCAGGTAATGGGAGCAAGTCAGGGAAGCTGCGTGACTACAGTACTCCAGGCTATGCCACATACTATCTGGACATGCAGACAGGGCCTGAGAGATTTTACCTTAGAAGCAACAAATGAAATTTCCTTTCTTGGCAATTAACATGAGAAAACACTGTTTCAAAACAGAAATGACAGCTTTTACCAGCTGGGGAGGAAGCTCTGGAGTGATTCACTTCTACTTACTTCTGAAACTTGTCCTGATAGACAAGATGATATTTGGAAAGTCCCCTGAAAGAGCTCCTGGACAATGCCAGTCCTTATTTCTGGCAGAAATGGGATAGCTTCTCTTCTCTACTTCTAAGCAGGCATATATGAAAAGGTTTGGGATTTGGGTTTTAGCCTAGAATTTGGAAATATCATGTAACAAATGACAGGGTCAGCCTGTGAGATGTTGCTTTGGGTGGTCATATAGAGAAAAGGATGATTTTTTTCCCTAAAGAAATGTAGCTATTGGAAATGCCATTAGTTTTTTTTATTGTAACAAAGCAGGTTTGATCATTACTCCTAAAACACTTTTTGTTTTGTGTGTGAGTGTGTGTGTTATGTTATGATCAATTTTGTATTTTTTAAAAATACATTTTTGGAAATAATAGTGATAGTAAAATAACAAAACTACAACACTGTAGTGAAATGTTATTAATTAATGCTCATGCTGCCAATTTCTTTCTTTCAGTTAGTCTCAAAGGTGCTACAAGATTTCTCTACGTACTGATTCAACAGATTAACCCAGCTATATCTTTGAATTATGTGCTATTAATATATTACTTTTTAAATAAGAAGTTCAAAGCATTTCTTTGTTTTACTATATAATGTACTTTAAAAATGAAGTAATGTGTAAAAAAATAATTAAAAATAAAAAATGTTCCATAAAATAAAGAAGAATAACATTTTGGCATCAATAACTCTTCATTTGGCCTTTTTCACAGAGAGAATACATTCCTTGATATCTTTGTTAGATTGGAATTTGTCCATTGGACTGAAATGGGATTCCCATCTCTGATTTTGAATAATAAGTTAATTGAATGGAATGCAATAGACACTACAATGTCCACACAATATCATATTTTGCTATATTAAATAATAATAATAATAATAATAATAATAATAATAATGGCATGTATTCCACAAATGTAATATCTTTAGAGATTGCAAATGTGCCAGCATTGCTTTTGTCAATTACTCTGTTGTTCAGAATTAAGCAGGAGTGGAAAAGCATAATCACTGGCATTTGAAAAGTGTTAATTATAACTAGAAGAGTAATAGGGTCTCTAAAGTTAATTATAACTAGAAGAGTAATAGGATCTCTCAATTTGATTTGGTGTTCATTTCAGTGATTTAGATCTGGAGTTACTTCAGATGGGATTGGGTGGCTCCTTCAACATCTTGTGTTTTTTTTTTTTTTTTTTTAAAAAGAAACCTATTAAAATTTAGATTAAAACACAGAGCAGATTAGCCAACCCAATAACACTGGAGCTAACCCACCTCCAGTAAATTAAAGTTGTTTTTAGGGTTGTCAGACTGACAACTGGAGAAGCTTCCTGTTTCTTTAATGGTTATATTGTAGAGCAAATTTATCAGGTATTGCTTGTCACTGAAACAGGTGACAAGCAACATCTGCTGAAGTTTCCTCTTTTTAGGGATGGGAAGAATCTATGATATGTTTGAAAAATGGTTGAAAAACATGTTTCGTGAGTGTTGAGAAACTCTAATGAAAAGAATTACAGACTGACAAGAAACGTCTGACTTATTTCACACAGAATTTGGATCTTATTCTGCAATGCAATATTTACATATGGATGTTTTGTGCAGAAAACATCATTTTCAGCACAGGAATTAATATTTAAACATTGAAATATTTTCTATGCAGAAAATGCTGTTTCCTGCACAGAGCGCATTTTTCTATGTCAACAATGTGTGAATTTTGCATAGAATATGTGCTAAATTGCAAATAGCCTTCAAAAGCAGATAATCAAAAAAGAAAATTGTTGAAATTACTTGTTACTATCTTCAAGAAGAAACTTAGTGAATAATCCCATTCCTGCCTCTTCTACACAACCATTAAAAGTGAAGTAACTGCTTCTAGTTTTCATTGGCAATCCTACTCATTTCTCTTTTCTTTTCCCCTTTCTCATTTAATAGTATTTATATCCTTCACATTTTCATGACAGCAACCCAAAATAACTGACAGCTTCAGATAGCTATATTTTAAAAACTTTTGTTTATTACAAAGGTGTTTGCACTGAGGGAAGTACAGCTCATTTTAAATACTTTGGCTTAAAGAATTTTTAGAAAGATGGCAAACTATTTTAAGAAAATAAACTTTTATTCTAAAGCACAAATCTAGCAACGTAAAAAGTCCCAAGTTTGGACTTCTCTGAAGTTGGAGATTAGACTATCTGTTCCTATCTGTTGTTAAAACCACCTATAAATTTGATCATTTGCAATTCAACTTGGAAACCGAAAACACCTTTTTAAATTCTGTCTGGAGGAAAACATTATAACAATTTCCACAAGATACCGAACCCATGCATATTTGAACAAAACATGATAACAGATCATTTGTAGTGGGAAAGGAATAATGGAACAGTACAGATAAGCTTTTTGTATGAACCTGCATACTTTCAAATAATTGTTAGTACTCTACAAAGTGATAAAGAATTAGAGCTTAAATAATTGTGTTCTGTTGTTCACTGAAAAATCCTTTTGTTTCTCTATAGTAAAACAGAAACAAAGAATGGCATAAGCTCTAAATTACTGTTTTTTTGTTAGGATCTTTATGGAAGTAAACAGTTCTTTTTCATTTTAATTTAGTTCCTTATTTTTTAACACTCAATGTTTGGCCTAGTCTCCTTGGCCTCGTTTCTATGAAATGCCTGCCATCCTAACCCCAACAAAGTGGGAATGCACATCTTTGCTGATTTATTTTTTGCTTTCAAGAAGGGGGAAAAAAATCAACGCTTTCAACACCTACTAAATAAGATTGTGAGAGTTCTTAGAATCATAGAATCATAGAATCATAGAATCATAGAGTTGGAAGAGACCACTAGGGCCATCCAGTCCAACCCCCTGCTATGCAGGAAATCCAAATCAAAGCACCCCTGACAGATGGCCATCCAGCCTCTGCTTAAAGACCTCCAAGGAAGGAGACTCTATCACCTTCCGAGGAAGTGCGTTCCACTGTCGAACAGCCCTTACTGTCAGGAAGTTCTTCCTAATGTTCAGGTGGAATCTCTTTTCCTGTATCTTGCATCCATTGTTCCGGGTCCTGTTCTCTGGAGCAGCAGAAAACAAGCTTGCTCCCTCCTCAATATGACATCCTTTCAAATATTTAAACAGGGCTATCATATCACCTCTTAACCTTCTTTTCTCCAGGCTAAACATCCCCAGCTCCCTAAGTCGTTCCTCATAGGGCATGGTTTCCAGACCCTTCACCATTTTTGTCGCCCTTCTTTGGACACACTCCAGTTTCTCAATGTCCTTTCTGAATTGTGGCGCCCAGAACTGGACACAATATTCTAGGTGGGGCCTGACCAAAGCAGAATACAGTGGCACTATTACTTCTCTTGATCTAGACACTATACTTCTATTAATGCAGCCCAAAATAGCATTGGCCTTTTTAGCTGCCGCATCACACTGTTGACTCAGGTTCAACTTGTGGTCTACTTGGACTCCTAGATCCCTTTCACACGTAGTTTCATTCAGCCAGGTGTCACCCATCCTATATCTGTGCATTTTATTTTTCCGCCCTAAGTGCAATACCTTACATTTCTCTGTATTGAATTTCATTTTGTTAGCTTTGGCCCAGCTTTCTAGTCTATTCAGGTCATTTTGAATCTTGATCCTGTCCTCTGGGGTATTAGCTATTCCCCCTAATTTGGTGTCATCTGCAAATTTGATAAGTATGCTCCCAATTCTGTCATCCAGGTCATTGATAAAGATGTTGAATAGCACTGGGCCGAGGACAGAGCCCTGTGGGACCCCACTGGTCACTTCTCTCCAGGATGAAAAGGAGCCATTGTTGAGCACCCTTTGGGTTCGGCCATTCAACCAATTACAGATCCATTTAACAGTTCCTTTGTCTAGCCCACATTTTACAAGCTTGTTTGCAAGAATGTCATGGGGAACCTTGTCAAAGGCCTTACTGAAATCAAGATATACTATATCCACAGCATTCCCTTCATCTACCAAGCTGGTAATTTTATCAAAGAAAGAGATTAGATTTGTCTGGCATGACTTGTTTCTCTGAAACCCGTGTTGAGTTTTTGTGATTATGGCATTACCATCTAGATGTTCACAGACTCTCTGTTTAATGATCTGCTCCAGAATCTTTCCTAGAACTGATGTCAGACTAACTGGACGATAATTGTTGGGATCCTCTTTTTTCCCCTTTTTGAAGATGGGGACAACGTTTGCCCTTCGCCAGTCTGCTGGGATCTCTCCTGTTCTCCAGGAGTTTTCAAATATGATTGCCAATGGCTCTGATATTACTTTTGCCAGTTCTTTTAATACCCTTGGATGGAGTTCATCTGGTCCCGGAGACTTAAATTCATTTAGATTAACAAGGTGTTCCTCTACTATCTCTTTACTTATTCTGTGCTGAAATTCCCCAATTCTGTTCTCTGCTCCATTATCCTCAGGTTGAGCACCCTTTGCCTTTTCTGAGAAGACTGAGGCAAAGAAGGTGTTGAGTAATTCTGCCTTTTCTCTGTCCCCTGTTAGCATTTTGCCATCTTCTCCACGCAGTGGCCCTACCGTTTCCTTCTTCTTCCTCTTGCTGCGGACATATCCAAAAAAGCCCTTTTTATTGTTCTTAACCTCTCTAGCAAGCCTGAGTTCATTCTGCGCTTTAGCTTTTCTGACTTTACCCCTACACATGCCTGCTATTTCTTTGAATTCCTTTTTCGTGATTTCCCCCTTTTTCCATTTCTTATACATGTTCCGTTTCAAACTTAGCTCGGTTGAAAGTTCCTTAGTCATCCATCCTGGTTTCTTGAGACACCTCCCGTTTTTCTTTCTCACTGGAACTGTTTGAAATTGTGCCTTCAGTATCTCCCTTTTGAGAAAGTCCCATCCGTCCTGAACTCCTTTATCTTTTAGTATTTCTGACCATGGAATCGCCCTCAATACTTCTCTAAGTTTACTGAAATCCGCTCTCCTAAAGTCTAGGATGCGTGTCTGACTCTGCCTGGCTTCTCCTTTCCACTGTATTACAAACTCCAGGAGAACATGGTCACTTCCACCTAATGATCCCACCACTTGCACCCCATTAACCAAGTCCTCCTTGTTGGTTAGGATCAGATCTAAAATAGCTGACCCCCTTGTTGCCTCTTCCACCTTTTGGACCATGAAATTGTCTTCCAGGCAAGTGAGGAATTTGCTAGACCTTGAGGATTTTGCTGAGTTAGACTTCCAGCAAATATCAGGATAGTTGAAGTCGCCTATCACTACTACATCTCTCTTTTCTGACTGTGTGGTCATCTGTTCTAGAAAGATATCATCCAATTCCTCAGTCTGACTTGGGGGTCTGTAGTAGACTCCCACCGTAACACCCTTGTTGTTTCCCTCCCCTTTAATTCTTATCCAGATGCTCTCCACCTGGCTTCCATGATTGATGTCCAGGATCTCTTCACTGGTGTAAATATCTCTGACATATAGTGCTATTCCTCCTCCTTTCTTGTTTGGCCTATTTCTCTTAATAAGGTTATACCCCTCTATTTCCACATTCCAATCATGAGACTCATCCCACCAGGTTTCAGTGATGCCTATTATATCATATTTGCCTTGTTGTACTAGGAGTTCGAGTTCATCTTGCTTATTTCCCATGCTCTGTGCATTAGTGTAGAGACATCGCAGACCATGGTTCCCTTTTACTTGCTGCCTGTGCAAGTTTTTTTGCCTCCCACTGTTGGGTCCTTGCACTGTTTGCCTTGTTTCCTCTATGTCAGTTTGACTATTTACACCATCCCTTTTGCGTTCCTTAATATTGTCTCCCTTCCCCTCGGAACTCAGTTTAAAGCTCTCCTGATCAAGTTCTTGAGACTGTTGGCAAAAACATTTCTTCCAACTGGCGTGAGATGCAACCCGTCTGTTGCAAGAAGTCCCTCCTCATGGAACCGCAGCCCATGATCCAAGAATCCAAATCCTTCTCGGCGGCACCATCTGCGAAGCCAGTTGTTCACCTCTGCTATTTTCCTCTCCCTTCCTGGACCATGCCCTTCAACTGGCAGAAGAGACGAGATGACAACCTGTACATCCATTCCTTTCAGCTTCCTACCAAGCGCCTCGTAATCCCTTTTGATGTTCTGAATGCTGTGTCTTGCAGTATCATTAGTTCCCACGTGGACCAAAAGGAAGGGGTATTGGTCAGTAGGCTTGACCAGTCTTGTCAGCCTCTCTGTCACATCCCGGATCTTTGCACCTGGAAGACAGCACACCTCTCGAGACATCTTGTCAGGCCTACAAATCACTGCTTCTGTACCCCTCAGCAAGGAGTCCCCCACTACGACCACACGCCTCCTCCGAGGCTTAGCAGCGACTGTTCCCTCGGGTGGGACTCTCAGGCTCCCTTGCTCTGTCCCTGAAGTCTGTCCATGCTGCTCTTCTTCATCCTCCTTGATAAGGGAAAGAGCTTCGAATCGATTCTCTAGCTGCAAGCTCCCCGAACAATTCCTTCTTGGTTTACTACTCTTTGTGACATTCCTCCAGCTGTCTGCCTCCTCTGTTTGGCAAGTGACCTCTTCCACCCTAGCATCTTCCTCTGCATGGTACTCATCCAAGATGGTTAGTTCTATTGTGTCCAGGAAATCCTCTTGTTCCCTAATCTGCTGAAGTGTAGCTACTCTGGACTCCAGCTGCTGCACTTTCTCCTCCAAGAGTGCTACCAACTTGCACTTGGTGCATGTGAAGTTCTCCACTACTGTAGGCAAGAAGAGAAACATCCCGCAAGAGTTGCAGGTGACTGTGGCAGATCCCTCGTTGTCCATACTGCAAAGTCTTTAGTAATAAATATAACAGTCAATCTACTGGGAATACTTCTTTAGGGGTAAGTACTGGCTGCTATCTTACACTTAAAGGGAAGGTTCTGTTTCAATATCTGATTCTAACCTAATGCCACTTGAGCAGAGTTGTTCAGTTAAAGAAAACTAAGGCTCTGGAAGGTGGTATATAAAGCTAGTCTGCTAGCTCCGCCCCCTTGTGACTCACAGATGTGACTCACAGAAGCTCCTCCCCTTCAGCAACGCGCACACGGTCTCAAGCACACGGTCCCAAAATGGCTGCCAAGCAGCTCCTCTCCTTCTCCTCTCTCTGGCCGGACTGTTCTGGAAGGCTCTGGAAGGTGGTATATAAAGCTAGTCTGCTAGCTCCGCCCCCTTGTGACTCACAGATGTGACTCACAGAAGCTCCTCCCCTTCAGCAACAAGCACACGGTCTCAAGCACACGGTCCCAAAATGGCTGCCAAGCAGCTCCTCTCCTTCTCCTCTCTCTGGCCGGACTGTTCTGGAAGGCTCTGGAAGGTGGTATATAAAGCTAGTCTGCTAGCTCCGCCCCCTTGTGACTCACAGATGTGACTCACAGAAGCTCCTCCCCTTCAGCAACAAGCACACGGTCTCAAGCACACGGTCCCAAAATGGCTGCCAAGCAGCTCCTCTCCTTCTCCTCTCTCTGGCCGGACTGTTCTGGAAGGCTCTGGAAGGTGGTATATAAAGCTAGTCTGCTAGCTCCGCCCCCTTGTGACTCACAGATGTGACTCACAGAAGCTCCTCTCCTTCAGCAATGCGCACACGGTCTCAAGCACACGGTCCCAAAATGGCTGCCAAGCAGCTCCTCTCCTTCTCCTCTCTCTGGCCGGACTGTTCTGGAAGGCTCTGGAAGGTGGTATATAAAGCTAGTCTGCTAGCTCCGCCCCCTTGTGACTCACAGATGTGACTCACAGAAGCTCCTCCCCTTCAGCAACAAGCACACGGTCTCAAGCACACGGTCCCAAAATGGCTGCCAAGCAGCTCCTCTCCTTCTCCTCTCTCTGGCCGGACTGTTCTGGAAGGCTCTGGAAGGTGGTATATAAAGCTAGTCTGCTAGCTCCGCCCCCTTGTGACTCACAGATGTGACTCACAGAAGCTCCTCCCCTTCAGCAACACGCACACGGTCTCAAGCACACGGTCCCAAAATGGCTGCCAAGCAGCTCCTCTCCTTCTCCTCTCTCTGGCCGGACTTCTTGTTCATCTTAGTGATTTCCTACAGATGGAATTTTTTTTTTTTTTGGCTAATGTTTGTAAAGGTTTAGTCTAAATTAATTCCTTAGATAATATGCCAAAATCAAGGTTTGCTTTTGGTAATTTATCTTTCTTTGAATATTTTCAAACCCTGAAATGCTGAATCCTTGGATGAAAAATCCATTGATATGGAGGGCTGACTGTATTTATCTCTGGTACCCTTTGCTGAACATTTCCCATTTTTTTAAAAAAAAAACAAACATCTCTTCCGATACCATTTTTTCATCAGAGCACATTTCATGTAATGTGAAGTCAAAAGCTTTCATAGCCAGCATCTATAGTTTTTGTGGGTTTTTTGAACTATGAGGCCATGTTCTATAAGAGTTTTTTTTTTCCCTGACTTTTCACCAGCACCTGTAGTTGGCTTCTTCAGAGAATTCTGGCATGGAAGACAGTGGAGTATATATACAGTTGGTTGAGTTGAAATGATATGCATGTTAAGCTGTGTATTTTTCTGTTGCTGAATGGCAAGGCCTTAGGATGTTTGTTTAATTAATGATCCATTGTCTGCTGGGAAACCTCCCTCACACTGGATAGTTTTCATTTGCATGGGCTGGGTTTTAATTTTGGTGTTTTTCAGGACTGCTAGACAAACTTTGTTTACTTTAAGGGTTTCCTCTTTCTTCTTAAAGTTGTCCAGGTGTTTATGGATTTCAATGGCTTCCTTGTCCATTCTGACCTCATAGTTGTTGGCATGGTCCAGAATTTCAGTGTTTTCAAACAGCATGTTATGCCCAGGATGGTTTATATCATGTTCTGCTACCACTGATTTTTCTGGTTGACCCAGTCTGCATTGTCTCTCATGTTCCTTGATTTGTGTTTGAAACTGCATTTGGGGCTTCCTATGTAGACTTGTCCACAGCTGCATGGTAGGTGATAAACCCATGTAGCCATGAGAGGGTCTCTCCTGTCCTTCGCTGAGCATAGCATTTGCTGGATTTTCTTGTTTGGTCTGTAGATCATTTGGAGGTTGTGTTTCCTCACCACCGTGAGGAATCTGACATGAATTTCATGTACTTTGGACTCAGTTGTGTTTCATCTAAAAACAAAGAAACTGATCATGTCTTTCTGACATGGAATAATTTTGCAGTTCCTCTTAACTAGCTGATTAATCTTATTCACTTTTCAAGTAAGTATGTTTGTTCCCTTTTAGTCCCTCCCCAGCACATTTGATGATTATGGTACTTCAAAATGCTTAGCAAATTAAAAATTGGAGCTTAATGTTTTGTGGAAGGAGTATTGACTTACAGAATCTATTTTTGTTTAGTAAATTAAAAGTAAATAAGTGTTAACTCTAAATTGATGGGGTTATTATTATCATCTTATTAGGATCTTTAATAACATTCGTGAAGTAAATATTCCTCCTACGTATATATGCAATTTTGTTTCCTCACTAATAACAGCTGAAGTATGAGATATTATTTCTTGTTCTTTGATGAAAAACAACACTGTTTTTTTATTCCAAATCCAGTCGAGACCACAGCACTGGAATCTGAGAGACATCTCATAGCCATTTATTATTTCCGATTGTGTACTCATAACCAACAGGAAACTTCTGTGGATCTTTGCATATGCACTAGATAATGCTCCTCAAATGTATTTATTTACAGTCATGACCACCACCTGTCACCTGGTGTGTTTTTTCAATGTTATGGTTTGCATTTTAAGCAGAGTTTCTATGGTCCTCTCTGGCTGATCTGATCTTAGGTGATCTGATCTTAGTGGAGAGCTAAACACCAACTGAATTCTAGGAGGGACTTGAGAAAACATTTGACATAAATGTTATATTCCGTCCTCCAACAATGCAAATTTAAAATTTCAGCATTTGTTTTCTCTGAAAACTGCACATCATTCATATGTGAGCAGAGGCTTAGGTTTGGTAGTTTTCATATCCTTAATGAACTACTCAGTTATGTATAGCTTCACTAATCTCTAGTCAGTGATGAACATTACTTTCACTAATCACTGAATGGGGTCCCTATGAAAACAGGAGGCACAGAGAGGCTGTTTTACGTTGCAACATAGAACATGGCAGGCTACTGTATAAATCCACACATTGTTTGCAGTGGTTCTCACTCCACCTCACACTCTGAAATCAATAGTGTTTATACTTCTAATTTCACCACTGGAAATCCAAGAAAGGAGGTGATCTTCGATCAGATCATTGAGATTTATAGGGATTAGGGAGCTGTCCCCCTCTTGCTGCAGTTAGAAATACTATAATAGACTGTAATATGTTTGCCACTGTGAGTTCTGCAGGTGGCAATAACAGGGTAGTGGCCCAGTTTCTCTGCTCCTGAAGACAATATTATCCACAGCAACTTTTTAATGCTTCTTGTGTCTGAAAGCAAATGGATTTTATGGGCTTTTAACTCTGCTACTTTGATGCTTTTTTTTCTGTCCCACTTTGGAGATCTCATGTTTTCAAAGACTTAGAAATTGCCTCTCATTCTCTGAAAGTGTCTGTGGGTACATTTCTTCTAAGAGATTGTTCAGGTTTCTATGCAAATTGATTAGGCACATTTCTCTTTGCTTTCTTTCATACCATCTTATAGATCACAAGTCAATGATCTTATTGAAAACCTAGCCTGTGGGATGTGTGAGTGTGTCTGTATGGGAGGCTGAGGTTCACTTCTTCCCAGTCTATAAATATATTTCATCCCCAACTATTAGAAAATCTGTCATCTTGTGGAAGCATGGAGCACTGAATGGATGGATATATTTGGTCATGTTTCTGTCCCCTGTCTATGGCAAACCCTTTTCAGTATGTGACAAAATGACATGCAGATGAAATATATTTGACAAGTGCTGTAGTGAACCCAGGGCTTACAGGTCTGCTTTATTTCTTTTAACTTTTTTTGGATTAGCAGGGATCCTGATGTCATATGTCACTGTATGCTCTACCTTTTCTATACATGTACACTGAGGCTTATCTGCACTGGTCACTATAATTGATCTGTGCTGGAATAAATTTCCCAACAATAAGGTACTGTCATTGTATTACTAACAATAACACCTGTTGTAATCCAAAGTCTTTGGGGGATGCTTCATTTTGAGTGTACAATTAAAACTCATTAGATCAGACCTGATTTTGGCTAGAACCAGTTTACTGAAATAGATCAAAATCACTAGTTTATTGATATAGATTTACATAACTTGCATGCGTTTTGGGACTCTCCATATGGAAAGACTATGGACTGTAAAGATGAGTGCTTACCAGCAATCTGCACTTAACCATGGTTTCAGTTACAAATGGCTTACAAACTATGTATACACACAGTATGGTAAAGAAACATTTGTTAGAGCTCACTGGAGAAACAAAAACAAGGCAATCATGTTTTCAGATCTAAGAACCAGATGCAAAAATCATATTCCAACATTGGGGCTTATTATGTTCCAAAGACATCAGACAAATGTCAAACAGACCCAAGGCAACCAATAAGTCAAATTCAAAAGTAAGCAATCAAAGCTCTGAAGGGCTAGATGAAGGCTCCACACCAAGGGAAAAGTGGAATTAGACAGGCCTCAGGAGCACATAATATGATTAGCTGAGCATTAGGTTGCTCAGACTGGCCTGAAGTAGCAATATAAAATTGCTATAAGATTCCTGGAACACACTGCCAATTGCCATGACTCAGGTCTGCTGACACCTTATGCACTTGATCAATAGTCATCTGTCTTGACCTCTTCACTTGGAAAAGTTATGAAACTCAAAAGGGCCAACAGAGTAAAAAACACAAATTCCTGTTTTGGGTCAGGATTGTACCCATTCCAGTCCAATCTAAATAGTCCCATCTGGGATGTTCCCAAGCAAAGTGCATTACAGATTTCTGCAGAACATGATTGTGTTGGGAAGCCAGACAGGGTACCGTGTACAGTAAAAACTTATCTGGAAACCAACACTGTGAAAATAATGTCTTAATTGCTGTTTCAGACAATAAAAATCCTTTTAGACAGGAACAAGCATATAGAGTTAGAAGTGGCTCTATGTGCTATCAGGTCTGATTCCTTGCTCAATGCAGGATGTCCAGGCAGAACATCCCCAAAAGGCAGCTGTCCAAACTCTTTTTGTAGACAGCCAGAGAAGGAGACCCCACCAACTCTCTAGGTAAATGGTTCTATTGCCAAACTGCTCTCACTGTCAAAAAATTCCTTCTAATGTTCAATCAAAATCTACCTTCCTGTAACTTAAAACCATTTGACCTAGTTTTACCCTCTGGGTAAACCTCCTTTTGAGATATTTAAAGAATGGAGTCACATTACCCCTCAAACTTCTCTTCTCCAAGCTGAACATGCTCCCATCCTTCAACCTCTACTCATATGTTTTGTTTCCTATACCTTCTTTCATCCTTGTTGTCCTTCTGTGATCTCACTCCAACTTGTCTATATTCTTCTTAAAACGAGGTGCACAGAACTGTTTGCTGTACTCCAAATGAGGCCTGACTAGCATGGAATGTAATGGGACTATTACTTCCCTCAACTTGGAAACTATGGGCCTATACAGATTGGCACTTTCTGTTGGCCTGTGGATGGAGTCAGTGTGCAGCGTCCCAATTCTGGTTGCCTTAACCCTGCCCCCAGGGTGCCATTTTGGCACGCACCAGTCCACACAGCGTGCACCATCATGACACATCTCCAGTGCTGCATCCACATGCTGGTGCGCTGAAGGGGCATCATAAAGCTGCACTGCCATGGCTTTGGGGCCCCTTGGAGGGCACAAAAAGGAGATAATTTTTGTGGCTCCTTTTTTGTGCATTCCAGAGGCCAGATCAGGGCCGTGGCATTAGGTTGCTGTGGCCCTGATCCGGCCAGTAAAGCTGCAGATCACACCTTTGTGATGGTCTGTATAGCCCCTATGTGTCTATTAATTCAGGCTAAGATAGCATTTACCTTCTTTGCTGCTGCATCACACTTCTGAGTCATGTTCAATTCATGGCCAACATTGTGATCACTGTGCATTTAGGGGTTTCTTGTGGTATAAATGTAGAATTTTCCATTTATCTCTGTTGAATTTCATTTTATTGATTTCAGCTCAATTTTCTAGTTTATCATAGCCCTTTTGAATTCTGTTCCTATCTTCCAATATGTTAGGAAGATAGTGTTGTATCATCAGCAAATTTGATAAGGATTCCCTCCACCCCATAACATAAATCCTTGATAAAGAATATTGAGAATTGGCCCAAGGACAGAACTCTGCAGCATTTCACCTGAGATCTTTCAGTTCATCAGCTACTGATGAAAACTCTCCGAGCATGGTTTTCCAACCAATCCTTTAAATACATTCTTGTAACAAGTGGGGCCCTTCACATTGTTGGACCACAATTGCCACAATTGCCATTGGCATAGCCAATGCAGCATCTGAAGGGTTATACATACTCAATTCCTGCTTTAAATTATAATTAAAATTTTAGGCCCAAGTGAACAGTGCTTAATAAACTTGACATTAGTAGGTTATGAAAACAAGTTTCTGCAAATGACTTATTTTGTACATTGTATTTAAGGCTTGAGATGGGAAAATATTCCCTTTAACAGTATTTGAAGTTTTCTTTGTATGAAAAAGGGGGTGATCCCCCCCCCCATAAATGCAGATATCATCTCATATCTTCTGGTGAGTGCATTAACTACAAATTAGTTTATAAGAATGAAAATAAAAGAGAGTGAGGCATTTTAAACTCTTGAATATAGCCCAGTTTACAGAAAATGTCCTTTAAAGAAAAAACAACCTTGATTTTTATACAGAGCTATGAAATACACCAACATTGAACTGCCTTTAAACTCCATTGGTCCACCCTAACTATTCATTATCAGCATTCCTTCTGCAAACAAACAAATACATAAATCTGAATGTACTTCACAAATTTCACAAAGCTGTTTGTTAAGATGGATTTTCCCCCTTCCTGGCTCTTAATCAGTGTTCTTGAAGCATAAAATTTTGATTACCCTTATCTTAACTTGCATAAGGGCAAATGTTACTCAGATAAATAATATCAAGGCTTGCAATAGAATCAGGTTAGGAACTGATTCCAAACTGTATTTAGTTCTGTGTTCACTGAGCATTTTGCCCTGATGCCATGAGCCTATAAATCTTATGAAAAGGTTTGAAGTTAAGTTTCAAAGAACAAAAAGCATTTAAAAATCTTTCCTCCAGAGACGTTGGCATAAGTAAAAGAGGAATAAAAGGAATATACAGTCTTGATAAAAGAAAAAGAAATTAGTCAGAACATTCAGAACTTAGCTGCTGCAGGTTCCAAACTGAAATTTGTCCTCAAAATCTCTCACTTTCCACATTCAAGGCCTTCTATAACGTATCTCTGTAAGCATGACTGGTTTCTGAACTAACAATCATCCGAGCATACTGCCATTCTGCTACCATATCTGCCCAGTCATATTCAATGCATTTCCATCTCCAGCCTCTCTACTTCTGCAGTGAGCACTCATGTGAGATGGGAACACCAATTGGTTGATGACACACTGATGCCATTTGAATTTACATCCATAGAATACCTATCTGTAAGATAAGCTATTTGGCTGCAGCAGTTCATAATAAAAGATTGGACACCACCAAAGTACTGTCGTCTCACCTCCTCCAACAATTCACCTATGAAAACAGGGGTCCAAAACACCTAACAGAAATAATCCAGTTTGAGACCACTTTTCATGAGCCATTTAGCCTTCTCTGCAAGAGAGCTCTGGTGACACAACAAACTACAATTCCCAGAATTCCCTAACACTGAGCCAGGGAAGTTAAAGTCATCTCAAACTGGATGATTTCTGAAGTGTGTTTTGGATCAGGGATATTCTTGTACAAATGTAGAATACCCTGTGATACCAAGGCACACAAATACACATTGCTCAAAACTTCTGTATTGCTTCATTTTTTCCACAGGAGGAAGATGTTAGACACTTTAATAGCAGTTAATTAAATGATAGTTGTATCACATATATGCACTTCATAATTTTGTTTAAAGATATTCCCACCAAGTTCTGGAAAATAAAACCTCTGCTTTTTATGAGAGCCTTTCACAGACATCATGGCCCATTTTAGATTGGCAAAAAGAGGTGTGTTGAAGGCTGCATGAAAGCCCAGCTTTTAGATGAGAAAAAGGGAAAGTGTGCCATGAAAATGCCATTTTGGCACTTTAAGGGCGAAGAAGCGCCTTTAAAAAGGAGCTGGATTTCCCAACTCTTTTTTTAGAAAGTGCGCTATAGCGCAAGTGCATCTAACAGCTAAGGGGCAGTTGCGCAGTTAAATGGGGCTCCATATCTTAAAAGCGCCCATTTAAAGGCAGCGCTACAGGTGCAGATCATAATGGATCGTGGGTTGGGAGCATGCGTGGTGTGGAAATCACTTCTAATTAAAACGCTTAATGCCCTGCAGGTGTAAAAGCTGGGGTTTAACCACGCAGTTTTTTAAAGCTCCCAAACCCTAGCTCCAGCCCTAATCCTAACCCTAGACATGTGCAGTAGGGACTCTGGGATGCTGGAAGTCTTGGTGCCGGATGTTTTAACAGGTGAAAGTGATAAGAGGATGCCTTCAATTTTCACACGAACTCCCACACACATTCCAGTGCCATTTCCCACTTTCCCTTTTCCAGCTCAGACTGCCCTTGGGACACTCTTGCCGCGGCTTTGCTTTGGCACTTGGCACAATGGCAGAGGCTTCTGCAACCACCACGAAAACGGGGAGAGGGGTTTCTTGGTCTCATGAAGAGACCGCAGACCTCATTTCCATCTGGTCAAGGCCCAATATTTTAGAGAAACTAGGGGCCACCTACCTCAATGCAGATACATATAAGGAGGTGGCTAGAGCCATGAGGGCCAAGGGCCACCGGCGCAATTGGGAGGAGTGCCGACGAAAGTGTAAAACTTTAAAGGCCTCATACAAGCAGTATAGGGATAAGAGGGCAAAGGGTACCCAGGCTGGCCCGTATCCTCCCTTCTATAAAGAGATCCGTGCCTTCATTGATAAGGATGTGAACATAAGACCCAACAGACTGTCCACCAGCGGACAGGTTGTGAGGGTCCCAGCTGGCCAGCCTGCTAGGGCTGAACCTATGGAGGACACCCCGGACCAAGAGCCACAGGCAGAGCCACAACCAGAGCCAGAGTCAGAGCCAGAGCTAGAATGTGCCCAGGAACTCCTGCTGCCTTCTCAAGGTAAGATGTGCCTGGGCTTCCGAGGGAAAGGGATGCAGGGGAGTAAGGGAAGATGTGGCATCAAGGTGGGCATAGGGCAGAAATGACTTTGTCCCCTTGTCATGCAGAGGAACGGGAGCATTCCCCTGACTCTGATGAGACATCCTTCAGTCAGCAAGCCATGGGCATTGAACTCCTGAGGAAAAAAGCCCGTGCTATGAAAGTGGGATCTACAACTTCCACAAGCAGGCCATCATCTCGTGCAAGCACTACATCTGCCACCGTCAGTAGCCACCGTGATCGGTCGCCTGTACGAGAGAGCACTTTGAGAGAGAGCGATGACAGTGAGGGGCCGGAGACTGTGCACGGTAAGACTTGTGTGTGGCATGGAAAGGGAGGGGGGGAAATGTATAGTGGCACAGTTACAGCAGACGAACACAGGCACTTGTGAAGGTTTTTGTTGGCATGATGGCATGTTTTGGGTGGGGGCTGCAACGTTTATGTCAGTGTATGATTTCGGATCTCCTCCTTTGTATGACTGTGATGTGTATGTGTGTTGTACTTCTCCCAAACTCTCCCTTGTCTATACTTTTGTGCAAGGTCCCGTGCTTCATATTGTGGGTGCTTTGAGTGAGAGTTCCTGCATGGCATAATAGGGTTGGATTGGATGCCCTCTGGAGTATGTGCTAAATCTATGGTTTTGTTTCTCTCTGGTGCTTCCTCCTATAGAAGGTGCAGAAGGTGAAGCAAGAGCATCTTCAGAAGGAGAAGAAGGACCCGCCAATCCCATAGCTGCAATGCCACCGGGGGAGCGGCTTGCTGCCATGAGAAACAAACGCCTGCGTTGCTCAGCAGCAGCAACAACTGCCAGTGCTATTGATCGTCTCATTAGTTCCAGCTCAGAGCACATGAGAGCACTCCTGGAACAGGGAGAACGTTCCTATCAGCTGAGGTTGAGGGACTCAGATTCACGCAGGGCATTTCAAGAGAGAGTCCTCCAGAACCAGGACAGGGCACTTCAGCAGCAGGCAGAATCAATCCAGGAGCAGAGGCGACTCACTTCTGTTCTTGAAGTGCAGACTGGCCTGCTGGGGCAGATGGTGGAGATCTTTAGAGCAGCCCAGGTTGGCAGAGTGGGGGGTGAGCAGGAGAGTGCTAGATCTAGGGCCATCCCCATGGCTGTAGAGGGGCCATCTGGGAAGCAGGGTGGGCAAAGGGGTGGTGATGTCACTCCTGGCCAAGTCGCTATGGAGGTGCAAATCTGTCAGGAAGACCCTGGAGAGGATTTTTCCAGCCTCTTCAGGAACCAGGTGGAAGTTCCTCTTGCTACTCGTTGCCATCTCAGGCACAGGGGAGGAAAAGTGGGGAAGAGTTGTTGTGACAACCATTGAGTTCCTATTAAGCACTGTGGTGTCTACTACTGTACCTTTTTCTATGTCCAAAGGGTCTCCTTCCCTCCCAGCATTTGCTTTTCCCCCAGCAACTATAGCTACACCCACCTCACTAACTCCCTATGGCAGTGGTGTTCAAACTGCGCTGTTGAGGAGATGTAGGACTCAGGCTTCTGAGAGCTGAAGTTCTACATCTCTTCAAAAGTACATTTTGAACACCACTGTCGCATTCCAAATGCAACACTAACCAATGCTGCACCTTCGCACCATCGCAAAAAACACCATTCATTCATAAAAAAAGGATTTCATTCATAAAAATGTCTGACCGATGTACTTGCGCATTTGCGCAGTTCAAAAAAGACAATTTTTTTTAAAAAAATAAACTTTTTTTATTTGCAACTATTTACAAATGTGTTTATTATTTACAGGGGCAGGGGAGGGGAAGGAAGGGGAACATCAAACAAGGGAAAGGGAAGGAAAGGGAATGGGGGGGGGAAGCAGCCTCAAAGGGGAGCTGGAGCTGCAGCACCTGGAAGAAGACGGAGGACTTCTTCCATCATGGTCATCATCCTCCGCTGTCCTTCCTCCAGGGCTGCAACCCTCTGCTCCAGCTGGCGAACTGTAGAGGACACAATACAAGAGAGAGAGAAACATGATTAGAAGGGGACCATGGAGCCACACATCCACTCCCACAGGCAGGGTGTATGGGCATCCCCACTCCCTTCCCTAGTTGTTTGGCCGCCTGCACTTACTGCTCCGCCTGAGGCACCGGGCAAGAGCCACCTCCCTGGCTTCGGGACCCTGGGCCTCGGGTCCCCTCTCCAGGCGGCATCAGGGCCCAGGCTGCTCCTGATGTTCACCAGCAGCAGCAGCATCCGGCGACGGAGGAGCTGCTGGAAAAGGGAAGAAAGGGCAGAAGTTAGCACAGTGACATGAAGGGAATGGACAGGACAGGAGTGTTGTGGAGGCTGCAGGCTTGCAACGTCCACCCCCCCCAACCCCTTGGACACTAACCTGCTGCCAGGGGAGCCTGTTCTCTGGGCGGAGGGGTGGCATGAGAGGGCCCTGGCTGATCTGCATCCTCAGGGAGATCCCGAGCCTCTCCCTGAGGTGCAGCATCGGGGGACCTCCTGCCAGCCTGTTCTGCCTCCTCAGGCACCCTCCGTCCTCGCCTGGCCGCATGCCTACAAAGCAAAAGTGGAGGACAGGCATGAGGACCCATGGAGGACATTGGGAAACAGGAGGGAAGGGTCAGTGACAGGGACACAGGCACAATGAAAGGGGCCCCAACATACCTTGAGGACGGCAATCTTCCCACCGTGGCTCTCCGCCCCTCTGCCAGAGGGCCCGTAGCTGCTCGAAATATGGTGGCTTCTTCCGAACAGGCGGATGCGGTCCATAGTCCTCCAGGGTTTCAAAGAACCTTCCTTTCAGGTCCTTAAACTTACTGCGACACTGATTGAAGGTTCTCTGAAACCCTCGTCACCGGAGGGCTCTGGAGGCATCCATAAAATAAGCCTTGTTCGGCTTGCTGTTAGAGGCCATCACGGTTCAAGCAGCTTGCTCTGGCATGAGGGCCTCCAGGAGGATCTCCAGCTCTTCAGCCTGCCAATAGGCCCTGCGAACTGGAGCTCTCACCCTGGGAGCCATGATCGCCGTCCTGGGGACCAGCACAGGGTGGCTCTGGGCTTTATAGGAATTTGTGGGTGAGGGCAAGGTGGGCACAGATGGCTCCAGGCCAATGGAATCCCCTCAGACCTGAATTTTGAATCTTTCCCCCAATAGATGCCTGTGGGCTTCCAATTGTTTCAATTGAATGGGCCATTAGGGAAGCCTGATTTTCAAGGGAATTGATACATTGTCAGAGTAAACGGTTGGCAGTTAAGGCCTTGTAACTTTCTTTTCCGGGAATTCTGGCGCCAGGGAAACCTATGCATGAACTTTTGTGAGTGTGTTTGTGTGTGTGAAGCCAACAAGCACATGTCTAAGACTGCCCACACAGCAGACCATGAATGATGGGCACACAGAGAGTGTGGATGATAGGATACATTTATTCAACTACTGATTTGATTATACAATACAAATTATGCTCTGGCATCACAAATGCAGGAAAGTCCAAGTTCAGATTCTCCCTGTCTGGAAGAACTCTACCAATGCATTCCTCACAGCCTTCCCTTCTTGTGTGCCAGGATAGGTGCCCCCAGAGTAGGCAAAACAAAATGACGCCTGTATTGCAGCCCCTCATCCAAAACCTTTCCCTTGGTCTCGCAGATGTTGTGTAGGATGACACAGGCGGCGATGATGGGCACCACGTTCTCTTCTGCCACAATAAGTGGTCCTGTCAGGCACCTCCATCTAGCCTTGAGACGCCCAAACGCATGTTCCACCTTCACTCTGCACCTGTTCAACCTCCTATTGAAAAGCTTCTTCTTGGCAGTGGTAGGTTTCTTGAAGGGGGACATTAGCCATTTTCGGGGAGGATAAGCCTTATCACCCAGCAAGAGGGGCCCAATTTGCTTGCCCCTGATGGTGATGGTGGGGTTTCCTGGCACAAAGATGCCAGCTTCCATAGTTTCAAAGATGACAGAATTTCTGACCACCCTGGCATCGAGTTGATCCTTGCCATCCAAGCTCCACATCCACAAAGCGACCTGTGTGATCACATGTCCCTTGCAGGACAACAGAATAGGACCCCTTTCTGTTTTGATAATTCCGCCTCTGCCCCAGGGGTGGCACAATCAGACAGTGGCACCCATCCACAGCGCCCACTACTTGTGGGAAACCAAGCTGACCGAAACCTTCCATGATCTGTAAAGGAAAAAAAGGGGGGCATTCGGAAGTAACGCCTCCATTGGCCATCAGACCAGATGCGAGTGACCAAGATGAGCCACCAGTGTTCACTTCTCTCCAGCTTCCAATAACGCCGGGTCCTCCTTTTCTCAGACATAGCAATGCCACCGGCTGATTCACACTGCTCAGCCACTGAGGCGCCAACTGCAGCTATTCTCTCTTCTGTATCATCATCAATATCATCATCCACCTCTGCAGGTATCCCTTCAGTGCTCACTTCGACCACCCTGGAAGCACTTGCGGAGGCAACGGCGGCAGCTTTGGCTGTGCTTTGAATGTTGAGGAGAACGGCCGGCCACAAAGGAGAGGAGGCATCCATGTTGGTGATGATGCCCACAGTGACCCTGTGCTGACGAAGGCCAACGTCATTGGGTCAATGGGCAGAAGTCCTCCTTTGTCTTCTTGAACATGCTCTGTCTGTGGCTGGCGTCAAAATCGCTCACATTCCCCTTTAACTCAATTAGAACTGCGCAATTCGCAGCCGGGAACCGCGCAATTGCGCAGTTCGCAGCCAGCAAAGAAAAAAAATTTAAAGTGTGGCGAGAAGCCGCGTTCCTTGCCGCCCATGTAGCTGCTCCGCCTGTGTTTGTAGCGTTTTGACAGTTTCCCATGTAGCTGCGAAGCCACAGAAAAAACCTCAGATAAGTCGTTCCCACACCCCTCAGTCTAAAAGCCCTATACCTTTTAAGTGCACACCTGGAGCTTGCAATCTAGCAGCTAAGCATTAAGGTAAAAGCGATTTCATGTCACACTTTCCTGCCAATCTAAAAAGCCCCCATATAGCTCTCCCTTGACTATATCCCACCAAATCTTTTTGTCAGACCTGTTTAAAATTGTTGGAAAATATTTTCATTCTCCATCTTTTACTTGCACTATCTTATTCTGGCCACACATGCCTTGCCAAAATGAGGAAGTGGTAAACAAATAATTAAACAAATTGGGAACAAAAAGAACACAGATTGATACATAATTTGCAACTATTTTATTTATATGTATCAATGAAAAATCAGCAAAAAATGTTGCTGTTGTGTGGCTTCAATAATTTTTTTACTTTTGGTGATCCTATGATGAACCTATCTTGGGGTTTTCTTTGCAAGACTCATTCAAAAGGGGTTTGCCTTTACCTTCCTATGGGGCTGAGACAGTGTGACTTGATCAAGGTCAGCCAGTGCATTTCCATAGTGAAATGTGGATTCAAACACTATTCTCAGGTTGTAGTCCAACACTAAAACCACTATGCCCCACTGATTCTCTAGGGAAAAAAAACACCATCATATAAATAGAAATACAATACTTCTCTGCCACAGGGGAATACAATACCTCTTCAAAGGAAGACTCTGACTTGGCAACCTGTTTACCTATTGAGTCTGGCATCCAAATTTCAACTAGCAATGGGCACCTTCATGTCTTCTGTTCACTCTCTTTATAATCTTTTATCTTCAGCTAAACTTTGGTTTATACAACACTTGAAATATAGGGTGCCTTTAAATAATGCCAGACCTTCCAATAAAGAGTAGACAGCCCTTTGGACAAATAAATGTCCTCCTTTGATTATACTAGAGTTTTGTTTTGTGGAAGCATGCAACTCATGCTCTGCAGGTGAATAAAAGGACTGGGTTGCCCCCCTCCCCCACTGAAAATAAATGGCCTGCGTATGGCCTACTATGTAGAAAATTGTATACAGGTATACATGTACTCCACAGATACTCTGAACTGCTTATTATTAACTGCTGGTTATAACCTATAAAGTCGTAATCAACTCAGGCCCAGACTATTTGAAAGCCCATTTCTCCCTCCATGAACACATCCAAATTTTAAGAAGTTTGGGGGAAGACTTTCTCTTGGTTCCACTACCACTACCATCACAGCTACATTTGGTGAGGACCTCTTAGAGGCTTGGGCCATATCCAAATACCACCGACCAAATACCACATCTTCCCACCATACTCCCAACAATCAGTTCAGATGATTCAGGGCCTGATGTTTCAATGTCCAGACAATGTCCAAACCTGTGGTATACCTCCCTCAAAACAGCTTAGATAAGCTCACTTTTTGCTCCAGATCTTCTCAGAAGATGCAGAACCCAGAAGATTCATATGCCAAGTGGTTGCTTACATGTCCTGCTGTGCCACCCAGCACTGCACTACTGGTGAAAGTCACTCGGTCTGAGGTCAGAACAAGGTACCCAGCCATGTGATCAGCACTGGGTACCTTGTTCTGACCACAGACTGAATGACTCACACAAGCTCTGGTGGCATCAGGTTGCACAGCTGCCCAGCATTAATGGAGTGCTTCATGTAATGGAGTGGGTGGGTGGATGTTCTGGGGCAGCTTTGGGGCTCAAATACTCCACGCTACTCCCAGAGTATTCTGGCCCATGTAGACACCACCTTGCCTGGTCTTCTCTTTGCTCTCTTTTGTCAGTAGGCAAATATTTTCCTATTTAAACAGGACTTCAACTTTTAATTAGTTAGGGCAGTACAGCAGGTGTTCTGATTCTTAACGTGTAAGAGATTGTAATATGTTTAAACTGTTCTAAATTACTGCTTTTAAGTGGATTGTTGTTTAATGCTTTGTATTTATTTATTTTTCTATTACAAATTGTTTTAGCTTATTGTTTTAGTATATAGTGTAAGCCACTTTAGGTCCATTATGGAGAAAAGCAGCAAATAGATTAAGTAAATAAATAAATAAATAAATAAAATAGAAATGTGGATGTTTGCTCTATTTTTTTTTCCTGCAAATGAACTTTTCATAGGGGAGAAAAATCAGATATTTTGACACGTTCAGACTGCTTTTCTCATCAAGGACGAGAAGAATTAAGGGTATTATTTACCTTATCATTTACCCTGTATGATCAAGACACACCTCGGGGTCTTGGATGAAAGCTATTCCAAGTACTCTGCTCTGTATACAAAGGACCATCCCATAAAGCCTAGTACTGCAGAGGATGATATGGAATGGTCTGGGAATAAGTCCACCCTCCCTTCAGCCTTATTCCAGAATCTTTCTATCTAATGTATGTCTGATCACTGCAGAGAAATACATAAGAAAAATACACAACCTAGAGAAGTCGTGCTGCACACATAAAATCTAACTGAATAAGAAAGCATATGGTAATGGTGTTGCACCCTATTTTCAGTGACATATTCCATCATTTCATGGCACTCTAGCTTCCTTTATAGGTTTTCTAATTGCTTGGGATCCTTTAATGATGCACATGGTAGGCACCCATTAAAAATGTATATAGGAAATCTGGGTGTCTTAAAAAGAAACAAGAAGTAAAAAGAAACAAAAAGATGACCATATTACTTTACCATTTTTATACTGCCCTGTTTATATTTGCCTTTTTAATGGGCAATGCATGCAGAGCAGCCATTGATTAAAATCTCAAATAGGCTGCTTGGGTGTAATAAACAAAGAGACCAGAAGATGTTGTGCCAACATTTCCTTTCTATATTGTTAATGCTACCCAGTTCTCTAGCATTTGTAATCCATTAGAAGTTCCCGATGTCTTGACATTGCTTTTATTGACTGAAAAGACAGTGTTCCCTTTCTGCTGCCCTTAAACACATCAATGCAAAAGGTTGGCTTGCAAATTAAAGTGCTACTCCCCAATTTTGTACTTACAATCTGGACACCTGAAGCAATCCTGTATTGATTTCTCTACAAATTACTCAGCAGCTGGTCTAAACAAGCCATGGGGTGTGCTTCTTGAACTTCTTCACCACTTCAAATTGCCCATCAGAGATGAATAAACAAGTAAAGGAAAGGCATAAGTTTTAGAACAAATAACAAAGTTCATGTAATTTAAAAAGAATGAAATGGAGTATATCTGAGAATACATGCAAAATAGAGAAAGATTTTCTTTTTGAAGCCTAAAATACAACCTGAATGCTAAAATCTTGTGCACATGTACATCTTTCTTGGGTTCTAAGGTTGCACTATAAACAAATGTTACAAAAACATGTTACAAAAAGAAATTACAAAATTTTCCACACTTTTCTGATTTATATGAACTTTTTTTTTAAACACACACACACCATAAAACTCAGCCACCCTACTGCATATTTGATAATGAACCCAGCATATATAAAGTCTCCCAAAGTCCTAGGACTTGCTGAGAGAATGGTGCAGGACTTGCTTGCAAAATTTTTGCTACTCATTAGTTATTATAGACAAACTCAAAGGACTAGATGAAAATACAAAATAGATACAAAGAAATAATACAAAGCCAAAGCAATGTTGTGGTCATCTCTGGAGGTGGCTCTTTCTGTAGCAGAATATCAGCAGAAGAATTTTCTACAGCAAATGCTTAAGAGAAAATCCTAAGACTGCAATCCTATATATATTCAGGAGTAAGTCAGGTTTAACTCAAAGGGCCTTATTTCAGAATAGATGTAAAGGTTTGCATTGTACATATCAGTTCAGTTTTGGCAGAGAGCTGGCGAGGAGAATACAAATAATTCTACCTTGTATTAGTTGGTTTGTGTCTCCGTGCACACACAAAAGTATAATATTCAATTCTGCTCAAGCAAAATCCCCAAAGTTATTATGCTTATTATGCATGTTGGAAGAGGAGGTAGAAAAAAGGTACGGGAAGTCAATATTCTATATGTTAACTGCAGCGAGACTGGTCTTTGCAAAGTATTGGAAATCTGATAAAACAATACATATTGATGAATGGAGATGTAAATTATATCAAATGATGGAAATAGATCTATTATCATACAAAGTGGACAATAAGGATAGTGCAAAATGGAAGGAAAATTGGGAGAAAATCATGCAATACTTGAGGGGTAAATGGGGACAAGTTGCCAATTGGGCCTCCAATATGGATTTAATAGTTTAAATACAAAGCCTCTTCAAAGGAACTTATATATTATGTTTTGATGTCATATGTAAAAATAATTCAATTATAAGTTAAGTTCATTAAGATAGAAAGAGTTAAGCCAGAACACGGGAATAAGAAAGTACAGTAAATTAACTTGTAATTTCTGTGGTATTTCCACAGTTCTGAGACTGTAAATTTATTCTAACCTCCAAAGCAAATATGATAGAATTTGCAACATATTTTTGGAGGTTTAAGTTTATTTTTTATACTATAAAAAGGGATATTCAAAGACATGACGATTGATGCGTGGAGGACAAATGAGTTTATCTGTAATTTTTGTTGGTTTCTTTTTTTTAGTCTTTGGAGAGTCACAACAAAGCATAATATATATACTACTTTTCTGTATAATTCATTCCATGCTATTTGGGAGAATTTGGAAGTGTAAAATACTATGGAACTGCCATATCATGTTCTGGATTTATTAAGATGTGATATATGATTGTTACGAAGCATACTATTTGGTTTGAATCATAACTTTATGTATAGTATTAAAAGTGAATGTAATAAAAAAAATTTTTTTTTTTTTTTTTAAAAAAAGCAAAATCCCTAAAGTTAAGCTGGAAATGATGCCAAATAGAATATTTTGCAAATGGTCTTGAGGACACATTACAAAACAGCCACTTAAACAGCATGCTATTTTTAAGCGCCCTTGATTCAAGGTTGGTGTCAGATCTATTTGAATTAAATGGGAAAGATTACCTCTTACTGGTGAGCTACTACTCAAATTATTTTGAAATTGAACCCTTGCAGAAGACATCAAGTAGCAATGTAATAACACATTGTAAATCACAGTTTGATCACTACAGCATCCCAGATGAGTTAATAACAGACAACAGCTCACAACTCATAAGTGGCTCATATTGACAATGGAGCTGAACATTAAGCTGTTATGTGACCAAGAAGAGGGAAATGGTTTTAATGGCAAAGGACATGATAATGGAAGCTTTAATGCAAATATTCATATTTAGCCTGTATAAACACCCAAATATTATCAATAATGGTATTCCAAGACTAGTAGTTTTGAGATTTGTGGATCAAAGGACAAAAATAATTCTTCTCAGAGTGATATAGCAATTTTTAAAAAAAAAATGTTCAAGTATAAGTTTATTCAGGAATAAAAGTTTGAAAGTTCTAAAAAAAGTGGCAAGTTTGTTTATGGAAAATATTTCAAATAAAAGAAAGCAAGACAGAGAATCTAAATTCATTGGAATGTTTAACTAGAATGCTAAAGAAATGTACTAGGGAGTAAATACAATGCAATATGCTTAAGCTTCCATTATTAGATTGGTATAGGGCAAGATGGGGACCTTTGAAAGCACTAAGCATTCTTTGTCAAAATCCAAATGTGGCTTTCACCTTATTTATGCATTTATTTATTAGAATATTTGTATCTTGTACTATATCCAAAAATCTCAGAGCAAGACAAAATAAAGTCAACTCATTAAAAAAAACACCATTATGACAGTAAAGGATAAATTGCAATATAAAATGTATTAATTATATAGCAATTTATAACACACTAAAACAGTTTAAAAACATTTAAATATACAATCTTAGGGGCAAAACAGATGGGTAGGAAAAAGTGGCTTGAAGCTGCCTTTTCTGAAGCCACATCGAAACCCCACCAACCTCACCGCCGGCTCCCAAGGTGGCTGGAGTGCTCATGTCATGGCCACATGAAATGGCTTCAAGTAAGGAAGAAGCGGAAAAGGGCTGCTTCTTTTTGAAACAGCTTTTCTCTGCATAAGGACACTTTTCTGCTGGCTTCAAGTCATGTGTCATCTAAATTCCATACCTTCAAGCAAGCCAGAAAGCACGTCTTACTTTTGATATGAAAAGTAAGCCAAAATTGTCATCTATGAAATCTTTAAGGAAAGGACATTTCATATCCAGGGATACACAAGAGAAAAGTGCTTTCTCAGAATAATTTCCAATCATACTCTTTGTGACCTATGCCACCAACCGTCTAGCCATTATTTAGCCTATTTCATTGTCTATAGATCTTGTCTCTCTCTCTCTCTCTCTCTCTCTCTCTCTCTCTCTTGCTTTTCTTCGCTAACGAAGATTCAGGAAAGACTCATCCCACACTTACTACAAGCATGTTGATGAGTATAAAGGCCAATCCACGATAAACAAGTCCGGTTACAGAAAGCACAGCAGAAAGTATCCTTGGGTAATGTTTCCAAGTTGTGGTTCTTTCTGCCTTGTCATTTCTCCTCGAGCCCCATTTGGCGTGAGTTCTCAAAACATACTGTAGCACTGTGGATAGTGTGTCTCCATAGTGTGAGGCCAGGGCAGACCATTGTTAGTGATCAATTTGGCCAAGCTTGAGGTGTTGTTTTAGGGAGTACTTGTATCTCTTCTTTGGGGTGCCCCTCTTATGCTGACCCATGGTGAGTTCACCATAGAGTACTATTTTTGGGAGGTGGTGGTCCTCCATCCTAGAAATGTGTCCTGCCCAGCGCAGCTGCGTTTTCAGTAGCATGGCCTCAATGCTGGTGATCTCTGCTTGCTCCAGGACAGCAATGTTTGTCACATAGTCAGTCCAGTATATGTTTAGGATTGTGCATAGACAGCGCTGATGAAAGTGTTAAAGGAGTCGGAGATGTTGGTGACAGGTGACCCATGTTTCAGACCGGTAGAGGAGAATGGAAAGTACAATGGCTCTGAACACACTGATTTTTGTGCTTCGCCTCAGGTGTTTGTTACTCCAGACTCTTTTGTGAAGCCTTCCGAATGCACTATATGCCTTTGCTAATCTGTGATCGATCTCTTTGTCAATCTTGGCATCTGAGGAGATATTTCCCAGGTAGGTGAACTGCTGGATGGACTTAAGCACAGATTTGTCTATGGTGACGTGGGGGTGATAGTGTTCTTCCTGTAGTGCAGGCTGGTAGAGAACTTCTGTTTTCTTCAGGCTGACTTCCAGCCCAAACAGCTCTGCAGCTGTTGCAAAGCAGGATATTAGGTGCTGCAGAGCTGCTTCTGTATAGGCAACAAGGGCATCATCAGCAGCAAAAAGCAGCTCATGGACTAGATAGTTTAGCATCTTCGTGTGAGCCTTCAGACGGCTTAAGTTAAACAAACTACCATCAGTACGGTAACATACATAGGTACCGTCTTCTTCTTCGAGGTCTGCCATAGCATTTGGAGCATCATGCTGAAGAAGATTGTAAATAGAGTTGGAGCGAGGACGCAACCTTGTTTCACACCATTGCTTATTAGAAAGGGCTCTGAGAGAGCATCACCATATCTGACTTGACCATGCTGGCCCTCATGTGGCAAGATAATCATTTTGAGGAATTTAGAGGGACATTTTAGTTGTCCCAGGATCTCCCACAGACCTTTTCTACTCACAGTGTCGAAGGCTTTTGTAAGGTTGACAAATGTTACATAGAGTCCTTTGTTTTGCTCTGTACACTTGCAGTTTTCTAAGAGCAAATACCATATCTGTAGTGCTCCTATTAGCTCTGAAGCTGCATTGGCTTTCATAAAGTTCTTCTGCAATAGCAGGAACTAATCTGTTCAGGAGTATCCTTGCAAGGATTTTTTTTCAGCAATGGAGAGCAGTGTTATACCTCAATTGTTTGAGTACATGACCTCCGCGTTTCCAAGCTTCAGGTGGGATTCCATCAATCCCGGCTGTCTTGCCGTTTTTCATCTGCTATATGGCCTTAATGGTTTCTTCCAAAGTGGGAGCCACGTCCAGTTCATTTTTCATTGTTCTCTTCTTTGCCAAAAGCTCCTGGATCTCTTGGTTGTTTTCATCAAACCAATCTTGGTTTTTCTTGCAGGAGAACCCGAGGGATTCTTCCACAGACTGCAGGATACTGTTTTTAATATGTTGCCATAGCACTGCAGGAGAAGAATCTATAGGATGGTCTTCACGTTTTGATTGCAGATTTGCCTGGAAGTTGTCTCTCATGGCAGCTTGTTGAAGATTGTTGACTTGGAGTCTCCTCTTTAAGATGCCACCCCTCTTAGGTTTGAACTTAAGATAAAGATTTAGTTTGCATCTTATGAGGTGATGATCTTTTTGACATTCTGCACTGGGCATCACTCGAGTATGATGGCAACTGTCTCTCTAGCGCACTAGAACATAAGTCAATGAGGTGCCAATGTTTGGATCAGGGATGCATCCAGTTCGTCTTCAAGCTATCTTTCTGCTGAAAGATAGTGTTCATAATAGTCAGCTACTGTTCTGCACAAAACTCTAGCAGGAGGTGTCCGTTATCTTTACAATTTCCAACATCATGCTTGCCTAGAACACCTTTCCAGGTTTCAAAGTTCTTTCCTACTCTGGCATTGAAGTCACCAAGGATAATGAATTTATCTTCTGCAGGGACTTTTTGTATGAAGTGGCATAGGTCTGAGTAGAATTTGTCTTTCTCCCCAGAGTCAGCTTGCATATTTGGGGCATATGTATTGAAGAGAACAACATGTGGGAGGCATAAAGAGATAATGTGATCAGAGTGACCTGTTGGCAAGGTTTTGAGTTTGGAGGCACTGGAGTTTTTAATCATAAAGCCTACTCCTGAAAGATGTTTTTCAGTTTTTGGTTTGCCAAACCAGTAGAGTGTATAGCCGGCACCATGTTCTTTAAGGCTGCCTTCCACATGGAGATGAACTTCACCTTTTTCTTCACCAGATTGGGACCATGGCAACTGCACGCCATGGCCCCAATTTGGCTTTTCTGCATCCCAGAAAGGGCACAATAGCTGCCAGTGCCACAGCTTTTCAGTGCTCCTTTGGCACCACATCATCTAGATGCAGCACTAGAAGAGTGCTGTGATTCTTCCTGCAGCATGGTGGGGCGTGCAGTATCACGCCAGCATGTGGGTGGAATTGGGGCATGCATTGTGTGGACAACATGCCCCAGTCCCACCCACATGCCAGCCTTTGATGCCAGTTTGTATAGCCCCATAGTTGTTGAACCCACCACAAACCAGATCACTGCCCATCCACCTATAACAAAGCAGGCCTGAAGTATGTCTTGCCTCATACATCAGACTAATGATATATATTGAGTTCGTCCTGTGGTTGCTGTGAATTCCTGGGTTGACTCCATCAGTACAATCTCCAAAAGGAAGTTGAAGCTTCCAAAACCAAAACTCAGGGTTCTCCTAGCATGACCTCTGAGACCTCTACTTCTCACAGTGGAGTACAGATCTTAGGGGAAAAAACATAATTTAGACTGCAGTTGTATCCCCTATTTCTAGATAAGAAATTAAGTTAAACTGATTGGGACTTAATATTGAATAGACAAGGATATGACTGCATTGCTAATATCACTTTAATGCTAGATATCCATGTACATTTTTAGTATCATACTTCATTCTCACCCACCTTAAAAAAGTTGTATTATAAAAGTGGAAGATAATGAGTCAACATTTTATCAACAATAAGTAACTCTGAACATATAGTTCTAATAGTGAAAATATTAAACAATCATGGACAGATATACACTTTTGGTCTAACAACGCAACAATAATCTATAGAACTAGTTTGGATATTACGTATAGAGAAAGCTATTATTCCAATTTGTAACATTTCTAAGTTATTATCAGTATTGTCATTACCATAGTTATCTTGATAGCCTTGTCTACACTATCTACACAGTATCAGTGTTGACACAAATAAGTCCTATAAATTATCAAAGTAACAGACTACTGACATTTTTTTTTTTAAAAAAAATTCTTAGTCATATGGCCAAATTTACCACGAGGCAAACAGAAAAAGATACAGATACAATGAGGTGACTGTGTGTTCTTAAATACAGTGTCCCATTGTCACAGTTGCAGAATTATCCATTTATTGTCATGTTTTGTAGACGCAATGGAAAAGACGTCAACTATTTAAAAAAATATGTAGTATAAGACAAAAAGTAATATTGTTGGAAGATTTTTGATTTTTCTTTCCTCCTCCTTAGATAGATAGGAATTTCGGCATACAAACTATCCTCTCTCTCTCTCTCTCTTTTTTTTCAAACTAACCATTTGATTTAGGTTACTCCACCTTTTGGATTAACAGACATTTTCTCTCTCAAAGACTGCATGTTTTCCCATCTTCCTCCTTTCAACTTTCTTTGGAAAGATGATGAGATAAACCTGAACTATTCACTAGCTAGATTGGGATATAGCCTAATATAGATTAAAGCCATTAGTTAGCTTTTGTTTTAAATTGCAAGCTATGTGTTTGTTGTTGTTTTGAGTTAGTCTCAGACCTTAGAAAAGCATAGTTAGACAATGGCACATTTTTGCTATATTGGATACATCGATCAGGGGCATCACAAGGCGAGGTGTGGGGAGTAACACCATTGGTCTCCAAGCATCTGCCTCTTGGAAGAAATAGGCTGTGACATTCATCTGCATCCCTTTAAAATGCTGGAGCTCTATTGAACTGATGGTGTGAGTGGGGCGAGGCTAAGTGGGAGGAGAAAGAAGAGGCCTTAGGGTTTGCTTGTTTTTAAAAATCAAAAATTAAAAGAAATCTAAAATATTTTATTGTTTGAAATTTTTATTTAAAAACTTACATCTTACCAAAATGTTATTTGAACCACGTGAAGCTATGTACATGTAAATGCATTTAGGCTGTGCGTATGATACTGTAATTTAAAGCTATAATCTTAATTTTGCTAGTTGTTTATGTCACAACTGTTGCCATTACATTCAATGATACATGGAAATTATGAGTATAAGTAACATTAGTACAAATAAATATTACTAAGGATTCTGTATGATGTGGAATGGGAGGAGGTCAATGCGGAGTGATACCAATAGGTGATGCCAACCCTAGTGAAACCACTGCATTTGATTTAGAAGAAAACTTTTATCTTTGTGTGCCTGGCAAATCAGCAAGTCCTAAGCTATGCTGTGATGCCCTTGGTGTATCTCCAACCCACAATCTGCATGGATGAGTTATTTTAGTAATCTTATTAAGTGGTTTAAGTTCCTGATATTAATGTCTAATTAAATAATTTTATCTTCATAAGGGACTATTTCTGAACATCTCTCTGCTGAGCTCTATATTCAATATACTGAAATGGAAAATGGAGGTTAATTTTAAAACAACCCTAGTCTGGCAGGTGGCTTCATTTGTGCTCTGGACTGCTTGGCCAAGATGATAATGTCGCTTTTAGGGAGTTTATTGGCACTCTGGGAAAGGTGTCTGTTCATTAGATGTATAAGCCTGTATTTTTACACCTTCAGGAGAAGAGTTATTGTAATAACACATAAGTGGCAATGCTATATTGCAGTGAATCCTATCTTACACAGTTGTGAGGTGCAAGCATAACATTTTTGTCACACTTTTTGAATCTAGAATGCTACTTGTACTCCACTGTTTGCAGAAGGACTGTATGTGGCAGAGGCAAGCTAGTAGATTCTGTGTGCAATGCCTATTCTTTTAATTAGGGGGATGTGACACTGCCACAGGTTCAAACTACATCTTAATAGCACCCCTCAGTACCTTAGCATGGGGCATAGGGGAGCTTTAAGTCTTTGCATCCTTCCTGACTCCAACAGGATACCGCTACCACAATTATACTTGTCCTTGAGGAGGTGTCATAGGATATTTTCAGGAAGAGTTTATTGTGAGGCAATTATGATGGAAAGTGAAAGATCAGAGACAGCGAAGAGACCACAGGAAGAATGTGTGAACAAAAAGCAACAGCTAGGGAAGACCATGAAGGATGGAACAGTAGCCAAATCCCCTCATATATTATTTATCTGGAAGCAGTTTTGAGGCTAGGGAGAGACAGGCTAAAGCCTACAGTTGCATACCAGTTCAAGAGTGTTGAGAGATCCCAATCTGTCACTTGTACTGGATAACTGGTTTATTGAATTCACCATCACCCTTTCCCCCCCTGCTTTGCTTTGTGTGAAACATAGGGCCAGAACAGACCAGCATAAAAAGCTGGCTTGGGCATGGTGTGCAGATGACACACATCCCCAAGACACCAGGAAGCCTGCTTACAGCTGCATGGCTGTTTACAGGTGAGCCAGCTTCCAGCTGCTCCAATGGTGAGTTATTTATGCGCTGCACACTGCCGAAATGCTTTAAAGCCAGCTTCCCACCATGGTGGGACAGAAAAGCCAGCTTTGTGATGGTGCAAAAAGGAGCTACTTTTTGCCGCTCCTTTTTTGGCTGGCAAAAGGGTGGATTGGGGCTGTGGCATGTGGTTGCCAGGAACCAAAACAGAAGCCACCAATCTGTTTCACCCCCTAGCTTAAATTGAATACATGCTTGTATTTTTTCTATTCTTTCCTTCCTTCCTTTTTTCCTTCCCTTGAATTAATACTTTTAAAATCTTTTTTTAAACATGCACTTTGCATTCCAAATTTTATGGAAATGATTTTAGATGGACAGACAGACAGACAGACACTATGGACTCTTTTAAAAGTTTAGGCAGAGTTAAGTCACTTTTATCCGACATGATATGAAAACCCCTCTATATACATCAGAATTTATTTCTCTATAGATTGGAAGAGATTTAAAAAAAAAACAAACAGAGATTTTGAACTGAAAACATGTCACCTATGTACTCAGTTCCTTTTTCTACTGTTTGTTAACCAAGATACTTGAATAAAAAAAGCAGTGCAAGGGACAGAGTACTCTTCTATATGTGTTCCAGATATAGAGGTACCCTGCGAAGAGACAAAAAGACACTGGGATCTTATCAAGAAACTTCTGTTTGAATAGATATATATCCCTCTAATTATTTTTATATGTGTATAATATAGAGAAGTATTCTTGGTGGGGTTTTTGAGAGAAATATGCACATAGGAAGAGTCATGCAGTGAAGTACAAAAAGTCCACAGCACTTTTTATGCAACTAGACCAACTAGGGAGCGAAACAGACTGCACCTTTGCACCAGCTTGGGGGAGATGTCAAAGCATGGCATTTAGATGTAGCTTTGCGGCACCCCAGCAGCTCAGCATTTATACACTGCACACCACAAAAGCACTGCAAAGGAGTAGCAGCAGAAAATCAGGCTTTTTGCCAGCTCAATAAGGAGCAGCATTTTACTGCTTCTTTCTGTGCTGGCAAAAATCTGGGTTGAGAGCCTGGTGTGTGGCTGCCCTGCCCCAACCTGGCAGTCAAAGAGGTGGTGTAAAGCCACCCCTTCAGAGCTATCTGTTTCAGCTTTAGATGCCCTATGGGAGGCTCAAAAGTAGGACATAAGCACCCCCTTTTGACTTGTGTTCCCAGCAACTGATATCCAGCAGCATATTCCTTCTGAAAGCCAGTATGCCCCTTTCAGTACCAGATCGGAGCTGTGGCAACCACACACTGCAGCCCCAATCTGGCACTTTACCAGCTCTAAAAGCAATGGCAAAATGCCACTTCTTCTAGCAGGTCATTCCACAATTTGGAGGTGGCCCAATAAAAAGTCCTCTGCTTAACACTTGCCAACCTAGTCCTGGCTGACTGAAGTATAAACTTAATCCGGGTGGCTTTTTTGGGAGAAGACAATCCCATAGATAATCTATGGCTTTAATATAACAACCAATATCATTGGCCACATTCTAGAAGAGATTGTTTCTGACGTTTCACCAGCATCTGTGGCTGGCATCTTCAGAGAATGCTGGCATGGAAGTGAGTGGGATATATATATATATATATATATATACACACACACACACACATACATACTGTGTGACCCTGTGTTGGGATGAATGATTTCCATGTTAATCTGTGTATTGTTCTGTTGTTGAATGGCATGGCCACAGGGTGGGAGGATATACAAAGAGGATTTGTGTCTGTTTAATTATAGATTCATTGTTTGCTGGGAAAACCCCTGACCCTGGGTGGTTTTCATTTGTATTTGCTGGGTCTTGATTTTAGTGTTTTTCAGGACCGGTAGCCAAACTTTGCCAACTTTAAGGGTTTCTTCTTTCCTGTTGAAGTTTCCCAGGTGCTTGTGGATTTCAATGTCTGTGCATTCTGACCTGATAGTTGTTGGCACGGCCCAGAATTTCAGTGTTATCAAATAGCATTTTATGCCCAGAATGGTTTACAGCATGCTCTGCTACTGCTGATTTTTCTGACTGACCCAGTCTGCAGTGTCTCTCATGTTCCTTGATTCGTGTTTGAACACTGTGTTTTGTGGTCCCTATGTAGACTTGCCCACAGCTGTATGGTATGTGGTAAACTCCTGCAGCTATGAGTGGGTCTCTCCTGTCCTTTGCTGAGTGCAGAGTTTGCTGGATTTTCTTGGTCAGTTTGCAAACCATTTAGAGGTTGTGTTTCCTCACCAGTTTCCCTATTCTGTCTGCAACTCCTTTAATATATGGTAAAAAATACCTTTTCTTTGCGTGTTTTTTTATTTTCCCTCCTCTGGGTTTTTCTGGTCTGGCAGCCCTTCTGATGTCTGAGCGAGAATAACCATTAGCCTCTAGAGCCCATTCTAGGTGCTTTAGTTCATCTTCCAGAAAGTGGGGTTCACAATCCTTTTTCCCAGGCCACCTATGTTTTTATTGTGTTTCTTTTTTGTCCTGGGTGATGGTTGCAATTCTTGTGCAGTATCTGTCTCTGTGTATAGGTTTTCTATTTACTGTGTGGCCCAAATATTGGTTTGGTTTGCAGATGACCAGAACATCGAAGAATGGCAATGTTCCTTCCTCTTCTTTTTAACAACCAACATTTTTGGACCTTACCTGGGAGGTTATAGTCAGTGAAGTGATTTTAATATAGGTGTAATATGATTACCCTTAGACATACTAGTAATCATTCTAGGTACCATGTTTTGAACTAAGTTTCTGAACTTGGTACAGAGGTAGCCTAATGTACAATGCATTGCATATATCCAGCCTGGTGGTTACCAGTGTGTTCACTACTATCTTAAAGATTTAATGCAATGTATAAATAACCCTTTTCTTCTAGCAGCTCATACACCACCATGTGTTTTTGTTCAAGAAACAGGGAGAGGAAGATGTTCATTTATGTCATCTTGAAGATTTTCCTTGAAAAACAACAATGGGATAGAAATGTGTATTTTTGATGGAATTTAGTGTAGGGATAAAAGTTTATGTTTTGGTTCCCTGACTGTAGTTCTTTAAATCAATGATTTAAATCTCACAGCCAGTTCCTCATTGTTCTAAAAAGGAACTGTAACAGTTCTATGCATATTTCTCAGAAATAAGACTAACTGACAGGACAGGATAAATTCATGGATCCCTCCCTCTGTGTTTTTGACTAAATGCAAACTGCAAACTGTTTTGGTAAACCAGAATTGAATTGTGTGGGGGAGTTAGAGAATAGGTAAAGGGCTGAAACAGATGGCCCAGTAAAGCCACCTTCCAGGTGACATGGGGGCATGGTGCTTAGATGCTGCATCCCCGCGAGACATCATGAAACTGCCCAGCTGTTTAGATGTGGTGTTTTATATGCTTCAAGCCACTGCATGGTGGGGAAAGTCAGCTTTTTGCTGTCTAAAAAAGGAGTGGATCTTTTAAGCTCCTTTTTCAGCTGGCTTCAAGGCAGATTGGAGCCACAAAATGTGCTTGCCATGGCCGCAATCCAGATTTGGTGGAGTGGCTTGAAGCTGCCCCTTTGGAGCTGTCTGTTTCACCTCAGTGTTTCAAATTGTTGAAAAAAATGGCTTTGCCCTTGCAGTTATCCCAACACATTTGGGCCTGGTAAAATTTAATGACCTTCTTCAGGGGCTGTTGAAAGATAAAAGAAAGAAAAGGGACAATACATATACAAGAGTTATAACAGGAGACAGGTTACAGTCTCCTATATCAATTTTCTGTACATATATGTACCTTGCATCAGGATGCATGTAAAATATTTCAATTTTAAAAATGCCAATTAACCCAAATAAACTTATACAAGTACAAAATATTGCTTATAGTGTAACTTTACAATTGTCCACAGGGATTCCAAAAAGAATATTTGCAAAGCCTATGCCTGGCAACTGATTATTTGAGAAGTAGCAAGCAAAGTATTATATTGTTACATTTTCCCCCATCATATACCAAGGTCATTCTTATCATGGAAATTTTACAGCAGATAGGAAGTTAGAGGATGTGTGAAAACTAAAGTTTTAAAGTCAATGAATGTAATCTAAGTCCACATTTAGATTATGATGGACTAATGTGTCCTGTTTCAATATCTACTCCATTTCTTTTTTTAATCAGGATCTTCTCATTCTGGAAAAAATATTACTTAAGTATCCAGAAATTCTTAAACAAGTGACCATGTTCCCAAATAAATAAATAAATAAATAAATTGTAAAGCATGGATAAACACAATTAGGGAGGTCATGGGCCTAAATTGACAAGATCTAAGTAGAGCAGTGAAGGATAAAGGTCTTGGAGATGTTTCATATACTGTATAATGTCACCATGAATTAAGGTCGACTTAAGGGCAGATAACAACAACAAAAGAAGTTGGTGCGGGCATGCCAGAAGCTGCATAAAGCATGCCCACGATTAACACAAGCATACTGTTTATCTGTCTATATATATCTGAAGAGAAAGATCAAAAGAGATTAATAGAGAGATTAGTTAATTCTGAAGTCATGGGGCATCCCATGGCCACCCATTTGATTTGTCAATAAAACATATTATCAGATTTGAAGTAATATTTGTATAAAACCAATTCAGCCAATGTGTTCAAAAATAATGTGGAAAGATATCTATCATTTCTCCTTTCTAATGGTATTGTATGTAAAGCCTGTTCTTGTGGTATATTTGTATATGATGGCCTAATAGCCATACTGAACCTCCTATTAGTTTTTGACAAGAGAGTCTTACTAAAAATGAATTTTTTTAGTAAGTCAGAAGAGAATCACAACCATAAAAGATTTATTTTGCAATGCAGAGATGTTTTGCAATGCATCTTTGCAAGGCTGAGATGTTTCATGACACAATAGAGGACCAAGATCAAGTGGAACATCATGTCTTGTCCCAGATATTCCACATTTCCCTCTATTTGTGGTCCTGAAAAGCAAAGGAAGGGTACATGCAGGTAAGTTGAAAGAAATGACTGATGACACTGCTCAGTATTTGAATTCATCAGTTGAGCATGGCTCTTTCTGTTTTGGCATTAGAGATGGGAACGTCTTTCAGTTTTACTTTCATTTTTAAAACCTCAAGTTTTCTCTTTCCCAAATCTGTAAATTTTGATAGACTTAAAAATAAATAAATAAACTGAAATGAAAATGCACAACAATTCAAATCATCCAAATCCAAAAGGTGCAGCTATGCCAACCATGGAGTGAATAATGGGGGGGGGGGGGGGGAGACACGAAAACAAAAAACAATTATTGCCAATCCTTGATCAAAGGTAAGGTTTATCCCTGGAAGTCAGATCAAAATTGTACACATTGGCAAAGTCTTTGCTTCACCTTTGATTGCATGATTTGCCCTGTTAAGAGCTCTACAGTTTCCTGGTAAAGATGATGATGATGATGATGATGATGATGATGATGATGATTTGTATCCCACCTCTCCCTGTTATGGATCAAGGCGGGTAACAACAGAACCAGGGAATTTTATAATGAGATATACGGGTATTTATGTTGTGTAATGCTGAACAAAAGAACCATGACATTTTGTAACATAACTCCATTACTTATTACTGTGATCACATTGAAATGACTAATTCTCATCATTTCTAAGGATTTAAAATAAATGGCCAGTGGGACACTAGAGCAAATACATGGTTTCTATTCCCTTCAATTGAGCCTGCGTGTCATAGTAGTTTCAAAGTTGGACTATAACTCTGGAGACCAGAGTTCAATTCCCTGTTTGGCCATGAAACCCACTGAGGAGTTTATCATATGGGAGGAATTTCTCTCAATTTTGAAAGAAATGGAAGTGAGACCAGTTTGGAATTGAGTAAATTTGCTAGTTCAGCGAATTTACATGATTGCGTATTGACACTGCATTGTGTTCAGAACTGCCTGAAATTGCCTCCCAGTGCCCGAAATTGAGTGTGAAAGTTTCTCATGCAATCACGTGAAACCCCACGATTGCATTCGGAAGGACTTCCCTTTGCCAGAAAATGTGTGTGACCAGCTTTCATGCAATTACGCGAAACCCCATGATTGCATTCAGATTGCCATTGGATTATACTTTCAATTTCCTTCGTGTGATAAACTCCTGAGTGACTTTGTACATGCTCTCAGACTCAATGGCTAACCTCCTCTGAACAAATCTTGCCAAGGGGGGGGGGTCTTGGTTGGCCCCTTACCTTTAGAGACACCTACTCCCTACTTCGGGGCCATCCTTACAAAGAAAACAAGTGCTAGTCCAATACTCAAAAGACCCTATAGGTCAGACCTGTTGGAGCGGTACAAACCACCCAAAAGGGGCAGTCTGTAGCTGCCCCAGGAAGCGGTGAGATGGGGCCAAGGCTGCAGCACTGGCAGCCTTGGAGGCCCCATCCCGCAGCTTCCAGAGGCCGCAGGGAAGTGGCAAACTAGTGTGGCCGTTTGAAGGCTGCACCAAACACCTGACCGAAAAAAGCTCAGTTTTTGAGCTCCTTTTTTGGGCTGCGGAAAGGGCATGCTTGGCGCCCTCCCACAGCGCAAAGTCTTCATGGTGTGCATAGCATTTTTAAACACTGTGCACGCCATGACAACATCATGGCATGCCCGTATGGACGCCATTTTTAAATGGCGGCATCCATACGGTTTAGGGTTTTGGAGGGTGTAAATACCCTTCTAGCCCTTATCACACCTCTAAATGCCCATCTAGATTCAGCCATTGTGACCTATCGAACCTGAATCCTTCCTGGTACATGCAGCTGCTGCCAGGGCTGAATGGAGGCTGACCAGCCATGTGGAGCAATGTCATGTCAAAAACATGGCTAGAAGTGCAATGCGGCACCAGATTGAGAGAGAGAGAGAGAGAGAAACTAAATAAATGATATATGGAGAAAGGAGCTGACAAACTGCACTGGCCATATGCACCCATACTGAGAAGCAACTCCAGTTCTGCCTTGTTTGTGGTGGCACCCTGCCTTTAAAATACTTTTCTCATTGAGGCTTCATTGACACTATGTGTTTTAGTGCTCAATTAATAATATTTAGTGCTAAATAAATTTTACTCTTCTGTGCCTCTTAAGGCCTTGATTTACTCTTTTGCTGATTTATTTTCTTACTGTCAAGGTGTTTTTATACACTGTTAGCCATTCTGGAAACAACAATCATGACAATTCTCTAAGTAAATAAAGTCAGAATGAAACCTGGGGAGGAATAGGGGTGAGAAAGAATGAGAAGTCCTATTTCTACTTTGGCACTGAATATAAAACATGGAGTAGGGAGATGTGTGTAAAAAACCAAAGTTCCAATGAACTTTATAAATAATATATGGATTCAATTCATATGAGCACCACCCACCCAGAAATCTGCAGGGTTTCCCCCCCTTTCAAAACTAACTAAGGCTTTGCAGGAGTCATGTTATTTCTACTACAGAAATAACAGCATGGTTTGACAAATAGTTCCTACCAAAAAAAAAAAAAAGGCTTCTTTTTTTACATTTTTTCACCTGGCAGCATTATTAAAACATTACATTTTAACAGACCTATTGTTCATAAAATTATATCATTAAATTGAGATTAATGGGAATAGAGAATAATAGTGTCAGCTGAAGTATAATCTTTCAAATTTTTTAGGAATAGTCTTGTATTATGTTTAGGGTACATGACATTCACATTTTTCCAGCGAACCTAAAATTTATTCATTGCATCAGCTCAGTGCTTGATGCAGACCAGCAGTGCTGACATTTCAAGCAGAAGCACTTGAATACCAGTCATAAGGAATTTTCACTGTTTCTATTTTCCATTCTGGGTCTTCAGTTATTGCAAGAGAACAGTCAAAAAGGTCTGTAGTGTGTTCCACTTTTCCATCAACGATAAGCCATTTTTCCTCAATGAAACTCAAAACATTTGCTAAGATGAGTATAAGCAAATTAACAAGTCATAGGGGGCTAAACAGACAGGCAAGAAACATTGGGATTGGGTGGCATGGCAACTGCACACTTCATGCCCCGACTCCACCCCAATGCTGGTGTCATGCTGCCTGCCTGACTGCATGGTGGGCAGCATCACACAATTTCTATGGCACAGTGTTTAGACACGCTGCACCAAAGAAATGTGGAAAAACCACCTCTGTGGTGGCAAAGGCAGCCTTGTGCCACTTTAAAAAGGAGAGGCATTTTTTAAGCTGGCAAAATACTAGATTGAGCCCATGGCATGCAGTTGTTGTAGCCCTGATCCAGCACTGAAAGTGGTGACATGAAGCCATCACTTCAAAGCTGTCTGTTTTGCCCCTTGGTCACTTCCTGTAGCAATATTTCCCCTGCATCCTATAATACAAGCTACAGAGATATATATGAAAATATAAGCAATATGGTTTACCCTATACATTTCTATAAAAGTTGTATTAAATACTTCCAAAGACTTGCAACATGTTGAGAAGGCCATATGAGATTTTGTCCTCAGATGTAGACTTAGCAGGAGTAGGCAACTGCCATGGGTTGGGAGCTGCTTTACTTCCTCCAATGTGCCCTTGATCCCTACCATTTAATCTTTCCTGTCTCCCTTTAAAAACAAACACTTTCCCCCTCTTTTTTTCACATTGAAAATGGCACTAGGAAGTATTATTAAACCAGGAATTAATCAGAAGTTGACCTTTTATTAAACACAGAAAACTCAAGCATAGGTTGTAAGGCTTCTGAAAAGATAGCTGTGTTAATTCATGAGACTTTTTGGCCACACCTTTTCTACACCTCCTGTTGAGGGTACATCTACACCACCCACTTAATCCAGGGTCAGACCAGAGCATTGTGTCTCGGTCTGGTCCTGGACCAACTTTTAATGGCAACCAAGTGCACCAGGCCAAAACGAGTGCAGCATACTGTTGTGCACATAGGCCTGCCCCCTCAAGGCTGCTTCAACTGTAGCCTCACCAGCCAAGCAGTTCTCTGCAAGAGCCTGCTCAGCACACCATCACTTCTGCTGAGGGCAGAATGAGTCACCTCACCATATGTGATTAGCAAGGAAAGGGGTTTCTCTACCCACTCCTTGTTGATCCCAGGGATGCCCTGTTTTGAGTTTAGCAAGCAGCGATGGCATGCTGGGCTGGCAAAGCTGCAGTGGTAGTAGCCTGTTTTCAGAGTCACCTATGCCATTTCCTCATGGACAGGAGTCCATGTAAAGCCTCTGCTGCCTCTGCTGAGAAAAACACACTTTGCCATCTTGTTGATTGCATGTCTGAGTACCCATTTCTGGCCACAGAAGCACATGGGGTGGGCTTTACAGGGGTCTCCTACCTACAAGGAAGCAGCAGCAGGAACTCTGATAGCAGACTATCCCCTTTCCCTGAACTGTTTAGTATTGATAAGGGTGGTAGTGGTGGCATGGCTCTTGGCATATGGACAATTTGGACCCGTCTAGTGTCCACATTCCAAAATAACCTAAAGCAACTCTGGAGTTTCTGGGAAACACCAGGCTTTCCCCTAACTTTGCTTAGTTTGGGGCAAAGCCAGATTAAGGTCAAACTCCATAGCATTTCCCCAGAAGTAGCCATACATCATGAAGACTACCATTATTGGGTTGAGTTTGACATTTTCCCCTCATGTAGACACGCCTAGGGATATGTAACTGGTACAGGTTGTCAAGTCATAGATTCTTGGGCAAAATGATTGTGGATGGTGACCATAGCTTGTTGGGCTGAGTGAGAAAGATGACTCGGTTGGTTAATTTTCAATGTCATCAAAGAGCAGACATTTAATTTATTATTGTCATATGTTTACTGCCAGGAAAAGAGGTCATTGGTGAGATTTTGTAACTCAGAAGCCAAATTAACTTAATCATTCTTAGATGCACTACACTTCCACTGTTCTTTAGACAGCAAAATGTCCTATTAGTTGAGAATATATGGCACCTTTCTAGATTGTTTCACCACTACTGACATATAGAAAGAAAAACACTAATAAAATAACAGTTTATGATTCTTTAATTCCTCTTTTATAAAAGCTATGATATTAAGTAGTGATGAAGAAAGTAAGCAAGTGAAAATAAATGTAATGGCATTTAAGTAACATTACAAAAGATAAAAGCCCCCGCCCCCCACTCCCAATTTCCCTGTTCATAGCACAAATGTTTTCTTCAGAAAGTAAAAATTAAATCACTTATTCACAAAGCTCATTTAACCTAGACTTTTGTCTCATCTCATGGCCCTCATAAGCAATTGTATTTCCTTTTGCAGATTTTGTATGTGTGAAATGTTCTGTAAATAGACTCATAAATTTGTATGGATTAAAAGCCATTTTCTTTAAGCTATATTTACAGTATCTATGTAATATGTATGTACACTCAATAAATCTTTTAGCATAATGTGCATCTTTTTCAAACAAGTTACTCCTTTGTGACTTTATTCGTAACTATAAAATTCAGCGTGATTCACATTACTGGCCAGCTACTGCAGCAGACTAATCAGGTATGACTGAACATTCAAACACTTGTTTGATTGCTAAATGAAATATTATAGCATCCTCTAGATGGTGCTCATTAAATTCGCTTGACACCCAAATATTGCCAGATTATATTTGCTAAAAGTGTCTTATGATGTTAATATTAGGGTAGATCCAAGTATTAAGCATTCTAACTTGTATATTCTGCAATATAATATTGAGGTTTTCTCTGTTTCATATAGTATTGTTAAACATTTTCTTTAGGCCAGTGTTTCCACAGTTTGAGATACTCAGCCTGAGGTGGAGTATTTATTTATTTATTTTTAATGGAAGCACATACCAATGAATTTATACATTTTAAAGAACATATCATTGTTATAAATGTATACATTATTCTGTTTTCAAGTGTTGGTCAAATTATAGGAACTCCAATATGAACATCATCATCATCATCATCATCATCATCATACTTTTATTTATATTCCGCTTTTTATCTGGACATTCAAAGCGACAAAGTGGCTATCAGGTAGTTTCCTGGTAAGATTTGTTCAGAGGCCATATGCTTTTTGCATTCTTTGAGGCTGAGAGATTGTGAGTTGGCAAGGTTACCCGGTGTGTTTCTATGACCTAATGTGGATTTGAATCCTGTTTCCTGAAGTCCTACTAATACTCAAACCATTATACTGTGTTAATAAATAAAATAAAAATAAAATTTATTTATATCCCGCCCCTCTACAAAATGCAATTGGGGTGGCTGTTGGCTTTCAGTTATGGTGGTATTATTTCATTTTCAGTATCATGGTTCCATCCTATGGATTGCTGGTCTTTGTAGTTTGTCAGTGGCATCACTTGGGTTGGCATCACCCAGTGCAGTAACTTACCGTGTCACATCCCATTGACCTCCTCCCATACCACACCATGCAGAATTCTCAATAATGTGTTTTTGTTTCTAATAAACTGTAATTCCTATATATCACTTAATGCAATGATAATAGCTGCAACATAAACAACTAGCAAAATTAAAGTTACATGCATATAATTTCATGTGTTTCAAAGTGAAAATTTGTTAAGATGTGGTGTAATTATTTTTTTAAAAAGAATTAAAATATTTATTGTTTTCAAACCCCGGGGCCTTTCTTTTTTCCTTCCACTGAGCCTTGTCCCACTCACACCATCTCTTCAACATTTTAAAAGGCTGCACGTGTATGCCACAGTTTCTTTTTCTTCCAAAATACAGATGTTTGGGAAGCAGGGGTGTCACCCCACCCTTAGGGTGTCACTTGGTTGTGTATGCATTCCCTGTGCCCCCAGTAACACCCCCGTATTTTGATCAAAGGTGTTAGAGGAGCTGGATAAGAATTCTTAATGCCCTTTTCTGAAATGCAAATCCTAGGATTCCATAGGATGAAACTAAGGTGGAAATTAGTGCTGCATTTGTGTAGCATAAATGGGCCCCAGATGATCCAGATGATCCTTTTACAGGACTGTTATAAGCATAAAACAGAGCAAAATGAGCAGGGGAAAGACTCCTGCACAGAAGAGAGAGAAAACCATATATGTTGCCCAGAACCATATATGTTGCCCATAAAGATGTCATAGAAATGTAATAAATACTCTGAGTGAAATTCAGTTTAGCATAAAAGGATCCTCCTCATTACCTCCCTTTGTTCATCATTTTGCTTGAACAAATACCCCATTAAGTGTTACCCCAGGCCAACACTGTGTCCAGTGCCAGGTGAACTCAAGCACAATCAGAAGAACACACCAGGGTGGAGATCAACAATTCTTTGTTCTACTACACAAAGAATGATGCACTGAGGGTGTCCTTAAAGCAAGCACAAACCAAGCATTAATACACTATAGCATGTATACATAGGAAATAAGGAAAAAGAAGAAGGGGAAGAAAAGGGGCATGGATATAATTACAATGGGCCCTTTTTATCCATTGGGGTTCTGTTTCAGACCCCTCACACACAAACAGACAGATGGCAAAAATGATGGGACCTCAAATTCCATGGTATTCAATAGTTGCACACATGTGCATGGCCACTCTGTTGGGACTGCATTAACATGCAGCCATTGAAGTCTATGGGGTTTGACATATGTGGATACTCGAATTTACAGATAGCAAGTCCATTGTTGGAGCATGCATGCTGTACCTCACTACCTATTGATCATATACCTTGCACATGCATATAGACACTGTTTCACAGTTTGGGAGTGGCTGTTCAGTGTATAAGCACTCTGCCTATGGATATGATTTTTACAGTGTTAATGAGCAATTGATTCAGCCAGTTTTAGATAACTCAGCAGGTTATCTCTATCTTTCTTCCTGGAATTGTTGAGGTGTTCTGTTCCTCATCAGTATTTTCCAAAACCTAAGACCAAGACCCAGTCCCTAGTGATGGCACAGAATACAGGACCTGCACATTTCCTAAGGTTCTGCTTTTCCTCTTCTATTGGGTGGCAACAACAACAACAGCAACAGCAGTGCACAGCGAGAGGATAGGTCAGGAGCCTACATGTCTCCCATACTCCTCTACGCAGTCCCTATTATTTTCAAACCATTTTCTTACACAGAGATATTATTTTCCTTTTCAAATGGAAGCCTAGTGGTCTATTCCTAGCTGATTTAACATGAATTGAAGATAGGAAGATTGCCCCACAGCATCAAGTTTAATTTTCTGTCTATTCACTTAAGTTTTGGGTTTTGGTGAGAAAAAGAGAAAAGAAAGAGAAGATACACACTGTTTGAATGGGCCACACAGGCCTCTCATCTACTAGATGGTTTATACTGTCCATTTTAAAGAAAATATTGGAATATTTCAAGGGCAAATGAATCAAGGGAATAGTCAGGCATCTCATGCTAGTAAAAGAATTATATTTAAAACAGAATAGCTGTTACTTCAGATTGGATCCATAGCACCTCAAATGATAAATGCACGCTGAAGTCAAAACACACTCATCAAAATTAATGAATATACTGAGTCTTTTGCTAATGTCTATCTCATATTTCTCAGTAAGACTGTTATATCCTTGAGCTGGTGAAAGTGTGCCTCTCCTTAGCCAGCAGAGCCAATGAGAGAGGAAGATAGGAGTTGCAGTCCAACAACAACTGAAGAGTCACACTTTCTTCACATTTTTAGTAGGAGTGAAGAGATAAGGATTTGATCCAGACAACTGTGGAAGGGCTGCATTATCTTCCTCAGGGAATTTGGAGGGCTGCACCAAACCTTTAAAACACTTTTTTTTCTGCCCCCAAATTCTCCCTAGGGATCAAGAAGAACATTTTCATCATTTTGGACCCCCCCCCCGAAGCATTTTCATCACATATGAGCCCTATTTTGAAACATGAATAGAAAGAGATTTCCTCTTATTTTAACTGTCAAGAGCCAAAAATGTTACACCATACAGTCAAATTATCGTTGCCGGCTGGGAACTGCGCAATTGCACAGTTCGCAGCCGACAAACCTGCGCAGTTGCGCAGGACAAATGTATACTTATGAGGATCCGTCAAATTATCATTGCGTTTCCTCCGCCTTTTTAAACTGTGCCGTTTCACTGGTGCATCATGAATGAACCCCTTTATTTTGTGAATGAATTGACATATTATCCACAGTAGAATAACAGTAACGGCATCCCAGAGTCCCTACTGCGCATGTCTAGGGTTCGGATTAGGAGTGGAGCTAGGGTTTGGGAGCTTTAAAAAACTTCGGGGATAAACCCCAGCTTTTACACCTGCAGGGCATTGAGCGTTTTAATTAGAAGTGAAGTCCACACCACGCATGCTCCCAATCCACGATCCATTATGATCCGCACCTGTATCGCTGCCTTTAAATGGGCGCTTTAAAGAGACAGAGCCCCATTTAACCGTGCAACTACACCTTAGCCTTTAGATGCAATAGCAATGTTGCGCCCTTTTTAAAAAAGTAGTGGGGAAATCAAACTACTTTTTAAAGACACTTCTTCTCCCTTAAAACTCCAAAATAGTGTTTTCATGGCACACTTTCCCTTTTTCTCATCTAAAGGCTGGGCTTTCATGCAGCCATCAACACACCTCTTTTTGCCAATCTAAAATGGGCCCATGTGCCTGAGCCTTCAGGACCTGAGAAGAGTTGTGGAGGAGAGGGATTCTTGGAGATGTCTCTTCCATTGGGTCACCATGAGTCAAGACTGATTCAAGGGTAGTAACAACAAAATTTACTTGTCATTTAATGAGTACTTTGTGTGTGTGTGTGTGTGTGTGTGTGTGTGTATATATATATATATATATATGAAAACTGGGCCATATAATTGGGCCAGTCATATTACTTTAGTATTTCTTCCTTCCACCACACCTCACTGTTCCAATGTTGCAAAGCATAACTGGAATATATTGACAATTTGGAAAAATACCCATTGAAAAATACTGCCTAACAGAATCTGGGGAAAAAAATTCTGTAAATAATTCTAAGTAACAACAACAACATGAAATGGATGATGAGTTGCAAAATTACTTTGCTTAGTTGTACAGCTCACACATGATAGATTCCTGATGTAGAATTTGCATTATTGTGGCAGAAAAGTCTGGATTTTAGGGGGTGCATGGTGTTCAGATGGTACTGAATCACTCTGTCAGAATAATCAAATGGCAAACAGAAGCTAAAGAACCATGTAATGCCCCCTGATACACAAAAAAAGTCTAGCAGTCTCCTTTGTGAAAGCATAGGAAAATATAAAGGTTGTTTATTGAATCTTGTTCATAATCAAATAGATGGACAGTGAATATAAAATAGCTGGATGTTAGAAGGATGCAGGAAGAGAATGGTGTGGAAAAGGCCTAACCAACAAGAACAAAAACAAACTAACCATTAATTAGTAGAAACAATGGGATGAGCATTTGCAGATTTGGGTAGCTGTGGTGGGGTATGGAATTGATCCACTGCAGATACTGAGAGCCAACTGTAAACAGCAGGGGCAAGCAAACTGAGGCCCATGGACCACATACAGCCCCCGTCTGTTTTGTGACTCTCAGGGTCCTCCAGGGCTCAATCAATCAAATAAAAATAAAAAAATAAATAAAATAAACCCCAAGCACCCTCTAGAAGCTGGGAGGGAAATTCTGCCATGTTGCTCCTCCAGGCCATTTGAGGCTGAGAGACGGCAACTGGAGGCCCAGCTTCTCTTCTTGATTTTATCCCTCCAGACTTGCAGAAACAGATCCTCACCCCAGTTAAAGTTCATTGCTTTACTAACAACATATCTATAGAGCTGTATGTTGAATATAGTGATCTTATTGTTTCAGGTAGTAATTACAAACTGTTTGGCAGGGACAATGCCGACTTTTCCAGCTACTTTTCAAATATCCAAGGTTTCATCTGCACTGCAGAAATAATGCAGTTTGACATCACTTTGTCATGGCTCTATCCTATGGAATCCTGGGATTTATAGTTTGTTTTGGTTATAGAGCTCTCTGACATAGATTGCTAAATAACTCACAAAACTACAAATTCCAGGAATTTCAATATCCTGATGTACCTTGAATGATGATAAACATTGCACACCAATGAATATTGCACATGGATGTGCATCACATTGATGTGCATTCTGCATTGATGTTCATTGGGAACTGTGCAGACTCTGCTGAGTAATTATGTAACAACATATTTCAGCACTTAACTATTTCCCTAGAGAGCAGGATTTGAATCCTGGCAAATTCATAAAAACCAAATGAGTGGGTCTTGGGAAGTCACACTGTCTAAGCCTCAGGGGAATGAAATGGTAAATTCCCTTCTGAAGAAACCTTGCCAAGAAAACACCATGATAGTTTCACTTTGGGGTCACCGTAAGTCAAAAATTACTTGAAGATACACAACAACAACAACAACAACAACAACAACCGCTACTGGTTAAGGACCTGACATAACTATAGTTCCAACAGACAAAAGTCCCCTTCAGAAAAGGTAAGGCCATAACAGGATTCTGGCACATATCTCCATGTTTTAAGCACTTGCCATGTGCAAGTTTTTTTAAAGACCAAAAAAAATTGTTTCAACAAATTTACTGAATATCTGTTTGTTACATCTTTCTTTCTTTTTCTCTCTCTCCCTTCACTTCAGAGTTATTCTGCATCGTGTGAATATTCACATTATGGCTCAGGGCTTTGATATTCTTCAGTCTGCACCCACAAACAATCCTGTGGATGTGGAGCTTTTAAAACTTCATTGCAATTGTGACTGGAATCAGAAAGTACATCATATTAAGGCATTCAGTGGAAGATGGAGCCACAATGAATTTTCCATACTAACAGATAGTGGGGGAACAATGCTAGATGACCTTAAAGTGAATCTTTCCCTTATCATGTCTAATTTATGCCTGAAAGTACTGTTTTACATGCTTGCACAATGTTTTAGCAACATGTCATTATTTGTAACTGGAAATGTAAAACCCATTATTTGCATCTCAAAGGGGAGCTGGAATAGCACAGGAGAATCCTGAGCTAATGTTTGTTTTAATATAAAATAGCCTAGAATTTCATTTCTACGACTGCAAACATCCACAGTGCTATGCAATCTTTACAGCAGTTGGAAGTAAAATATGATGAGACTTGTTTGTGTGCAAAAATTATTTTAAAAATTCAGTAAATATAAAGCAAGAAGAAATACTCCATGTTGTCTGAACTTTATAAAAATCTTTTTTTTTTTCATTGTAGAAATCTGGTTAGGACACAACCCAAATATCCTAAAATCTTATCCTGATTTGTAGCTTTCTAATAGATCTTTTTACAACAAGGATAGGCAAACTACAACCCACATGATGCAACCCCTAAACCTCACTTTTGTGACCCCTGGAGCCCTCCCAAACCACCATAATTCACCAATATTTTTTAAAACTGTGATTTTCAGGAAATTTTTGCCCTTAGTTTTTGCTGCAATGCTCCCAGAAGCAACATGTCCACAAGCACATGGGATATACAGTCCCATTCAAAATGGTGATAGGAAGTAACATTTTTCTTTTAATATTACCGAGAGAGTATAGTAGTCATTCTAAATAGCTAGAGATTTGAAATATTTTGGAGGAATCAGTTTTATCAGCATTTTCATGTACAAATATATGTTAACTGGTAGATATAAAATAAATATTTTATTTTCTGGTTAATCCTGGCAAAGATAGATTGCTAAAAATAGAAATACAGGAAAAGTAAAAATTAACTAAGGGCCAAAACAGACGGCACAGTAAAGCTGTCTTAGAGGTTGTGGAGTTAAAATGTGACATGCCCCTGAGTCACCCAGAAGCCATGCTGGCTGGCTTCTGGGTAACTTGGGGGCATGGCATTTAGACAATTTGTCTAGAGACAAAGGGGTGGCTTTTTTTCTGCCTTCAATGGGGGTGGATTTTTTCCACTCCTTTTTGGGGCAGAAGCTGGCTGGATTGGGCAGCATGTCTGTTTGTCACAGAGTAAATCCAGCCTAAATGGGATGACTCCAAGCTGCCCCAATTGGGGCCATCTGTTCCACCCCTAAATTTAGTTATTAAGGAAATATCACGAAAGGATTTAAGTCTGAAAGTATTTTTGCTGCACAAAGGTTTAACAATCAGGATTTCTTTGTGCCGACCATTTACCATTTACAATATAAAAGCATTGCCTTTTTAGAATGGTCAAACATTTTGTTCCTTTTTCATGAAATGCTCCTTTGAATAAGAAATTTGCATTTTATAAAAGGGAAATTCTAAAAAAAAAAATAAAAAAAATTAAATTCCATTTTGGCAAATCATTTTATGTTTATTTGTAAATTATTGAAGACATGATTTAGGTAAAATGAAACACTTTTAAATCTAATTTCTTGTAACAGAAAATGTTTCCCCTGCAAAATTAAAAGCAGCTTAAGGATAGATGCATAAAGGACATGATAAGAAGAAAGAATTAAGATCTTCTCCTCCATTACCAATTTTCTACTTTTAAAAATCCACCTGGTATTATAGAAGTAGTAAAAGAGTTCTCATACCTGGGGTCAAACATTGATAAAAATGGAGACTGCAGTCAGGAAATCAGAAGATTAAGAATGGGGGGAGTGGCTATGAGAGAACTAGAAAAGATCCTAAAATGCAAAAAGCACAGAAGTTAAAATCACACAAGCCATTGCATTCCCTATTACCCTTATGGATATAAGGTCTGGACACTAAAGAAAGAAGATAGGAAGAAAATAAAAACATTTGAGATGCAATGTTGGAAAAGAGTGCTGAGGATTCCATGAAAAGCCAAAAAAACAAACAAACAAACAAACAAACAATTCACACCAGGATGGAGGGAGAGACATAGAGGGAGGGTGTGGCTTTGATATCTTTCATGATATGAGACCAGAAGTTTCAAAAATAAGCAAATCCCAATGGGCCAAGCTTGGGCACTTGATAGGGGACTGGAGTCTGTATTTTAGGGCAAACCATCCCCCATCCTTCCTCTTTTCTCCAAAGCATGGTTGTTGACAAGACCTTCTTTGGCTAAGTTTTTCATTTTATGTGGAGGGTTTGAATTCCCTAGCCTTCCTTGTTAAACATCTTAGGCTGGGTGCTGGGCTTTGGTTGGAGAAGGGAAGTATGTTGGTTGCCTGTTTTTGCCCCCAGCCTGTCCTTGCCCTCCCAGCAGCGCAGGCTGGGTGCTGGGGGTCATTGGTTTTGTTGGCTATCCCCAGCCCAGTCCTTGCCCTTCCAGATGCACATTCTGCTCATCAGGAGTGTTGCTTTGTTTGCTGCCCCACCCTTATGCTTTCCTTCCCTGCAGCGTAGGCTGAGCACCGGGGTTGACTAGCCCCAGCCTGGGCCTTGCTTCCTCCTCAGTCCAGGAAAGCAGCCAAGAACATTGATAGCACAAGTCCCAACACCAAACAGATAATCGGCTCACAGAGACAATGAAGTTAGAAACACAAAAGCAAAGTCCCATACTAAAAAGTCCAGAGCAATGAGCAAAGGGGTCGAACCTATAGAGAGTCTTCCAGCAGTCTGAAGTCAAGGGTTCCAGAAAGACAGGTTAATGAGGCAGTCCAAAGGTCAAGAATTCCAGGTAGTCAAGATGAGTAAACAGTCTGAGCGGCAAGATTCAGGCCAAGGAAACACAGAGTCAGAGACAAGTGTGATTTTGCTAGCAAGCTCAGATAATCTCTGACAATTGGCCTGGCATCCCTCACCTATTTATATTCCCAGCTCTCATGAGCAGAGCTGTTTGTTGATTAGAGAGCATTTTTCATAAAGCCTCCTCAAACCTTCAGGCTGAAGGTAAGTATGTCAGTGCCCTCCTCCTCCTCCTCCTCCTCCTCCTCCTCCTCCTCCTCCTCCATGTCTCTTGTGCCTGGAAGCTCTGCTGCCAGGAGGGTTGGACAGACCACAGAATCTGCTAGAGCCTTCTTAGAAGTCGCACACTGCTTAGCTGGCAGGGCAGAGGTAGGGCCCAGCTCAGCTTCAGCATCAGTCTCAAACTGGGACTCTAGCTCAGCCCCCTCATCCTCCATGTCCTAAGCCTGGCTGGGCATGACATCCTCCCAAAGCCAGAAACATTTTGCCAGTTCTCAATGGCTCTTCCTGCTCTGGCTGTCTTTCTGCAGCACCCAAGCTGGGTGTTTGAGCTGCTTGGGCTTGGTCCTGGACTTTACAGTGATGGGGAGGGATACTGGGTGCCTAGCCCTTTATTCATCCATTTTATGTGTCTTGTCTCTTTATTTTGTGGTTGGGTAGCACTTCACACCAGGATGATAGGCAGATCTATAGAAGTAGGGTGTACCTTTAATACCCTCCATGATATGAGACCAGAAGTTTCTTATTAATTTTTTTAAAATTAAATTGAACATTTAAAACAAACAATACATCATAATTAAACAAACATAACCCTTCACAAAGAAAAGACAAACTAGATACATCTAAGACACAATGGGACTTTCTAGACAGTCCAAAAGGGGCAGTCTGTTCTCGCCCCAAAAAGCGGCGAGATGGGGCCATGGCTGCTGCACCGGCAGCCTCAGAAGCCCCATCTGGCTGCTTCCTGAGGCCACGGGGAAGTGGCAAACTGCTGCTTCCCCGCAGCCTCAAAGTGGGGTGCAGCAGACGCCCTGGGTGCCCGCTGCACCCTGCTTCCCTTTGCGGTGCCAAGGGGAGAAAGGGGCCGCCACTTTCAAAGAGCTGTGCCAAAGACCTGTTGCAAAAAAAGATCTCCCTCGCTGAGCTGTTCTTGGCGCTGTAGAAAGGGCATGCTTGGCACCCTCTGGGGCACCATTGTGTCATGGCGCGCAGCGTATCTAAACGTTGTGTGCCCCATGATGCAATCATGGCACGCCCGTATGGATGCTGCCATTTTTAAATGGCGGCACCCATACGCTTTAGGGTTAGGAAAGGTGCTGAAGCTGCACCCTCCCTAACCCTAAACGCACATTAAGGAGCCCTAAAGGCAGTCGTTAGTGTACATCTAGATTGGGCCAATGTTGCAATGGATTAAGATGGACACAATGGATTAAAACATTTAAATTTTTATCATGAATTTTCATATTTTCTATTTTATTACTTCCTCATCAGATTGTGATCACTTTATTACTAAAAGTATTTGATTTCCTCATGTTTTGTTTTCCAAAATTCAAAAATTAAACTGAAATGTTCTATGAAACAAAGTCAGTCTATTTGTCTCAGATTTTTATCTTATATATCTTTTCATTCCTTATAAATACTTTATATATATATAATGTTATAAAACTATAAATTTTTATTTTCTTCTTTCCCTTTTTCTTAATCCTATCCCATTTGTATTACTTTAAAGTAAAAATTTATTTAATTAATCTCCAAAAAATTTATTTTAGAGTCTTAGTTTAAATTCCAACCTCTTTTTTCTCCAAAAACTCTCAGATATTTCCAGTCATCTTTGATGTTATTCACTGCTTTATCTCTTATGATTGCTGTAAGAATATCCAGACTCATGGCCTCTCTTAGTTTGACTTGTCATTCTTCTTCAGGTGGAATTTGAGCTTGTTTCCAATATTTGGCATATATTATTCTTGCCGAAATGATCATGAATAATATAATACTGGAAAATTTTCTTTCAATCCTGGTAGTCTCCAATTTACTTGTCATGTTTAACAAAGAAAATTGTGGATCTAGTGGAATTTTTCTTCACAATTTTTCGTTCATCAGATCATGTATTTCCTCCCAGTATTCTTTATCTTTGATGGGGGCATATATCACTGGTACATCATTTTGAAGTAGTTCTGTTGATAGTTCTGACATAATGTAAAACTGTTGGTTATTTCCCATGACTTTTCCCATGATTCTAAGTCTATTGGTTTCTCAATATCTTGTGCCCATCTTATCATCGAATTCTTTACAGTTTCTTGTTCTAGATCTCACTTTTTAAAAACTTTGTAAAATTTAGCTATGTGACCTCTGTCCTTATTGAAAAATATCCTGTCTTATTCATTTTTGTCATTTGTCAATCCAGGGTGTTTTCTGTCAGTTGTAAAATGCTCTGTTAGTTGATTATATAAAAAACAATTAATGCTTGAATTTTCATTCCTTATTTGTTCTATAGATTTCATTACATATTTATTGTCTTCATTCAGAAGTAAAATGTCTTTATATTTTATCCCAGTTTCATTTTTCTTCTTAGTTTGGATCTCTCTTGAGGAGAGATCCAAAAGGGGATTTGTCTTTAAAACTGGTGTTTAATCTTTGTCCATACTTTAAATAGTGATCTTCTTCTAAAATGATGGTCATTTTAAAATCATCTTTAAGTTTAAAGCCATATGCATGAAAGCCATAATGTAGGTTGCTGACTTCTAAGGTTAATAAACGTTCATTATCCAATATTATCCAGTTTTCTAGCCAATTGAGACAAGATGAGTAGTAGTAGATTTTGAGGTTGGGTAAAGCCCATCCTCCCCTCTATTTATCATCAGTTAGAAATTTCCATTTTATTCTTGCTTTTTTCCCTTTCCAGATAAACTTTGACAATTCTTTATGCCATTTCTCAAAATGATTCTCATCTGATATTACTGGCAGGTTTCACTATAGGGACCCCTAATCCGGGTATGCAGATATGTCAACCAGTCCCCTAAAGGACTGTGTTTGCAGTTTGGGAGTGCTCCTGAACTTGTCACTGCAGTTGTCAGCTCAGATAGATGAGATGGCCAGGACTGCTTGCTATCAGCTTCAGTTGATACACCAGCTGTGACCCTTCCTGGAGCTAGAGGATCTAGAAACGGTGGTACATGTGCTAGTAACCTCATGAGTTGACTTCTGCAATGCACTCTACATGGGGCTACATTTGTGCTACCTTTGTGCCTAGTTCGGAAACTTCAGTTGGTTCAAATTATGGCAGCCAGACTGGTCACCGGAGAAGCTAGAGGCAACCACATAACACCAATCTTAAAATTTCTTCATTGATTGCCAATTAGTTTCCCGGTGCAGTACAAAGTGTTGGTTATAACCTTTGAAGCCCTACATGACTTAAGTGAAGCTTACTTTCAGGAGCACCTTCCTCCATACAATCCACCCTGCACAGTCAGGTCCTCTGGGAAAAACCTATTGCAGCCAAGGAAAACAAAGTTGGCTCTGGTTACCTAGAGGTCCTTCTCATCTGCCCCTCCTAAAGTATGGAATGACCAGCCAGAAGAGATCTGATATATCATCACTTTAAAAAGGCCATCAAGATGGATTTCTTCCAGCAGGCCTTTCCAGACTGACCTCCCATTACACTGATATGGATGGCTTCTGTCTGCCTCAAGACATCTCGCTTCAATTATGTCTATTTTAACTAATTTTAATCTGCACTTTATAATGTTGCTCTTTTTGTTTTAAGGTAGGGGGATAGGGGATTATATACTGTTGGTTATGTATGTATTATGTGTTTTATTGATGCATTTGTGCTACTGTAACCCACTTTGATCTGTAGGGAGAGGAGGAATATAATAAAAATTGTTGTTGTTGTTGTTGTTGTTGTTGTTATTTCTTCAATAATCTTAGGGTCCATTCTCCTTTTGAGCTCCAGGCAAATTTCTGTTGGCATTCCTCATGCAAGTAGGTAAACTCTGTAGTTTTTCACAATTAGGAAATGGTTAGTAGATTTGAATAGGCATTTCAGTCTTGATTAAAGATATTCCCAGTTCTGTTCAGCAGGAAAGGCAGCAATTTATGAATACAAACCATCTTTCAAAAATGAACACTGAAACCATTTGTTTTTACATCAAAAGATTTCAGAAGGTAAGTAAAATTTGAAGGGGAAAAAAATAAATACATCAGCACCTGCAATGAGGACTCAGAAGAACTGATAATACAATTAGTACCATTACAGTAGCATACAATCAGCTCATACAATCATCTGTTTTTCCCTGACAAGCACAGCAAGACATTTTTCTTTTATCTTGCAATGGACACCATTATAGTTCATTCCTGAGAACAGATCTCTTCAAGTAATAGGCAACATATATCTTTCTCTCAATATTATAGGACAAGCTGCGAAGGACACTCAGGCTTGTTCATCAATGTGCGACTGCCACATTCGATTTGTGCTTCATGGACAGATAACACATAATTCTGATCCCTGTTGCCTGAAATCTATTCCAGTTGCTGTCTGAAAAGCAGTAAATGTATGAGAAGTAAAGAGTTCTATCAACATTAATCGAGCCTTCAACAAACCCCTAGCTTAAGAATTTGAATTATGGTGTTATTGAATGAGAGGCTGGGCAATTTTTTATTTTTATTTTTGAACCGCTAAAATCAGTGAAGCTTAACATTTTGTTTTCGTTCCCATGAAAGTGACTCTCCATTACACAATGCCCCATATTAGAAGGCTGTAGGCAGTAACTTTGTACTGATGTCACACAGTTGCATCTTTAGTTTTGATCTCAGATCCGATTTATGTTCTTTTTCCTCCCCACAACACACTTTCCTTTCCTTTCTTTTTCTACAGGAAGCCTTTGAGGTGGCTATCATGGGAAAATAAAATACTGTGGTTTATATAACATAATTATAATTATTATTTTTATTATTTATTTTATTTTTATCCAGCCTTTCTCCCAAGGTGGGACCCAAGGCGTTTAAACACATTAAAACAACAATTAAAATCATATAATTGAAATTATAAAAAATGTTTAAAAAATAACAAATATAAAATTTAAAACATACAAAGTTAAAAATAATCTAAAAACAGCACCCTCATCCTCCAATGAAACCAAGCCTGCTAGACTTTAAAAGGCTTGTTTAAATAAAAAATGTCTTCACCTGCCAGAGAAAGGCCAGCAGTGAGGGGGCCAGTCTAGTCTCCAATGGAAGGAAGTTCCACAGTGTGGGAGCAGCCACTGAGAAGGCTCTGTCCTCACCAGGTGAGCCTGGGAGGTGGTGGGACCAAGATAAAGCCTTCTCCTGAGGATCTTAGGGTTCTAGGTTGTTCATATGGGGAGATAACAGTCTCCCAAACCCTATCAGTATCTTCTTCCACCAACAGTGTTCCCAGGGTACCAACGGATATACTTGGAGAATCAGTGGTGAACGGGAATAGTGCTGTTCATATGTGTATGTGTGTGTGTGGGGGGGGGGATAGGAAAGAAAAAGCTGCTTCTTTTACCTCTCCTTGTGAGCCCTGATCCTGAAGGTCAGTGAAATTTTTTCCAATTTCTCAAAAATTCCGTGTTTTGATTTTTTAAAAAAATCTATAATTCTTCAGAGCACCACCATCTTTAGTCCCTTAGAGGGAAGGCGTACTACTGTCAAACTCTGGAAAAAAAGTTATCTGACTGATCATGTTCCAATAGTAAAAAACAGGTCCAGTGTGTGCCCTTCCACCTGTGCACAGACCCCAACAGGACAGCCTTGTCATGGAGGTACTCCAGACTCATTGGACTTTATCACACGGGAGGAAAGCGTCCTCCTCCCATGATTTAAATCACAATTAAATCCTGCTAATAGCATGATTGGGGGGACAGTTATCATACCCCTGCATGCTTCTCCCATTCTTGTCCCATCTGTAAAGAGTAATGGAGGCATTGTTTGGTATTAATGGAAACTCCCATTAATACCCAGTGACGCCTCCATTACTCATTGCAAACAGGAGAAGTGCATGCGGGTTTGATAATCTTCACCCCAATTGCACTATTAACAGGATTTAATCACAGGAGAGGATACTTGTCTCCCATGTGATAATCTCCACTGTCCTGGGGTCTCCAGCACCACCTATAACATCACATCAGCCAACTCAGACAAGGAGCTGATAGTGAGTGCAAACTTTCTGATATAACTCAAGTTGAATTGTGATTAAAGTTATAATCACTTACCTCATGGTGAGGGCTATTTGGCCTGCCAAACTCCATCTGAAGTCTTAAGAAGCCTATGATTCTGCAAGAGTTCAAATGTGATCTGACATGAGATATGCTTCTGGTCAGGCATCAAGCACAATGGTCACAATGGCAATGCCATTGCAGGACTTCATGCGCTACGCCCTACCAAGCTCAGTGATACTCATTGGGCTTAGTCTTTGCAGTGGTAGTTTCAGTTTTAGGATTATCTGATCCTTACTATTGCTAGTGCTTTTGCTATGATGGTTTTATCAAATGCCACACCTTCAAGCCAGCCTGAAAGCATGTCTTTTTGCCTGTCTGTTTAGTGCCTTAGTTGCTATTTGCCAATCGCCTCTGAGTAGGACTAATTTTTAACTGGCTGTTTTAAAGTCTGAAATGGGTCAAATAATAAGTGTAGTTAAATATTTACTTTTTTTTAACTTAATAAATTCTTTCAATGAAGAATAAATATAAAGTAAAGAATGAAAGATTTGGCAGAAATAACAATCATTTCGTTTATTCATGTTGGTTTATTGGGCTCCTTTTTCATATACTTTTTCCCAGCAATACATTAGTGAAGCAAATGGCAGATTGTAATTAACATGCTTCATTTTTTTTTTAAATAGAGGTTCTATATTCTGCTTCCAGCTACCAGAGTGTTTTGTTTGATTCCACCAAAAGTAGAAAGATACTTTGACATAACCTTTGTTGTTCCTTCAAAACCCAGTGGCCAGGGAACTTTACTGTGCAGGCAGCTCATTTAAGAGCAAAAACAAGCCTTGAAAAGGATTAAGATGATTGTGATGACTTACCCATAGGTTTTTATTTATCCAAACAGGCATCGAAGACAAGGTTTGAATTGCCTTCAAGCATAATGGTTCCTTCTCTTAAACTTTCCAAGTGCCCATACATTTTTTTAAAAAATGTACTTGATGACAATTTAGACATAGTAACTAGTGAATTTTTTTTTTCCATTCAAGGAAATCTTTAGCAAAAACAAAATGCTCCTCACTGTCTTTATGAATCATCAGTATTATAAATTAACATTTTTATAGTAACATAGCTTTCCCTTTGTATAGCCTGCAAAGTACTGTTCCCCAACCACTGGATTTTAAAGGATTGCTGTAACATTTCTGTTTAGGTGAGTCTCTTGAACAAAGGTTATGTTTTGCTTAAGTTTTTGTAACATGTTAAGTAGTCTTCAGTGCTTTGGACTTTATCACACCAGTCTTATATGGTTCCACAACTGCATTGGTACAGGAAATGCAAACATACTGGATGAGGACAGTCATGTTCATACAGCTCTTTCATATCATCGTGGTGCTACTTCTGCCTTGGCCTGTACTTTGTTCATACTGGTCTCCAAAGCCCCACCTCCATGTGCTATCTCCTTTCTGCATGCCTTCCAATTGATATTTCTTTTTATTATTAGTGCAATTGTGGAATCATAGCATTAAGCTGGGGGGGGGGGGAGAGAGAAGAAAGAAAATAAATTGGAAAAAGAAAAGAAAAACAGCCTGCTTGGGAATAGCATGAGGAAGGAAAAGTGGAGGAGCATAATCAGGCCTATTCACACCATGTGACTGCCTGCATATCAGAACTGTTTTGGGAGAAACTTAGCACGTGTGCATCAACAGTGGAAAAGCAGCACAATTTGAGGATTAATGAGAAGGAGCACTCCAGCAATGGATGAATTACAGGCCATCTACTGGACAGACAGCAGTGTGTGATAATGTAGGGCCACATGCACTACTATTTTGCTCTAATTCTACTTCTTAAGTGTCTTGTCATAAAGTCCTTAGTTACTGTGTTTAAAACATTGATAATAAATGAAAGCATCCTACTTTGTCCTGGTCATGTTCTGATTGGTAGCTAGCAAATATTGTATTACATCTTTTTCCCCTTGGGAAAAAATAGTTGGACAGCAGTTGATATCTGCAGATGTAGGATGGTCTGTAGTGTGTGTGTGTGTGTGTGTGTGTGTAGTGTAGTGTGTGTGGAGGAATAATAATAATAAAAAAGATGTGATGGAGAAAACATCTCACGACTGAGAGAACTATTATGAAACTTGTAGCGATAATGGAGATAATTTGAATTTCTAAAATCACAAACATTTTCCCCCTCCTGAATCAACATTTTTAGCTCTGTTGGCATCAAAGATTGCTGACAATGATTCCCCATGTGACCATCTGTAATATCATTCTGCTTTATTTCACCAAGCTCCCCTTGAATAACTTTAGGTTTGAGCAGTTCCATCAGAACAGATCAAGGTCTGACCTAATACTGAAGCTTCTGGCCTGCTGGATTCCACAGCTAACTTTGTCAGTTGTTTTGGCTGTGCCAGTGTAGATTCTGATGTATGATTACAACTAACTCTGGGGGCTTTTTAGTTCTGTTCTCTCTCAGGTGAAATACTTGAAATTCTTTTCTGAGAGAAGAGGAAATTGAGAAGTTCAATCTTAGAATATAAACTTTGAAGTGAATTCTTAAACTCCTTCAGTGTAGATGAAATACTCTCCAGCTCTTTTGAAAGAGATGCCTTTCAAGGGTTAAAAGAACACACCTGTGTTGATATAGATAGAGCATTCTCCTTTCCAAGGACATTTGGAGATTCAGCTGCTCTTTTATCAGTTTGTTGATACAAGACTAGTGCTTGGGTGACAGTGCCTATAAGATCCCGCTCCGATTGATGACAGAGGAGCGGGCTATAAATAAAATTATTATTATTATTATTATTATTATTATTATTGTCTATGTGTTTTACAACTGGAGGTCTGATTAATTCATCTCAAAAGACTGGTTACAATGATTTTGAAAGACAGAAACCTCTGCATTCTTATTAACATCTGGGAGATTGTTAGTTATCAAAGCTCAGAAGAACTCTTGCCCTAAACCGGGTTTCTGGAAGCTTTTTTCTTTTCTTTTCTTAAATCAGTTGAGTAAGATTCTCTTCATAATATTTGATACAAATTAGTTTATAATAACTTGTAGATATCCAGTGACCATGATTCAGATGACTATTCAGAAAATACAATGCAATACAGGTATTTTGCAGCTGATACACAGACCTGTTTTTCTTCTTTCTCTTAATATTACCTCCTTTCAGATAAGTGGAGTGGTCTTTTAATAGCTTCCTGTCACTTCCTGTAGGAATCATGTGTAGTCATACACAGAATGTGTTAAACAAATCCATCAGCTGAGATATTTAATCACTTACCAAAGCGTTAAGAAGCGTTAAAAAAAGTATATGATATCTGCTTTCGACTACAAACTGGCCATACTCTTTTCAACAGAAAATATGATCCATTCAGTTACAACTTATAAAAACATTAGTTCTGTCACCTAAACTGAAATATTGAATTTATCCTACTACAGCTTTTACTAAATTTATCAATGTTAGGATATTTGGGTTAGGGATTTAGTTTTCAGTTTTTTGTATCTAGTTTTAATTTATCTTGAGAGTTTAAGAGTGGGAAAAGATATGTATCTGGAAACAGCTAACTTTCCTGTTAGCTATCTGCTTGTACAAACCTCATAGCTTCTAAGCATGGGAAATGAGCAAAAGTGATGCACCAAACCTTCACATTGATGCACATTGATTTCCTGTATTTGGTTCTGCACTATATAAACATAGGGGCTGTTTTTGGCACCTGAGGGATAGTTCGTGGATTGTGTGTATGTGTGTGGGGGGATATGACTTTTTCTGGATTTTCTTGGAAAATTTAGACGTGTGATAAGTGTGGTGGTGGATTGTCATTGGTGGTAGAGGAGGGATCCAGGTTGTGGGTGGGACAACAGGATCATTCCCACCAAGAAGTGATGGGACACCAAGAAACACCCAGGAAGTTCAAGTGGTGCAAACACCTTTTTTTAAAAAAAGGGTGCTGGTAAGTGTGCTAAGCACATATGACTATAGGTGCCCATAACCATGTATTAGTATATCTGCTTATCTGATATATTTTGTCAGTGCCCAATCACATTTCCACCTCCACTGTCTATTAATAATGGCCAAAGCCCAGTCCTACCATGCTTAAAAAGGAGGTAGAGGAGTTTCTTGAACCAGATCCAAAACTTTGAACCTGATATCCTTGTGGGGTGAACAGAAGACTGTGTAACTGGAAATATGTATGGGTGCATCCTTGACATACAGATAAAAAAAAATGTTAAGCAGCCACTGTGGGAGCAGAAATAATTTGGGCAAGTTTGGCATTTTACAGCAACATGGCCTCTGGATTGGGGGGGGAGGTGTACTGCTTCTTAATCTGAGTTTGATGCTAATAGCATTTTATAGTATAGAAAAGCCACAGGATTGGTGTAAATATGGAAAATCTAGGGCATCCCGTATTATACTATACATATAATGAGCCCTGGTGGCATAGTAGTTAAATGCCTGTACTGCAGCCACTCACTCACAAACCATAAGGTTGTGAGTTCAATACCAGCAAAAGGGCTCAAGCTCGACCCAGGCTTGCATCCTTCCAAGGTTGCTAAAATGAGTACCCAGATTGTTGAGGGGAAGTTGCTTATGCTTTGTAAACTGCTTAGGGAGTGCTTAAGTGAACTGATAAGTGGTATACAAATGTACTTGCTATTGCTATGTATACAAGCCCCTAGAGAGATCCTTCTCCATGGTCCTTGCCATGGAAGAGAGTGCACCCTAGTTCATGGATCCTGTTGTCAGCAATGAGGATGTTGAATGTTGGCTATGCGGCAGTATGAGTAGAATTAATTGTTTTTGGTTCCAGTTGTTTTATTAATTCCTCTTTGAAGTAATATTCCAGTCTCTCTCTCTCTCTCTCTCTCTCTCTCTCTCTCTCTCTCTAATTTATTGGTTTAAGCTGTATTTTGTGAACGACACTGAAAGTGTGCAAATAAAAGTGTGCAAGTAAAAGAAAAAGTTGATGCATGTTGAGTGGAAATGCCTCTCTTCTAGGACAGAGGAAGGGAGCCAGGTGTCACAGAACCCTAATATACCCAAAAATACTTAGGAATAAGATGTGTGTCAGGGAGTCTGTCTGTAGGAACTAGTGCCTGAGCAATCCTTGAATAAAAAGAGGTGTACAAATCTTCTCAGGGGCTTGGTGGTATGAATTTAACAGAGACAATATATTTTTGTACGTACCCATATCTTCCTACTTATCTGCAACTCTGAAAATTAGTCTGTGATCTGTAGGCATCTTGGCTAATGAAATGCCAGTTACTAAAAGAGATTCAAGAAGGAAAGATATTGGCAATTCTATCTTAATTTGAATACAAATGGAAATGTTGTTGAACTTCCCAGTAGTTATTGGGATAAAATAAAACATTTGTTATTGATTTATGTAGATTACATGATTATATTTACACAGACTCAAACTCGCTCCAGAAGTTTATTTACTGTTCATGGGGATTTTGTAGAAATGAATATTAACTACTTTGCTAAATCAAAGTAGTGACCCTGGGAAGAAATCCATAAGAAGTATATTAGAGGTTAGGAAACTGAAATGGCTAAAACTTACCACTGCAAGCGTGTACTTTTTCCTGCTTCAGAAATTTTTGAGGATTATTTGTTTACCTTAAAGGCAGAGCAATGAAAATATTAGAGGGTGTCCTGCAGACAGTGAAGTTCACCCATTTCCACAATATTAGAGGTCAAAATATACTCCCAACACACCAATTCAGTTTGAAGTAGAAAAATGGGTTCCAATAACATCTAAAAGGTGACTCTTTGTTTACTCCTGCTGTAGATACAAATATTATAGTCTATTCAGAATTCTGTGATAACCTTTCTTCATTTTCTGCATTCATTTTAGTTTTTATGACCTGAATTCTATTAGTTAGTCTCAGCTAGAGTAGACCCTTTTGAACTGATTATGGAATGGTGTGTCAAGACTTAGGTAAATACAATTGATTCAGTGAATCTGTCCTAGTTGAGAATGGCAGCAGTATTTAGTACATTAGCTCCCTGTGCCATTTGCTTACATCAACAATTTTGATTTATTCATTTTTTTGGTACAAAGTGCTATTTTCCCTTTGCATTTTTATGAAATTGAAACATATTTCAAGAAACGTTCTTCTAAAAATTTTTCAAAGGGGTTTTGTGATCCTCTGAGAGAATGTGACTTGTCCAAGGTCACCCAGTGGGTTTTTATGCCTGAGTGGGAAATCAAACCCTGATCTCCAGAGGTGTAGTCCAGTACTCAAACCACTACACCATACTGGGTCATTTATTTATTTATTTGTTTATTTATTTTATTTGATTTCCCACCTTTTTATTTATGCAGAAGCCTTTGACTCTTTGTTCTACCTGTTCATGGCATTAAAGGATACACCATATATTCTTAGTATATATTATATGTAGCGATGTACAGCCAGATGGTGTTAACAAATTTTTCAAGAAATTTAATTCATTTAATCTTAGTAAATGAAATAATCAATACCATCATCCTCATCACCATCCTCATCTCCATGTCCTCATCACAAGAGGATTTTTTTTTGTCAGTCTTTTCTGCGTTTTGTAGACCACTTTGTTCATATTTCCATGAAATGTGCAAAATAAAAAAATTATAATGGTTGAATGGACTGGTAAAAGTAGTAGATTTTGATGAGTTAATTGTTCAGTTTTCAATCAGCCTGTATTTTCATGTGTATGTGCTTCACAAAGGGGGGGGGAGCACCACGAGTTTTGTTTAGACTCTGTGGCTCGATCTAGATTGGCGCAAAGAGCTGCGATAAGGGCTCTTTACGCCACCTTTAGGGTTAGGGAGGGTGCATTGTTTAGTCCCTCCCTAGCCCTAAAGCATATGGGTGCCACCATTTTTAAATGGTGGCATCCATACAAACATGCTACAATGTTGTCATGGTGCACATAGCATTTAGATACGCTGCACGCACCATGACAAGTTTGTACCGCAGGAGGGGCTCAAAAGGAGGGGCTCAAACGGAACTCCTTTTTGCTTCTGGGTCTTTGCCACGGCCTTTAAATGGCCACTGCAAAGACCCAGGGAGAAAGGGGATGAGGTGACGGCCCCTTTCTCCCCTCAACCCCACCAAAGGAAGCGGGGTGCAGCGGGCGCCCAGAGCCCAGGGCGCCCACTGCACCCTGCTTTGAGGCTGTGGGGAAGTGACAGTTTGCTTCTTCCCCGTGGCCTCCAGAAGCAGCAGGATGGGGTCACGGAGGCTGCCAGTGTGGCAGCCTTGGCCCCATCTCGCCGCTTCCTGGGGTGAGTATGGACCACCCCTTTTGGGCGGTCTGGAAAGCCCCATTGTGCCCAAATTGTAGAAAAGGCAACAAAAACGGTTTTGATCTTGCACAGAGCAAAGAACTCTCATAAGACTTGACATGTTAAGACAGATGTTTCAACGAAAGGCAAGTGAGATTTTTAACACCCCTGTCATGGAGGCCCTCATATACAGAAATGGGATTCTATAGATGTTCTTAAAGATCAATGTGAGGAGATAGTCTTTCAGGTTCAGTCTTTTTAAAGTAACATGCAAAGGAATTGGCCTTTCTAGTAGCCCACTCCCTAGACCTTTAAAGGCACCGGGAGGTACAGCAAGTGATACTCAGAACTGGCTGACAGTTTAGCGTATACAATAAAGGTGTTATTTGAGTTATGCTGTGCTTCAGCTAAAATTGAAGCAGTAGCATTCTGTCATAATTGACATTTCTAAGTGGTTTTCAATAGTTCAGTTACCTTACACAACAGTAGTCCAGTAGTGATGTAACCAGTGCATATAGGATGAGAAACCTATGGCTTTCCAAGTGCTTCACAACTCTTCGAAGTTGTTAGGTCCTTTGTATTTTCCTCCTAACTTGCAAACTTTCCACTGACAAAATATAATAAAACCGGTTAGCAATGGTGGTGAAGGTATTGATGATGACAGGACTTTGAGACTAATACTAACAAAAATATCAACAGTGTTTTTCTGCCAACTTTGTACTGCCTATAAAATTTTCAGGCAATACAATGACTCTCTAAGATCAGAACATTACAAAATTGCTATGGTGAAATTGTTCTTTTGAGAATTCTCTTTGCTTTATATATATATTGTTGAGCTTGAGCTTTATTACCCATTATTAGCCTTTGGCAGAGACTACTGAGAAGAGAAGATTATACAAGATATTACATATACACATAGACACACATAATATTAGAAATTTGCCGTAGTCTGGGAAGTGTTGCAGGCACATTTGTTTCCTGCAGATATATGAAACACAATAAAGCTAGTGTATTAAACGAATATGATCTCATCACAAAAGATCCATTCATTTCATTTATTTCTTCCTTGTTTACTAATATGAAATATATCTGTGCTGTGGCTTTGACTTTACAAGCCATATAAGTGCCAAATAATGGACCAGGGATAAAATTAGTGTGCAATAACGAAAGCCATGGAACTTGTCCAGAGTTATCTTCCAACCTGTACTTGACTTTGTGCTTTCAAACATTAGACTTTCACAAGCATGTTACCTTTCTTTTCCACTAACTGTATACAGAATTATTTCAGCAAAACAAGAGTTTTCCAACACATAAAATTTCCCCTTACCTGTTACACAAAGAGCAAAACGTTTCATACTCTCTCTAGAAAGTAATTAGGTACTTTGTTGTCAATTCCTTAGCATTAATTTCAAAAGGAACGAAGGCGAGTGAAACCATAGAACATATTTTCCCTAATGGATGTTTCATATGTAATAATTCTGGTTGCAATTACAATTGATTTATTAATCTGATCAAAGAAAGCAAGTAATTTATTTCATTTATGTCATTTATTACATAAATTTAACTTAGACAATGAAGAAATCAAATAAAGAATTACTGTACCTTAGATCAAACAGTGACCAGAATGGAGATTAGAGAAGGGGGAGGAGGTGGAGGAGGAAACTAGGAATGGGAAGAGAAGCTATGAAAGAACTACAAAAGATCATGAAGTGCAAAGGTATTTAAAACTGAACACCAAAGTTAGACTCATTCAATCTATTGTATTCTTCATCACCATGCACAGACATATGAGGCGGACAGTGAAGAAAAAAGAAAAAAGGAAAATTAACTCTTTTGAGATGTGGTGCTATATAGTGTTATATACTAGACCCCAACACCCTTGAACCACTGCTACTACTACAGACAAGATGTCTTTGATGTAAATCAAAAGCACTGTTATAGCAATCTCAGAGGCACAGGAATATAATACTAAAGTATAACAGTAAAAAAATATATTCAACAGAAATAAAACATACAATTAAAGATTACTTATTTAACACATCTAAAAATTAACTGCTTCTATCAACTCTTTCTATTTCTACATAATCCTAGCCAATCCTGTCTTACCTCTAACTAATCTTTATCCCTCCCTCTAACTGTCATACATACCAGCAAACACTCAGCCAATTACCAGTTACTCCCAGCAGATCACTTACCCTATTACATTTAATCTATGTGACATACATAATCACATTTTAACTTAATTTCTCCAGTAAATGCAACAACATCCCCAGCAAAGACCCATCACAGGTAACAACAAAACACAGGTAACAATAAAACCAGCACTTCCAAACCAAAGGGGGGGGGGAGGTCTTGATTCTTACAAGATGGATGCTAACTTCAGAGATATGAAGCCATCGATGAAATGTTTGTCCCTTGTATTCACAGTATGACCTCCTGGGTGGTGAAAAACATATGAATAATTATAGAAGAGTTGGTTTATTCTTCCTTCCTTTCTTTTGGCATAAAATAGAACTGGTAAGGCTGTAAAGTTTTTAAAGTACAACCTCCTTCTTTAAGATATGCTTTAAAAAAACCACCTAAGAAATGTTACTGATTCTTCTTAGCATTTTTATCAGGAGGTATTCCACCTTTAAATTTGTTTCACATTTCATGTTAAGTGGTATTTAGAACAAAAGAAGTGGCTTCTGGCCACTTCTGGGGAATGACATTCAAATGACACCCTCCCACCAAGTGTCCAGAAATTTTTTCCAAAGGTGGCCCAAAGTTGCTGGGAAAAGGAGTGTTGAAAAAAATAAATTCCTGGAAGGACCATAGCCAAGGCCCACTTTAAGAGAAGGTCATGCTATTGCCTTGGTCTTGGGCCAATTGTGGCCTGATTGCACCTGGAGCAGCCAGAGGCCTCTCTTTGGCACCCATCAGCTTTTGGCCTAGGTAAAAGATCCTAAAAATTCAACTTAAATTTAGGAAGCATTTAATTATTTGCATTGAATGTTCAGAAACATTACAATGAAAGAATAAGTCTTCTAATTTATTACTGTATTTTTCTGGAGGCAATTTTATGAGTGAAATGACACTGAATCCACTGGGAAGCAGAAATAATGGACTTCATAAATATGCAACTGGTATTTCTATGATCAAGCCTTTGACAGTAGTCAATGGTTGCCATAAGGAAGAGGAAAAACCTCATGGGGTGAATTGGCTTGGAAATCCTTAGAGAATACTTAGCATTCCATTCAAATGGGTAGGTACATTTCCTTTGAGGTATGTCACAGTCAATATTTAATATTTAGTATTGGAACATATATCTGTGTATTATTGTAAAGAAGGTAATTTTAGCAATTGGTTTTTCTTTTGCTGCCTATGGGCTTTTTCTGGTGCATTCCAGCTGCTTACACATTCTATTTCCTTTTGTGTGTGTATTTATATGAATGAAATGCAAAAAAAAAAAAAGTTAGCTGAGGAAAATGCATAAAGTGTTGGGGTTTTCCTGTTGCCTTTTGACTAGTCATTACTATGTTTTTGTCCACCTAATCTCCATTTTAATCTCCTCCTCCCCAGGCGTCACAGAGCTAAACTAAAAATGTGCAGATGGGTTTGTTGTACTCTCAATGAACCTGGAAAATAGTGACAGAATAATCAAATATTCTAATCTGATGAACATTTGACTTGAAGTTGGTATAGCTGTTAACACTCATAAAGAAAACTGTTTTTCATAAACAAATCAACAAAAATGCTAGAGGAGACACTGAGCTGCCACTCTAATCATATTTTCTCAATGGTATAACTCTGTTGAGAAGTAGAAAGTTTTAGATAAGAACAATTTTAAAGAAGTTGGCAATTTAGTCTCTTGCATCATAAAAAGGAAGAAGGCAAGGAGAGGGAAAAAAACAGAATTTGGCAGCACCTTTAAGACTAAACTGGTTTTTAGTTTAGCATGAGCTTTTTTTGGATGTAAGCCCACTTGTTCAGATCCAGTACAGAGTGATATTAAAGACACAGATTATAAAGCATATTTATACAGTTATGGGAGATGAACATGATATAATAGGATCTAGAAAGATGCAAGTCATGTCCCTTGCCCTAAATCTTGAAAGAGCTGTGTAGGGTGTTGCTGACCAACTCATTGAATAATGAGACCAGACACAGAGAACTGGGTTATAAAATGGGCAACTTTATTTAACTCAACTTATTTAAATTTATTTCTTCGAGAACTGCAAAAACCAGGGGGAAACCTTGTGTAGGAATAGCTGGTGGATGGTCTGCTACAAGACCAATTGCCCAGCTTAGAAAGGGTGAAAACACCTGAGCCCCAAAGTCAATCCATACTTGGGTTGCTCCCCGGCCAGCCCACGTCCAGAAGGCCACCCAAGACTCCTCCGCTTAACTCACAAGATTTAAGTGAGGGTTTAAATCTCAGGCCAGCCTCAAGACAAGTCTCTTTCCTGTTTAGTCGCCAGACCTAAACATGAGTTCCAGAGACCTACCTTCACCCTTTAGGAGGGTGCCGAAGTGTTCACTGAAATGTCTATCTCTCCCTGCCTATGTGTGGAACCTATTTATGACCACACCCATGCTAATTGTCAAAGTCCTCAACCAACAGTGTGGGGTAGGTGAAAAACCCTTGAAAAAGGGAGAAAATTCCTACCCGGCCACGGCGTGACCAGAATTGTCGAGGTGGGAGGGTGGGCCAGCGTTTGAAGCCAAGTGAGAGATGGTTGGGCAGGCTAGCCTCAATCAGGATAATCCCTGCCCTCTCCTCTCCCAATGGCCAGCAGAGCATGCTGTTTTCATTTAAAATGGTGGTCTCTCCAATGAGAGGCCAGCAAAAACTCCTCCCCAACCCACAAGGTCAGGGAAAAGCAATATAGGTCTTTCAGATATTTAGAATGGTCAGTGATACCTTTATTGGCCAACCGAAATGCACAATATACTTGTTGCAAGCTTTCAATACTCCATGGACTTCTTCATCAGGCAAGATGTTACAAACCAAACAGGAGGGAAAACAGTTGGAGAAGTAAGTCAGATGCCTGCATGCTGTTTGGTGGAATAGAGACACACTGAATTGCAAAAGAGGGGTCCCTGTTGAGATGCAAATGGACTTTAAATTTCCTGGACTTTGAAAATCTCCTTATTGCTGCATGTGCAGAAGGAGGAGGAGCCTGCAAAAGATATCATCCCCAGAATACCATCTTTATTAAAGACTGCAAAAATATGCAGGCATCTGACTAACATCTCCAATCCCCCCCCCCCCCGTCTTATTAAAATCTTATTACCTGATACTTTATTATCATTCTGTTAATCTGAACAGTGGGTTTATAGCCACAAATGTTTAAAGGTACTGCCACATGTCTCCCCACCACCACCACCTTCCTCCTTTTTAGTTGAGAAATACTGTCATGCCAGTATATGTGTTGGTCTAGGACCAGGGACACCACACGGATGGCTCCAAGACTAACATTATGAAACACCTGCAGGAATGGAGACAAAAGCAAATGCCATGGTATGGAGTAAGGATTCCACCAGGTGCATAAATTCCAGATTTCATGAAAAGCGTCATGCATACAGCTGTATGCATCAAGGTTGCATCCCTGTAGATATTTTTACTGTATTTAACTATTTGTTGAATATGCAGGGTTCATTGTATGTGCAGTGATAAGGAAGATCTAGCTGGTATATGTTCCTTGTGCACGCATTGGTCTATCTATAGTGAGTCTGATAGGTTATAGAAAGAGGATTTCTCAAGGAATACCCATATTGGACAACAGCTAGCCAAGGAAGTGAATGGTTAGCTGAAGTGTGTGTATCTTTGGGATTGGGGCTTATGTTATATAGAGTGGGTGCAGATTAACATGTCTGCTCCCATTCAGAAGTAGGAATATGAAGAAAACTTACATTAAAAAAAAACAGTGAGAAAAGGTTTATTAACACATCAGGACATTCCATCAGGAAACTTTTCAACTCCTGTGAGTTCCTTCTTTTTTGTTATTGTTGTTGTGTTGTTAACATCATCATCAACAAGCATTTGCATAAAAAACCTTGGTTTTATGCAAAAACATTTTACCCAAAAGCAGTGCATTTGTATAAAAACACTTCTCTGATTTAAAATGCCATTTGGTATTTTATTTATTTATTTATTTATTTATTTGCAAAGATAGTCTCAGAACCACTGGAAATGAGAAAATTCTCATATTGTTGCCCAGTTGGAATATTTGTGTGTGTGTGTGTGGAAATAACACATTCTTCCATGTGAGTAAAATAAGCACAGATTTACGTCCCTGTTCAGAGGTCAAGTAAATTATTACTAGCTGAATAAAGAAATCATTCTAACAGCTGAGCTCATAGTTAGAAAAGTAAGCAAGTAGATAAGGAGGCTGACACACAGGCAGGGGGAAAAAGAATAATAGAGATATTCCAAGGTGTGACTTTGAAGGCTACCTGCATCAGGATCCAAGACCTTCAGACTTTCTGCTGTAGCATATAGTTATATACTTTGTAGTATACTGAATTAAATTATAGTAAGCATTGGATGATGAGATGTGTTGTCATAAATTATTGATGGTGTTAGCTCCCCACATTTCTGGGAAGGGGGATTCAGCGGATATAGGTTTTGTTGGAGGTGTCAAGGCCAGTCTCATGGGAACAACTGGTATGGGTTGGAAGGAAGGGAAACCCTAATGAGGAAATGTGATAGTGTTTAGATCTATGGTCAAATAGGGCATAACCCTGCTCAGAGTTTGTGCTACATGCTTTAATAATACTGTGTAACCACTCATATCTCAGTCCTGGTAATGTAAGTCTATGGTGAACATATTTGGTTTTTGACTAAAGATGTCCTGTTTTTACAACAGAGGTTTGAATTTCTGAACTAAAGTATCCTGTACATGACACTTGCAAAACCAGAGGCAAACTGGTAGCCAAGTAATGACCTAGACATGAACTGAGGGAGAGAGAAAAGATTAAGATTTATAGCTATTCCAGGTCTGATCAGGAGTAATGCTGGAATGTTTTGGAGTTATGATTCATGCATGCATGCATGAAATCATGCATTCATTTATTATAATGTTTAAATATGACCAAAGACAATGCCTTTGAGGTCCTTTACAGATATAAAAACAATCCATAGATTCAAAACTTGACAATAAAAACAAATTTTACAATACATTAGACCACACACACACACACACACACAATAAGAAAAGTCATTGGCTTACACTGACTGGCGATATAAAAGACCATCTCTCCCAATATGATAAATTATTAAGATTTTTGGAAGAAGGCTTTCTTTCAGGGCCATCACTATTACAAGCATGTTTGGTGCAGACACAGGAAAAAGCCTTCCCAATGGCTGATCCCAGACTATGGAATTCCTTCCCATAGCAAGCTAGGTTAGCCGTTTTCTGCTGTCTTTCAACCAGCAGGTTCATAAAAACTTATTTACCCTACCCTATTAAACGGACATTATTTAAAGGCATTAAAAATAAAAAGAGGACATCTTTATCAATTTATTGGATGGATTGCATTGCATGTGATTTCATAACCCATATAATTTTTATTTCCAATAATAATAATAATAATAATAATAATATGATTTATTTCTATACCGCCCTTCCATAGATCAGGGCGGTGTACAGCATGTAAAAACAATAAGACATAAAAACCATTAAAAACAAGCCAGATACAATAAAACAGTAAAACAGTAAAATCAGTAAAATCACAGATCTCAATACAAGTGCTAGTGCATATGTGGCAGCAGAACAGTGGGCGGCATTACAACAGGCTAATAAATAAAAAGTCCATTCAGCGATATGCCTGGTTAAATAAGTAGGTCTTTAAGTCCCTTTTATATTGAGCAAGGGAGGGGGACAAGCGGAGATCGATAGGTAGAGAGTTCCAGAGACAGGGGGCAGAGATGGAATATGCCCTCTTCATCGTACTTGCTAATCTGGTCTCCGGAACTCTCAGTAACCGCTGTCCAGAGGATCTAAGTGTGCGGGGCGGATTATATGGGGAGAGACGGTCCTTCAGGTACCCTGGACCCAAGCCATATAGGGCTTTATAGGTAATAACCAGCACTTTGTACTGAGCCCGGAAGCGAATCGGCAGCCAGTGAAGATCCTTCAGAATTGGTGTTATATGGGCGGCCCTGGGGGCACCAGTGACCACCCGCGCTGCCATATTTTGTACCAGTTGTAGCTTCCGAGTATGATACAAAGGCTGCCCCATGTAGAGCGCATTGCAGAAGTCCAACCGAGAGGTTACTAGAGCATGTACTACGGTTTCAAGGTCCCTCCGGTCCAGGTAGGGACGCAGCTGGCGAATCAGCCGAAGCTGATAACAGGTGCTCCTGACCGTCGCATCCACCTGAGAGGTCAGATGGAGTGACGAATCAAGGAGCACCCCCAGACTGCGTACTGTGTCCTTCACGGGGAGCGTGACCCCGTTCAGGACGGGTGGAACCACCTCCATCCCTGGACCGGGAGAACCTATCACCAGTACTTCCGTTTTCTCTGGATTCAGGCTGAGTCTATTTTCCCTCATCCAGTCCATTACCGATTCCAGACAGGCCACGAGAGGAGCGATGCCATCCCTGGTCACTGCATCAGTCGGAGACATAGAGAAGACTATTTGGGTGTCATCAGCGTACTGATAACACCGCGCCCCATGCCTCCGGATGATCTCTCCCAGCGGTTTCATGTAAATGTTAAAGAGCATGGGGGACAGAATGGCTCCTTGAGGGACCCCAGAAGTGAGGGCCCTCTTATCGGAGCAAACGTCCCCCAGCTGCACCATCTGGAACCTCCCAGAGAGGTAGGACCGGAACCACTGGAGCGCAGTGCCCCGGATTCCCACCTCTGCCAGGCGTTCCAGAAGGATACCATGGTCGATAGTATCGAAAGCCGCTGAGATGTCCAAGAGCACCAGCAGGGACACGCTACCCCTGTCGATGCCCAGACGGAGATCATCGACCAGGGCGACCATGGCCGTCTCCACCCCGTAGCCCGCCCGAAAACCGGTTTGAAATGGATCTAGAAAATCCGTTTCATCCAAGATCAATTGAAGTTGGAGTGCAACCGCCCTCTCGATCACCTTCCCCAGAAATGGCAGCAGCGAGACTGGCCGATAATTATTATGAACCAGGGGGTCGAGGGAGGGCTTTTTCAATAACGGTCTTACTATGGCCAATTTGAGATGGTCAGGAAATTGTCCCTCCCTCAGAGATGTGTTAATAATTTGGCGTAACGGCAAGGTTTCCAAGTATTCTACTATAAGTAAAAATGAAATGAAAACGAAATGACAACAAATTATTTTAGGAAAATAATTAGGATTTAGTCTTAAATACAATTGCTAATCCCAACTAGAGTAAACTCACTGTGTCAAGAGAATTTATGGAAGTGTTATGGGTCTATCCTAGTTGGAACTACAATTGGATTTATGTGTTAGTAGTAAAACACTTTTGAATCAATTGTACAGAGGAGGTTGGCATTTCCAGGCATAGAAAGATAATATCAAGTGGCCCCAGGTCAATAGTAATATGACTATTAATATAAATTGGGAACAAGGCAGTTTAAGCACCATAAAGTTAAAATACAATTACTGTGCTAATAGTACAGCAGCTGGTTATTGTAACGGTGAGGGAAAACATGGTGAAATTACTTATTCTCAAATAGAATAATGGAACAAAAACAAAACAAAAAAAATCTCTAAATGCCATCCTTTAGATTGTCAAGCCAAATAGGACATTACATAATGAGAACAACAAACTAGAAGTTTTGTATTCAGTGTTTTACTGGTGACTTGGGAGATATACTGAGAATATGATCTCCTTCATAATTTTGATAAGAAACTGTGCAACCTCAAACTTCTATAGATATGTAGGAAATATAGAATATCCTATGCTACTGGAACACAGATAGATATGCAGTTCAGGTCAATAGCGTTATAATAAAATCTTCATGATCAGACACAAGAATCTTTTACACCTACAACCCTTCTATTTGCTGAGTTTATGTTCTCTTGGTGACTTTTATCTGCTCGTTTCTTTTTGATGCCTAAACTCAATGCTCAATTGGAGTTTTAAGCTACTACAATACTAGAAATTTGGGGAATGAAGATAAATTTCACTGGGGGAAGTGATGCAATGTTCACATTTCATCTTTCTGCAACATAGCTACACCCCAGGATAAATACTTTCATATGTGTTCCTGTTGCTCGTATAAACAAGTACTACTTAACCTATTCACCCTTGTCTTAGTATTTTTAATCCTCCTTTACCATATAAATGGAGCAATTAAAAATTCTCACCCTACCATTTTTAGTCACCCACACCAGTTGGAGCCACACTCCAACTTCCATTCCAATTGCAACTGCTCTCGTCACCCCACCCCCCTATTTTAAAACATTGTCTTTCAAATTCAGAGCAAATCACCAATCAACTTCAATATTCTGAACACTCTTTCCCCCATAACACCAGACCACTTGCCTTAAATATCTAATATGCTTACATGCACACTTACATAATTGAAAATTTTATTTTACTCTCTAGCCATGTTAGTCTGGTACATCTGTATGAAAAGGGATCTTGCAGCACCTTTGAAACCAACTGAGCAAAAAACATTGTAGCATAATCTTTCCTAGCATAAGTTTAGGAACCCTGGTGGTGCAGTGGTTAAATACCAGTTTTCAGCCACTCACTCACAAACCACAACGTTATATGTTCAATCCCAGCCAGGGGCTCAGGGTCAGCTCAACCTGTCATCCTTCCAAGGTTGCTAAAATGAGTAGCTAGCTTGTTGGGAGCAATTAGCTTACAGTTGTAAACCACTTAGAGACTGCTTAGTGTGGTATGAAGCAGCATATAAATGAAGCTGTTATTGCTATTGCTTTATCTGAGGAAGTAGACCAAGGTGCAGTACAGATGTTCCTTTTGGGCTGTCCCTGCACCATGATTAGGGCCTGGGAGCACGCAGCATTTGCACACAGTCATCCTGACATCAATACGAGGAAAGATTCTAAGGCAGATCAGCTTAGCACATACTACTTTACTGTCTATTTCAATTGACTGTTGTACAGCACTGTGTAAATTTACAGTGCTATATAAATAAAGCCTAATAATAATAATAATAATAATACCACCACACTACACTCTTTACAGTGCTGCTATTCCACGTTTACTGCTCCTGCTGCCTTCTGTTGCATTCTGAGGCTTATAGTTCTAAATGCCCCCTCCCTAAACTTCAAATCCCTGAAAGGGATAGGAAGTAGCCAGAGCAGTTAAAGTGGGATGGCAGCACTATAAGAGTGTAGTGCAGCAATCTACTTAGATAGCAATGCTGTGATCACTAAAGGTCAGCATGAGTTTCTCAAAAATATGTCATGTCACACTAATTTCATCTCTCTTTTTTTTTTTATAGTTACAAGCATGGTAGATGAAGGGAATGCTGTGGGTGTAGCACATCTTGTTTTTCATCAAGTTCCCCCATGATGTCCTTACAAAAAAATCTAATAAAATATAGCCTAGATAATGTGACTGTTAGATGGAGTTTTAAGTGCTTGACTGACTGAACCTAAAGGGTACTCAACAATAGCTCCTCCTCATACAGGAGAGGAGTGATTATTGGAGTGCCACAGAGTTTTATCTTGGGCTCAGTGATACTCAACATTTTTATTAATTACTTGGATAAAGGAATAGAGAGCATGCTTATCAAATTTGAAGATGACAGTTGCTAATACCCTAGAGGACAGATCAGAATTTAAAATGACTTTAACAGATTAGTAAGCTGGGCCAAAACTAACAAAATTTATTTCAACAGAGAGATGTAGGATACTACACTTTGGCAGAAAAAAAAAACAAGAACAAATAAAGAATTGGGGACACCTGGCCTGACAGCAATACATGCAAGGAATCGTAGGGGCTAATAGACCACCCCTTTAGAGTGTCCTGCTGCCTCCTCTTTGAGTGCTGGATAGGGGCAGTGGCAACTACATGCCATACCCCCGATCTGGCATTTCTGCAGCACAAAAAGGAGCAACAAATTGTGGTTCCTTTTTGCACTGTGGAGAGAGCACCTATGCCACTACAGTACCTAAGGAGCATCATGACACCACCCACCATGCGGTTGGGCAGCATCATTGTGTGAACACCTCACTCCCACTCTGCCCTGAGGTTGGCATATAACGCCGGTATGTCGAGCCCCTTAGTCAAGAACCATAAGTTGAACTTGAGTCAGTACTATGTTTCGGTGCAGCTAAGAAAGCCAATGCAATTCTAGGCTGCATCAAAAAGAGTATAGTGTCTAGATTAAGGAAAATGTCATGGAAATTATGTATAGATGGTATCTAACTCTATCTAAAATGGCTAAAATATACAAGAATAGTGAGGTAATCTGTTGGAAGTGTAAAGAGCAAACAGGTTCATTTTTTCATATGTGGTGGACCTGCCCTGAAGCAAAAAGATATTGGAAAGAAGTACATAAAATATACCAAATAAAAATTAGTTTGGAACCAGAAATATGTTTACTGTATTAAATATGGTAGAAGGTAAAGAGGAGAGGAGAAATTTGAAAGGACTACTGTAAGAATGATATTTGCAAAACATTGAAAAAAACCCAGAGATCCCAAATACTGTATAGATGAGTGGCTTTTAAAACCCCTAGATGAAATTGAAATGGATAAATTAACAATGTTGATGAGAGATGATTAAATTAAAGAAGAACAGATATGGGATCCAGTATTGAAATATTGTAGAAAGAGATGGCCTAATAATTAATTATAAAATAAAATGGTAAATAAATAATATTTTATGAGCATATAAACTATTATGTAAATTGCTTGAATAAGAGTTTCTTACTAATGAAGGAGAATAGAGTATATAAATGCACACAGTCTAAAAGTAAGATTTAAAAAATGTATATAGAATGGTGAGGTGGAGATGAAAATACAAGAAGAAAGAGGAATATATGGGTAAATGCTGGAAAGGAAAGTTGCAACTATGTTAAGCTACAATGTGGGGAGGGGGAGGGAAGTGAAAGTAAGGAGAATATTGGAAAGAGAACAAGGAAATAAGTACTGCATTTTATTATATGCATTAATAAAGATTTTTTTTTAAAAAAAAAAAGAATATAATGTTGTTATCCACTCTTATTATCCCCCCTCTCCTTCCCTCCCTCTCACCCTACCATAGTTATACCTGCCTTCAGTCATATTTAGTGGTCTCATTCAGGCATTATCTATGAGGATTAAGTAAATGTACAGAGTGTGGGAGTTGAAAAATCCTGCCTCCTCCATCATTTATTCTGTGAAAAGTCTAATGGAAAAGCCTTTTCTACCCAGGGATGCTCTTCATACTATTTGGAACTTTGGAAAATTAGAATTCTAAATTGCACACATACAGGGGAATAAATCTGGCCATGAAGGATGAAGGGGAAAACATATTATTCATTCCTTACCTGCTTCTTTGATCCATATTAATAACAATATTCATCCATAATGGGTTCATGTTAGGCTAGAATCTATCCTCCAAGAAATACAGTGCTCCTTGAAAAATCAGCTATCTGTGCAAAGATCCCCCCCTCCGTGCCACTCAGGACCTACAGACTTATAGCTGTGTTTTCCTTGACTGAGGGGCTGTGTAGACTGCCCCTGAAGGGGTGGCCTGCAGTCACCTCTGTCTTTGCCAAATTGGGGTGGCAGCAACCACACACCACAGCCCCAATCTGGCCTTTCCACAGCACAAAAGGAAACACAAAAAGCAGATCCTTTTTGCTTCCTGGAAAGGGTACTGTAGCTGTTGGCACCATGGCTTTACAGTGCTCCTTTGGCACTGTGTCATCTAAACACTGTGACACCATGCCCTGTGTGTTGCGGCACATGGCGTCATGCCAGCCTGGGGGGTGAAGCTGGGGCATGCATCATGTGGACACCATGTCTCTGCACAGGCTGGGCTTTCCTAACTGTCTGCACAGGCTCTCAGTCTATCTAACTTGTCAAGCATTATTACCTTTTCTAGTGAGTCATGTCTTCTCAAGATATGCCCAAAGCTTATTCATTTTGGCTTCTAGGGAGAGGTCAGGCTTGATTTGCTCTAGGATCTATTTATTTGTCTTTTTAGTACTCCAGGGTATCTACAGAACTCAACATTTCAAATGAGTTAATTCTCTTCTATCAGCTTTTTTCCATTACCCATCTTTCACAACCACACACAGAAATAAGGAATACAATGGCATGGACAATCCCGACTTTGGTATTCAATTATGTATCTTTACACTTCAGCATCTTGTCATGTTCCTTCATAGCTACCCTCCCAATTCTGAGTCCTTTTCTGATTTCTTGACTGCTGACTCCATTCTAATTTATGACTGACCCAAAATATAGGAAATATTTGGCTATCTCTGAGTTTTCATTGCCTACTTTAGAGTTATGTAAATCATCTGTTCTCATTGGGCTCAAGCAGACAGGGCAGTAGGAGTAGCCCACTGCCACAGTCCCCAATGAACCATGAAAAGGAGCATCAAGGAACTACTCCTTTCACTTCTGGTTTTGGGCCATGTTTACCAGCCCCAGTGCAGCCTCAGTGCAGCTTCTGAATGATTTGGGGTGTGCATCATGTGCATGCCCCACCTTGGATCAGCATGATGGAAGCCCTTTGGGGCCATCTGTTTGAAGCCATTTTTGTTTTTGTTTCTTTAATGTTCAGCCTAAACCTACTTTTTCATTTTCTTCCTTTCTTCAGTCTTTGTCCAAGTCTTTGCTATTTTCTGCTAGTAGTATGGTGTCATCTGCTTATTTAAAATTGTGTTTTAAAATGTATTTTAAATGTATTTTAAATACATGTTTTAAATACATATTTAAAATGTATTTTAAATACATGTATTTGTGTATTTAAAATGGTGTTTTTCCCTCCAGTTTTGACACCTCCTTCCTCAATGTCCAATCCAGCTTTACCTATTTGAGTGGTAAAGAATAATGTACAATTCTGAAATAAAGTATGCATTCAACATAATATGGATCTGCTATACGTGAACCCTTCATTTCATCTATACTGAATCCTGCTATATATGAAACTATATATGAACAGGATTCAGATTATTCACAATAAAAACAAAATTTCAAAATTATACATTATTCTTTACCATTCAACAATTCAGATAAGGTTAGTTCATAAGTTCTTTTGTCTTCTCTCTCTCTCTAACCCTCTCTCTTCTTTCTTTTGACAAAAAACAGCCAACCTCCATCTGAGCAGTTTTATGTTAATCAAACATTGTAATCCTTTTGTCTTCAGTCTGTCTAAAGGGATTATGACAATGTTCTGCTTAGTGTTATGTCTTCTTTTTAAAAAAAAGGAAAAAAAGAAGACTGACTAGACAGAAACAAGGCAGACGTTAGACAGAAACAAGGCAGACGTTCAGCATTTTCAACATACAATTATTCAATGAAGAATTAAATATTAATAAAGCATGAGAATTTATTATTTTAACAAGAAGGTCAGACACTTCAGTTTTGCTAATGCTGAAAAGTCACAGAAGAACCTAGGTCCCAGTAGAGAAAGATAACAAAGGGAGGGGGAGAGCAATCAAAACACTAAATTATTGACAGAACAGAAAAACAGAACATGTTCTAAGTTGATAGGCTACAAATGTAAGCTGTGCAAAGTTGTAATCATGCCTTTCTCTAGTAAAAGAGCACTAGACTCTCTAGTAACACAATCCTTATGTGTCTACCCTGATATAAATTGAGTTTTGTGGGTGTTACTGTCAAGTAAGGGAATATATAAATTCAGCCATCCCCAAGACACAACCTTCAGTAGCCATTGTACATAACCTGACTCAAATTAAGGGCAAAAGGATGTTTATTAAGAATCACTGAAATGAATATGCAAGTCTTTGCTTGTGTGATGTTACATGACTCCATTTGTGCATCAAAGGTTCAACAAAAAAATAAGAAAAAATGCATGAAAGATAACTTAACATAGGGTGCATTTAAAAGCACTTGGTAACGTATTATCTTTCATTTGCAATGACTTGCTCATTATGTGACCCCATGCCATTGCATCTGTGACTACCTCTATCTGTGACTACCTCTACTAGCCAGAATGAGTCCAATTGGTCCTACCCAAACATCATGCTTCATTAGGAGAAAGAGGGAAAAGTCACACAATTTTTTTTCTGGTAACAACTGGTATATAGATTACAGCATTATGTGGCTATGTAGTAAAATTCCTCTCAACATTTCACTGGAAAAAGCAGGTAGAATATTAGATAGTTATGTTTATGCTCTGTAAATTGCTAATATGTAGAAGATAATCTCTATTCACCCATAGTTTATAATTCCATAAATATTAGTTAAGGATTAAACCCCAAGAAACTCACTGGAGTATGTTCCAGAGTGAACATACATTGAATTGCATGGAAGAAGTTATCCAGATCTTGCTTTCAGTGGTGAAGGAGTCTGTGATTAGCTGCATTTGTGTTCTGCATACAGATGTTTTGATATGAAATGATTTGCACATGCATATATAAGCAGGCCCTGGCTGGCATAGGGAATTTGAATGAAAATGCCCAATAATTTACATATAAAAATGTGCTAGACATAAGAAATTCTGCTCATGGTACCATTCTATTAATTGCTGTACACTTGTTACTGAAGAAATTTTTTAAAAAGGTTGTGTCATATCTTGTATAAATGGAATAACTCCTCTGGATTTCAGTGCTCGTTTCATAGACAAGGATCTTGTGTTTTTGTAAAAAAAAAAAAAAACTCTTTCTCATATAAAGTAGGCCTTCTGTTCCCAAAACTAGACATCAGTCCTATTAGAAGTACCAGCTAGAGAAAAACCATTAAATGAGTGGGGTTTACATTAGTGTTGACTCAGCATTTAATCCATTTGTTTTAAATAGGATTCAGATCAAAATGTTCAACCGTACAAACCCATACATGTTTATCACTCAGAAGTTAGTTTGATTAATTTAATTGGAACATGCTACTCCATAGGTGTATATACAGGGGGAAAAAAGTGTCATGGATTTCCCCCCCCAGTTTTTAAACTTAGCTCCATTTGGTCATTTTTTTTTCATAGCCTTTAGTGTTGTTCCATTTGTCTAGATTGTTTTTTTCCTCTTCAATACTAGTTTGAATATTTGTTGAAGCTTGAAAACTGCTTTATCCAAAATATTTGAGAAATATTTGGTTGAGCATAGCTAACTGTCACATGGGTCTATATCTGTATGTTGTTTTCTTACTTTTTGTCTGGGAATTCAGTGAATTCTATCAAGAGAGAATCAGCTGCTTTTTAATTTCTCTATAGCAGATGTTTACTCGACAACAGTTGTCATCCAAAAGATAAAATGGATTCAGTTTTGAAAGTTTCTGCTTGAGTGTCTAGTCCTACCTGAGAAAATCAGTAGTGGGTTGTTTCCCACCACCCTAAAACATATGTAGAAAATAGTTTTGTTTTGCACTACTGAAGTTCGGAATAAGAAATGTATGTCAGGGGCCTCATTCCCACTTACAGATAAATTGGTGTGCAATCCAAATCACTGGATTGATTCGACAGTGGAGTGTGGTTCCCACTACATTTTTCTCAATCAATGTTTTCCCCCAAAATAACCCACTTGTGGTTCAAATTCACCAGTGAATCAATTCAAAATGATTTGGTTCCAGCTGGCTGAAGAGGAAAATTGAATTGATTATGATCTGCTTGTGGTTCACACTCACACAGAATCAATTTATTGAAAAAGAAGCAGAAAAAACTCAGTGTTAAAAAGATGTCGGTTAGATGGATGTAAAGCATGGCCCCTCTCTCAGAATCACTTCAGCTGTTTGGATTAAGTGGGAACTAGGGTAGTTTGAACTGGTCCAAACTGATTCATGATCCGATTTAGAAGGTAGTGGGAATGAGGCCAGGGAATGAAACTCCTGTTAGGCATAGTGATGTTCTTTATGCATATGCTAATGGTGGGGAGTTTTGATAGATCCATATTGCAAAGTTTCAAAGGGCTCTTGTGTACTGTCTCTCTAATTTCTAGTTCAAGTGCATTTCTTCATGCACTTTTTCCCCAGACAAAGCAAGACTATTTATTTCTCAATATGTTACCTTACAATTATACAAAGACACAAACTTTATAAAACCCCACCATTAGACAAGAAACCTATATTTCATCTACCATGCCAAATTCAGTCCCAGGCATGCTATCTTATTAAGTGATGTACATTCATTTTCTCAAAACCAGTGTAAACCATGAATGACTAGAACCTCTGGTATGCTATCTCTAACCTCATCAACCCCCTTCTCTTTTCCCTTCTAAAAAGTTTTATCTGGCTGTTTATTTTGGAAAAGTTGCTGATAAATGTCTGTGGTGTATAAAGAGGCAGAATGACAGGAAGGAGGGGAAGGTTTTGAAATGGTATTAGTGTAGTAATTTTAAGAAAGAAAGGAAGGCTGGTTTTCTCCTTGATAGACCCTAACCCAAACTGATCTGCACTGAGATTTTTTTTTTTTAACTGAACTTGGAATCATGCAGCTAGACTGTGAAACCAGGTGTCATGCATTTTTGTGCCCTTGGTACACAGATGAAAATAAATCTTCAACCAATTATTATGTGGAACTTCTCAGCTAGCAGAATACATAGGCCTTGGGGCTGAAAATATTGTGTAATTCTGCTGTTCCTCTGGAGGGCAAGGCATATTTTAAGCTATGGTCCAATGAAATGGTAGAAAACTTTGGTTTCCACCATGCAGAGTCTCTTATCTATGTTTTGTATGAATCACCAAGTAAATGGGAGGATAAGGATTCAGGCAAAGTATATAATGTATCAACTGACCACCACCACCACAACCACTACTACTAACTTTATTTCTCACCCCATGGACTGAAGGAGGTAACAAATTATAAACTGCACATACAATTTGTCTACCTAAATAATCATAGTTACTTTGCAATGATGTCACTGAAAATACCCATTTTTTTTTGTTCACAGTTTTATAAACTTTTACACGATTGACCACAAATCTGTTTGAATATTCAGTGACCTTCGATTTTTGTGTCAGTTACAAGTTCAGAAAGCTAAGAATAGCATTCCATCATAAACGGCTTCTGCATACTAAATAAAAGCACTGACAGGATTTCAGATATTTCATTTCCACGGCTTCTTATTTAAATATAAAGAAAAAAAAAATGCAGAAACGTGTGTCTTTTGCTTAGAATATAAAAGAATGTGTGATGAATTTTTGACATTAAGAGTTCGTCTTGCTTCTCAACTACACTGCTGTCTGCCTCATCAGGAGTAAACCTGAATCTTCCCCATCATATTAAAAAAGAAAAGAAAAGAAGCATTGCAAGAACTTTAAATATCAGAGGTCACTATTTTGTAGTTCAGATGAGTTTATGGGCTTAGTGTAAGAAAAATGAATTTTTGATACAGTCAACATGGCATAATTAACTATTGCATCAAGAATGAGAAGGGTTCATATTTTGAACTACAGTCTTCATAAAGGAGCACTACTTGTTTACTGCTCTTTGGTTTTTTTAAAAAATGTATTAGTACTTAACACTTGATCATTCATTGTCATATTCACAGGAAAAAAGTTTATATTTTGATTCAATGGTTTACCAGCTATTTTCCAGAGAGTACTAGCTGCTCATGGAGAGCCCCATGAAACAGTATTTTATAGTCCTAAAAAGGTTTTGGTTTTTTTTTTAATGGTTTAATGCATTTTTCACCTAAAAATGACCTTTGAGAGCTCAAAAATTGGGATGGGCATGCCTTTTGGGGGTTGTTGGATACTTTTTTATTGTTGGGCAGGAACACCACTGCATGCATAAAAGGAAGTTATTTATCATGTGTATTGCTTTTAATCAGGTATATTGTCAATTCATTTCAAAGAAGATGCCTTCATCTTCAGATAATATTTAACCACAAAAATTATAAATCATTCTATTAAAAATGCAATAGCTTTGCATATGCATAAAACCTTCCCCTCTCCCGCTGGGGAAAAATGGTGATATGTATGGTAATGACCTTCACAGATGCAAGATACATACAGACACACACATGCACACAAAATATTTCTAAAAGATTTACTGCCTCACAGGAAGAAACTGACAGGAAACCACATAGTTCAATGTTAAAGAAACTTGGGATGGGAAAGCATTCATTTTAGTAACCTAGTCTCCAATGTGAAATCAAGTAAGACTCACAGACAAGTATTCTGGATTACATTTTGAATTCACTTTCTTCATAATATGTCATCTCCCTTTCTCTCTTGTAACAGAAGAGTTGACAGGAGCTTTGAGTATTGTGTAAAATGTTAGAGAAAACAAGGACCAATTTAGAGGACTATAAGAGAACACATCCCCACTGATGCAAAAGAAAACTGTCAAACTGCAAACAAACAAACAAACAAACAAAAACACCAAAAATAAGAAATAAAGCATAAATTCAGTCTACAAAAGGTATTTTCACATGTTTAATGCTTCCAACAGGTGTACTCCCCTAGAAAAAGCAGTTGTGGTTCTACCAACTTAATCCAAACATTCCAAAGATTATAAACTGAAAGGCTTGATTTAATCTTAGGTTTGGTAAGCTTCAGGCCATATAGCAAAGTTCTTGAGTAATCAAGAAGGTGGTCTTTCATGTAACTCCCCACATCTAGAAATGGAGAGTGTTATCGTAATTTCTGTAGCTGTTTTCTGGAACTATTTGTATAACTCATTGGACTGAGAGGAGAGGTGTCACCTGTGTGCAAATGCTTCTTGTCATCACTGGCCCTGACCCCAGACAGCCTGTGTGTCTAGAATTAGAAGCCTCACTGCTGTCTTTTGAACTTCCATCACCACTCTGCTTCTTATACAAAATGAGAGACAACCAACCACTTCCTAAAATTGGGTTGTGTTTCTTGTTGTTAACTGTCTTTGTCCCTAACTCTGATGACCCAGTGGTTGACAAATCTCCAAGATTCCCTGTCCCCCACTACACTGCTTTATACCCGTCACCTCCCTAATTGAGTCTATCCTTCTAGGAAGTAACCTACCTCTCTTTCTACTTCCCTCCACCTTTCCAAGCATTATTGTATTTTCTAATGTGTTGTGTCTTCTCATGATGTGGCCAAAGTATGATTGCCTCAGTTTGATCATCTTGACTTCCAGGGAGATTTCAGGTTTTCAGGACTCATTCATAGTTTTGCTCCAGGGCCTTCAGGCACTATGTTTTGCCTCTGTCTCCACAGGAAGAGACACACATTGTATCTAAAAATCAATAGGAATGCCTGTAAAGTAGTGGTAGTAGCTATAGTGGCACTAGCAGGTCTCATCATCATCATCATACATGGGGAGTCGAAGGATTTCATGGCTGGCATCCATAGTTTTTTGTGGAGCTTTCAGGCTATGTGGCCATGTTCTAGAAGAGTTCCTTTCTGACGTTTCGCCAGCATCTGCGGCTGGCATCTTCAGAGAATAGCCCGAAAGCTCCACAAAAATCTATCATCCATAGGACTCAAGGCAGCTTACAAATTAAAATGATTCTAACATAATTAAAAATATACAAAAATATTCAACAATATGCAAAAATATGCAACAAACAAAATTGAACTATCAATCATATTGAAAGCATAAATTTTGAAGGAGGAAAAAACCAGAGAGAAAGTTAAAACATCACAAATCCCTTTTCTTAAAAGCTTAAAGTTCTAAAACCTTGTCTGAATAATAATAATTTTAAAAAGCCTTTGCCTGGCAATGAAAGGGCAGTAATGAGGGGGTCAATCTACCCTTCCTAGGGACAGCCACCAAGAAGGTGTTTTCTCATGCCCCCTCCAACTATGCTTATGAAGGCAGTGGGACTAAATGAAGGGTGTACCCTGTGGATCTCAGGGTCCAGGAAGGTTCATATGAGGAGACAGTCTGCCACATAGCCATATAGGTCATAAGTCATATACCCTTTTTGGAAGTATTACAGTATAGGAATGATGGTCTGAGAGACTACTATATGTATGTGATCAAGTTTTTCTTTTTCCTGTCTTTCGATTTTGAACTAGTATTTGACTGAAATCTCTCCTCTTCCTAAAAATGTGATGAATTGTTTTCTTGAGTTCATTGGCAGGAGCGGGGGGGGGGTGTCTTCTCTCAAATTGTGCATGGCAGGGAGCTCACAGTGCTTTTACTGTGTGTGGTCACTGATACAGTTTTATTTTTTATTTGAAAGACAATTATTTCTATTTTTATTTCCTATCTTTGCGTACCTATGCAGTTTATCACACACCTTGCCTTCCATGATGCTCCCGTCACCCAAACATCACCGATCTACAATGGGAGCCTCCTGGTGGATGATTTTCATCATGGAAGCATTACCATAATTGTTAGAAAAAGGGCCCTTTTTAAATAATGGATCAAATCGTATTATATTAATAACTCAAATATATTTAGTTACAAATACAGAATACTATAAATGACAAAATAAATAGCTTGAAATGCCTCAGTACTAGAAATAAATGCAACAACACGTCTGACAAGAAGCTGGGAAATGTGGTAGACATTTCATGAAAAAAAAATCAGGTATAAAGTGCCACATGTTGCACTGAGCTATGAGTTCAATGGGAGGCAGTATGATTTAAATGGCGCTAAATTGAACACCTGTTTCAGTTCTTTGGAACCAACATATCTTGACCTGACATTGGGTTAACTATAAATAACTAGTCTGCACATGCCAGATTTAGGAGCCAATGTTTCTTGGATATCCTGCTGATAACAGGTGAAATTAAAAGCCTGCATTTTAAAGACAAGGTGCACTAATCAAGACATTATTATATGCAGTAATAATGAAGAATAGTGAAGAATCCACCCAGAATCCAATACTGCATATATGGAATTAGTCATGGGACTTCAGTACTCTACGATGCTATGAAATAATTAAAATATGCATATCCCTGTACGTAAGGGAATTGATCAAGTATCGTTGTAAGTGGTGTAAATATGTTGGCAATGGAATGCCGAAGTATGTTTTATTGTCTGGTTATTGTCTGTACAGACCAGTCTTCCCTTATTTGATGACAACTGGGTATGTGTGTAGAGTGTATAAATATGTGTGTATGTGTGTATAGTATCATCAGAGGTATAGAGTGTAGAGTGTATAAATGTGTGTGTGTGTATAGTATCATCAGAACTATGGATGAGGAACAGGTGGTGCTCCAGATGTTGTTGGAGTGCAACTCTCATCATCCCTTACCATAGACTATGCCCGTGGGAGCTGCTGTCAAACGACTCCTGAAAAATGAGTTCCCCACTCTGATCTAACCTCTCTTATAGTTCACAATATACAAAAAAGCAGAGCTGGTGGGTTCTTCACTGCAATCATCTACTGTGCAATTCCTTTGGAGAACTCAGAGGCCTTTCAGTCCATGACAAACTGACCACTGTGTACAGGCTACAAGACAGGACAGGTCTACCTTGGTGAGTATGGTAAAGTGATGTAGGCTCTGAGGCACACAGGGGTAGCTGGGTTGACAGATTTACTTTCAACTGCTCTAAAAAGGACAAGTCATGTAATTTTAAATTCCCCATCCTTTTAGCATCCTTTAAGTTCTATTCAGTTAAAACCTTGTTCCAGGGTCTCTGGGATCTCCTTTATGATTTCTTCAATAGACAGTCTGTTGCCCCACCAGGCTTGGGCAAGTTGAGATATCTTTCAGTAGGAACAGCTCTTAGGGCATGGGATGGGGTTGCTTCTGGAGGCTACAAGTAATGTCCTTGCTAGTCACAGACAGTGGGTTCATCAGGCAATATCTGAGGTCCAATATATATCTGTGGGCATTAGCTACATAGAAGATTCATAGCATTATCTGAGACCCATAATAAATTTGTTGGCTTTAGCCACATATAGCGGATTCACCAGGCAGTATATTGATTCAATATTCTAAAGGTACAATATCCTGTCTGATCATGGAAACTGCAACCAGCGTCAGTATTCGGTTAGTATTCAGATGGGTTAGTATTCGGATGGGAGCCTGACAAAAAATACAAGGTGCTGGAGACTATATTTCAGAGGAAGGAACTGTTAAACACACCTCTGAGTATTCCTTGCCTAAGAAAACCCTAAGAAATTAATGGGGCTGGAATAAGTTGACAAATGACCTGAAGACACATACACCCACATTACATTGTGCCCCATTCCCACAGCTGTCTAAATATGTTTGATAACCAAAGGCGTTAATAGCATTCATTATTGCATGTGAAAAGGTGGACTCTTCCCCACCTCTGCTTTCTTTTCTTTTTCTTTTTCTTTTTTTGCATATGAGTATGTGATGAAGCACCTGTTTTTCAGTAGTCTGGGAAGCCACAGCAGCACCTGCCACTCTCAGACTGCCTGGGTAATATAAGAAGTCTTTGCTGTGGCACCAACCCTTGAAAAATGGGAATAACACAATGACATACATAGGAGACATAGCATGGGTTCTAATCCTCTGTTTTCTCACTTTATCTTGGTGGTCATGACAATTCATTTTCTGCTGAGGTGAAGGACAAAATGGTGCCTTCTCACTATTCCATGTGCAGAAGTTGGCTGAACTGGCAGCTGAATCTTACCATGGCACTCCAGGGATGTAGTTAGGGTGCTGCATAAAATGGGGCCATTGTCATTCAAATAAGAATTTGGGCCCCAGTACAATCATAGAATCATAGTTTGGAAGAGACCATAAGGCTCATCCAGTCCAACTCTCTGCCATGCAGGAACTCACAATCAAAGCATCCCCAACAGATGGCCATCCAGCTTCTGTTTAAAGACCTCCATATGTTCCAGGAGTTCTGGAATTTTTGACATTGCAGCACTAAAAACTTTAGTTGACCATCTAGAAATACAGTTTCGGCACCCAAAGAAAAGTGGTGGCAAAATTTAATGAGGAAATACAAAAATGGCAAATATAAGATTTCTAGGATGGAATTATTATCAGCTTCCCAATCTGTAATGCTAGAAATTTGGGGAATGAGAGAAATTCCATTTGGATGGGGCAGAATTCTTATTTCATGGGACAGTGTCCTCATTTTGCCTGGTCCTTGTATCATCACTGTTGCTGGTGGTATCTGAGGTAACAGACTAAATTACCATGTAAAGGGATCTTGTAGCACCTCTGAGGCCAACTGAAAGAAATAAGCTGATAGCATGAGCTTTCATCGAAGATTATCTCTCCAGTGCTTACTGTGGGGTAAGTGCTGATAAATTGCCTTTCAAACATTGAGGGAGTGTTGCATTGAAGAAACATTGAGTTCAGAAGCAATTCCCTCTCCCAGAATGATTCAGTGATGCTAGAGGGAGCCAATGGTTCCTTGATGTTGAGGTAGTGCACCAGGCTTTCACACATGCATGCTTCCTCAATATTTGAGAGGCTATTTACCAGTGCTTAAGCACTGGTGTGATAATCTTCATAGACTTGAGCCTACTTCCTCAGATGCATGTAGGCTCAAGTCTATGAAAGCTCATGCTACCAGCTTCTTTCTTTCAGTTTTAAAGGGGAGGTCAATTTATTTATTAAGAGTATATTTTATAGTTTTTTGTGGGGTTTTCGGGCTATGTAGAAGAGTTCTAGAAGAGTTTCTTCCTGATGTTTCACCAGCATCTGTGGCTGGCATCTTCAGAGAATGCTTGCCTGGAAAAGGGTTGGATATATATATCCTGTGTGACCTTGGGAAGAGAGGAATGATTTCCATGTGCATTGTTCTGTTGCTAATGGCAGGCCTCAGGGTGGGAGGATATGCAAAAGAGGATTAGTGGCTGCTTGATTAGTGCTCATTGTCTGCTGGGAAACCCCTGACCTTGGGAAATTTCTAATTTGCATTTGTTGAGTATTCATCTTGCTGTTTTTAAGGACTGGTAGCCACACCTTGTTTACATTCAGGGTTTCCTCTTTCCTGTTGAAATTGTTCAAGTGTTTGTGAATTTCAATGGTTTCATCAAGACTATTCATCAAACTATGGATGCCGGCCATGAAAGCCTTCAACTCCACAGTATGTATTTTTCCAATATATTTTAGTAATGTAAACTGCCTTGATTGCTGCAGCAGAAAGGTGGAGAATAAGAATAAAGTTTGTTTTATTTATTTAGTTAATCTCAAAGGTGCTACAAGATCCGTTTGCATACTGATTTTCCAGACTAACATGGCTATGTCTTTGAAAACTAATTCATGTTTGACAGCTTCTATTTTCCAACATTGGGAACAGCTGGATAATTGTGAAGATGAGATAGGTGGCTACCACTACACTTCACCTAGTTGGGCCCTGGTGATCTATTGCAATCTGCTCCCTGAATCAATCACTTTATTGTGCCAAATGGTAGAGCTGGCCCTGCTGGTGGCAGAGTAAGCTCCTACTGCAAGTTGACATACCACCAAAGGCAAAAGGATATCTAGCTGCATCTATTGCATTCTAGTCTGTTGCTACTCTAGCTAAAATTAATTATAACCAAGAGTCCAATTTTAGTGTACTCTGCATTTAACAGGACTTATTTCCAGGCAATTTCAATGTAGTCTAAGACCTAATGAAAGAATGGGGCTTAATTTAGTTCTGGTTCTTACAGTTTTGATGGTTCAATACAATTCTAATCACAACTGTATTTGGCTGGATCAAGGCTTCTACTGTTAACTTGAATTCCTCATGGTTCTAGTGCCAGTCATAGCATGTCAGCTCATGATGCAATCTGCAGATATCATAGTATTCATTTCCTGGGTGATATCTGCCATTCATCTAATTTTCCAAGTGAGAATTCCCCCCCCCCACACACACACACACCACTGACCCAGCTACATTTTTGGCATTAAAACTAGTCTAAAGGATTCTCCAGAGGAATAGGACAGGGACAGGAGCAATTTTAATAACCTTCTTGGCTTCTGTTTTTATTCCTCTTCAAGGTTTGTAATGACCTTTGGCAAAAAAGGGTTGGTGGAGAAAGTTAGAGAGATGGGACTTTACAATAGCTTACCAAGTGTGGCCCTCTGATGACTTTTTTTCCTCTCTCTAATGAAACCACAAGCTATGCTCATCCTCAAACTACTCCCATCTGCCCTGTTATAGCCACTCAGTCAGACACTGACCCACGTTTCATCACATCCTCAGCATGGGAAGCAAATACTTAAACTGCCTAAGGGGAGTGCACAATTGGACAGCAACAGGAACACTATCTTTTCTTGTTTCTTTCTGAGTCAGGCCCTTAAGCAAGAGCCTTCATGTAACAACTAGAGCAGTCACCATGTATGTGAGACTCAGGAAATTTATCTTCTCTGTCCAGGGAAAATCTTCTCCTGCTTTCTGTTCATCTTTGCACAGATATGATATATAAATTTGAAGACAAGCATTATCATCGACAAAGAGAGGGGTGAGGAAAATGGTGAAATGGACCTACAAAATGTCTATAGCAGAAGCCCTGTTCAGGGATAGCCAGGGGCAAGATGCAGGAGTATCCTTTCGTACCCCTTCTGCTGAAACCTGAAGGGAAACTACTGTTTGTAAAAGATCAGTTGTTATGGCCAATCTTCACTACTGGAAGCTCCTTTGGTAAAACACAAGTACATACATGCACAAACCTCTGCCACACTCTGCCATAAAAGGAGGAAGGGGGATGGCAGAGAAGATATTATTTCTTGACCTATCCATACTCAAATTTTCCTATAGTGTTACCCATTGTTTCCCCTTCTTTGGCAGGGACAGGGTATAAGTCAGTCTCTGGTGGCTCTAACTAGTCAACATATGAGGACCTGCCCTCCCTAACCGTCCTAGCTACATTCTGAGCTCAAAGCAGTTCAGACAACCTCTCAGAGACCTGATTCACCACCTGATTTTGCTGCTAAAATAAAATAAAATTTGTCCACTTTAATGGACAAAGAGATCTTCCATTAATCTAGTCCTTCCCCCTACCACCACCCACCCACTGTCATTTTGCTTTTCCTGTGTGGAAATGAATGTATGGGGGAGAACAAAGTTCAAACTCACAAAACCTGCACCTGAATTACACTTACTCAAGGACCACAGACTCAGAATCTCTTGATCTGCATGCATGGGACCTATGCTTTCTATTTATTTAGGAAATAGTGTTCTCCTCATGTTTAAAATTAGCCAGCATAGCCAATCATTAAAAATGATGATAGCTAAAGCACAAAATAATAGAACCATCTTGCCCTTGAGCTACAATATGGAATCTCTGTGCAAACATCCTCCTTCACATGTTTTATTTTCACTAGCAGAAATACTTATGATAAAAACTATTTTCTATTTGAAAACAGGTATTATTGGCAAATTAAGGGTGTTGGTGATGGTGTGCACCTTTGTGCCTGAAGTGCCAAATTATATATGGAAAATGTTGAGAAAAATATTGTTGCTCTAATGCAGAACATAAGGATAAACTTATAATGTGGGACAGGTACCTAGATGATATATTTTGGTATGGAGCAGGAACATGGATGAATTAAAGAAATTCTATAAGTTGGTGAACTCCATTGATATCAACATACAGTTTGGTTTAGGCTATAGTAATGCAGATACCCATTTTCTAGATTTAAGAGTTTAACAAGTAGAAGAAGCTTACATGTGTAAATACTTAGATCTCTACTTAGATGTAGATCTCACTAAAAACTCTTGAAAAAGTGAGATAGACCCCACAGTAATAATTTACATTGTGCATTGAAATCATCTAACCATGTCACAAATAATATACAACAATTTATAAATAAACATCATTGATATCATTGATAGAAAACATTTCAAGCAAAAAAAACCCCAAATAATTTCATATAAAAGATCAAGAAATAATTAAAGATATGGTAATGAAGACAAATTATAGGGTTTCGACCTGAAAATTCAACAACACTGTGTTGGGGGCAAACATGCCAATAGGATATTTTCCATGTGGTCATTGTGTATATTGTAAATACACAATCAAATGAAAGATTTAACAATTTTGTAGATCAAAACTGGTATACTCTATTCCGTTTCAGTACTTGTAACAATACTTTGGTAATTTATGCAATCCAATGTAAATGTAAGAAGTGAGAGGAAATATGTGAGAAGAACATCAAGATCAATGAAACAAATGATATCAGAACATATGTCCAATCTGAAAAACAAAAGAATGGGCATCTCTGGTTAGCCATTTAAAAAAAATGAATCATTCAATAATTAATACATGTTTTTGAGTACGCGAGATGATAAGGAATAAAAATGAAATTGTTTAAAGAGGACGGATGTAGACTGAATTTTCAAACTTAAAACTTTAGCACCATGGGGTTTAAATGAAGATTTGGAGATACAATGTTTAATATAATATTAGATGATGCAACTTTTTAACTTTTTGTATCAGAAAGGTAAAACAGATCTGGATAACTCTGGAGACAGATTTCATCATATGACTTCTCATTGGTTCTCTTTGATGAAGCAATCTACACTCCCCCCCCCAATGAATCCATTGGAAGACATATTTCCCTCTTTCTGTACTCAGAAAGTCCACTTTGAGAGTGCAGAACCAGCATGGTGTAGTGGTTTGAGCATTGAACTATGACTCTGTAGACCAGGATTTGAATCCCAGCTCAGCCATGTAAACCCACTGAGTGATCTTTTACAAGTCACACACTCTCAGCCTCAGATGATGGCAATGGCAAACCCCATCTGAAGAAACATGCCAAGAAAACCCTTTGATAAGGTCACCATAAGACTGAAGAAAAAAAAAACCTTGTAGGCACACAACAACAAGATAGATATACAACTATACAAATTATATTTTATAGGGAACTACATGTGTTGTCCCAGTACCACAATTATAGTAAATGTGTTTTTGTCTGTTTTGTAATACGCTGAAGAATATCAATTGGTGATAAGCCTGAAACACATTGGACTTTTTAAGAAAGGAAAGTTTTTGAACTATCACACAGTACATGAGACTTTGTTTCCTTTCATTCTTCCATTGTGAATATCTGTTTTCCAGTTTTTCATTCTGTTTCTGAGCAAATGGGGCAATTTGATACATGGATATTAAGATGCAAGGCTAAGGAGCAACAACCTGATATGTGTTTATTTAGTACATTGATGGATGTATGAACAAAATCCATACAGCAGACTTACAGGGAGCTTATTTACATTAGCTGAGGGGAGGTTGGGAAAAGACCAAGACAAATGAACAAGAAAGCTGTCTTTCTGAGCAGATTCTGAGAAGAAGTAGGGAAAAGTGTGTATTGAGGGTGGGGGAGAGAGGTAGAAAACCTGTCTGCATCTGAGACAAGCCATCAGTTCCAAATAGCTGGCTTTCTTTTTCCCACAACAAGATAAAAATATTGAATTTGTTAAGCTGTCAAATGATTTAGAACTTGGCAGCACACTTACTCTTGTATTAACTAGCTCAACATAGCAAACATTGTAAAAATCAGATAATTATCTATCCTGTATATTCCTCCTATAGTTAATGGGAGAATGCTTAATAGGCTTTTTATGGAGCACAACAAATCTGAAATGTCAGTTGAGGCACATGTGCAGCTGAATAACAAAGAATCAGGCCACAGGTCCATTTAGCCCACAGTTGCATCATCCTTAGCCAGCTTGTCAGTAGACCCATACATTTAATAGGTACCAGAGAAGGAAGGCTGGCATGTTCTGCCAGTCAGCAGATTGCCAAGTTCTCAGCACAGACCTTCCTCAATCCTTCTCCTTGAGACTCTCTAATCGCAGATGGTCTTCATGGAAAGCCTCTATTTCCCAAAGACACCAAGGGGCATGTCCTTGCTGTCTCCTGCTGTAATAAAGCTTTCTATTCAGGGGCGTTGTTAAGCTTGGGGACCACATCAATTTTCTAGTGTGCTGAATCTGACTCCCTAGTTTAGATGACTTTGTATGAAGAAGGATGGAGATGTCAAAGACAGTTGCTCTTGTTGTTAAGTGCCCACAAATCAGCTACGATTTATGGCAATTCTATCAATTTGGTTTCTTTGTTAGGTTTACCCAGGGAGGATTGCCATTATCTTCCTCTTTGGCTGATGACTTGCTCAGTGGGTTCCCATGGCTAAGCAGGTATTTGAATCCTGGTCTCCTGGAATCCATTCCAACATCAAACCACTGCACCACACTTGTGGCTAATAATCTTAAATCTCTGCGTCCATTTGCAGCTCTTCTTAGAGCCATATGTTACTAGGGATGATGGAGAATATTTTTTTGTATTCTTTTTGATAAAAAAATTGCTATTATCTGCAAATTTCTTCATACTAAGGTTGGAAAGTATTTTCTTTTCTTATTTTTTGTTTTTGTTTTGTTTTGTTTTGTCTTTTTAAAAAACACAACATGAGAGAAATCAAAGCTAACAAGTTCATCCATCCAGGACCCTTAACTCTCCAAAAGTCTGATTGGGTTGTCATTTTTTTCATCTAAGCAACTCATCAGTCTTTAATTCTTACAACACAACACAGTTCTCTCCTTGCTAACACTCTGTACAGTTTGACTGATGTAAATGGGAGTCACTTTCACTTTAGTTCATTTTCAGCATTTACTAAAATATAATAATTTCTTAGGGTGAAAAAGTTTAAAAACTCAGATGCAAGAGAAAGACACACATACAAAGGGAAAGGGATATTTATTATTGTGCCTGAAGAGAACTTGGAAATTTATTTTTTTTAAAGTAAATCTCCCCATTAATCATTACAGTGTTAAAAGAAATGATTATTTATTATTTATTTCTTATTACAGTGTTTGAAAAAGAATGTTAATTCTTTGTTACCTTTCTATGCCTTTTTAAAAGGCAAACTTCTTCCTGCTTTTCTATACCTTTCCAAAAAGAAAATAATATTGCTAAAAATGGAATGAAACTTGAAGAGTTTTGCTCAAAATGACTCTAAGAATTCTCTTTAAAGTAGTTTTCAAAACTGATCAGAAAAAAATGCATCCCACTATATTTTCAATATATTGATGTTGACCCCACTCATTGCATTAGCTTTGAAATGAAACTTCATTATGTTCTCATCACAAGAAACCTTTCTGTAGCTTCTTAATCTCAGCTTTTGGCCTGCCCTGTGTGTGTACTTCCCAGAGGCATCTCCTTAGCTGCTATATGGGGGAAAGGATGTTGATCTACTTGGATCTCTGCTCTGTCTCATCAGGCTCTTCCTGTTTTCCTTCATATTGCCTCAGTAGCAATACCCTTGCAGTGCTACCTTCAGCTTTCTTATATTGTCTGTCTTCATAGAACCAGCTGTGAGCTTCAGAAAAATCAAATGGACAACAGGGGAAAACAAACATACATCTGTGCCAATGTTCATTCTATGTTTGTTGTTATTGGCTATGTTTTATAGCTGCCATTGTTGTACTCTAATCTTGCCACCTGCTCCAGGATCTCGAAAGCTTCAAGCGGTAATTCCCAAAGAGTGTGCCAGCACACACATCAGTCTGCCACATAATATTTGCTAGTAAATTCTGAAAAACATTATTTTTAAAAAATAGTTAAAGGATCTTGTGCATCCAAGTTATCAACCCAGAAAGGTGATTGTGCTGATCTTGTTTCAGGACTGGTGGGCAGTAATTAGATGTAATTAGAAATGGGCAAATAAAACAAAGTAGTAAAGTTGACCAAATGGTAAATCATGAATCATAACTCAAAAGCAATCTGAAATCAGAAGACTAGACAAGAGCAAGAAAGACATCAGGACAAAAGAATGGCTAAGCATATATGAACATTTCAGAGTTCAGGAAGCCTGTTGTTCCAGCAAATGTCACCTGGTGAGGGGGGATTGCATCTCTCCTTGCGCAGAAAGATTTAATGGGCAGGTCTGTCCAGGCCCTGAAATATAATTCCCTGAGAAAGCTACCAATAATAGTTCAGTTTTTCACCATACAGAGTTACTCAATCTAATCCAGCAACTTCTGGCATCTTATCTCACACTCTGCAGAAGCAGTTCATTCTGCTACACTGTTCTGGTGTTTAGGAAATGCAGAATGCAATACAATCCCCCCACCTATGAGGATGTTACTCATACATCACTGTATGGGTTTAATCAGGAAGTAATCCCCAGTCACAGTGACTCACAAGAAATGCTGACAGCCTAGAGTAGGAGGATTTTTATATTTACATACTGAAAGAGTGGAATATGCCTTCAGTTATATTTATTGGCTATTCTGACAATATATCTTTATTAATATGTTTTCAAATGCAATGTGATATATGGGATGATTGTAGTGAGTAGAAATGGGTGTACTTTTTTTATACACCTTTTAAAAAACCAGAAAAACAAAGGGTTCCAAGAAGAACAACAGATATTTCAGTTCTGGTAGCCTGTGTATTAGTAACAAAAAATCCTGGAGAGATTTTAAGCATTTCATCTACCCAAGAGAAAAGGTAAACACTGCAGTCCTAAATGAAGATTGTAAAAAACCAGGCATAATTAATAGATGGTTCCAGGTCAAATCTGCATAGTAGCCAAAAAGGGACCCTGTCCATGGTACTAATGAACCAGCTGCAATATGAGGCCTTTGAGCAGCCATAGAAATCCTGTGCCCCACAACCTGCACCCCCAGTATGCCCAAAGTTCAAGATAATAACTTAGTGTCTGCTCATCCCAACTTCTAACAAACAGACAAATGTTGAGAAATGGCAATTTCTGTGTAGAACTGAACATTGTATGCACAGGGTATTAGTTTTCTGCACCCAAACACCAAGTGCATTTTTAAATGCAGCATCAGTCCTGAACTGCAGGATATTCCTCCTTTCTTGATGCACAGAAAATATATGTTTCATACATTATTTATTCTTGTAAAATATATTATTTCAATCCCTAATCAAGAGTATGTATCACTGGTTTCAATTAGACTTAGATCCAGGTAACTGAGAGGAAAAGGTGGGGTGGCAATCTGTGGGTGCATGTCAGTAGGACAATGAATGTACTTCAAGCTTTGATCAGAAATTTAAAGGAGATATTCAAGATGCTAAACCATTTTTCAGGGTTCATCACCTTGGACAGCATATTGGCATTTCCATGGATATTGACTGGGAATGGTAGGAGTTAATGTACTGTAGGAGATGCAGGAATTTTTCCTTCTTTGGGCATTGCTGAGGGATATGAGAACAGGGAATCACTTCCACTGTTGCTGGGAATGTGGTGTCTAATAGGGCTGTGTGCACAGTATTCATATACTTCCTCTCTTCCAAGCCAGACAGCCGGGAGAGTTGTAAGAGGTTCTGTGAGAGCAAAATGCTGTTCTCTGGGGTGAAGAAGAATAGCACCCTGATAGTACCCCATGTTCTATTCTGATTCTGTTCTTGGGAGAGTAGTTTTGTGTATGTGTCTTGTGTGTGTGTGTGTTTTACAACGGTGTTGTCTTACAGTTTCTCAGGTTCTGAGTAGTATTCAGTAATAGTTTCTGCATGTGTAAGAAGCTGAGAGAGTGTAGCTGTTTGAGCAATGGAATATGACTCTGGAGATCAGAGTTTAATTCTCTTTTCAGCCATAGAAACTTATTGGGTGACCTTGGGTGAGTCACACACTGTTAGCCCCAGAAAAGGAAAGCAAAAAACATGATAGGCCTGGAACAGATGGGTGGGAAGTGCCATCATGGGGCTGATTCTAGGGTTCGGGAGTGTGCAGTGACTGCATGCTCCCGAACCCTATTATGTGCCAGTGCCTTCATGACTGCATGACCCTGCCCACACGGGGTGCACATCCATGATGCAAGTGCAATGCAACATCTTCAAAGTGTGCCAGGGCACCAATGGCACCTTGACAGCGTTACCTTAAGGAGCTGCATTTTGCAGCTCCTTTTTGGGGCGGATCATTGTTGCGGCCTTGCAGTTGCCACGGTAACAATCCAGAGAAGAAAGGGGCAGCCTCTGACCACCCCTTTCTTTTAATTTGTACAGCTCCCTAGGTTCACCTTGGGGTTGCCATAAGTTAGAAATGACTTGAAGGCACACAACAACAATAACAATAACAACAAATAGGTTGGAGGGACTGACCAGGGTAAAGCATGCTGGTTCACTTGAGGGAAATTGGAGGGACTGGATAATTTTCTGTGCTAGTTAGGAAGACCCAGCCAAGCCTATAAGTCTAAAGAAGAGAGACTACATCTCACCTGCCCTATTGGACCCAGCAGGCTAATCTGCAACATCTGGGAAATGGTATGCCTGTGGTAGATTATTTTGGAAGAGAAAACCCAAAGAGAGCAAGAGACAACCAGGAAGATAGAAGCAATCTAGCCAGACAGGGTGATCCTATGTCCAGCAGCCCTTCATGTGACCACTGTGCCAGGATCAGCTGTAGACACCGTGGTGAATAGCCCAGCCAATACAGGAGCTTCAGGGGCTTACCCTGTCCACGTGAGTTCAGAGGTGACATGCTTGGTTGCCTATTGATGGGAGCAGGGTCTTAATGCCATGAACTTTTCAAACCACAAAGTAAGCTTTGCTAGAGAAGGACAAGAGCGACTATAGGACCATAGCATAAATATCCTATGCAAGCAAAAATATGCTGAAACATCTGCAGCCTAGATTCTAATCATGTATGGAGATCCTAGACATGTAAGCAGGATTCAGAAAAGGAAGAGGCACTATGGACAACATAGCAAATATAATGATAAATAAAGAAATGTATTAACCAGGTCCTGAAGAAAATCAGTGTATGTTGTATCAATTATAGCAAAGCCTTTAATTGCATACATCACTAAAGCTATGCAATGCTCTTAAACACATGGGAGTGCCACTACATGTGATAGACCTGATGAGAAATTTGTGCTTAGGACAAGAGGTGACTGTTACAACAGAATATGGAGAAACAGAAGGATTCCAAGTTTAGCAAAGGGGTCAGGCAGAGCTGCATTCTATTGCCCTATTTGTTTATTTTGTATGCAAATAATATCATATAGATAGCAGGTTTAAACTAAGAAGAAGGAGATGTGAAGATAGAAGGAAATAACATCAACAATCTAAGATATACAAAAAACATACTACTTGTGGAAAACATCACAGAGTTGGAACAATTATTAAAGAAGTCAAAGGAGAAAGTCCAATGGCCGACTTACTGCTGATCATCAGTATTTTTACCCATAGGATTCCACTGTAGGAAAGGTTTGGCATATTTGAATATTATCAGGGGGAAAGGGCTTTAAAAATTAAAATTAGAACTCTGGATTTAATTCAAACATTATTACAACATCATTTTTATCTATTTTCTGAAAGGAGGAGAATAATAAGCTTGTTCAACTAATATTAAGGCTTTATTCCTGTTCTTATGCTGCATACACATTCTTCATTGTATTTACCCATTTGAAAGTGCTTGTGGATAAGAAACTGTAGCCCAGAGACATCCCCAAGTGTGGAAAATAATACTGTTCCTCTCTATCCTTGGCACTGTGGTCTATGTGAAGGGCAAATCAGAAATAATGAGGTTGATGTCTGAAGTGTTCATACTTCACTGCAGACATCTCATCATTTCTATTTTATTTACTTTTGGAAAAGTGGAAAACCAGATTTGCCAAATCAGCCCCCCTGATTTGGTAGAGTACTGGAGAATTAAGCCTGAACTAACCCTATTAGGTTAAATTAAATACGTTGTTTTCTTGTGCTTATATCTGAAAGCCTTGTTTATCCATGTGTCTTGCAGTTGGCCTGTTGCCACCCATATGGTGTGATACAGCTGTGAGGTTCAGCTTCTGTATTGATGAATACTTTTTGCAGCCAATGCACCTGTCTACCTGGATAATTTTCAACAAGGAGTACACCTTAAACATTGAATAGTTCTTTTATACAAAGATTCTGACTCATGAATTCTATCATACACAAGAAATATTCTCCATACTACACTCTTCACTAATTTTAAAAACAAATACATTATGATTTTCTGAATACTCTGTTATTTTTAAAGCATTCCATTTGCTTTGGAGTAAAATACTATCAGAAAAAATAAAAATGCATTGTGTTGATACACTGATAGAAAGGTAGTTTGTTGTAATTAACAAACAAACAAAAAACATCATTTGCTTTCCAAATCTCAGAAGTGGATTATTGTTGTTTCAAAAAGATTGTTAACTCTGAAATGCTGTGTTTTCTATGATGAAACATTGAGCATCATGTTTTTCAAAGGTGTGTGTGCACGTGATCCCAACTTGTGATTTTTGGAACAATGCATCTTTCCCCTTCCTCCCACTGTTCTGTAGGTGGTATTCAGGACCTTTTATAATATATATTACATTTCTAGGATTATAGATGACAAGGACATTTCCCTAGTGTTGCCACAGTTGAGACTGATAACATCTTGACCTGAATTCAGGAAGTGACATATACATCAGAGTAGATGCTATACACATGGTGTGATGAACCTGTCATTGCACAATAGACAAATTCAGGAGACCATGGTAGTGTACAGTAACAGTGTACAGCAGGAATATTCATGAGGCCACAGCAGAAGCATTGTTGCACAACTAAATGTTGTGCATTTAGAATACAATGGCAGAAGTATCCCTGGACAACACATAACATCGCACAATGTCCACAGCCAGCACAAGGTGCAATGCACAGGCAGGTGCATAGACCTTATGTTTTTGCCATTCACAATTCAGGATTATATCTGTGTCCATTGTCCACACTGATATTCTGCATCAAGATTGCATAATGCTGTAAAGGCATATGTCCACATGCAATTCTTTATGCTAAGGGCTAATTGAATTGATGCCATTATTTTACATTATAGTATAGAGAATACTAAAACTGAATGTTTCTTAAAAGATAATATTGAGTATGTGTGTAAACCTTTTGTCCTCAGATGCAAGAATGGTTAATGACATAATTTTCATCCTTGTGAGTGAAACTACAAGAGATTTTATGTAGTTTGGGGTAAAGTAATTTTGTGAATGTTTGTGCAAAAAGACTCTAGGTTTGTAAAAAACTGCATAACATCTTATTCCGTGCAGAAAGAAGTCTACTTTGCGCAACATACATTGTTTTCTGCCCCAAATTTTGTTTTTTGCACATTTTTTTGTGCAAATAAATATTTCACAAGAAAACTCAAAGTGAAAAAAAATTGTGGAGGTTGACCATTTTCTCAGTGTAACTAAACAAGTTTAACCAATACAGATAGCACAATTGCCTCGTCTTGTATCATTGGAAAGGGACATAATTGGCTTATGAATGTAAGCTATATAAAGGCAATCCCAGCTACAGCCACCAGATAACCGCTGGTAAAGTATGCTTGGGAGGTGCCTGAAGTAATTGACGTGGTGGATCCAAAACTTTACCGCTGTCTTCCTTATGTTCCCATTAGATAACAGATCATATTTGGTGACTCTTATCATCAAGCATGTAGATTTGTATAGCATAACAGTCAGAACTGGACAGCTATTCCTTGACAACACATATCCTGGAAGAATATTAAGAAGCTATTTTTAAAAAGTTCCCATGATATTACAGAGAGATGGTTTAATGTTTAGTGCTTAATGTTTGTCCAGTTGTATACCTTAAGTATATGAGTGGCAGCTCCATAGTACAGCTGTGGGGAGCATGTCAGTCTCCATCTGTTGTCGGATTGCAACTACTATCACATCCATTAGCACCGGATGTGCAGCATGGGACTGATGATAGCTGTGGTCTATGCACTTTCCCGTCCTTATTCTGGTGTTACATAACATAGTAGTAAGGGAAAGAATAATTAGTGTGTGCTATACTTTTCCCACACCAGGAACCTCCCTCCCCTGGCAAATTGGAATAGCAGTTTAAGACTCCTGCAGTGGCTGATTTCTGAAGTAATTCCTCCTAAAGGCTGGAGATTCACTTCAACATCATGTAGGAAGCCACACTGATGTCCCTATAATTCCAAAAATCACATTGGCACATTCCTCTGCTGAATGAGTGACTCACACTGCTAGCATCTTATCCCATGGCCTGGCCTGACCTGCCAATTACTTGAGAATAAAACATGTCAATAATTGTCAGAGTTCTTTAGGTTATTCCATGATCCATATAGGATCTACACAATGTCATCATCAAGAACAATCTCTAGATAGAAAGTACATTGTTTCCGGCAGCTGGTATTTATATTACAGCTATAGAGGTATAATTTTAACCTTTGGATTCAAATAGAGATGAGTTGTACAACGCCACCTCACACTGAGTCACAGCTGAATCAACACAGCTTGCATCACTGCACAATGCCACTTGGGTAAGCAGAACTAATTACCTTCTAATTGCATATATCTCAGGCCAGGTCTGAAGCCTGTAGAAACCAATGAAGAATTCCAACTTGTGTCAGTAAGGGGCAGCCTAGAAGATGTAGGCTGAAGTAACAGAAATAGGAGCTGAAGCCACAAAGATGAAGTGGTGGATAGTACATGTCTTGGCTTGATTTAATCATGGAAAATTAATGCATAAAAATTGCATGCAAATTCTTAGGATGAAAGCAAAGTGTTCAACAGAATTTAATTTATTAAGAGCCCACATAATTGGAAATGAAAATGATTGTAATTCTGTGGGTTCTTTACTAAGAACTATATCTTTACTAATGTAATCTTTACTAATATAATCTTTACTAAGGTCTGAAACAACATGCAAACATCTACAATTGTCCCCCCCCCCCCCCCCGCGGGTTTGGTTTGTAACATCTTGTCTGATGAAGAAGCCCATGGAGCTTTGAAAGCTTGTAACAAGCATATTGTTCATTTTGGTTGGCCAATAAAGGTATCATTGATGGGTTTTTGTTTGCAATTGTTAACTGGCCAACACAGCTCATCCCTGCATGTTTTCTGCAGTTCTTGGTTCTTCTGCCCACTCCAACATTCATTTACACAGTTCTCTCAGAAATACCTTTTTAATTGTCAGTTTCACAATATATAGCATCTTGTACCTTTTCTGTATCCACATAGAGTTTTATTGGATTCCTGTATTTGTCTACTTGAAACTAATCTTCATCTTCATCCTCTAAACATATTACCACATGCTCATTGAAATACCACTCCTCAATGAATGAATTCAGAGACTCATTGAATGAATAAAGTACAAAAGAAGAACTCTTGACAACAACTTCTGTCATACTTTATTCATGGTAACTATTATACTTAGCTAAGATGAAAATTCTCAGCTGAATACCATCATCTTGAATTATAAACTTGTGAAGGGAGAAGATAGCCCCATAATCTTCAACCATGCTAAATTTCCTGAGCGAGAAAGATCCAAATTCACCTTACCCATCGGACACCTCTAAATGGCACAGTAAACCAAAAGTGCATTTTGACACATCTGTAGAGATATACTCTGGATCCCACTGAACCACTACAACTTATGAAATTCATGAGTTCTATGAGTAGAGATTTTTTTTTCATAACAACTTGTATAAATAAGCAAAAATCCATTACTTTTGCTGCAAAGGTCTGGATATGGGCAGTGTGAAGGCACTGGAAAGAGATACAGAAGATGACAATTTCAAACTATTTTCCTTCATCCTTGCATGATGAACTGTCCCTACCAATATTTATCTTCTGCAAAACTAATAACTTGATAGTTCTTCAAACCCTATCACAGAACACCAAGCATTCACTATCTTTAATTCAGACTCAAAGTTGCTTGAAGGGCTTACTAAATACTATACTACAGATCCTCAGTTGAAACTCCTAACAAAATTTTAATCCTTTACAAATCAAACCTTTCTTTGCATACCACAGCACTCCACCAAACCAGCTCAGTTTCCCAAACTGTTTGTAGCTGCAGAGGGAAAATATAAGACATTCAATAATGCATACTTTCCCCATATAACTGAAAGCTGTTCCAAGTGTGTGGCTGGAACTAGAACTATGGTACAGGACATATGATTTCAGTGCAGATCATTAGATCAAATGCCTCCTCCAAGGCAGCATCTAAATTTGGAAGGATGGTAGTAGATGCTTTAAAAAAAAGGGGGGGGGAACCTTATTATATATAGTCATAAATCTCTTATCTGTTAAGTAGTAGAGGAGTGGAAATCATATGGTCCTCTAAATGCTGATGTACTGTAACCACCATCTTTCCTCACATTTGGCTTGCTGGAACTTTCGGTCCAACAACATCTAGCAGGCTACATGAATCTTGCCCTAATGTAGCAGTAACCAGATGGTTTCAACATGCAGGTACAGCTCAAGCTTCTAAGCTGAGCCCTTGTTGTTTGTCCCTAGAATGCCATGTTAAAATGTGTGTAGACCTTCCTAGCAAAAAAACAAAACAAAACAAAAAAAACCCTCCTCCTCTGCCTTGATAATTCACATATTTTTACAGGCCATGCTGAAGAAATAGAGTGTACAGAAAAGAATGTGCATAGTTTAAAATGTGAACAGCTAAAATGTGTGCTATTTTGGTTCTCAGAGTTATGTTTAGCACTGATTTTTTCTCTAGCATCATAAACAAAGATATCTTGTGTCACATATCTTCCCTCTTACATGTTTGTTTTATATATATCACTGCAAAATACAAGTTCACCAATATTCAAATAAGGACAATGCAGAAGGATAGTTTGGGCTTGGGCCATTAGACAGGGCATGTTTCAGGATACAGAGAAATTGTATTCAGAAAACTTCCCAGAATTTGAAACAGTGATGACTAATTGCACTGTATATGTATCTTGGAATTTGGGTCTTGCTACACTTATCATGATATTTGGCAGGCCTCTGTTAACTTTTCTTGTTCATATCTTAATTATTTAACTGGTAGTGATTGTGGAGAATTTGAGCCTCATATTTAAGCCAATCGACCTCATTTTCATTTCCCAGACTACTGGATTGGAATACCATTATCCTTAGGACTGGTGTATTTCTAATAGTTTAGAAATTCTTGGTTCAATAACTGCAAACAAAAGTGTGTCAAAGGTTGCATACAAAACAAATATAATGGTGCAGGTTGTATACAAATTTTCTATTCATTAGGAAAAATTACATACAAGTATAAATGAACATTTTCATCAGACTTGTTTTAGAAGTGAAATTCATGCAAAGAAGTAGAAACTGAACAGAACAATGTCATGATTTTGTGCACAAGAAACTGACTGACCAGATATAGATTCATTTTCCCATCCCTAGTAAAGATTCTTTATAAGAACTGAGATCACATTTTTATCAGGTTTGTTGGGAAAGCTTAATTATATTCGACGATAATTCTCCTGGTGTTTTGAAAACTATTTCATTTAGTTATGATGGAATTCTGAATTTCCTGGCCATTTCAAAATTCATTCATTTGCAGAGAAGGAAAGGCATGAAAAAAGTCCCCAAATAGCACAGAAGCACCATAAAAGTTAATGTCTTGGCATCAGGAAGGGGCCACCATTTTCCCCTAAAACCCCAAGAGTTTCAACAAAGGCCTTCCTTATTCTATTTAATAATGAGCAAGGCAGAAGTTGGGAGTAGGCTTGAAGCTGGAAGCTTTTCAGGTACTTTACATCCAGATGAATATGATCTGGCATCTGAAGTATTAAATGGGATTTAAGATCAGTGATAATGTATTCATAAAAAAGGTAGTGGCAGAGATGTTCAACACTCCTTCACTTTTAGATTAATGTTCTAGAAAAGGATGAAGGACGTGCAATTGAAAACTATTTGTCACTTAGCAAGTGTTATTGCTCAGCCACATGCCATAATACCTAACACAATTTCAGATTGCTATTTATAGGGATTTCATTTTCAGTGGAGAGCTTTAGCTGTGGATCTCTAAAATAAGCCCCTATTCAGCCTTTTAATTCTAATAAACATAAACAGCAAAATTGGAGGCCAACAAAAGAATAATGTTTACCCCCAACCTCATCCCTGTTCCAAAAATTAGCGCATTCGTCTCTAAAAATAGCAGAAAAATCTCCCCACATCTATGAGAGATAAGAAGGGAGACCTCCAACCCATCTCTTAATAAAAACAAGATTCTCTGTTTTCTTATGGTAGTACATGTGGCTTAATTGAACACGGTGCATTTTGGTTACCTGGTCTGTGTGATGCAGTTAATGTTTTGTGAGATCTATATGGATTATCTGCCTATGCTTTCTTTATTTATTACATTATCTCCCAACCTTTCATGAAAAAATAAGCTCTCAAAGCAGGTAAGAAAGATCACTTTAAAAAAAATTAAAAACAAGACTAATTATAACCATCAAAATAATGAATAAATATAAAAACAGTTTAAAGGGGAGTTAGAAGCAGAGTTCCCAAGAATAGGAACCAACTGTAACTCAGATTGAAGTCAATTCCACAATCCATTTCACATTCTCTTTCCCATCTGCCCATCAAAAGCCTCCTGCTAGTGACAGCATCCTCAAAAGACCCTGTCCCAGACAGTTTCATAACAAGACATATAGTTTCTTAGAAGCCCAGGACCCAAATATGCTTTGGGCATTCAAGGCTAAAACAAACAATAGTTTCAGCCTGCAAACCATGTCAGCCACCATCTGCCTTGATGATATGATGTGATTTTGATACCATTCAACAGTAAGCAGTCCAGGTACCACTTCTGGACATCTTTCAGAGTTAGCCCTACATATGACATATCAGAGTAATTAAAATGCAATGTAACAATGCCTGCATCCACACTGCAGAATTAATGCAAATAGACATCATGGCAGAGAGCAAGTCCTTTCAAAATAAAAGATTGAATACCAGTCCTTGAGGGATTGGGATTATGAAATGCACTGTTGTTTCTCGTAAGGCATCAAAAGATGAAAAGCAGATACTAAACAAACAAATACAACAAAAATATTTTTAAAAATAAAATAACGGTGAGACTCTAATCAGGTCTGTTCAAAAGTAGGCTTCACTGAGTGTGTTTAAGTTCAAACTTTATTTAGGAGATAATGTTCTGTCCATTTTATTGCTCTATTAAAGTTTAGACTAAAGACCAGAGTAGATCCACTGCCCTACCAGCTCCCATTTCTCTCAGGGAATAATGTCTACAATGGAAGTAAGTCCAATAGAACTCAGTTTATTAAAGTTCTTCCCATCTTGTGGTTTATGAAAGAATATGTTTTAAATATGAATGAATGTGACATGTTCTTACTTATTTAAATACATCACATTTATCAACAAATAATGTGACATAATTAAAAACATCCATGGGTTGGTGAATTGTAGCTTACACAAAATGAATAAAGAGATAGTTCCTGTACAACAATAAAAAATGAACCTATGGCTGGAAAGCATTTCTTTTTATAAAATCATCTGTAAAATGATTTTATACCTGAAAAGCTGGATTCTGTTGCTATGTACTTGTGATGCTAAATAATAGAAGTGCTGTTTTTTTCACTCTCATGCATTTTTTTTTAAAAAAGACCTTAATAATGGAGAATTGTTTTCTAATAATGTATCTCAAATGTCCAGATACTTTTGCTCATCACAGGCAAGAACACTTTTGGCTATTCTTTTACATTCCTAATCACCATCAAGTCTAGAATGTCTTTCCATTAACAGAAAGAATATACAATACATATAATGCAGTATTAAACTAGACCTCTTCTCTAAAGTTTTGATTCTATATGGCAAGGGTGGACAAGCTGTGGCCTTGGTCTGATCATATTTGTTCATCATATTTATTTTGCTGAGCTATGTGGCCCCTCAAACATTAAAAAAATAAAATAAATGGACACATCCAGTAGCAGATTGAAAGGTAATGTGGCTTGCAACCTTTTTTTTTTTAAGGTTCTCTATCCAAGCACTTCACAGTCACTTCAGACTAGAGTAACTCCCATAGAATGCATTTGCATACATACATACATACATACTGCATTTTTATTCTCTGTTTAGTAATTTTGTCACTCTATACATTGTTATTTTTCCTTCAGAATCTGTAAGCAAGTACCACCAGACAAAGAGAAATACTTGTATAATGCTATGGGGGAATGCCAGTACTTGCCAAGTTATTTTTTTTCCTTAGCACTCATTTTGCAAAGAGTGTAGTCTAATAGTGTCATGCCCTTGCCAAATTACTGTGCGCCAACTGTGGCAGGGTTACAGCCAAGCCTTTTCCCAATGAAGTACAAGGAGTAATGAAGAGGCTTTTCACCCTGGATTAGCTTGAAGATGGATGGGTTAATAAATACTACCATTCAGTTCTGTCGCAAGTGATATCTACCACTTCCTAACTCAGACCAACATCATTACTTTCACCGAGTAGTGCATCATTACAATTCACTGCTTCCTATCCATTTTAAGGGTGATGAAGGGGGGGATTAGACTGTGACTGCAAAGGTAGAAGGAATGTGCTTAAGATAAATGGCCATCCTCTCTCTCTGAGCCAGTGAGTGGACGTAGATTTTGATAGGCCTGCATGGAACCATTCATCAAATCAATTTAGGAGCACATGCTTCCACATGGAAACTTGATTCTCTGTATATGGCAGCATAGCTCCATAAGCAATTCTGAATGCAAATCACTATCATGATGCCTATCCAATCATTATGCTATAGGATGGATGCATTGTCTCAACAGGACAGGAGAGTAGATCACCATACAGAGCCATTATGTGTTGCATGTTGTTAGTTCAGCACAGCTCGAGCTGATTCCATTGGATCAAGGGAGAAAGAAGGAAGCATACGTTCAATAAATAAATAAATAAATAAATGTGTAATAAAGGTTTGGCTATTATTTTAGTAAAAGCTTGTCTGCAGTTTGAATATACATCTACGTTACCTATATAAAGCCTTTTGAAACAAAGGTTTTATAAATGGTCTGTGATAATTGGTGGTGGTGGTAGGGTAAAAGGCCCAGGGCACTGTCATCCAAAATATATAGTGGTTACCAGATAAGTGTGTGTCACATAGGGGTGAAACAGATTACCCCAAAAGACCAGATTGCGGCTGCCCCGGCACCTCTCACCCTAGCTTCTCACAACCACACATACACAGCCTCAATCTGCCTCGCTGCCACTGTTTTAAACAGCCCTTTCCCACTGCTTCTTTTCAAACTGGCTCTTCCAGGTTGGGGTGGCATCAGGGTGGCTTCAGGTTGTCTTCAGGGTGTGCATTGTCTTAACACCATGTCCCCAATGAAGCCCAATGGTACCCCTTTTGCTCATCTGTTTTGGGCCTAAGTTTTATTTAGTAAAAACATATAATGCAGGTTTACTTAGAAATATTGGGGCTTTCTAGACTGGCAGGAAAGGGCAACATGAAGTTGCCTTTTCCTTAATTCTTAGCAGCTGCACTGCAAGTCCCAGGTGTGTTATCAAAAGGGATAGGGCAGTTACACTGAGGAGGTGTGGGGAAGACTTATCTGAAGTCTTTTCTGTTGCTTAGCAACTACATTGGAAGATGTCAGGATGCTAGAAACACAGGCGGAGAAGCTGCACAGGTGGCAGCGGAGCAGCTGCACAGGCGGCAATGAATGGGGCTTTTGGCCGCACTGAACCTTTAATATTTTTTTCATTGTTGATGCCGGCTGTGAACTGTGCAGTTGCACCAGTACATTATTCAGGCAATTGTATTGCCAGCTGCGAACTATGCAGTTGCGCAGGTACATCACACATGAACTGTGCAGTTATGAAGATCTGTCAAATTACCATTGTGGTTTCGCTTCCCTTTTTAATGTGCGCAGTTGCATTGGTGACCATGAATGAACCCCTTTATTTTATACTATTATTATTATTATTACCCCACCCCTTTGAGATCAATCGAGGTGGCTTACACATTAAAATACTATTACATCAATAAAACAAACTGCATCCCTCCCCCCTTAAAAAGATATTAAATCTGTTACAATTTAAGTTTATGAATAAACTTCTTTATTTTATGAATGAATTGACATTTTATGCGCAGTTGCATAACAGTTACAGCATCCCAGAGTCCCTACTGCACTTGTCTAGGGTTCAGATTAGAGCTGGAGCTAGGGTTTGGGAGCTTTAAAAAACTGCACAGTTGCACTGCAGCATTTAGACGCAGCTGCACAGTTACACCCTTTTAAAAAAGAAGCTGGGAAAAGCAGGTCTTTTTTAAAATTGCTTTTTCCCCACTAAAATGCAAAAGAAGTGTGTTCATGCCAAACTTTCACTGTGGGTCATCTAAAGGCTTTACTTTCATGCAGGCATGAACACACCCCTTTTTGCCAGTCTAGATCAGCCCAATGTTTCCCAACACATCACGGAGCAAGAGTCAGTATGGTATAGTGGTTTCAGCATTGGACTATGACTCTGGAGATCAAGGTTTGAATCCCCACTTAGCCATGGAAACTCAATAGACAATCCTAAGCCAAGTCACAAGTCTCAGCTTCAGAAGAAGCAAAAACAATCATCCCTTGAACAAATTTTGACAAAAAACCTTTGGTAAGGTCACCTTAGGATAATCAGAAGTTGGAAACAACTTGAAGGCACAGAACAACAACCAACATATGATGAGAGGTGCTGTAACATGTGCTCCTTAGAACTGGAGGAAATAGAACGGCAGACTATAAAATGTAGAATGAAAAAATCCAGACTAGGTGCAGGAAAACTGATGCAGAAAAGAGAGATATTGTGAATAAGATCAACAAACAGAAAAATGTCATGAATACATGCTGTGCGTAATGTCTTAGAAAGACATGCAAACTAACTGAATGTGAGTAGGCTAAGGATGCTACTTTCAACAGATTCAGGGCTGATATATGCAAACACTAACAACAAGATTAGCCTAACTCCGCATCACATTACATATTATAGTTAATATATACCAAATTTGTAATTTGTTAACCAAAAGAACCCAAAAGGTGCTCAGCAATGGCTCCTCTTCATCCTGGAGAGAAGTGACTAACTGGGTGCCACAGGGTTCTCTCCTGGGCCCAGTGCTATTCATCACTTTTATCAATTACTTAAATCATAGCATAGGGGCAAATGACATAAAACTAGAAAGGGTGGTTAACACCCCAGATGACAGGATCAAAATTCAAAATAACCTTAACAGATTTGTTAGCCAAAGCTAACAAAATAAATTTCAAGAGGGAGAAATGAAAGGTACTACATTTAGGCAGGAAAAAAATGAAACACAGAAATACAGGATGAGTGAAATCTGGCTTGACATGTGTAAAAGAACTTAGGAGTCTTAGACAAGCTGAATATAAGTCAGCAGTGTGATATGGTAGTTTAAAAAGCCAATATATCAAGACTTTATCAAGAAATATAGTGTCTAGATCCAATGAATAATAATACCATTCTGTCCTACTTTGGTCAGACCTCAACTGATTATTATGTCCAGTACTAGGCATCACAATTCAAGAAGATGTTGACAAGATGGACTGTGTTTAGAAGAGAGTGACTAAAATAGTGAATGGTCTGGAACACGTGCCCTATGAGAAGTGGCTTAGAGAACTCAGTTTGTTTAGCCTGTGAAGAGAAAGACAAACCACCAGGATGCAGCATCCTGGCAGCGATAGTAGGGCTCAGGAGCATGCACAAACTGCACACTCCCCAGCCCTAGTACGTGCGGGTGTCACTGCTATTGAGTAGCACCAGTCACAAGAAACGGCATCATAAGGCTGCATCACAGCCCTTATGATGCAGCAAAAAAGGAGCCCTAAAGTTAAGAGGTGACATGTTAGAAATGTCTAAATATTTGAAGGGGTGTCATATTGAGAACAGAGCAAGTTTGTTTTCTGTTGCTCCAGAGAGTAATGAATACAAACTACAGGAAAATCGGTTTAACCTTAACATTAAGAACTTCCTGACAGTAAAAGCTGTTTGTCAGTGGCACATACTGCCTTGAAGTGTGGAAGAGTTCCCTTTTTGGAAGTTTTTAAACAGAGACTGGATGGCCATCTGTCAAGGGTGCTTTGGTTGGGTGTTTTTGGATGGCAGGGGGTTAGACTGGATGGCCCTTGAGGTCTCTTCCAACTCCAGGACTCTATGATTGCATGACGTGTGTATACCTAATGTGCAGTACGTTGATATTTTTAAATTAAACTCAGCTACAGGATTCAATGTTCCTAGTATCAGATAGGCCAAAATAAAACTGTTTCGGGTCACTTAGGAGGTATGCTGTTTAAATGATGCATGCCTCCTAAGAGACCAGAAGGCATGCCAAAGCCACGCTCCAGTCCTAAGGACTGGAGTGTAGCTTTGGCGCAGCTTCTGGCCTCTCAAAATTTGTATGTCATTTAAACAACATACCTCCAAAGTGACCTGAAGCAGCTTTATTTCGGCCTGTCTGTATGGGACCTTAGTTCATGAACCCATCCTTACCCTTCACAGCCACAAATCACCAAAAATCCACCCAGTGCTAACATGAGACTTAATAAAAGAAATTCCCACAGACACAAATGGGAAGCTTCCCATATATGTATGGGAAATGTCTCTTCCCGCACTCCCACCCACCCTACCCCGATTATGGCTAAATAGGTGAGAGAAAGAGAGAGAGAAACTTCCCTCACCATATGCTATTTTTCTGAAAATACCATCCCCATGGTTGTAACTGAAGTAAATCAAAGAGCATAGCTATCATCTATGCATTATGTATAATGTGTAGCTATGTGGATAAGGGACCAGGGAAAGGTTATATGGATTAAAGAGTGGGTTTTGAAGGCAGGGTATGGGTCCATTTTCAATAGTTTCTATTCAGTTATGTGCAGCGTAGTAAACTGAAGTGAGAGGGAAGAAAACCTATTTCCCACAATGTTCACCACATGGCAGAACCATGTCCAACCATGATGCCAATGATGTCCTTATGCGTACACCTGTATTCCTTCCATATAAGAACTATGTCATTCTTACTCTCATCTTCAGAACCCAATGAGCGTCCAGGAATTGAAGACTAGGTTGGGCATAGAAGAAGTTGTTTAGTGATTCAAATACTTATTTATCACATGTCTACCCTGATTTTCCACTATACCAATAGCACATAAGACATCTAACAAACTTCATTAAGAGCAACCTAAATCACAGAGACAGAAATAGACAAAAGCTCCAGCTGATGAAGCAGCCAGTTGAAATACCAGCCATTCAGCCACATAAAGAACAATAGCTTACAAGAATTGCTCACACTGGGGCACACTGTCTAATACTGCTTTACAACACTGTTCATAATCCATCATTCTTTCTCCAGCAATGGCCAACAAGACATCCCAGTGGATGATACCAGTTAGTTGTCTTTTGTTATTTGTTTCCTGCCTTCAATTATCAGATTATATTATCTCTGAATGTAGAGCTTCCATGCTATCCTTCATGGTTTTATTCAACCTTCCTTTTTTAATGACATGAAAACCTCAGTGGAAAACCATTTCAGTAAATCCAATAAACAACTGTTCACTAACCTCTTCCAAGTTCCTGATGTGATGCTGTGGCTGATACTGAGAGGATACAGCTGAGACCACTTTAAATGAATGAAACATAATAGTGGTGGAGTAGAATAATGAAGGAGATGGGGAATACAAGCCAGTTATTGTGGTATATCATTTTGCAATAATGGGACATTTTCCACATTGTTTTTACAATGCAGATACTTAGGAAAATATTTGTCAGAATGTATCATTCCAAATTATAAGTTCAAAAACTATTTTGTAAGCAGGACCCTGAATGCTGCAGCATTACCCTAGCTGGTGCTATTCAGATATTTTGGATTATAACTTTTAACATTCCTGATCATTAGCCATACTTGATTTGGCTGATGAGAGGGAAATCAAAAAGATCTGGAGGATATCAAATTGGAAATGACTGCTGTAGGTAAAGAATCTTTGGTAGCTGGATATTTTAAATCAGTATCTGTGAAGCATATGAGTTATGCTAATATCAGGCAATATTGAACTAGAGCTCTCAGAATCTCCCAGCACCCATTGCCACTGGCCATTCTAGCTGACAGATGGGGTTTTTTTTTTGTTCCAAAGAAATATTGGACTGATACAGATGACCCCAAAGGGGCAGGTTTCTGCTGCCCTTTTTTGCGCTGGATTGGGGCCAGGGCAACCTCAGTGGTAGCCCACTGGCCCCAATCTGAAGTTTTCCAGTCCACAGAGAAGTGGCAAAATGCCATTTCTCTGTGGCCTGGAAAAGGGGTGTCCATGGGGCTTCATGCCTCCAGACATCCCAGGAGCCACGAGGAGAAAGGAGTGGCTACTGTCTCCTCAGGATTGTTCCCGCAACCACAGAGCCTTTCTAGACCAGTTTCTGCTGGAGAGAAGGAGGAGGAGAGCAGTTCCTGGGTGCCCATTTTTAAGTGGGTGAGAGTTGGAATTTTTGAAAACACTTGGAATGTGTGTTGTTGCTGGGAGGTGGAGCTTCTGTGAGTCACACCTGTGAGCCACTAGAGGGTGGAGCTAGCACTCTCAGAGCCTTTTTAGACCTTTCTAGAAAGTTTCAGCTGGGGTGGAGCTTCTGTGAGTCACTTGGGGGTGGAGCTAGCAGTCTAGCTCTATATAACCCTTCCCAGAGCCTTTCTAGGAAAAATATAGTAGTGATGGGTGACTTCAACTATCCAGATGTTTGCTGGAAGTCAAACTCAGCAAAATCCTCAAGGTCTGGCAAATTCCTCACTTGCCTGGAAGACAATTTCATTGTCCAAAAGGTGGAAGAGGCAACAAGGGTGTCAACTATTTTGGATCTGATCCTAACCAACAGGGATGACCTAGTTAATGGGGTGCAAGTGGTGGGATCCTTACGTGGAAGTGACCATGTACTCCTGGAGTTTGTTATACAGTGGAAAGGAGAAGCCAGACATAGTCAGACACACATTCTAGTCTTTAAGAGAGCTGATTTCAATAATCAGAAATACTGGGGGTGATCTCATGGTCAGGAATACTAAAAGAGAAGGGAGTTGAAGACGGATGAAAATTCCTCAAAAGGGAGATACTAAAGGGACAATTTCAAACAGTTCCAATGAAGAAGAAAAATGGGAGATGTCTCAATAAACCAGGATAGATGACTAAGCTAAGTTTTAAATGGAACATGTATAAGAAATGGAAAAATGGGATAATCAGCAAAGAGGAATTCAAACAAATAGCCAGCACGTGTAGGGATAAAGTCAGAAAAGCTAAAGCACAGAATGAACTCAGACTTGCTAAAGAGTTTAAGAACAATAAAAAGGGTTTTTATGTGTATGTCGACAGCAAAAGGAAGAAGAAAGAAATGACAGGGCTGCTGTGCGGAGATGACAGCAAAATGCTAACAGGGGACAGAGAAAAGGCAGAATTACTCAACACCTTCTTTGCTTCAGTCTTTTCAGAAAAGGCAAAAGGTGTTCAACCTGAATACAGTGGAGCAGGGGACGGAATAGGGGAATTTTAGCACAGAATAAGTAAAGAGATAGTACAGGAATACCTGGTTAATCTAAATGAAAGCTGGGCCAAAGCTGACAAAATGGAATTCAACACAGAGAAATGTAAGGTCCTGCACTTAGGGCGGAAAAATGAAATGTACAGATATAGGATGGGGGACACCTGGCTGAACGAGACCACATGTGAAAGGGATCTAGGAGTCCAAGTAGACCACAAGTTGAACATGGGACAACAGTGTGATGCAGCAGCTAAAAAGGACAATACAATTTTAGGCTGCATCAATAGAAGTATAGTGTCTAGTTCAAGGGAAGTAATAGTGCCACTCTGTACTGCTTTGGTCAGGCCCCACCTGGAATATTGTGTCCAGTTCTGGGCACCACAATTTAAACTGGAGCGTGTCCAAAGGAGAGCAACTAAGATGGTAAAGTGTCTGGAATCCATGGCCTATGAGGAACGACTTAGGGAGCTAGGTATGTTTAGCCTGGAGAAGAGAAGGTTAAGAGGTGATATGATAGCCTTGTTTAAATATTTGAAGGGATGTCATATTGAGGAGGGAGCAAGCTTGTTTTCTGCTGCTCCAGAGACTAGAACTCAGAACAATGGAAGCAATGGAAAAGAGATTCCACATCAACATTAGGAGAAACTTCCTGACAGTAAGGGCTGTTCGACAATGGAATCTTCTTCCTTGGAGGTCTTTAAACAGAGGCTGCATGGCCATCTGTCAGGGATGCTTTGATGGAGAGTTCCTGCATGGCAGGGGGTTGGACTGGATGGCCCTTGTGGTCTCTTCCTACTCTATGATTCTATGATTCTATTGAAAGTGCATTACAGATAGTTTATTCCAGCCAGTCTAACATTTTTTACAACAGTGCTCCTCAAAGTGGTGGTCCAATACTGCTCTACAAGCTATTGGCTGCTGTTCAAAAGCATGCTTACAGGAAAGAAACAATTATCATTAATGGGAACAATTAAGGTACTAGCTCCTGGCACATTGTGGCAAAAAGGCCTGCCATTCCTGCAAATCAGACTGCTTAAAAAGCAATGCATTGCATGAAAAGCTCTGTATGTGAGAGTGTATCTGTGTATGTGAATGAAATACATTTCTATTAGACTTCCTATTTATTTTGAGATCTATAAAGAGACTTGGTTCTATTAGTCCTGGTGACAGTCCTGACCTGGAGCCATGAATCAACAAAAAGGAAGTCTTGCTGAACTCAGTGGGATTTACGTGTCAGGAGTAATGCATAAGGGCTTTTGGAGTGTTGAGCATATACTTAAGACTGTAGTTCAAATTATGAGTTTTGGTGGATTGCATTTAAGATCAATATTATTAAATAGACAAATTGAAACTGCAATTGAACAATAAATTCATGAATTTGGGAAAATAACATTCACGTGGAATCTGGTATGCCATTGTTCTAGCTGATCATGAAGGTCAGTAATCCATTTATAACTGTTTGACAGAACATTATTAAAGTATTGCCAAAATAAAGCTGAGACAGGATTTTTTCTCAAATCAGTTTGTATACATTTAATTTGAAGGTATTGTAAGTCTTCTAAGCTAATGTAATGCCAGGAATGAAAAAGAGGAAGAAGGATCTTCAGTCAATGAATATTTTACAGAGTATAGCATGCATAGTAACATAAAGTAATATATACATTGGAGTGTAATGACAGATTTGGAATAGAGCAACAAAAATTAAAAATCACATGCAGGGTACAAAACCAATAAAAGTAAAATACATAGAAATACTATGGCTGGGAAATTGCATCAGATAAGTGAAAGAATTAATCAACAGAGGTTTATATAAAGAAAGACATCAAATATTATTGCTCTGGTTACATTAGATTAGATAGAAATGCACAGGCACTGGCACTTATGAGATTCCCCTAGTATTTATCACTGCAGACATATTGTTTATTTCAATATATTTTGTCTAAGGTATATTTTACAGCATATTGAAGCGTCAGTGTTACAATAGTTTTATTAAATATTGCACTAAGCTCAAATCGCCTTTAATGTTGTTAATTTATTGTTAAACTTTCTTGAATTTCCTCTTGACAATTTTGTAATATAATGGAGTTGCTCTAAACCTACGGTGAATATAATGAAGGGGTTCTTATGACTGTATCAACATTAAACACATATACTGGATATGCCACCTATCAAACTTGGATTTCTAATGTTATTTACTGCGACACATGCCTTCTATCTAATTCATCATCCATGACATTAAAGCAGTATGTAAGAATTTTGTAGTATCTAAAATTATTTTAGAAAATCTTTTAAACATATAGGTCCAAAACATATTGAAGAAATAATCCAGTTTGATATTGCTTTAACTGCTCTGGCTCAGTGCCAGGGAATCTTAGGAATTGTAGTTTATTGTGGCACCAGAGCTCTTTGATAGAGAAGGCTAAATGTCTCACAAAACTACAGTTCTCAGAATCCCCTAGCACTGAGCGGGGGCAGTTAAAACGGTCTCAAACTGGATTATTTATGCAGTGTGTTTTGGACCATATTAAGGGCCACATCATTCAGAGAGGTCAGAAATAATAATTTTTTTTGTCTAAATACTACCAAAACATATTACAGTATACAACAGAATTCATTTTCGCAAATATCCAATGGAGATTAACCTTTTTTAAAGGTATAAAATATGTATTTACATGGGAAAGTGTGCAAAAAATTGCTTAGACTGCTGAAAATTGCGTACAAAAAAAATTTAGAGTGCATTAGTGAAGTCTATATTGATTAATCCAAATTGCATAGAAAAGTGCAAAAGGAATATGCATGAAAATGTGTAACAGTCTCCATGCAGATTTTTAGAATTATTATTGTTGTGTGATGACAAATCATTTCCGACTTTTGGTGGATCTAAGGCAAATCTGTTGCTGGACTTTCTTGGCAAGATTTGTTCGGGAGGGATTTGCCTTCCTCTGAAGCTGAGAGGGTGTGATTTGCCCAAGGTTGTCCAGAAGATTTCTGTGGCTGCTGAGTGAGGATTGGAATCTTCATCTCTTGAATCTCTGTCCCACATTTGAACCACTATACCACACTGGGTTTAAAATTAACACAAATTGATTTGGAAAAAGGCTAAAATGAATTATAAGTCTGGAAAAAGGAGAAATTGAGGGAATCCTAAATAAACAGATTGGCAAATCCCTTGTTTATACCAAGCTGAATTCACCTTTCCGAAGTGGGGAAACAGCTGTTTCTTTGAGATTTGCAAGCGGGGGTTTCAGCCTGTTTGGCCAACCTTGTGGGAGTAGGGGATAAGTAGACACTTGCCCCTTATCTGTGGCATAGGCGTGGGGGGGGGGATAGATGCTTTGATGAACACCTCAGCACCCTCCTAAACGGTGAAGGTAAGTCTCTGGAACTGAGGTTTATGTCTGGCAACTAAACGTGAAGAGAAAGAGACTTGTCTTGGGGCTGGCCTGAGATTTAAATGTTCACTTAGGTCTTGTGAATTAAATGGGGGGGGGGCGGATGTCTTGGGTTGGCCTTCTGGATGCAAGCTGACCATGAGCCACTCACTTCTGGATTGCCCTTGAGGCTCAGGTGTTTTCACCCAGGGGAAGCTGAGGAATCGGTCTAGGAGCAGACCATCCACCAGGTCTTCCCACACAAGGTTCTCCCCCCTGGTTTTGCAGTTCTTGAAGAAATAGAGTTAAATAAGTTGAGTTAAATAAAGTTGCCCATTTCATAACCCAGTTCTCTGTGTCTGGTCTGGTTATTCAATCAGTTGGTCAGCAATACTTCTCCTGACCTGGTGGTCTGGGGAGAAGGCTTTGCTGCCCTCTCATTGGAGAGATCAGCAATTCAAATAAAAACAGCACACTCCACAGGCAGTTAGATGGGGGTGAGGCAGGGCTTAGCCTGTTTATGGTTTGGCTGCCCCAAAACACTGTCACTTGCCTAAAATGCTGGCCCACCCTCCCACCTCAACAGCAGTGTGAGATTAATTCTGGTCACTTCGGGGCCAGGTAAGTTTCCCCCCCCCACCCTACACTGTTACTTGGGGACTTGTACAATTGGCTTAGGGTGTGGTCATAAATAAGCTCCATGGCATAAGTGGGGGGAGATAGAGGTTTCGGAGAACACCTCGGCACACTCCTAAAGGGTGAAGGTAAGTCTCTGGAACTGAGGTTTATGTCTGGCAACTAAACATGAAGGGAAAGAGGCAGCTGGCCTGAGATTTAAACCCTCACATAAGTCAGATGCGGGCCAGTCAGGGAGCAACTCACTTCTGGATTGGCCTTGGGGCTCAGGTGTTTTTGCCTAGGAGAAGATGGGGAATTGGTCTAGGAGCAGACCATCTGACAGTTCTTCCTGCATGAGGTTCTCCCCCCTGGTTTTGCAGTTCTTGAAGAAATAAAGTTAAATAAGTTGAGTTAAATAAAGTTGCCCATTTTATAACCCAGTTCTGTGTGTCTGGTCTTGTTATTCAATGAGTTTGTCAGCAAATGTGTATTGGTATTCATGAAGATTTTTAGAATTATTGCTGCTGTGTGATATCAAATCATTTCTGACTTTTGGTGACCCTAAGGGTCAACCTATAGCTTGACTTTCTTGGCAAGATTTGTTCAGAAGGGGTTTAGTATTGCCTTCCTCTGAAGCTGAGAGGGTGTGATTTGCCCAAGGTTGTCCAAAAGATTTCTGTGGCTACTGTGTGAGGACTGGATCCTTCATCTCTTGAATCTTTGTCCCACATTCAAACTGTTATACCACACTGGGTTTAAAACTAACACAAATTGATTTGGAAAAGGCTAAAATATAAGACTGGAAAAAGGAGAAATTGAGGGAAACTTAAATAAACAGATTGAAGAATCCCTTGTTTATACCAAGATCTGTTAGCTTCTATGGCCTTTGTATTGTAAAAGGCATACACAAATACAGAATGCCTCCGTCAAGAGCTGCATGCTTGTCTCTTCACTTCGAGCCATATTTACCTCTATTCCATTCAGAGCTTATTGCTTAACAAGCCTCACATTCAGTTATATGTAGGAACAAGTACTTTCATGTTGCTATTAAATTTTCACAATGACTCCATTTTCACATTATCAAAGCTTTCTTAATGTACTGTGTTTTCAAACATTTGTTCGGCATTTTTGAACAATGTAAATAGGCAAGATGAAAAGCTCCTGACCTTTCTGTGTAAAAATTAACTTGACTGTTGCATTTACATTGTCATGCAAACAAATTCCTGTAGGTAATTGACTAGATCATTCCAAATTGCAGAGCAAAGTATATGATGGACATTTCTTTCCAGAATATTGTAATCGATTATTTTGCAAATTTTTGTGCATGACACTGTTTTGATAGATCAAAAGATACTATTGGATAAATAAAGTGGTAATAATGGGAAAAGAAGAAGAAATGTAATTGAAACACAATGAAAAACTAAGAAACTCTGCAGAAGTTTAGCAAGATTTCAAGGGACAATTTGGAGAAGTATGAAGAGATAAGGTCAGGTGTCAAAGATGGTGGAACATTATCAGAAGTGACAATAATGAGGCTGCAGAGAAAGTGTAAGAATTTAGAGAGAGGAAGAGCTCAGCAAACTCAGTATCAAAAGAATTCCAGTAACTATGTGAATTTAAAAGAATCTAAAACTTGGGCATTGTTCCAGCTGGTGTTATAATGAAGAAGCACATATTGGGGGAAAAGGGCAATAAGACAGGTTAAGAAGGGGAGGAGGAGAGAAGGAGGGATAAGTAGAAGGGGAGGGATGACTTCATGGAACATGCAATGAAACAGAAACAGCGATAAAGCACAATTGTCAGTATTTCAAGGATCAAAGTGAATCTTTCTGGCCCCAAACATCAACTATTTCATTTAAAATTATCTTTGAGAATGGGATGAGGAAAGACTTTTTAAATATAAGAATAGTATCACATTGTGTCATGAAGGGGATGAGGCTGCCAACATTTCTGAAGGGAAAACACAGAAGATGATAAGGTTCTGAGATGCTCAAATACAGAAAGAGATGCTCAATTAAAAGGTCAAGGGGGTAGGGACACCACTGGATGCCATAACAGTACCCCGTAATAAAGAGAAAAGACCTCAGCAGAATCCCTACAAGAGGGTTTCAATAAGATATACAAGAAAAACTGAACGCTAGAAGATCTTGAAGTGTCTCTGTTTGTATAATTGGGGATGTCAAATAAATATGTAATGAAGGTATCCAAGAAAGTCTCAGTTGATGCTGCAATGATGGGTTATACAAGTTCTCTGTCTCTTCCTCTTCTTTTCATAACATCTAGCTAACCCAAGATAGTGGATCTATTTTAACTAGGACTAACATTGGATTTTTCCCTGTAAGGCTTGGTAGAAAAGTTTGAGTGACACTAACATATATTTATTAAGTTGTAATTGTTTTATCCCATTAAATTTGTAAAATGATCTTGGATCATTCTCATTTTCCCCCCAATAAGGAATATAGGAGATGTGTTTTCTCCCCAACCACAATATGGTATAGATAATTTATGACATCTGACATTAATGTCACAATGAGTCCTCAAATATTAAGAAGGATACCCCATCTATTTTTTTTTTTTTTTGGCCTTTTCTCCAGCTTCTTTAAATATTGAAAAAATAACACATAGAAAATTAATAAATTATTATACTGAAGAGAGAATATGTCCCAATTAGGTATTGAAAAATAGTTAAATACATCCCTTACCCAGTGCATATTTCAGTGCTTATTAATGCAGATTGAATCATGCTTTCTCAATATATATCTCGCCTTCAGGTGTCTCCTTCAATTCACCTTTATAGACTGCTGTCAATCAACCCATTCCAACTGATTAGGGTTTCTGAGAAATTTTGAAATCTCTCCTTTGGACAATCATGCAGAACCTGTTGCAAAATAAGGATGTGCTTACTATTTTACCTGTCTGCATGTACTGTATCAATATCTTCCTGACAGGAATAAAACAGAAACTAAAGGCAAAACATTCAAGAACCTTCATTATTTGTTTGGAAAAAAGGGAACCATATTGTTGTGGTCATTCATATGGATGCCACTTATTAGCGAATGATACTGAACAGATACTAGAGTGAATTATGTATCTGCTTTTTGCATTGCCATGGGACCACATTATTATATCTGTCTGTGTCACAAGACTTAGTTCTCTCATTCATGATGAGGCTTGAAGAAATGTTATATTGTCCTGGAGATCGCCAACCATAAAAGAGCTTGGAATCCTTGGTGCATTATTGTTTAGGATGGCTACTACACGAAAGTATGAATTTGTTTACTAATCTGCAGTTTTACTTATTGAACTAAGCACTAAGGCAGGAACTACTTCAATTCACATGTGAGTAAGCTGAATCCACTTTGTATGATTGCTGGTTTTCATGCAAAATGAAGTTGGAAGCTTGTCAATGCAGTGTGGGGTCTAGCAGATGCCACATTAGAAACCAAACCCATCCTCTAAAGCAATTTTATTGGGTTCTGTTTTAGCTCTAATCATTTCTGGTGAAATTAGGTTGTTGCTTTTAAATTACCACATGTGTAGATCTGCCTGCATATAAATATTAAAATTCTAATATTAAAATATTAAAAATAATACCTTCTGCCCCACTACTAAATTCTATCTGTGTTTCTGTCTCATAGATACTGACATTTTTACCTTGCCAGTGGGTATAACTCAACAACATGAGATAGATGACAAATGATGTAATGAATACACATGCACTGGGAAAACGTGGCAAGATTGATTCCAAGTGTCATAAAATAAAATTCTGTAAAAACAAAGCTTGGCAAAACAATTGAAATCCCTGTTGGAATTCTATATGACACAGAATTTGTTTTTAACTTGGTCTACTTTTTCTATTATATCCATGTATTTCAGGAACTGAGCCATCTATTATACTGTTAACCCTTTCCAAAATGGCTTACAATAAGGGTGCCATTTCTTCCGTAGTGCAATAGTGTCCCCCCCCCCTTACATTTCATTTCCTTTACTATGAATGCACATGAGAATGCAACAAGAATATTGTTTCTTAGATGGGGCCTTAATTACACCATGTACTCCTTTACAAAATCTTATTTATCCTTAAACAAAAATAGGTGTAATAATCCCAGAATTTAAAAACTAGTTCCCCTTTTTGCATTTGCTTTCCTTGTTCCAAATATATAAAATTTGAGACTAAATCCAATTTTTAGTTGCAAGGAATTGAATCAATAAGACTTAAGTGCTGATTTAACATTTTCTGTCGATTGAATAAGTCTATTCCAGCTGGAATTAACCATTTTAGTTTAATGTTGTTTGACACCCTTTTATTCTACTACTTCTTCAGATCATTCTTCTTTTGCCTTCAACCTTATTTTCACACAGCATAATTTAATCTATTTGTTTGCAGCAAATTCATATGAATTTCTTGAACATGGCACAGCACTATAGGACTGTTCAGGTAAATGTTCAGTGTGCACGCAGGGGAATGAAATCACAGACACTACCCTCTGCCATATACCCACCTTAGGAACAAAACTGTTTGAATTTTTTTTCTTGAAGAAAGCAACAAATAATTTTAGAAATTTTCTTCCCACTGGAAAAAGTATTGAAAAATGGCACAGTTTTTAAAAGTTGTTTGTGGTTCAGGACATTCTGCATAAAAGTTCAAATCACTCCCTCCACCAAAGAAAAGAGCATTTTCTGTATTTTTTTTTTTAAATACACACATGCCACCAATGCCCATGACTCTAGATCAGCTGCTTAGGACTTTATCATACCAGCCTGCTGTCCTACAACAATTGTGCTAATTTAAGGATGGACACATACCAATTCAGCATTATTTCTTATCACATTTTTTCCCCATGATAGCACTTTGGTGATCCATGCTTGCGTGATATGTTTTCCACACTAGAAAATGCCATCTTCTGAGAGGATGGATGGGAATGACTATTGCAGCTGCCAGCCTCCTTCAGAAACTAGCTACTGTGTGAATGTGATCACAGCAGACAGCTTTAAGAAGGCATCAGCCACTACAGTCACTGCTTTACTACCTCCATTAACATTCATATGCCCAACCCCATGCAACCATGGCTGTCCACTGCCTCCTGAAACCTCTGGGAAGTTGTTCGCTGCCACAGTTGCTGCTCCTCTCCCTTGCACAGTGTGGGCTGCTATGTGTGCCTTTGCACAGCAGGCCCACATAAGGATTTGTGACCACCGTCTGTCAAAGCTATCTGTTGTGTGAATGTAGGCATGGCTACAGTTTCCCAATACATTTGGGAAACAGAGAATATCTCTCTAGATTTGGATGTGGGCAGATTGGAACGGGAAGACAGATATAAGAAGCTATTTTAGTGGCAAGGCTTTTTATATTTATACTTTTTATTTATTTTATTGCATAGTTTTAAATCTGTATTATTTTTAATATGCTATAAGTTGCCTTGAATAACATTGTTGGGTGAAAAGCTGGATATGGATGACTATAAAAATAAATAAATAAATAAATAAATAAATATTGACAACAATACTAAAGGTCCACATTTAGAAACTGTATGATGATTAATTTCTTCTTTATATCACTTGATTCCAAAGTTGTTTTTATGTTGAGAATCACCATGGGAGCCCTAGTGAGCTGAAAAGTGATACATAATTTCTTTTAATAAATAGATATCCTGAAGTCTTTAAATTAAGGTTTCCCACAATCTTTAATTATTCTGTTGTGTTACCATTACTATATCCCATTATTATTGTTGCTGCCCAATATGGTTGCTGTTGTTATGTGCTTTCTAGTTGACACTACCCTAGGATTTTCTTGGCAAGATTTATTCAGAAGATGTTTGCTGTGCTGAAAGAACATGACTTGCCCAAAGTTTTCCAGTGGGTTTCTCTGGTTTAGCAAGGATTTTAACCCTGGTCTCCTTGAGCCTAGACCAAGCCACTACACCATGCTGCCTACCACTACCTATGATTAATACTACTATTTTCTATCCATTTTTTTTTTTGAGAGGAGGGGGAGAAAGGATGAATAATCTATTATCTTTGATCACTTTATTATAAGAGTGAAAAGAATTTCATTTCACTCCATTTTAAAAAATAATTTCCCATAATTTGAAATTTTCTCTTTATTTCAAAATGGAAACCTGTATTTTGTTTCCTTCTGGCATAGAGCTTCATTTAAACTTGTAAATATGTTAAAGGGTGGGGGGAGGACAGTTCAAGAGACAAGTACAATTTAATGTTAGCACTGTTAAGACAGCTAAATGCATAAAAAAGTTGTGAAGTATATTGGAAGATGATCCAATACTTAGGCTGGTACAAATGAGTCAGTTTATCCAAATGCTGCGCAACCAAAACCCATCTGAAACGTATGGATTTTGCTTTGGGAATCATGGCTTTTAATACACTATATTGAGGACAGATATTTTGATTCTTATTTCTATGTCATTTAATCATACTATAATTATATCATTCTCAGATTGCCTTAATATCCAATTCCTCCAGAACAACCAAGTTTTAACACACTTGGTATAGGGTTTCAATGAACCTGCTCATTTTGTAAATGCAAATGAAAGCAAGTACGAGATCAAGTATTGCCTCATAAAATTGAAGCCAGATATTGGGCTTTTTTGGTAGTATGCATGGACTATACATGTGTGGACAAAACATAATTAAATGAACTAGAAATCCACCCAAAAGCTCATGGCAAAAAAAAAAAAAAAATCTGAGCAGACAACGACGACGACGACGACGACGATGATGATAATTATAGCCCACCAGGAATCCAGGGGGTTACAACACATTAAAATGCATAAAATGCAATAAAATCAGATTAGTCCCTTCCCACCCTTCTTCCCAAGCTAAAAGACAAATAGAATATCTCAATTAAAACAATAAAAATACAGTGGGGTTAAAATTAGGAGAAGAGCTTGGTAAACAGGGAGATAGGATCATGGTATCATAGTTATGGTATGCAGGGAGAGAAGTCAGGTTGGGAAGGCCTGCCAGAAGAGATCCATCTTAAGGGCCTTCTTAAAGGCTGTAAGAGTGGAAATATAGCAGATCTCTTCCAGCAGGTCGTTCCATAGCTTCGGAGCCAAGGAATAATTTTTCTCAAGAATTCATAGGCATTTCCTTTAATCACCACTCCCCTAGAAAAAAGCAACCCATTTTGTGGATTTATTCTCTCTGATTTTTGTGGCAGTCATCTATTCTTGCCAGCTCTGAAGCACACACATAATACCACAGAAACCATCAGGTCCAGGACTTAGGACCTTAGCACACACAGGGCCCAAACATCATCAAAACATTCCAGAAATGTTGTGGAAGCACCAGGGATGTGATCATTTGTGACACTTCTAAAGTGTAATTGAGGCTTTCCACTATGTTCCCGTCATGGAATTGTTCACAGGGAAGCCAGGAGGAGCCATTTTCTGAATAATGGGATATCCCGTTATTCAGAAAATGGCTTTCCCATGAATGATTCCCTAACAGGGACATAGTGGGAAGCCTCAGTTAAACTTTAGAAGCACCACAGATGATCACATCCTGGTGCTTCCACAACGTTTCTGGAATGTTTTGATGTTTCGACCACGTCCAGGTCCATAGTGGGAATCGGGTACAAATTGGCAGCCAGATTGCCAGCATAGATGCTGCAATTGTCATGTGTACAGGTAGCACCAAAACTCTCCTCCCAAGTGTGTTTTGGGTTACTGTTACTGCTATTCTTGAGTCTACATTTGAGAAAATACTAATAGAGCCACTAGTAAAGGTGAGTCTATCCCTCGCACTTGAGAAATCAAGTTGAATCGTTCCCTCTTCAACTTCCTCATCCCAAAATAGGACAAAGAAGTTGAAGGGCCATTTGTGAACAGCTCTAGCAAACAAAACAAAACTAAAACTAAAAGCAATTGAGATAGGCCTCAACCTGAGATACTATGGTTAGGTGCAAGAAACAAGTTGGCCTGAGAAAAGAAGGTGGATTGGTAGCACACTTTGAAAATTAAATGAGGCTCCTCATCTATCTTCAGGTCAATGGAATTAGCTCAGATTGTTTAATATTATAATGCTGTCCTTATGTAAGATTGCAATACTGTTAAAATTTAGGCAAAAGAGGGAATAGTTCTGGAGACTGGTGTTGTGAAGATCCACCAGGCTACTAATCACTTTCCAGTTCCCCACTGTGAGACGTTTTTCTTCTTTTAGAAAGATTTGTTCATATTTTCTTTATTTTCCCCTCCAAAATGTATGCATTTTTTTTAACAGTGCAGCCTTTTTTTACACATTTTCCATTGACAAAAGGATGTTTATACAGATTATATAAACATGCATTTTTCAAAAGTATTTTATTTATGCATGCATGCACGTTTGATATATAAAATATTTATTCTTACTGTTATTTTCATTAACATTGGAATTAATATTTGGAAAGTTTGGTGCACATTACTTATTCTGTTCTTTTTCCATACTTGTCACATTCTCCAGTAACACATAAGATTCTCCAAACACAGTTATACAGCACACTCACAAAAAGTAACTTTTCATACAGAAATACCACCTTCTCCATATTTGGCTCTCTCTACTTACTTTCCAGAAACTACTGCTGCCACTCAAGTGTTTACAGTAAAAGAAAAAGGGGATGGACAGATCACCCCGAAAAGGTGGACTGGAGCTGCCCATTTGTGCTCCCGATGGACACTGTAGCAGCGAAACCATGTGGCGTCCCTCCACGGTAAAAAGAACCTGCTTTTTATGTCACAGTCCAGATGATGTCAGTGTGCCATTGCTGCACTGTTGCATGTCAATGATGTAAGCACAGCACCAATGACGCAAGTATTGCGTCATGATGGTGGCCACCATGTGGACAGGAGGCTACCATGATGATGGCGCCTGTATGTACTAGGGTTTGGGACTGTGTAGTTGCTGCATGCTTCTGAACCCTAGAATCGGCACCAGCATGCCACTTCCTGCCCGTATGTACCAAGCCTAAGATTCCTATTCAGTTGTTCAGTTTGAGAACAGGTGTTTTGTCGGCTGATGGAGTGTGGACTACTCTTTACTGCTTTCCCCTGACCTCAGTCTATCAAATGTAAAGGGCAAAGGCAATTTTCAGAGTTTACTATCTCTTCAGGTAGAAAGTCTAGAACTTATATCTGTTTTTGCCATGCTGGTGTTGGGAAAGAACAACTTGGAATGAAATTTATGTGCCTGTGTTTGTATGATATGTTCTAAAGAGTAAATGCTTGTTTAGGGAGGTGGAAGCTTTGGATAGTGGATGGTGGATGTCTTCAGAGGTAGAGGAAAAAGCCACCAGACGACGTTTCTTGTGCTTGGATTTTTGAACAGGTCCAGTGGACAGCACACAATTACCTGCTGATAACGACATCAGCATGAAAGGAAGCAGCAGCTCTTCCATTGTGGTTAAATTCATCTTCAAGACCTGTAGAAATTCATAGCTAACTAGTGCCTGAGGTGTGTGTCTTAAAGATTGTTTAAGACTGAAGGGAGAAAAAGTCTTCACATCATCATAAGACTCTCTGGGAGGATTTTTCAGCTAAGGGGCTGAATAAAAATGTGTTAAATAAATAAAATAGACTCTTGTGGCTACTTAAAGGCAAACACATTTTATTTGGCATAAGCTTTTGTAGACTACATCCACTGCAGTGCATAAGAACGGATGCTAAATCAAATGTGGTAGCCATTAAGATGTCATAACAGTCTTTGTTGTTCTTCTTGCAAGAGACTCACATGTCTGTCTGTTTTGGGGGGAACTAGATAACTAATACTATGAACATTTTTGTGAGTGCCTAATTCATGTAATTACATATAAATGATGATCATTCTATGAGATTTAAGACTCTCAAATTCAATATTTTGTTTTTGTTGCACAATGTTTGTCACTTTAGAATAACAATATTTTTCACCTAGGATGGCTGTTTTGTTTTGTTTTGCTTTGCTTTGGCTTGACAGAGCTAGAATGGGGTTTTGCGTTAAACCAAAATTTTACAGCTGAAATTTTCAGTCTACAAATATATTCTCTGAGGGAAAGCAACTGCTAAGCTGTATCCATAGCATCATAAAGCGGACTGCCTACTCTCTGAGTTCATATATTATAGCTCTGAAGGTTTGAGGGATTCCAGAATAAGAAAAAGAACATCAAAAACTCTCCGTAACCATTTATATGTTTTGTCCCTGAGGTTTAGGTCAATCACTGCAGGACGAAAGTGTTTTCCAGCATCTGGCAATTGATATTCAACCAGAGTAGGAGCTCTGAAGATTGACGTTTTATTAGATTTACTTCAGTGCAACAGCAGGAGGATGACAATTCATATTGATATACTGCTAAAAATGGTGACAAATGATGGTAAGAAGAAAAAACATTCAGGAGGCAATCTGTACTGATCAATAAACAAAATTTTCATGAATGATGCTGGATATTTAATTACTTGGAATATTGTGATATTACTGCACAGAGAAAGTGAAGATCAGGTACCTATACACTTCAAATTTCACACACTAAAATCTGCATTGTAAGCACTCACTGCCACCACCTTCACAATCTAAAATTCTTCCCGATCTTTCTTCTGCAGACTATACATTATATTAATTTACTCCATTGGTCTGTCTTGTACTGGTTTCCAAAGGATGATGATGAAGCAGACTAATGATGACTTTTCACTTGAACAACAAGAAGAACCCATGGCAATGTTTAATACCAAATTTAACGACTTTGCAATGGACTTTATTGTACCTATTTCTAAATAGCTGTAGGCCAAGAGCTTTCAGCAATATTTGTGATCTGGAGAGTTAGCTTTGAAGAAAGCTGCAAGTAAAGTACACACTCAGGTGCACACTCACATTTTGTTTTCAGATGAATGTTCAGGATCTTATTGTGTCAAACAGACCATTGATGCAACAGTTTCACATTACTGGCACTCATGTACTAATTGACAATCTCATTGCACCAGTGGAAACCATGGCTTTCTGCCTTTCAAGGCTTCTTGTTTCACTAGCATTGAGTAAAAATCTGATCTATGCGTATTTTATAGTTAAAAGAAAGCTGACTAAAACCTGAATTGGACTGATTTGTAAATAATTAGTTTTTCTAATGAAGCAGAATTTGATCTACTTTAATCCAGTTTTGGAAGCACCAGTGTATTGCTAGGGGGGGTTGGGGGTTGCACCAGGTAACACCCTAAGAGGGGGTGACACAACTTCTTCTCAAACATCTGCTTTTTTGCAGAAATGGCCTGTGGCATTCTCCTGTGTCCCTTTAAAACTCTAAAGAGATGGTGTGAGTGAGCTGAGACTAAGCAGGGAGAAAAAGGACAGGGCCTTGGCTTTTTAGAAACTTTAATTTCATTATTATTTTTATTTTTTAAAAAATAAGAAATACATTTTTTAAAAAATATTATTTTAAAATTTTCTTTAAAAACATCAGATTTTACCAAATTTTCACTTTAACCGCATGAAATTTTATATATATGTAAATATGTGTAGGCTATGTATATGATATTGTAATTTAAACTTATAATTTTAATTTTGCAAGTTGTTTATGTTACTAACATTCAGTGATATATGGGAATTATGATTTATGAGTAACATTAGTACAAAAACAATAATTAAAGATTCTGCTTGGTTTGGTGTGGAAAGAAGTCAATAGGGTGAGGTGACACCATGAGTTACTGCACTGAGAAATTAGTGGTGCCTTAGTGATGCCACTGGAAAGCACTCCTTGGAAAAACAACAACAACAATCTGGCTTCAATAGTAGTGTTTGTAGGCCTTCAAGCAATCATTTAACAGAGTCTTTCTCTCATACACATTGGCAATATACCAGAAAGGAAAGGGAAGGCAATTGAGTCTCCCTTCTTCCTTCTTTCTGTCAAAGTACTGCCTCTCTTGCCCCTGCTATGCAACCTGTGATGCAGAAAGAGATGGGAGAGGAGATAGGCAATCGGATGTATGGGGATACTGTTATTGTTATTGGAGATGCCTGGGCTGGCAAGATAGGACTTCTGTTCCAGCATGAAAATCAATCTGAACCAAGGAATAATTTTAAGGTACATAAAATCTGCCTCTAATTTGAGGTAGGCATTTATGAGACCTAGAAGCTGATATGCAACCTGTGTTCAGAGTATTTCACCTCTAGCCTTAATATGCAAGTGCAATAGAATCCAAATGCATCTGTTTTCTCACCAACAGTTATATTATACAGTTATAGCACTATATTTTTGTAAGCTTTTTATGTTTTAAAACATATAACAGAAATAAAAAAAAACCCATTAAGACAGATAACATACAAAATCATAACCCTCCACTAATCTACAAACATAACCCTAAACTAAACTGCGTCATTTCCAACCCCAAATCCCCTCCCTTTATTTTTAAAAAAATAACCTATAACAATTAAAACACTAAACACAAATCCAACGGATACTTAAATTGCCATGGCTACATCCTATGGAATCTTTGGGCTTGTAGTTGGTGAAGTAGAATTCACCTTAGAATTCAAAATTCTAAAAATAATTGTAAATACTTGAACATAAATTCCAGGATTCTATAGGATGGAACTATGACAGTTAAAGTGGAATCACAGGGCTACAACTGTCTAATGTGAAGGAAGCCCAGATATTTTTCACTGCTAAAGAAGGAGCTGAAACCTGAAGTATTATTTTGCATATGTATGAATAGTACATGCAAATGGTAAAATCTATTCATAACATTTCCCCAAAGGGTAAAATAAGGACACAAGAATAAGGACAAATAAGGACAAAATTGGGATATAAAAAAGTGATAGAGGATGTGATGGAGCTACAAAACAGGTCTCTGTATTTTGGTAGTATGTGTGTTCAGCATTTTTTTTTTTTTATCATAAGTCGGAAACAACTTGAAGGCACACAATATGCAATGCATATTTGGTGGACTGTGTCCACAAGTGCTGTGGGGCTTCTGTAACTGTAACTGTTTTTTATTTGAAATTTGTTTTTAATGTGTTTGCTCCATATCCTGAAAGTTATAACTTTCTTCTTCTTCTTCTTCTTCTTCTTCTTCTTCTTCTTCTTCTTCTTCTTCTTCTTCTTCTTTTCTGGTGTTCCCTCTAAGGGACTCAAACTGGCTAACAGCAAATTTAAAAACAATACAATTTTTAAAAAGTACAACATTAAAATACAAAAAATATGCATTTTTTTTAAAAAATGTGGTGGCTCAAGTGATTAAGACACTGACTTTCTTAATTGCAAGATTGGCACATTGGCAGTTTGAGGCCAGATGCTGCATGATGGGGTGAGCTCCCATCACTAATCCCAGGTTCTGCCAACCTAGCAGTTCAAAAGCATGCAAATGCAAGTAGATAAATAGGTACCACTTTTGTGGGAAGGTAAACAGCATTCTGTGCAATCATGCTGGCCACATGATCACAGAGTAGTCTCTGACAATGCTGGCTCTTCAGCTTAGTAAGAGATGAGCACCGCCCTATGGTTGGACATGACTTGACAACCTTGTCAATGGGGAATACCTTTACCTTTTTAAAAACAATTTTAAAAGTTAAAATAGTTATGAAGTAAAATGTAACATATTAAAAATACAAACATTAAAACTGAAAATGCACAATATTTAATTCCCAATGCTTATCAGCTAGAAAAGGTCTGACAGCATAACAATGTCTTTATCTGCTGCTGAAAGGATTTCAGGGATGGAGTCATCCTGGCCTCTCTAGGGAGAGAGTTCCAAAGCTTGGAAGGAGCCACTGAGAAGGCCCTCTCTCTTGTTTCCACCAAATGTGTCTGAAAAGGTGATGGGACATAGAAGGACCTCTACAGATGATCTCAAGTCTCGAACAGACTCATACACGGAGATATGGTCATTTAAATAACCTGGACCCAAGCTGTAGAGGATTTTGTAGGTCAAAACCAGCACTTCAAATTGTGCCCAGAAACGGACTGGCAGCCAATGGAGCTGTTGCAAAAAGGGAGTTGTATGCTGTATGTAGCCAGCCTCAGTTAACAGCTTGGCTGCAGTTCTTTGAGCCAGCTGAAGTTTCTGAGCACTTTTCAAAGAGTGCTTTACAGTAATCCAAATGGGATGTAATCAAGGCATGTATCACCATGGCCAGATCTGGAACGTATGAAGTTGGAGCACAAGTTTTAGCTGTGCAAAAATACAGCTGGTCACCTCCAAAACCTGAAGTAATTTTCAGGAGGAATGTAATCCCATCTAACACAGGCTGTAGCCCTATTCCCGGATCTGTCTTTTGACTAACCAGGATCACCTCTTCTTCAGTTTGCTTGCCTTCATCATGTCCATTACAACAGCCAGACAGCAATTTGGGACAGGAACAGCTTCACTGGAATTAGCTGGAAAGGAGTGATACAGTTGGGTATCATCAGCATACAGGTGACACCTTACTTCAAAACTTTGGGCAACCTCTGCCAGCAGTTTCATGCAGATGTTAAAAAGCGTAGGGGAGTACTGAACCCTGAGAAACCCCTCAAACCAATGGCCAAGGAGTAAAACAAGAATCCCCCAGCACCACCTTCTAAGAATGCTCCACAAAGAAAGAAAGGAGTCACTACAAAATAGCATTTCCAAGCCCCTTTCCAGACAAGCAACTCCGAAGGATGTCATGGTTGATGGTACCAGAAGCCCATGAGAGGTCCAGTAGAACCAACAAGGACACACTCCCCCTGTCTAGTTCCCTGTGTAGGTCATCTAGCAAGGCAACCAAAGCAGTTTCTAACCCATAGCCCTTAAAAAGCCAGGGAGCTGGTTTAGCTCCACTCTGTGAGATGGGGCACTTAGAAGTGATTGTACCAACTGCCCTGATCATTTTTCCTTTCCAGAGATCAACCAGGGTTTCTACAGGACCACGTAAAAAGGTAGCAGGAAACTCCCCAAGAGCCATCAGGAATCAATCTGGATCCATAAACCTCCTGGGGTGGCAAAGGTTCTGTATTCTAACAAGTCTAAACCTGAACAGAAAGTGATCTGTCCATGACAACAGAACAGTAGAAACCTCCTCCGTTCTCAGATCACCAGCATCTCTCCCTGTACAGAACACAAGGTCTAGAGTGTGCCCAGTGGCATGACATGAGTGGGGGCAGATACCAGTTGGGACAGCCCCATGGTTGTCATGGTAGACATGAAATCCTGAGCCACTCCCAACAGGATAGCCTCAGCATGGATGTTGAAGTCCCCCCAGCCAAATAAGCCATGGAGACTCCAACACCACTCCTGAAAACACCCTGGCTAGCTCAGGCACCAACAGACTCCCTAATCTGTCCTGGTTACCCACCTTTAAATAAACACACTCAAACCCTGCAGACTGAATGATAGGATACCTGATCAGGGGGCACAGACCAGTGCAACTCTACCTCCCAGCCTCCAGGTCTTGCACTGCTGCTGTATAGAGAATCCCCCCCCCCCCAGCTTCATCCAGCCAGGTCTCTGTAATACAGACCAGGTCAGCACGTTTATCTAGGATCAAGTCCTGGATGGCAGCTGTCTTACCATACACTGACCTGACATTAAGCATCAGCATTCAACCCGGGGGGGGGTGTTGCTGATGTGGCTATCCAGATTAGTTGGAACTGGAGACAGTTTGGGGGTAACTAATACCCAATCATAAATTCTATCCCCATGATAGTGCAACTGTATCCTATTTCCATATCTCCCAATACACTGTATAAATTGAATGGCCGCTCCCTGAATACCATTATGTCCCTCCCTTGGTTAGTAGTGCATCTCTCCTCCCCCCAAAAATAATCTGTTTTTTAATCAGTATCTGCAAGCAGGTAAAAGTCTCTTTCCTGATAGCAGCAGTAGGAGAAACCCTTCCCCCTGTGGTGGGGATGACAGCTCCACCCCCCACAGTATTCCACTAATATATCATCCAACCCAGACACCCAGCCCAATCTAGCTGGAGAGCCTATAGCAGGTTGTTGGCTGAGCCTAAGTACTACAGAAAGGCACTTGCTTTGAGGTGATGAAAGAGTCCCAGAGGAATGAATAGGTTACAGAAGGAACACAATTCTCAGGGTCAGGGTCAGGTCCCCCCCCCCTCTTCTGAGTCCTCAGCTGGGTTACTGGTATGCCTCCAGGGTGGGCATGCCATCAACCACACTTTTGCTATAGTTCAGGACATGTTGTCTCACCAAACAGACCTAAGAACTAACAGAAAAACAGCAATATGAGTGAAGCACATACTATTTGAATCTGAAAGGATGCACGTACCTCTTAAAAGCAGAAGAGCTGCAATAGCCAATGCACTGGATAGACTGCTGGTCCATCCTCATAGCAAAAGCAACAGAGGGAGCCCTAATCCCAAAGGAACAGTTGACAAACTTAAACCCTTCCAGGCCCACACTCTGCAAAGCCTTCAAGCTGACAGTTCATCTAATAAATGGCAAAAGTTCAGCATGGAAATGGGTGAATATCTTCAATGTTCTCTTGATTCATCTCATTTTAGATCTTACCTAAAGCAGCATGCTGTATGATAAATCAAACTGTATGATAAATCAGAATGGGACTTTTCACTACTCAGTCATATTACCCATTTTGATTCAAGTATAGATAACAAAGTAATTATATTGGCATATGTGGTCACATTCATTTACATAGCTATTGCACCCAGTGTGAAAAAGAGACTGTAGTAATTCAACATCTAGCCAATGAAATGTTTATGTAGAAATGTATTGTGTTTAGTCTCAATGTAGACCTGGCTATATATTTGTTATTCCATTAACTAGATTAACAACATATGCTTTGAAAATACCTCATTTAACAGTTATATTACTCTGTGCATCTCAAATGCAAGGGCTGATGAATGGGGTAATAACATGTTAGCATTGCAGAGGCGGTTCATGGAGTATCATTTGAATTGCTTTTCCATCATTAATATTTAATAAATTAATTAATGGAGCCAAGCCATAAAAATCACAATTTTCCCCACCTTATGGTGCAGTGGCACAGCTTTGCACTGTGGCTGATAACAATAAAAGTTCTAATGAATGGTTTTTAGCAAGGAACTCAATATAAAATAATTTAAGAACAGCTTATACAGCAATTTTGGTCCACAAATGCAAACAGTTCACAGCTAAATAATAATAATAAAAGCTTATCCGGCAGATGTTAAGGTAAATTTATGTTTTTTCCCCATAAGTGTCAGTTTCTTTACCCTTCCAACATTGAAAAGGCCATGTGTCTGATTATTTACATCGAGAAAGGAGGAGAAAATTCAGTCCTTATGACAAGACTACAGAAAGTGTGTGTGTGTGTGTGTGTGTGTGTGTGTTCATTTGCTTCTTAGTTATCTAACTGCACATTCAAAGAGCATTGCCACACCAGCTAACCACTTTTACATGTGAATGACTATCATAGATCTAACATGAGATCTTAGAAATGGTATAATGATACCTTGAGATGCAATTTTTAAAGCTGCCAGTCTTCCAGTGTTAAGCATTTCAATTCAGATGAAGTTCAGAGTTTGTGTGAACACAAACTCTAATCACAGTGCTGATAAATGATGTACTGTAAAGTAAATTAATGAGTGGGAAGAGAAAGCTGATGACCATAGATAGTAAACATTAAAACAGCATCAGACTGAACAGATTGTTTCTAATTATCCTAACCTGTTAGAATGTTTCCACCTATTCTTGAAGTAATTTTTGGTTATCTAAAGACATAATAAGGGTGGGTTATTTCATTTAAGAGGCTTTTGGTGTGCAGTATGCATGCTATTCATAACTATCATATTTACTAACAAAAAGGTAAGAGGGAGGGGCATCAGAAGAATCCAGACAAAAGGAAATAGGAGAATCTACATTGAACTTCTTTTGAGTGAAGACTATTCAGATGCCAAAATATTCAGCTGATATTAAAAATATGGTTAGTTAAATAGTTTATGTCTTCAATATATACAACCATCAACTGTTACTCTCATATATCACCTCTTCCAATTGCTAGTCCCAACTATAATGCAATATGGCTGCCAGTTCAGGAACACTCCATTGCTTCCGATTTCAGGACCAGAGCCTGAAAACAGAGGTTAGCTGTGTGATATAATGGGATGAGCCCATTATAGAAATGCAGCAGGGAATGGTTGGTAAGCCAGAACTGCTGCTTCTTCTTGAAATGGGCAATCTGGATAAATAGGCCCAAAATTTGAATAAAACAGAGACAAGTAGATAATAGGCAATCTCGAGTTAGAAAAAAAAATCATTTTCAACAGTTTTGCAAGTGTCACAGCTGCTGTGATTCTTGCTCAGTTTCACATTTTATCTGTGCTTACCTATAACACACATAACTCAGCATGGGGAGTTTTCCCAGTTTTTATGCTCCTTCTGGAATTTGTGGAAGTCTCACCAGCAGTCTCTCGGAGTATCCCACCCACACTCCAGGCCCTGTGCAATAAGACTCCTTATGAGGGGTGTCTATTACCTGTCTTGCTTGAAGTGGCAGTATGGGCCTAGGTGCATGCATCCACCATATCTCTCTTGCTTCCTTTCTCTCCTAGCTTTTTGGTGTAGCAACATTATGGAAGCACAATGCACACACAAACAATATCATGCTAAACCAGTAAGGGCTGGTTTCAAATGGGGATGGGTGCCCCAACTTAAATGACATCTCTCTTCTGCACTGTTTTCTTCTGCACTGCTCCTCACACTATCACCTTGAGCCATGTGTGTATGTATAGTGTTGCTGAAAAGCAATTGCTTCTGTTCTTCCTATTTTATTTGAGCTCCAAGATTTTTTAATATTGTTATTTTATTTTATATTAAAGTCTGCTTTGCAGGTTCCCCCATCACAAATACTATTGACTGACATAGGAACTACTATGGAGGACAAGCATGCAAATGTTATAAATGGGTTTTGTATTCTCCTTCCCCAGTTACTGGCATCTCTGAAATGTTTTGCTTCTAAATAGCAAATATAGTGGCTCAGCCACAGACTTGTGACCAGCTAATGAAGTGGGACCAAAGACAGCTGGAGGCAAAAATATAGATTTCAGCAGTTTGTAATGAACATATTTGTAAAAAGAATACCTACTGCTTCACAAGAGCTTTCACTACATTCTCCAAAGTGTTTATCCACTGTGACAATCTGACTTTTCCTGGCTGAGTGTAATTCCCTGCTCTTTTATGAAGATGTTGCTGTGATATGTCTTGTCTTGAATGTCACAATATTCAGTGGAGATGTGATTCATGATTTGTTTACTACCTCATTCCTGTCCAGTGACTCCAGTTTTGTACTGTGCCTTGTCAAGAGCAACCAGGAATTCAAAATGTGTGTGTGGGAGGGGGGGGGGGTAGTAGGTGGTAGGTAGTATGAGCAACCCTTCAAGAACCAGCCACTTCTTCTGCCCAACACATGTTGTTTTCCAGTTTCTGTCCCTTTAGTTTAGTTTCTGGATATATAGCCTGGTTCCACCTGGAGAACTCCTCCTCCAGTCTTCCCTGTGCTTCTGTTACAAATCTTCCATCACTCTGCCTCTGACAAGTAATATCAAGTCCTGTTTCACATAGGAAGCTTGTTGACCCATCTTCAGGGCCACTTCAACAACTGTTTGTTTGTTTGTTTGTTTTAATATGGCGGGGGATTCTGTGTAGTAACAGTTAAAGGACATGAAAACATGTGTGATGGATCAGATTACTGTGTTTGCTCCTTTGCAGCCCATTTTAGAAGGGTCTAGACAAGCTGGAATGAATTCGGAGAAAGGAAATAAGGATAATAAGAGATATGGAGAACAAAACATATAAGAAAAAGTTGAAGAATTGGTCATAATGAGTTGCTATAATAGAACCTTTTTTTTATTTGACAAGCTAGAAACATGAAGAAAATATACTTTATTTTATCTCTCTTTTCCAAGTTCATTTGAGAAGAGAGCAGGAAATCATCAGCTTCAAACAGAAATAGTTTTTATAAACTTCACTTTTAATTGATTGCCAATTACCACATTTGGAGCAGTAGCTGTAAAGTTCTTTCCATTAGGAGATTATAATTATTTTCATTACTAATGCATCTTCATGTGGCAGTTAAATAATTTACTAATATATGTTATCTATTACAGTTTTGGGATTTACTCATTTATATAAACATTTTTCATTATTTTATACCAAGTTTGCACATCCCAAAATGGGTCTTGACACATAGACAACTGATTCAAATAAAAACCATTCTTTCTGTTCACCTCAGCCACTGTTATCCCAATCTGGTTAGCTGGGTATCGCTCCTATTAAAATCAGCGAGAATGAGATCAATTTCAACTAAATAAAGTTTGCATTCAAAACTGGTCCTCACATTTCTTCTCTGCAAATATTGATGCTGAACATTCTGTGCATATTCACGCAATATTGGATTTCTGTATTTGGACTCTTTATTTGACCCCCCACTGTTATGTTATATCTAGTACTAGCAGCTTTGAACTGTTGATATGTCATATGCAGTACAATTTGAGAATTAATAGGACTGAAACTTGATATGGAGAGATATATCACACAGATATTCTAAACTTTGTCTTGGTGGAACATGGGCACGTCCCTCACAAGTAAGGTCTGTCCCAGAGCATATTTTGTGCTTCGCTTTTAATTATAACAAAATATTGATGCAGCTTATTTCCATCTACTACTCTGAACCCTAAAAGGTTCTTTGATGCCAATCCAAATGCCAAGGCTCTGTTCTATGGAATCCTGAAATTTGTATAAACACCATGAGGTGCTTAGAATTTTCTGCCAGACTGCTTGTTAAACTACAGTACCTATGATTCTACTGGATGGTGCCATAGCATTTAAAGTGGGATCAAAGTGCTGCAATTTTGTAGTGTGCCTATGTTATGAGTTATAGTGGGCAAACTGAGAAGAAGCTGAGTTATGATGGACAAATGTCTTTCCTTTGCTCTCATAGGAAGCAGTTTTATATTGAGTCATGCCATTGCTTCATTTATATCATTATTTCTAAACTGATTGAAATATGTTCTCTGGGTTTATAGATAGGTTTGCCCTGTTTGCCCTACTTAGTGATGCTGCAGACTGAGTTTTATTACTAAGCTATGTCCTTTCCTTTCAAAGAGCCACAATTCCCTAGAAAATAGTGTGGAAATCATATATACTCCAAATATGATAGCATATTTGCTGGAGAAAGCAAGTAACCTTATAGATTAATGTGAAATAAAGAGGAACATTTCAGGGAAAAGAACTTAAGAACTGCATATGTAGATGCTTTGACTGGAAAGTTTTATTCAAAGTTATACTCAAACAGGGAAGTGAGGAACCTAGTAACTATGGGGAAGACTGAAGGGAAGCAAACATGCAATAAATTTGCTTGGTCCACGGAGTCCCATGGCTTTCCAAAAGTTGGAAGAGTTCAGGTAGCAGGCTTTTCAATCAAGCTTTTGAAAGCTTTATGGTTTGTGTTAGTAACTGGCTGAAAATTCTGCTGTTCCCTCCTTGTGGATTCATTTTCAGATTTGTTCAAATGTAAATTAGCAAACCTATGTTACAAGGCAATTGTTTGAATAAATGCATAAATGGCTTGGATAAAGTTGGTTTAAGGGCAAGAGACTCTCATTGGTGGAGAGGAATAAGGCTAGGCCTGAATCAAGATTGATGAATGAAGGTGTTCATCATTTGCTATAGCTAATGCTGTCTGTTGTTTTAGATGCAATAGTGGACTCTGACATTCCTTCATGGAAGTGTTTACATCCCACTTTCAATGAGGGTGTAAGATATTTCTGCATCGCATACCTGTGGATTTCAAAGTGCAGCAGGTATAAATGTTCCCTCTTCCTACTTCGCATATCTGTCACTTCTGAAGCAGGTTTTAATCAATACCCAAATGCTCATGCATGTGTAATGTTCAAGAGACCTTGTTGATGCAACCTAAATTGTGTAGAAGAGATTCTAGCGTGCTAAAACTGTGCCAAGTTTTGATTACACCAAAAGTCCAATTTCAGTGAAATTCCAGGAGCATCTCGGAAGCATACTATCTCACGTGTATGCCAGAAAAGAAGCCCATTTGTAATGCCCTGTATTTTGTTATGCAATCTCTGTGGCTGTGATTCAGTATAAGAGTAGTAGTTAGAGGGTTTGACTAGGGATGGGGAGACCCAGATCCAGTTCAGCACTTGACCCTCAAACTCCATGCTTCTGACCATGGCCTATGTCACGGTTATCTCTGAGCATAACGGTAAGTAAGAGGGAAACCATACTTACTTTGAGCTCCTTGCAGAAAAGATAGATAGATAGATAGACTTCTTGTTATAGGAAAGACTAAACCAAAGAACCAGCATTAGATTCTCCCTAATCTATTTATATATAATCTGAATGCTATATCATCTTTCTTTCAGTTTCAAGGAACTCAGATACACAGATAAAAGTAATATAAAGCTGAAATTATCTTGCGGTGAAGGGAACTATAGTGCTCTTTTCTATTGCTGGGATGAACTTGGACAATGTGGCATTTGCTCTCCAGTTTTGCAAACTCAAAAGCATTCATAATTTCTATTGCAGTTATCAAGGTCTCTGGTGTCTCCTGTTCTTCATTCTGCTGTTGAGTGGATATTTAGCAATAAAGAAAGAGTGCTAGATGTACAAAGGAAAGAAAAACCTGGCCAGTTTTAAGAAAAGAACTTTAAAACCTCAGTGCTGACTTTATTGATCTGGATATGTAATATCCTTCAAAGAACTCCCTCCCCTCCCGAACTCCTTACAGAGAAGAATGCATAATATTTGCCTCTTGGTCCTAGGGAAAAATATATATTTTCCCCTTTTACATTTATGAGTTCCTTGTAAAAAAAGTAATTTCAAGATTCATCTTCTTAAGGTCAGACAAGCTACATCCTTCATTGTTGGGGCAGAGGAGTGAATAGACAAAACTCTGACATTTAGAAGTTTAAAAAAACTGTGAAATTAAACTGTCATTCTTTTAAAGTTTGCTTTGCCTGGACATTGGAAGTTAAAGTTCTTGCAGTCACAACTTATTTTATAAAATTAAAGTACAACCACCACTGTTTCTTCGATCTGCTTACAGAGGAGGAAGCAGAGGGCTGAGAAATAGTACAAAGAGAGATAAGAAAAAAGGGCTACATTTTTGGTTCCTGTATTATTGTGGAAATTGTGGATTAGTGTTGTTTTGCTATAAAATAGGACATGCAATTTGAAATTAGAACTGTTACCGGTATTTTAAAATACTTAATGCTTGATGAATTTTTGGGGAATGTCTACATAAAAACTCAAACTTTCATTTCAAATGTACCTATTTAATAATTTGAAATTTGATTATTATGTATTAGTTGCACTCAATATCATACCCTTCTTTTTGGTGAAGCTCCAGATATTATGTCTGTAGTCCTATGTACTGAATAGTGTGCACAATCAAATTTATTGTAATGGACATTTTTATGGGTAATTCTTCCTAGGAAAGTATACATGTTGTCTGCTGCAATATGCTCTATACTGCTGCAAGTAATCAAATGCCGGCATGCCATATCAACTTTTCACTGTATTGGAATCTCTCCAGATTATGATGATAACTAGTCCAAAGACATCTAATCAGTCCGTGCCTTAGCCATACAGTCTTTAAAGTGAAAGTTATGGTGCTGAAATATTCAGAGCAAGAAAGAATAATTTTATTCACAAGAGAAGCTGACATAAGATAAATAGTCTCAATTTTGCCTCTTCTTTTTGAAGCAAATGTGTAGTCCAGCTCCAGTGTCCACATTTAAGATTGATTTGGGTGTTTGTGGAGTCTTACTATGTGTGTGGATGTGCATAGATGCATATGCACACTCCTCACATTGGCACATTTCAGTGCTCAGGGCTGAAGAATTTAAATGCATATTTAAAACTATGCCTTTTGTTCTTGTGTGACTTCATGTCATTTTCTAAGTTATGACAATTTTAAGGTGAATCTATCACAGGGGCTTCTTGGCAAGATTTCTTGGCCAATGGGTTGGCCAGTGCCTTCATTTAAGGCTGAGAGAGGGTAACTTGCTCAAGATCACCCAGTGAATTTCTATAGCTGAACAGGGATTCAAACCCTGGTCTCTTAAGTCTTAGGGACTGTACAGATGGGCGGCAGGATGTCAATCCTTTTTGCCCCAGATTGGTGCCACAGCAGCTGCACGCAGTGGCACCAATCTGCTCCCTGTGGGGAGCAAAAGGAAGCTGCTCTAAGCAGCTTCCTGGAAGGGGTGCCATAGGTGCACTTACGTGCCCATGATGATGCCCCTTCTGCACTGTGCTGTTTGGGCACTGCACACAATGTGTGTCATCATGGTGTGTGCCATGTGGATGGATGTGTACCAAGATGGTGCCAAGGTGGCATGGTGAGGGCTTGGAGAATGTGGATGCTCAGCCCTCACCACACGTACAGGCTGGCACAAAGTGCCGGTCTGTACAGCCCCTTAGTTGCTGTTTGCTGCTTGCCTCATCTCACCTGGTGGACTACTGGCCTCACAGGAATGCTTCCTGCCAGAACCAGGTCCCATGTACCCAGCCAGCATCACCTGTTCCCCTTGGAAAGGGGATAAAGGTGGGTGCCTGCTGCAGAAAGCCTGCTGCCAGAGGGGTTGCTGCCAAAGGGAGCAATACCAAGGGGGGGGGGTTGCCCCTTTGGGGAGCCACTTCAGGGGAAGCTATGGCAAGGGCCAGTCCTTTTGGTTGGTAGGGGAGGATATACTGGGTTGTTCTGTTTGAAACAATACACCCGCCAATAATAGCAATATGTGCTATAAGGAGGGCAAAGGAGGAGATGTAGCCCAGAGAGCAGCCATCATTACAGTAATGGGCAGAGGGAAATACGGTATAGAGTGTCAGACGTATTACCCTAGAAGAAGAGAGAACCACAGGGTATTGGTTACCACCAAGCTGACTCCCATTTCAAATAGCTTGGATAGCCTTGGCAGCAGGCCCCCTGGGCTGAAAATGCTGCTGCTCAATGCCAGGTCAGTGAATGGCAAAACATCTTTGATCCAGGTCCTCATCCTGGACAAGTATGCTGACCTGGCATGTATTACGGAGACATGGCTGGAAGAAGCTGGAGGGGCTAATCTCTCTCAGCTTTGTCCACCATTTCCATAAAGCAGCAAGAGAGGCCTGGGGGAATGGGGAGGTGAAGTTGAAGTAGTCTATCTGGATTCCATCTCCCTTACTAGGTGCCCTGCCCCACAGTCTACTGGGTATGAGTGTGTTTACCTAAAGATGGGTGGCTGGGACAGAATAGGGATTCTGTTGGTGCACTACTCACCCCGCTGGACAACACTTTTCCTGCCTGAACTGGCTGAGTTAGTCTCTGCAGTGGCATTGGAGTCCCCCGGCTTGTTGTCCTGGGGGACTTCAACATCCATGCAGAGACTGCTTTATCAGGAGTTGCTCAGGATTTCATGTCTGCCATGACAACCATGAGGATGTCCCAAGTAATATTGGGGGCCACCCATGTTGCAGGACACATTGTGGACCTGGTCTTCTGTTCTGGGCAGGATGATAGTGATCAGGGAGTGGATGGACTGTCTGTAGTTCTGTTGGCATGGACTGATCACTACATGGTAAGGTTTAGGCTTACTGGGACTCAGAGTATCTGCAGGGGTGGGGGCCCCAGGAGGCCTATGGATCTGGACAGATTCCTGATGGCTCTTGGGGAGTTTTCTGTTGCCTTAGCAGTTCTCTGGAATACGGAAATGGTCAGGGCAGTGGACACGAGTGCTCCTAAGTGTCCCCTCCCATGAAGTGGAGCCAAACATGGCATCCGATTCACTGAGAAACTGGCAGTGATGAAACAAGTGGGACGGAGACTAGAGCGACAATGGCAGAAGACTCAGAATCCAACCAAAAATGGGCCATAGGAATGCCTATGCCAAGTCAATGGAGGCAGCAAAGAAATTATACTTCTCTGCCACCATTGCATCTGCACAGTGTCATCCATCAGAGCTGTTCTGAGTGGTCAGGGGCCTTCTTCATTCTGGCACCCAAGAACAAAACAAAGAACACTGAACAGCTTGCTGTGAAGAATTTGTGAGACACTTTGCAGACAAAATCGCTTGGAATCGCTCTGACTTGGATGCTGTAGTTAATTCAGGTCCAGTGGATGTATTCTCAGCACCTGCTTGTTCTGCATTGTTGGATAAGTTTCAGTTTGTGCAGCCTGAGGATGTGGATAGGATCCTTGGAGAAGTGAGGGCCACCACGTGCATGCTGGATCCTTGCCCTTCCTGGCTTCTGAAATCAGTCAGAGGTGGACTGGCTGAATGAGTAAAGGGACTGGTGAATGCTTCACTGCAGCAAGGCAAATTTCCATCCTGCCCAAAGGAAGCTGTGGTGAAGCCTTTACTGAAAAAGACCTCCCTGGATCCCACCATCCTTGATAACTACTGGGCAGTCTGTAATATTCCATTCTTGGGCAAGGTTTTTGAGTGAGTGGTGGCCTCCCAGCTCCAGGGATTTCTGGATGAAACAGTCAGGCCTGGCTATGGCACAGAGATGGCTTTGGTTGCCTTGGTGGATGACCTTCACAGGGACCTGGACATTGGGAGTGTGTCCCTGTTGGTCCTCTTAGATCTGTCAGCGACTTTCAATATCATCGACCATGGTTTCCTTCTGACCCACCTTTCTGGGATCAGACTTGGAGGCACTGTTATGCAGTGGTTCCAGTCTTTCTTGGAGAGGCGGACCTGGAAAGTGGTTTGGGGAACTCCGACTCCTTGGCTGCTGCCCTACGGGTCCCGCAGAGTTCAGTCCCCCCCCCATGTTGTTTAACATCTACATGAAACTGCTAGGAGAGGTCATCCAGAGTTTTGGGGTGTAGTGTCATCAGTATGCAGATGACACCCAGTTCTATCTCTGCTTTCCATCTGACTCCAAGAAAGCTGTCTCTGTTCTGAATCAGTGTCTGCTGTCAGCAATGGACTATATGAGGACAAACAAATTGAAACTTAATCCAGACAAGACAAAGGTGCTCCTGGTCAGTTGTAAGGCAGAACAGGGAATTGGGGCTGTGCCTGGGCTGGATGGGTTACACTCTCCCTGAAATCTCAGGCTCACAGGTTGGGTGTGCTCCTGGACTCCACTCTGAGCCTGGATGCCCAGATTTCAGCAGTTTCAGCACCAGCTGTGCCCATTTTCCTTGAGACATCAGATCTGGCTACAATGACACATGCCTTGGTTACATCCCATTTGGACTATTATAACGTGCTCTACATGGGGCTGCTTTTGGAAACTGTTCAGAAACTTCAGCAGGTCCCAAATGCTGCAACTGGAATGCTGACCGGAGTCAGTGACAAGGAACATATGACACCTGTATTGAAACAGCTTCACTGGCTACCAATTCATTTGCAAGCTCAATTCAAAGTGCTGGTCATGACCTATAAAGTCCTACATGGCTTAGGTCCAGACTGTTTGAGAGACCATATCTCCTCATACAAACCAGCCCTAAGATCCTGAGGAGAGGGCTTTCTCTTGGTCTCACCACCATCCCGGGCTCACCTGGTGAGAGAGCCTACTCAGTGGCTGCTCTCATCCTGTGGAACTCCCTTCCATGGGAGACTGAGCTGGCCCCCTCACTGCTGGCTTTTTGCCAGCAGGCCAAAACATTTTTTATTTAAACAAGCCTTTTAAGATTTGGCAGGCTTGGTTTTATTGGGGGATGAGGGGGTTGGTTTTAAATGACTATGTTTAATTTTGCGTGTTTTAAATTTTATATTTGTATTTTTTAAATATTTGTTTAGTTTAATTCTGCAATTTTGATTGTTGTTTTAATGTGTTTTATATGTGTTGTTAGCCACCTTGGGTCTCACTTTGGGAGAAAGGCGGGATAAAAATTAATTAATTAATTAATTAATTAAATAGTCCAATACTCAAACCACTATATCACACTAGCATTCATGTTATTAAAAATATTATGAACAGTTACTTGCAGACCTAAACCTTTAAATTTATGGAAGTTTAAGAGCAGTCCTGCAGAAATCCCTTTATGTAGCAGAGATGGCCCAAGACATTTTGCAATGTGAAGCAAAGTGGCTTATGATGTTCTCACTCTCCCATCAAGGTGCATAGTATCCAAAGCTACCCAATATATTTTCATGTATGAGGCAAAAACTCGCAGAAACCTTTCTTCATTGCCCTGACAAAAACCAATTAAGTAACTAGCTCTCTGTTGCACTTTTATCACATCCTATATCTGCTCTGAAGCAACTACTTTACTCTGCCTAATGGTAAGATTGGCCATGAAATTTGGAAATGATCAACAAAGGGGTAAGCTCTTTTTCTTGTAGTCTGTGCCCTCTATGTTTTCATGTACTAGAATTTCATGTAATGTGTACTAGAATTATACAAAGGTGGACTTACTATCATCTCATTGAAATCAGTAGAACTTTAGTCCCTTTGAAATCAATTTAACCATAGTTGAGGAAATCATGACTAACTAATCAGATTGATTTCAGTGAGACTAAAATATAACTAATTATTTTCTTTGGATCCAATCCAGAAATTCTAATGCAGATCTCAGTGTATGGAAGACTTGCTTCCCTTTCCACATGTTGATTATTCTTAACATTTAGTCATCTCCACAGGACTAGAGACTACAACTTGGGGAATGAATTAGTCAGGTCTCATTTGTAAGATACAGAATTAAAATAGTAAGAAAATGGTAATACTATGCATAGTATGCATTAGAAGCAGAAATAGAAACATGTTGGGGGGGAGCACCAGCCTCCAATTGCTGTCTTCCCCTATACAGTTTTGTCAAAATCTGCTATAAAAAGTATATGTAATCAATATAAGGGCAGCTATAAATGGAGCTACACAAGGCAGGCATCCTGCAATTTAATTCTGTCTTTATTATTACTGCTTGGTTCCAGTTATATATTCATAGCATGCATAATGAATGAATATATTTAAGGCTTGCCCAAAAAGTCTTTTCATTTTTGACAGCTTCCCAACTAACTTGTGTTTCTTAAGCATGAATTTAAATAACATTTTTGCTAATAAATTTCACCCCCATCAAAACAGAAGATCAGATAAAATTCTAAGTACAGTAAAGAAAAGAAGGATTACTAAAGGGTCACTTTTAAACTACATAATAAAATCACCAGGGATGTCATCCAAGTGTTACAGCAGGGAAAGTATGTAAATGGCCATTAAGGACAGCTGAATGTATAAAATGCAAGTTTATTGTTTGGGGACTTGGACAATTTATATCCTAGGTTGTTTCCAGAGAGACAGCTCATAGAATGACCAATCGATCTGCATTCTACAGCTATTCTGTCTCGCTTTCTTTAACAGATTTTTAGGGGACAGGGTAATATGGAAAAAGATAGGACAACCCCCCCCCCCACACACACACAGAATATATGGGATGTGAAGTCGAAGGCTTTCATGGCTGGCATCCATAGTTGTTTTTGTGGGGGGGGGGTTGAGGGGGGGTTGAGAGGAAGAAACTCTTCTAGGACATGGTCACACACCCCAAATAACCCACAAAATGCAATATATGGGATGGTTACAAATGGAAGATAATTTTTTATGGAGCACTTGTAGAATTTTCTGTTTCATGCAGGGGAACTACACTATAAAAGCCACACCCAGAAGCTCTCCTAATTTTACAAAGGACTACACCACAATGCTATACATGCCCATTGCCACTGAGTTAAATGGAAAATATTCCTAAGTAAATGTGCATAAAATTGTCTCAACAATTTCCCCCCTTTAAATCAGGTACAGTGGTCCCCCGGCTTACGAATCCCCCAGGGTACGAAAAACCCGGGGTACGAAACCGGCGAGACCGCTAACGTATCCCCCGGGATCCAAAAGATCCCCCGGGATACGAAGAAAAAAAACTGTGCAGCCCCTTTAAATCAGCCGCGCGGTCCGTCCGCTAAAGCGGTCCCCCGGGAAACGAAAGCTTCCGGGTTACAAAAGGTAATCCAGAACGGATTACCTTCGTAACCCGGGGGACGACTGTATAGGCAACACACTTATGCCATTTTGTGTCCCCTTTCCTGGTTCCTGCCACTGCTACCAAATTTGCTGTTGCAATGGAATTGACAAAAGTCTCTTTTTCTTTTAAAACAAGGCATGTGCTCTCAGAGTACCTTGTTTACCAATGCAACTATGTTCCCTGAAGCCTCCTGGAAGCACAATTCTACTAGTAAACAAGCTGCACAGAGAGCATTCAAAAGGAAACAGGATTTGGTTGGTCAGTTCCATCAACTGCTGATTGAAAGAAAAAGAGATGTGCTGTAAAATTATAGATTTTATTTGGGGATGGAGAGGGAGTAGATATGGTATATTGTTTAAATTTAAAAAAAAAGTCAAAGAGGAAAAATAAATGATTGAACCACTACATTTGGAAGAGAGAACAAGAGAATGTTAACATGGAGTCAAGTAAGAAACAGAAATCTATGAAGAGACCAGTAGCAAAGTATGAATATTGTATAAAAATCATGTGATTAAACAATGAAGGATCTACCATAAAAACAAACAAACTGTAATTCCCATATATCACTGAATCTAAAAACTGTTCAAACACTAAAGAAGCTGGAATGTTAAGTTACTATACAATGCAAATATTCCTTCTTTCTCAACCCCCATACCTTTGCTATATATGATAAGAGGAATCATGGAAGGTTAAGTTAAATACTGTTGCAAAAGAAAGCTGAAAGTATTTTACTGTGTGTGTTATTACTGTGTCAATTAAGGTGTCAGTGTGTTTTCAAATATACACATTATAGGTTTTTTTCTGTGTTGATGTGTGTACTTATGTTTGTTTTAACAATAAAGAATATATTTTTAATTTTTTTAAAAGTTGACAAAAGTTCTGCTAATAGGCCCTTAGTGAATCATTCTCAGTCTCAGAGACTCCAGGAACATAACTGGAACTGGGTTTTAGGGTGAGCACTGAATCACTCTGTCCATGGACAGTCTATACTCAAGTCTCATAGCCCTATTTGGGCATCAAATGAAATGGGACACAGTGTGATACTGACTGTTGTCATTAGCTGCCATAATGAATTGTCTGGCTTGTCCAGACCCAATATAAATATTACCTAGTGGTATGCCAGAAATTTGTCATTTTTTAACCATTCTCATTCAATCAGATAAAAAACATTTTTTTTTTTTTGAGGGGAGGGAATATGAATGTAGTCTGTTTTCAAAAACCATTTTGGTGAAATTTTCATGGCTAGGTTGTGGGGACTTGTGTTTCTATGAATTGCAAGATGGTCAAGGTGACAATCTTTCATAGCACTACAATGTATCTGGAAATCTGCCGCTTCCTTGGCTTCCCACAGTTCAATTTAATTCCAGAAGATGATATGAGGTACCTCTTCCCATGGGGATTTTCCATATCAGGAAGCTCATACAACTGTAAGGCTGCCATGTTTTAAGACACGACAAGTAAGGTAAGCAGAGAGACACCACTGAAAGAAATTAAGAATCAATTCTAAAACACCTTGAAAATGAGATAGAAAGAGAGAAATCTCTTATATTGGGAAGAAAAATTAACAGATTCTTAGCACTATTAGGAGACTTGCCTTCTGTGAACCACCTCTGTTAAATGTCAGTATCTCTGTTGTAACTGTTTCTCTTTTTTTTTATGAGAGTTTTTAAAACATTACTAGTGTGTGCACATCTGTGTCCCTTCCACTTGATTTGCTTATGGTGGCTTCATTTGATATTTAATGTTGCTGCATCTGTTCAAGCTACAAACATGCTACCTTAGAAATCCAACTTGAGATTGAACATTGTTTTAAAATTAAAAACCAGGAGGACAAAAAGTATAGATTTAAAAATAAAAGGAAATGAAAAGGAAACTCTTCTGCTTCTGTAATAGAAGCCAGCACAAGGTGACATTTGAAGAGTAATGGAAATGGATTCTCCATGCCCTGAAGGTGGCTAAAAGACTTATATTGCAACATTGGAAAGATAAATGCCCACTTCCTATTATTCATTGGATTGAAGACCTTACAACCCTTTCAATACCGGAACATGTGGAATACAAACAAGTCTGTGGTTATTAGCTATTTTTTAATTGAAGTCTCTTACTAGTTTTGTTTAATTGCTTCATTTCTACTTTTATTGTGATTTTTCTTCTCTTTCCATCCATCTTTCCATCTTTTTTCATTATTTGATTTTTGTGCAAATGAAATTATATAAAACAGAGGATTTCTTCTGAAGATCACAACTATTGAGTTAGTTCATAGTGAGACAAGCATCTGTTTAGACATCCCTGGTTATAGCTGTAGTAATGTCTGCTACATTAAAACCATCCCGAACACGCAGTGGCATTACTAAGGTTGGTACCACCCAGTGCAGTAACTCATGGTGCCCCCCATTGACCTCCTCCCATACTACACCCATACATAGTTTGTACTAATTTACTCATAAATCATAATTCCCATATGTCTCTGAATCTAATGGTAATAGTTCTGACATAAACAACAAAAGTAAAATAATCTTTAAATTACATTATCATATGCACAGAAGAAATGTGTTTACATATGCATAGTTCCATTAGATTAAAGTGAAAATTTGGTAAAATGTGGTAACCAACAACAACAACAAAAGCTTCAATTATATACCGCTTCATACTGCCTAAAGAGTGTCTAAGCGGCTTACAACTGTGAGCTACTTGCCCCCAACAATCTGGGTACTCATTTTAGCGACCTCAGAAGGATGCAAGCCTGAGTCAAGCTTGAGCCCTTTTGCTGGTATTGAACTCACAGCCTTATGGTTTTGAGTGAGTGGTGGCAGTACAGGCATTTAACCAATGTCCCACCAGGGCTGATGTTTTTAAAGATTTTTTTTTTAAAAAAAAATTAAAATTATTTTTTTTTAAAAAATAAAAATTTTAACAGTTATTTTTAAAATTAAAATTTGAAATATTTTTTTTTAAAAAACCTGGGGCCTCTCCTTTCTCTTCCCACTGACCCTCACCCAACTCACACCATCTCTTCAACATTTTAAACAGAAACAGATGAATGTCACTGCTAACTAGTTTGTGTGTAGGGGGGGTGGGCATAAGACCTGAATCCAATAATTCATCCCACTTATAGTAGACTTATTGAGTCACTGAAATTTACATAAGTGTTGATTTGCCAGGTCCCCGCTGATTTAATGAGTCTCGTCCAATTAATGCTAACAACAAATTGTGAATAGAGCTTGGGAGGTGAGTATTTTACTTGACACTGTTACATATAGTTGGAGAGAATAGCAAGGGAATTATTTATGCCAACTACTGTTCCCATGTAGTAGTATTATTTATTTATTTATTTATTTATAGCCCACCCAATCACTAGGAATTCAAGCAGGTTACAACAATACAAATGCATTAAAAATATGATAAAATACAAATTGATCCCTTCCCAACCCCCCTTACCCAATATTAAAACTACAATTAAACAAACAAATTAAAAGCAATTAAAAATACAAAATAAGTAAACATAAAAACAGTTTGGCAGGCGGAGAGACAGACATCACAGAATTAGGGTCATGTTCATAAACATCCACAGCAGAGAAAGCTAGTATATATTATCTAGGTTGGGAAGGCCTGTCTGAAGAGATCCGTTTTAAGAGCCTTTTTGAAGTCTGTAAGAGTGGAAATATGGTGGATCTCCTCCGGCAGGTCATTCCACAACTTTGGCACAGCAATTGAAAAGGCCCTTTGATTAACAGAAGTTAGCCTAGCTCTTATTGGCTGAAGAAGGTTTTTACTTGAGGACCTTAGTATGCGGGATGGACAGTATGGAAGAAGGTGTTCCCTTAAGTATTCTGGACCCAAGCCATGTAGGGCTTTAAAGGTAACCACCAACACTTTGTACCTTGTTCGGAAACTGATTGGCAGCCAATGAAGGGACTTCTGAACAGGTATTATATGACCATTCCGAGAAGTACCTTTGATTAATCTTGCTGCCATGTTTTGTACCATCTGAAGTTTCCAAACTTGGCACAGAGGTAGCCCCAAGTAGAGAGCATTACAGAAGTCCAAACGAGAGGTTACCAGCACATGTACTACTGTTTCAAGGTCCCCCGGCTCCAGGATAGGGTGCTGCTGGCGTATCAGCTGAAGCTGATAGCAAGTGCTCCTGACTGTTGCATCCACCTGCACTGACAGCTGGAGTGATGAGTCAAGGAGCACCCCCAAGCTGCAGACAGAGTCCTTCAGGGGAAGTGTGACCCAATCCAGAACTGGCTGACATAACTCCAATCCCAGGTTCGGGTTTCCAATAACCCCCATATTTGGGGTCAAGTAAAAAAATGAGAAGGTTGTAGGATTTGACATAAATGTTTCTTCCTGAGCCATTCACATCCCTTCGATGCATGTCTCCACTTCATTTATCAGTCAAAAGATGGGACTGACAATAGCTTTTCAACATGCACAGAGGCTCTGCATGATTTCAATGTAGGTGATGACAGGTTTGTGGTTCTGTAGTATTGGGGCGGGGGGGATGCTTGTGTTTCAGTCTAACCTCTCAGTCAGTGAATAGTGAATATAGCAGTGTATCTATAATGAAATAAAATATGGCATCACTCTATAATTATTTTTGAAGGAACTGGAACTTCACTAATGGCATAACAACATCAAATATAAACAAAAAAAAAAAAAGAATCATCCTACACTAAAATATTTAATGTTGCAGAATAGCAGTCCTGAAAAAGTCAGTGTCCTATGTTTTCCTAGAGCCAGTGTACTGTAGTGGTTTGAGTGTTGGAGTAGGATTCGGGGGGCACCAGCATTTGAATTCTGCATGGCCATAGAAACCTACTGGGTGACCTTGGGCAAATCCCACTATCTCAGCCACAGATGAAGGCAATGGCAAAACCTCTCTGAAAAAATCTTGCCAAGAAAACACATTGATAGCTTCACTGTAAGTTAGACATAATTCAAAGGCACATAACAACAATAACTTTAAATATCTGCATGAGGACTGCCACAGAATCTGCTGGGTAATTTTGGACAAGTCATACTCTCAGCCTTAGAGGAAGGCAATACAAAATGTCACTTGCCAAGAAAAACCCTAGGATAGTGTTATAATAAGGAGGACTCAGCTTCAAAGCACACAACATATCCTCTGTCTTGAGTGATGTGCAAGTTTCTGCTACCACATATATTTGATAACAAACTTAATATTTTTCATGTTCTCTTGAAAAAAGCTAAAGCAATAAAAGAAATACAAGACAGCAGGACAGTAAACACCACAGTAAACTTCACATTATAAATATCACAGTGAACATCCATCTGTACCAGAAAACACAGAAAGTCTGATGAAAGTCATGAAATAATTCCATCCAGTAACACTTTCAAAGTTTGTAGCTGCTTTGAGATTAGTAGAATAAGTTAATACACAAAAGAATATGACACATCTGGACACCTACTTAGATTCGTGACTTATTATGTTGCTGTTATTTTCCATGGGGTATGACATTCTATGCATTTTTTTTTTACTGCTGGATTATTTTAGGAATAATATTTCCTACTTTTGAATTTCTTGAATGCTAGATAGGAATTTGGAAATTCTAAGAACCAATCTAGAATATATCTGAGAGATTCATAATTAGTGTGCCTGTCATTTTTATTTTCCCTCTTGAAACAGCTTCAGGACCAAGCATTAGAAGATCAGTACTGGTCAGTCATGAGACATATCATGGAATAGGAACCTTATCTGTGCTGGATGGGGTTACACTCCCCCTGAAATCTCAGGCTCACAGCTTGAGTGTGCTCCTGGACTCAATTCTGAGGCTGGATGCCCAGCAGTTTCAGCAGTGGCCAGGAGTACATTGGCACAGTTAAAACTTGTGCGCCAGCTGTGCCCATTCCTTGAGATGTCAGATCTGGTTATAGTGAGACATGCCTTGATTACATCCCATTTGGATTACTGCAATGCACTCTGCGTGGGGCTGCCTTTGGAAACTGTTCAGAAACTTCATTGAGTGCAAAATGCTGCAGCTAGAATGCTGACTGGGGCCAGTTATAAGGACCATATAACTCCCTTTTTGAAACAGCTTCACTGGCTACAGGTTTATTTCAAGACAGAATTCGAAGTGCTGATTATGACTTATAAAGCCCTACACTGCTTAGGTCCAGATTATTTGAGAGACCATATCTCTGCATTCTTCAGGAGAATGCTTTCTCTCGGCCCTGACACCATCTCAGGCTCACCTGGTGAGGGCATGAGAGAGCCTCCTCAATGGCTGCTCCTTCCCTCTGGAAAGCCCTTCCATGAGTAACAAAGCTGGCTCACCCTTTGCTTGCCTTTCGTCAGCAAGCAAAAACAGCTCTATTCAGGCAGGTGTTTGATGTATAATCATGGAGTGGCTTCGGTGTTTGTTATATAGTGTGGATACCATGGTTTTAGTGTGGGTTTAATGTCTATAATTTTATACTGTTTTAGAAGACATTTTTTTATTGTATTATGTCTTTAGATTTTAATTGTGAGCTGCCTTGGGTCCCTTCAGGGAGAAAAGTAGGATAGAAACCAAATCAAATAAATAAAATAATAAATAAGAAGTCTTAGATCATCTGTAATGGAAAAAATACTCTTTTCCTATGGACAGATCCCTTTTTGAAAGCCTCCCTGAAATAATCTGATAGGCTGCAGTCCTAAGGTACCCATAGATTGAATTGTCTAAATCAGTGTTTCCAAAGGTTTGTTCCTCAGGATGTTTTGGACTTCAGCTCCCAGAATTCCTGACTTTTGGCAAAGCTGCCTGATGCTTCTGGGAGTTGAAATCAAAAATAGCTGGAGGGCCAAATTTTGGGGACCACTGCTTCAGACTGTCCAGATGCTTGGGTAATTGCCAAAGACTGATCCCTTTACCCAAGCTGTGGAAATATTAAGCATCAAGCAGTTTTGGATTTACCTTCCCAAAGCTCAAAGGACATCAAACTGAGAAACACTTTCTGTAATACTCTCAAAACACAAGGGGCAGCTTAATTCTTGTACATTCAAAAAAACTGGGCAAAAGTGTATTAGTGAAAATTTTTAAAGCAATAGCTCATTCCGTAATGCCACCTAATGTCAGAGTGTAATATGACATTTATACAGGTAAAGAAGAAAAAAATGGGAAAGGAAGACACCAAATCATATACAATCAGATTAGACACAGTATAATGTAGCTAGATACATTATACTTGTTTAAGTGGAATTTTGGCTTTTAAAGCATAGGCACAAGTCCTTGTAGAGAAGATGGTCTGAGAGATTTCACCTGGTTCAATGGTGACAACAAATATAATGCTGAGCTGACAGTTAACATACGTATGGCAATATGAGACCAGTATGACAACCTGTAAAGAGAGAGAGAGAGACCGCTTTTCTTTTGCAAAGGTAATTGCAGATACATCTCTTGCATACATATGCCAATTAAGCTAATCAGATATTTATTTTGAGATAGTTTCTATCTACTTAACAATACTGTATTTGTGTCCTGGACTGCAGCCAGCACACACAAACACACGCCGATAAGAAGAGTTCAGCAATGAAACTAGCTATTCAGCTGGGAGAAAGTCTACAGACCTTGGTATTGTCTGAAAGAGCAAGCCCAAAAGCCAAAGCCAGAGTCAGGATAGGAGAGGTCACGGAAATCAGTTCGGTCCAGGGTTAGGCCAATGAGAAGGCATCAGTAGTCCAGTTCATTCCAAAGTCATAGGTTCAAGGCAAACAAGCATTTAGGAAACACGCAGCCAGTGCCAGCAGCAATCACACCAAAGGATCTTGCAATAAGTTCTGACAAAGAGGTGGTGTTCCCCAGCTGGTTAAATAGGATACAGTCTCCCTGGTGCCAGCTGTAGCTTATCTGCAGATTGCTTCTCTGCAAGCCTCCAAGTAGCCAAGCATTCTCAGCTCTCCTTTCCTTAAAGGAAGGGACCGTCATGTTTGGTTGTTCCCCAGGGGCCACACTCAGCTGCTGAGCCTCTGAAGGGAGCTCCACAGTGCTAGAGCCTGACTGAGCCTCAACTCCTGGGGCTGGAAGGGCAGGGCTGAGGTCTAGCAGGGCAGAACTGGGACCTGGTCTAGGCTCAAACTCCTCTTGCACCTGAGGACCCACATCCTCCTCCTTATCCTCCTTATTCCACCTCCTGGCTGGCCATGACAATTTGGACAAAAGAGTTAGTGCCAATGAATTGAGGTTTCATAATGGTGGTAATGGTGATGGAGGAGCAGCAGGAAGAGATCAATTTTAGGATATCATATCCAAAGAACATTGAAATAAAATCACTCTAGTAGATGGTGTTGGCTAAAATGCTTGTCAAACCATTTTATATTATTTCCCCTATGTGAATCTCTCTAAAGCTGCTGTTCATCTCTGGCTTCATTCTACATCTGACTTTTTCTGTCATAAACACTTGTTGTGGCTTATTCAGTAAGCTAGACATTTGTTTCTCTGCACTTTCTCTGTACAGTCCAGTGATTCCAAATACTGAAGGTTGTTGTGCCTTTGCCGACACTGGTAATTAACTGAAGAAAAGAAAAATAGAACCTTCATCAATATAGTGTGAAATTAAAGAAAGGCATTAACCTACAGCAGCATAGAGACATAATAAAAGCATAAAGCATATTTTGTAAGTAAAAGTCCCAAATTTAAACTAAAGCATCCCCCATAAAAGGGTGGGCATGACTCCCCATCTAAAACCCTGAAGAATCTGCTTTCAGAGAGTATGTAAAGGGGCCTTGTAGCATCTTTGAGATTAGTGGGGATATAGAATGATACTTTGTTCTGGCCTGTGGGTGGAGTCACAGCTCGACACCATGATCCCACCCCCATGGTGACGTTTTGGTGCGTGCCCATTTACACGATGCATGCCATAATGATGCCACTCTGGGACTGCATCTATATCATGCAGCACCAAAGGGGTGTCATAATGCCACACTGCAGTGCCTATGATGCCTGTTTGCAGGGGTGTGCACCAGGTGGGGGGGACATGGCATGCAGTTGCCACATCCCCAACCCAGTGCTTCCGGGGACACATAGAGCCACCCCTTACAGGCTGTTTGTACAGCCCCTAACTGAGTGAAATAAATTGTAGCATGAGCTTTCATTACTTGGTCTAGCTGCTTGAATGCATCTACAAAAACTTATGCTACAATTTCTTTCACTTGGTGGGAGGTAGGGACTGGGTTGTAATATTTTAATTGTACTTGTTTTTTAATTTGTTGTACCCTGCCCTGATTGCTTGCTCATAGGGGCGGGTTATAAATAAATATTTATTGTTGTTGTTGTTGTTGTTGTTGTTGTTATATTGATTACATTTTTGTCAGTGTCATCACTGGTCCCTAAGTTCACGTTGCTGAGAAAATCAGCTTGTTGCATCCTTTATTTTTGTGACTGGCTGTGCCAGAATTGACTAACATGTAAAATCCTCATCAGGCACAATCTGCAGGCTTCTACAATATCAGGTATTTGGAGGGTCAAGATATGCTGGGAAAATGTATAAATCTAGATAGTGACTACATAGAGATAACTTAACAACTACAAATCAAAACAAACTTTCTGTCATTTTTTTTAAATGATCATTAAAACTTTTGGATACCCCCTCGTAACCATGGAGATTTTCACATGACCAAAAGTGATGAGAGCATAACAGGATGCTCCCGTCACTTTTGTGAAATTGCTGGAAGATTAGCAGACAACGTCTTGCAATGTTGCCATAATTGCATCATTATCCCATAAACAAAGAGTAATTCTAGTGCTGCTTTTCATTCATGGGACAAATATACTGAACACCAGACAAATATACTGAACACCAGTACAGGGGTGAAATTAATGCAGTTTTTCAGATGTTATTGGAGTCCAGCTCCAATCATTCTTCACCATTGGATATGCTGGCTGGAGATGCTGGGAGATGAAGTTCAACAACACCTGTACGACTATGGATGTCCCACCTCAGTCTAGTGTCAATTGTAGGATATGCCAGGTGAATGAATAGTGACATCACTTTCATTCAGAACTTCATCCTGGATGAGCATGCTGACCTGGCATACTTGGTTGGAAGAAGTTGAGGTGGAGTAACTTCATTCAGCTTTTTCCACTGTGGTTTTCTGTACAATGGAAGGTGAGACCTGGGGTAGGGAAGTGGACTTGCATCCTGTCAAAATTCCTTCTCCTTGACCACATGCCCTTTCCCCAATCTGTATGGTTGGAGTGTATGTATTTAAAGCTGGATGCCTAGGACAGAACAGAGAATCTGTTTGTGTACTGCCCACCTCACTGCTCAACAGTTTACCTTCATGAGCTATCCAGGGTGTCCTTGGGATTGTGTTACACTCCTCCCATCTAGTGATGCTGGAGAACAATCTACCCTGCCTCCAGGATCCCAGTGCAGATTCTGACACTGGCAGAGCAACAGAGAGACCGTTTAGTGCCAGAGACAGAGAGTGAGACCCCACAGCAGCCATAGCCTGACATAGGCACAGATGGAGATATAAACCTGCTGGTAATGGGCCCAGCAAGAATCGGCAAGGAAAGGAGGGGTGGAAATGCTCTGAGGGTTTATATCTAAAATGCTCAGCAATCAAACAGTATCTTTGGAAGGCTTCCAGGCCATAAACAACCCAGCATCTTCCTCAGGAATTTGTTGTGGATAACAGAATTTCTTGTTGGAAGCACCATGTTTCTGTTTGTGCTTTTGACCTTGCTCTATTTGTTAACTATGCTCCTAGATCTCCCTCTGAACCTTTCCCTGGATTTATTGTTGGACTGTATATGACCTGGATTGAACTGATTTTACTGCTTTTACCTCCTTACTGGAGAGACACACTTCTCTCTGTGTTTCTCTTGGCTCTATATTTTCTTGTGTTCCCTTTCTGAGGGTCTAATCATTTGCTGAGATGAAACCAAGACAGGAACTTCAACATCCATGCTGAGATTTCCCTGTGGGATTGTGTCAGGACTTCATGCTTGCCATGATGGTTATGAGTCTGTCCCAAGTAATATCTAGCCCCATTCAAGCATCTGGACATACTCTGGACCTCATTTTCTGTTCTGGGTTGGGTGAAGGGGATCTGAGAGTGGATAAACTGTTTATAAGTCTGTTATCATGGACACTGCCTTCTAGGACTTAGCCTTGCTTGCACTCAGAACTTCTTCAGAACTTTAACTGAGGACCTGCTCTGTGGTGGTTTATGAATCTAGATAGGTTTCCTGACAGCTCTTGGGGACTTTCCAACTGACATGCCAAGTGATTCTGTTGAAGCTGTTATCAACCTCTAGAATGGAGAAATGGCCAAAGCAATTACTCCCGAGTGTCCTCTCTCACAGTGTGGAGCCAAACTAATCCTAGATCGATATTGGCAGAAAATTTGGAATGGGAACAAGTGAACACAAGTGGCCTGGGGTGTTTTATTTACCATCCCACAAGAGGGGAATCCAGACCATTCAACAGCTCACTGCACCTGCATAATGCTTTGCAGACAAAATTGAATTCCAACTTGGAATGCATAATTAATATAGATCAAGCTGATTTAACTCCAGCCCCTGTTGTTGATGATGATTTCTTCCATTTTAATTCAATATTAAAGGTTCAATTTTCCTTTTCAATCAACTAAGGTACACAAGGTATGATTTTTTAAAGAAACCCTCCATAGATTAACTGATGCTGACTGTAAAGGTTAAAGGCATATTACACTTGCAAGGTGAGTAGGGGCCAATCATATTAGCCCATTTGCCCTGGTTAAATCCAGATCAGATTGTGCATGCCATTACCGAATCTCTCCTTTGCCCCAATCAATGCTTCCTGGAGCATTTTACCCCACTGAAGTTCATACATGCAAAAGTAATGATTCAAGATGAAGCCTCCTAGTTGTAAATCAAATGATGTCATGGTGATGTCTGATGCAGCTATTGGCACCACGAGAGCTCCATCTGGCGCTTTGCTTTATATATATATATTTACATTTGACAGATCATGCGCATGGAGCATAGGGCTGGGAGCGGTGCCGATTGTGGGGATCCCTTCCCCCTCCTCCTCTTCCTCCTCCTCCTCCTCCATTTTTCTCAGCACTGAGTGCTTTATTGAGCACTCCTGCATTTATTTTATTTTATTTTATTATTTTTATTTTTATTTTTTTATTTTTACAGTTTGGCAGCCCTTCGTTTAAATGCTCAATATGAATGGGGCTCTTTAAATGAAGGGAGAGGGAACTTCAATCCATATGTGGAAACCAACTATCCATATATGGACTGGGGGTTCCCCCTCCCGTTTAAAGAGCCCCATGTAGAATGTGCATTAGCTGTCAAATTGTAAAAATAAAATAAATAATAAATAAATAATAAATAAAATAAATAAAAATAAATAAAATTAAAATTAAATTAAAATTTAAAAAATGCAGGAGTGCCAGATGAAGCTTGAAACTAGTTAGATTAGGCTCATTGAATCAATTGTTAAAGTAGTATTTTAGATGAGCAATTGGATTAAAAGACATGTTAGCAGCCAAAACATGTTCTTTTTATAAAGCAAAGTTATTGTGCCTTTGACATGCACAATAAATATTTAGGTCCCTTTTATAGCCAAAGTTACAGAGAGCTAGTTTCGAAAGTACACCACTGGTTGACTTGAATGCAACATTCCATACTTTAATAAAGAGCCTGTTCAGATAAGCAATGTAACATCAGAGTGACACTTGCTAAAAACCACTTCCTTCTCTTCCATGATCTAGAACTTGCAATTTTCCAGTTCACAGAAAAAGCAGTCTTGGATTTTACATGATTTTGTGGCTGTAATGATACACGGATGGCTTCAGAGTATTATGTGAATGAGCAGGTTTATCCCTGTGTGATTTATGTCCAAAACACATTGCAAAAATAATCTAGTCTGAGACTGCTCTAACTGCCCTGGGTCAGTGCTAAAGGATCTTAGGAATTGGAGTTTAGTATGGCACCAGAGCTCTCTGACAGAGAACCCTAAATATCTCAGAAAACTGCACTTCCCAGAATTCCCTAGCACTGAGGGAAGCAGTTTCAAACTGGATTATTTATGCAGTATGTTTTGGATCATAGTATCCAAAATGGACCCACAAGGGACAGATCCCTAAAATCCTGGGGGAAAATGTTTGTGTTTTATTGACTTTGCCAGTGCCTCTTACTGATGGGTTCTTGTTTTCATGACAGCCTGACTTTATGGTAAGAATGCTTGCTTCTACAGCACGTTATTTTTCAGCTCAGTCTTGAATGTATTCTTACACAATATTTGCTAAATCCATCTTAGTTATGCCCCTATTGTTGTCATGCTCTATGGGAACAAATAAAGCAAATCTAGCAATCCATATTGTGTATTTAACAGTATTCCTGGTATTGGTCCTTCTCTAAAATCATTCTTCATGGTAGCTGTCTCTGGCAGCAAAAACAGACAGATGGTTAAGCACAGAATCTGCCAATCTAGATAGGAACAATACAAGGGTGAGAGGAAGAAGGAAGAAACCCCTCTAAGGATGCTTCATCAGCATTAAAAGGGCACTATTATTTTAAACCCCAGAACAGCCCAATTGCTTACATTTTGGAGGGAAAAGAAAGCTCTCCTTTAAACAAGAGACTAAAAGTGATGATCATGCCAAAAGGTGCTATTTTAATTAGCATAATTTCAAGTGTATGACAAGTACCAGTTTTGTTTATTACAGTAAATCTTTTGAGGGCAAAGCATTTGGGCTGAATCTGCTAATTTCGCTAACTATATGAATGCAAAAAGACTATTTATCATCATAATAGATACTGCAAACCTTGACATTTGAGGTTGAAGGAAGAGTGTTGTTTTAAAGGTTAATTGTGTTAGTAAATACTTCAAATGTGCTAATTTACTAGGCTGTTAAACGACAAGGCTCTACATTTTAAAAACCTAAAATAAATAAAAGCAGTTCCCCATACAATCTTGTATCTCTCTTGTCATGCAGGAAAAACATGTTGTACATCACTTAAAACTTGATTTAATGGTGAAATTGGTTTAGGAATTGTGGATGCCATGTCTCCCTAAAAGCATCTGCCCTTAGAACATTTTGGCTGAATCCAAATCTCTCTTACTTGCCAATTTCAAAATTCCATGGCATTTTAAAAATTACAGTACAGGTTGACAAAGCGGTTTTGGTTTCTTCTGATGATGCAGAGGAGTAAGCCTGCTATGATTCAAGTACTTTTCCAATCCCATTCATGTTGTTATTGGCCTTGAAGTCATTTCCAACTTATAACTACTCTAAGGTGAAACTATCACAGGCTTTTCTTGGCAAGATTTATTTAGGACGGCTTTGTCATTGATTTGCTGTGAGGCTGACAGATGTAACTTACTCAAGGTCACCCAGTGGGTTTCTATGGCAGAAAGGGAATTTGAACCCTGTGTCTGGTTTTGTCTTTGGTTAGCAAACCAGAAGGTTCAACTTCCCAGAGATTTTAAGGAGAGAGAGAAAATGATAGAGAGAGAGAATGTCCAAGCTCGCCTAAATATCAGCTGAGAAACAGAGGTAGTTTAGTCTGATCCAAGTTGTTTACAAGTCAGTATTGTAGAAAGGCAGTCCACTATACTGGCTTGCAACTCCGATTTACACCCTCTCCCCCTAAAAACTGGGGGGAAATACCATGGAAAGTAAACAAATTGCATAGACATTTATACTTAGCTCACACCTGAAATCACTTGCATTTGGTAAAGGAAGACACATCCCAAAGCTAGCATTAGCATCTTCTCAACATAGTGCTAAACAGAAATGTCTGAAAATGCTTTGCAAATTTATGTTGGTGGATGGATGGTAAAAGGGGTTGACATGTCAGGTATAGTGCTTGTACAAAGCATTTTCCAGAGCCCTTGAGGAATCTTCCTTGATATCAAGATCAGGCCATCCCCAGCATAAAACAGTATGAGGCAACTGTCCCAGGCAGCAAATACTGGCATAACTCTTGAGTCTTATTGCATTTCTTTTTAAAAATTTATTTCATTTTTACACTGCCTTTCCAACCTCTGCTGGAGTACAGAGCTGTGTGTGCACCACATGAAATGTCCTGACTCCCTAATTTGCAAGCTATGTATATTTATGGTGGAAGATACTGTCCAAGTCCAGCAGTGAATTAAGATTATCCTGGAAGACTGTCAGTTTTATATGTCAAATGGGATTGAAAGTGCAGACATATCTCTGTCTACCCACTGGGACATTTCACTAAATGTAGTGGGATTTACTCCCAGGTAAATGCATATAGTATTGCAGCCTGAAAGTGACAACCATCAAATTAATGCAAGCAAAACTAGAAACTTGGTTTTACGTTCTACCTAATTGGCATCTCACAAGTCAGGCTTCTAAGCTACTGCTGACACATCTTTGGGATATTAAATTGATCATTACAAGTGGGATTTTTGCCCCATGGAGATGGAGCCAAAATAATAACTCATTTAAGCTAAACAATTCCTACAAGGCAACACACAGATAACAAAGTCTTTCGGGTAAGTTAGTAACCAGTGGGAACAGCAAACACAGGGAGAAAAATTGTAGGTTGATTCTCAAAAGGTTATACCTATACTATTTCCTAATTTCAAAGGACGGAAGAAAGCCTGTCATAGTAAAATGACAGTAATGCTGCTGATGCTCTTTAACAGCAGCAAAAAGAAATCTTCCTCACTCAAACCAATCATAAATACGAAGCACAGAACGAACATTGGAAAACAAAATGATGTGTTCAAAGAGTGCTCTTTTTCTTTCTTTCTTTTTTTTTAAAGGAACAAAACTTCTTACTTAAGAGTTAGGTGAGTTCTAATCAGCTGTCAAAGGCAGAATGGAAAAGGAAATAATGAAAAGCTCCTGGGTGCCTTGGAATCCATTCACATAAACAGAGGTGGCTGTGAAGCTTTTGCATGCAAGAGTTCCTCTGAGACTAGCATAGGTCCTCAGAAAAGACCTGCAAAGATGTGAAGTATCTACTGTCTGCTAGGGATGTAATTCTTCATTGCATTAACAAAATAAGCAGCAAGAAAATTTTGCAGTTTTCTTCCAGTAACAAGAAAATATTCAAAAACTACACAGTTTTTGAAGAGTATTTACAGGTCAGGGTTCATTCTGTGAAAATTTATTTTAAAAAAACAACAACAAAAGAGTATTTTATTCAGAGATTGTAGAAATTCTGCAAAGAAATATTATTTTCTCTTTAAAAAAATGCTCTGTCTTGCACAGGAAATGTTGGTGTTCAAATTCTACACAAAGCTCACATATGGGTTTTGTGGAGGGGGGTTGCACCACAAACCACATTTTCTGCACATAAAACAGAATTTTCTGCAGGGAATTTTTTTGTGCATTGACAGCTATGTACAAGCTTTTATTTATTATTTTATTTATTAGAGTATTTATACCCTGCCCTTTATCCTTAAGGGCCATCAGAGCGTCCTACAATTATTATTTTTAATTAGACAATTCCCTGCCTTCAGGCACAAAATAAGTCCTAAACTTTGAAGATTCTTATAAATCCATGATTCTCCTTGTCAGGGCAGTAAGAAATACATTTTTCAATCAAGTTTTCTTGCCAAAAGATATTAGATGCAAAACAAATCTAAATCAGTGCCATCCTGCTAAAAAGTTTTTTTAAAAAATAAGTTCTATTAGTAATTCAACAGGATGTTTACATATCTATGTTCTGAGCCCAAAAAGTATACATTTCTAGAGTGAATTAGAGTTTCTCTTGGAATTGGTCCTTTACCATTTTTTAATTAAAAATCTTCAAAACAGGGAATTTAGGCAGAAGAATGATGACTCACATAAGCCTTATTTGTAGTTCACTCTTCAAGTGAATATAGCTCACCAAACTGATGTTGAACTGGAGAATCTTTTCAGATCAAAAAGGAGTCTTCTTTTCCATTCCATTTTGAGAGTCTAGATGCTCCAGAAAACCAACTGGCTGAGTCCCCCCGCCAAATAAAATAGGTCTAGCAGGCAATTCCACTTAAAAGTGGAATAGTAAACAATATCAATAAACATGCAGAAAATTAATTAATAACATGCAGAGAACTGAGATTTCTCTATTATTTTGCTCATTACAGTGGGGTTTGGTTTTCACTTGCATTATCCTTGCTCTGTTTTGCACAAGGATATCTTTTTGAGATAATACAATTGATTTGATACAGAGAGAACACAGATTGATAGTGTCCTGGTATATACAATTCCTCTCAGGCATTCTTTTTAAGGCTTAGCTAAACCATGTTGTAGTCATTTGAGTGTTGAACTATGACTCCGGAAATCAGGGTTTTGCTTTCCAGCTCAGCTATGAAACCCACAGGGTGACCCTGGCACCTTTTCAGCCTCGAGGGAAGGCAATGGCAAACCTCCTGTGAACAAATATTGCCAAGGAAACCCCATTATAGGTTTTCCCTGGGGTTAAATGACTTGAAGGCTTACAACAAAAGCAACAAGGAAGGGGAGCATATCCTAATTGTTCCCTTTGTTTCTCATGTTAAAAACAAATCTGAAATGAAAAGACTAATATTCATATGCACTGCTCCTAAATTATGGAACCACCTGCTGGAGGAGATCCGTCATATTTCCACTCTGACAGCTTTTAAGAAAGCACTCAAGGCGGATCTCTTCCGGCAGGCCTTTCCAACTTAGCTACCCTCCCCAGATATAGAAATATCTGCCCCCTTACCCACCTATTTTCCCCTCTTGCTTCATTGCACTGGAACATTTTTAGTGTTTTTAATGCTTTTAATGTTTTAGACTATTATCATTTAATTCTATTTTAATACTGGGAATGGGGGGAGGGGAAAGTTTAGGGTTTTATTTTATTTTAACTTCATGTATTTTTTATTGTTGTAACCCGCCCGGATTCTTTGTGATTGGGCGGGCTAGAAATAAATCTAGTAGTAGTAGTAGTAGTATGGAGATTATTTACACAATCTAGAAACCTGAAAAATCAGGGTTCGTTACTGTATGGAGAGCTTCCAAGAGACAGGTCTCCCTTTTAAATATACTTTTCACATACTTATGAGAGCAAAGAAACAATGGAGGATGCAGGGTTGGTGTACTTTCCTCCTCATGTGTTTAGTTCATGCAAACAGACTAAAGCTATCTACTCTTTGCCTGTTTGAATAAAACAGGGCTGAATTTTTCATCAGTTAATTTCTTACAAAGCAAGTCAATCACTACTTTGTACAATAATGATACTTTATAAACAACACAAACACATAAATGCAAATGATAATTCACTGCAAATTAGGTTAAAAGCAAGTTTCTCTAAATTTGAACAGACTGTCCATGTGTTCATGGGTTTCCATTTGCACAGCAATAACTTTTCTGTACTTCTACAGAACACATTTTTAGTTTAAGATTTTTTTAAGGTGTCATGACGGATGTAGCCAGTCTGAGATGTAGATCAGAATCAGGATAAAGTAAATGTCAGTGACTGATAAATTGATGTGTTTCAAGGGTATTTCATCGTAATTTCTTTATTTATTGAATTTACATCCCTCCTTTCTCCAAGACTGGATTCAAGATGGCTTACAAAAATGTAAAAGGTATAGCAAAACATTAATTTACTAAAGCTAAAAAGGAAGTAAATCTAAAACAGTTAAAACACATAAACATAGATAAAACATGGTTCCAATTAAAATAACAAAATTAGAAAACAGCATACAATTTGCACACATACTACAATTCCATCAAATTTATAGTGTAGAATTCACAAATTCACATTGTAACACTTGTATAGATTACAAAAAAAATATGTTAAAGGCTCATTTTAAGGTATCTCCACAAAATTTCAAGTAAATCCAATGTCTGAAGGAAGACCAGAACAATGTCTTTGTTACTTTTGGTCACAAGACAAAATTCAGAATAACTTAATATCCTAAGTATCTTTAATAGACCGAATGTGCCAAAAGAATGGTGAACCTTCCAACAAATGCTGACCATGATTTATGTTAGGAACGAAATCTCATTTTGTTACACAGTACTCACACAATTCTAATAGTGACAGTAGAAGGCATGCTTCTTTAAGGTTGAGTGAGTGGATATTAGACAGTGATAATGCTCCTTCATCATACCAACCATGATTTATTGTTATAGCATTCCAAAAAGCACCTCTAGAGAAGGTGATAACTGATGAGGAATTATACCACCTTGCATACTGAACCTCCAAATTTATGTACAGAACTAGCAGTGTGTCACCATCTCTTGGAGGAACTACTTATCTAATTAAAACATGATTTTAAAATGGATTTAATGATAAAAAGTAATGGCCTTAGTGCTGTATTCTTCCAGCATATGGCCATTTTTTTAAAGGTATATTCTACTGTAATCTGTAAATAGGACATGTCTGCAGTCTGTCAGAAAGTTTTGAAGGTGGTCCAATATACTTTCCTATATGAATAAGGTTTCTCATCAACTGGAATGCAAACTTGTTTGTTTGCATCCCTTTGAAATCCATGAGAGTGCAGGAGTTCTGCAAGCATATTAGAAACAGGTGTCAGAAAACACTATTGGGGCACTGATTCTCCTCTTCTTTTAAAGGATCTGCTTCTTTTAGATTTTCAACTGAAAAAATAATCAATACTAGAAAGTGGAAGGGATGCAGGAACAAATGCAAGAAAAACCAATTAATTACCCATTACATCTCTCTTAGGACAATTTAGCCTCATTTCCAGATCTAAAAAAAGAAAAGAAAAAGTCAACACACAACAAAAGAAGCCAATTCTTTTCCACCCTAAATAAATTATATTTGGGGAATATAAACAGAAGGTTAGACTTTTCTGTCTTCTTTGCTCGCAGCCACTTTTGTCTGAAAGCAAATCATATGTCTAAAAATGAGGGACCAAACACTTCTTCCTTCCTTTTTCTTCTTTCTTTCTTTCTTTCTTTCTTCTTTTTTTTTTCTTTTTTTATTTATTTTATTTTATTTTTGGATTCCTAGATCCATTTTAGGTTTCAGCTGGAGTAACTGCTATTTATATTGGCCTATTCTAGATTGGTAAAAAGAAGTGTGTTCATGGCTGCATGAAACTCTAGCCTTTAGATGAGGAAAAGGGAAAGTGTGCCATGAAAATGCTTTTTTTGCGTTTCAGGGGAGAAGAAGCTCCTTTAAAAAGGCGCTGGTTTTCCCAGCTTCTTTTTTAAAAACTGAGGAACAGCGCAGCTCCATCTAAAGGGTGCAAGCCTTTAAGGAAAAGGCAACTTCATGTCACACTTTCCTGCCAATCTAGAAAGCCCCATTGATGCTCAACATGCCTAACATTTATTCTAGCATGAATTTCCATTATTCAAGAAATGGCTGCTCCATGAACGCTTTGACAATGGGAGAGAAGCAGGATGACTCAATGACGATTAAGAAGCAAAACCAGGCATCCCACCTTCACTCTTCAGGAATGATTTAGGAATGTTTTGATGGCATTTTAGCAATGGTAAGTGCTTCCATGTGAAAGAGTCCATTTACACTCTATTTGGAATAAATCAAGTAAGTTTTACTACAGATAAAAATATGCTATATTTTATTTAGACATTGCTGGGTACATAGAATATCTGTTTTCTATTTGGATAACATCTTAATTTTTACCAGAAATAATAACCTGTTTGTTATTTCTTAACTAGTTATCACAGTTCCAGACAAATTATTTCATTAAAATTTAGGGAGCACTACTGGTGCAGTGGTTAAATGTCACTACTACAGCCACAATGTTGTCAGTTTGTCCGCATAGGGCTCCAGGTTGACTCAGCTTTCCATCCTTTCATAGGTCAGTAAAATGAGTACCCAGCTTGTTAGGGGCAATTGGCTCAAATGTTGTAAACCATTTAGAGAGTGCTTAGTTCACTATGAAGTGGTGTAGAAATGCAAATGCTATTGCTATTGCTATAGTTAAAACTCAAATTTAGTGAGTATAAGCAGGTGAGTGAGAAGGCTAGTGGTAAAGGAATGTTTTTCTGTATTCTTCCTCTTCCAATCTGTTGGTTTTCTGCACGGAAAGAAAGCCAATTGCTTAACTCTGTCCCTCCTCTACTAGTGCATCTGTAGAAGGCCTTATTCTTGTTAGCTTTCTAAGTGGCTCTTTACAATGCAAAGAGCTTCCTGTTTTCTACAGCTAATGTGTAGAAACAGAGGTTACTGGACATATAGCAGGCTAATGAAAATTGTGCAGGCTAGTATCTTTTGGGTGCATGCATGATGCTGTTATGTGCAAGCATATCTCTTTTTCAGCACCATATTTGCATACCTAATCACCTGTTGTCTAATAGCTGGTACAAATCTTGCATGGAAGTGTACCAGGGGGGGCGGGAATCAAAATTCAAGTGAGCTGGAGTTCTGCTTTCCCAATTTTGGATATGACATCTGAATGGGGCTCATAGATCACAAGTGTTAGAACCGAACTAAATGTGACACTAAATGCATCACTTGCTGTAATGTCTTTTTAAATGATATTGATAGCAGCTACAGGAGAAATTTGATGTGTAGGGAGCTCTCTCTCTCTCTCTCTCTCTCTCTGTTTCAAAATTGCTTTTTTCTCCCCCAACTATGTCCCAATGAAAATTTGTTGCCCATACCAAACCAATCATCTGCTTTTAGCAGTAAGATGAAAGCTCCCATTGGCAGTAAAAACCAAAGAATCAGGAATCGTTTTTTGAATGAACATTAAGTGGATAAAGCAGAAGAGCCATTCTGCTTTAGGTATGTAGGAGAATTATGTGTCACTTTATTGTTGTAATAACTTATTAAAAAACTACACATTTCTTTATGTTTAAGGTGGAAAGATTTTGCAAAAATGCAAATGGCAAAAATACCCAGAATAACAGGTTTTGTCCATCTGGATCCAGGATTTTCAGTGTTCAGTTCTTAAAAGTCTGTGTTTGCATTCCTGTGTATTTATGTATGTACATTCTTAATTAGGACATCCACCTCTTGTGATAGGGGAGACTTCTCATCTTTAATAACTATATTGCATAGGCATCTCCATGTTGAAAATATCGGTGTCTATAGAATTTGGTCAATGAGGGAGAATTCTGCTTCAGTTCATTTTGGTGGGGGGAAATATAAACCATTGGACCTGTTTCTTCACATTTGGATCTGGAAAGAACCTGGGAGTTAAAAACAACAACAAAGTGAAACTGTCAAATGTATCCATCCCTACTTAGGCATAATAAATCACTCTTCATGAGCACAGTTCAGTGCACTGTACTCCTAGTTCCAGTTCCATGTGCATGGGTTTCCAGTCTCGCTTTGAGTTCTTCACTTTCAAAGTTTTTCATCTATTTCATTTTAAAAGGCTTCAAAGCACAACGGCCCTTGTTATTGCTGTGGAGTCATGAGGCTCTTCTGGAATTAGGTCACTGGATCAGCAGCCTTACCCTAGCATTATCATCCCCACACAATTCCAGCAAGCTGATTAATGGCTGATCTCCTATTTTTTCTTGAAAGCTATGGCTGCATTTAAATAAAGCTGTGTTCTTTCTTTCTTTATTTCTTTCCTTTCTCAAAATTTTACTGCTTGTTTGACTGGTGACTGATGTGGTTTATAAAAAACATAATATATTAATGCATCTCAATGTACCATATTGAGATCTGTAATTTTTAACCAAGGAGTATATGCTTGTGTTCTCCTACCTTAGTAGCTGAGCCTGAATAGGCTTTATGGCTGCCACCTACTGGATAAAGAATTAATTATAGTTCCAGTATCTATGTAGTCCTGTTCAGTTTAGTAGTCCATACCACACACCTAAACATACAATCACTCTCGCCACAAATATTGAAAAAAATCCATTGTAGTCTTAACCCATATCTGTTTAAGATGAAACTGTAGTGCTCTGTCCTTTCCCCACAATACTTAAAAGTGTCCCATGAAACATCATCAGTAAAATAGTCTTGGTCACATATCTTCCTCAGTGCTAAAGATTATTGTTCTAAAACAAAACATAGTAGCTCATCAGAAATCACTGCATGCACACTCCAATTTCTCACACAAAAAACAACAACTGCCTAACCTCCCTCTCCCCTCAAATTGCCAGTATTCAAGCATGAATTCATATCCACACATTTTTATCAATTTCATGCCACATTATAACTGCTATACCTATAGCAATAGCTGTCCTGAATAACTGAGGGGATGATAATTCATTGACAGGCAGAGAATTCTATTAGAAATTACTTATAATCCTTCACATTATCTTCTAAAACATTGTTAGAAGTAATAGTAACTATTCTGTTGTCTTATTCAATAGTAAACAGAAAGGTTTGTTTTGTAAGTGATGGCCATCCAGCCTAGATTTCTGATCTCATGCCACATCCTTGCAAGGGGACCTGCTGATTACTTTCACGTGACCGTAGATATGCCCTTAGCCTTTTCCACTAGGATTTTTCATTCTTCAGGAAGTGGACTGACTCAAAACTGTTTGGTACCAAAAGCAAATAACGATATGATTCATACCTTTTATTTTATGTACCAAACTGACAACATCCTCCACTGTCCCTGATAACAGTAACCTCGGTTTAGGGGTGCAGAACAAACCTTGTCTCACACACAGTAATTGTTCCAATAATTTGAGGCCACTTCCCAACATTGCTGAGTGGGTTGACCACCTCAGCCTATTTAACAGTTGAGCAGTCTTGTTCAAAATGACTCCTAAACAATGGTGGCAAATGGTTTCATGTCAGTGGTTTCTGTGTCACCTGTTTGCTGAGTTTTATTTCAGCCTCTGAAGGAAAAATCCAAAGTGTTGGCCCTATTTTGATTATAGGATTCAGTTCTTTAGACCAAAGAAATCTGAAATAAAAACCACACCTGGGTTCAACAAATTCTGACAAAGAATCCACCATTTCCAAATCTGTAACTTTAAATTCTTGCTAATGAACACTCCAAATTACAGATATTAAAATCTATCGTATATTGTGCAATTTCATCTTTGTTTCTGTTTCTTAAAATGTGAGCAATTTATTCTACAACACAATTACCACAGTTCAAATTCCGGAGCTCAGTTTGTCTCAGTTATTTCAGTATAGCCATATTAAGCGTGTTTATAGACCAGAACCTTAAATGCAAATGTACAGTTTAATTTTATCCATATAGTGGGATTTACTTCCAGCTAAGTGCATTCTGAATTGTGTTCTTAGATGGACACATGAATGATCGACCTGTTTTCAAGCAATTATAGCACACCAACTTTGAAGAAACAAAGAACACTTCCACTGAACTCTAATTGGCATTCCATCTCTTCTTGTTCTTTGATGTTTGAAACCAAAGCTTATGACTCACAGTCCCTCATTGTTTTTTAGTCAACTGTGACTTTAGGATTCAATCCCTTGTTTCTAAGCAGATGTCATGCTTAGGAATTCTCCCCATCAAATGTTCCCAATTATTGAAAAATTGATCTTTGATCTCTCCATCACAGCTATATGCTGGTGCATAAGACTGTATGATTGTCATATTCACGAGTCGTGTTGGAAATCTAGCATAAAGCAATTGACTGCTAATTGGTTCCCAATGCATGATTATTTCTTGTAAAACAGGGGCTATAATTAAAAGTCCTTCTTCAATATAATAACCCTTTCCCTTCCTTAATACATAAAGTATGTCTTCAATTACTTGATCTAAATTCATTTTCAAAAATTCTTTGGGATGCTGTAAAGGCTACCAGCCTTATCTTGTATTTCTGGGTACCATCAGGCATCTCCTTCCTTTTGCATACCCATTTGCAGCCTACCACCTTCTGATCTATAGGTCTCTCCACCACATCAAAGACCTCTCTGTTGACCTATGGAAAAAAAACCTCTCTATCTATGGCCTCATGCCATCTTTCCTGCTCTGCTTTGGGGTATGTCATCAATTCCTGGTAGCTTTCTGGCTCCTCTGCCACAACAGAGCAAACCCTAGCTCCCTGGACAATGAACCTATCAGGTGGCCTTCTTACCCTCTGTGTTCTCCTTGGGATAATCACCTTTGTGCTGTCTCCCTCATTCTCACTCTCACTGCTAGTTTGAACCCCCACTTCCACTGTTGGAACTTGCTCAAACTGCCTGGTAGTGATGTCAGTGTGACTCCTTGAAGTGCTTGGCTTACTCTTTGGTGAAGCTACTGGCAATTCCACCCCTCCATTTCCAGCATTTGTGCCCCGTTGTCCCAAGTGCAGGAACACCTGTGGTTGGTGTGGATCTTCTCCCACCCAGAATGCTTCTCAAAGTCAATACTTCGAGACAAAATGATTTTGCCATGCCCCAGGGAGAAGCGGTAACTATTACCCTCATACCCTACAAACCTCAGTCTTTTCCACTTGGAATCACCTTTCTTCCTGAAGCTGCCCTGTTTGACTCCCGTGTTCTAGGCCCGTGTTTGCAAACCTCCATTAGCAGCTCCTTGTTAGATTACGTTATAGAGCTGCTATTTACAATTCTGTTACGACTGTAGGAGAATGAGTATGATTTTTTATGTTTTATACTCTGCTTTCAGGGATCAGGGAATAGTCAGGGAACATTTGATATTGTAGCATAGTTGAACCTAAGCAAGTATGAACTTGATTAGTGGCTGAATACAGAAGACAGCTAGTTTTCTGAACAGCCTGAATGTTCTTTGTGAAGTGAAAGGGAAAGTGGAGTATAAAAATATGAAATAATACCACAGTTCTGCTTAGAAAAGTCTCACCTAGGAAATTAAAATCTACTTATATTGTCTGTACCCATTTGTTGATCTCTCCTAGAGTTTTCAAAATGACATTTCCTTCTTATGAAACATGGCTACAAGCCTTTTCCTGAAAACAGAGAGAAGGAAAGGTACATTAGTAGGTCTGGCAATAGTCTGTGCTCTGAGAGCCCTCTTTGAAAATCTATACAGACAGACAGTTCCCAAAGGAACAGGAAGTAATTGGTCTGCCTTTCATTCACCTCTCACTTTTCAGAGTTCACCATTGCAGGGCCACTCCGTTCACTTCTAATTTCTTTCAGTACCTTTTAAAATGTCTCTTTTGACATAGACCTATCAGTTACATCCCCTCTTCCCTTATTTTTTGGTCTAGGAAGGGGAAAAACATTTGTGAACCTGGTTTCATTGGCAACTGTGTCTGCACAACTTTCACCTTCCTCAACAGACCAGGTATGGACCAATATTGCTCTGTCCTCCTGCTTGAACTATTATCCCCTTCATAAATTAGCACATAATATTTTTCAGACTCAAGAAAATGTTTTAATTGTATTATTTTCTTTTCTTCCAGTGCATTCTCTCTCTCTCTCTCTCTCTCTCTCTCTCTCTCCTCTCCCTCTCTTATCTACACTTCATAAGATAATAGTTTTGGTATCTATGTGGTAACCTATCTATGAATTTTATCTCACATGTCAATCACACCTAGGATTGTTACTAGCATTAAATCATTACCAGCTCTTATGAGTTCTTTTTTTATTTTTATTTTTATTTTATTTTATTTTATTTTATTTTTTGATATCAGCACTATTAGCTCTTAACACTAGACAACTGAGTCTGGTAGCCACTTGCAATGTAATCTCCCCACATAATATGACATAATATTAAGGGTTTGTGGGGAATTTAAATCTTGGCTCAAAGCTAATTGCCATTTACTGGAGCACTGTTATGCTTACCTCCTGGATAAGTTCTCCAAGGTTTATTAATGTGCAAAGGAGCCCAAAATAAAGTTTTTGCAAAGGAATCCCCAAATCTAGAAAGCTGACTATGATCATGGCACAGGACCTCTGTGATCTGTAGTGTTAAGTTTCACTGTTTTAAAAGAATACCCTGGCCCACCATTGCATGCATGGGACTTGGATTACATAAACTGCTACAAGCTTTGCTTGATGATGGAGTCATGATTTTTCTGTCTGTCCTATAGATTAAAAAATCCAGCTGTTTTAGAAAAGAACATATACAACTCAACTGCGTTTTGGAACATTTACTGTGCAAAAGGAAATACAAGTACAAGACAGAAAGAAGAAAGAAAATGACACCATGGTGCTATTTAACATAACTGAGAGCCTGAAATGAAAAACAAAAACAAAATAGGCTTGCAAGAAAACATTTCATTACTGTTCAGTCCACAACCCCTAAGAGCAAACAGCTCCAGTGGTGATACCGAGAGGCACTAGCCTTCCCCTTTGTTTCATGCATGGCTTTGCCACAACTAGCTGAATCCCACACATGGCCATTGGGAGTATGTAGACTTATGATTGGTTTCTGTATCTTTTTTGCTAAATGCACGGGAAATTTACTTTCTTCACGGGAAGTGAAAGGGAAGAGACTTCTACTAACTATCTGCTTATAAAAAAGGCATCTCCTTGGACCAAAACAGGGTCCAGGGGTCTATAAATATAGCTAAAGAAGCCCCAATACCCCCTAGTGGGTGATATGGGTCATCTGGGGCCAAACCTTTTTCCTGAGAGGTGCAATGGAGAGTACAGCCCTCTAATGTTTCATGGTGGTGGTGGTAATATGCCTCTTAGCTTCCCATACTTGTCTATTTCTGGTTTAAATCATAAATGCAACAAGCATTATGATTCCCACACTTTATTATATGCTATACCTTTGTCTAACCACAAAACTGAAAGAACTCCTCCCCATTTTTTTTGTCCTCCACCTTCATTCTTCCACTTCTTTTTTTTTCTATGCATAATATAGACCTTTAGCAGAGCTCCTGCTGAGCCACTAAGATGTACATTCTGGGCCTTAGATGGTCTTTAACACTGACCAAGTACTTTTAACTATGGGACTATTTTTTTTCTTAAACATATCCCTCTTATTCTATATTATGGAAAATAACCTGTAATGAAATACTTCTAATCTCAAAGATGTATTGTGGAATTTGCAAAATTTCCTCACACTAACTTTATATTATTGCCTGTGTTAGTTCACCCCCACATATTTGTTTTAATATGCATGTGCAGTACATCTGGTTGAGTCTGTAGAGTGCATACATGGAGACCTCTGTCACAACATATCTCTCAGCATTAGGTATGAGTCCCAGTACAGTAGGCCTAATACAGTGGACCAGAAGAATTACTACATGTGCTTATCTGCTGTGGGTTTTATAAGACTTCCCATGGATGCCAAAATCTGCAGATGCTCAAGTGCTATTAAATGCAATGGTATAGTAAAATGCTGTCCCTTATATAAAATGGGGAAAGCAAGGTTTGCCTTTTGAATATTTTTTAAAAATATTTTCAAGCCATGGATGGTTGAATCCGTGGATACGAAGGGATGACTATGTACACTGGTTATTCTTCTACTCATCTGTTCTAGCAATCCAGTTACAAAGGTCACATTTATTAGTTTGGTGGACATTTTAAAAGCCAGGTAAAAACATGAAAAAGATAATGTAATTAAAAGAGAAGACACTGCTTGATATATTTAACTGGTTAAAAAGTGCATACATTTATGGATTCTTTAAAAAAAGGTGTTCTTACCTGTGTTATGAGCCATGACCTAAAGCTTACTGATTTTAATATCCTAGGATAAGCAGCTGTTTAATAACTTTTCACAGGAGTGTGTTACCAGGAATATAAAATGATCTTTTAAATGTTGCAGTGAGTGCATTTATATTTAACAGTGGATATGCACTTTGATTTTAAGAGTAAACTTAATTTAGATTTTTTTTTTATTTGAAAGGGAAGATATTTCTTTGCTTTCAGTTCTTTTTACCTCTTGGGATTTGTTAACAATTTGCAAACAGAGAATCATTTTTATGGGTGCAAAAGGAGTAAGGGAGATGAGGAATTTGGTGTGCAAAATTATAATAACAAATTGAATAAATAATACTTAAGTAACATGGGGTGCAATTATGTGGAGAGTTGGTCTCTGGGACCGGTATTAAACTCAATAAAATATTATGCTGACATACAGAGGCCTGACATGATATACCCAAAATCAAGTGGCCTATAGAATCATGGTGAGAATAGGTTTTAGGGAACAACAAACTGTGATAGAGGCAACCAGAATCTTACCAGAGTCCAATTAGACTATGGAGTGAAACAGATCACCTTGGAGGAACAGCTTCAAAGCTGGATTGGGGGCATGGCAAGCACACACCATGGCCCCAATCCACCTTAAAGCTGGCCAAAAAAGGAGAGGCAAAGAGCCGCTTCTTTTTTGGCTTGCAAAAAACTGGTTTTGCCACCTGTACCATGGCCAGAAGCTGGCTTCATGATGCTCTGGTGGCATGCAGAGTATAAATGCATCACCGCTGGAGCACCTGAAAGCTGGCCCATGTTTGGGCAGCCGGACAGCTTGAAACTGGCTTCCAGGCGGCTTCATAGCATGCATCATCAAAATGCTGTGCTCTGAAGCTGCCCAGAAGCAGGCTTTTCTTTTCTTTCTTTTTTTTTTTTTTTGCCCGTCTATTCGGGCCATATAATACTTCAGTGTTATATTTGATGTATCCATGTTCAGACTTAATTTGAAGTGCTAGTTTTAACCTGTAAATCCCAATCTGGTTTGGGTCAAAGTTTCTAAAAAGGACCAACTGATTCCAAAGATACCTGCTTTTAAATGGACTTTTAAAATGTGTTAAAACGTTTTTGACTGTATTTTATCGAAATGTGGTGTATTCAGCTTTCACAGTGCTGTATTTTAAGAGTTTTTGTGATGTCTTGGTTTTTGCCCACTGTGTATTTTATTATTTAAACAACCACCTGAAGTATCAACTTCTAAAAGGATCTTTAAAGTGTATACATTTTAGACTGCATTTTATGGAAATATTGCATATTATAGCAATAGTAATAGCAAGTAAATTCTATACTGCATATCAATGCACTTAAGCACTCCCTAAGCAGTTTACAAAGGATAAGCTAATTGCCCCTAGCAATATGGGTACTTATTTTAGCAACCTTGGAAGGATGCAAGCCTGAGTTGAGCTTAAGTCCTTTTACAGGTATTGAACTTGCAACCTTATGGTTTGTGAGTGAGTGGCTACAGTACAGGAATTTAACCACTGCACTACCAGGTCTCTTATTCAGCTTTTACAGTGAATTATTTTAAGTGGTTTGGTGATTTTATTTCCTATTGTGTATGCTGTGCTGATTTATATAGTTAGTAAGACAGTGTTGTCATTGTTGTTTTCTAAAGGCATATAACTTTCTTGTTGAAACAGCTTCACCAGCTACCAGTTCATTTTTGGGCAGAATTCAAAGTGATGGTCATGACCTATAAAGCCCTATAAACTTAGGTCCAGACTAGTAAGACCATATCTTCCCATACAAACCTGCAAGTAGTGTTGTGACAAACCAATTTTTTCTTCTCTCCCATCGAGAACAAGATGCAATAAAAAAACCTATTCTTTTCAAAAGTCCTACTTTCAAAATATTATTTTTTCTCTCCCTGTTGAGAATTATTTTTCACAAATTTCTCAAATGAAAATAAAAGACAGGGGAGGCAAACATTTACACTAATTATCTGGCATTTCAAACTCAATTAGCATGTCAAAAGGAAGTTTGGCAGGGGATTAAAGAACATACTTCTGCTAGAAAAGCCCAATATGAATGGTAGCTTTGCTTATGCAAAATACACAAATCCTGGCCATCGAATTAAAAACCAAAATTCTTACCGTTGATCAAGAAGTGCTCATAATTTCTTCTCTTAAAAAAGCTTCCAAAATCATCAAATAACAGAAATTTCTTCTGTTTATTGAATTTTGACAAATATTCTTTACATCACTACCTGCAAGAGTCCTAAAATCAGCAGAGGAGGGCTTTCCTTTGGTTCCACCACCATCACAAGCTTGCTTGGTGAGGACATGTGAGATAGTCTTCTCAGTAGCTGCTCCCATCCCCTGGAACTCCCTTCTGCAGGAGATTAGGCTGCTGCCCTTCCTGCTTTCCTTTCTCCAGCAAGCAAAAATATATAATTGTGTCGGGGTAGCTTTTACATGGGGTGTACACTCTAGGATTTTTTTTTTAACTTTCATATGTTTTATGTCATTTTATACTGTTTTTAGCTTGCTGATTTTAATTGTTTTTACATTTTTATTGTAAAGTTTTTAAAATGGTTTTATCTGTGAGTCAGCTTGGGTACCTTTCTGGGAGAAGGTCAGCACAGGAATGAAATAAAATGAAAAGAAATAAAGATTGCATGCACATTTCATCATTACAGGTCTTCAAGTGAATCATACAGACTCACCTGTTTATCTTGGCCTATATACCCCCAGAATGCTGTGTGTATGGTACAGTCTGCATTTAATTATTAGTTTTGATTGTAATATAGCTATATAATTTTACTATTTCTATTATTGTTTCAATGTTATTATTTAAGTTAATTGATTACTGCCTTAAGAGGGTCTTACAAAACAAAGAGACAGACAAACAATGCTTTGTTGTGTGAAAGTGAATGAGCATGGGTTGGAGGATGACAATGACAATTAGATGGAACTATATCTGTCCAGAAGAATAGGATTTTTATTTTATTTATTTTTTTCAGTTTGGGAGCAGTATCCAGGAAAATGGAGTTAGAAGGCAAAGTATATTTTAATCCCTATCTCACGCCTCTCCTTTCCTTTGTCTTTCAGGAATTAAATTCAGGAATTAAAACTTTAAGAACAAAAGGTGACAAAAGAATAGTTGACCAACTCAACAAAATAAGAAGAAAGATAATGTCCCACCATGGCACACCTGAAGACACACATCAATGCTTAGCTTTTCGGTCCATTACAGTGTAACATTCATAGAGACATCTGGGATATGTATAGAGATATACATTCTTCTAAAGACAGTGTGCATGTGATGAAACAAATTTCAGACAAATGTATAAATGTCTTATTGAAACAGCTGCCTTTAGTCTGCCTGCTTCCTGACTTACAACATAGCTGAAGAACAGAGTCAAGGGGCTGTTAAAGGATGCTGAACCTGTGGGTTCACATGTTGTGCAGATATGTTTTAAAAGAACAGAACATGAACTGAGTTGATTCATGTGATTGTAGAACTCTGTCAGGATTTGACAGAAGGCTAGATCTTTATATTTGTTGTGAGTTGCTTTATGTGATTGTAGAACTCTGTCAGGATTTGACAGAAGGCTAGATCTGTATATTTGTTATATGACTGGATTTAAAAAATGGCTTGTATAGAAGGCATGTAAAATTTTTATCTTTCCACTTATCAGAGAACGAATAGAAATCTTTTATTTTCTCTTGGTAAATTGTAAGGGAAAACTGTAATTGTATTGAATGCCTCCAGCATTACACATGATCTGAATATACTATATTCCACTGCAAAAAAATAAATAATAACCCCTAAGTTAGACAAGCCTATTTAAAATTTCTGGTATTTTTCCATGCAAATTTTGCTCCCAATAGCTATCAGTAGTTTCAGAGTTCTTCACATATATAGGTTCAGCTGATAATCTTGCTTGAGGTTAATTACATTTGAGTCGTGTTTTAGGCAACATATTAATTTCCTGAGAATATGGAATAACATATTTCTTCTTGGGAAAGAAATAGTAATTTTGTCTCACTTGAAAAAACCAAAGCTAAATTTTTTATATGCACTATGTGAGTAGCTTACAGCTTTTGGGGACAATCACCAGGATGTTTTGTTTGTTTGTTGTGAAAAACATATTGAAATACATAGTGTCTATATATTTCTGGCATCATTGTTTATTTTTCCAATTGTATTTAAATAATTTTTAGTTTTCTTTAACATATGTTCAATTTTTTTCCAGAAAAGCTTTTGGGTTGTACTGCCACGTGTGTGAGGGAAATAGGATTGTTAGTAATATTCTCTTTCTCCTTCATTCTGTCCTCATGAAACCATCTACAGCTGATCAGGAGGCTTTGACTGTCCCATATGAAGGTGCCATGTAATGGAAAAATGACCTGAAGTTTAGAATGTCTCCATCCCATATCAGATAAATTTTCTATTGCATTTTTCCATTCCTACCTTTTGAATAAATATTTTCACATATATAAGTAGGAAAAGTATAATGTAGGAAACAAGTAGGAAAAGATCCACTGGAAATACTGGATGTTCTTACAGCAGAGGGTGGTGAGAGGAAATTTTGTGATTTTCTGACTCCTTTGCCAAACCACCTTGGTTAGCTTTGGCTTATACACACTTTAGCTTGGATGAATAGAAGAGACCATAATTTGTCTTGAGCTGATCCTCTTCTTTCAGACTAGGATCCACAAAGACCGTAAGAGAAAATCAAATACGCAAAAGAATAGTACAAAAAAGGGGTGGGGTGGGAGAGAAGCTAGAGAAGAAAAGAGAAAAGAACAATGCAGCAAATTCTAGATGGTCCTGCCTTCTTTTATTCTGCAAATTTATGACCCCTCCTCCCAACCCAATATTTTTTTTTTCAAATTGGCTTTTATGATTTAGTTTTCATATTATGTTTCTTTGTCTAGGACATGTCCATATATGTCTAGTGTGGTCTTATCTTTTCATTGTCTAGTGACATGTCTAGTGTGGTCTTATCTTTTCATTTACCCCATGCAGAATTTTGGTTTTGATCTTTTAGCATCTTAGGTTTAGCAATAAGCAGAAACATTAATACGCTCACAGGAGATTTTTATCAGCAACTAGAGTTTGATTGATCATTCTTACACAAAGTTCTCATATACTGGACAGCTCGTTGTCTTTTTTTTAAAGAAATCATACTTCATAGCTTTTTCTGAAGAAGTGAGATCTAAAAGGTTTGAGCTGAGATCTAAGGGCTTTTAGCTGTTGGTGTTGTTTGGTGGGTATCTTCTCTGGGTTATTTGCACCAAGCAATCCTTCTTTGTAGTCAGCAGTTGTAGGATCCATGCTGTGCTGTAATGCATCTATAAGCCAACTCCACAAGCTTCCTTGCAAAAATGTGCACAATAAATAATTAAAAGGAATCAATGAGTTTGTCAGGCTGTAAAAGAACTGGAAAATGCCTACTGGAGTTGATTAGTCTGCAGAATAATGTTGAACACTTAAAATTCTGAAAAAAATAACTTTGTTGCCTAAAAATATAGGTCTGAATTTACTAAGGGAGTTGTGAATGAGTAACCTAGAATTACACATTTTGACTAGTTTAGTGAATATGTAGGGGCTGTGAATGTTCCTAGTCCCCAATTACCAGGCAGAAGCCATTTTGGTCAACAGGGGGGTCTGTTTCCCTGTCAATAGGGAGGCAGGTGCTTGATGTCCTTACCACCCCTCCATTTAAGCAATCTCTGGTGCAAGAGTGAATTGCAACACAGCACCTTCTTCTGGATGTTGCAGTGGAGATTGCTTATGGGAAAGGGTGAAGGAGACATCAGATGCTACAAGGAAACAGCAGTCTCAGCAACTGCTACCTGGTGGGTGGGTAATGGTGGGTGGGTGGTGGGTGGCTTTAGGCTGGGAGGCACTACGTAGTTATGTAACTATGGTGGTTATGTATATGTAACTACAGGCCGATACAGACTACCACTATACAATGTCCTGGCAATGTGCTAGGGTTGTCGGGGGGGGGGGAGCGAATATACACCCTGCAACCCTAGGACATGGCCAGGACATTATTGCTGTGCAGTGCCATATAGACATTGCATGTAGTGATGACATCACGGGAGTGCCATGTCCAAATGGTGTGGCACACCTGTGATGTCACCACAGTGCCCTATGGGGCTTGTAGTGTTGCAGCTGCAACGTAAAAAGGAGCTGCTTCACCAATATTAAAACAATATCAAGTAAAATATCCTGTCCTTTCCCTTACCCCCCCCCCAAAAAAAAGAGATTAAATCACAATTGAATTAAAACAGTAACTAGCTAAAATAGTAATAAAAACAAGATTAGAGAAAAACGGACCCAGCCAAAAGTAGAAACAGAGAAAGGAGGCTGGGAGAACAGGCCACTCTAAAGCCTAGATTTGGAGCCGGGGGATGTTTACATTCTCTGGGAAGGCCTGCCGAAAGAGATGCGTCTTTAGGGCTTTTTAAAAGCCTTCTAAAGATGAAATAAGATGCATCTCATCCGGCAGGTCATTCCACAACCTGGGGGCAACAGCCGAAAAGGCCTTCTGGGAGGTCTGCACCAACCTGGTCTTCATGGGTTGCAGCAAGTTTCTCCCAGAGGACCAAAGTGTGCGGGGGGGGCGGGTTCGTATGGGAAGAGGCGGTCCCTTAGATAGGATGGACCCAAGCCATGTAGGGCTTTAAAGGTTAAAACCAACACCTTGTACTGTGCCCGGAAACTGGTCGGCAGCCAGTGGAGAGCTTTAAGCACAGGAGTGATGTGCTCTCTCCTAGATGTTCCAGTGAGAAGTCTGGCTGCCATGTTTTGGACCAGTTGTAGTTTCCGGGTTAGGCACAAGGGTAGCCCCATGTAAAGTGTGTTACAGTAGTCCAAATGTGAGGTTACCAGTGCGTGTATAGGACCAGGGGTAATATTTCCCAGTAATGTACAACATGGTCTACTTCACTAATCATCAAAACTAGTAAGGAGGAAAACCTATCATGATATCTTAATAGCCATTTACTAGGGAAATTCACACATCCTAAGACTGGATACTGTTATGATATGTGGAAATATTTATTTGTTCATATTTGTACTGTAAAGTAGTTCCACAGAAATGCATAGATGTTGTGAAATATTGAGCTAGATAAAAAATTTTCATGTAAAATTTAACAAGTGGTGCTTGTATTATTCCTATTACAGCCGAAGCAACAGAATGTTGTGGTTCAGGTTTTAATGGAGTGCAGTCCACTCAGCCAAAGATATTTTGCTGCCTAAGGCAGAAGAACAAATGATACTCTCCCATACCAATATAAATTTCATACCTTAAACTGGAGAAGCAACTTTGGTACATGAAGTGCAAAATCTAAGAAACACTTCTCCCCATCCCTGGCTGTAAACATACAGAAAGTAAAAATATGATAACAAGTTTTCTGAGGCAGCTGCTTCACTCTACATAATGGTAAGGATGACCCACATCTACTTTTCTAATATAACTTTTTAAGCATCTGATGAAATGAAATGTGTAATGCCTATGAGTATTGCTTTGGCCCAGTGGGTGGGAAAACCCATTTATGCAGGGTGTCATCAAATGAATCCTTTATGTTCATTTGAAGAAGCATACTCTGTTCTATATAAAAATTGCTTCTTAGGGCTATGGTTGATAATAATGCTTGGTAACATTAAATGCAGCAGGAAAAGGTGGAAACCACATTATGCATGGTGTGACTCAATAAAGGAACCCACAGCCCTGTAACTGCAAGACCTGAGCAGGGCTGTTACTAAGAGTGTCCTTGGAGCTCTCCTTTATAGTAACAGCACATGTCAATGGACAGCTCATAGCAACAAATGGTGGGCCCTTGCTATCCACTGATTTGATTACAGGATCCCCCATGGATACCAAAATCTGTGGATTCTCAAGTTAAATAAAATGGCATAATAAAATGGTGTCCCATATATAAAATAGCAAAATCATGCTTTGCTTTTTGGAATTTATATATTTTTAAAAAATATTTTCAAGCCATGGGTGGTGGAATCTGTGGGTAAAGCATCTATGGATACCGAGGGCTGACTGTACTTGACATGCTTCACATTCAGTGAGAGAACCAAGCCAAATTATCAACACCAATTTTACTCTTTCTCTTGTAGATTCTTTTTCCCCTTTGCCCACACTCTTTTTCTCCAGGTGGATTTCACAGCCAGGTGTTTGTTATGGTTGCTGTGGGAGTATGGATGAAGCAAGGATGGACTAATCACTTTATTTCTATCTTTTTTCCCTCTACAAAGCACCTTCGCCATTGCTTCTTTTTCAGTATTTGGCAGCAGCCTGCACTCTCAGGTCCACATCTGCTACCAAACATCAAGTTTAATTCTATCACGTCTGTCACAAGAACAGTTCCTGTGTTTATTCTTTTCTACTCCTCCCTCCATACACACCATCAGTGCATTTGGAGAGGCAAAATGCTATTCTGATATCTGTGTTATTGGTTAGAGTAGCAGATTACATATGCATGTTATGCTGTTTCCAAGTGAAGAAATTTTTAAATATATTCTAATTGCTTACTTTTACAGCTATGTAGGGGATGTTCAATTACAACTATCCTTTTTATCCCCAAAAGCAGCTTGCTTGACATTTACAAGCACACCAGATGCATGCAGACATTTCTTCCTGTTGCTGGGCATAACAATTTTACCATCTATATATGAACAGACGACCTTTCCATTTCAACTGGGAACTTCAGTGTTCCTCAATAAAAATAAACAGATTCCTCATAAGAACAGAACAACATCCAGACATAAAGTACTTGCAACATCAAAATAATACAAACAGAGGGAAAGTGCAGGCATGTATCTAAAACCAGCATTCATTGTGCTCTAGTAGAACATTACCATTGTGCTACACACAGAATGATCTCTTAAGGATCAAACTCATGGGAACTAGCTGTATTCAGTTGGCTACAGGACCAGAAAAGTATTCATTTGGTTGGATCATTGGGCTGTTTGGCTGGGATCTATGGCTTAGAATCAGGTTCTCTGTAAGTCTATGTGCTTCCATATGAACCTGCTCATTATTTAATATCTTTACCAGAAGGATATACAGTCAGCCCTCCATATCCATAGATTCAAACATCCGTAGCTTGAAAATATTCCAAAAATAAATAAATAATGATAATTCTTAAAAGGAAACCTTAATTTTGTCATTTTATAAAAGAGGCACCATTTTACTATATCATTGTATATAATGGGACTTGGGGTGTGTATGTGTGTGTCTTGAACCAAACTCCAGTGGATACCAAGGGCCCATAGTGTTGTTTTTTTCCCTTCTGTTCAATAGGAAACAAAAAGAGATAGTGCATCCTTGATGTTGGCACTCTCATATTCAGTTGGTAACTTTTTGTGCACCTTTAGGCCTCAGATAAAAACAATCTTATTTTTCATATTCTCCCAACATTTTAATGGGCTATGATTGTCTCTATGAATATTCGTTTCAGTTTTCTGATTTTTTTTAATTTTATTTTTAAACTTAATTACAATCAACATATCATATCACTGACATATCGCAATCAATAAAAACAATTTTCAAAAAACAAAAAACAAACAAAAACCCCCTAAATAGCTTATATCAATAGCTAAGCAATCTTTGCACTTCAATTACTTTATTATTCTACTACTTCCTTATAGCTCCTGTGTCATCTTCCAATATTCACAATCTAACTTATAAAACATGCTCTTATTACCTTATCCCTATATCCATATATCACCCATAGATCTTAATTTCTCTTACAATACTCGTGTGTTGTTATGCTATTCCAATCCATATTATTAGTCTACATATCATCAATTCATCAAATACCACCAATAATTATTTGTATTTCTCCTTCTTTTTCTAACTGTATATATTCTATCCAAGGAGTCCAATCTTTCTTAAAGTATGTTAATGATTTATCCTTCAATAATGTAGTTAACTTATCCATTTCATATAGATCCATGACTTTCAATCTCCATTCTTCTATTTCTGGTATTGTCTCTTTTTTCCAATGTTTTGCTAGGACCATTCTAGCCGCCACTATTAAATGGTATAATAGTTTACCATTTCTCTCTTCCAAACCCGCGTTGTCAATTATATTCAGAAGGAGAAACACTTCTCGTTTCTGATTTTTTTTAATTGTTGCTAGTTCCTGCTCCTAAAGGTATTTCATTAAAAATAAGAGCATATCAATTAAAAACTAATAAAATTAAAGATATTAAACATAATTATTTTTTTAAAAAAAAGAAATCCTAGATCTGTGATCACCATTTAGAAATCATCCTTTGGCCCATTGCATCATCATTTTGCATATGTAAAAACCATTGGGTTTGAAGAAGAGAGCTTCTATGTCCATGGATGGTCTCCATGTGAGCCAGGAGGTGTCAGGGGAAATCAGAGTTCTAGTTTATATGGAGAGCTTTCACAAGTAGAAAACTTTCCCCTCTTTGCACTTGTCATTTTTCAAGGCAGCAGAGCAATGATGGAAAAGATGGGGCTAGTGTACCTTCCTCTTTGAATGTTGAGACAACACACTTAAGGACACCTAAATAAGGCTTTGGTCTCAGGAATATCCAGTCCTGTAAATAGACTGAGATTTATCTAGAGAATTTAGAGTGCATGGGATTGTAAAGCAACCATCTGCTTGATCACTTTGTCCAAGAAGGTGCTAACTAGACTTTTCTCTAATTTTGTACTCCCTTGAAAAACCTAAGGAAACTTGAAATTATGCTTTTATCAGCATTCTGAAGCGGATGGTAAGTAATGCCATTATAAATAATATTTGCATTGTTCCAATGATTGATAATTGTTATCATTATTGGTAAATTAGACCTGTAAAAACAGTTTCTGTTCTACTCCAGACATTTACACGACTCTGTTCCTCAAACAGAATGTTTTTTTTTTAAAGCAAGTAAAATAAAATTGACCACGGGTTGCTATCCTTAGCCCAGTTATGTACAAAATCAATTGCATTCAAGCAAGCATAAACTTGGCTTGTGACCAGAGGCTCAGTGATGAGCAGCTAAAACAGAAAAAGGTGAAAATTCAATACACATATTTAAAGACATTTCCTGTTCTGTATCACATTTTCCTTTGCTCTGTTTAGACCTACAGCTAATTACCAGTTCTATCACCTGGAGATTTGGGGCTGACATTTACATCTAACCTTTAGGATATGCAATTCTGTTCCAGAAATTAAACTTTTAAAAGAGAACTCATGTGTGCATCATTTAAAGAAGCATATTAAGAATAGAAAATAGTTTGTGTCTACTTGTGTGAATAAAATGCCTTCATTACACTGTGTGAGTTTAACTTGCTCTGCAGGCAAGATTTTTTTTAAAATCTGATTAATTGTTTTCCCCTATTCCACTAGATACCCTCAAATTATTTAGAATAATCCTAATCTTCATAGATATATAGTGGTAGAATGTGTTAAGATGGCAATGAAATACATGCAAAATAATAGAAGGACAACACTGGTCAGTAATAGATTTATCATCAACAGTGCCTCTGTGGAAGATAGACATCAAGGGGAATGGGAAAGGGGAGGCTAGATCCAAAGTATTCCCACGTCCCTTTAAAGTGCTTTTAAATATGGTGTAGCTACACAATTCCCCACTGGTTTTTATTGATGACTTCAAAAGATAAGACCCCAAAAACCCTCCTCCAGCCACCTTGTTTGGAATGGGCTGGTAGAGTTTTACAAGTGGTGAATGATCATACACTTCACTCCTGTTCTCTCTGATTTCTCTCTGCCCCTACAAAGTACTGTCATATATATTCAGAGGAGAAAATGCCCAAAGATGCAGCTATTGTTCTTCCCCAAGAGAAGGCTGTAATTCTATATATAATGCTCCAGAGAGTAAGTCAAATTGAATGCAGTGAGACTTTAAGTAACTATGCCTGAGATTATATAAGATGTTTTAGAGGTCCATCTGTAATATGTAGGTTGTCACTGTAGAGCAATTAAAGAGGATACCTACTCTACAAACATATTGGTTTTACACTAAATGGATGCTTCCCAAAAGAATCATGAAAACTTTTATTTGCTTAGAGTTTCTAGTATTCTTGCTTTGCGTTGAACTATAGTTGTTAGGATTGGAGGGGAGAAGTAATTTCTTCTCTGGGGAGCAATCAGTTTAAGCCTAATACACAGATTTTATACAACTTTTGTATTTCTTCAGCCATAGAAACACAAAGTGCAAGCACTATCCAGTTCAAAGAAAATACTCTCTTGATAATGATCCTGTCCTTGTGTTTCTCACTAAAGAAAGTATTACAACTATGGCTTCTTGATTGTATTATTTTGGTCTCATTGCACTTGTACCAGTACTAATGTGTTACCCCATATCCATAAAAAGGGAGTGCTGCTGGGCTGGTTCTACCATTAGGCAGAGAACAGTGGTCACTCTGGCAGCAGTTTCTGGTGAGGGCCAATGGTAAAGTGAAGATACATTTTTGAAGTGTACCACATAGCCTTTCCTATGTCCCTAAGTTAGATTGCTGCCTCCATTTGCAGTATCAGGTGTTGTCCCATTGCACGTGCTGATGTCAGTTTCAGCTGCTAGGCTGGTGAGCATCTGTAAAGAGGTTATTTTCTTGTTCCCGTAAGCAAATATTGGGAAGCAGAGAAAGTAACTGCTAAAAAGTCCAACATATTTTAGCATGCAGATATTTTCATTCACCAGGAAATAATACCAGAGTCCATTTGATCAGAAATTTGTGCAGACTTTTTATTTATTCCCCCAACAAAGTATCTGCAGGCCAAAACATGTTGAGTCTTTTGCTATCGTCATCGTAAGTGCCTTAAACAGGGTCTTAGGCCAGTCCTAGTTTGCTCCCAGTTTGCCCCTGGTGCCCAAACAGGCTTACAGTCACCAGTTTCTGCTATACGTCTTTGAACTGGGATGAACTGGCATTTAACCTAAAGGCCACAGACTCAAGAATGAGAGAGTATAGGTATCAGGGGATAGAAGGTGTGCAGAAGATATGTGAATCTAATTTTTTTTTCTCCAGTTTCCTTTTCATTATAAATGATTCAGTGCATTTGAAACTGAATCAGAACTAGCACTGGCTGAGGTTTTGTGTTTGTTTGTTTTTTAATGCATTATATACCATTTTCTCCTTTTTCTTTCAGTTCAATATTCATTGCAACACTGTGTGGAGATACTATGATTTTGCAATTCAGTTTTCAGTTTGTTAACCTGCCTGGAGATGTGTACTGCATTACATTCTTCCACCAATCTTGACTTCTCAAAAGCTATTGGGAAACTGAGGAAGAACTATGTCACTGCCAGGGACAATACAATCTCAGCAAAATGTGTCCTGGATCTATGTGTCAGAAACTTGGAATATCTGTCATTTCATTTGCTATGCATACTGTTAGCTTTGGCAAATGTTGTGTCTTGTTTGCAACATATTCAAAATCATTTTATTTTCATAGTGAAATAATACCTCATAAGGACAAGTGAGTCACAAAGACATGTTGCTGTTTTACCTGCAGGAATTGATATATTGTGTGTGGCGAGGCCTACACAGAATGGAATAACAAATAAGTCAGGAAAAATGAAAGGGGATCATTCTATGGCAACTAACATTCTATTTTAATAACTATCAACATTTCTATGGAGAAAGCTATCCTTTTCTTTTTGTTTGACTGATGGCATATAAAATAATCAGTTTACCCAAGGGGAAATGTATATATGGTTAGTAATCAATCAAACCTAATGAAAAGGAGAAAATGAAAACTTGTCATTAATATACTTAGGAAATAGCTTTCCCCTACCAGAAATTGGATGTCTGAAAGTGCAGACACTTCTCAAACAGCCCATCTCTGACTACATTCACCAGTGAAAAGACATTGGAAACTTCAGTCTGGTCTCTGGACAAAACGAGGAGGTATAACTTTGTACAAATGTCCTAAAAAATGCCTCCATTCAATCTGTGGGCAGAAAACGGTTTTTATTTGGGGTTGGGGTTGGGGTTGGGGAGGGACAATCTTCCCCATACTTCTTCATGGTCTTGATTTTTCCCAACAATTTATTTCCTCATCTTTCACTTTTCTGCTTCGTTCCCATGGCCCTTTAGAATTTCTTTTGCTGATTTTTAAAAAGTGTTCCATAGCATTGCAAGGTTACCAAGGATACTGCATTTGTGGGGTTTTTTTTCCCCTTTCTGTTATTCATCTCTTCATTACTCCACAGCTTCTCTGTCTGCCCACACATCCTGATCTGAAAAAGGCTTGTAGGAGGAGTTAGCATATAACATCTTCCTCTGGGTTTTAATTGAAGTGGTAGCAGTAGTGGAGGCAACAAATGCCAGGACATTCCCACTGAATGAATAAGGGAAGATTAGCAAAGGGAGGGATGGAGGGAGAAAAATGGGTAAGCATAGAAATGTAAATTTTGTATATAAAATTTTCTCCAAAATTTTCTCATTTGGAGTTCTTTTTTTTTAAAAAAAATTTTTTTGAAAGGAATTTGTTTTAAAGAAAAAAAAAATTAATGAGATTTTTTTTTAAAATGTGCTTTTTCTCCCAGCAGAGTCTTAGGTAAAGGATACTCTCCTGCTACAGGTTTTGAAATAAGAGTCAACTGCCTGATTAGTTTCTTTATGTGGAGTATTGAGGAAGTGCATATTTTCTCCTTTGCTTCAGACATCAAAATGCTTTAGACCTTTTGTGTACAAAAACCCTTGAATATCACTGATGGGGGAAGGGAAAAAAGATAGACAATGGAAGGGACTTGTTGCCTTAATGCCTTCTTTGCAGGAACATCTGGCTACTAAACACAGGTAGTCAGACAAAGCCTTGTCTGAATCTCCACTACAGTTTAACACCATTATAACAGTTTGACACCACTTTAACTGTCATCACTCAATGATATGGAATTCTGTGATTTGTAGTTCGGTGAGATATTTAGTGCCTCTATCAGAGTGCTCTGGTCCCACAACAAACTACAAATCCCAGGATTGCATAAGATAGAGCCATGGCAGTTAAAAGGTGGATCAAAGTGTATTAATTCTGCAGTGTGGCAGCAGCCTATGTTTTGATTCTGCAAAGTGTTTCCTATTTACAGGGCCATCTTGTTATATCTTACTTCTTTGGGAGTAATCCTCACTGACTTTGACAATCCCTTATCTCCTCAAGTCCATATGTCTTCCTTTAGAAATGTTCATTTTTTCTTATATCCCCTCCCAATATTTCCCCTTTCTGCATTGGTTGTTTCCAACGCTTTGCCTTGCACAACAGTCTCTTTTACCTTTCTGTTGCCAGCATTTAGCTTGTAAGCTTCTTGGAATCAGACACATGGATTGAAAAATAGTCTTAGGTTGAAGGGTACCATATAATTATGTCACTTAAAATGCCACTAGATATTCTCCTAGCCACAGCTTCTGCCATAATGAAAAGAGGAAAATGATTTGGTGAAATAGATTCTCATAAGTGGTCCATTTCCATGGATCTGGTGATATGAGCACCCTTGCCTTTTGACAGGAAATATTCATGAAGAAACAGAGGATTTGTGCCAGGGTGGTGGTGGTGGTTTCAATTAAAGCAGGGGTGGGAATGGTGCACTTCTCCACATGATATCATCAGCCCTAGCCAGCATAGCCTACAATGGTAGGAGCTGCAGTTCAACAACTTCCAGAGGATCACATAAGTCCCACCCCTGGTCTAAAGGACAGATGAGGAGGAATGAAAAGTGGTCCTCTTCAGGAAAAACACAACCTCTTTACCCAAATAACATGCATTTTTACAGCTCTGGCAACAATCTTTACATGTAAAACACAAAGAGAAACTTTTAAATTAAGCTGATGGTTCTTTCTGCATCTGACAAAACCAATTCTTAATAACTTCTGAATCTTAACTACATATGTGTGGCTAACAATGGATATTCAAAATAATTTTGAATATGGGTCTATATACTGATTTGCTAATAGGCTATCAATGCCCATTTTTGCACTGGTGCTATAGGCTAGACTCAACAAGCAGGGTATTTCACTCTCTATATTCAGCATCCCTTAATGCTTTGAGGATAGATTGCCTTTAATGTATTAAAGATATTTAGGGAAGTTCACGATATTAAATTTTGAAAAATAGCTACCTTGCATTCACAGTTGTTACTTTTCATAGTGTCCTTACATAATCTTGAAACACTCATAAATGTTTTATGAAGACTTGCAATGCCACATCCCTATAAAGTGTTTCAAATGTTCTTTCCCCACAACTTCTCAGGAATATAAAATGAGGAATGCAATGTGTATGAATTTTTGGCTTATAAATCTTCATCAATATTTCATCAGCTGCTTATATGACCTCACAGTCAATGGCCAAAAAGATAATTTCAGCTTCTACTGAAAGCTTCAGTAAACATTCCTTAAAGGGAGGGGTAGACCTGCAACAAAATATTTTAATTAAAAAGTTCCAGATCAAATTGTGCAAAGCGAGTTGCTTATATATGCTTTAGTGATAAAAAAGGAATGAAATGAAAGGCTTACTTCAACCATACATGCTTATCATTTGTTGGGTATCATACTCCGTAGTTCTAAGTGTTCTTGAGTTGAATATAAGTGACAAAGGCAGTCCTTCCCATACTTCCTCAAGTCTTAAAACTTAAAACGGGTGGGTGAAAAAGAGAGAACAGTCTCTACCACAATTGTTCTTTCTTATCCATGTAGACAAGAAATTGAGAATGCAATGAAAATCGACTCCCTAGGACTTTGGAAATGATGGCTGAAATCAATGATTGCATGTTGCTATGCTGGTACAGGTGTTGGTAGTAGGAAGACAGAGGACCGAAGTAACCATTGCAGAAAGTAAGGCATTTGAAGAAAGAAAAAGAGCTGCTTAGAACCAGTAGATTTCCCCTTTTTCTTTGCATTTCCACAAAACTGCAACTCCTACCACAGTGTACCAATAAGATTCTGGTCAATGTGTGTCACTTTCATACAAAATGTCAAAAATGATTTGTAGAGGAAGCAAAGGGAAGAAAATCATCCCACCTAGTTCATATACCTACTCCTGTCATTTGCAGCAGATGGTTCACAAAGGAAGAGAGGATGTTCCCTTTTTAATACCAGACCCAAAAGGATGCTCTTGTAAAAACAACAACAACAACAACAACAACCCTACATCCCTATGATTTCGTTCATGGCTTGCTTTTGTCAGCGGATCAATATATATTTTTAGTATGAATATATATTGCAGGATATCTTCTAATCTTACATTGGCTATTGAACTGGCCTATTTACCTCCATCAGTTGCAAAATTAATAAAATGAACTGTCTAAATGTGTTAAACTAGCCTTATTGGTTGAATGTTTATCATAGGACATTTCCTGTTTAACTCTTGTTTAAATTTTGTTTGCCCCCTAGTGTGATAAAGCAGTTAGAGAGGAAGAAAGCTTTTATTCCTTCTAGTGGTAGTATAAGTTTGTAGGACTATTTTCATTAATAATAATTTAATTTAATGAATAACTTCTGTAATACTTTTTTATTTTTGTATTAATCTCATGGCTTTTTAAAATTCTGTTTTTAATTTATTTTGTTTTGTTTTTCTTTTGTTCTGTTGGTAGATGTGTACAAGTTCTGTTGTCTATTTTGAAACAAACTGTTACAACTTTCCTCAGAGGAGACAACGGTGCATCAAATTTTTGACATTAAATACATGTATAAAACAACATATTAGTGACCTTTCTATTCTGTTTTCCTTTGTCTCTTTTAAAATCCAGATTCTAAAAACATGGATCATACATACCCACTTGTAGATAGTTGTCTGGGGAGGTTGGGATCCAAATCAAAAATACTGACTCAAAACCAGTTTGAACGAAAAGTAGTTGTTTTCTAAAGAACTGAATTTTGGTCTGAACTGAGTTTTTGGTCAATGTTCATGTCAGTTGGTCCCCCATAAGAACAGTCCATGTATTCAAGCATCCATGGGTTGAAAATATTTAAAAATATATAAATTCCAAAAAGCAAACATAGATTTTACAATTTTATATAAGGGACATGATTTTACTATGTCATTGTATTCATGAGATTTGAACATCTACAGATTTTAGTGTCCATTCAGGGGAGGGGGTTCCTGGAACCAAACCTCAGTGGATTCCAAGGGCCCACAGTAGATAAAAAATAATACTCAAATTTCCTTCCTTGCTCTTTTCTATCTTGTCTTGTCCTGGCTGTAAGAAACAGATTTTCATTATGCTAAGAAAGAAGCGGCAAAACTCCATTTATTTAAAACTAGAGTACACTGAATGCTCTGTAAAACTTCATTAACAAAGCTTGACACTTCCACATTAAAGGCATCACATTAAGTACCACAATTATCTCAATGTGGCCATAATTGTAGCACTTCTTTTACATCAATATGACAGCTGAGTTATGTACAGAGGGAGGACTTTCACATTAAAATGACTATGGAAAGATGCAGTGCATCAGGACCTTTTGCCCTTAGGATGCTCAAGAGCATTCTCAGGAATCATTTGTTTACATCAAAGAAAGTAAGGAGTATACCTAGGTCCACCACTAGGATTTAAAGAGGATCATTAGAGGATATGTTTGGGCTGTGATTTAAAACTGGCTCTGGTGCCACAAGTTACTTTAGTCATCTGTCTGTTCACATTCTCCAAGCATAAGTTCCATTTCTTGGTCATTCTAGTGTGCACTGACTTTTCCTGACAAAAATAAGAATACAAATAAATGTCAGTCTTCTGCTTTATTGAAGGTTTGAAGAAAAAAATTACAAAAGGAAGAAAACAGAAACTAAAATGATAGAGGGAAGTAGATGGTGGTGGACGATATTTGCCTCTTAGGATATTATCACATGATCATTTTTGCCCTGGCTGTGCATGGAATGGGATCGGGGCGGACCAGGGAAAAACAGGTGTTATCACCCAGAAAATTGCTGTTGCCTTGCCACCTGACCATCACCTGTCCCCCGGCAATGCTCTGCTGGCCAATTTTGGTGGTACATAAGTGCAGCAGCAATTTTCTGTCACCTGTTTTTCCCTATTCCACCACAATCCTGTCCCGTACACCACCAGGACAAAAATGGTGGTGCGATAATCTCCTTATCCTATAGAACTTGAAGGCCAACCATTCATTCATTGTCCTCATTTCCTACAGAAGATGAAGGAAGGGTTTTGCCCTTCTCCCTCATTTCTCATTCTCACACAAGTTACTGACTTGGAAAGTTTAAAAAGGTACTAGCAGACACATTTAATTTTTTTTATGGAAAGAAGCAGTATTCAAAATTCTGAATATGAATACAGAGGACAGCTGTATTCAGATTCCATGTAGGTTCAGGAAATGCAGCATTGGTAAGTAATAATTAAAATGTGAACTGAACAAAAATTTATGTCATCTCTATACTGAGGACAGAGGAGAGATGGAACATGGCACCTATACCAGCATAATTGATGCAGTTTGACACCACTTTAACAGCCATGGCTCAATGCTATGGAATTCTGGGAATTATTTTGTGAGTCATTTAGCCTTGTCTTTCAGAGTGCTCTGGCATCACAACAAACTAAAAATTCCATGATCCTATAAAATAGAGCCATGACAGTTAAAGGGGTGTCTAAATGCATTAATTTTACAGTGTGGCAGCGACTCTCCTCTACCAGCCTACTAACTTACCGTATCTGCACTGAATTCCTTGTCTCATAGCTATCAGGCTAATTCTTAAAGCAAGGCATGCATTGGTAGTAAACAAAGGATCTCTACCGTAGGAATGGATGAGAATTTTACTTCAATGATTTTAAAATAAGAATTTAACAAAATTCAGGATGTACAGAACCAAATAAAAATGAAAAATAAGAGAAACCCAGCTAACAAATTCATATGTCTAGCTATAAGGCTTTGACCGTTTAATTTATACAAGTATGGTTTTGACTCCCTGCATATTCAGCCATGTTTATGGTGCTGAATTAAAGCTGCAACTTACTTTTTTCTAACAGACTGTTCATCTTCAACAAGTAAACGGCAGGGAGGGGCAATATGATCTTCTCCATACTCTGTGTAGCTACAGAATTTGCTTTTGTCTTCAAAAATTCACACATTTCTTCATGTTCGGAATGGGAGAAGACCTGAAAAAATTAATAGTGGAAGAAGGCAAAACTGCCCTACCCTGCATTGGTTCAGAAACTTATCATTTAGTGTATAGCATGTGCTATACCTTAGCTTAACAATAACAACATGTTGAGAATACAACAAAATCCACAAAAGAGTAATACCTTTATTAGCCAACAAAAATGTGCAAATAAAGATATCACTCTTTTGTGGATTTTTTTTTTTTAAAAAAAATTCTGCATGGCCAACATACAGCTCTGAATATGCTTCCTGAGCATGTTGAGAATTAAATTAAGTGCCCCATATGTGAATGTAAAAAAATAATCAAGTGACAAAGTGAGATTCTGCACTCCATATCCCATCCGAACTATGAAATTTGTTTATGATTCCAATATTACAGTATATGCTATACATGACAAAACAGCTTTCAGGGATGAACTCAAAAACAGTACAATACTGACATCCATACGCATCTGACACCCATATTCATATTCATCTGAAGTGAAGAAATTCTCACCTGAAAAATAATTGTGCATGCCTTCATGGGGGTTATTTAAAACATTCAGATTCCTTCCCACAGAGAGAACAAATGATGAGCTGGTTAAAAACAAGCCCACAAATATAACTTCTGTAATTAGATCTGTTTTAATGAATTGCAATGCCTTGAAGGTTCACTTTCTTCTTATTTTGTGTTCCTCACACTTTCCTGTTTTACTACCTATATAAAATTATAACTGGTGCTATCAAACTGTGTGTGTGCGTGTGTTTATGTATGTGCGTGTAGCATTACTTACTTTTATTAAAACTGAGTCAACAAAATTAGAGGCTCTGTGTTGTGCCTTCTGAAACTGCAGGAAGGAGCTGCATTTAGTGTATGATATTATACCCCAAAGGGTCTATAAAGACAAGTACATAAGATGAACAGTAGCAGCAGTAAATTAAATAAAGCATGCAATTTCTTACCTTTCGTAGGTAACATTGGTATCCTTTTAATCATAGGCAAATGCAAGAGTGAACTTAACTCAAAACCTCTTGAAGAGCTCTGGCAGCACAGTGGTTAGATACCTGTACTGCAGTCACACACTCACAAACATTGGGTTATTGCTCTTCCAGCCGCTATAGTATGTTGTTCTGAAGCATCTCATTAGTTCTCCACCTTTCATTTCTTGTAATTTAGGTTTTTGTAGCCAGTCGTGGTTTGACATGGACTACAACTCTAGAGACTACGATTCAATTAGTCACTCAGCCATGACACCGGCTGGGTGACTCTGGACAAATGACATGCTCTCAGCCTAAAGAGAAGGCATTGGAAACCTCCTTTAAACACTCTCATTAGCTTTTTTTTCTGTTGATGTTCCTGCAACTAAAAAAGGAAGTTCTGCCTTCTGTGGTGCTTTTTAATTCCTAATTTCATTGAGATATATTTTTCTATATAAACATTTATTTGTTTATTTTCTATATAAACATTTTGATGAGCTTCAACTATGCCATGTGTTCTTGGCTAGTGATGGCAGTCCCGAGTGTTCTTGCTATTAGGGCTTAACCATCATAGAATGTTGTCTGGAGGGAGAGGATAGAAAAAAAAATAGCTTCACTTTTTGAAGTAGGAATAACCTTTCCTACTATTCATGTGAGGACAAAATGAATGCATTCCTTAATAAACCCCAGAAGGAATTTGACAGAAATGCACAGGGGTGAATGCAAAATCTGATTTTTGACATACACAAGTGTTAATTTCTTTTTCTTTTCTTTTTGTATGGCTGACACATTCTAATTTTAGAGAACAATTAGTAGAACTCATTTCAGTACTTTATTTAGCTTCGCCTACCATATTACAGTGGACTATGTCATGAAGCAAATTAGTTTATGTGTCTTAGCACTTACCAATCACTATGGCAATAAATTAAAATAATTATGTTTTCATACTGTGGTGACAGATATTATGCTACTATGGAAATTACCATCTTGCAAGGAAGATATTATCAACATCACTGCCACAAGACTAGTTAAAACCTGAACCAGCACAAGTATACTTGTTATGCATAATGACATTGTTTGGACATTTAAAAATATTCCCTTCACATTCGGTGTCACTACTTAAAGCATTTCAAGTCTGGTATTATAAAGATACGTAACAGCTGGAGGTCAGCATCAGCTTCAATAAAACATGTAGGGCCATACAATTTGCTACCTCTTGGTTATACTTTCTCAGCAAAGGCAAATTGAAGACAAAGGACCTTCACACTATGTTTTTCAGAACTATTTTTAAATTTCATTTTGATTGTGTTTTCTAGACTTGGCACTGTATTTCTTATATGCAGTTGTTATCTATGTGACTCAAACCTTCCCACACAGAGAACATTTCTATCCTTTCTACATTTCCAGTGCAATTATTTAAATATATATAGAGAGGGTGGGGAGGAAACTGGATTTAAATTTATGTCCAAGAGATTGTCCTAGTCACTTTTAGCATTATTAAAATAAAACCACTTAAAGGCTGCTGTAAAATACTGGAGATGCATTTTTTCAGCATGTGATCCTAGCACACTGAGTTTAGTGGGACTGACTTTAAGCTTCATATGCATAGGAACTGGCTGCACATATATTAAAATTCCAAACTTACACTGGAAATATTTTTGCTGCTACTAATTTATAGTTGTTAACTTCAGTGAGAAAATATAAAGCCAATAGATTTTAAACATACACATATGCGCGCGCGGTCACACACACACTACATTTCCAAACTATTTGTAGCAAAATTTCTCTCTCTCTCTCTCTTTCACGCAAACATATACAAACACACACATTGAGTATATAAGTAATTGAATTAAACATTTTACATTCACATACTGTTAGGGTATTGTTCCTCAGAATTCATAGCTGCATAAAGTGATCAGTGTCTTAAGCTAATAATAAAAAGAAAGGATCATTGCTCTGAGTAGAGGATATTATTTGAATGCAAACATTCTCAGTTTACATCCTTCAAGGCTCCAAGAGAAGGTGGCAAACTCTGAAGAGTCACTGCCAGTTGAAATAGACAGCATAAGACAAGACAGGTCAGTGGTTTGACTCAGCATAAGGCAGTTTGGGTCAGTTATAGTGATGAAAGATGAAAGAAAGAAATCAAACTAAAGAGCATAAAAGGCCTGACTAATTTATTTTTGGATATGGTGTCTTCTAGGAATTGCACTGAAGAAATGACCTCACAGATAAAACTCTCAAGAAGACTTTGTCATTTATTAATTCATAGTTAATATATCAGAGAAACACATTGAATGGCCTAGGAAAACAGTAGCAATGGAAAAGTCTTCTCCATCTGTAACGGATACCTGCAGGGGGCAGTTTTTCACCCCAGCATCCCCTGAAAGCTGTTCATGTGCACCCAATGAGACTGAGAGTGGAATCACATCTTTAGTCTTTTAGTCTCCCCCCACCCTTTTCATGGTTTTAGAATGTAATCTGTTAAGATTGTTTGTTGTTTATATTGTTGTTTCTTCTCCAGGATTGAATTGGGGAGTTGGAAATGGGGATTTTTTTCTTTGGTAATTGCTGAACTGAATGTAATTTCTTGCATTAATTTTTGCTGTTATGAATTGTTATGTAATTTTCTGTTATCTATTGCTATTCTGAATTTGCTTTATTATTTCATTGTTATTATTTGTTATGTAATTTTCTGTAATTTATTGCTATGATGAATTTGCTTTATTTTTTTCATTGTTATTGTTATTTGGATTGTATTTTTCCCACTGTTGTAACCCGCCCTGATTCCCTGTTGATTGGGCGGGATATAAATAAATCATTATTATTATTATTATTATTATTATTATTATTATTATTATTTTGTGTGTGTGTGGCCTTTCTGGCCAATTTGGGGGTTTGAAACGCTTTTTTTTTTTTTTTTTAGTAGTTTTGGGCTACTAGCCAGCAATCTTTTTTAAATGAGGAGAATCTGGGGGCTTTTTGAGGCTTCAGGAGCCATGAAATGGGGCATACTTTCCTTAATCTTGCAAAACATAAGGGGATAATGACCCTATGGAGAAAGCTTTGGCAAAATCACCATTTACCAAAATAAAGCCTTCCCCATTGATCTCAAGCCAAGAGGGAAAATATAGAAGGATGTACTCAGAGTTGTCTAGAGCAGTCAGGGTGACTGGTTGTCATAACTGCAAAGGAGGACTAGGCGCTGCAAAATGTAGGACATTCAAGTAAATGTAGGGCATTCCAAAATAAATGCTAAAAATACTAATATAAATGTAAATTTATGTTTCATAGACGATTACCACACTGCTGTTTTCTCCCAATCTAGGCATGGGCTGAGACAGTGTATAAACACATATTATTGCACAACTACATGCCCAGATCATAAACATCCTGTACCCGATCAGGACTTCTCCCGTACTTAGCTAAAATCAATACTTTTCTATTCATTGTAAATTATGGGAGAAGTCCTGATTGGATACGGGATACCTCTGATCTGGGCATGGAACTGTGCAATAATATCTGTTTATACACAGTCTCAGATTGTGCCCAGATCAGGAAAAAAGTGTGATAATCTCCTTAGTCATGCTCAAAATTGAAGACATTTTGAAATTCCCAGATAAAAGATTGAAATGTAGGATATTTCCTAGAAAAGGAGTACATCTGGTCACTCTGAGAGCAGTGCTTCTGAAGGTATCTGATGTAGGATATTGGTGATCCCCCCTCTGCAATATGCCAAGGACCAGTACATATTTGTGTCCATTGAATACAATTGTTTCATTCTTTCCTGGAAACTCTCCAGAAACCAGCAAGCAATGGTTCAAGAACTGGAATAAGCCCAGGGACAACAACTTTGAGTAGCACTGGAGTTCTGAGATGTTAGTATCTTTGGAAATTCACCCATAATTTGTTGTGTTTGGAAATTCACTCATGCCAGGCCACAATTTTGACTGAAGTTTACTGAAGTTTACGAATTATTCTGTGAATATGCATGCCACCTGCCAGAGAGCATTTAAGCTTCAGACATGTTAGACTTTGAATTACCAATTAAAATAAATGTTCAACACCTGGGGAGAGGCAGAAATAAGATGGGAGAAATACAAAGCTGGAAAGCCATACTAGGCAGCTGGCTATTTGAATGCTAATAACATCTCCCTAACTTTTTTCCCTCAGAAGTTTCTAAGTTCTAAATAACTAAACTATAACATTTTTTGGTGTAGTGTTCACCACCATGTCACAACTATAGTGAGTCACTCTCTGGAGTAATCTGAACATGGATATTTTGCAGCTAGTGATTAATCTACCAGCTGTTCTTTTTCAGTATAGAATCATAGAGTTGGAAGAGACCACAAGGGCCATTGATTATAGAAGAATCTATAATCAATAACAGCAGGTTCAAGTGAATGACAAGTCCCTTTCAGAAGGTTAAGGGCCTCTGTAGTCTGCTTTTCTTTCAGAGCTATATTAAATGGAAAATATCTGTGCTCTTCTTATGCACTTTTTCCTTTGTCACCTTCTGGCAAACTCAACAAAGGCAGGCCCAAACTGAGAAAAAGATCTTTAGCATTCTGTAGAATATGAAACATAAGGCATTCTTCAAAACAGAGGAGGGAAAGTTGCTTTGTGAAGAAGCTGCTGTAGGATAATCACAAGAATGTAACCTGAATTATTCCTTCAATGGCATGTCATTCCTCATGGCATGATTAAGATGACCTTGATGGACTATAAAAAATATTTGGAGCAATCGCCTAAGATTGCTTTATGATGACCTATAAAACAAAAGTTGGTCATATAAGGGCAGTACAGTCCACTCAAAAGGGGCAGTCTGTACTCGCCCAAAGAAGTGCAGGGATGGGGCCAGGGCAGCCCCAGAGGCCCAATCCCAGCGCTTCTGCAGGCTGCAGAGAAGCGCCAAACTGCTGCTTCTCCATGGCCTGGAAGCGGGGTGCAGCAGGCGCCCTGGGCGCCCGTTGCACCCCGCTATCCCTGGAGCTGGTGAGGGGCCTCTTTCCCTTTGGGTCCTTGGCACAGCTGTCTAAAGGCCACGCCAAGGACCCAATCCAAAAAAGGAGCTCAGTTTCCGAACTCCTTTTAGTGATGTGGAAAGAGTACCATTGGCGCCCTCGCTTGGTGTGATGATTTCAGGCATGCACAGCATTATCTAAACACTGCGCACACCATGACACCATCATGGTGCGCCCATATGGATGCCACCATTTTAAAATGGTGGCATCCATACTGCACCCTCCCTAACCCTATTCGCGCTGCACAGACGGCCCTTTTGGACCATCTGTATCAGCCCACAGAAGGTTCCTCTTTTTAACCCTCAGAATTAATATTTATTTAAAAGATTCTCAGATAGTAGAGTAAAATGGAGATCTACCAATCATCTGGGAAAAATCCACACCTGGACCAGACAGTAGAAATGGATACATCCATCTCAGGAACTGAGATAGTAGATGGCAGTTTCTTAATTCCATATGGTTAAAGACTGGTTGCAAAATACTAGAGTAACTACTTCTATAGTTTATTACAGTGCTGAATATGAGTCTTTGTGCAGCAGCAAATCCTCTTTTTGAAAGCCTCAGTTACCTAACCATTCTGCTTATACAAACATTTTGATGTTAAAAAATTGTTTTATAAGGGTGTAAGAAAAATCTTCTGAATTTAAAATGGAAAACTTGACATTTGATTAAATTAGTGCTCAGTGTGATATATTAGTTAGATTAATTCTCCTGCTAACTTTTAGTCAACGTCTTCAGGATAAGTGCCTGAAGATTATGGTTTAAGCTTTTAATAGTGCAGAATTTTTAATAAATCAAAAGAAATCAGTTTTGTTCTTTTTATTATTTTTTCTGCTTAAACTGATAGCTGCAGATGGAAATACAGAAACAAAAATATTTCTGCTTACTGTCATTATAATCTCAGGTCAGAAGACTGGAAGGAGAGAAGACATGTCGACAAAGAAGAGTTCAGTGACACCAGATTGTACCAAACAATAGAGGTTTTTATGATTAGCATTAATACATCCTCCCAGCATTTCTACTGATATTTTGCTTAAGTTGGTGTCAGGAGCACCTAAAACTAGTTCTGGAAATCATCAATTTAGTGAACCACTTACCCTTCTTTTTCTGACACTGATTAGCTTCAGAGTCATATTAGTCCTTTTCCTAAGCATCAGATTTTTAAAAAGTAATTTGATCATATCTATTTTCGTCATATCATGAGAAGAAAAGACATTAATGCTAGGTAAGGCATAAGGCAGGAGGAAAAGTGGAAGAACTTACTACAGATGGATAGACTCATAAGTTTATCACACTGGGTTTGGGGAACGGGAATGGGACAGAACAGGGAAAAACACATATCATTGCATGGGGGAACACTGCCGATGCTGCCGGGAGTCCCCAATCTGTTCCCCATCCGTCTCACAGCAGCCGATTTTGAAGAACTATTCAGAATCATTCTTCAAAATCGGCAGCTGTGGGATGGATGGGGAATGGATTGGGGACCCCCAGCAGCAGCAGCAGTGTTCGCCCATGCCATAATATGCATTTTTCCACATTCTGCCCCATTCCCTTCTGTTCCGCCCCATTTCCATCCCCCAAGCCCAGTGCAATAAACTTATCAATCAAGGAAGCCACGGCTCTGAGTCTACAAGATCTGAACAGGGCTGTTGAGAATAGGGGGTCCTGGAAATATGTCATTCACCTGGTCACCATAAGTTGACTTGAGGTTAGTTAACAACAACAAACTAAACTTTGCACTTGAATATATGAAGGCTTGCTACTTTGCCTACCTATTGGATTCTGCTGAGGTTCTGGTAAAGACAGAATTGGCCCAAGACATTTTTACTGCCTGAAGTGGATCAAAAAATTCTACCCATACCTCCTAATCATAGTTCGTAAAGCCAAACAAGCAGTTTTGGTATCAACAAAGTAATTTTGACACCTGAGATAGAATATCCCACAAGAACATGTCTGTATCTTCCTGGAATTAAAATTACTTTTCCAGTAAAAAAAACCTGTCATTTTATGTTATTATGTGTCACCAAACTGACTTCAACATACAATGACACTATGAATGCGACACCTCCAGGATATACTGATATTGGTAACCCTGCTCAGGATTTGCCAACTCAGAGCTGTGGCTTCCTACATTGAATCAATCCATTTGTAATGCATTATTCCTCCTTTCCTACTGTCTTCAGCTTTTGCCTAAACAACTGTCTTTTCCAGTGAGTCATATTGTTATGTTTCCAAATTTTCAGTTTAGACATCCTGGCTTCTAGTTACATTCCAGGCTTAATTCACTCTCTGACCCATTTGTTTGACTTTTGGTTTTCTTTCAATTTGTCAGCCTTAAAGTTTGCCTACATCCCAATGTTATTCTGTTTCCATATCTTATTAAAATGTCATGCGTATTGAATGTGTAGGTAAATATAATTCTTAGGAGTGGGGGAAAACTGAATTGGAGAGTAATTCAATTTCAATTTTTGATTAAGTGGACTAACCAATTTTCAATAAGTAACAAGGAACAGATTTCATATTCTCTGTTACTGGCTGAAAAGCTGAACTAAGTTATTCTTGCTAATGCCAAACCAAAACCACTAATGAGCTGAATGATAAAACATTATATAATGGGTGCATGTCGTATTCTTGGATTATTTACAAAGAAGCCAACAAAGCATTGTTTGTAGTTGTAAATGCATTATTAGACAGAGAACAACGCAAAATCCAGTGAGCATATGGCAATTTCAAAACTTGGCCTGCCACAGCTGCCATATTTTATTAGTGTTGTAATAAACTATTATTGTATTATAATAAAAACAGAGCATGTGGGAAATAATATTATTGACTGAGATCCACTCTACTTTCAATTGTCATTGATTTGTATCCTTGTTCATTGATTATGTGGCCTATCTGATGGCATCTCTGTGCTCAAAATACATTCTTAGTCAGGTCTGGGATTGTATTGTGGTTTGATACCATTTGATACCATATGTTTACACATATGTTCTATATTAGTTGAGGCAAGTAATTTGTCTCATATATACTTGGCAAACAAGAGAACGGGGTGGCACTACTACTGGAACTGCCAGTGTGCTCCATGGAAAGAAGCTATCCAATATCCTTGCTTGACAATGACTCAATGACACCAGTAAAGCTAAAATTATATTCATAGAATCCTAGAATCATAGAGCTGGAAGGGGCCCAATGAACCATCAGGGATAACACCCCGATCATTGCAGGATCTCCAGCTAAAGCATTTGCAGGTAGCTGTGCATCCTCTTTTTGAAGACATTCAAAGAAAGATATCCTACCACCTCTCTAGGCAATTTGTTCCATTGCTGAACTGCTCTCATTGTGATATGAATAGCAATCAGGTAACACTTTTTGGAATGTTAAATACTTCTATAATAAAATATTACAACCCTACTAATGAATAAATGATAAGACAATGTAGGTATAGCAGACTGTAACATTTTAGCAATATAAATACAACTAACATTTTTAATAATATACATGAAACATTATCAATGTGGTAGAAATGATACTTTCCGATTAACTGACAACCATGATGCCATTTGTATCTATGGTTTATGTTCACTACTAGAAAAGAACTCTCTCTCTCTCTCTCTCTCTCCATATATATATATATATATATATAGTTGTAGACCTTGTTGATAACTGCAACACACCCTTCCTTCTGTAACTGTGTTTATGGAAATCTTGTAAGTAGCCCTTTAAGCAATAATCATGTTGGAACATTCAAAAGCCACGGAGATAAATGGTTCACCCAAAGAATGGTGCAATAAATCAAATAGTTATTCTTTAGCCCTTTTAGACTGTAATAACTTACAGATATGACTTCATGTGCTGCGGAACCTCAGAAATGGAGCTCCAAATACTTAGGCAGCACTTGTATAGCTGCTAGCTTTCCCCCCAAGCAAGTCAATGACTCAGTAGAAGCCCCACCACTCAGGGACAGCACATGGCCAAAAACAAATATCCCCCTTCAAAAGAAATCCTTCAAAAACAACAACACAGAGACAAAGAATCAAGGATTACCCCTGAAACACAGCTCAACTTCTGCTCTTTCCTCATTTATATTAAATAAATGAAGAGAGGAAATGTCATCACCATTTTTTGAAATACAAGACCAATATATATCTTTGCATGATCACCCCAGATTTTCATGGGAAGCCTTTAATGCTTCAACAGCCCTCAACAAGTAATAGCTGGAACTCCAGATGGATTGCTTAGAAACAGAAGGTTCAAAGGACATGCTGGGATCCCCCCCACACACACACACATGGAAATTTGTGCAGTTACTCTGTGTCAGAATAGGGGTCCAGAATCCCAGACAATCAACCAGTCAGCTTTATGTAAAATAAACAGAACTTTATTGATGCTCCAGGATCAGCAAAACCACACCATTCAGCTTCTTAGCTGAGACTGACCAGTTCCCGCCCAGCACCCCTATATCTTCCAAAGGCTCACACCTCCCCCTTCTCACCAAAGCCCGCGAAACCTATTCCAGTATTTTTCCATAGGTTTCGTTTTCCACCTTATCTCCCCCCTTAGCTGAACGTTTCCCACCAGAAACTTCTGCATTCCAAGCTGAGAGCTGAGCAGCACCAAGGTCAACTGATAACTCCTCCTGGCACCGTTATGCACTCCTCCTCTCTATCTAGCAGCTAACTATGTACCATCATCCCCAACTACACCTACTAACACATATCTGGAAGAATACTACAAGGATTCTGACAGTCAGCCCCCCGAAAAGAAAAACCTCCCCCCTACATATGCTAAACACAGTACATACAAGGAAACAGCAAAGGCAACAAAATACTATTTAGGCTTGTCAGGATACATACGATGAAACTTCATAACCAAAGCAGGGGCTTTAACATGTTTAGCTAACACCCATTCATCATGATCCGCTGAAAAGTGTTTCCAGCGAATCAGGTACTGCAACTTGTTTCTGTGCATTCTAGAGTCCAAGATCTTAGCGACTTCAAAATGCTGCTCCCCCTCAACCATCATGGGCAGGGGCGGTTCTTTGTCCTGTCTCCATCTTTCTGTGCTTCGGTCCGGTTTCAGCAAACTAAAATGAAATACAGGGTGTAAATGTCTATACGACTTAGGCAAGTCCAATTCCGCTGTTACATCATTGACAAGTCTTTTCACCAGGAAAGGCTCTATGAATTTGGGTCCCAGTTTCTTAGACGGGTGCCTAGATTTCAGATTCTTTGTGGACAAAAACACCCGATCCCCAGGTTTGATGTCCCACCCCACAGATCTCTTGCGATCAGCATGTCTCTTATAGTCTGTTTTAGCCACCTCTAAAGCCTTGGCAACTTGGGACCAAGCAGCCTGTACCCTCTGCACCCATTGAGTCACAGTCACAGGGTCCGAAGGGTCAGTTGGCAAGGCTGGGAGGGTCCTGAGCTCATATCCATAGACAACCTCGAAAGGCGATTTGCCAGTGCTCCGGTGCACTGAACTGTTGAACGCCACTTCAGCATGGGGCAATAAGTCATACCAATCATCCTGCAAATAATTAGTGTAACATCGGAGGTACTTCTCGAGAGCCTGGTTCGTCTTCTCACACTGCCCGTCAGACTGGGGGTGCCAGGCGGTGCTCAGGGCCACTTCTACCCCCAATTTTCTTTGTAGCACCCTCCAAAAGGTTGAAGTGAAGGTGCTACCCCTGTCACTCACAATTTTGTCTGGCAACCCATGATACTTATAAATGTGTGCTATGAACAGGTCCGCAAGTTTGGTAGCACTAGGCATCCCCTTGCAGGCTACATAGTGCGCTTGTTTCGAAAAAAGGTCCACAACCACCCAAATAGTGTTTCTCCCCTTGCTCTCAGGCAGATCGGTGATAAAGTCCATGGCAATGTGTTTCCATGGTCCCCCAGGAGTAGGCAGTGGCTGTAGAAGACCCCTGGGTTTGCCGACGACTGGTTTGGCACGGGCACACACTGGACAGCTCTTCACATATTCTTCCACCTCAGCTCTCACCCCCTCCCACCAGTAAGTTTTCCGAACCTTGTGCCAAGTCTTTAAATATCCCCAATGACCTGCTGCCTTCGAATCATGGCACAATTTAAGAACTTCAGGCCGTATGGATGCAGGGACATAAATCTGAGAGCCCTTGGTCCACAACCCTTGTGAGTTCAAAACCAACCGATCTCTGTGCCTCTGAAGCCACTCATCTTTCCCTGCTTCCCCTTTTATCTTTTGCAGCAGCCCATCCAGTTGGGGCAAAGGGTCGACCGGTTTCTGCTTAGCCTGGCTACGAGTCACCACAGCTAGTCCCAACTGTTCAGGGGAGAAAATGGCTTGCAGAGGAACTTGCTCTTTCCCCATATGCTGGGGGAGCCTGGATAAAGCGTCCGCTAAAATGTTTTGTCTTCCTGGGAGGAACTTTAGTTTGAATTTGTACTTGTAAAAGTCCTTAGCCCACCTCCTCTGTTTAGGAGTTAGCTTTCGGGGAGTTTGCAGGGCCTCTAAATTACGATGGTCCGTCCAAACTTCAAAAGGGTGAGGCGCCCCCTCTAAAAACTGTCTCCAACTATCCAGAGCATACTTCACCGCAAACGCTTCCTTTTCCCAAGTGGGCCACCCCAGCTCCCCCTTTTGGAATTTGCGAGATAAGTAGGCACACGGCCTCAACAGCCCATTATTGTCCTTTTGTAGCAACACGGCCCCTACTGCTTGGTCGCTCGCGTCCACCTGAATGACAAACGGCTTGTCGGGGTCAGGGTGAAGTAAAATGGGCTCTGCACTAAACAAGAGCTTCAACTGCTCAAATGCTCTCTGGCATTGATCTGTCCAGTGAATCGGGGTAGAGGGTTTGGGCTGTTTCTTTCCATTAACCTCCTTGCCCTTGCCCCCTCCCTCCTGGGTTTTGGTTTTCAAAAGATCCGTAATTGGCAGCGCTATTCTAGCAAAGTCCGGGATGAACTGCCTGTAGAAGTTGGCAAAGCCCAGAAACTTTTGTACTTGTTTACAAGTCTTAGGGGGGGCCCAGCTTAGAACAGTGTGCACTTTCTGTGGGTCCATTTCAATTCCCTGGGCCGACACCCGATACCCTAAAAAATCCAATTTGTCAGTATGGAAGTGGCATTTAGACAGTTTTACATATAGCTGGTTATCAAGCAGTCGCTGCAACACCTCTCGCACCAGTGGCACATGGCTCTCCAGGTCCTGAGAGTAAATTAGAACATCGTCCAAGTATACCAGCACCCCTTCAAACAGCAAGTCGTGTAGTACCTCGTTTATGAGCCTCATGAAAACCCCGGGGGCTCCCGCTAGTCCAAAGGGGAGGACCAGATACTCATAGGCCCCTAGAGGGCAATTAAATGCAGTCTTATGTTCATCCCCCTCTTTAATCCGTACCCTATAATAAGCGTCCCTCAGGTCCAGTTTAGTAAACACCTTGCCCGTGGCCAACCGACCCAGCATGTCCTTCATTAAAGGTAGAGGGTACTTATTGGTGCTACAAATCCCATTTAGGTTTCGATAGTCCGTGACCAGCCGCAGCGTTCCATCTTTCTTTTCCCGAAAGAACACTGGTGCGGCAAAAGTAGAGGTGGACGGTCTGATGAATCCTCTCGCCAAGTTCTTTTCAATAAACTCTTTAAGTGTGGCTAACTCCCGGGGGGTCATGGGGTACAGTTTTGGTTTAGGCAGGGGCGCACCGGGCTCTATCTCAATGGCACAGTCCGTCTCTCGGTGCGGTGGCAGCAAGTCACTCTCTTTAGATTCAAACACCTCCTTAAGATCTGCATAACAGTCCGGGTAGGAGGCCACCGCCTCCTCCGAGCTGCCACCCGGTTCCACTGCACCTTCGTCCCCTCCCCAGTTCACCGGCTCTAGGTGCGTGGCAGCCTCGCCCACCTGGGGTCGGGGTATTACCACCAATTGTTGCACTGGAGGAACTTTAATAGTAGGGTCCAACCGGTGCCCCTGGCAGCCTGGGTCATCAAAAATTAATAGTCTCTGCCTCCACTTAGTGTGGGGGTTGTGGTGATGTAGCCAATCAATCCCCAGCATGATGTGATAATGATACGTGGGTCCCACCACCAACTGAATCCTTTCCCAGTGGTCTGCTATTCCCAGCCACACTGTGGTGGTACGCTCCTTCAAGGCTTGCCCCCCCATCAGGCTGCCATCCATCTGGGAGAAAGGGATGGGGTCCTGTAGGTTTTGGGTTTTGATGCCCAAACTATTAACCACCTCTGGGTTGACTAAACACCTAGTGCAACCCGAGTCCACTGCCGCCGTTAGGGTCATGGCTCTTTGCCCCCGTCCCACTACCAAAGTCACTGTCAAGGTATAGAGGGGAATGCCCCCACTCACCATAGGTTTGCGGCCGTCCCCACTCCCAGCCTGCCTCTGGCCGCTGTTTAAGGCAGGCTCGGGGAGTTTAAAGCCGGCTCCTCTCCATCAGCACTGTCGTCATCGGTCCAGACTTCCTCCCCGGCCGCCATCACCACTTGAAACCCGCGATCGACGGGGCTTTTCACCGTTGCCTTCCCCTTCCCTTTCTTGGGAGCCTGCGCTGGAGGGGGCGCGGAGGGGAACGTTTTCTTCTCCTGGATGCGATCCAGGCAGCTGGCAACCAGGTGGCCTTTGCGCCCGCAGCCCAGGCACAACCCCAGCCGGCGGCGTCGCTCTCTCTCTTCCCCGCCGGTCGGCCCAACCTTGCCTTTGCCTCTCTCCCCAACGATTTGGGTTTCTCTTCCCTTGCCCCCTTTATTCCTCCGCTGGGTTAGCATCCGAATCTCGTGCAGCACTGCCTCTGCCTCTCCAGCCAGCCGAATCCACTCCATAGCCGTAGGGGGGTTGCCCAGGTTAAGTGCCCTGTTCACAATGTCGGGACGCAGTCCCTCCTTAAAATATTGGATCTTCATCCCCTCGGTGCAGTCTGGCACTTGGGCAATCAATCTCCGAAACTCCATCGCGTACTCGGAGACGGATCTGGTGCCCTGGTCAAGGGCCTTCAGACTGGCCAGCGTGGTGGCAGCCCTGAACGGGTCTTCGAATCTGGCTCTCAGGGCTCTCATAAAGTCCGCCAGATTTCGCAGCTCGGCCGCTTGGCAATCGTACAGCTGCACCAGCCAGTTGGCTGCCTCCCCTTTGAGGTGCCTGGCCACACACTTCACCTTAGCCGCTTCTGAGGGAAAGGTAGGCCCCCATTCCTCCATGTGGTCAGCCACCTGGGACAAAAAATATGGGAGGGTCTGGGGGTCCCCGTCAAACTTCACCCCCAACTTCCGGGCCTGTGGGTCTACCTGACGGTCTGGTGCCGGGCGAACTACCTGCTGGTCCGGTGGCGGTGCCTCGTCCTGTGCTAGGCCCTCTGGTGCAGCCGCCGCGACGTCAGCCCCTCGCCCCTCTCTCGTCCCGTCCGGGCGTCCCTTGTGTGCAGCCAGCAGTTCCTTCATGAGGTCCTGCAAAATGTCCACATCGGCCCGAAGGTAGGCCATCTGCTCGCCCAACTCTGCCTCCTCGCCCGTTTGTACTCTCAGGGGCTGCGTGAGACCCGTGTCCCAATCCGACCACCGAGTGGCCCTCCTCCGTTCTCGGGTCCGCATCGGAGCCACCGGTTGTCCAAACCACTGTCCTCCGCTCACCGGAGTCTGTAGCACTGGGGGTCTCGTGGCCTTTGGTAGCGCGCCTGTCCCCGCTGCCGAGGTCTTGGCCTCCTCCGCCGCCTCCGCTGTCCGAGTTGTGAGAAGCTCCTCTGAAGTCTCCTGCTCCTGCATTGCTTCAGAGAAGAGTTGATGGTTTGGAGAGTCTCAGCTAACTGTCAGAATAGGGGTCCAGAATCCCAGACAATCAACCAGTCAGCTTTATGTAAAATAAACAGAACTTTATTGATGCTCCAGGATCAGCAAAACCACACCATTCAGCTTCTTAGCTGAGACTGACCAGTTCCCGCCCAGCACCCCTATATCTTCCAAAGGCTCACACCTCCCCCTTCTCACCAAAGCCCGCGAAACCTATTCCAGTATTTTTCCATAGGTTTCGTTTTCCACCTCATCTCCCCCCTTAGCTGAACGTTTCCCACCAGAAACTTCTGCATTCCAAGCTGAGAGCTGAGCAGCACCAAGGTCAACTGATAACTCCTCCTGGCACCGTTATGCACTCCTCCTCTCTATCTAGCAGCTAACTATGTACCATCATCCCCAACTACACCTACTAACACATATCTGGAAGAATACTACAAGGATTCTGACACTCTGTACCCATTTTCCTTTCGGTAATATCAACTACCAAAGAAGAAGCAAAGCCTGGAACCATTCCATTTCTTGGCAGTATGTATGGGTTTCTAGCTCTTAGCTGGGATAGTGTGGAGTTGACTCACTAAAATTTTCCTTCAACCAAAAGCGCTGCAACAATCTGTACTTTCTGCATCCTCTTTAGCTCTGATCCCATTCAACCATTTACACTGCACCTATATATCTGAATTTCTATTTTTATACCCCATACATTTGACAAAGTAGATTGTAATTCAGGTAAACCTGGGTTTAAACAACTCTCTTGGTTCTTAAAGTGTCACTTGACTTTGATCCTGTGATATAGGATGGGATGTCTATGTGTGTGTGTGTGTGTGTTGAATCCAATCCTATATCACAAGACCAAAGTCATGTGGCACACTATATATATATATATATAGTTGATGTCACAGAGTTACATGGTCACCCCTTTGAAAACCAATTCTCTGCCTTTTTCTGCATAATGATGAGCAAAACCATTTTGTGTGGATTTCTCTTTGCACCAAACAATCTACATTCTATTCAAAACTGATAGATTGCCTGTAAAATGAAGGGGCTGAGAGGAGGGCTTCCACCAAAGGTTTCAAGTAGGCCCATATGGTAGAAGGATTTCAAGTAGGCCCATATGGTAGAACCATTCTTCTGCTAGCTGGGGGCAGAGGTGCAGAGGGTTCTTTAGGGCATAACCAGTAATTTGAGTTATGCCCACAGACTGACAACAAAGAAGCTGTTGTAGCAAACTTGTGTGCCCCATGTAACCAGATTCAGTCATTAATAATTATAGCTCTTTAGCCCAGCTGAGGTTTCTGAACACTTTTCAAAGCTAACCCAATATAGAATGCATTTCAGTATATCAAACAAGGTATAACTAAGGCATGTGCTAATGTGGCCAGATCAGACATGTCCAGGAATTTTGCTGGTGCATTAATAATAGTATTAATATGACAATAAATATTATCAAGATATGACTCTCAATATAGTGTTTAATGCTAGAGCTTGAGGATTCAGCTTTTGTAAATTTATAATACAATCTATTTTTAAAAAAGAAAAAAGGTAAATTGTCTCCAGTCATTCCTGTAGCCCCATTAGAGAGTATGCTTGCAGATTAACGAGATGTAAAAATACTTGTAACATCTAAATTGCTCTTCTCAAGCACATGATTTTATTTCCAAAGACTTTAGTAGATTATGCTGTTAGTGCAGGTTCAAAACACTGCTATCTGTTATTTCAGAAGTAGAAGCTGAATGTGAGACACTACTAGATAAAACCCCACCTCTGTTTGAAAAAGTTCACTGTTGTTAGGATCGATCAAATGTATTTCCACTCAAAGAATTAAAAGAGGAACAGTTGTCCGAGCATGCATAAAAATATTTGGGCTTTTCTCATAAAATAATCTAGACCATCTGTCTGAAGCAGTTTATAATGCATTTGTGCCCTTTATTCAATATCCACTTTCTGGAATATAAAGTATAGATAACCCTTGATGGAAATATAGGCACTGGAAACAGTTGTGGCTGCAAAGTGTTAGCTAACCTTCATTTAAATTGTGCATGCATGCACAAATTAAAAGAAGTGATGAATCAAATTCAAACCAGCATCTGCTATATCCCCAAACAGATTCAAATTAAATGAGATTTCTAAAAGTTGCATTAGGGAACTATAGCTTGTGTCTGATTATCCTGCTGTATCACTGTAGCTGCACTAGTTGCTGCGTGCCTTCAAGGGATTTTTCATTTATGGCAACCCTATGCTAAGTCTACCACATAGGTTTTTTGTTTTGTTTTGTTTTGTTTTGCAATGTTTGCTCAATGATATTTTGTCATTGCCTTCTTCAGAAGCTGAGAGAGTGTGATTTTACCAAGATCACCCATTGGGTTTCTATGTCTGTCTGGAGTTCTAGCCCAATAGTCAAACCACTACACTACACTTCTTTCTTGTAGCTGTATGTACTGCCTTCTTTTTTCCCCAAGACCCGGCATATAACTTTTCAGGATTTTTTTTTCCAAATCACTTTGATATAATACAATAATCATCTATAGCAACAAATACTTTGAAAGGGCAATTTGGAGAGTGGCCAGCAGTTAGTTCACCCCTTTCAAACCACAAGGCAAAACAATGACTACACACCTCCCTTTGGTAAATTGTAGTGTGTATAGCCCTCTGCAGGTAAGATGGTTAGTTACTGATTTTCTGTAGCTGGATGATTGTATTACAGTTCTATATCACTACTTATGCAAGCTCAAGCACTTATTTATTTTAATAAATTTATATTTTGCTTTTATGCCAGAAATGGTAGCAAAGGAAGCTGAGTTTAATAATACAGATTGAAAACAGTACCTTTGTCATGTGCCCAAAGAGACAGGTTATCATATAAGTTTATCACACGGGAGTAATTTCTCCCAATTTCGAATGGAGCCAATTCGAATTCACGTTTAGCAAATTTACGTGAAATCTAATTGCATTCGGAATGCATTCAGAATGACTTCCCATTTCCCGAAAATGACCCTCCATTGCCCAAAATTGCGTGAGATACTCTAATACGCATTAACGTAAAACCCACGATTGCGTTCGGAATGACTTCCCTTTTGCCCAAAATTGTATGAGATACATTCATAAGCAAAAACATGAAACCCCATGATTGCGTTCGGATTGCCATTGCATTATATCCCCAAATTCCGTATGATAAACTCTAGAGGGAAAGCAACAACAAGCAAACCAAACCAGTGCACTTCATGCATAGGTAATCCAGCAAATTCACAGAAGAAGAAAGGAGGCACAGTGGGAAGGGTCTCAACCAGACCAGAATCTGTTACACAAAGCCAGTATTTCAGATACCCAAAGTATTTCAGGTACCCAATAAGACAATGAAATGTTAAACATAACCAGTACGGAAGTCAAGAATCATAAGAATTCATGAGCATAAAGGGCATCGGCAGCTGGAAAAGTTGTCAGGACTCCCAGCAATTACTGGGATATTTATAGGAGCTGACCTTGGACACCAAGTGCTTTATTACCCAGCATTTAAGAGACATTGAGGCAGTCTGTTACTACCTCTTTGACCGGTAGCATGGCGGCAGGGCAGCCTCACCAGCTGCCCCAGAGGCCCCAACCACTGCTTCTCCAGGCCATGCAGAAGCGGCAAACTGCTGCTTCTCTCTAGCCTGAAGCGGGGTGCAGCAGGCGCCCTGGGTGCCTGCTGCACCCACCATCCACAGCGGTCTCGAGGGGAAAAAGGGGCCACTACTGTGTCCCCTTTCCCCTCAGGATGCTTGGCGTGGCCATGTAAAGGCTGCACCAAGGAGAAGCACCAAAAAGGAGCTCCTTTTTGGATTTCCTTTTGGCACCACTGAAAGGGCACCCTAGGTGCCCTCCAGCGGCACCATGACGTCAGGCATGTGTTGTGCTGTATAAACGCAGCACACACCATAACATTATAATGGCATGCGCATATGGATGATGCCATTTTAAAATCGCACTGCCCATACGTGTTAGGGATAGGGAGCGTGCGGTTACTGCACACTCCCTAACCCTAATCACTGCACTAGGGCACCTCTTCCTGCTTGTCTTTTTCAGGCCATTGACTCCCATGTGAGTTATGATAATCTCAATTGAAATATATAAAAAAATATAACTTAAGATCACAATTAAAAGTTATATGAAACTGAAAAAATAAGGAGAAGCAGGTAGCATGAGCTTCCACAGACTTGAGTCTGCTTCCTCAGATGCATTTAAAGAAGCTGACTTAAGTCTACAAAAGTTCATGCTCCCAGCTTCTCTCTTTCAGGTAAATAAAATGAGAGAATGGCTTTCACCCTGATTTTAAGTCAAGATAGGCTCTTACAGGAAATCTGGCTTTTCAAATGGTCTAACCCAAATATATGACAGCCAGTGTGGCATATTGGTTTGCATGTTGGATTATGTCTCTGGAGACCAAAGTTCAGTTCCCAGCTTGCCCATGAAACTTGCTGGACTACCTTGGGCAAGTGACATGCCCTCAGAGGAAGGCAATGGGACTTCTTCCCAGCTATCCCTTGGGTGAAAACACCAGACTCCAAGTGAAATCCAAAGGGGATTGGTTGCTACCTTATCCAGTCATCTTTGGAAGGCCAAAACTTGGAGATCTGTCTCACAAGCCACTGAATTTTCTAAGAGGGTAAAAAACCCACATCAGACCCAAGGATAGTCTCCTTCCCACACACCCCAGTTGCTTACCCCATGGAGCAATTCCAGAGACCAAACTTCCACCACAATGGGGATGCCAAGGTGTACTGCTACCTGCTACAGGAAATCTATTTAAAGAAACTACTTCAAGCCAAGTAACTACATCTCAACAGATACAGACAAAACAAACAAACAAACAAACAAACAAAAAACGGTAATGGGGGGTCCTAATTGGCCCCTAGATGACCAGAAAAACTCACACTGCACTCAGGGCATGTGGGTGGGTCACAAAAAGAGAAGAAGAGCCACTCTAGGGGGCAACAAGCTTAAATTGCCTTCTCATGCCCTATCGTGTGTGGCACAGCAGATTGGCCAAGCTGTCACACCCAATTGACCCCTATACATGGAGGCCAAAGTAGAGGCCCCTTCCCCTGCAGCAGCTTTGCTGTACAGTTCTGGCACCAAAAGTGAAACATTGGATTTTTCAGAAAAATAATGGCGAAAATGTGTAGGTATGAATTGTTTCTGTCAGAAAGGCCCTCGGTTTCTCTTTGTTTGGAACAATCAGAAATAGAAACAACCTTGAAGGTAGAACTGCCACCACCCCTTCTGTCCAACAGTCAGAGGGTACATCTGCACTGTCGAAATGATGCATTTTCACACCACTTTATCTGGTTCCATCCTACAGAATCCTGGGATTTGCAGTTTCGTGAGGCACCAGCACTCACTCCCAGGTTTCCATAGGACACTTAAAGTGGTGTCAAACAGGAGCCCTGGTGGTGCAGTAGTTAAATGCCAGTACTGCAGCCACTCACTCACAGTCTCAAGGTTCTGAGTTTGATATCATCCAGGAGCTCAGGGTCAACTCAGCCTGGCATCCTTGCCAAGGTTGCTAAAATGAGTACCCAGCTTGTTGAACACATTTAGCTTAGACATTGTAAACCACTTAGGGAGTGCTCAAATGTACTGATAAGTGGTATAGAAATGTACTTCCTATTGCTATTACTATAAACTGCATTATTTCTACAGTGTACATGCATAATGAGTCTTATTTAACATAGCTTGGACTCCTTGGTAGTAGAAAGAGCAAAGCACTACATTATTTATTCCTAGGTTGCAATTCAATTTTTAAAATTAATATTCAATGTCACTGGCTAAATTTTAAATTGTATTCTTTCGAATCATGTACACACTTAAAAAAAAACCAAATTAATATGGCAGAAAATTCATTTATGAGGATAGGGAGGTTAGGGAAATTATTCAAACAAACAAGTCAGAGAAATCAGAGTAGCATTCAGGAAACCATACAAGAGGCAAAAATAAGAGACCTCATTATCCTAGCTCTAATGTATTCCTGAAGCATAAGCTTGGACCTTCTTGCTAACAAGATTTGAGACCAAAGTTTCAGTACAGAAATAAAAATGAAAGATCTATGGGAAACAAAGCCAAAAAGGAACCGTATTCAATATATATATATATATATATATATATATGTAAATAACTGACCATAGTTCAGGTGTACCAAGTTAAATAATCAAGTCCCTTAGAGCACCAAACTTTTGATACTTTTGGCACCCAAACAAGTACTTTCCAAGCACAAATGAAATGATTTTCTAAGTAATGCACACAAGGCTTTTGAACATCCTTGGATAGTTCACAAACAAGAGATAATGCAGGTACTTTAGGACAGTATGCTATGCTGTAATCACTTCTTGAAGGTTACATGTCTACAAGCTGGTACAATATGTAAATTGCAATTAAAAAAATAGAAGAAAAACAGGATTTCTTTACATACACCAAATTAAAAAGGACTGTTTACAGGTAATACAGAATGACAGACTGAATCTATACAGTTGTCTGTACATGACTCACAGGTGATAAGGTGATGTATAGCTACTGAAAATTGTGTTTGGGATTCATCCAGCAATATGGATGAGATGAACCTGTGATAAATAAATCAGATATGCAAAGTCATACAGGATTATGGTGGTGGTGGTGGTGGTGAAATCAACTTATAAAGTCCTTAAAATTTTCTTAGCATTTAATGGCAGTTACAATAAAAGACAATCCTGTATTCCTGTTTACAACCATGTGTACATGAAACAAAATGAAAAGCAAACAGGAAGGAAGAGCACCATTACAGCTAGTGAGCCATAAACAATTATGTGTGAATCAGCCATATGCCTACAAATAATTGTTGATGGAAGCAGTCTCACAGGTTTTTCTATAAGTTTTGAAAGAGAAAGCTTGGATTAATACTTATCTGTTCTAACTTTCTGATATCAAACCCCTAGGGTAAATGTGACATTTCTGTGATTCTTTTCATTTAATCAGTTGTAGAAGGTTTGTGATTTATTTCTGTTCTGAATATTCCAGCTTAAGATAATAGCTATAGAATTGGGTTATAACTCTGGTAGAGCAAAAAAGATTTACACCCTCAATTCATAACCCAGTGAAGTTCAAATACTTGGATCCACTGAAGATGAAAAGTATCTTTGGATATGGTACAAAGCACATGGCAAGAATGAATCTTTGTGTAAGATGCTTATCTTCTCAATGTGGTAACTGTTCTCAATATGAAAAATATATGTCACATACACACTTTGCCCAGTATGACTGCCCTGTGTAAGGGACCAAGCTGGTAAATTCATGCATTTCATTTGTAAAATCCTAAAAATAGACAAATGTATCTTCATAAAGGAAGACTGGACTGGAATTGTAGATAAGGATGTAAGAAGAAAACACTTCATTGTCTGAAAGACCATAAAAAAACAAAACCCAAAGGACTTTGGGGAAAAAAGGAGGGAACAGATTCACTATGAGCTGTAATACATTGCTCCAAATACTGTAATTGCTTTGTGATTCATTTGAGTTCTTACCCTGACTGGAGCCTACTCTAATTCACCTGTTTATGGCATTGTTGTTTGGATTGCAGGGGAAGGTGAGCCGCCACAATAAGTAATACCAGGAAACACCATTTGGCCCTAGCAAGCCAGGTGCAGAAAGCTCTGCCCAAGGAAACTACTCTGCACACAAAACCAAGGTGTCCCAGAAGGGCTTGGATCTCTCTAAGTGTGGCCTTCTGGGCTGCAAGGTTGGAAAGCAGCATGGAAAGGAAGAAGAGGAGTTTTTCATCTTGCAAGTGTGACACACCCTCCACCGAATCCAGCTGAATGTCTGGGAATGTTACCAGCACCCACACACAAACAAGTGCTGATAGGAATGGCTCAGTGAGGGAAGCCAAGTAGGCAGCTAGCAAACAGTCTACAGATCTTTCAAGAGTCCAAGAGTAGCAAACCACTAACAAAAGCCAGGGTCAGGATACCAGAAGTCACGAAAGTCAAACAAGCCAAGGTCAGGGGAGCCAGAAGGTTTGGAGTAGTCAAGTCTGTTGCAGGGTCATAGGTCTAAGTCTAACAAAGGTTGAAGAAGCACAGGATTCAAGGAGCCAGCACCGACAGCATCCAATATGCTGGATCTACAATAAACTCTGACAAACAATCAGTGTTCTCCAGGTGCCTTAAATCAGCAAAGCCCTCCCTTATCCCAGATGTTCCTTATCTGCAGCATGCTTGTCTGCCATTCTCTTAGATCTCCGTAAGCAAGCCTTTTCAGCCCTCCTTTGGCTGCAGGAAGAGACCCACATGCTTGGTTCTTCCTCTGGAGTAACCCTAGGCTGCTGAGCCTCTAGAGGAGACCCCAAAGAGCTCAGGTTTTGCTGATCCTCAATCACTGGGGCTGGAGAAACAGAGCTGGGATCTGGCAGGGCCGAACTGGGACCTGGTGTGGCATCAGATCACTCCTGCACATGAGTAGCCATGACCACCACCACCTCCTCCTCCACTGGGCTGATCATGACACTGAAGTCCTAGGTATGTGAGGAAGGTGGTGGGGCCCTCAGTCTTCTCAGGTGCTAATGGGACCCCCAGCTCAGTAGCCAGGGCCTGGAAAGAGGTCAAGAGCTTGGTGCAGCCCTCCCCCTTGGCCTCCCCAGTGAAAAGGGAACTATCAAGGTAATGATAGCTCTGGACCCCACAACATACTCCATCTCCCAGAATTCCATAGCCTTGAGCTAGGATGCTGCATCCACACTGGAGCAGTAACCCAGTTTGGCACCGCTTTAACTCTTTTCTGGCTCAAGGCTAGGGGATATTGAGGACTGCTCTGGACCCACAACAAATTCCAACCCGCAGAATTCCATAGCCTTGAGCCAGAAAAGAGTTAAAGTGGTGCCAAACCGGGTTACTGCTCCAGTTTGGCTACAGTAAGGCTTCCAAGGGAGCCAGAGCCAAGACTTCGATTTCAGAGCCCAGAGCAACTGTCCTGGCTGCTGGGCCTGGGACTCCCTTGGAACTCAACCCTTGGCCTTCTCCCAGACCCAGCAGCCAAGACAGGGCAGAAGCCACCAAGGCGAGGAAGCAGATAAGCAGGGAAGGAGGTAGGGAAGGAGATGGGGAGAGGGCCAGGAAGGAACAAGGGAGAGAGGGAAGGAAGAAAGAATGAAGGGAAGGAGCAATGGGAGGAGAGGAAGTGAGGTGAGGGACTTTTGCTCTTAATGGTGATGTGGCTGCATGGTCACACACATTAAGGACCATGGGACTTGAGCATATGTGGATTTTGGTATGCATTGGGGGCAGTCCGGAACCGATCCCCCACATATACCGAGGGCCTACTGTATTACTGTTGACAAGCTATTGATTGCATCCTTGGGAGAAGAATGATGAAACCACGTGTAGTTCTAAAGGTAGGCAAACTGTTCAAAGCTGGTCTAGTTTTCATGTATTTCAAACAAACAAACAAACCTTTTTAGTTCTGTTTAAAGTTCTCTGTCTGACGCAATATATTATTTTGTGTATTTCTGTTTATATTGAAAAGTGCTACTTTCCTTCTCTAATTGCAGGAGTAATAATAGCAGGGAAGAGTATATAAGAAAGCATGTTATTCAATTTGCTAAAAATTGCTTGACAATCATTTTTATTGTTGTTTATTTTAATGCCTTTTTTGATCCATTAGATGTTGTTGAAAACTGTTTTTAAAGTTTAATCTCAAGAATGCTTATCTTGAAACAATCCCAGGGATTTCAATGGGAATTAGTTCCTAGTAAGTGTAATGAAGTTTGAGACAAGTGAATATGTTTAGTGCCTCTGTATGTAACAAACAAAAAAGCAACAAATTCAAGACAGTGATTGAAACAACAGTTGGCCAAAAAAGAAAAGTAAATAGTACAAAGGCCAAAAATTTGCCAGAATAAGATTTTGGGCCAAGAGACATCATCATCCTCATCATCCAGAATCATCCCCACATGTTGGGTAATCTAACAGAAAATGTCCTTTGATGTATCTCTGTCACCCACATCTCAAAGAAAAATAAGCTGTCAGGAATTATTATCATTGTTATTGTTATTATTCGTTCCCACCTCTCCTCAAGGCTTGTGGCAGGGTACAGTATATTAAAATATGAAACCCAATTTAAAACACAAACCCACAGTTAAAATCATTCATATAAACACATAAGAATTCATATGCAGATTAAAACATCATGATTTAAAATTGACTGGCAAGACCTGTCAGAAGAGATATGTCTTTTATGTTGTTTTAAATGCTGTCAAGAGTTTTGCCTATCTCTTTAGGCAAGTCATTTGAAGTCTGGGGGCAGCAGTCAAAAAGACCCTCTGGCCAGTTGGAGCAAACATTTCCCAGAGGACTCGAGTACAGAGAGGATTGTATGGTAGAAGGCAATCCCGTAGATAACCTGGCCCAAACCATGTAGGGCTTTAAAGGTAACATTAACATTTTGTACTTTGCCCAGAAACTAATTGGCAATCAGTGGATTTCTTGTAAGATCAGTGTAATATGACTACTCCTTGATGTCCCTGTAAGCAATTGGGCTGTCATATTCTGAGCCAGTCGCGGTTTTTAGGCTTGGTACAAAAGTAGCCCAATGTAGAGTGCATTGCAGAAATCCAGCCTTGAGGTTACCAATGCAAGCACTACCATCTTTAGGTCCTCTGATTCTAGATCTGGGAACAGTTGGCATATCAGCTGAAGGTGATAACAGGTACTCCTGACCATTGCATCTATCTGAGCTGACATTTTCTACCTCAGTAAAATGAGTACCCAGCTTGTTGTGGGCAATTAGTTTACAGATTGTAAGCCACGTAGAGAGTGCTGAGTTCACTGATAAGCAGCATAGAAATGAACATGCTATTTTATCTGCAAAATAGTTATTAGAAGTATCACAGTGAAGGTTCTAAGGTCTGGTTCAGGGGGGATGGTGCCTGAGTTAGACCTCTCACCACCCTGAACAGCTCAGCTGGATATGAATTCACAGATGCAATTCTTGCAGAAAAGAAAGCTTTCTTTGCTGCATGCATTGCCACTTTATACAGTTGGGCCTCCTTATCCTGGAGGGATCTGTTGAAGACCCCACCACCACCCTCGTGGATACAAAACAAAGTAGGACCTCAAGTCCCATTCTCCCTAAAGGAGGCATTATGTGCTTGTTTTTGCTAGCATGTCCATATGTACATGCGGCCATTGGGGACAAAAGGGCTTATCATCCATAGATGGTAAGATCTGCAGATGACAAGCCTGCGGATACAGAGGTCCAATTGTAGGAACAAAGTTGTTCTTTATATCATGTCTTGTTGCAAAGAAGTTGAGCTGTCCACCGTTTGTGTTCTAGTCATTGTCCTTCCCACCATTTCAGTTCCCTGAGGAACTCTTTATACCAAGGAACTTGCTTGCAAATAGGATGGAGAAGATGTTAGTGCTGGTTAGATTTTGGAAGCATGTGGGGTGTATAAATGTATATATACGTCTGTGATCCTTGGTTGGGAGGAAGTGATTTACATGTTAATCTCTTTGTTAGTCTATTGTTAAATGGCAAGGCTTCAGGGTGGGAGGATATACAAGGTGGATGCATGTCTAATCCATTGTCTGCTGGGGAACCCCCTGACCCTGGGAAATTCCGTGGGTGTTGTTCATTTGCATGAATTGAATCTTTGATTTTGGCGTTCATCAGGACTGATAGCCAAACTTTGTTTACTTTCAGTGTTACTTCTTTCCTGTTTAAGTTGCCCAGGTATTTGTGGATTTCAATGGCCTTCCTGTGCATTCTGACTTGGTAGTTGTTGGCATGGTCCAGAATTTCAGTGTTTTCAAATTGCATTCCATGTCCAGGTTGGTTTATGATGTGTTCTGCTACTGCTGATTCTTCTGGCTGGCTCAGTCTGCAGAAAAATCAGGAGTAGCTGAACACATCATAAACAGATCTGGACATAGAATGTTATTTGAAAATACTGAAATTCTGGACCATGCCAACAACTACCAGGTCAGAAGGCACAGGGAGTCCATTGAAATCCACAAACAGCTGGACAATTTCAACAGGAAAGAAAAATACTGAAAGTAAACAAAGTTTGGCTAACAAGTGCTGAAGAAGACCAAAATGAATGCTCAGTTCATTCAAATGAACAGCACCCAGGATCAGGGGGGTTCCCAGCAGAAAATTGTACTGCTAATTAAATAGCCCTGCATCCATCTTGCATATCTTCCTACCCTGAGGCTTGTCATTCAACAACAAAATCACTTCAAGTAAATCACTTCCTCCCAACCAAGGGTCACAGAAGTATATACATACCACACACACTTCCATGTCACCACCCTTTGAAAATGCCAGCCACAGATGTAGGCAAAACATCAGGAATAAATTCTTCCAGAACGTAGCCACATAGCCTGGAAAACCCACAGCAAATGATGGATGCTGGCCTTGAAAGCCTTTGGCTTCCTCTGGAAAAATGGTTTTGCACTATTTCTGAGGTATTTTCTGATGCCAATGAGAGTATAAGGTAGGGTAGAAAAATGCTTCATTTCTTAAAGAGTATTTCTGTATGCTGAATCAAATATGGTTTGCATAAAGCTATTTCTGTTTTAAATTGGAGTTCCTAATAATTCAAAATAGTGGTTCAAAGCACTCAGTGGACTCATTTACATCTGTAATTTCCCAGCAAACTGGACTGCCTGCTATGTGCAATTGTATTATATCTTTAGGCATTGGTTCTTACAAATTGTATGCTTTGAATTCTTTATATGGAAATTTGTGCTGTTTGTTTTTTTAACTTGTTTATATATCACTACTTCTGTATTTAAAGATGGTAATTTTATGTAAAGCTAATCAATTTAAGGCTCATGTTCTGCATAGTTAAGGTATATTCATATCTTTGGGTCTGATATGGATAACTGGGTGTGGGTTTGAGAACTTGCTATCTTTTTCCCTTGTTAGGAATCATATGGATCTCAGATCTGGATCAGTACACAGAAAGTGGATGGTAATATTTTTAAAAGCTGTTAAAGTGTAATTTATAAATTGTTTGTAACAATCCTTGAGTCAATCCTGATTCATGGCAACGCTGTGGATGAGACATCTCCAATAAATCCAGTCTACCACCATTCTGCTTAGATCCTGAAAATTCATACCTGTGACTTTTTTTCTATAAATATGTATAAATGTTCATAAGTAAATAAAATATATTGGCCTAAATCTGAACCAGAAAAGACCTAATTAATTAATTATTGAATGCTGAGTCAACACTAATGTAAATACCATTGCTTCAATATGTCTACTCTAGCTGGGGCTATCAATAGGACTTAAGCCCTAAAAATGAAAAATCTGTTTCACTTTCTTCCACAATCATTAGTGGGTGAGTTCTTTAAATGGTAAATATTGAAATATTTGTAAATTTTGGTAAACTATTATTAAAAAGATACTAAAATAAATTTCACTTCAGTCCCTATGACTGTATAGGATTCCCTCTGTATTCTGGGAATTGAATGGAAAGAAGAACCTACAAAACAGAATTATTTCTGTGTAAGGTATATTTTAATGTTACCTGGATGAATATATTCTCTTGCCCTGTCCTAAATACTCAAGGATTTAATATTTTGAAAGTACAGAAGAACAACCACAACAATAAAGCATCTAGAAAGGATAGCATGTAATGTCAGCACAACAATGTATCAAACATCTTCCCTGTAATCTCTTTCATTATCAGTGAATATTTCCCCTGTTCTTTCCATGCCTAAGAGCTGAAATTGAAGTTTCCAAACTATTTATCAAGCTTGCTTTTGCTTGGTGTTGCAACAATCCAGACAATCTGTAGTTTTAAATCCATATATTATTCTTTATGCATTTTTCATGTGAAGATGTACTGCACCTTAGGTGTTGTGTTAATGATACGAAAACAGTAATCCTATGCATATATAGTATCCAGTTCTTTGATGGAATGGACCGATAACACTTGATTTGATGATATCCTGGTTCACCTAAGAAAATGATTTCCCCTCAGATCACATATACAGCTTTCTGTAAGATATGTTTGATGTATAAATAAAATATATTCTGGGTGATAAAATGCAGTCTTGTCTGGCCTCGTTCCCAATGGGAAGCTGTTTTGTTTTTCCATGCATTAACACTGATGGTGGCTTCTTATCAAGATAATCAAATGTTGTGGCCATTTCTTTTTGAGCAATTGACAGTTTAAAATGTAGCTGGCAAATCCAAAACCCAGCAATGTAAGCCCACGAGTCTTAAAATAATGATTATAGACTACTTGGAGGGATTTGTGGGAACATAAAGACAGCAATGGGTTAATGTCTGGCTGGTTGGCTGGAATACCACAGCTCAGACAACATCCTATTTAATACATTCAAAGGGAACCACACAGTTTCACCTGGAAGAGGAGCTAGCATATTCATACTGGTTTATCTAGAACAGTGGTCCCCAAACTTTTTGGAGGCTACCCTACCCTCTTTCCTCTTGGAACACAAACCTAGAACCCCCAACAATTACTTGATATTAGGTCTGAATGAATGAATGAATGAATGAATGAATTTTATTTACGGTCTTTGACCAAAATGTTATAAAATTATATAAAAATTAATACATAAAATCACACAGTTACAAAACTATTAAAAACTAAATAAAATAAAATCAAGTCAAGACAAGAATAAAATGTAATCCTAAGACATATCAGCATAGAAGGAGAGAAGTCTTTGGGCATTTCATTTCTCACACAACAGACATTTAGAAGATGTTATACTCCTTGACAATTTGTTTGCGTGTAGCAATAACTGCTGCACAAAATCGGGCCACATTCTCAGTTATATATTAGGTCTACTGTTCTACTGTAGATTCCAAACAGCCAATATCAGTCGCTGCTCCCTTTGCCACCAGCTAACCCTTGGAACAACAACCAAGTAAGTGTCCCAGAAATGACTGAGAAGCCTCTCATCGGTGTTGGCCTTGTGGCAGTGCTATCACGACAGGGCATGCGGGGCACCAGGTGACACCATAAGTGGGTTGACCCCATTACCTATGATTTAGTGATGCCTAATCTCTTCCTTTATGAACATTCTGCATCATCAACACAACTAGCCAATATATTCTATAAAATTTCTCTCAGTATACAATGCATGAAAATACTGGGTGTGTTGAGTGAGAGTGCCCCGATGCTATAATTATGCATTTTCTACATTTCCTTAACTTATCTTTCGTTTGTAGCCCACAAATGTATCCCGATTTCAAATGGATTCATGCTAAAGCTACCATGGCTGCAACCCTCTAAGCAAAATAATGGTGAATGGAGCATGTAATTAGATATGAAGAAATAATTTCAGGAACTTCATATTTCACTGAGCTCAAAGTCAAGAGCAAGAGAGAATTTATCTTTTAAAACACAATTCAGTATTTTTATTTAATCTAGAAGTCAAAAGACACAGGTATAAATTATTTGATATTATTTGATATTTTTTAAAAAATTCAAATTTATTTTATAGAAATTTAATATTGGTATCACTTCTACTATTATCTATTATCATCATTGGGACCATGATAGAGGTTATTCAGATGATGTTGTTTTTAGCGCAACTGTGGAAATATTCACACTCATGCATTCTGTTGTTCATTTTTTTTTAGCAGAACTATATATATGTGCATCTCTATGAGTACTGTTGCTCACATGTATCAGCATTGTGAATAAAGATGGAGTAGATGATGTGGATGTATTCAAAACATGTCCTGCACATGCAAAGTTTTATCCTGGTTTATCCCAGGTCTATCCTTATTGGTTATTCACACAGTTGACAATGCAAACCTTTTAGAGAAAGTCAGGAAAAAAACCAGATATATTATTCAAGGTTAAGTGGGTTTTTTGGCAGACCTCCCTCCAACTTAATTGGATTCATTTGAAATGCATGTTAACAACAAAGATTCAACCCACATTCTTCCAGGATTATTTTCACCATCTGAATAACCTCATAGTTTCCTACCAAGACCCAGTGAAATGGGAATAATTCTCATATAACTGCCATAGAGTTGCCTTTAATAGTGGATTGCAGTCTTGGATAGAAATGCCCTGTCTTTACTATTTGTTTTAAATTGATTTTTGACTTGTTTCATCACAGAATGGTTAAAACAAAATCATGACATGTGGAAATTCATAGTGTAGCTGTTATAGAACAAATCAAAACTTAAAATGCAAAATGGTGGTTTTTCTTCCCCTGAAAATGTGGCCCATTTTCTATGATAAAATGAATAGCTTTTTTTCTAAAAACAACAACAACAACAAGAACTGAAACTGTTATCCCAGGTACTTAGCATCTGTGCTTTACAAACAGGGTTTTGAAGCTGTAGTTTATTCATGAACAAGGTACAAAAATATTCCTAGCTGCATTAAGAAAGTCATTCCTCACCTTGTGCCAACTACAGTTGTATGAACTTAGTATGATACTATTTTGATTTTACTTTGGAGGGAGAATAAAACTTCTTTTTAACTGAAACTGAAGAAAAAAAAACTTAGAACAAATTTTATGCTTTTTCCCACAGGATGAGAGTCCTTTCCTCCTCCAAATATATAATTTCAGTAAGAAAAACAGTCTGTAGCTACAGTGTGTATCACTTTATGGCCTACAGTCTTTTGTGGATTTTATGTGATGATTTATGATTTGGAAGGCATTGGCATGCCATACCTTTTTCTCTTTTAGTTTCCTTTTTTTTTAAAGATATATATTTATTCATATTTATAAACATAAATATCTAGCTTTATCCAGATATATCTCTCTCCCAGTTTCTAACGACAAAGTATTCATTCTATTCATATGTTCCAATTCAAAATGTCTTTGCTCAGGTGTGGGAGCAGGGACTTGTAGGCTGCAGCACCCAGTTTATGGAATCACAGAATGTCCCTAAGCCATTGTCTATGTTGTGATAGAATATAATATTCACAATTGTCTACCTGCATTAAAATGACAAGCAAAAGCTAAGTAACACATTTCTTCTGCATTTTCTGTCTCCCCCACATATTGTGTTCTCCTCTATTGAATATTTCTTCCTCCAACAAGGAAGTAAAGCCATAAGACTAATTAATGTATCTTTCAGGAAAAAGTCTTTAACCTATAACCTGATCCCGATCGTTGAGCGTATGATTGATACTCCTGCTTATGACTCCAGATCTTTGACTTTCCATTTTGTGGCTGTGCATTTTTATTTCAGTTTACGACCATGTAAGCTGTCTTGGAACCAGTTTAAAAGAATGTGATAGCTACTCTTGTAAGATATCTCTTTATATTAAGCAGCAAGCTTGATTTTTGACTCTATCCTTAAAGAATGTATCTTTAAACTTTCCTCAGCAATAGATTTTCCACAGGAATGATTACTCTCATATTTTTTTTAAAAAAAAAAACAACCCATAACTTTAAGCCCTCAAAAATGCTCCCTAGGCAGTTTACATACATGAAATTAAATACCCAAATGCATGCAGAATAATAAGGAAAGTTAAAACAGAGTTAATATATTATTTTGGAAGCAAAGATCAAGAAAACATTCTGTCAGTAGGAGATGACATTTGAATAAATATTCACTGAAACAAACCATTGTTTGTTGTTTTCTGGAAAGCATAAATGGGTGAACAAGTACCGTATATACTCGACTATAAGTCAACCTCATGTATAAGTTGAGGGCAGGTTTTGGGGCCAAAATTATGGATTTTGCTATGACCCTGGAAAGTCGAGTGTAAAATTTAGGGGCATATAGGAAAGGATCTAAAGAATGAAGCAAAGCAAAACAATGTCAAATAATTTCCAAAAGTCCATCAGACATAACTCTTTGTGCTTATTCTTAAGACTGGATGGATGAGAGAGTAAAGGGAGTTAGTGCTTCCAGGACAGATTATACTCTTGCTTTTCACCAGGTGATGGTTCCTTCTTTTAAATAAGATAAAGTACTTACATTGACCTGTGGATAAGTCGACTCAGGTTTTTTGGGTCAATTTTTTGACCTAAATTTCTAGACTTATACATGACTATATACAGTATTTCTGAAATAGAGGTTCCATAAACTGGGTGCTGCAGCCTACAAGTCCCTGCTCCCATATCCATCATAATGATATAATTAAGGAGAAATCCACATTTGTACACTGTCTCCTTTTTAAACAGAGATACAGAATATCCAATTCAGGGTAGGTATCATAATAATATGCCTACCTAAGCAGTTTACAATGTGTAAGCCAATTGCCCCCAACAAGTTGGGTACTCATTTTTACTGACCTACAAAAGGATGGAAGGCTGATTCAACCTGGAGTCCTGTGGATTCGAACCCACAACATTGTGGATGTAGTACCAGTATTTAACCATTGCACCACCAGGGCTCCATAATGGTAGGTGATTTTCAAATTTCATTGGTGGAAGCAGCATAATTCTTAGTGTGATTTATAGGCTAATTTTTATATTTATTAAAGATTATGCCACAAAGCAGAAGCTGCTCACTCCCTCTCCCCACTAAACACACAGTCTCCAGTATATTATATTCCTTTATAATATCCCATTATTAGGAAACAAAATATAACTATTCCAGGACAAAGAATCAGCTTCTGAAACTAAAAATGACTTGTACCTTTGTGCCATATGCCCAATAGCTGTGCCTATTTATTACTGTATTTAACTTGCTGCTTTGTACTAATATGGTGACTACAAATATATAGCCGCCTAAGAAACAACTATGTGCTCTCTGAAAAAAAGAGGGAAAGTTACACATCACATTCTGAAAGTTAGCCTTGCTAAAACATAAAACATAATTGATAGTGTCTTTAATTCAGAATACTTTGACTCCGTGTAAAGACTCCAGATTATCAGTCAGGGCCATTTTGCACATTAAAGACTAATGGTTCCTCTCATTTTCATTGTGAGTTGATTACCTTTTTTCTTTAATGTGTCAACCTTTATAAAATGTTCAGTATGTCTGAGGGTAGAATAGAAATACTCAATCTCTTATTTTGAGATGCCATATAAAATGGGAGACACAGATGCTCTTCAGATCAGAATGTAATGTACGAAGTGGGTATATAGAAGTCCATGTTTCTTGAAATGTGGGAAGTTTATCTTTATTTATTTATTTGGGAAAATACTTGTTCAACAACCTTTCTGTTTACCAGAATGGATTATAAAGAATTCTTCCTTGGTTTTCAAAGACCCGTCTAATTTTTGTACATTGTGTTTCCTCCATGTATGATAAAAAAAAGAAGTATAAATATCTGTAGTAAGATTATCAGAATGGAACACTTTCAGATTAGTGATGATAATTTTACAATACCGCTGTGTCTTGTTCACAAATCTTGGTTGCAAAACTTACAGGAATTTTAAGTGCGAACATAAGTTTCCCCTTCTGTCCTTTAAGGGAAGAATGGCCGATGGGTATTTTCAGGCTGGACCTTTCCTGGAAGAATTTTTATTCCTGCCAAATGATCATAGAGCAAGAAAAACAAGAAAAAAAAACTGTGGTTATACAGTTAGCAACCATGTCAAAAAAAAAAACCAACAACACCCAAACAAAACACACTTCAAAACAAGATAGGGCATCCCTCCAGTTCAGATGTGAAAAGATTGTGCTACACTTGCTCTCAAAGTTATCGCCATCGGTTAAAACCTGGAAAAGATGGGTAACAACAAAGAGAAGGTGGGAACGCAACAGATTATTATTATTATTAATTTTCTCCCCATGGATCAAGCTAGGGACTCCACACTGGACACTGGACAGTCTGCTGCACAGTCTCAACACTGTGTGACTCCTTAGGAATAAATAACCAAGGGCATAGTATTGGCATGAGGGGTAAAGTTTAACACAGAAGCTTCTGTTGTTAGGTTGTAACCCATATCAGATCCATTTGTGGGGGATCCACCTGCAGGGCTAAGTCCGCTCCTAGTGCAAACATACCAGTATATGATCAGATCCTATGATCTTGCTCTGAGCTCCTCAATATGAAGAGCTTGCTCAATATGAGGAGCTTGCTCCTGGCTTGCTCTGAGCTCCTCAGTATGAGTGGCATGACAGACAGAAAGTTGCTGGCGTTCTTTTTGGTGTCTCGGCAAACTTACCAAAAAATGCAGAGGTTGTTGTTGTTGATGTTTTAAGACATGCACATGTCTGAAGAGCTGCAGTAATCCACCTGACAGTATTATTATTATTATTACTAATTATTTTGATGTATTTTTAATTTTTTAAATTTTTTTATTAAATTTAATCATCTCATGTACAAAATATAAATTCCTTCACATACAAGCCTAGAACTATCCAGTCTTCTTAACATACACTCCCATACATACAATTTTTCTCTTCTTTCCCCAGACTCCTCCTCCTCCTTTTCTTCTCTCTTCCTTTTTATTTCTTCCTTCTTCTGTTCTTTCTCCTTCTTCCAACAACTTTTCTCTCCTCATTCCTCCCTCCCTCCCTCTTTAAATCTGTGGTTCTCTTTTCTTCCCTCCACATCCTCTCTCTCCATCCTCTCCTCCCTTACTCCTTACTTACATCAACATATTCCAACCTTCACCTGACCTGCTCACACTGTCTGTCCTCCTACATCTTGTTCCCTTACTTCTTTACCTACTTACATTTATTATTATTATTATTATTATTATCATTGTTATTTGTATAATCCTACCTACTTATACCTTCTATCTTCCTACATCTTGTTCCCCTACTTCTTTACCTACTTACATCTATTATTATTATTATCATCATCATCCTACCTCCTTACATCTTCTATCCTCCTACATCTTCTTTACCTACCTACATCTACTATATCATCATCATCATCATCATCATCCTATCTACTTACACCTTCTATCCTCCTACATCTTGTTCCCTTACTTCTTTACCTACTTACATCTACTAGTACTACTACTATTATTACCATTATCACCCGGCCTACTTACACCTATCCTGCTACATCTTGTTCCCCTACTTCTTTACCTCCTTACATCTACTATTAATTGTTGTTGTTGTTGTTGTTGTTGTTGTTATCATCTTCCTCCTCCTACCGACTTACACCTTCTATCCTCCTACATCTTGTTCCCTCACTTCTTTACCTACTTATACCTATTATTATTATTATTATTATTATTATTATTATTATTATTAAGCAACCTCCAGATGTTTTTTCTCAAGCTGAGGTTCCTCTGCCCCCCCCCTTCATTCAGCCCAAGGCTTCCCTGAACATCTGCAGCCTTTTTATTGGCGGCTCTGGAGGCGCTGAGGAGGAGGCTCCACCAGAAGAGCCAGAGAAAAAGAAGAAGAAGAGCTACAGGAAAAGCCTGCCTCTCTCACAGCCAGCCTCCCGCCTTTTTGGCCAAGCAAGGAGCCCCTCAGAGTCTCCGAGTGAGAGGCGGCGACGCAACTTTCAACGGAGGAGGAGGAGAGAAAGGAGGAGGAGGGAGAAGAGGGGGAGACTGAGAGACTTATAACTCCAGGCTCTTGCACTTGAGAAGCAGCAGCCGCAGCAGCAGCCACCTGCTCTCCTCAGAAGCTGGGGCTGAGGGGAGAAGAGAGGAGAGGAGGAAGAAGCGATGCCTTAATCCGCAGCCACCCCTCAGAGCCTCCTTCCCCGCCGTCCTCCTTGGAGCCTCCTCCTCCTCCTCGGCTCTCTTCTTGCTTCCTTTCCCAGCTGAGGCTCTGGAGCTTCCCTCACTTCCTAACCCTTGCCTTTTCCTTTTGCCTTTCCCCAAAGCCTTGCTTCCTCTTCTCCTCTCAAGGAAAGGGACCTTCGCCACTCTTCCTCCTCCTCCTCCTCCTGCTTCCTTCTCCTTCCTCTCCTTCCTTCCTCCTTCTTCATCTTGCTCCTTTTCCTTTCTCTTCTGCTTCCTCTTCCTTCCTCCTCCTTCCTCTTCCTCCTTCCTCTTCCTTCCTCCTCCTTTCCTCTTCTTCCTCCTCCTCCACTGCCACCGCCATGTCCAACTCGGGGGCCAGGAAGGACTTCGACGTGAAGCACATGCTGCGCCTCCGCTGGAAGCTCTTCAGCCACCCTTCCTCGCCTTCGGGAGGGGGACCCCCGGAGAGCGGCGGCTTCGAGCACTGGGGGCCCAGCAGCCAGAGCCGCCTCCTCAAGAGCCACGACCGAGCGGGAGGAGGAGGAGGAGGAGGAGGCAGCGGCGGCGCCTTCTGGAAGAAAGCCTCCTCCTCCTCCTCGTCCTCGTCCTGCGCTGCCTCCTCTCCGCCGCCGGCCCTCAACGGGACGCTGCGCTCTTCTTCGCTGCTGCTGCCTCCCCCGAGGACCCTCTTCTACGTCGAGACTAGCAGCTGCCTGGAGGGGGCGCCCGAGAAGCCCTTGGTCCTCCGGCAGGTCCTCAAGGAGGAGGAAGGAGGAGGAGAGCCCAAGCCCTGCCCCGATCCAGAAGGAGGAGGAGGAGGAGGGGGGAAGGCGGCAGGGGAAGGGCCAGCCCAGCACAGGTATCATCATCATCATCATCATCATCATCATCATCATCATCATCATCATCATCATCCTGGCTCCATCCTATGGCATTGGGGTTGTTGGTGGTACCAGAGCTTGGTTTCATACCATTTTTTTTACTGCCATGACTCCATGCTATATGGGACCCTGGGCACTGGAGTTGGTGGTGGCACCACAGCCTGGTTGAACAACACTTCCCTGACTCCACGCTCTGGGACTCTGAGGACACTGGGGTCAGTGGTGGCGCCAGAGCCTGGTTTGACCCCACTTTAACTTCCATGACTGTTGGGTTGTGGCTGCAGAGCTGGGTTTGAAACTACTTTTTAACTGGCATAGATGCGTGCTATGGGACCCTGGGCATTGGGGTTGGTTGGTGGCGCCAGAGCACTGGCTGGGCACCACTTTCGACTGGCATAGCGCCATCCTATGGGCTTCTTGGCACTGGAGTTGGTTATGGCACCAGACCCTGGCTTAACACCACTTTAAGTGCCACGACTCCATGCTCTGGAGCACTGGACATTGGAATTAATTGTGGCACAAGAGCTTGGTTTGACACCCCTTCAGTTGCCATGGCTTCCTGCTCTGGCATTCTGGGGATTGGGGTTGGTGGTGGCACCAGAGCTTGGCTAGAGACCATTTGAACTGCCATGACTCCATGCTATGGGACTCTAGGCATTGCAGTTGGTTGTGGCACCAGAGCTTGGTTTGGTACCACTTCAGCCGCCATGTTGCTGAATACTGGGCACTGTAGTTGTTGTTTTGAACCAAACCAAAGCTGCCTCCTGAAGAGCCAGGAAAGAGGAGGAGAAGGAGGTGGAGGTGCCTGGTAGCTAAAATGCCCAGAATCCCATACCATGGAGTTATGGCAGTTCTAGTGGTGTCAAACTGGATTATTTCTACACTGCAGAGGCATCATTTAGGCTTTGGTGGGGGCATCCCAGTATAGAGTGAAGGGAGTCTCAAATGTAAGCCATGCCCCCGTTCCTTGGGATGGTCTCAAGGCTTCACCTCTTTGGGTTTGGGCTGGAGGGTTGTGATCTCTTCACAGCAGGGAAGCATTGGTAGTCACCCTTGATCTTCTAGTGATTCTCAGACTCTGGCTTTCCAGGTGTTTGAGCTAACAGAATCCAAGACCATTAGCCAAGATGGCTAAGGCTTCTGGTGGACCAGACTTTAGGGAGTTTATCAGATGACGGAAATTGGAAGTATAATCTGATGGCAATCTGAACGCAATCATGGGGTTTCACGTTATTGCGTGTTAGAGTATCTCACGCAATTTTGGGCAAAAGGGAAGTCATTCTGAACACAATCATGGGTTTTATGTTATTTCGTATTAAAGCATCTCACGCAATTTCGGGCAATGGGGGGTCATTTTCAGGTAATGGGAAGTCATTCTGAACGCATTTCGAATTCAATTGGAATTCACGTGAATTTGCCAAACTAGCAAATTCACGTGAATTCGAATTGGCTCCAATTGGCTCCATTCGAAATAAAGAGAAATTCCTCCCGTCTGATAAACTCCTAGGAATCAGTGTCCTAACACAAGGTGCTCCAAGTCCAGGACACTGAAGGATAAAGGAGGTCTCTGTGCTCCTTGTTTATCCTTCCAGCAAGCCCTGCTGAAGAGGGACTATAGATCTCCCGAGGCAGCGGTTCTTCCTAAGTTCACTTCCTTGGCATGAGCAGCTTGATGATGTGTCTGTGCGCTCAGAAGCTGAACTCTGTGGGAGTCCCTCACAGGTAACTGCACACAGACACGATTGCAGCCTTGACTGTAGTAGGCTGTGTTCAGTGGGGCATACTCTGCTATGCGTGCACAGCATTGCAGCCTTCCCTGCTTTGAAAGTGTTGGAACTTATACTAACTGGTCAGCAAGGAGAGCAACTGGCTCCACATCCCACTGCATTTAAAGGGAGGGATTTCAATGCATGCCTGGCAAAAAGGAAGGTTAAATTTGCTTAACTCTGACTGGGTAAACCCTTTAGCCATCTATTTCCTGGCATTACCTTCATGCCAAAAAGTGATAGCATGTTTTGCCTGCAAATCCAGCCTCAAACGCACCAGTTCAACCAGAGAGACACTGTGAGGATCAATATGTTACAGTTTACTGAGATTGTAGAAACTGAGCTGAAATGAAACCTAGAGAGATCCCAGATACATGACGTGGAAGACTTTACACTTATCCCTGTTGATACTGTGAGCTGTATTTCTGAGGAAGGAACTGCCAAAGCCACCTTTCAATATTTCTTGCTTAAGAAAACTATTCATGAGGTTGCCATAAGTCCACAGGCAACGCGAACCATGCACACATGCTTGCGTGCTCACACAGAACCACGTTTCTTTTGTGGTTCTAAACTCACCGCATGGACTTAGTGCCCATTGAATTTCACACAACAAATGGATATAGAGTTCTTATGGATGTTAGTCCCTGCATTTAAGAGGTCACCATTTAAGCTGAAAAAACCCAACAACATCTGACTGCCCAGCTGAAGCTATATAATTTTAAGTGAAATTACTTAAACTGAGAGTTAGACTCATGTGTAAATTGGTCCTCTTGGGAGACGAAGGATTTCAAAATGTTTAACTTTGCCTGGACTCTGCCTACTCTGGTTTGCTTAGGATACCTAATTCTCCTCTCTCTCTGGAGTTTTAGAGCAAGAATGTTAAATCATGCTTCAAGAATACCAAATAGCCATTTTCCAGAAAAGGACTCAGCAGCATAACTTTTAGTCACAAATTCAAATGACCAGTGTAACACCAATCTCCCTCCCTTTGTCCTTCAGGTGTTGCTTACAAAGAAATGCATGATGTCTGTAGTTCAATTTTAGTTAAACTCAAGCAGAAGCTTGCAACACAATTTACATCAATTCCAGCACTTAGCTTTGGGACACAAGAAACAGTATTAGACTCCAAGTGAAGAAAAAGTGCACTTCTGCTTAACACATGCACAATTTTCACAAGCTTGGAAAAAGTTAACTTTTAGGTCCCAAACTCCCCAGTTCCTGAAAAAAAATATATAGTCACCTGTTTCCTCTCAGTAGGCCCCACAGAATACAGTAGGACTAACATGTTAGTAGAGATAGAGAGTATTTGCTTTACATTGTAACACTCAGGGCCTAGACACTTGGAACTGGATGAATTGGACAAAGGGTGCAAACATGCACCCAACATCTCTCATTAAACAGAAAGAAAAACAGGGCTATCTTTTAAATCTCCAGGCCATCAGAGTGCTTGAGTCTGAACTTCTTTGATTAGACAGGTGAATTCACTGACTAATATTTGTTTGTGGTAAAAAAAATCCAGTTATTAAAAGCTTTTAGTTCCTCATCTTTTTTTCTTTCAGTTTTCACTCAGGAGCCAATTAGCATATCATATTAAAAATTATAGCCTCAGCTATTAAATGTGGCTTTGGCAGAAAATTTTTGTCGTCAATGTTTGCTCTCTCGCTGTGTTAGAACCGTAATGTTCTTGAGATCTTCAGACATTCTATAAAATATGTGGGGCTTCGGCCAGTTATTCCCTAAGGGCACAATAGCATATTCTGTTGCCATGCCACAAATACATTTAGAATTAATGTGACTTGCGCTATATATATATCTATATGCTTTGAGTTGAACTTTATAAGTCATTGAACTAACAACAATGCACTTTTTCCCATTTTGTCTGATTTGTTTGTTTGTTTGTTTGTATTTTCTTTTGCTATCACACTTTGGTAATTGAGGACTGTACCTGGTTTCCTTTGAGTTTTCAAAATTAACAGGGAAAAAGCTATTTAATATCTTGCTAGTTATTTTAATTTGCCCCAGTTAATTCTGGTTATGGGGAAACTGAGTATCAAATAATGGGTAAATTTTTTAAAAAAATTATCAGGCAACAACAAGTGTCAATAAGTCAAGTTAAGCACATTTAAATCTATTGTTTTCACTGGCTAAACTAAGCCTATCTTTAGAAATCTCATATACAAATGGATTAAATTTGGCTGGCCAATTGACTTTTGGGGGGGGACACCAATTACTCAAATACATAAATAAATAAATAGACTTAAGGTTCTTCAGTGCCATTATCAGCTTTTATAGGTGCCTAGGAAATTGCTATCAAGACTGGGGTGAGTTGTCAATGTTGTTGTTTGTAATCCACTGTTAAAATAGACATAATCTATCTGCACTGATATACAGTATCAGTGGATTTTGTTCAGGCAGTTCGCATTTGTTTAGATTGCTCCACCATTAAATCTAGGTGTCTAAAATGTTTAAGCACACTTATCAGGTCTTTAATGCAACCGGTGAAGCTTTGGTAGTTTATTCTTGCATGTTTGACAGATTATCTGGTGTTAATCCCAGCCCTGAAGTTATCTGCATATCCTTGACAAAGTGCAACAGTTGTTGTTAGTATCCATTTCTTATCTTAGTTGTTAGTATTCACTTCTTATTTTTCCATGATTTTGGATAAACAGAGATTCTTTCCCAAAAGGTTAAGGACATAGACTTCTAAGCTCCTACTTCTTTCATTGAAAATCTTTTTTTGTATCTTCAGCAGTACTATAAAGAATTTAGTCATTTTCACTCTGAACACAAAAATCTGTGTTACCCCATTTCACCTTTATATTGAGGCAGTTATCCACGCTGCAGTCTTGCATAAGTATAAGTAATGTTTAAATCAGTCAGGAGGAAAGTTAATGTAAATGTTCGGATAGTAGTAATTCAGAGTAGAAGGTACTGAAACCAAAGGAAATGTATTGTGACACCATAATGGCTTGAACATATGGAAATATTTTGAAGCTTCCTTTAGCATCACTGTATTTTATGTGCATAAAACAGAAATATGAAATAGTGTTGTTTGTAAGGGAAAAAAAGTCCTTCCTTCCCCCATAACAAACAACCATCCTTTTTGTATTTCGCAGACTGAATTAGTTATTGGAAAATGTCAGACTGGGAGATGAATAACTTGTCACAGAACTAGGAGCACACCTAAGCAGTTATGAATGTGCTGCAAGTCTTGTAATGTATGAATTGGCTTTCAAGGTGGAACCACAAGTTCAGCAGAAAACTCAGGTTTTCCAATCATGTGTTTTTTTTTCTTTCAAATATACTATGTGGCTGGGCTGGAGGGAGAGGGGACATGGACATTGGCAATATGAAGGTGGATGCTAAACTTGCTGGCTTCCCCATGCAACTTTCCTTTCTAACTTGTTTTAGTTATTTTGCAGAAAATGTGCTTTCGAACTTAGGGAAGTGGGGGAAAATAGGTTGTAGATAAAGACAATAAATCAGCAGTTCCCAACCTGTGGGTAGTGACCCCTTAGGAGGTGTGTGTTGAATGACCCTTTCAACAGGGGTCACTTAACACTATTGGAAAACACATATTTCTGATAGTCTTAGGAACCGAGACACCACAATTTTATGGTTGGGGGTCACCGCAACATGTATTAAAGGATTGCAGCATTAGGAAGGTTGAGAACCACTGCAATAAATGGAGAACTAATACTCACATTCCAGTTTGTGGGGTTTTCCATGCATTTTGAATAGCCAGTAGTGTTTGGAGTATGCATGTTGCCATATGTATAAACTTTCGTTGCTTTCATTTGAAATACAGAAATGATGGCTTGCTGCCTGTCAAAGAGAGAGAACAGGCCTTTGTGGGGCAGCAGGTGGGGACCTGTGTGAGGTCCCAGCTTCATTGCTAGGCTGCTCATGTGAGTAAAACACCTAGGTAAGCAGTTATTTGTGCCTATAACAAAATATGCATCAGTTTCAAAGCTGTGGAGGTGGGGAATGGAATTCATAGAATTTGACTTTTATATTGGAAAGTTTTACAGGTATTCATTTATTTTTCATACTTTGGGAGCACCAGAGCATTTGGAGCTGTGGTAGTGATTTTGCAAAATGGAAGAAGCTGAAAAGGCAAAATAAATGGCTTCTTTTGTATTAGTTAGTTCACTCATGTTTGAAAGCTTTGAATGTAGAATTCTCCTTCAGGCATACGTATTTAAATGACCAGCACAATGGAATATGTTTTTACAATTATTGGTTACATTCCTGAATGAAACTCCAGTCATAGTGTAAATTGTTTTGATTTCTGTAAGGGAGATCAGTGTACATACGCAAAACAAAGATCCAGTCCCATTTTGCTCATTCACTTTTTCTTGTGTATGTCTCTGTCACCATTAATGCTAAAAATGAAGACGGTATTGCCCACAAAAAAGTTAAGCATGTAAAAGATGTAAAACACCATTACATTACAAAGATGTAAGCACCAATTATGCCAATATTCATTGATGAAGACTTCAGCCATGAGTGAACTAAATAATTTTATTTGGAAAGAATAGGAAACACACATATGAGATGGACTCACTGTAATACAGAGCTAACTGAAACAGAAAATGAAAAGGGACAGTGGAAGTTTAAGATGGGATTGAGGGGTGATATCCACCTGTCTTGAAGAATCGTCCACGAAAAGCAGGAGCAAGTCAGACCCAGAGTCTGAGTATAATATGAGCAGCTCGGACTGAAGTCTAAGGGAAACAGCTACTGGGAAAAGTGGTGTGGTGTGAGGTTTTCGAGTGAAGCAGCTGTGGCAAACAAACTAGGTTTTCATAGTTGCATTTATACTTTAAAACAAGCTCCTGGCTAAGGTGATTTCATGGGAAACAAAGACTTGATAGCCTTTCATAAGGACCAAAAGGGTTCCCAAAAGATCTCCTCCCCAACCTTTATTCTTAAAGGTGATATTGACAGTGGAGGAAAAGGTGCTGGCTCAGGGTGAATGCCAACAGGAAAATAACGTTTGAAGAAAGAGTAAGATTGTCCACATCCTATGTTTCAGTCCTGATCCATATTAGAACCCACTCATAGTTTGTAAGTGTTGAGAAATGATTGTTTTTGTTATTTGCCTTCAGGTTGACTTTGACTTATGGTGACCCCAGTGGATGAGACACCTCAAGAACATCCTGTCACCAACTGCCCTGGTCAGGTCTAGCAAACTCAGGGCAGTAGCTTCCTTCATTGAATCAATCCACCTATAGTGTAGTCTTTCTCTTTTCTTACTGCTTTCCACTTTACCAAGCACTGTCATATTTTCCAGTTGATTATAAGTCCTAAAAAAGCTATTTCAAACTTGCTGTAATCATCATCTGTGGTTAGGCCTAAAGCTATGTAGGTGGGCAATTTGTTTCTTTCCTGTGAATGACACTGGATGACACCTCAGAGGAAGGGTGACATCTGGCTGTGTCCTCCTCCCCCTTTGGTGTGAGAGGGGTGACTGTATGACTTTCCTTGCTGCGCCGTTGCTGGGATGCCTCCCTGGGTAGGTAGCCTGATGACAGAGAAGCAGGAGGGGCAAACGTGTGCCCTTCCCAGCTGCTCTGCCAATGGGTTGCTTCCCTGGGGAGGAAGCCTGCAATGGAGCAGCAGGAGGGGTAAATGCATGCCATTTCTAGGTACTCCGTTGTCAGGCTGGCTACCTGTGGAGGAAGCCTGGTGATGTAATGACAGGAGGGGCAAACATGCACCCTCTCCGAGTGACAACCTCCACATCAGGTGACACCTCAACCAGTGGCATCACTAGGGTTGGTGTCACCTAGTATGTGTGGAGGGGAAAACAGCCTTGCCTTCACCCTCATCAAGTCAGACCACTGCAGCCCTTCCCAGAGGGCAGACTCAAAAGGCAGCACCCCTGCCACAAGCCTTCTGAGTCCATGCAGGACTCAGAAAGCAGTGCCCGCCTATGTACCACCCCCTAGGGTGTCACACGGTGTGGACTGCACCCTCCCCCCCCCAGTGATGCCGCTGACCCCAGCTAGTAACACCACTGTATCTACCGTTGTTCTGCAACTCCTATCAGCCCTATCCCATCAGCCATGCTAGCTGGGACTGATAAGAGCTAACTCAAATAACATGTGAGTGTGCAGACATTGTGGTTTTCCAAAGGCACAAACTAGGACTATGTCATAGTTTCCAGCTTTCTTAAAGCCTAAAGCTTGAATGACTAAAGAAAATAAAATTAGGTACTCATATATTTCTGCCTTTCCTTTCATAAAGCACGAGGCAAATGTACCCTTGTTTTGCCTTATCTTGTCAGTGCCATAAAATTAATAAAACTGTGTTGACTTAGGATGGAAATGAATTTATATCTTGTCGGTACCTTAGAATTAATATCTTTGTATTTGCTTAGAACGGAAATGAATTTGTAGAAATATCCTACTTTGGTACCTTTACTGGTTTGTTGGAGTGCTAGTGAGCTCTCTTAGCTTTGTTTAAATTGCTGACCTGTGATTTAACTCTGTGTGTGTGTGTGTGTGTACAAAGAGAGAGAGAGAGATTGGAGTTTATCAGACGACAGAAATTGGAAGCATAATCAAATGGCAATCTGAAAGCAATCATAGGGTTTCATGTTATTGAGTGAAAGACTACCACATGCATTTTCGGGCAATGGGAAGTCCTTCCGAATGCAATTGTGGGGTTTCACGTTATTGCGTGAGAAACTATCACACGCAATTTCAAGCAATTTCGGGAAATGGGAAGTCATTCCAAATGCAATGCAGCATCAATACGCAATCACGTAAATTCGCTGAACCAGCGAATCCACTCATTTCCACACTGGCCTCACTTTCATTTCTTTCGAAATTGAGACAAATCCCTCCCGTGTGATAAACTCCATTGAGAGAAAGAGAGAGAGGTCCAAAACACACTGCAGAAATAATCCAGTTTGAGACCAATTTAACCATCCTGGCTCATTACTAAAGAATCCTGGGGAATGATACCAGAGCTCTCTGGCAGAAAAGGATAACCATCTCACAAAACTATAGTTCCCAGAATTCCATAGAATGGAGCCATGCACATTACAGCAGTGTCAAACCTTATTATATCTGCCATGCAAATGAGGTGTGTGACAGAAAGAGAGACAGGGAAGGAGGGAGAGAGATAGCTTTCTTTACAAAGCATATCTATTTAAAATACATAGGAGCTTTTTCATATCTTCATTGGTTCCACAGCAGGTGATCAGCTAATGCAGAGCTTAAAGTAATTGTGTATGCATCAAGAGTGTGGGATTCAGCTAACACTGTTTGAGTGTATACTACTGCTCAGTAGAAAAAGAAGAGAAGAGAGAGGCCCCCAGGTCTCCCCCTTGCTTTAGTTCAGTTTTTTAAAACTTTTTGACAAATTGTAATTGCATAATCTACTATGTATCTTTTGTTGTTCTTAATTAGTGACTCTGTAGCAGCATTTGTGGATAAAAGTACGTGCAATTTCTCTTTTGCTTGGCTTTCTAGTGCTTATATTAAAATATAATGTGTTAATTTTTTAAATAAAGTAATATAACCATAGAATGTAACCTGCCTAAGAGAGTCAGCCATTTGATGAGAATTAGTTTGACACAAACTTTAAAATGTGCAATGCTATTGATTCTGGAAGAAAAGTGGTGTTTAATTTGCTTGAAACAAGCAGTAAGCTTATCAATGAAACAATTAATTTCAGAGCAATATTTGTAGAAATAGTGCTAATAGAAACATAATAGGTGGTAAAGCTTCTGATAATATTGTTCAGAATGAACACTTAATATGATGTTAGGAATGCAAACATTTGTGAAATGCATTATACATAATCTGTCCTGTTTTTTATAGCAACCATTGTTCTGATCCCCCCATATTGTAGTGTACTATTCCTTTGAAATGATTGGATGTGGGTGTTGTTGTTGTTGTTGTGTATCAAAACTAGTATGGTTATTGGACTATGATTAAAGTTCAGTGTTAGTGTTGGACAAGACCACAGTTCAATTTCCCTCTCAAACATGAAGTTTACTGTGTAGTCATGGTCATGATCTCTTAATGTACCTTATTTCCCATGTACATTGCCTGGAGTCCTTTAGAGAAGATGAACTCTATGTGCACCAAATAATAATAAACACACTTGAAGATGCACATATCCATTTAGGGCTGCTAGTTATTATATGTGTTTAGTTGCTTATGTCTAGCGATGTGTTGAGGCCAGTAAGAGAACTGTCACAGAGTAAAGAAAAATTAGTTTTATTCTTCAAAAAACCCAAGAACCCAAAACCCCTCTACTCTAAACATTTGTTGTTTTTGTTGTTGTACAGGAGTACCTGGATTGGCCATGCAGCACAATTCAAGGAAATCCAAAACCCACAAAGGGACAATACCTTTATGGGTCAACCGAAATGCACAAAGCTGCTCGCATGATGTATTTTTATTTATTTATTGCATTTGATGGGCCAATAAAGTTATTGTTCCTTTGTTTATTTTGGATGTTGTTGAATTTTGTTGTTGTTGCTCTTGTTATTTGATATTTACAGAGTAACAAACAATTTAAGTCCCTACCTTGTGGTGTCTAAATGTTTAGCTCACAGTTTTAAAACTGACATAAAGAATTCATTTTATTCAGCTTCATGTGCTTAGTTTTCATCTTTACAGGCTATGAGTATGCTTGTTTCACAGAAAAGGACATGAAGACAGAAATACGCCAGGGATCCGTTCTGGACCCACCGCATAAGGCAAGTTCTGCACATGCTTGACCCCCATTGAAACTAATGGGGCTCATGCACGTGGCACAGTGTGGTGTACACATTTTTCTCTTTGATGCGCAGCTTTCAGCATAAGCTGGAAGCCGTGTATAGCGCACTCGTGGATGATGCAGGTGCACTGTAGCATATTAAGGCAAATTACACGATTGCCCAAATGTCTTGTATAGATATACCTTTATTGGCTTTGTAATTTGATTTAACAGTTTTGGAGGGTATTAGTATCTTGTCAGTGTCTTAAAATACTATGCAGTATTAAAATCTGGAATACAAGAATTCCATTTCCGGCAGTTGCATATGACTTAGAAATCTACTGACACATATTTCACTTCAGTACAATCTCTACTGTTATAATTAGACACTGCATTACTTGATAAGTTTTGATTCCCAATTTACATATTGAGGCTTGGATTATGTTTTTCACTCACAGGATTCTTGAAACACAATAATGAGTGATGCTGCTCATTATTCTTGATACTGCAGTGGTAGATCTGTATAATAAAAACCATTATTGTAAAGTTTTAGATTTTATTAATATTTTAATATTTTTAATTGATAACTACAGTTATCAATTTATGTTATTCTTGAAACATACACTACTATTACAACAGCATCTTTCTATTATTGTATCAGTATAAGAATTTCCTTATGTCAGTGAACATAACACTTCTATTAAAAGCAAGGCAGAGTTACAGAAAATTTATCAACCACTTAAAAAAAGTCCATACATCTGTGTGTGAAAATAGATAGGATTTGAAGCATTAATGTAGATCATTGTCTCAAAATAATCATATATTTTTTCTTTTAAATCAGTATAACAGTTTTTTTTTAATTAATTTAATTAATGTGACTGTAAATAGACAAAAGATTCCCTCACTGTTTGGTAATATAAGAAAGTACTGTTTCTTGTGAAATACCTACATCTATTTCTCCCCTTTGTTTTCTTTGGATGAACAGGTCTAAAGATAAAATACGAGGGGGTATCCAAAAGTATTAATGATCACCTTTTAAAAAAATTGACAGAAAGTTTGTTTTGATTTGTCGTTGTTAACTTATCTCTATGTAGCCACTATCTAGATTTTTACATTTTTCCCAGCATATCTTGACCCTCCAAATACCTGATATTGTAGAAGTCTGCAGATTGTGCCTTACGAGGGGATATCGTAAAGTGACAATTATCACCCAGAAGTTATTATGGCATATTGATGAAATTTTGTCAGTGTCATCATTGGTCCCTAAGTGTACGTTGCTGAGAAAATCAGCTCAATGTGTCCTTTATTTTTGTGACTGGCTGTGCCAGAATTGACTTAAGTGTAAAATCCTCAGCAGGCACAATCTGCAGGCTTCTACAATATCAGGTATTTGGAGGGTCAAGATACGCTGGGAAAAATGTATCAATCTACATAGTGACTACATAGAGATAAGTTAACAACTACAAATCAAAACAAACTTTCTGTCATTTTTTTTTCAAAAGGTGATCATTAATCTTTTGGATACCCCCCTCTTATGTCCAAAACTGTGAACAAAACCCCATGCTTTTGACCTGTTCAATAAACATGAGAAGATGGGTGTGAAATCAGTCCATTTCCAATGTCCCCACTTGTAATCTCTTTGCATTCAGCCAACTTTCAAATAGAACCTACATGCATGCAGGTAATATTCTCATAAGTTTCTCTGAATGCTATCAATGGCCTTGTGTAAATTAGGGTCTTCATTCATAGGTACTGTTGTGTAACAGTAGAATCTGGCCAGAAATTTTGGCAGAATATGCATAAACTGGTTTGCTGTCACTGCTATGTTGGGATAGAATGGTGTGGGTATTCAGTATTGAACTTCAGTTCTTCCCCGTTGACTACGTTGGCTAGCAGAGTTGAAAGTAGCCATCAAACAACATCTGGATGGCCATAAAAGTCTTGTTCCTGTATTAAATATGAATTGTACTAGTGGGATGAATGTTCACAGTAAAAGCCAAGCGGTTCTGTCATACCGTTTGCAAAAAACATATGAAAAAGAAAGCTGTATTGGATGAAATCTCATGTCTGGTTAAGCATACTGATCATTTATTCCTGTTTGGTTTCTTCTCTCAAGAAAAGTTCTAAATAAGCCAGGTCACCCTGTCCATTGTTTGTTTAGAGTGAACTAAAAACTCTTGTTTGTTACACTCTTAACAATCCAAAGTCATAATCCAGTATTGTGCTCTTATGACTTCAATTTATTGGGAGAAGAAAAAGACAAAAAAGCATTACACTACAAACCAAAGACTGAGTGTTCCTGCTTTGGGTATACCTGCTGGCCAGAACAGCCAAGTGTGTGTTATTGAGCAGCATGCAACAGCATACTTGCTCTTTTACAGGAAGCCAGAACTTCTTGCTACACCTTTTTCCACGTGGTTTTTCATGGGGAAACAGCATCTTCATGAACTGAAGAGTCCTCTTCCCTTCTGTCTTTGGGGAGTTTAGAAACAACATAAGTTTGTAATAACATCTAACTTTTTATTTACTGGCTAGATTTTCTGTGCCAGTTACTCTGCCATGACACAAGTTGTAGTATTGTGTTGTCACTCCAAACACTGTGCACTCTGCCCTACATGCTCTGATTGGTACAGCAAATTAGATCATGGTAGTCTCTGTCTAGCAAAGACAGAAGCACTGATTTTTATTAATAAACCTAAACGAACATATCTGAGCCTTCAATATGACATAAACTTTTAGAGGACATACGGCTGCTGTGGTCACCTACGAGGGGGTATCCAAAAGTTTTAATGATCACCTTTTTAAAAAATTGACAGAAAGTTTGTATTGATTTGTAGTTGTTAACTTATCTCTATGTAGTCACTATCTAGATTTGTACATTTTCCCCAGCGTATCTTGAACCTCCAATTACCTGATATTGTAGAAGTCTGCAGATTGTGCCTGATGAGGATTTTACACTTTAGTCACTTCTGGCAGAGCCAGAATAAGGACGCAAAAATAAAGGACACAATGATCTGATTTTCTCAGCAACATGCACTTAGGGACCAATGATGACACTGACAGCATTTCATCAATATGCCATAATAACTTCCGGGTGATAATTATTACTTTATGATACCCCCTTGTAAGGCGCAATCTGCAGACCTCTACAATATCAGGTATTTGGAGGGTTGCCTCCAACCAGTAGCTGCTGCATCCTGCAACCACATTCATTTTGTTCCTTTTCTTTGACACGGGGAACCCGTAAATGAGCAAGTGCAAAATGTTGCTGCCAGTGCAGTTGTGAGAATGCCAATCGCTTGGCGTCAGTAGCCCCTCCACTTCCTTTGTATTACCTCCCCCTTGCTATTCCTTAGTAGCCCAATTACCTCCTCCCCCTTGCCATTTTTTTCCTTCTTAAAAACAACGTTTTAACCGACATCACTGTAATAGAGATCTGGAATTCCATGAACTAAAATAAAAATAAATATAAATGAAATAAAAAAATATCCAAAGGCACACTGGGTAGGTCATTAGATAGGAAGCATGATTAAACAGGACTCAAGAAGAGAGCACAAGGGCAGCAGCACCCCCAGTTGCATGAGTCTGAAGATGTGCAATATTGGGGCTTGAAATATGGTATGTTTCCTCCCCCACCACACACATGATGGTTGAGAGAACATGGCTTGTGCAGTAAAGCCCTGCAATGCAATTACAGGTGAAATGTTGGGAGCATTGTATGCATTTCATCTGAGCTTCACTAAAAATTGTGCATATATATATATATATATATATACACACACACACACACATAGGAGGATATTTGAAAACAAAGTCCTAAATACCCTAAAAAGGCACTAGATACCTTTTGATCTTTGAAACTAAGCATAGTCAGCCTTGGCTAGTACTTGGATGGGAGACTGCCAGCAAATACCAGGTGCTATATTTCAGAGAAAGGAACTGGCAAAACCACCTCTGACGATTTCTTGCTTAGGAGAACCCTGTGAAATTCATGGTATCACTATAATTCTCAAGGCAACTTGAAAGTGCCTACATACATACCTATTTGATCATAGGACTGCAATTTTATTTTATTGCCTCAAATTGCTTGAAATAAATGTGAATTCTCATTGTAATGCAGTAGAACATTTGACTCTTTTCATCTCTGAACCAGCTCAACATTGAGTGTACATGTTTCTTTTGATTAGGTAGTTGCAATATATTTCCTTTTTCTCCCAACCAATTTCTTCCCTCCCTTTTACTTTAAATAAATGTGGTCCCACTGTTCTCTCAACCTTATTATAGTAATAACCCAGCTCTAGTAACCTTTTTCATAGAAATTATTTCAAAGCAAAGATGCTTAGAGAAAGGGTTTTAAATGTCTCTTCCAAATCCTAAAATGAATAAGGAAGTAAAAGTTAAAAAATAAACCTTGGCTTGCTTCTGAAGGACTACTTGCCTAACTACCAATGCACTACTAGGTGTAGGTATAATTTTATAAATTAGAAATTTCAACCATATAGATTGGCTTCTGAATTTTTATGGCTAGAACTAACCCAATAAAGTTGTTTGGATGTGGCTTCCCTCTCTCTGGAATTCATTTTAATTATTCAGACTGTAAATTGCACTAGAAAAAGAAAAGTACAAATAAGCTTTTGCATGCGATGGAGGGCGTTCTCAGGTATATAGGAGGGAATGCATGACTTGCTGGGGGCCTTGAAATAGGAACCTTGTGTATTTGTGACAGTACATCTATTTGCAGTGCTAGCATAGTGTTCAGGCAGTAGTGGCATGGCATTGTTTTTGCAAAATTGCATGGGTACAATTTACCCCATCTTCAGTTTGTTTTATGGCACAATAAAATCTTGTATACACTTTAGCGTGATTCAATTTTGATTCTGGCTTTCCATGCCATTGAAGCCACAGTGATTAAATGTGGATCATGCCGTAAATCTTATTCTTACTATAAAAATATTAGCTTTAAAGTCAAACTCAGTATTTTATTGTATCTTCTTAAATAAAAAAGGTAATCTAATTCGAAAATGTTCCATGTACATTCAAGTCCAAATAATTGGGGTTTATGCTTAGGGGAGCAATCTGACACAATAAATCCTGTGCCAGGTTATATAAAATTATTTTGAGCTAAATTGTCTTTTCTTTGTATTTTTGGGTGCTCAGTTTGGTCACACTCAGTTTGCAGATATATTTTAAAAAAATCATTGTGCTTTCTGAAAGCATAATTACAAACTAAAATGGAGGGGGGAAGAAAGAGGGGGGAAGCAAATGGAAAAATGGGGAAGGGTGAAGGTAGTGCATAGAATATGAACATGGACACCTTAATATAAGATGGCCATATTTCCAAAAGCACACTTTCTTGAAGTTGATTCTGTAATATACACATTCATGCAAAGTTCAGTCAGTAAGATCTTTTGACCGTTGAACAATAGAAAGAAGATTTATCTTTTCAAGCCAAGAGTACAAGTACTGTAGCAACAGTTATAATATTCATGGGAGCCAGTGGGGTGTAGTGGTTTGAGTGTAGGACTCTGACTTTAGAGACCAGGGTTTGAGTTCTACGGTAATGATTTTTCACAATCGTCTATTTAGGATTCTCCCATAGAGTGAGTTTAGCATGACCATATGGATAAATTATAATTGATGAGATCAGATGCCAAGCTACCTTAGCAGTGGAAATTGCAAGTGGTACCATCCATTCTTCCTTAAAGTAGAAGAGCCAGAGACAATTAATCCAAAAAGAAGATTCCAGATAAATTGGTTTTAAGGCTGTGTGTGTATTTGGGTTGTACTTGCTGATTATTTATACAAATTAATAGGTATGTCTTGTGATCTAAAGTGAAATATCCTTCTTCCAAAAATGACAGTTGTATCCTTTTGAGTGAATAATGAGGCAGTGGACTCATATAAGTCTGTTAAGTACAGTATTAAGTTTATGAAAATAAACCTGAGGAATTAGAAAACCAGCTTGGTACAGTGATTAGAGTGGGACACTAGGGAGATTATCATACTGCCTTTTCCTGTCCTTCCCTCCCGACCTTTGTTCCTGGATACCATGATCGGGTATGGATGCCTGTGGCCTGGGCATGGAGGTGTGCAATAAAGGTGAAATATTCCTTATATATTTTAACGATGGGGGTTAGGGAATCAAAACTCTCACAAATATGAAAAGGCGTGAGTATATCTCCCCTCCACATCAGCCGTTTACAGGAGCCCTCCTTTCCTCCACCCACCCCCCCCCCCACCCTAGAAAGCATCCCTCAAGCCTTTTAGGGTGAGAGGGACTCGTGGGAAAGGAGCACTCCATTCCTCCAGCCCCTGCTACCCTGAAAGGCTTGGGAGAAGTGTCCCTGAAGCCTTTTATAGCAGGAGAAATTCAGAGGAAAGGAGCACTCTCTTCCCTTCTTCTACTGCTGTCCCCCAAGACCCTTTTCCTGCCTGATCATTCCCTGGTAGACCCTGGGAGCTATTGGGCATGGAAAGGGTGTTGGTGAGTAGAAGCTCCTCCTCCCTTTCCCTGCCAGATCACTCCTTGGCTGGCCAGGAAAGGGACATGATTTGGATCCGGGGCTTTTTCTGCTGAGGAGAAAAACCTGGGAGGGAGGGAGGAGGAGGAATGCCCGCATTAGTGGCCTTGACCTCATGAATAATCAAAACCATGGATCTCAAGGCTACAAATGTGGAGGGAGGACTGGACTTCATTTGTTTGACACTCACCTGTCCAAATCAAGAGATATTTCAGCAAGCTATCGAGACTTATTCACTTTAATCATTTGGATAATTCCTCAAAGAGGAAATATTCCCAAATAACTCATAGCTTCTGAACTACGATGGACTTGCCAGTTGGCAGACAGGATCTGGGTGTATTAGTTTTATCTGGTCTAGAAGTAAACAATAGAAATATCATCAACATTTAAAAAAATGCTTTCATTTCTCATCTTTCATGAGAGATGTCTAGCTTTTGGATAATTTTATATTCAAGATTCCAAACAAAAGCTATATATCAAGGGAGAAAGTGGAATCACATGTTGTGTATACCTCATTAGGTTAAATAAGTCAGAAGTTATCCCAGTTGCTATCGTTCTCAGTAACTGTGTGAGAGAAAATGAAGTATGGATCTATATCAGAAATTCTGATAGGAAACTAATTTTTTTTAAGGTGGGGTGGACAACTATGCCGGACCTGGGAATCCCTGACCCACCCCATAGGAGCTACATCCACCCAATGACACACCCAAATACACCTCTTACCAACTGTAGAGCAGCCAAAATGGCATCTGCAAGAGATGTGATGTTGCTTCAGTCACTATTTTGGATAGAATATAACCAAAAATGGATATATCCGGGGTGAAAGTTGGGGCTGTGGAAAAGTTTTTTTAAAGGTGTTTGAACGTTTTTTTGGTAGCTTTTGGCAACCTTTCAGATGAAATTCACTTGCAGGTTGCACCAGTTTGGTGCATAAAGAATGAGCAGATGGGCTGGTTGTGATCCATGATCTCAGGTCAGTCCCTGGCATGAAGATGGCCAGTCATTCACACACTCTTCTCCATGTTGACCCAGGACCAACAACTGGTGTACGCTTCTTATCTTCCCATGCCATCACTTTCACGCACAAGACACAAACACACTCACCCAGTTGCTGTGTCTGACACTGAAGTGTCTTCATCTTAGGGTTATCAAAGACAGAAATGACTTGAAGGCACACAACAACAACTTAGCTTATTCGGAGCTGATAATTCTGTTTTAGGTGGGATTTTAGGGAATTGCTGATCTATTTTTAAATAATGACACCAGACACAGAAATTCCTACCTGGCTCTGAAGTGACCAGAATACTAACACTGTTGTAGATGCAGGAGGGTGGGGCACAAAAATGCCAAGGAGGAACAAGGGAGGGTACGCCAGCTACATAAAGGATTCTCTGAGCATGGCACAGATGTGCCATCTCTTAATTTGATGGGCCTCTTACAAGAGGCTAGCAAAAACACGTCCCAGGCGAGCAAGCAAGCCCGGGATATGAATAATTACTGTTTTGCTTGAAAAATTATCTTGCAGACCAGACATATAAATTAACTTTGATAGAACAAAAGAATCTCTTCTTTATTTGCCTTCTCTTTTTTTTCAATTAAGCAATTACATAAATAATAACATTGTTATATTTGGTATATTTCAAACTTCCGGTGTAATGGCGTCTGAGAAGGACACGGGTTAGAGAGCTCTCTCAACCTAACCTTCGCTATAGTGGTTCTTGGTGGAACGGGGACATGTCCTACCCGTCCATGTCCTCTCAGTGTTGAGAGGGCAACCTGTGCAGCAAGTTGGGGGTCTGTGTCGTTTCTCCCCGGCAACAGGGGATTGAGAGGAAGAAGCACAGACCGAGAGCTGCTGACTCCCGCTATAGCAACTCCTGTATGGAGTAGAAGACACCGAATACACCAACGAAAAAAGCATTTGGAAAAAAGCAGCGATAAGAGGTTTGACAATTGTATTACCTCTCAGTGGTTCCTGAAAGAGTTCTAAATTTAACTCAAGGGAATATTAGAAACGTTATTGAAGCTCTTACCGGACTTTGGATGAAATGTTTCTTTAAAGGAAGCAGTTGGGGACTACATTACCCAGAAAACCTGGCATTACTTACTTAAAACGGAAGTGATTGGGGAAAAAAAGAAAGAAAAAGTGGATGAAAAACTGAGGGGTGGACAACAAGTAAGCTATATTGATTTGTTTGGAGAGGAGAGGAGAAGAGGACAATTTATGTTTAGAGATTTGCAATGCTGCAATGCTGATAGTAACTGAGTCTCGTTCCTATCTCTGAGTATATATAGACATTGTTATGAGAGGCTATAGAACTTCGGACTACAATACCCAGAAGTACTAGTGAGAGAAACAAATCCACTTCCGGAGATGAGGGAACGCAAGGAAGACGGAAGAGACCAAGATATAAGGGGAGGCGTGGTTGCGGTTTTGCGGAGGATACAAGAGAGAAGGAAAGGACAGAGAGGCACGGAGATACGGAGAGGCGGGGATACCAGAAGGAAGTGGGAAGAATAGAGCAGTTAAGAAGAGAAGTGGGGTTGAAAGGAGGAGAGAAAGAACGGAGCGGTTGCAGAGGGATGGAGATTTGAAAGACACAAAAGGACACAAAGGGGGGGAAGCGGAGGAGACGGAGCGGCGGCAGGACGGAGGGACGGAACAGCGGCGAGGAGAAGGTACCAAAGGGAGAGAAAAGGAAAGCAACAGAAAAGGAGAAACAAAAGAGAAGCAGATAGAAAAGAGAAGACGATACGAGGAAGAGGAGACTGAATAGTGGGGAGGAGGAGAGGACATAAAGAAGGAGAGAAAAGGACAGTAAGAAGCAACAGAGGCAAAGGTGTTGTCGAGTGTGGAATACAAGGAAGAGGCGGAAGAGAGGATTCAACTCTAAGCGGAAGGGATTAATTTAAAAGAAGAAGAAAAAACAATTCTATAATAAATTTAAATAAGTCTAAGACGTCGAATAATCATAAAAGAACTATAATTAGTACAATAAAGGAGAAGCCACATAACACAGTAAAGAGGTGTAGAAGAAAGAAATTTGATAGAAGAGAGGAGAAATTTTGAAACATAATAAAGAATATATGGACATAGGTGTAACTACAAGAAGTAAAGGGAAAGAAAAAGTAAGATATATAAATTTATGGAAGTATAATAATAAGCTGATATATTACAACAAGCTGTTATAAGATATCCTACTTTGTTTATATCGGAATTTAGAATTTAGTATACGTGGTATTATTGGGTATTATTTGTTATTATTAACAACTGTATACAAAGTGTAATTAATAGCTTGATTTAAGTTGGAAAAAAGGGGGGATTTTAGGGAAGAAATAGATTAACATAATACTATAAATCTCTCAAAGAACTATTAGAATAGAATTTTTTATTTGATTATAAGATACTGTTATATCACAAGAAAATAAGAAGATAAGCGTTTCTGAATATAATAACGGTTGGACCAACAGAAAATATTTTTTTCTTTTGAGGGGTAAAATTATTTGTAATATTTAAGTTTCTGTGTAGAATGAATTGTCTTTGAAAAATAGAAAAATCGAAAATAATAGAAAAGTAATAATAGAATTATTGTGGTGCTGTGCCATATAATTAAGTTTTTGTATATATTATTTGATATTTACTGTTTAGAGAGAACAGGTAGAAAAACTTGGGAATATAGAAAACATGGCGAAATACAATAAAGGACCTATACAAACTCAACTTAATTTTCCTAATACAAGAAGAGGATCCTCAGAAGATGTGGTCAAAATGATAGATCCGAATATGCTTATTTTAGATGAAATCAGAAGAGTAAGAGAAGAAATAAAGGAAGCGAGATTAGAAACAAAAGATGATATTAAGATTGCTTGTGCAGAGCTAAGAAGCGAAATCAAAGACGTTAGATCGGAGATACGAAAAGATTTGAAAAAAGAGTTGGACTCTTTGGGGAAAAGGATAGATAAATTATCATCAGATCAAAAGAAGATAGAGTTGGAAGTAGAACAAATTAAAGACACAACCAAGGTTTTAGAGAAAAACTCAGAGATATTAAATCAACAACAAGAGGAACAGAAAAGAATGGACTGGAATATGGAATTACGATATAGGGAGAAATGCATTAAATTAAGAGGTTTAAAAGAAAAACAAGGAGAAGACTTATATGAAACAGTAATCCCAGCTTTGGCTAAATTTATCGGAATTTAGACAAGACAAATGGAAAACGAGATAGACAAAACTTTTCGAATTAATTCCCTTGTGGCAAGAGACAAAATGATTCCAAGAGATGTTTTAGTATGCTTTCTGAGATCAAAAATGCGAGATGATTTTATACAACATAGCTATGTATCAAAATTAATAATAGAAGACAATGAAATTAAAATTTTTAAAGACATCCCCCCACAAATTATGATTAACAGACAAAAATATAGACACCTCACACAATTACTGAAAAACTTAAATATCGAATATAGGTGGGAAAGAATTGAAGGATTATCCTTCCAATATCAACTAAGGAGGTACAAAATAGATACTATTGAAAAAGCGAATGAAATGGAAATCAAATTGAGAAAAGAATTTAGAAACGGAGAAGGAAAGAAAGATGGAAGAAATCAGTATGCGAAAGAATGGAGAGCGACAAAAATAAAAGACAGAAATGGGACAACAGAGAGTGAAAATCGAGAACAGATCTCAGAGACAAAGCAGAACAAAGAGAAGGGAAAAGAACAGGAAGAAAACGAAGAATTAAAAAGTAGTCAAGAAAGTACAAAGGAAGACATATTTGAGGAGAATACAGACACCGACCTTTTAGGTTGAATAAAACTATCCTTGCACTCTTTTTTCTTTTCTTTTTTCTTTTCTTCTTTTTTCTTATCTAAATTTAAACGATTAAAGCAGAGTTCAAAAAAAAAAAACAAGTGGGAGGAAGGGGTGGCACAATAACAACACGAAATACATTAATTAAAACAATAATAATAACAACAACAATTAATGATGTCTACAAAAATTTTGTCATGGAATGTGAAAGGAATCAATAATAAATACAAAAGAAATATAATTTTTCATCAACTAGAGAAATTAAAATGTGACATAATTTGTATTCAAGAAATCAAGATAAAAAATGAAGAAATAAGATATATAAGAAATCCAAAGTTAGGTTATTGTTATGCCTCAACTAACAAGAAACGGAAGAAAGGTATAGCAATGTACATAAACAAGAAATATGAAGCTAAAGAAATTTTCTCAGATGATGGAGAAGGAACTTATATAGCTGTAGAAGTTAAATTACAGAGCATGATTATGTTGTTAGTTGGATTGTACGCACCATCGGAAAACAGGGATATTTTTTATGAAAAAATACATAAGAAAATGGAAAACTTAACTTATGACAATATAATAATTTTGGGAGATTTTAATGCAGTTATAAAGCCAGAGCTGGACAGGAAATCAAACAAAGGAAGTAAAATTAAGAAGAATCAGGGGAAACTGCCAAAATCTTTTTTTACTTTATTGGAGACTTATTCCTTACAAGACGTTTGGAGGCATAAATATGGTCAAACAAAAGAATACACTTTTTTTTCAGAATCACAAAATTCTTTTTCAAGGATAGATTTATTTTTAGCTTCTAAAAACCTACTACCTAAAATTCAATACATGGAAACTTTGCAGAAGTCAACTTCGGATCATAATCCCATATTAATGAATATACAAGGAAAAAAATTGGAGTTTTCTTGGAAACTGAATAATTATTTACTTCACGATGAAAAAGTAGTAAATAATATAAAACAAAATCTGAAATGGTATTTTATAGAAAATCAAACTGAAGATATGCCAATGAAAATTGTTTGGGATACCAGTAAAGCTGTGATTAGAGGATTGTTTATTAAATGTAATGCGGAATATAGAAAAAAAATTAAAGAAGAAGAAGAGAAACTTAGAGTGGAAATTGATAAAAAAGAAAGAGAATGGAAAAATAAAGGGCATAAAAAATTAAAATTAGAATTGGATATACTACAAGAAAAATTGAAAGCACTGTACGTTTCGGAGATAGAAAAGAAAATAACCTTGGCAAAACAGAAAAATTTTGAAACCGGGAATAAAGCAGGGAAATTATTGGCCCAGAAAATAAAAACAATAAAAGAAAAGAAATATATCAATGAAATAAAGTACAAAGGTAAACGTTTCACCACGCAAAATGAAATTATCAAAGCATTTGAGGATTTTTTTGAAGATTTATATAAGGATAAAGAAAGATCAGATGGAAATGTAAATAAGATTAAGCAATATATTGATAGATATAATAGAATACAATTAAATGATACGCAGCATAACATTTTAAATGAAGATTTCTCTAATGACGAAATAAAAAAGATCATTCAAAAACTAAAATTGCAAAAGGCACCGGGACCGGATGGATTAACGGCTATATATTATAAGACATTTATACAAGAATTAATCGAACCACTCAAATTAACATTCAATGAAGTCAACACAATGGGTATTCCAGACTCTTGGAAACAAGCAATGATTACGCTAATACCTAAAGGTGACAAAGATAAAACAGAGGTGAAGAACTACAGACCCATTTCTCTGACTAATGTCGATTATAAGATATTTACATCATTGATAGCAGAAAGATTAAAAAAAATTGTATCTGAGATAATACATGATGATCAGAATGGTTTCGTTCCAAATAGACAAATGAAAATCAACATAAGAACAGTAATAAATATTCTGGAACACTTCGAATATTATAATGAAAAGAAATTAGCGTGTATACTTTTAGATGCGGACAAAGCTTTCGATAGAGTTAATTGGAATTTTTTAATAGAATTGATAGATAAGATGCAGATGGGAACGAAATTCATAAACTGGATTAAAGCAATATATAAAGACCAGAAAGCACAATTATTAATAAATCAAGAGAAATCCAAAAATATTGACATTCAAAGAGGTACAAGGCAGGGATGTCCCCTATCACCGTTATTGTTCATACTTACTCTAGAAATAATGAACAACAAAATAAGAGAAGAGCCAAATATACAAGGAGTTAAAATTAAAGGATCAAACACCAAAATGAAAGCTTTTGCAGACGACATTATTTTTTTTCTAGAGGATCCAATGAAGTCTATACAAGCTCTTATAAATAACATTAATGAGTACGGAGAAGTATCGGGTTTTAAAATAAATATAGAAAAAACATCTATTCTTACAAAAAACCTAACAAAGCCAGAAGAATTAGAATTAAAGTTTAGAATTAGAATTAAAGAATCTAAATTTTTATGGCAAGGTAACAAAGCTAGAACAAGTTGGAGAATACTAACAGAGGATAGACAAAAAGGAGGATGTAATCTGCCAAACTTGAAATTATATTATTATTCAGCATGTATTAATTGGCTAGAGGAATGGATTACTTTAACTAATGAAAATTTATTAAAAATAGAAGGTTCCAATATAAGCCTGGGATTTCATGCCTATATGTGGTTTAGTAAACTGAAAGAAAATAAAATATTTAATCATCATGTAATTAGAAGATCATTGTTATTGGTGTGGAATAAAATAAAACATCAATATTACAATAAAATCCCACTATGGGTATCTATTCAAGAAGCTTATTATGGAAGAACTAAAGCAAAGGGAGAAGCTTGGATAAAATATCAAGATTAATAAAAACAGACACAATGGGGAATTGGTATATGCAACCATTAGAACATATTTCTGGAATGGAAAATAAGAAAGACTGGTTCTTATATAACCAAATAAATGAACAGTTTAAGAAGGATAAGAAAACATTGGGATTCACGAAGGAAAAAAATGAGATAGATAAAATAATTTTTGATGGACAAAATAAACATATAGCAAAAATATATAAATTACTGAAAGGAAGAGATCTTGAAAACGAATCAGTGAAACATAATATGATTAAATGGGTGATAGACATAAATAAAACTATTAATTTGGATCAGTGGGAAAAATCTTGGAAAGAAACGAATAAATTTACATTATGTCAGAACTATAAGGAAAATTATATCAAGATGTTTCATCGATGGTATTTAACTCCTCAGAAGTTACATAAAATTTATAAAACAGGTAATATAAATTGCTGGAAGTGTGGGAAACCGGAGGGTAATTTTTACCATATGTGGTGGAAATGCCCTAAAGCGATAGAATACTGGAAGAGGATTGGTAGTCTGATTCAAGATATACTTAAAGTGTCTATATCATTAGAGCCAACTCTATTTCTGCTTAATATGACAGGTAGTTTGGCAAACATGAAGTATAAAAGAATATTATTGTACATGGTGACAATAGCTAGAATACTTTATGCACAGAGGTGGAAAAAAACAGAGACACCCACAAATGAAGAATGGTTGTTGAGATTACATGAGGCTAAAAATATGGATATTGTTTCGGCATTATTAAAGGGGAAAACAAAAGAAAGCTATGAGGAAGAGTGGAGATGTCTCAATCTATATAATATACAAAAATAGATAACTTATTCTTTAATAATTTCAAAGGAAAGTACAGTTCGGGAAGAACTATACATATGGACTTTATCTTAGTTGATAGATAGGTAGACAATAACAGGAGTATGACAAAACTGGAATAACGATTTAAGGTAAAACTGGAATTTAAGGAAGGAACACATTGTTATATTAGATATAGAAGGTAATACAATTGTTAGGAAGATAAGAAATAATTCATTTGTTTTTAATTACAGACTAACTTTTTGTATATATTGTATTATTGTGTGTTTGATGTGTTTAGTATGTTAAGTGGGATAGGTAGGGCGATTATTTGGAAGGTGATTGAGTTAGATTTGGAATTTTAGTGGTTGTGTATTTGTTTATTTGTTTATTTGTTTGTGTTTCAATTTGTAAATGATATAACGTTTTTGTATGTACACCTGTGTTTGCATATTATAATAAAAAATTAAAAAAAAATATTTGGTATATTTCACAGAGTTAAGACAACTCAGTTTTAACTTTTTATGTTTGTAAAAGAAAACAGGGAACTTAATGGCTTTGTAAATCTTACCTAGAACGCTGTTGGTGTGCTGTGCTAACAGGTGGACTTTTGCCAGGGACAAAGTTTGCTGGCTCTAACAAGCCAATTGCTCCCCTGTTATATTACTTTCATGGCTCTCAGGATGGACTTTTTACTCCTGTCACTACTGCCTGCATCAGCATAGTTAAACTAGTGTTGTTCACTAACAAGATTGTGACCAATTACTCTGAATTTCTCACTTTTGTTCACTTTGTGCCCCTCTCCTTATAAACTAGATGTCCGCTTAGGAAAACTGTGAGAATAAAAAGCACTTAGCTGTCTTGCTTCCCGTTTCTCTTGCCTCTCTGGAATTCCAAAGTCACTCCAATAAGAAAAAAAACTTTTACACATTTATTTCTTCCTTTTAAATAATAACGACAGTAAATGCAAACATGTTTTTTCTTGAAGTATGTCCTAGAAGCCACACATTCACAGTTTTGCTTCTTCTTCTTCTCATATTGCATTCTGTCTCAATTGTTTATTCTCCAGTATTTTTTAAGATGGCGAAATATCCAGATGTTCAGCAAACGTGTAGTAGGAAGTATGTGGAGGTTTTGCTCTGCTTCCTACTCTGTTTTAAATTCCCTCCCAGGGAATAAGGCGGAAGTAGAGGAACCCAATGCCAACATGGGAAGATTCCCTATGGTCCCACTCCACTCCTCTGAGCTGGATGGGACCCCTTGAGACCACCTTTAATCCCCAAGATAACTCCTGCCACCACCCAATGATTAACCTGCTCCACCCCAGCAATGCATTGGGACATTGCTGGGCCTTCTACTTGTACTTGACAATCAGAAAAGGACTAGCCAAGCTAAGGCCATTAAAAAGAATGAAGAAAGAGGCAGAGTACTGAAGAAAAAGGTTTATTATGAAGTAAAGAACATTAAAGAGCAAAACATGGAGGACAATTGGTCCTCAGGGCACAAATGTAAAGGATAAGTTACAAAATAAAAATCATTTCAACCAAACATACCGAAGCCTGAATCCTTCACTAAGGGAAAGGCCAACAGCCGAAGCATCTCTTTCCCTCAGGCCTTCTTACTCTCAACTCCTCAACTCTCTCAACAGTCTCTCCAGCAACCATCGAGAAGGTTCTTTTCTAACTACCTTATGACATCACTGGTTGCCTTCACACCACCAGTGATGTCATAGCTCCTCATACATTACAGTGCTCCCTCCCACAGGGAAAAAGGCCCTGAGTGATTCCCATTTATCACAAAGTATATACACTGACATGTGAAGACACTCTAGGTCTTAACAGAAGGAAGTACATGGCTACTTAGAGGCACCTATATTAAACCAACATTGAATAAGTGACGCAACACTGAACAAAATATATAAAGCAGTCCAAGAGAGACTGCAAAAGCAGGGTGTGCATAGCCTTTCAACTCCCCTAGAATTCTTGCATATATGAAGGTTGGTTATTGATATCTGATTATTTTAAACTTTCATCATCTCATTACTACTTCAGCTAGAGATCTTCAAACATGGCCAATGCTTCATTTTATATGTCAGATTTTTTTTGACAAATATTTCTATCAATATGAACTGCTGGATTACATCTCTTTTGTTTTGATTCTTTCATAATTTTATGAAAAGCATTGTGGGAGAAAATAATGGAAAGTGTCTTTAAATGAAACTTTTGGTTAAGTATGAATTTTCCATTTTGGCATATAAACAGATACTTCCTTTTAAACTGAACATTGCAGACATTCAACTGCAAAGTTAAAATTTTATAACCTTAAAACTTTATAAAACTTTAAATTTGAGAATAAAATTTTAATTTAGCCCACAGAATCCATGTTGAATTGAAATATCTTGAATACTTCTTAGCACAGAGAAGAAGGTAGTTTCAGTCTAAAAAAGAAAAACCTTCAGTTTGCTTATTTATCTGCTATAGATGTATTTATACTGCCCTCCAGACATAGGACTCTATTACATGTGTGGAAAATCAGGGGTTTAAATGGGTTTAAATATCTAGTGATATTTGCGTGATTGAGGTGAAGATTTTCACATGCATCACAATTAAAATGACTTATGCTGGAATAACCAGGGAATAACCAGCAACAAATCATTCATAGTGAAATGAATGATTTGTTGCTGGTTATTTCCTGGTTAATCCCAGGATAAGTCATATTTAATCATGATGGTGTGTGAAAATTTTTACTGCGATTGCACGGATATCTCTACATAATACCCGTTTAAACTCCCGATTTTCCCTGTGTGATAAAGTCCATATATTCAGGATGACTCTGTTGGGTGGCTTTGGTCAGATAAAAGTCTAATGTTAGAATATTCCTTTTTAAGTAAATATATCTAAAGGATTTTTGTCCATAATGAAATAAAAGAAAAACATATCCTTAGAATTCCAGCAGAATAAGCTCCTCATTATTTAAACTGCAACTTTTTTTTTTCAAACCCTGGTTCTAGGTTGAAAGAGATCCTACAACTGTACTAAAGTACAATGAGAAATAGTGTTATCTTGTTTTAAGGTCTGCTTCAGACTTTATTTAATCCAGTCATTTTCTCAGATTTTCAACTTCTTTTCTATCAAATGAGAAGAGTAACTTACCCCACATTACTGTAGAGAAGGAGCAGAAAAAAATATTGTAAATAAATGTAAACAGGTAGATCACAGTTGTTAGTGTGGATTACAGTTGTTATTATGAACCAAGTTGTTAGTCCCAATTAGAATAATAATAATAGGTCCATTGTATCAATGAAATTTACATAAGTGTTGGTCTATCAAGTTCCCATTGATGCCATGAACCTCATTTAGGTGGCACCAACTGTAGGATTTAGGTCTCTGTGTTTTATTTTTCACTGGCAACTTTTTCCTCACCCAGTATATCATTCCTGTGTTCTGAGTTTATTGGTGTTTGATTTTCTTAAACCCTACTTCAAAAGACAGAAGGCCCTCTGTGCCTTCCCCACCATCACCACCACCACCACCACCACCACCAATTTTCAATTTGATATTCAGACTCTTCAAATTACAATCCCTTCTATAAGGAGTAAGGAAGAACTACATGCCATGGCCCCAATCTGGTCTTTCCATGGCGCAAAAAGAAGCCACAAAAAGCGGCTCCCTTTCATGCCTTGAAAAGGGTGCCCTAGCTGCCACCACAGTGGCTTTTTGGCGCTCCTTTGGCACAGCACATTCAAATATTGTGCTAGCACAGCAGCATGCTGCCGCCTGTCATGCGGTTGGGTGCAAGGCATGACACTGCCATAGAGATGGATGGCGTGCATATACTACGCCTCCACACTGCCCCCACATTGGCTTATAATGCCAGTCTGTAGAGGCTTGAAGACTGTATGAAAAGTTCATCTCAGCCATAATTTTGGAGCTAGCCAGGTTCTATTTACGCATTTGCATACAATATACATCAAGCTAAAGTGGGGATGGCACATGTGCCAGCAATACAAGTAAGGCTAGAGTGAGGAAGGTGCAAGTGTGCTTGCAAATAACTCATCATCCTGTCCCCAAAAAGTTCCATATACTTTGTTAAATCTGTGTCTTGAACAAAAAGGTGTCTATACTGTACACACATGTTTGACTTATACAGTTCCCTGAAGCAAATTTCTGTTGTATAAAATTTCCTGAGAATTTTATAAGAATGTTCTGCTTAATGTACTGTATTATCATTCATTTATTACCTCATTGTTGCAGGGAACAACAACAGATTAATATACAACATACAGCATCAGTTAAAAACACACATCTTCATTTCCCAGAGGACCTGTGTGTATGGAGTGGGTTATGTGAGAAGCAGTGATCCCATAGGTAACCAGGACCCAAACCATGTAGGGCTTTAAAGGTAATAACCAACACTTTATACCTTGCTCAGAAACTAGTTGGCAGACAGTGTAGTGATTTTAATATAGGTATGGTATGATCACTTCTCTCTGCCCCGTTTTAACTGTGCATTATGAAGCTGAGCCCTCCCTCTAGTCCATCTGCCTTGGTCCAGGCCTCAGAAGGAGAGAAGAACCACCGGGCCTGATACACTTCCCCATCACCTTTCCCTTCTCCTTTTGTGTCATGTCTTTTAGATTGTAAGCCTGAGGGCAGGGAACCATCTAATTATAAGTTTATATGTACAGCACTGTGTAAACCTACAGCGCTATATAAATAAAGATTAATAATAATAATAATAACAATAATAATAATAATAATAATAATAATGTATTAGTAACCAATATGGCTGTTTTGAACTAATGGTAGTTTCTGAACTTGTTTTAGATGCAGCTCAATGTAGAGTGCATTGCAAAAGTTCAGTCTTGAAGTTGCCAGTGCAGGCACTACCATCTTTAGGTCCACAAGCTCTAGGAAGGGGTACAGCTGGCCTAACAGCCAAAGCTGATAGTATGCACTCTTGGCAATTACATCTATCTGGGCTAACAATTGGAGAGACATATGCAGAAGCACTCCCAGTCTGCAAACATTCAGGGGGAATGTAACCCCATCCAGGACTTGTTGACACCCCCCCCCCCCAAAAAATCTAGATTTGGATCCTTCACAGTAAGCATCTCCATTTTGTTTTTGTTTTTGTTTTTCCTCATCCTGCCCATTACCTCCTACAGACATCCATTCAGAGGAGACAGGCTATCTTTAGCTAAAATGGTTTTTGAAGGCATGAAGCAATATATCTCAGTATTATTAGCATATTGGTGGCATCCTGCCCCATGCCTCCAGATGATCTCTCTCAGTGGTTTCATGTAGATGTTGAATAGCACTGGTGATAGAATGGCACCTTGTGGTATGCCTTGCATCAGCTCTTTTTTTGAGGAGCAGCTATCTCCAAGCACCACCATCTGGAACCTGCCCAAGAGGTAGGGCTTGAACCACTGGAGCATGGTGGCTCTGACATCCAAGTCTCCCAGGTGTTCCAGAAGGATACCATGACTGATGGAAGCAAATGCTACTGAAAGGTCCAAAAGCACCAGCAAAGACACTCTCACCCTGTGGCAAAGCAGACAGGGTAAAAGGAGCAACCAGAGGCTGCACCCTTCCCTATTGCTGTGTCACCACTGTGGGTCCTCAGCGGCTACATGCCTGGTCCTGAGGGTGGCTAGTGCTGTGGTCCCAAACAGGCTGCACAAAAGAGCAGTAAGAAATTGCTCCTTTTGCAGCCAGGTTTCGGCCACATCAGACAGCCCTGTCTCTGTGCAATCTCTGAGTGACCCAGGGACATGTGTCATGTGTATGCTCTGCCCCTGGATTGGCTTTTGAACCATCTGTTGGAGGCCCCTCTCAGTGTTCAGGCAAAGATCATCCACAGCTCTGTATCCTGCTCTGAAGCCAGTTTGAAATGAGTCTAAATTGTATTGTCCAAGACTGCCTTGAGTTGGAAGGCACCTTGCTCAGAAGAGGGACATTTGATAATTCAGGTCTTAATTTTTATCTGTGAAGTGATCAATATAAACATCACCATGAACTTTTACACTCAGCAATAAATTCTACAAGGTTATGTATGCATGCCTTCATTGGCATTCCCATATTTGTTTGGCCCCACTTTCATCCTATACATGTTTCAAGAAAACACATGTATAGGCCAAACGTCTATATGATAAGGAGAAAAGGATAAGTTGTTTGATGGTCACTCAAATGTCTTTCTCAGTGTCTGTGCTCAGATTTTAGAAATTACTGAGAGGAGCTCATTTGGTCCCCTACTTGATATCAGTCTTATGGTAGACAAAAAGTTACTGTTGTTTTTTAATTTCAATAGGCAGTATGACCCCCAAAGTTGATACATTTTCTCTCTTACTCTGTGTTTCACTGTTTCACTTTCATGGTGTTTTAACTGAGTGATCTTTTTTGTCTCCTTATTTAAGTTTTAGATGTTAAAATTGCTCACTATATTTCCTTTTTATTTTGGATTTCTTAGCCATTTTAGACACATTTTATTAAAAGGCAGGGTACAAAATGTAATAAATAGAAATAAATAAATAAATGTAGATATTTAAATAAATTAAAATGTCATAGTGATGTTCTTTTTTACTGCTAAGTGATACACTTTCTATTTATAAAACAACAGTGTTTAAAACATTACCCCCCCCCCCATAAAAACAAACCTTATTTTTAAAGGTTAACAGCCCATGTCCCTAAATATGAACTTTTTCAAATAATGTCTTTGTAATTGCATTTATTTTAGTGAAAAAAATACAAGCAGCTTGGAGGACAAAATTTTGCTTTCACTGTTTTAGTGTTCAGTACAAGTAATGATTAATGAAGTCCCTAACATCTTTAATGGCAGAATTATTTCTGCAGTATTAAAGTAGATTTTGAAAAACAGAAATATAATTAAGTACCAACAACCAGATAGCTTGTGTCTGTTGTAAAATATTCATGCACAGCAGATATGATCAGTATTAACACAGAGCTTGTCATTTTCTTTGCTTGGTGTATTTTGCTGATGTAACTGCATTGGAAGGTGGTTCAAAGCAATGTCAGGGAGCCACAGCTCTCTTCCCATGTCTAGCTATGACTTGAAATGAAACTTTGGTCAGAATTTCTCATCTGAGCTACAGTACCAGCAATGTCTTCATTAAATATATTTCAACTTAAATGTTATTGTATTAAATAGTGCTACTGAGTTTGAATTTATTTATTCTTGCCAGGATATAAACACTGGGATAGTAATTTCATTGTAAAGAACAGTTTTAATTATACATAGTTGGTTTTTTTTTTTTTAAAAAAAAAATGTTTGTTAATAGAAAAGGAAAAGGGGAAATTATATGAAAAAACAACAGCATAAAAAGCTGCCTTGTGCTAAGCCTATCTGTTTTTCAGTCTAGCTCTACACTGCCTAGTCTAACTGGCAGTGGGCTTCAAAAATGACAGAGAAAGATAACTGCCCACTTTAGGTTACTAAAATAATTTAAGTTTGAGGTGCTACATCTTAGTCTAGAAGGATATAAAGGCCGAGTATACCTTATGCCGAATTCCAATATCAGAAATACTACAAAATCCAAAATTGTCCACATAGTGGCTGAGATAGTGACAAATATAATTTCATATACAAAATTATTTAAAATATTGTCTATAAAATTACCTTAGACTATGCGTATAAGGTGTATGTGAAACATAAATTAATTTCATGCTTTTACTTGGATCTCATCTTCAAGATATGTCATTATGTATAAACAAATATTGTGAAATCTAAAAAAATCCAAAATCCAAAACACTTGTGATCCCAAGTCATTTCAGAGAAAGGAGACTCAATCTGTATAAGGAAAGTATGTACATTACTACTGAGCCCTTGGTCTCTTTAAATTTACCTAAAATTTTCAGATCATTCAAAACTTTCCAGATTGCATTGTTTCATACTTGTTTGCTTGTATCTGTCTTCAAGGGGGAAAGCTTCTTCTATGGCCATTATGGGGACTCATTTTTTCAAGAAAGAGGTTTGCTGAAGTGTGTAGTATTCTGGTGGAGCCACATATGGTTCACAGGTCTAGTTTGCTCACTGGACAATATAAGCAGAAAGGATTGCACTATCACCTATCCATATTCTGTTGTTACTGCATTTAACAATGTAGAGTAAATTTCAGTAATACTTCTTGAAGGTGCATGTGTTACAGCTGCTAAACACTACAGTGGTCCCCCGGGATGCGAATCCCCCGGGGAACAAAATCCCCGGGACCGAAACCGCCGGGGCCATAAAAAAGCCCCCAGGATCCGAAGAAAACCCCGGGTTGCAAAACGGGAAAACCGCGCGACCCCTTTAAATTTGCCACGCGGTCCGTCCACTAAAGTGGTCCCCCGGGAAACGAAGATTTCCGGGTTATGAAAAGTAATCCAGAACGGATTACTTTTGTATCCCGGGGGACCACTGTATTTAGAAATCATATCATTGTTAAATATCTTACAGTGGAGTTTCAATGGGCTTGTCTTTGAAATCCCAGGGATTTTATAGCATTGTACTGTAATAGCCAATGCTGGTCTACACAGACCAAATTCTGATGGGATGCCTACTCAGTGATAAAGTGTTGTGCAGCATAGGCCCTGTCTGCATGGTCTAGGGTAGTCCATGGGCAGCCCAGAAAATCTGGGCTCTGTAGCTGCCCTGACATGCTCAAATTACCTGGAACTCTGTACCCATGCCACAACAGTATCCCATGGAGCCACCCATTGCATCTGCCACAAATTGCTCACTTCTGACCTTAGAATGAGCAACTTGCAGTGGCTGTGGGTGCACCAGACGGCTCAGCAAGATGTCCATGCAGACAGTTGTTGCAGCACAGAAATTGAGGATTCCAGATCTTCCCAGATATATATATATATATATAAATAATATTTTGAAAAAGAATTTTAAGGGTATCCTCTCATTTTAGTGCAGAATGTGATGGACATCATCTGTTTAGCTCGCACCAGAACTGGGATTTGGACCATGCATCATCTGAACGGGACAAACTAGAACAGGGAGGAAACAGGCCTTTTGGCACGTGCATAGTTTTCCTCATTTTTATGTACTTCATGATTTCCTTTCCTTTCCTTTCAAATTTGCTTAAAATAATAGATTTGAAGAAATCTCTAGGTGGTACTGAATGTTTCTTTTTATAATGTCCTTATAATCCTTTCTGTTCATTATCCCCTTTAGTTAAAACAAACAAATTAAAGCAGTAAAAAGACATCAAAAACATAATAGACTGGATTAAAAGACTAGCAAGAGGATTATATAATCAGAACTATTACCTCCTCATAACTATTATGTAAAAAACAACAACACCTTGAGATTACTTGATGTTTTAAACCTATTTCTGTAGATGGGCTTGAGGCAGAGAAGAACAAATGAATAATAGTAATGACGACGACAACAACAAACATTTATTTCTTACCCACCTCTCCCCATGGATCAAGGCAGGGAACAATAGCAATTAACAAACAAACAACATGGGTTAAAACCAATTAGTCAAAACATACATCAATTTTAGAGGAGGCAATAACGAAGATGAAACTCAGGAAAGCCCCAGATCCAGATGGGCTTACATCTCAGTACTACAAAGTCTTTGCAGCAGAATTAACATTGCCACTATTCAGAACAATACAGAAAACCTCTCAAGGGGAGACTGCAGAATCTTGAAAGAGTGCAATGATATCATTAATTCCCAAGGAAGACCAAGATCCAACTGAGGTCTCCAATTACAGACCTATCTCTTTGCTAAATATAGATTATAAAATCTTTGTAACAGTACTGGCAGAGAGATTAAAGAAAATATTAATAAACTGGATACATGAAGCTCAATCTGGTTTTCTCCCCAGAAAACAATTAAAGAATAACACAAGGACAGTGTTGGATATAACAGAATATTGCAGAAAATATGATGAAAAGAAGTTGGCAATGATCTTTCTGGACACAACCAAAGCATTTGGTAATGTAAGATGGGAATTTATGAAACAGGTTTTATCAGAGATAAAGCTGGGAGAGAACATTCTTAAATGGATTAATAGCATCTACATATAATAGTAGTAATGATAGCTAACACTTGGCACTGAACATAGGTGTAGGTGGCCCTCCTTGTGTAATCTTGCACATAGAAAGCCCAATGATGAGATATTCCAAGTAAGGCAGGATCAGAGAACTAACAAAGAGGAAGAAATAAAAAGAAATCACATTTGCAATAAAAAGTAAAAGCGTAAGACAGATGGGGAGATAGATGCTACATGAAGTAGCACCAAACATAAAATAGAGACATGGAATGTGAGAAGTATAAGCCAGGGGAAGCAAGACAGTAAAAATTGAAATGCAATGCGTGAACTTAGCAGTACTGGGGCTGAGTGAATTAAGATGGACAGGAATGGGCTACTTTGTTTCAGACAACTACACAGTGTTCTACTCAGGGAATGAAAGGATACGAATAAATGAGGTGGCTTTTATACTAAGAAAAGATGTGGCAAAAGCAGTCAGAGGATACAATGTAAAATGAGACTGAATTATTTCAATGGGGCTCCACAGAAAACCTATGAATGTCACCATAACTCAAGTATATGCACCAAACACAGAGGCAGAACATGAAGAAATTGGAAGATTCTATGAAGTAGTACAGAAAGAAATTGACAGCACACCAGTACAGGATGTCAAACTGATTATTGGAGATTGGAATGCAAAAGTTGGAAGCAAAGAAGAAGCAAAAACAGTAGGCAGATTCGGATTAGGTAAAAGAAACAAAGCAGGTGTCTGATAGATTTTTATGAAGCCAGCAACCTAGTCATTGATAAGACATTTTTCATAAAACCAAAAAGAAGGCTATACACAGGAACATCACCAGATGGTTAACACAAAAACCAAATAGATTATATAATTGGAAGTAAGAGATGAGGAAGCTCCATCCTGGGCCCAGAACATCAGCGAACCAATTCAATTAGTAGAATGACCTAAAATCTGGAATAAGAACTTGAAGTTTACTAAATGGAACAACGTAACAGAGAATTATTATAAAATCTTCCATAGGACTATCAAATATCAACTAAACTAACCAAGATGAAAAAGTATCAAAATCCACCTGGTGGAAATGGGCAATAAAGGAGGGTACCTTTTACCACATGTGATGGCAATGAGAGAAAGCAAAAAGCTTCTGGAAAGTTATATACAAGAAAATAACTGAAATATTAAAAATCAGTTTTAAAATGTCACCAAAGCTGTATCTAGTAAATATGCTGACAGAGATAGATGTCAGTTTAGAAAGGAAATAGGGGAAAAATTTTCTTTATATGGCGATGGTGGCAAGAATATATGCCAGAATGTGGAAAGAACAGAAGATCCTTAGCACTGAAGACTGATCTATACAAAAACCTTACAAAAAATTATGAGGATGAATGGAAGGATATAATCACGTTGTAGGAGAAAAATCCGGAGAACCCTTTAAAATAAGAGCTTAAAATGTAAATAGAAATAACATAGAATCAAAATTCAATATAAAGTATAAAGAAATGGGAAAGAAGGTTGAAAATTAAGTACAATAGATCTCTTTTCTGTTACTGTTATTATTAATATTTTTTCAAGGCTAGTGACAAATGTTAAGATACATAACTAAAGACAAAATAACATCTTTATACAGGATATATTCAACCCAGGCTGATTGAGCCAAAGGGAAGGGGTCTGAAAGATGGTATGATTGAAAGTAAGAGGATATAGAAGATGGAACTCACTGCCCACGGAGCTTCGTTTAGCCGCCTCTCTTAATTTGTTTAAGAAAGGGCTAAAGACATTTTTGTTTGAGCAAGCCTACCAATGATTTCCTCTCCTATGTTATCTTATTATTCCCTCATCATGATCGGACTGGATGTTCCATTAAGCCCTGGCGGACATTGTACCCTACCTTCTATTTTTACTGTGTCTGAATGTTTTAATTTTTATATATATGCTTTTAACTGTTTAACTGTACACCGCCCTGATCTTTGGAAGGGCGGTATAAAAATAAAATTTATTATTATTATTATTATGAGAGAGAGTGACTGCAGGATTGTTTACCAAGGGGTGCAACAGACACCCTCTTTGCATCATCATCCAGGTGGCTTCAGAGCTTGCTCTTCCAGCTGCTTGGCCGCTCACACATGGGCTGTTGTCCAAGTGTCTTTGGGGCTGTGGTGGTTACACACCACAAGCCCGCAACATGCCGGGAAGCCACTGCAGGGTTGTGAAAGAGCAACTAAAAGTAGATTGGGGCCTCAGCGTGTAGCTGCCACTGCCCCAATCTGGCTTTGTCCAAGGCAGCTTCAAACCACCCATTAGGGTTGGTCTGTTTTACCGCCAAGACTCTTTTGCTATTTAGCTACAATGTAATGACCATTGCAATTTTTTTTAATATTATACAATAAATAAACAATTATATCAATTAAAAACACACATCAATTTAAAAGGACAAATTAAATATACACATATTGAAACAATCCACATCTAAAATTTGTAATTTAAAATTCACAGTTTAAAAGTCATCTCAATAATCTTGCTAGAAGAGACTACTCTTTTTTGCTTTAATGCTTTAATGCTCTTTTAAATTCAAATTGCATATTTAGCTGTTGAATCTCTTACGGGCAGATCATTCCACAGTCTATGGACAGCTGAAGAAAAGTCGTCTGGCTGACAGTTGCCAGATCCTGGCTGTCTGGAGTAGATGTCTGCTAGAGGACCTATGTGTATGGGGCACATTATATGGGAGAAGGCGATCCTGTAGATAACCTGGATCTTAACCATGTAGGACTTTAAAGGTAATAAGCAACACTTTGTACCTTGCCCAGAAACTGACAGCTAGTTAAATGATTTTAATATTGATGTAATGTGGTCACTCGTGGATGTCCCAGTAATCGATCTAGTTGCTGTGTTTTGAACCAGCTGGAATTTCCAAAAATTGGTACAGAGGTAGTCCATTGTGCAGTGCATTGCAGAAGTCCAACCTTGAGGTTGCCAGTATGTGCACTACCATCTTCAGGTCCTCCAGAGATAGGTAGGGACACAGCTGGTGTAACATCCAAAGGAGATAGTATACACTCCTGGCTGTCACATCTATCTGAACTGTCATTTGAAACAATGGATCCAGAAGCACCCGCAAGCTGTGAACACAGTCTTTCAGGGGGAGTGTAACCCCATCCAGTGGTTGATACACATCAAAACCCAGGTTAGAACCTTTGACAGTAAGCACCTCGGTCTTGTATGGATAGAGCTTCAATTTACATTTCCTCATCCAGACCATTACCTTCTCCAGGCATTCATTCAGAGGAGACAGAGGAACTGAAGCTGTATCTGAAGGCACAGAAAAATATATTTGGGTGTCATCAGCACACTGACACTCCACCCCATGCCTTCAGATGATCTCTCCCAGCAGTTTCATGCAGGTGTCAAATAGCAATGACACCTTGTGGTATGTCATAGAACAGTTCCTTTTTTAGGAGCAGCTATCCTCAAGCACCACCATCTGGAATCTACCAAGAGGTAGGACTGAAACCACTGAAGCATAGTGCCTCTGATACCTAAATTTTCAAGACATTCCAGAAGAATACTACAGTTGATGATATTGAATGCTACTGAAAGATCCAGAAGCACCAGCATGGAAACATTCCCCTTGTCAGTGCTCAGACAAAGATCATCCACTAGGGTGACCATAGTAGTCTCCACTCCATATCCTACTCTTAAACTGGATTAAAATGGGTCTACATAATTTGTATCATTCAAGACTGCCTGGAATTGGAGGTGACTTGGAAAATCAACACCTGTGTAAGTTCTGTTCATTCACTGAGCTGACTCTAGTTGGGACTATCAAATAGATTTGTGTGTAGTTAATATTTTTTTCCCTGAGAAAATCTTATGTCTTGATAAGAAAAGACTTCACTAGTTTTCAGAGGTTTGTGTGTTTGAGAGAGGGGGGGAATGCAAACCTTTTTTTGTGCAAGAAACTTTCTGGTTTTTGTTGCAAGGTGGGCTGCATGTACACTGTAGAATTAATGCAGTTTGACACTGCATTTTACTGCCATTTCAATGCTATGTAATTCTGGGATTTGTAGTTTTGTGACCTACACCCTTCCTAGAATCCTCTCTCTATCTGCTTGTTGTTCTTGGACTGAAGATTTGCAAAGAGATATTCCCAGGAAATGGGGCAGTGAGATGGGGTAGATTTGCCTCTTAGGAGGAATTAAAAACTCCATGGCAAGGAATGCTCCAGGTACTTCCCCAACTGTTGTTTTCCTATTCTCCCTATTTCATTTTTATCATAACTGTTAAATGATGAGCTTATCTTTGTCTCTTTTATCTTTCAGTTTCAGTACACTTAAGGGGTTTTTGGCACTTTTCAAGTCTTAATATATTTATTGGTTCCTGGCTTAAGGCTCCACCTAATTAATTTTATTAGGATTACAGTTTAGTTGTAAGAAAGACAAAAACAGAACACAGCAGAAAATCAAAGGATTTTTTTGTAAGCAACCTAATTCCCAAGTACAAGAATTGCTGTAGACAAAAGCATATCTCAGTTCTGACAAAGAAGCTCTTTATTCTGAAGTTTTTTTTTTCCCTCTAAGAAGAATGCATTGGCATTGGGAGAATGGAGAAAAAGGGTTAGAGACAAACAGACATTTGATGACCAACCATGAAGTATCAAGATCACACAAGTAAATGTGCTAAATAAGGGCTACTTTATTTAACTGAATTTGGATCTGGGGATAAAAAAAAAACAAAACCAGGGGCTTGGGAGATCCAGGTTCAAATTACCGCCAAGGCATACAACTCACTGTCACTCTGGAAATAAAATAAAATAAAATAAAATAAAATAAATAAAATGTTTCTGCCTCCAGTGCTTTCACATGACAAGTGGTTGCTGCCAAATGCCAAGCACAGAGAATTTTGACTTGTATCCATGGAGGCCAACAAAACTGCTCCCCCACCCCACCCCGCATCAACAGTGCGATGCAGCAGCTAAAAAGGCCAATGCAATTTTAGACTGCATCAATAGAAGTAGAGTGTCTAGATCAAGGGAAGTAGTAGTGCAACTCTATTTTGCTTTGATCAGCCCCCACCTGGAATACTGTGTCCAGTTCTGGGCACCACAATTCAAAAAGGATGCAGAGAAACTGGAGTGTGTCCAAAGGAGGGCGACTAAAATGGTGAAGGGTCTAGAAACAATGCCCTATGAGGAATGACTTAGGGAGCTGGGGATGTTTAGCCTGGAAAAGAGAAGGTTGAGAGGTGATACGATAGCCCTGTTCAAATATCCGAAGGGATGTCACAATGAGGAGGGAGCAAGCTTGTTTTCTGCTACTCCAGAGAACAGGACCCAGAACAATGGATGTAAGTACAGGAAAAGAGATTCCACCACAACATTAGGATGAACTTCCTAACAGTAAGGGCTGTTTGATAGTGGAACACACTCCCTCAAAGTGTAGTGGAGTCTCTTTCCTTGGAGGTCTTTAAACAGAAGCTGTATGGTCATCTGTCGGGTATGCTTTGATTGAGAGTTCCTGCGTGGCAGGGGGTTGGACTGGATGGCCCTTTTGGTCTCTTCCAACTCTATGATTCTATGATCATTTGGAGCCCCAGTGGTGCAGTGGTTAAATGCTGGTATTGCAGCCATAATGTTGTACATTCAATTCTAGAGAAGGGCTCCAAGGTCCATTCAACCTTCTGTCCTTTTGTAGTTTGGTAAAATGAGTACCTAGCTTATTGGAGGAAATTGGTTTACACATTGTAACCCACCTAGGGAGCATTGGTTCACTGATAAGCAGTATAGACGTGTGCTTGCTATTGCTATTTCTATTTACCACATGGGCAGGGAAGCACATTGATGGCAGGTTGCAGCAGTATGCACTGGAAAAAAAATACAATACAGCTTGATTTGAGAAAGAGCAAGGTTCTGCTCTAACAAATCCTGCTATAATGGTGTGTGCTCACCTACAAGCTACAAGGTAAATACTCTTTGCCTCTAGAGTATGAGTCTGATGAGACTATGTGAAAAGAAAAGAAAATGAAAAGGGCAGAGCATATGAGTGTGCTTCACCACCTCCCTCTCCCCAAGATGTTAACTTGTTCAGTTATTTACAAGTTTGGCCACCAAACTGGAAATCAGAAGAAAAAGAAAAAAGTCAAAAAGTGCATTTTACAAGAAGCTTTCAAGTGGTCTCTAGAAGATTTAAAATGTTTTTGTTTATTTAATCAAAGCTTCCCTGATCTGGTTGCTTCATTTCACATATGCATAATGTTAGTTTGGAATAAAAACAATGCTGAAACCTGTTGGAAATTTTCCCCATGATGTAGGAACTTATTCCTCTCTCTTTTTTAAATCTCTGGCTTAAAATTTTATGTTAAAGAACTGCAGTTGGTCCTCTGTATCCATGGATTCTGCATCAACAGAGTAAACATTCATAGTTTGAAAATATTAAACACATACCCACCAAAAAGGAAACCTTGACTTCGGCCTGAAACAGACGAGTCAAAAGAGTGGCTTCTGGCCCCTTTGGGGGTGTGTGGCATGCAGACAACACATGCTCTTGACACAGCAGGAAGCTGCTCTGAGGCCACCTAAAGCAGCCCAAAGCTGCCACCAAAAAGAGTGGTGAAAATCCAGTCCTTGCCAGCGGGCTGTTTGAGACTGAAGTAGGACTACACATATTATAGGAGCATGAGAGGCATGAGCCAAGGGAAGCTAGGCATTCTTTAAAAAAGGAAATGGAACACATAAAGATAGCAATACTAGGGGTGAGCAAACTACAATGGACATGAATGGGTCGTTTTGACTCAGACAACTACACAGTGCTCTGCTCAGAAAATGAAAAGACACAAAGAAATGGGGAAACTAAGGAGAGATGTTGCAAAGGCAGTCAAAGGATACAATGCAAAGTCAGAATCATTTCTATAAGGCTTCAGGGAATCCTATAAATATCATAATAATCCAAGTATATGTACCAACAGATGCAGAGGAAGAAGAAATTGAGAGATTCTATGAAAGAGTCCAGAAAGAAATTGACAACACGCCAACACAAGATTGCAAGCTAATCTTACCTGGAATGCTAAAGTAGGAAGCAAAGACGAATCCAAAATAGTAGGAAGCTTCAGACTAGCTACAAGAAATGAAGCAGGAGAGCAAGTAATAGAATTGCGTGAGACCAGCTATCTATCCACTGCAAATATCTTCTTCATACAACCAAAAAGGAGGCTATATACCTGGACAGCACCAGATGGCCAATTAAAACAACAACAACAACAACAGATAAATTACATAACTGAAAACAAAAGATGGAGAAGCTCAATTCTTGCAGCCAAAACTGGACCAGGAACTGGCTGTGGAAGAGATCTTGAGCTGCTCGTATCAAAAATTATAGTAAAACTGTGGAAGAAAACTAAGAGAGTCGCCAAACCAAAATATAATCTGATATAATCTGAACAATATATCAACAGAATTTACAAACAATGTAAGAAATCGATTTCCACTATTAAGCATGATGTACCAGGAACAAGAAGAACTATGAACATAGTAAAAGAAGAATGAAAGAAACTCTAACAGTAGCCAAAAAGAAAGGGGAGAAACACTGGGTTAGAGAGGAAATACTTCAAGCAAAAAAAAGAAAGAAGAAAAGCAAAAGAAAAGGTAGTTAAAAGTAAAGCAATAAATATGAATGTAACAGTCCTGTATCTAGTATACAATGATAAAGCAAACTACTATAATAACCAATGAAGCAAAAATAAAATAAAATAAAATAAAATAAATACAACCACAAAAAAGGAAGAATGAGAGACCTCTTCCTCAAGACCCACAAATTCAAAGGGAAGTTCAGACCAAAGGCAGGGATGCTATATTATTAGAAGAGGAACATACTGCAGGAATAGGAAGAAATAAAAAAGATAATGGAACCAATACACAGAACACCTATACAAAAGGGAAGAACAATGCACAACACATGGAATGAAGAAGCATATGAAGATAAACTCTAAATATGAAGATAAACCCTAAATCCTCATGGAGTGAGGTGGAAGCTGCAATAAGGAGATATTAGGAGAATAAATCACCAGGAACAGATGATATCCCAATTGAACTGCACTGATATCCTATGAAAGCAAAATTATGCTTAAAATTCTGCAGTACAGACTCTAATCACATAAGGAGAGAGAAATCCCAGAGGTGCAAGCAGGGTTCAGAAAAAGAAGAAGCACAAAGGGCAACATTGCAAACATATGATAGATAATGGAGCACACCAGAGAATTCCAGAAGATCAGCATGTGCTTTATAAATTATAGCAAAGCCTTTGACTGCATAGACCATGAAAAAGTATGGGATGCTCTTAAAGAGATGGGAATAACCCTACACTTAGTAGTCCTGATTAGAGCTTAAAAGAACATATACTGAAGATAGAAGGCTACTTTTCTAACTGCATATGGGGAAACAGAATGGTTTCCAATTGGCAAGGCAGTCAGGCAAGGCTGCATCCTATCACCCTACATACACAGAATATACACAGAGTAGGCTTAGACTCTGAAGAAGCAGTGGAAATAGGAGGCAGGAGCATCAACAATATAATTTATGTTGATGACACCATACTACTAGTGGAAAACAATACATACTTGGACCAATTTCTAAAGAAGGTCAATGAAGAAAGTGCAAAAGCAGGCTTACTGCTGCACAATAAAGAAAACAAAACTAATGATCACAGAGGATCTACATACATTCAACTTAGACAATGAGGAAATTGAAATAGTTAAATAATTCCTGTTCCTTGGACCAAACATTGACAGGAATGAGGATTGCAGCCAAGATATAAAGCCAAGTCTAGGAATGGGAAGCTTGGCCATGAAAGAACTAGACAAGATCCTAAAGTATAAAGCACAAATTCAGAATCCTCCAAGCCATTATATTCCCCATTACAAGAGCTGGACAGTGAGAAAAGCTGACAGAAAGAAAAAAAAAGTCATTTGAGATGTGATGCTGGAGAAGATACCATGAACATCCAGAAAGACAAACAAATGGATCCTTCAACACATCAATCCTGAATTCTCTGTGAAAGCTAAGGTGACAAAATTGAGGTTGTTGTACTTTGTTGTACCATCATGGGCTTGAATTTTCAGAACCTAAGTGGTTAAGATGCTAACTCTAATGGCTGCAAGAAATTTGAAATCATGTAAAAGTGCAAGTAGATAAATAGGTACCATTTTGGTGGGAAGGTAACAGCCTTCCATGCACCTCAGCATTTGGCCATGCTGGCCACATGACCAGGGGCTTAGTAACAACAAAATGATTGAGAGACCTCCAAGCCACCCTGTGCTTCCGTGATTGTGTCCATCCATCTGTAATTCAGTCTTCCTCTTTTCCTATTGCCTTCTACAAGAATTACTGTCTTTTCTAGTGAGTCAGGTCTTCTCATGTCTAAAGTACAACAGTGTCAGTTTATTCATCTTGGCTTGACTTGCACTATTTATTTGTCCATGTAGCAGTCCATGTAGAACTCTTCTGCAGTACAACAATTCAAATGAATTGATTCTTTTCCTATCAGCTTTCTTCACTGTCCAGCTTTCAAAATCATACATATAAATGGGAAGTACAGTGGTATGGATATTCATTTTAGTTTGGAATGATCTTGTCTAGTTTCCTCATAGCTTGTCTTTCCATGTCTTAAGGGCTGAGCAGACAGAAACATGCTGTTCTCAGATTTTCCCAATTCAATTGGCTTGCTCCCAATATGAGTTGAACACATACTGGCAGTCTGCTCCATGCGACATCAAGCCACACCTCTTTCTTTGTTTTAATTTTTGTTTTCTGCATTCCCACCATGCATATGTACCATCACCCATGCACCCCATTGGACTTTCTTATTTTGTGTATATTTTAATTACATCTGTTTCATTATTGACAACCTGCCATCTTTATCATATTTTCACATCCTGAGATGTGGGACAGGTTGATGGTGTGATGAGTCAATGGTACAGCTGGCCACTCATGCTCTTGCATGCTCAAACAACAGCAACAACAACAAGAAATATGGTGAGCAAAGTCACAGGTGGCTGTGTCTCATTGGTCTCAGGGCTCTTCTTTGAATCAGTGTGTCATCCTATCATATCTTTTACATAGTTTTCCCATGTATTGTTTCCCTTGTCATTTTATTTCTGCTTGAACATTTAGTGTGTTCCCCTCCTTTTAAAATCTCTACTCTTGGTTTAAATTTCTCTTTGATTCTTAGAACTTGTTTTTCCAAATGTTAGAGAACTCATTTTAGGGACAGAAGATGAATAACAGTAAATATTCTTCACACCCTTATAATAATTTATTGAGTAAAATGCAGCTTGTATTTAGGATCATGTAGGGATCCTATCTGGGTTATTAGTAATTTGATAATTAACATAAAAATACCAAGGGTTTGACATGGAGTCCTTAGGCATCTTGATATAGGTCCTGCCAAGTTTCAGCCCAGGGGACGTTGAAGTTCATTTTAGCATGCAGAAGAATTCTTTATAGTGAGACAAATCAGGAAACACAGGTAATCTACAACGGTCTATTAAGGATTTATAAAGTCTGTTGGCTTCATTTTAGTTTTATCCCATCATAGGAGAAAAGCTGTGTTAACTGTTAAATAAAGAAATAAATAATCCTTTTAAGCTATGTTACGATTTACTGGGTGTCATATCTTACCTTCTGGAGCCTGAAGATTCAGATTAATTGCTGTAACCGACTCCGATTGGCTGACAGAGGAGTGGGCTATAAATAATTTTTTATTATTATTATTATTATTATTATTATTATTATTAGTCATATTTCCAGGAATTTATGGCATCTGATGAAGGTGCCCTTTCCAAGTAAAGAGGTGGAGACTGAGGCTGGGGAGGCACTCCCAGACAGGAGGTGGCAGATGCTGAGGACATGCTGCCATCCTTTGAAGACTGTAGAAGAGATAAGGAAAGACTATACCAATTCCAGCAGCTGTTTAATAGACACTGACCCATTAAGCACCTGTTGTCTTGAGACAGTACTTGCCTATAAATCTTGCAGCAAGTCCCTGACATCTTTGTTGCTTGCAACCATTCCATCTTGGTGACTGGCAATGCTCTTCAGAGTTAGTGTTTCCTTGACTTTGGATTGGCTATGACTGTTGACTCTGTTTTACTGAGGCTTCATTCATCTGGACTACTCAGGCCCAAAACAGATGCCCCCCCCCCCCAAAAAAAGCAGCTTCTGGCTGCTTTGGGCGTGTGGCATTTAGATGATACATAGAATCATAGAATAGAATCATAGAACCATAGAGTTGGAAGAGAACACAAGAGCCATCCAGTTCAACCCCCTGCCAAGCTGGAACTCCCAATCAAAGCATTCCTGACAGATGGCCATCTAGCCTCTGTTTAACAACCTCCAAGGAAGGAGACTCCACTACATTCTGAGGGAGTGTGTTCCACTGTTGAACAGTCCTTAGGAAGTTCCTTCTAATGTTGAGGTGGAATCTCTTTTCCTGCAGTTTGCATCCATCACACCCCCAAGGTGGCCAGAGGCTGCTCCGAAGCCACAGTGAGGTGGCAGAAGCCAGACTTTTCTGGAGCAGATTTAATTTCCTCCTGCCAGCAGCCCATTTTGGACCATGGTGGTGGCCACTTCAAGAGTGGGGCCAAAGTGGTCTCTGGCTGCTCCTTCTGCCCTTGGCCGTCACTTGCTCTAATAGCTTCTGGACTGGCTGACATTGACCCTTTTTTTCTTCTTCATCTTGCTGGATAACATCTGAGTGACCTGGACTAGATTTACTACCCAACAGCTCTTGCACTCCATCCTCCTGATTCCTGGAAGACAGGACAGTAAAACTGTGACAAGTGACTGAAACATTCTATACTGAATATAGAATGCATTAAATGTATCCACTTCCTATACAAGTTTCCTCAATAAGAAAATTTACTTCTTAAAAAAACATACATAGCAACTGGAATCATTTTAGAACACAGATTGGTGGTCCTGTCACAGTCAAAACAGAGCATAAATTTGTTCTAGATAATGTGTAATCTTGTCAATTAAAAGGAATTTATGTGGATATCAGAATTATATTAACACCTGATTTTACAAATAGCTGACAATGACAGAAGAGAGAATTGTTAAATAATCACCTTTCAGTACCTATTTCTTCTCTGCTGTGCATTGACTAAGAAGTCAATTTTTTTTAAACAGAATGAAAGTCAGTTCCTGTGCCTGTGCAGCCAAAATGATATATATACATCATTGTGGAAATTGTTTTGCTATTGATGGGATAGTAAGATGATGGGATAGTAGGGTGATGGGAATACTTTCTTCTAAGAGAAATCCATTTCTTCAGTATCAGTGTAATGTCTCATTGACTCACAGTACTCGTTGTCAGCATTTGTGTAGGGCTATCAGTGATGTTTCAGTGTTACAAACAAGATGCAAACTTAAGAATCCAGGAAAAGCAGGTTTTTAACGCCTCTCTAGGAGGTCTGACTCATTGACTCAATGAGACTCAAAAATTCTCCTCCTCCCTTCTCCTCCTCCAAGTCTCACAGTAAATAGACTGATTGACATTAATTAATCTTGTACACATATTCACATCATTTGGAAGGAGTTGTGTAGGATTTTGCCCATTAGTGCTGTTCAAGACTCCACACATCCATTGGAACCTGCAAATAGGACTGATGCACATGCAATGGATATCTTATAATGGCTTTTTACATCCATACAAGTTGGAAACAGGGTGGCTCTTTTCATAGTTTAGGAGGATGCATGTCTTTGGGGGATAAGTCCAACCTGCTGCTGAGTGCAGGATCTCCAGCTAAAGCATCTCCAGCAGGTAGCTGTCCTGCTGGAAAAAAAAAAAGGAAAAAAAAAGGCAATTGCTGACCCACTCTCAGAAGATTTTTATTGTCTTTAATATTATTTTAAGGTGGGACTATTCATCTTTAAACTTTTTATAAAACTGACAAAATGTTCTGACACATGGATTTCCAAGTATTTAACACGACAGACAAAAATCCAGTTTCATGCAATATATCTTCCTTGAAAAACTCTCCAAGCAGATTTCATCTAGTTGTCAGGGAAACCTGTTACTTCCACTTTTTCTAGCAAGCTGAGACATATGGTTTATTCAGCTCCAAGTGAAAATTTGTTTGTTTAGTAATGTGTACTGCTGTTCTGAAGGGAAAATAAATATACCTTTCTACAACCACCAGTCTGTTTCCCACATGTGAATGTTTAATACCGCTGTGTCTACATACATCAATCTAAAAGAGAAAATATATACATACAGTAAAATAAATAACTGCTTTATTTTGAATAATATGTGGGCATCTGGTTAAGACATACACATGCACAATTGAACTTCTGAATCTGAATACTGAACTTTTGTTGTTGCTGCAGGGCAGACTTTGTAATCTAACTAACAAAAAGACCACATCCCTAAGAGAATTCATCTTTCTTCAGTGTGCTTCCCTTCATAGCCAGTTAGTGGCTGGTGGAACATGGGAGGCATTGGAGAAGCATCTGCTTATCTTCCTATACCCAAGTCAGAATGACAAAGGCATCCTCTGGGAAAGGATGGTAACTCCGAGGTTTGATTTGACCACAGGGAGATACCTAGATGCTTCTCCAACACTAAACCAGCCAAATAATAATAATAATAATAATAATAATAATGCTTTATTTATTTAGAGCTGTAAATTTACATTGCCCTGTACATACAGTCAATTGAAATAGATGGTTCCCTGCCCTCAAGCATACAATCTAAAAAAGAGACAGAAGGAGAAGAGAAAGGTGGTGGGGCAAGGGACCAAGTCCTGTGGATCTTCTCTCTCTCTGAGGCTTTTACCATGACAGATGGACTGGAGAGAGGGCCCTGCTGTTTACACTGTATAGGCCTGATGGTGTTGGCTCTGCCTTTACACTCACTCCGAGGCCGGACAATGGCAGATGGCATGGAGGGAGGGCCTTCTTCTTTAGGGTAGGTCTTTTAATGTTGTGAAGCTGCTCTGAGTCCCAGTTCTGGGAATGCTTCCCTGAACAAAATAGTCTTTAACTCAGTTTTAAAACTGGCTAGAGAAGTAATGAGCTGTGCTCATAGGGGAAGGAGGTTCCAGGAATGAGGGGCAATAAGTGAGAAGGAATGAATCTGGGACGGGGCAGTGGAGATCCTAGGCTGGTACAGGAGACCTTGACTACCGGAACGGAGGGCATGAGAATGAGTGTGAGGAGAAAGAAGTTCAGATAAATAAGATGGGGGCATTCCATGGAGGGATTTGAAAGTCGACAACAAAAGCTTGTACCAGACGCGGAAGGGAAAGGGGAGCCAATGAAGGGAGGATAAAAGAGGAAAAAACATGGCCAGAGTGGCAAGCGGATGTGATAATATGTGCAGCTGAGTTCTGGACAGAGATTAGAGGATGGAGGTGAGAGAGATGAAGCCCTGTCAGAAGAAGGTTATAATAATCAAGTCGTGATACCACTAGGGCATGGACCAGAGTCTTGGCAGTAGAGGCTGAGAGAATGGATGGATTTTAGCAATGTTGTAAAGAGAGAATCTACAGGCCTTGGGAGTGGCCTGGATCTGGGGAAGGTGCAGAAGGAAGGTGAGTTATGTGAGAAGGGAGAAGAGATATGCATGTTGCATGTAAAACCTGATTAGCAAGGCATTGAACAGATGAAGAAAAACTGAGAAGTGATGTGAGGACGGAAGAATTTGGAAGAAACTGAGAATGAATAGAAGAATGGACAAAAGAGAAGTTGAAGGAAATCAAGAAAGAAAGAAAGAAAGAAAGAAAGAAAGAGGGGAGGCAGAACAGGGAGATGATTATTAAGATACACTTTTAGTTGTACAGTTGTAAGGAGTAAACAAAGAGATTTTGAACTCTTCAGTTATGGTTCATAACCAGTTTTCTTGTTGTCTTGCCTACAGAAAAGAATTGGTGGGATTTTGTTTGTTTCTTTCTCTTACAACTTTTATTCTTTAATGCTGAAATTGGATATCTCAATCTTGTTCAAATCTCAAAACCTGAAATCTGTAATTGGGCCTTTTATCCAAATGAATAGCGAAGAGTGTCAATTATGGCATGAAAGTGCCATACTTAATCATATTCTTCCAGTATGATTAACTTTTGGTTGATCACTTCTGATCTTGGAAAATCTTTCAGGAGCTTACCAACATGCTGTGAAGGATGCCTCTGTGAGTGGCACCTTGTATTGTGCAGAGCCTCTCTATTTAAGAAGGGAAGCAAAGTGGCAGAGTATGGGAGGTGTATTCTTAGCTCAATAGCAGAAAAGACCTTGAGTTTAGTTTGTTGGAGTATGGTTTTCAGCTGGAGTGCACTGAAGTGCTTCATTCTGTGTCCTGCCTTGTTCCCTATAAAACAAACTTTTACTGTAATTGCTTATCAAATACCATTATTCTGAAACTTGTCTTTATTATGCAGCTGTACTCTCAATTGCATGATTATGATTGGTGGCATATTACTGTGTTATGTACCCAGGAAATAATAGTGGATCTAGTGCCTTCCCCCTTTTTCTTTTTCTTTTTGGCTTTGGTTTGGATTTTGTTACAAAAAGACAACTCTGGAGCTCAAGGTCTTTTCTGCCTCATACGCCTCCCATACTGCCACTTTCTTTTCCTTCTTAAATAGAGAGGCTGTGCATAGTATGAGGTTCCCACTCACAAAGGAGTGCTTCACAGCATGTTGGTATGCTCCTCAAGGATTTTCCAAGATCAGAAGTGATCAACCAAAAGTTAATCGTACTGGAAGAGTGTGTGTTAGAAAACCTCACTTTCACTCCATAATTGACACTCTTCACTCTTCATTTCAAAAAAAGGCCCAATTACAGATTTCAGGTTTTCAGATCAGAACAAGATAGGGAGACAGATTTCAGCATCAAAGAATAAAAGTCCAAATGCAGTCTATACTTGGCATACATGTTGTGCAAGAAACAAACCTTCTAGTGCCTATGAGTATATTTAGCAAATGAAGGAAGCCACAAGTGTGATTACATTTTGAAGCTTTAGGTAATTAAAACTGTGGAGTTATCCACTTGTTTGTCCACCAAATATGCATATACATGCTGTGTGTGCAACTACACTGAATGACATTGACATGAAAGTGTAAAATTAGTAGTTCTCAACCGTAAAAGTGAAAATAGGACAAGAATGTGTTACAGGGTGATATTTTTCTGCATTTTATTATATTGGAAATGAAAGAAGTAGGGAATGTGGGCTAAAGGTGCTTCCTCAGCAATTCACGAGCTGAATCCCATTGAATTCCACATCACCAGGAGTAAACCCTATTGGATTCAGTATTTTATTTTAGGGTAGACAAATACGGCCTGCACTCTTCTTTGACTTATTTTTAAAAAATACAGTGGTCCCCTGGGATATGAAGCGCCCGGGGAATGAAATCCCCGGGAGCCAAAACTGCCAGGACCAAAAAACAGCCCCAGGGATCCGAAAGGAACCCCGGGATGCGAAGACGAAAAACCATGCGGCCCCTTTAAATCGGCCGTGCGGTCCGTCTCCTAAAGCGGTCCCCCGGGAAACGAAGATTTCCGGTGTTACGAAAACCAAAGCCAAAAACAAAAAGGAAAAGGGGGAAGGCAATAGATCCACTATTATTTCCTGGGTACATAACACAGTAATATGTTAACACATAACCCGGAGGACCACTGTATTTTATTTCATGTTCATGTTATTTTAATTTTTTTATATCCCACCTTTCTCCTAAAATGGGACCCATTGGTGATAAGGCTCTTCAGAGTCATTGAATCATAGAATCATAGAGTTGGAAGAGACCACAAGGGCTATCCAGTACAACCCCCTGCCATGCAAGAACTCCCAATCAAAGCATCCCTGACAAACGGCCATCCAGCCTCTGTTTAAAGACTTCCAAAGAAGGAGACTCCACTACACTTCGAGGAGTGTGTTCTACTGTCGAACAGCCTTTACCATCAGGAAGTTCCTCCTAATGTTGAGGTGGAATCTCTTTTCCTGCAGCTTGCATCCATTGTTCTGAGTCCTGTTCTCTGGAGCAGCAGAAAACAAGCTTGCTCCCTCCTCAAGGTGACATCCCTTCAGATATTTAAACAGGGCTATCATATCACATCTTAACCTTCTCTTCTCCAGGTAAACATACCCAGCTCCCTAAGGCGTTCCTCATAGAGCATGGTTTCTAGACCCTTCACCATTTTAGTCACCCTCCTTTGGACACGCTCCAGTTTCTCCACTTCCTTTTTGAATTGTGGTGCCCAGAACTGGACACAGTATTCCAGGTGGGGTCTGGCCAAAGCAGAATAGAGTGGCACTATTACTTCCCTTGATCTAGACACTATACTTCTATTGATGCAGCCTAAAATAGCATTGGCCTTTTTAGCTGCTGCATCACACTTTGACTCATGTTCAACTTGTGGTCTACTTGGACTCCTAGATCCCTTTCACATGTGGTCTCATTCAGCCAGCTGTCTCCCATCTTATATCTGTGCTTTTTAATTTTCCTCCCTAAGTGCAGAACCTTACACTTCTCTGTATTGAATTTCATTTTGTCAGCTTTGGCCCAGTTTTCTAGTCTATTCAAGTCATTTAGAGTTTTGATCCTGTCCTCTGGGGTATTAGCTATTCCTCCTAATTTGGTGTCATCTGCAAAGCCCCCAATACTGTCATCCAAGTCATTAATAAATATATTGAGTAGCCATTACAGTTTCCCTCTAGACATTTATAGTGGAATAGTGCTGGAAAAATCACAACCTTGATAGCCTGTTTAACAGTATCATGGTTCTCCTAATTGTTTCCCACTTATCTCCTGTGTACCTCACTGTTTCTTTATCGAAAAAGAACAAAAGTACACATTCATTGATCCTGATCATGCTGCACTTCTGCTCCCCCACCCCCATGTGTAAGAGTTATATCAGCTGATTTTTGCTTTCATGGGTGTGTGTGTGTGTGTGTGTTGAACGGTCAAGTGACAAGATGTGTGTGTGTGTGTGCACACGTAGACACTCACACATGCTTGCTTTGCTTAGGGACAAGCCTTGTGTTTGCTGAAGCATCTTTGTAGTTTAATTTTGGGTTGGAAGGGACACATGTAAACCCTGAAGATGGCATGTGCTTATGAATGCCTGTATTCTCCACCCATGACTGCGGAAGCCCTGGACTGCTATGATGCTTCAATTTCTTCCCCATCTGTATACATTTTTATATCACCATCCTTTCCACCACCCAGATTATGAAACTGAGCCCTTCTGAAGTGTTTTCCCCTCCCCAAACATCTCTTTCCTTATGTGCAGGTTCTCTGATTTCATTTATTTCTTACTTGCTTTCATTCACCCCCCCCCCATCCACATGTTGCCTGCTTATTTGTGTGCTTTGCTTTTTATTTATTTTTAATTGTACACTATTGGAACACATCCAACTGTGGCACAGGCATTTGGTCTATGTGTTTTACTATGTGTTTTTCATGATGACAACTCTAGAACCAAAGCATGTGAACTCCAAGGCATGTGAACAGACAGACACACATATGTTGAGGGAAAGCCCATTAAAGACAGAAACATGAAATTATCTATTGTTGATGGTCAAAACTGAGCAATTTCTACTTGGTTTCCCATTATGTTAAATGATTTACATCCTTTTTAAAAGGCAGAATACTGCAGTTGTGCTCTTTTAATATTAAAAATAAAATAGAATAAAATAAGGGGATGGGTACTTACGAATAACTGGTCCATTCAGTTTCCCAATGTTTAAATGGCAGAAGGAATAAAACAAACAAACAAGCAAACAAAAACACTCTCCTCCCAATACTTGTAATGCTTGCATGGTTCATATATATATATATGTATATATATATATAGAGAGAGAGAGAGAGAGAGAGAGAGAGAGAGAGGGCTAGATGGCTTATGTGCATCTCCCAAATTCCTTGGTTATATATAAATATGGAAAAGGAAATAATATGGGGATGGCAAAATGGGGGAAAAGTGAAAGGACATTTGTGCAGTAAGGTTAAAGTGTGACTCTATGCTGTTCTATTCACATTACAGTGAAATGTGTGAAACATGCTATCATATTTCCAGACAGATTCCAACCAAAGAAAAGCCAGTTTTCATATAGAAAAAGGAACAAATGTGAAAAGACCATAGTTTACAAGGTCGTTTTTCAAAACGGAATTCAATACCATTGAAAGTAGCATTTTGCCTAGAGTAGCTCAGTAATCCTTAAAGCAATCTCAACCTTTTCCCATTCGCTCCCATTTTGGGGGTTAAAACCAGAATCATACTGGTAGCTCCAACTTGAATAGAACAAATGATTGTTAAATGGTGAATGAATACTTATGTAAATACCATTGAATTTATGAGACCCCAACCCTGAGAAGGCTATACTTGCTGAATATCTGCACATGTTACCTCTGTTAGAGGCATAAGAGCTCTTTGAAGGAGAAAGGTCACAAAAATAGCAATAATGGAATGAACTTACCACTTTGGTCTGAAGGCTGTATACTCTCGCATTCGGTACAAAGAATCTTAGAAAATCCAAAGTTGTTGTTGTCGTCATCATGTGTGTTTGTGTGTGAAGTAGGGGTGTAATTCTTCCCTAAATTTATTTTTGAAGGAAGCAATGAGTAACTTTAGCAGCTTTTTCCCCATTGCAAGAAAGTCTTTCAAAACCATGTAGTTTTTGTTACTGCAATTTGGGACTTATTCAGTGCAAAATTTACACATGCAAAATTTTCCGCATGCACTGTGGAAAAATATGAGATTTGAACTAAAGTAAAGCTGTAGTTAACTTTCAGTAATGTGTCATAATGAAAGGGAGAGAGAGTGTGTCTCTGTTTCTACCATAGATTCAAAACCATGTAACCTGGACATTCAAAGCCAACATTAAGTTTAAAGCATAGCAATCATGGGGCTGGTGCAACAAAAGATGAACCTGTAAAAAGACTAGAACTGAATCAATCAATTGTTTGGTGTGCACATAGCTGCCAGGATTGAATCTAAATGTTCTTCTCTTTCTTAATTAGATGATAAGTGACATTCCAGATTTTATAAGGCTGCAACAGTGTGGTTTACCGGGTTGGACTGAGGTTTTGTGCAAACGCTCATCTGTGTAGCTAAAGACAGAAACACAAAAGTCTGCTGTCCTGCATGCTTGCATCCAGATGGATTGGAGCAGCTGGTTTTTTATTTGATTAACATTTTATGACTCATTAATAATAATAGTGAAGAGTTTTAATTCCATATTCTTTTAGATTAACATAACTTCACAGTAAGAAGCATACATATTTCTCAGTATTAACATACCCCATTTTGGAAATGATTTAACTTACGACGGAGATGATTGCATGCACTTTATCCTGCCATTTTCCCAAGGGGATACATGGTGCGTTTAACTTCAAAGACAACCTGTTTGCAGCCCATATGCAGCCCCTTATTCAACCCAGGCTTATCCTGCGGCTTATGAAGGATGATCCCATCCTTGAAAAGCCACAGGATAAGCCCAGGTTGTATATGGGCTGCAGATGGGAGAATGCAGTAAGACCCACATTGAAGTTAAATGCACATGTATCCCATTGGGAAAACGGCAGAATTACGTGTGTCCAATAATCTCCAAAGAGATTTCCCTATTGTAAGAATGAGAAAAGGCATGCTAAGTCTTTCTGCAACAGCTTTAAAATTGCATGCTTAATTCACATCTCTTTTCTCCCTGTTTTTCTCCCCATATTTGGGGTTACAGGTTATCAGCAGCCAGCCTACCTTTGCAATCTCAATATGATATGGACCCTAATAGTTCTGAGGAGTTTTATCAGGCTGTACACCATGCTGAACAAACCTTCAGGAAAATGGAAAGCTACCTGAAGCAACAGCAACTCTGTGATGTTATTCTGATTGCTGGAAGCCGTAAAATACCTGCACATAGGTGGGTGATTAGATACAGTGTTTATATTAAAAAATTAATACTTTGGTCATGTGGACTATGTGTAAATGGATTGTGATTATGTTTAATTCTAGCACGTCTTGCTTCAGAAATTGCTCTGTTATTTCAAAAATAATACATAGTTGACATTATATGTACAGTTGGCCCCCCACACTTGTGGGTTTAACTATCTTGTATTTTATTATTCATGTTTGCTGAGGATGGAGAGTGAGCAGATGGTGAGCAGGCAGCTGGATGCAGGGCATGAGGATCCTTCATTACCCTTGAGGACCTCCCATTGCCCCTCTCACCTCTGCTACCACTGATGCTGCAAATGATGGCCCTCAGAATGGTACTCTCCTGCCAGGTGAGCCTGTGTCTCATTTAGCCAATGGCCCACCAGGCATCCCTCCATCTGTTCTTTACCCTCAGCTGCGCTGTACTTCACCCACCTGCCTGCTCACCAACTCTGATATCTTTCTCCTTGCTGCAGGCAGAGGTAGCAGCAACACCTGCCAGAGGAAAGAAGGAAGAGAGTCTGCTCCCTGTGTGCCCATTTTGGCCTTGCTATGGGCCACCCCCAGCTGCCCTCCTGGGTTCTTTCTCTCCTCTGCAGCTGGCCCTTCCACATGTGCCCCTGCCTCAGGAGAGATAGGCAGGAAGGGCAAGGGGAGGACTCCATACCTGAAGCTGGAGTGATCCCGCCAGTGACCACAGTAGTCCTGGTGCCCCCATCTTCCCTCTCTGACCCCTCCACAGCCAAATCTCTAACAGCAGCTAGAGATATTTGCATTTTCCCCTATTTTAATGTGGGCCCTGTGACCCTAACTCCAATAAATGTGTAGGGCTGACTGTGTATATTTATTTATTCAGAAATGTTTAAAGATCAATTTATTTTTATTATGCCATTTCTCCAGACTTAGACTCACAAAATGATTTAAAATGGATATAAACAAATGTAAAGCAAATTAAAAATGAAAGAGTCCCATATAGTGTAGTTGTGTGAGTGTTGAACTAAGGGACTGTACAGGCCAGCCAAAAGGGCTTGCATCAGGGTAGAGTAGGGGCATGGCAACCACATGCCTCACACTCCAACTCCACCCCCAAGCTGCCAGGAAGCTGCCCAGCCAACCGGACAGCAGGCGGATCCACGGCATTTCTTCGGCACAGTGTTTAGACATGCTGCACCAAATAAATGCAGTAAAAAATACACAGCAGCAGCAAGGGCAGCTTTTTTTCTACTCCCCAAAAGAGCAGTATTTTGCTGCTCCTTTTGGGTGCAGAAAAACATCGGTTTGGGGCTGCAGCATGTGGTTGCTGCAGCCCTGATCAGGTACGCAAAGGGGCAACAGCAAGCTGTTCCTTTGGAGCCATCTGTACAACCCCTAAGTTTCTGGAAGACCAAAGTTTGTATCCCCAATCTGCCATGGAAAACCCCTGGGTGACTGGGTGACACTCTCACAGCTTAAGAGAAAGGCAATGGCAAACCTCCTCGGAATAAATCTTGCTAAGAAAAGCATATTCTAGGATCCTCATAAACTGGGGTTACCTTGAAAGCACATTAGAATAACACGTCAAAAACAGTTTTAAAAACATGACAATTAAGAAAAACATGGCACTTTCCATTATCTTATCATTATTTAATTTCTTTTACTCATGTTCATATTCCACCTCTTCGACATATTGTTTGATACTATTTTTTGTGGTCTACAGTCTGTTAATCGTGACCATCTCAGTCAGACCTTGGATTCTTCTCTCTCTCCTCTAAATCATGGGGACTGCTGATTTTGCAATGTCTTTATTTAACTCCACTCTGTTTTCAGCTCTTGACAGATTTGCCCCTGTATCCGTATGCACATCTTCCTTCATGACTAGGCCTCAGACCTGGCTTACTACCACAGTTCGGTTTCTCCGTTCTTGTTCTCCCGTTCTTGTGGAAAAAGTCCAGGGAGTGGGCTGATTTTATTCATTATAATTCCCCCCCCCTTCTATGTTATGCTCTCTGTCTATGGCAAACAGAACTATTATAAATCATTGATCTGCACCAATGAGAGGCACCCATAGCGTTTGTTCTCCACTTTCAACACTTTGCTAAAACCTCCTTCTCCTCTTGTCTCTTCATTATTTTCTCCCAACGATTTTTCACCACCAAGATTACTACTATTCATTCTGAGATCGCTCTTCCCGATTTTTCATCTACTAGTAATCTTCAGTCACTTTTGACTAAAAATATTTCTTCAGTTCCTCCTGTTTCTATGGATGAACTCTCTATGCTTCTGAACTCCTCCAAACCTGCAACTTGTTCTCTTGATCCAATTCCTTCTCATCTTCTAATTTCTGTTGCTCCTTCTTTTCTGTCCCCGCTTCTCTACATCTTTAATCTTTTTTCTCTCTATTGGCTCTTTCCCCTCTGTTTTTAAACATTCTTTAGTTTCCCCAATTCTGAAAAAAATATTCCCTTGACCCTTCTTCTCTGTCTAGCTATTGTCCTATTTCTCTTCTTCCTTTTATTTCAATGGCAATCTTCACCCTCTTCTTCATTTATTCTCACTGTCTTGAGTTTCTTGAAGCTAACTCCACCTTAGATCCCTTTCAGCCCAATTGCCGCGCACGTCAGGGCCCCCCCCCAATAAATACAGAAACCTGGTTGGAGGAAAAAAGGCCACAACTTTATTAACTGTTCCACACATGCAGAACAACACAAAACCATAGGGTTGGCCCAAAGCATAAGGTCTGGATCTGGCCATCAGCAACACCCTGGTTGGTTGATGTACCCTTGGTAGCAGGGGCAAACATCGGGATGACGTAGGTGCCAAGCTCCGCCCTGTTGCGCAGTTAGGCAACTGCGCTGCTTCACATCGAATTGCGAGACATCCTAGTCACCGGGTATTAATCGACTGTGGCCCCCACAATGGCCACAGCGAACCGCTCCTTACCCGGGTCATGAGGACTCCCGATCCAGTGCCAGCGGGCCCTGGAAACCCCTACCCCAGATCCAGGCCTATGCTGCCACCCATAACAGAAGTTGTGACAATCAACTCCCTAAACAGGGAGGGAGGGTGGGAGAGCAGAACTGGCAATGGTGCCGACGCTCACCTTACACGGCCTTAAATAGGCCCAACAACCAATGAGGGCTCAGGAACGATGGAGGCACCACCCTCTCCGAGCTCTCCACCAATAGGAGGGCACGCCATACCCTGCTGTGGCCAATCAGACAGGTTCCTTTCCTGCTCCTCCCGATGGCCAATCAGCATCGAGCCCGCGCTCGCACCGGCCGCTGGGGCGCCCAAGCCTGGCGCCCGGGAAGGGGAGAGGCCTTCCTTCACGCGGCAACAGCGCCGGCCCATTAATTCGGGCGGCGCCATTTGCCGCGCACGTCAGGGCCCCCCCCAATAAATACAGAAACCTGGTTGGAGGAAAAAAGGCCACAACTTTATTAACTGTTCCACACATGCAGAACAACACAAAACCATAGGGTTGGCCCAAAGCATAAGGTCTGGATCTGGCCATCAGCAACACCCTGGTTGGTTGATGTACCCTTGGTAGCAGGGGCAAACATCGGGATGACGTAGGTGCCAAGCTCCGCCCTGTTGCGCAGTTAGGCAACTGCGCTGCTTCACATCGAATTGCGAGACATCCTAGTCACCGGGTATTAATCGACTGTGGCCCCCACAATGGCCACAGCGAACCGCTCCTTACCCGGGTCATGAGGACTCCCGATCCAGTGCCAGCGGGCCCTGGAAACCCCTACCCCAGATCCAGGCCTATGCTGCCGCCACACAGGCAGGTCTGAAAGAGCGCCTGCCGCCAACCCTAAGAACCAAAAAAGAACCCTCCACAAATAACATTAATAGCATCCGCTTGAGCAAGAGTCCAAATCAGGGTGCACATAGCCCGCAAACACCCTAGACTTCCATCAACCAATTTACTTGATGACATCAGTAGAGAGTCCAGCACAGGCTGTAGATGTGGCCGCTCCAATGCGGAATGAATGGCCCCCAAATTCAACCAAAAGAAGACCCATCGCCTGAAGGGCCAGCTTTAACACAGCAACAAATTGAAAGCGTGTGACAGGTGAGCCATCAGCATGACAAAATAGGGATCCTTGACATGCAGGCTGGTGCCTAATAAACCTTTTTAGAACCCGAACAGGACAGAGGTGCGAGTCTTTTAGGTGCCCCAATATGATCGATGAGGCTCAGCCCAGTTTATCACATTTTGACCTGAGAACTGTCAAACATACAGCATCAACATTGAACAAAACATCAGTGATGCACAAGTATCTTTTTGAGCAATAGGTCTTCGAAGACAGGACCAGCTCCCCTACCCTCAGGGCCCCAAATGGCGGGAAGCTGGGAAACAATATCCTGAAGCAGTGTAAAAACAGATAGGGTGCCTGGCATCGTTTTTGTCCATATGCATGCATCTCCAACCCTCCAGAGTGCAACGCACTTGGAAACAAGCACATGGATCAACCAGGCTGGAGGCTTTTGCAAAGAACAAAATACCTGCAAGGTGAACAGAAATAGAGCGCGGGGAAACCCCACTATACTTTAACCACGCCATGAAGCATAAAACAGTTGTCGAATCCATAGGCCAAAGTGCCGGAATGCCTAGGGCACCCCACAAGGAGGACAATTTAGAAAAAACCTTATTATAGGCCCTGAGAGTGGAGGGGGCCACCGAAGACAAAATGCCCTGGGGTCTGCCTTTGGAGCCAGCCATTGAAACCTGTCTTCCTGGAATCGAGAAAGAGCATCAGCTAAATTATTTTGCAAACCAAGAACAAACCAAGCTGTGATAGAAATGTTAAAATTAAACAAGTGAGTACGAGCCACAGCACCAGCACGACTCTTTCTGATTTGAAAGACAGGCTATTAACAGCAGCAACTATGGCTTGATTATCGCAGCAGAACAGAACACGTTTGGTGGAGAACTCATGTTTCCAAATAATGACAGCCGTCACAATGGGAAATAATTCCAAAATAAATAAATAAATAAATAAATTATTAACAACATCCTCTTAAGCCCAACCCTTTGGCCATTTTTGAGCACACCAGTGTCCTTGAAAAAACAGCCCAAATCACAATCTTCACATCCTCTCTAATACCCTTGGTAATGCTCACATGGTAATGAGGCATGGAAATACCTGCAGTAGCTCTGGCCAGCCTGGCACAAAAGGGGCGACCAGGAGAAACCACACAGCACGCAAAGTTCAGGTGACCCAGGAGGGATTGCACCTGACTCATAGTAACTTTTTGGGATGCAAGAAATTCTGAAATAAGTTTTTTTTTTTTTTTGAGCACTCAATTTGTCAGGAGGGAGACGAGAAACTCCTTCAACCGAGTCCAATTGGACACCCAAAAATGTGAGGGACATAGCTGGCCCCTTAAGTGTTATCAGCTGCTGAAGGGACCCCGATCTCAGATGCCAAAGCAGAAAAGGTATTTAGGAGCATCTGGCAATGGTCTGAGCCGGACCGTCCGGTGAAAAGGAAATCATCCAGTTAATGAGTCACAAGCGGGGAGCAAGCCCTGCGCTTTACCTCCCACTCCAGGAAAGTACTGAAGGCCTCAAAGGCTGCGCAGCTAATTGAACAGCCTATTGGTATAGCCTTATCGAAATACCATCGGCCTTGTACCTTAAGCCCTTACAGGTGGAAATCATCAGAGTGAACAGGCAAAAGGCAGAAAGCAGACTGAATGTCACATTTGGCCATTTGGGCTCCGCGGCCACATGCCTGCACTAGCTGGACCACATGGTCGAACGAAGCATAGCTAAGTCGGAATTCCCCCAGAGCCTTCTTGGGGACAACTCTTAAGGGAGACACCTGAATGTTTGGGAAAGGCGGAGAATCAAAAGGCCTTTCAATGCAGCCGGCATCTATTTCTTTTTGAATCTTTTTCATAAGAAACTCCAGCATATCTCAATCTGATTTAAGATTCTTAGACTCTGAAGGAGGAGGGGATTGGGCAGGGCCCCATGCTGAAAGGGATGGTGGCCTGATTTTGGGCAAGCTGCCTTACTATGGGGCCCCCGACAAAGTTCAAAGATGTGGTCATATCTGCAGTGAGACCTGGAGCATCTTCCTGCATTATATTCCCAGCAGACCAATTTATGTCCCTCTTACCATTCGGTCTGGTGGCCCCTTTGGACCTGGTCAGAGGGACCACCTCAAGCAACCAAATTTCATTGTGAATAAGATCCCAGTGCTCTCTAGAGCTCTGAGAAGCCTGCTGACAAAAGGCTGCATCATAGGTGATAGCAGCTGCCTCACCGGGTACATCTCTGACTCTAAGAACATGAAGCATGTGGCAATCTAAGTGTCAAGCTCTCTTGAGGAATGCCATTGAGATAACAGCCCTATGGAGAATGTATGCTCTGCTGAGGGAACCTTAGGGTGTTTTGTTTGTTTGTTTGTTTTGCCCATTTGGTGGATGTAACAGCAAGGGCATCATGCCCTTTTGGTTGCAATAGTGTGAAAATGTCAACGAAACAACCTGTTAAAATTCCATTTTTGCACATTTTTTTGAAAGGTGAGACCCAGGAGGACGCTCACCAGGAGCTGAGGGAGGGATGCCCAAGGCCCAAGGCCCATACACCTTGCAGGCCAGGATGCCAGGACCTGCACCGGATAGCACAGCAGGGAAACCCAGGGACCAAAGCATGGTCCACCCAGAACCCTTCTCTACCTGTAGGCACAACCTGTGAAACACCCCCTCCCCAACATGTCCCAAACGAGACACAGATGCAGTCCTGTTCCATTTACTCTTTTTCCCTTGCATTTCTTCCTTTTGCCACCGGCCACAGAGGTTCCCCCAATAAGCTCGTCGTCCTCCGAACTCGAAGATGTAGAGCTAGAGCCAGATGAAGAACTTGAGCTGGAGACATCCACTCAAGCAACGGAGGTCCAAGCCGAAGAGCTGGGTCCCAAGCTGAGGACATTATCTGCCAACTGTTGTTCCCTGTCGCCTTCCCGGGATCCAGATCCAGACATGCAACACCAGCAGATGTCGATACTTGGGAGGCTGCCATGGCCTTAGCAATGATTTCTGAGAAGGACCACATCAGTTTTGCAGCCATCTCTTGGCTAATGATCAAAGATGCCTGCAATGGGGGAGGATGTCCCTGGACCATTACTATTGTCGCAGGATCCACCACAACTGTCGAACTCCCCTGTCTACAGGCATACGTACGTGCTGGGCACCTCCTAGTCCCTGGGGCTAGCTCTTCCCAGGACCTACAATTTGTTTTCACAAAGAACTGGTAACTTGTGCAGCACCACTTGACTTCCTTGATTTTGGTGACATGTTGAAATTGGTTGGTCTGACAACACTAAGATTGGGACTGTAGTCAGCAAGAAAAAAGTATTGCAAAGCTGCTTATAGGTGAAGGGAAACACATGCCCAGCAGGGCCGAAGCCGCAAGCATCGTGTAAATTACAGTTCACCGTTGTCAAGTCACAAGCACTGGTTACAAATCACGTGCCCAGCTGGCCAAAGCCGCGTGCACCGTGTAAAGTCAGCAGTGCAATAATCACCAACCAAGTAGAGAGCACGTGCCCAGCAGGGCCGAAGCCGCGAGCACCGTGCCGAAGAACAGTTTGCAGTCACAAAGTCATCAAGACGATTGTTTGCACGTGCCCAGCATGGTTGAAGCTGGGAGCACTGTGCAGTTAAAACAAAAAACAAACCAAACCAAAACAAAAAACAGTTTGAAGGCAAAATTCCGAACACCACCAGGAGCACCGTGCAGTTGAAAAAACAGTTGAAGCCAAAATTCCAAACACCACCAGGAGCACCGTGCAGTTGAAAAAACAGTTGAAGCCAAAATTCCAAACACCGCCGGGAGCACCGTGCAGTTGAAAAAACAGTTGAAGCCAAAATTCCAAACACCGCCGGGAGCACCGTACAGTTGAAAAAACAGTTGAAGCCAAAATTCCAAACACCACCAGGAGCACCGTGCAGTTGAAAAAACAGTTGAAGCCAAAATTCCAAACACCGCCGGGAGCACCGTGCAGTTGAAAAAAAACAGTTGAAGCCAAAATTCTGAACACTGGATGTGTGATCAGCAGGGGCCAAGGCCGCAGGCACAACAATTATTAATTATTAAGATTAAAAAGGAAGACAAAACAAAACAAAAGGCCTTCTCAAAAAACATGAACCCTGTCTGCCAGTCCCTTAGCAACAAACCTGAAGGAGCGGGTGATTGTTACCAAGAAGTGGGGAGGTGGTAAAGATGCCCTCACCAACAAAATGCCCCACCTATTAGGCAGCGAGGAAGGCTGTCAGACCCAAAGCCCCGCCCCCTACTGTGCGGCAAAATAGGCAGTGAAGCCTCTGATCTGCTGGCCCCCAGAGCAGAACTGGCAATGGTGCCGACGCTCACCTTACACGGCCTTAAATAGGCCCAACAACCAATGAGGGCTCAGGAACGATGGAGGCACCACCCTCTCCGAGCTCTCCACCAATAGGAGGGCACTCCATACCCTGCTGTGGCCAATCAGACAGGTTCCTTTCCTGCTCCTCCCGATGGCCAATCAGCATCGAGCCCGCGCTCGCACCGGCCGCTGGGGCGCCCAAGCCTGGCGCCCGGGAAGGGGAGAGGCCTTCCTTCACGCGGCAACAGCGCCGGCCCATTAATTCGGGCGGCGCCATTTTCTACCCACAACACCCTACAGAGACGGCTCTTACAAAGATCTCGAATGATCTTTTGTGGGCCAAGGCTAATAGCTTTTATTCTGTCCTTGTTCTCCTCTGTCTGTGGCCTTTGACACTGTTGGTCACTGTCTCTTAGTTAATATACTTTCTGACCTTGGGTTCTCGGACTCTTTTCTCAGTTGGTTTAAATCTTATCTGTCAGACAGATCTTTGGCAGTGGTCATGGGTGGTCAGGTTTCATCTCCCATTCTGTTATCTGTTAGAGTTCCACAGGGCTCTGTTTTGGGTCCCCTGCTGTTCTCTCTTTCCACAGTGTCTTTAGGCAAACTCATTAGTTTCATTGTATTTTATTATCATCTGTATGCTGATGACAGTAGCTGTATCTTTCCACCCCTGATATTTCTCTGGGTCTCAAACAGCAAGTTTCATCTTGTCTTAAAGCTGTTTTTCAGTGGATGTGGCACTAGTGTTTGAAGCTCATTATGTCTAAAACAGAGTGTCCTGTTTTTCAACCATAGCCTACCATGCAATATTCCATTTCTATTCTTGTTGATGATATTTCTATTTGACCTGAGCAGGAATCCTGAAGTCTTGCTTTAATTTTTGATTCTTCCTTGACATGTTTGTAACAATTATTGTAACAATGTTTGTTACAGATTTAGGCCATAGCCAGCATGCAGATTCTTTCTCTGTAATATCACTAAAATCTGACTGTTTCTTTTGGCTTCTACTGACAAGATTCTGGTCAATGCTCTTGTGGTCTCACGACTGGATTTTTGTAACTTCCTTCTGGCGGGGCTATCTCTTTCTCACCCCCATCCTTTAATTTCTGTCCAGCGTTCAGCTTCATGCATTATCATGTCTGCTCACCACTTCGATCACATTTCCCCTTTATTATCATCCCTCCACTGGCTCCCCCTCCATTTCAGTATTCATTAAAAATTTCTGTTGATGATTATAAAGCCAGCATGGGCCGGCCCCTGCTTTCTCCTTAGTACCTTCTTACTCATGTCCTCTGTTCTGGTAATCAAGGACTGCTGTCCCAGCCAAGGATTTTCATTGCTCCATCCTGGATCTGCCCCTTTTCACTTGCTGCCCCACACTACTGGAACCTCCTTTCCTCGTGAGCATGGTTCATCTCCTCTTTAACCAGCTTCAAAACTGAGTTAAAAACAATACTGCTCAGGGAAGTGTTCCCAGACATTACATGATTATTATCCAATGTTATTTTCATTTGTTGCCTGCTATATTTTATTTTTGGAATGTTAATATGCATTAATATGCATTATGTTTAATTATTTTTGTTGAATGTATGCCATAGGCAGTATTATATTATCTATTTTAATTGATTGTATTTACAGTGCTGTGTAAATTTACAGCGCTTTATAAATAAAACTCAACAACAGCAACACTTATTAAAAGCCCTTTCTTTAGCAACAGACATTGTTTAAGGTCTGCCTGAGTAGGAAGGTTGGAAAGATAACGGGTAAGAAGCCAGCATAGCTTTTTTTGCAAGAGATTTCTTCAGCCTGGTAGTTTCTGCAAAAGAGATCCCCTCACTTACAACTTTACTTACCAAACATGCCACTGAAAGTGGCATGAACAGCAGAAGGATTTTCTCCTCAGATCTCAAAGCATAGGCAGCTTTCACTGGAAAAAGCAGTCTTTCACTTATAGGACAGAGTTCTTTCAAGGTTACTAATGTAAAATTAAATCAAATTAACAATTAAATTAAAAAAAACACTAAGAACTAACTTAAAATGAGACTCAAAGAGAATACAAACATTAAACACTGATGTGGAGTCAAAGGCTTTCATGGCCGGCATCCATAGTTTTTTGTGGAGCATTCAGGCTATGTGACCATGTTCTGGAAGAGTTCCTTTCTGACATTTCACCAGTATCTGTGGCTGGCATCTTCAGAGAATGATAGCCTGGAAAAGGATGGACATATATATCCTGTGTGACCCTGGGAAGGAAGGAGTAATTTACAAAAGTATTGTTCTGTTGCTAATGGCAGACCTAGGGTGGGAGGATATGCAAACAAGGATTAATGTCTGATAACTGGTGCTCATTGTCTTCTGGGAATCCCCTGGCCTTAGGCTGTTTCTCATTTGTATAAGTTGAGTCTTGACCTTGCTGTCCTTCAAGACTGGGAGCCAAACCTTGTTTACTCTCAGGGTTTCCTCTTTCCTGTTGAAATTGTCCAGGTGTTTATGGATTTCAATGGCCTCCCTGTGCATTCTGACATGGTAGTTGTTGGCATGGTCCAGAATTTCAGTGCTTTCAAACAGCATTTTATGCCCAGGATGGTTTATAGCATGTTCTGCTACTGCTGATTTTTCCGCTTGACCCAGTCTGCAGTGTCTCTCATATTCTTTGATTCTTGTGCGCACACTGCGTTTGGTCACACAGGATATATATGTCCATCCTTTTCCAGGCTATCATTCTCTGAAGATGCCAGCCACAGATACTGGCAAAATGTCAGAAAGGAACTCTTCCAGAACATGCCTACATAGCCCAAAGGCTCCACAAAAAACTTTTAAACACTGAACTCTTTACTGAATTTTAAATATTAAATGCTTACACTGAAAGAGAGTCAACCATGCAGTCCCATAACACCCACAGGAGAATAAGTTCTAGACCTGTTCTAAAGCATTGCAAATATAGAGCCAGATCATCATCATTAAGCAGAATCACTGACCAAGCAAGTCAACACTGGTATTTTGAAGAATGCCTGACATTTTTATTGTACACTGACTGTAATAACACTACATATTAAGTAAACTGATTATTGCAATAATGTTTGAAATTGTGATAAGACATAACTTAGGGGAAAATATTGCAGAAATATTTTGGCATTTCTGTTAAGAGTGCAGCGGGGCTAGCATAATATGATCTTGGGCCCTATTCATACTAGCCCATTTTCCCTGGTTAGATACAGATCAGATCGTGCATGCCGTTACCAAATCTCTCCAGAAAGAAGTTCATACTACCCTTTGCCCCGATCGATGCTTCCCGGTGCATTTTACCCAGTGGAAGTTCATAAATGCAAAAGTAATGCTTCAAGATGGAGCCACCTAGTTGTCAATCAAATGATGTCATGGTGACATCTGATGCAGCCATTGGTTGCACAAGTGCTCCATATGGCACTTCGCTTTTTTTTTAAAAAAAACTTTTTTACATTTGACAGATTATGCACGTGGAGCATAAGGAGCGGTGTGGCTTGTGGGGATCCTTTCTCCTCCTCCCCCTCCCCCTCCTCTTCCTCCTCCTCCTCCTCCTCCTCCTCCTCCTCTGTTTTTCTCAGCACTGAGCGCTACATTGGGCACTACTGCATTTTTAAATTTAATTTAATTTTTTATTTTTTATTTATTTTCATTTTATTTTTTTATTTATTTTTTATTTTATTTTTACAATTTGACAGCTAATGCACATTCTACATGGAGCTCTTTAAACAGGAGGGGGAACCCCCAATCCATATGTGGATAGTTAGCTTCCATATATGGATTGGGGTTCCCTCTCCTTTTGTTTAAATGCTCAATATGAATGGGGCTCTTTAAATGAAGGGAGAGGGAACCCCAATCCATATGTGGAAACCAACTATCCATATATAGACTGGGGGTTCCACCTCCTGTTGAAAGAGCTCCATGTAAAATGTGCATTATCTGTCATATTGTAAAAATAAAATAAAAAATAAATAAAAATAAAAAAATAAAATAAAAAATAAAAAATGCCGGAGTGCCCAATGAAGCTTGAAACTAGTTAGATTAGGCCCATTGAATCAATTGTTAACGTAGGTCAACACTTGGGTAAATCCCATCCATTCAAAGGGTCTGCTCTAGCTGGGATTGTGTAGAAGAGTCAGGCTTGGATGGGACTCAAAAAACAGAACTTGATCCTAACAAATATTTCTGGTAACGGTGGCCCCATTTGCCCTGGTTAGATCCGGATCCAGCCCCATAATGCACATAAGCTGTCAAATTGTAAAAATAATAATAAAAAAATGCAGAAGAGCCTAATGAAGCTCTCCTGCTTCAAAAAGTATTAGGCAGCACCACATTAAAGCCGATGGTTGCAGGGAGAGGAGGCATGTTCCGCCCCCTGGCCTTTACACCTCCCTTGAACTTGACCCGATCATGATCGGAGCCAAGTTCACATTCGATTGAACCATTTGTTCCAAAAAGAAAAGGTAAATACCCCGCTTTTGGAAAAACCGGGTTTAGGGGGATTTGCACCGCATTGTGTGTGTAAGATCCGGATTCTTTAGTGAAAAAAAAATGGCGCCAGTATGAACTTCCCGATTTTTATCTGGGTTACAAACCGATTTATATGGTAGTCTGGATGGTCCCTTGGTAGATCTTGGTAGAAATGGAAGTAATTTCTCTAGATGCTTTTGCAAGGTAAAAAAAGAGAGAAAAAATTATATTGGTAAATCCATTTTAGGATAGGAAATGAGATACACAAAATAAGTTGATCTAAACTTGGTTAAAAATTGGCTCTTGTGTGGATGTAAGCCAATATCTATTGTTGGGGTTGGAGCCCATGGATACTCCCTTCCCAGACAAAGGAAACAAAGACACTAACTTCTTGAGAGACAAAGCAAGTGATGTCTGGAGGTAAGAGGGAAGCAAAAGACTTGAGTGTAAAAGATCAAATAAATATACAGAGATAGTGAAACAAAGGGCAGCCGTTATCTAGACTCCCCTCTCCCCCAATCACTTTATAAAAGTGTTGATGCTCTTTGCTTCCAACAGTTTTAGTGTGGTGGTAACCATCTAGAGAGTCACTGTAGTGGGGAGGTTTGGGCATAGGGATATGATTCTGGTGCCCAGAGTTTGAATCCCCACTCAGCTACGAGTGCCAAACTAATAGTATCTGAGAATTATCTAAAATCCAAAACACACTGCAGAAATAATCCAGTGTATGACTGCTTTAACTGCCCTTGGTCAATGCTAGGGTATCCTGGGAATTGTAGTTTGTTGTGTCACCAGAGCTCTCTGACAGAGAATGCTAAACGACTCACAAAACTACAGTTCCTAGAATTCCCAAGCATTGAGCCATGGCAGTTAAAACAGTCTCACACTGGATTTATTCTGCAGTGTGTTTTGGACCTGAGTCAAATTTGTCACAGATTTTGTGCAATCATTTGGAAAAATCAAATAGCACTAAATTCATGGGTGACTGATTGCTTGGCTTCTATAGTACATAAAAATAGCACTCAGAGTTGTTGTTATTAGTCTATTGCAACAAAAGCAAAAAAGAAAAAAAAAAGAAAAAGAGTCTTCTAACATTATAAAAACAGGTTTTTGGTGTTTTTATAATGTCATAAGGTTTTGTGGACAGCAGTCTGCTTTCAATTTAGTGTCACTTCATGCATCTGTTGAAGTGGACTCCAGTCCACACACTTTTATACCATTAAAAAATAATCTTAGCTTTTAAGATCTGTTGGTTTCACTGATAAAATCATATGTATTTGATTGAGAGCTCTGGGCACAATGCTACTCAATTGTGTGTAGGCTTGCAAGATCCCTATTTGGTTTGAACAAGCAAGCATTTAATTATTTTTTTTAAAAAATCCCTAACAACCTGTTTTTGAAGAAACACTTTTTTCCTCCTCCTCTGCACTCTTGAATATGTTGTTCACTTTGCTGTTCAATTACTGTACATATGTTTATCGTATAGTTTTGATTTTAAGAAATGCCTGATGAGAGTCTTTTTGTTTGACAAAATAGTCTTAACATTTCTCAGTGGCAGTGACCAGTGTGTGGGAGCTAATAGTTAGAGATTGAAAACAAAATCCACAGTTGGACAATGCTTTTATTAGAATGAGCTAAAATGGTACACAGCTTTTTCAGAACTCTTCAGCAAGCTAGGTGCTACAAAATTAGGGGACAGAGAAAGAAAGAGCAAAGTCAGACAATGAGAAAAAGTGTAGAGCAGCATTTCCCAAACTTTGGTCCTCCAAGTGTTTTTGGACTTCAGCTCCCAGAAGCCCTGTCCATTTGAGTCAACCATCAGAAATTGCAGGAGCTGAAGTCCAAAACACTGGTCTAAAGACATCCATGATCGTACTGGTTGTACTGGTTCATAAGCTAGGGCTTCTGGGAGCTGAAGTCCAAAACACTTGGAGGACCAAAGTTTGGGAAATGCTGTTCCAGAATTTTTCTCATTGTCTGACTTTCCTGTTCCTTTTTCTGTCCCCTAATTTTGTAGCACACAGCTTGCTGAAGAGGTCTGAAAAAGCTGTGCACTGGCACACCATGATGATGCCCCTTCTGTCCTGTGCCATGTTGTACCCAACATGCTTCATCATGGCACACACCATGTGGATGAGCGTGAGCCAAAATGGTGCCCAGGTGGCATGGTAAGGACTTTGAGCATGTGGACTCTGAGCCCTCACCACACCTACAGGCTGGCACAAAGTGCCAGTCTTTACAACCCCTATGAGACAGGATCTGTTGCATACCAGGAATTTTGCTTTTCTTTACTTATTCTCTACAGAAGAAAGTAAAACTGATACTACAAAAATACCAGTGCTTTTTCCTCCAGAGGAACAGTGATGGTGAACCTTTTAAAGATGGACCCAAAATCAGAGGCATTCCTGCACCAGGTGTTACCTGGTGCTGGGGGAGGGACTTCTGGGGGGGATGAGACTTCTGGGGTGGGTGAGACTTCCACCTTCTAGGGAAAGGAATTCTACCTTTTGGGGGTGGGACTGTAAACAGCTAAAGGTTTGGGAAGGAAAAGGGAAGAGGGAAACAGGGCCATTGATGTTCTTGCTCTTCCGCTGCCCTCCCATCTCTCCATGTGCCCTTAGAAATGGCTTTGTATGCCAGAGAGGGCACACATGCCATAGATTTGGCATCATGGTTCTAGAAGGAGGTTCAGATATTGCACTCCCAATGAAAGTCAGTTCAGATATATTTGTTATACAAATTATCTGGCTGTGTGCATATGCTTATGCTCTTGTCATGGTTTGCCAGTTTCCTTCTAGTTGTCTGAAGGAGAAAAGAAAAGAAAAAAACACCCAGCCAAATCTTCTGCTCAGAGCTGATTCCCTTGTGCTTACCAGCTTACAACATGTGTTGTAGAGTGGCATCAAAGGTATTTAACAAAGTCCACAGTTTAGAGCAGTGTTATTATTTGCTCCAACCAAAATGCAGTCAAATCTTGCAGAATTTCTCATAACTCCCAATCATGTGGGCTGTGTGTATGTGCCTTCAGGTTGCCTTTTGAATTATGGTGACCCCACAAATTCATTGGGTTTCCTTAGTCAACGAATACTTAACCAAGGAAGATGATTTCGCCAGTTCCTTCCTACATAATATTTAAAAATGGTGAGATGGGGAAGAAACATAAATGTCCAAAATTTACATCTTTTGTGGCCATGGGTTATGTTAGTAAACATTGTCAAGATGGAGATGGCAAACTCTTCTACATCTTTGATGAGTTTGAAGTATTTGTGTTTGCTCTTCCCCAGTATTGTACCTTCATTTGAGATTATAATTGTGGGCTACAAATCAATCCTATATGTACACAAATGAAGGTTTTGTTTGGGGTACTTTTCTGCTTACCAAGAGTTTTTTTTTTTTTTTCCACTGAAATGAAGTAGGAAAAAAAAATACCTGGCCATACGTTGCGTATGCTATAGCACAAAATACTGGTGGCAGTGTTTTAAAAGAGCAAAGCTAGTGTACTTGTAAGCTTTACATGAGATGACCTTTGGCATGTGGAAGTATACCACTTCCAAAGACTAGATTAAATATGTCAGACCCTGGAGTCATTCTTTTCATCTGGACCAGCACAAGGCAAGAACATAAAATACAGTTGCTTTCTTTTCATATTACCTCTCTGATTTATTTTAGACAGTTCATAGTGGCTACATCATATGTATTTGACAAGTTTAGATACTGTGATAAAGTGCTTAGTAGACAAATTGAAAAGGAAAATATTTTTTTCTTGAGGTGGAAGAATCATACATTTCATAGGGGGATATAATTTCTACACCTGTAGCACAGGCTTTGCTCAGAAATTTAATGGAAATATTCGTATCCCTGTATATCCACACTGACTTTGTTTTTATACCTACTACAGTTCAACAGCAGCCAAATCTTTTTTAGACCAGAAAAAGTGATTTAATAAATATAAGGTTGAAATAAAAGGTGAATTACTTTTTTGTTGTTTTTCAGCTAAAGCCTGAACCCTGAACCCTGAACTAAAACCCTGAACCCCCATTCAAATTAGATTGTTAGGCTATAGAATACTACACAAATATGTCCATCAAAAACAATAGGGAGGCTTCTGGTTTCTACTCAAACACTGAGAGCTTGTGACCCATGAGGGGCACAGGGGCTACCCCAATTGTCCTAAAACACTTTGTTGTTGGTTCACACTCCAGGCCCTTTAACAAAAAGCAAATTCATTAGCGCCATTGCTTCCCCACAACTGATCTAGTAGAGATGGAGCCACTCAGTGCTTTACTTTTAAAAACATTTCTAAAACTACTATTAACCAGTGGCATCCATGACTAGGTGTGTATGGGGAGGGGGGGGTGCAGACTGCACCAGATGACACACTAAGGGGTGTGTGTGACACCACTGATCCTCAAACATCTATATTTAGGCAGAAACATTGTGGCATTTACCTGTATTTATTTAAATGCTTAAAGAGATGGTTGGAATGTCGTGAATCTCAGTGGGAAAAGAAAGAAGGGGCCCCATAATTTTTTATAATTAAAATTTCAAATGTCAAAATTATTATAAAAAAACCCCCATGATTTTAAAAAATATATTATTTTTACAATTTTCTTTAAAAATACAATTTAACTAAATCTTCACTATGTATATGTAAATATGTTTAGGTTATGCATATGATATTATAATTTGAAGGTATAATTTTAATTTTGCTTCTTGTTTATGTCACAACTATTAGCATTATATTCATGATTATGATTCATGAATTATGATTTACGAGTAACATTAGTGCAAAAAGCATTACTAAGGATTCTGTATGGTGTGAAATGGAAGGAGGTCAATGGGGTGTGTGTGTGTGACAGTGTGTGAGTTCCCACACTGGGTGACACCATCCCCAGGAATGCCATTGCTGTTAACCATTGTAGGCAGGAAGTAAACAGAACAATGCAAAAAATAGTTCATCCTTACATCCATGAAACAGTCCCTTGTCTTCAATCATTTCCATCAGAAAATAACTGAAATGTTGAGTAAATAACTGTTAAGGTATTACAGACACTCAGTATTGCAAGTGTCTGCCCTCCCCTAAAATTTGGATGCTGTAAAGAAGGCAGTAGGCCTTGTTCTCCTACATTTTTACAAGACGCTTGATGGAACTGGAGATCAACCTGGTTGAAACCACATTCTGAAAACAGGAATAAATAACAACTTGACTACAGAACTACTGTGTGGTACAAATAACTGTGATTGTGTACTGCTTCCCTTACTCCAACATAGACTCTGTTCTGTTGAAAGTTTAATGTCGGGAAGAAAATCAGGGGTGCATATTGTTCCTGTATCACTCCACCATACTGGGACAAATTATTGATTTTTAGTAAAGTAGTGTGAAGTTAAATATTTCTGTTCTTGCAATTATTACCTTATATTTTCTTCTAACATAAACTTCTGAATAACATTTTAGTCTAGGAAAAACAGTGCACAAACATTGTAGAAGATGGCTTGCACGTTCAAGTTGGTATTTCAGATGCTAAAAAAACCCCCAACATTGCCACTTATTTGAAGCAGAAATTATCATTTTTGAGCTCACTACAAATTTTGAGCTCACTAGCAAAAGCACAAAGTGCCAAGTTGTACAGCTATCGTAGGTGGGAGAGGCTCATTAATTATAGAAGTGAAACTGACCTCTGTGGTAAAAGGTTTCTTCAGATGTGATACAGAAGTTCAGGAGGAAAACTTTTTACTTCCACTGGCTGCCTAGCTTTCTTTTTCATGGTATGTCAGTTTCCTGCAAGATTTGTTCATAACTGATTTTTATTCAACACACTGTGTATTCAGCCTTCTGTGTTATTTAAACTGAGGCAGGGAGTACGGAGCATCCACCCACCAATAAAATTATTTTTCTTATGACAAACTTGGAGGACTATACTGTCCATATTATAATTTATAACCAATAGATTACTATAATAACTATATAATACAGTATAATATTAGTTGATCTGTATATTTTGATACAAGTGATAAATTCATATGAGAGGCATTTTCAAGCTTCAATTGCTACTCATTCTACAAGAGAATTAATTGTTTTAAAATCCTAACACTTTCTTATAAGATCCACAAGTAAAAAAGGATGGGTTGGAAAGGCCAATGTCCTTTCAGACATTCACTTCTGCTTAACTAATAAGCGGTTGTAGTGATTTTCCAGTTATTGAAAGCCTGAGGTTCAGTTTTGGCACAAACAAAATAGTGCACATGGAAGCATAGAATTTAATTAGATGCTGACTGAAAAATTAAACCACTTGTGCTAATATCCAAATAATTTCTCCTCTGAGGATTATTTTGCATTAAGACACAAAACTCCATGGAGGAAACATGGTTCATTAGGTTATTCTAGTTGCATTGCAGGAATTGGAAATAAGAAAATGACATCCAAGACACAAATGACCTTTTTGCTGAATAGGTCAGTGTGCTTCAAAGCCAAGATTTACCACCACCTGCAGCTCTCTGAGATGCAGAAAGCAACAGTTCATTGCTAATTCAGTTAGTCCCAAAACATTCTTATTTTCTTTCTGAATATAGGATGATTTAGTATGATGTCATCTTTCAAAATTAAGATTAAGTCATATTCAACTTGTTTTATCTGTTTAAATTCTGAAGAAAATAGCTATAGTAGCAATACATGTTTCACTATGTTTTGCTTTTTTCCCCCTGGTTGCTGCTCATATCAAGAAAAGAAAAAAAAATATATGAAAAGTTGCTTGTATGAGTGGCACATAGAAAGAGACATGAGCAGGTTGCAAAGAAAATACTGTACAGACATTTGCTGAATACTTGAACGTTTCTGCCACTATACAACAATGATCAACCAATTTCACACTGACTGTAGATGGGATGAAGTCCCATTTATCATCATGAAGTAATTAAATAGAAATATTTGATTCTTGATTTTTTAGTTATTGTACCGTTCATTGACACATATTATCACACAGCCTTTTCCCCCCATAGCATTGTAAAATTGACAACATAGGGCCACAATTAAAAGAATTAAGTCTACCTGTCTTGCCATCATAGTCCTTGTGCTGTGCCCCTTTGCCTTCAAAATGTCAATAGCTGGTTGTTAAAAATAGAGCTAGTAGTACTAGTAGTTATAGTGTTGTTTTAGGGTTTTTTGTTGGGTTTTGTGGGAGAGGGGTGATCCGGTTTTTATGTGGCTATAACTTTGTACTCTACTCTTGGAATTGGTTTAATGTTGCTCTGGTTGACCTGAATTCTTTTTTTTTTTTTATTCTAACATTATGGTGATTTTATGCTATAATGTAGATCACCTTGTGGGAACGTATAGCTGAAGGGCAAGGTATACATCCATTAAATACATCATAACCTGGCTAAACAAATGTAGCCCAAATGCAAACTTGGCCATGAGATAAATAGAAGTAAGTGATAGACAGGTAAAAGTTGATAGCAGTGAAGACAGATGCCTAAACCCAATTAATAATGCCACCTTAGGCAGACTCACTGAATAAATGAAAACTTGCAAAGCTAACACTTAGTCAAGCTTCTTTAATGGAACGAAGTTACTCTACTTGAGACTAACCATTGGATTTAGGTCATAGATGGCAAGCCATTTTAACTTTAATCACACATTTAAAAAGAAATATCAATTACACAAAGACATTGTATATAGAACAAGATTTTTTTTTTTAAAAAAAAAAACAAAACATTATTTCATGAGTAATGAGATGTTACGAAACCATAAAAGCTTTAGGGATAAAATATATGAAGGATTGCCTCCATACAGATAAGACATTCTGTGCTCTGAGATCTCCAAAAGAAACTGTGGTTGGAACAATATGCTCCCATCAAATTTTTCATTCCCAAATAGTTCTGTTCCACTGTAATCAACTTAATGTTGATTTCTAAAATATTACTTCTTGTTCTCATTTATTTTAATTTTTGCTTAATTACATTTTTCTTAAAGCATTAACAGGTATACACGTGTTCAGTGGGGTTTACACTCAGGTAAGAAGATGTAGGTTAGCCATTTGACTCATTTCAGTAGTAGTTTTTTATAATAATATGTGCTCAATTTTCATGGCAATGCCTATATATTCCTAACTTCAATAATTTATATCTAGTTGCTGCTACCTGAACACACTGACAACTACACTGCTGAATATTAACATGAAATATAATAAATTAATAGATGCATATGTATATATGTGGTTTCCCCCCCAGACTCGTTCTAAGTTCCGTTTCTGATTACTTTGCTGCCATGTTTACAAGTGATGTTTGTGAAGCAAAGCAAGAAGAAATCAAAATGGAAGGCATTGACCCAAGTGCACTCTGGGAACTTGTTCAGTTTGCATATACAGGTACTGTAGTGCATTATATTATATTTGTTGTTATGAAGACTGATGTTTTTGTTTATTTTTCTTTAACCACAAGAACATATTCTACCATTTCAAAATTTGTCTAATCAGAAATAATAAATGATTGGAATGATAAACATGATAAGGAATGCTGCTGTGTGCCTTTGTGACATGGGGCTGCATTAGTGCCCCCCAGGAGACTTTGAAGCCTCCTAATGCATTCCTGGGCACAAAAATATCAACAGGCATTCACCTTTAAAAATTTTAGACAGAAAATTTGTGTTGATTTGTAGTTGTTAACTTATTTCTTTGTAGCCACCATCCAGATTTACACATTTTCCCCAGTGTATCTTGACCCTCCAAATACCATTATTGTAAAAACCTGCATATTGCAGCTGATGAGGTTTTACATTTTTGTCACTTCTGGCAGAGCCAATCACAAAAATAAAGGATGCAATGAACTGATTTTCTCAGCAACGTGCATGTAGAGACCAATGATGACGCTGACAAAATTTCATCTATATGCCATAATAACTTCCAGGTGATAGTTATTACTTTAGGATACCCCCTCATGAGGCACAATCTGCAGACTTCTACAATATCAGGTATTCGGAAGGTCAAGATACGCTGGGAAAAATATATAAATCTGTGGATTTTGTTTACGTGTAATTATTATAACTTGCCTTTGGTTTAATCCTTTTTTAAGGGTGGGAGTTGGGAAGGGGATTGGATATTTTAACTGTGATGGTTTTTAAACTTCTCTTGTAACCCGCCCCGATTGCCCGTTCAGAGGGGTGGGCTAGAAATAAAATTTATTATTATTATTATTATTATTATTATTTTAGATAGTGACTGCATAAAGATAAGTTAACAAGTACAAATCAAAACAAACTTTCTGTCGATTTTTAAAAAAGGTGATCATTAAAACTTTTGGATAACCCCTCATATGTGAGAGGACCTCACTGTTGATTTTCTTTGTTTCAGAAGAGAAATCTCTTGTGATAGAAATGCCCTTCCTGGTTCTCTGGGGGGCAAAGTTTTTTTTTAAAGCAAAACAATTTGAAAAAATACTGTTAGACCCCTCCTCCAGGGGAAAGCTGGGCTCCAGATGTGGTAGAAATGCCCTAAAGGGCTTTGGGGGCATTTTGGAGCAATATTCTTTGATCCTAGGGTGCCCTGGGGACTACAAAAATGATTTGAGGAGGCCTCATGCAGCTACTACTTCAATAAATGGTTGTTGCACTGTTATGTGAATTTTGTATCTTTTGAGTCTATGGAGAAGAATTTGCATTGCTACTGGGGATAGAAGAGCAGTGAAACCAGTTTCCATTAAATATGTGCTCAGTTTGGATCTGCATTTTTTAATGTTTTCAACATTGTCCCACAAATTAAAGATAAACTACAAAGTGACCTAAGTTGAAGTTGATCAAGAAAGATGAAGTTGTAATGAACATGGCTTGCTGATTAAGGGACAGCTACAAATATGAGTGCATTACTTAATTGTGCTAGAAAGAGATCTGTTTACCTTACATGTTTTCTGAAATAACACAGAACTGCAAGTTCTTGTTTCTCTCATCGTCTTCCAGCCAAAGGAGTGCTCCTCTTTCTCAGAATACTAGAGTAGTAAGTTACACAAGGTTAGGACTGGAAAGAATATTTCCTACAGTTTACTTCCTGCCCCCCCCCAAAAAAAAAAAAGAAAGAAAGAAAGAAAGAAAGAAAGAAAGAAAAAGGCAAAGGAAAAAAAAAACGGGGGTGAAATAACACAGAAGTTAGGATTCTGTACAGTGTTTGCTTGATATCTGTATATCACAAATAATTTTGGATTTTTTTTTCTGTGTAGACATGAACACACACTTCCAGATCCCTATGTGATTTTGGGGGGGGGGGGGGGGCGCACAATGTGTGTGAGTGTTTTGGGAGTCGGCCAAGATAAGAGCAGGCTGAAGGAATATCGAGCTCGGTCAGAGTAGTCCCAGATATCCTTTTTCAGTGATCAGCCTGTGCAGAAAAGCAGGCAGACTAGCGCAGCTTTGGTGCTGGAAACAACATGTGATGATCCATGTGAAAGATTCCTGTGACAACGTCAGAAGGAGCCCAACTATTGGTCAGCGCATCCCTATATCTGACTTATTTCCCTGGCTTCTGACTGACTTTCTTGACTTCTTGATCTTGTACTCTAACCAATGTTATCTGTGGCTGAGTAATTTGTGACATTATGGGGCTTTTGCCACACAAAACCCCAGCAATTTTGCACAAAATTCTTACTAAAAAATAAATGGATTCTCCATTTTGTGTGGGGAAAAAACATATTTAATTCAGAAAAGCACAGTTCTCAGAATCTCACATTGGAGCTTTCTCCAAAATCAGTGCGGGAGTGTGGATTGTATCCCAAACAGGAAGCTTGCACACAAAAAAGTGGCTATTTGGAAACAATGGGATTTTACCCTCAAATTTATTCAAAATCCCCACACATATTTCTATAAAAGTCTATTTGACACCACTGATTAATATCAATTAAAAAACAACAACAGAATAACAGTGTCTTTGCTATGATGCAAGAGGAATCAGGAGCCATACACTAACAATTTATTTATTTGAATGTTTGTATGCCATCTTCCATCTGAATATCTCAGTTCATAACACAATAAAAATGTAATTCAAGAAAACAAAACAAAACAAAAAAATAACCCAACAACTATAAAATGAAAACCAAACTCACAATCTAGTAGACTGAAAATCAAGCCATCGTATCATGAAATGTGTGAGCAGCCCAAATTTAACCTGGTAGCAAAATGAGGCTAGTGGAGATGCCAGATGGTAATTTGCATGTGCGTGTATAGCCTTATTTATTTATTTATTGCCATCAAATCTGCATGACACATAATACTTCTAGGACACCAAGATAAGAAGGCCCTCTCCAGGACATCCACACACTGATAGCTCTCAGTGAAGGGGCATCATACATAAGCAGAGCTCTATAAAGGGAGCAGTGTGTGTGTGTGTGTGTGTGTGTACATGTGCATGTGTGCACACGTGTATGTGTGTACATGTATGCATGCGTATGTGTGTGTATATATATATATATATATATATATCAGTTTATATAGGCAGAGGTATATAAAGAGACTCTCTCTGTGTATATATGTGTGTGTGTTTGCACTTGTACTTGTTTCTCTAAGACTTGAAAAAAGGTGGGAGGCTTCATTCCCTCAAATATATCTTGCTTTTCTGTAATTTCCACCTAAAGGAGAATTCTGGTTAAGACACATCATCGCACAGCACAAACATTCAAAATAAACCACTAATAAAATTTCACAATAGTGTTTATAGTGCATGACTGTAATCCTGTTTATGGTTATCTGGGAGTAAAATCCATTGAACTATTTATGACCACATAGACTGTACTGTAGAGCTTTAACAAAGATATTGCGGTACTGCAAAGATATATTTATGCATGTTGCAGTTTTTATTTAAACTAATTTTTCTCCTCCATTAAGTGTTTTAAATTAGTATTAAGATATTTGTTGAAACCTTCCTTTGTTACAATAGGATTACTATATATTATTTTAGTAGATAATATCAATTCAGGGTTTTTATTAAGTCATAAATGAAATTACTGTTTCACTAGGACTGCCAGTTTAATTCAAATGTTATGTATTATGCTAATATGTAAGTAACATTCCACAATATAATTTTGCTTTCCCTTGAATACCAATTACCTAGTCTTGATACAGACAGACCAAGACTGGCTAGTTTAAAAACTAGGCAGTTTGCATCCAGTACTGAAGATATAGCAAAATCTATTCACGTGCTAAGCTAATCTGTCCATTTGTAGATCAGTAATTTGGATTTGTCCTGTTTAGTGGACTCAGACCTCAGAAACCAAGACAGCATGGTAGTATAGAAAACTAGAGCTTTATTTTGGGTTTCACCACAGGCTTGGTTGTGTCAAATCTGTGTCTTACCGAAATTGACTATCCTTTAAGAATTCACCCTTTCCAACCCTTTGTTCCCAGCCCACAACCCCTGGCTTTGTCCCATATCAAGGGTCCTTTGAACATTCCTTCTTTCCTCAGTTTCCCCCTATTCATTGTCATATAATATTTCTCAGGAAGGAAGGTGTCCTCTGATTAGTATCAGTGTTCTACTTCAGGAAATAAATAAGATCATAAACTGTGGTTCATCACATTACATTTGCTTCATTTCCCCCACTTGCTGCCTCCTTCCTTTAGTTAGCTCTAGCACTATATCACCATATCATTTTATTCCTATTCCCTCATATTCCTTATCTTGACAGACCCATAGACATATGGATATGACATTTCCTCATGGGGATGCATGCCCAATGACAATTTCTCTTAATCTTAGTACCATATGCTTTAATCAGTGCTGTCTCAACTGGCATTGCTCATAAACAGTTTCTGAAGAGGTACCTAGCATCATGCTACAGTAAATAATAAGGAACTCTGCAATACTTTGAAGGCTGTTAAATTTATTCTAGTATGAGCTTTTTTAATTGCCAAAACCACAGATACATGGTTGGAGAGCAAGTTGGGCCTCAAAGCCTAAAAATGACTAAATTGGGGCCACCATATTTTGGACACATCATGAGGTGGCATGCCTCATTGGGAAATATGGTAATGTTTGGTAAAATGGAAAACAGTAGGAAAAGAGAAAGACTATAGTACAGATGGATTTATCAAGTCAAATAAATTACAGGAAATAAGAACAATTTTTTGTGAATCAGATGCATGAAGTGTTACTTTCAAATGGGTACATTATCAGAATAGCGTGGGGATTAGAAACAATACAGTCAGAGGGAATACATCAAGACTCAACTTTATATCTTCTGGTCTGAACCATGATAATATTTAATGCAATGTTTTGTGTTATCCAACATTTTGAGAATCAATATTATTAAAGTAATTATCACAGGGCCTGTACAGACTGGGCCTTTAAGGCACCTCTGTCACATGCTAAGGTTGCCTCGGGGCGGGGCTTACACATGCCCCACAACCCTAGCATGTGATGGGGCATCATCGCCACATAGCATCATTTAAATGGTGTACGTAGCAATGCCACTGCAGCTGCACGGCTTCTATACAGAGCTGCGCAGCTGCAACATACTTGAATCGCCCTATGGAGCCTTTTCCTTTTTTTGTGTCACCACTGCAACACAAAAAAGGAGCTGGGTGTGCACAATCTTTTTTGTTGTGCACCTTTTCTGCTCCATCTAGCTGCTGCGGCGAAGGTGCACAGTAAAAAAGGTGGTGGCAGACCGCCCTTTTTGGGCAGTCTGTAAAGCCCCACTGTCTGTACTTACCTGCATTTCAGTTTCCTTTCATCTCATTCTTTAAAATCCCAATAAGTATAAAGTGTGTTTATATAGATCTATCAACATGGGATGAACATGTTTGTTTTTAATCTGATGTTTTGGACAGAATCCATGAAAACTTATGCCGTAATGCAAAACGACATTTTATTCTGACATGCACATGAAGAAATGAGAATCAGTGAACTTTTGGCTTGCACATTCACCATTCCTTCTACTCTTTCCACATGGTCAGTAGCACTACTATATGGGTGTTGGGGAATCATCCGTACCAGTTGACACCATCAGAGGAGGTTGACACTGAAATGACTGTCTGTAGACATGAAATTTGAGGGGTTCACGGAGTCCCTCCATTTGCAACCATTACTGAACTGGCATAAAAACATTCCTGAACAATTGTCCAGAAAATGATGAATGACAGATCATGTGCCCAGAGACCATCTCTCTTCCATTCATCTGCCATCAAGACCCTTCCCCAGTTTTGGACAGAAAAAGAAAAAGAAAAGACCAGTGTGATGCTGTTCCTACCCAGTGCCTTGTCTGCCAGTGCAGTCACACAATTGAAATGAAATATTATGATGTGACTATAACAGTCAGCTTATCCTCTGCATTAGGGAACAGGTGGGTAGGGAGGAGTGAGGAAGAGGAGGTCCATGGGAGTGACAGCATGAGCTACCATGAGTAGCTGCACTGGGTGACACCAAACCTGGCCAAAGCTTTTACTTTTTGTCAATTCTGGCTTGTCACAACATGTGAACAATAGCAGTAATAAATAACTGTAGCTAAAAGAAGACATGATTAAATTCACACTTACTTCAAGGCATGGCTCTGAGGTTGCTTTGTTAAAACATACCATAATTATTTTTATTCATGATTCTCACTTATCTGCATGTCATGGGAAGCTACATTAATTAATTGTGGAGTGAAAGGTGACAAAGTCATCTTCTGAGCCACAGGTGAGGATCAGAGGGGAGTAAATATTTTTAATCTAGAACAAATGTAGGATCAACTATGTCATGCCAAATCAAATGTAGGATCAACTATGTCATGCCAAATCTCGGTTTAGCCTGATACACAGACATGGCCTCAGTAGCATGGATATGTGGGATTGACAGGCCTTTTAGCCACCAGCCAATGGAGGCCAGATGTAACTTTCTGTCTCACCCCTCATTTGCTGCTCTCCCACAGCATCTGCTTAGAACAGGGAGCAAGCCTGTGGTCTGAGCAAAAGCCATGTCATTGATACTATTTGAGCCTGTGTTGAAAGGTATCCCTGGTTCTCCCTTGATTGGTAGTGGGAAGTAAACAGTTTACACTGTGTGACAGCTGCTCCAAAACTGTTGATACATACAATGGCATGAACATCCAAGAAAGCAGTTGCCTCGCAGGTCAGGTGCCAAATAAACACAAACACGTGGTTGGAGGGAACATGGCCACAACTTTATTAAAACTAGCCAAAACAAACAATAGGGTTGGCCCAAAGCATAAGGTCTGGATCTGGACATCAGCCAAACCCCGGTTGGCTAATGTATGGTTGCTTGTTGCCAAGCATCGGGCTGACGTAGGTGCCAAGCCCTGCCCTTTGCACAGTCGGACAACTGTGCTGCTACCATTCGATTTGCAAGGCACTCTAGTCACCGGGTGTTAATTGACTGTGGCCCCCGCACTGGCCACATCAGCCCGCTCCATACACCCGGGTCGCGAGGACTCCCGATCCAGAGCCATCGAGCCCTGGAAACCCCTCAGCCCAGATCCAGGCCTATGCTGCCGCCCCCAAACCAGTTGTGACTATCAACTCCCAGGGAGGGAGGGTGGGAGAGCCGCTCGAGGCAAAGGCACCCAGTGGGGGCTTCAGGCAGGCCTGCAATAACGCCCCGACAAAGGAGGCGATGAAAGTGGAGAAGCCACGCCCCCTGTTCACCTCCAACCAATCAGGTGAGAGGCGGGCTGTCGGGAGCCAATCAGGCCGCTCGCCCCTCACCCGATGCATCTTGGGACATGAAGTCCAGCCCGGGATTTGGCGGGCTGGCTTCCCGCGGTCTCCCTCCCAGCAGCCAATGAGGAGGGAGCCCGCACACGCATTGACTGCTGGGATGGAGATCGCGGCGGGAATGCAAGCAGGCGCTTCCCACGTGCGGCAACAGCGCTGGCCCGGTAAGTCGGGCGGCGCTATCACACCTGCTGGAGGAGGTAAATGACAGTAGAAGTGACAGCTCTTCACCCTTCGTGCTCTGAAAGGAAGTGAGGAATAAGGGGCGGTAGCAGCTGTATTGGCCTTGCAAACCACAAAGAGAACCCAGCTGCATGGAGCCAAGGTGATCTGAGATGTGGGGAGGCGCAGCTGGTAAAATCATATGATAAGAATAGATAGTGCAATCCACCAGCACATGACAAGAAGCCTTATAGTCTCTTTATGTATACCTGGCTTCAAAAATTCAATCAATAAATCCAGAAAGGAAAAGTCTCAAACATTATATATATATATATATATATATATGGAGAGAGAGAGAGAGAGAGAGAGAGAGAGCAGTTCTTATCACATAAAGATCTGTCCAGGAGATGTCTAAAATTCATTTAACTTACTTCATATATCTGTGATCTGTGAAAATAAGGCAAGTGTCACTGAGAGATCATAATATATTTTTTATTTGTTGGAATGTCATAAAACATATTCTCTGGGCACCCAACAGAGTCAATTAAAACATTACAATATTGCAATAAAGATTCAACAATAAATATTTTAATAACCAACATTAAAAGTGCAAATTCATAGTGCTAACAATAAAAAAATATAAATACATAGAAACCACAACTGTTAAAAAAAACAACAAACCAGCAAGAAGCTGACTCAAGCCAAGAATGAAAGCCAGCAGGAACAGTCTTTGTCATCACTTCAGTATTGTTCCCCCCACTCACAGTATCCCAGAAGTTTCTTGCATTTTAATAGGGACAAAATACAGGAACTATTCCAGAGACAATGGTCTATGAAATGGTTTACCCTAATAATATAGTTCCGTCTTGCCTTGGGATTCAAAGTGGCTTCTTCTTGTTGTTGTTGCTGTTGTGTATACATTCAAGTTCTTCCAACTTATGACAACCCTGAGGTGAAACTATCATGGGGTTTTCTGAGACTGAGAGTGTGTGACTCTCCCAATGTCACCATGGTGATCTCATGGCCAAATGGAGAATTGAACCCTGATCTCCAGAGGCCTCCAGTGTTAATACACCATGCTGGTTCTTTCAGTGGCTTGCAACAAGTTAAAACACACACATACACATACACGCACACACACATAGTTAAAAATTCACAAGATACAGAGTTGAAAACAAGATTAAATTTAAAAATTCAAAACCAGATTAAAACATATATCATTAGAAATGAGGAGGTATCATAAAGTTTTAATTATCATCTATAAAAAATTTGACAGAAAGTTTGTTTTAATTTGTAGATGTTAACTGGATAGTCGCTATCCAGATTTACACATTTCCCCCAGTGTTTCTTGACCTCCAAATACTATTATTGTAGAAGTCTGCAGATTGCACCTGACAAGGATTTTACACTTTAGTCACATCTGGCAGAGCCAGTCACAAAAATAAAGGACACAATGAATTGATTTTCTCAGCAACGTCCACTTAGGGACCAATGATGACACTGACAAAATTTCATCAATATGCCATAATAACTTCCGGGTGATAATTATTACTTTACGATACATCCTCATAAGGCATAATCTGCAAACTTCTACAATATTGGGTCAAGGGTCAAGATACGCTGGGAAAAATGGAGAGAGAGAGAGAGAGAGAGAGAGAGAGAGAGACTTCCCTTCCGAGTATGTGTTTTATTTTGAGTCTTACATATACCTATTTTTTTTTCTTTACTAGGTAATTATGTAATCAGAAGATAATCAGATACTTTTTCTTTGGTTTCTTTATTATTTGAATTTAAAGTGCCAACAAATCTAACAAGTATATTAAAGATTTAGAAATTGTGAGAAATATGGGGAAATATTTATATGTGATTTCCATCAAGGTGACCCAAATAAGATTCACGATGAGATCATATTATTCTTTTAAAAATAATAAACAAGGTAGTAATGGAGACTATGAAGTTTTGTTGATATTTTAATCCCCCACCCCCTATGTACCAGTTGTAAACATGTGATGCTTATGTTCTGTGATATTTTTAGGTTTCATCTTTTGTCCTGACAGACAAGGTTTCATTGGCTGCACACCAGTCAATAAAGCATTGAGTTAAAACAGATTTTCACAGCTTGTTACCCACTAAGATGAATAGGACTGCAACATCAGGTAGATTTTGCAGGCACTAGTTTTGTTGTTTGCTTGAGACCATGGAGTGGGAAGGAGGGGGTTCAAATACTTGACAGGCCATAAAAATTGGTTGGTGGGCTATTTGACATAGTGGATCAAATATAGTGCTAGGCAGAGTTAAAGTGAGAATTGCCTAGTAAAAGCTGTCATAATGTACTCTTCTTGCTCAGAAAAAGGAAAAGGAAGGAATAGCAAGTGTAAAACATCTGTTATGAAAATACATTTGGCAACAAAAAGGCACAAAAAGGAGGCAAGTTTGTCTCCTGCAACTTTTCATACTTTGATGGTTTTTTGGAGGGTGGGTGGGTCTGTGGGAATAACTGGCTAAGAGTGCAGATGTCAAGAATATTAACAAATGTGAAGTCGAAAGCTTTCATGGCCGGCATCCATAGTTTTTTGAAATCTCTGAAGATGCCAGCCACAGATGCAGGCAAAATGTCAGAAATAAACTCTTCTAGAACATGGCCACATTGCCCGAAAAAACCCACAAAAACCTATATTCACAAATGTTTTATTTATTATTATTTACAGTATTTATACCCTGCCCTTCAGCCCTAAAGGCTCTCAGAGTGGCTTACAATTATTATTATTAATTAGATGGTTTCCTGCCCTCAGGCTTACAATCTAAAAAGATACGACACAAAAGGAGAAGGGAATGGTGTGGTGGGGAAGGGGATCAGGTCTAGCAGTTTTGCTCTCCCTCTGAGGCCTGGACCAAGGCAGATAGACTGGAGGGAGGGCTCGGCTTCTTAATCTAGGACAGGCCCGATGGAGCTGGGCCTGCATTTTTCCCTCCAAGGATGGATGGCACGGTATGGACTGGAGGGAGAAGCCTTTTTTTTTCTTTTTTAACAAAAATGCAGGCAATGAGGATTTTTTTTTTTTAATCTCATTGAAAGCAAAAGGAGGAGGAGGAGGAGGAGGAAAGCTTCCCCCCCCCCCCATTTTGGTATAAAAACAATCTGGTTTTTATACTAAAACATTTTATTTTGTACAAAATAATTTTTCTTACACAAATGATTTTTTTAAACAAAAACTCTTTAAATGTGAAAACACATTTAAAAAAAAATCCCACAAAACCTCAAGTAATCTTGCCTAGTGGGAAAAATTACACATTTGTACATAATGGGATAAGCTAAGTCAGTGTTCTGCTTAGGATTATGAGAAACCTTTGGAAAAGGAGAGAGTTATATCTTCATGCCGGGGATTTAAATCTTGGGGTTTGTACAAGAAGAAATGGATATAAATCATTTAAATAAAATAAATAAAAATCCTCATTTAGTTTATTTTTGCAACAAAAAACAAAATAATTCAAATGTTTTCTCCTCCCAGTGGGCAAGATTATGAGAGCGTTTGTGCAAATTGACATTATTTTTGTGCAACTAATTTTTTAAAAAAATCTTGAAATGCAAATAAAATAAATAAATAAATAAATAAATAACAAGTTATGATATTTGACCTTTATTTATTCTTTAATGGGTGTCTCAGTATGTTGAGGTACCATTTCTTGCAAAGGATTCAAAAAATGAATGTACTCTTTATTTTCCTGCTCCACAATAATACCAGAAATACACATCTAAGACAGCTGTAGGCTAAGACAATCACAGGAATATATGCTCTTGACAAGTGTTTATCTAACTACTCCAGTGTTAGTAAAAGTCTATAAATGAAGAGCTTGCTATCGGATAGCTTGCTATCATTCTAAGTTCTAAATCCCTGGCAAAAATTGGATCTAAGAGAAGTAAAGGCAAAAACCCTAGTGACATTACAAGAATGATTCAGAAGCTCCACAAAACAGCACTCAATACTACTTAGATTACTATTCTGTCACAAGGTTATCAAAATCAATGAACTTCATAAAAAAAATCAAAAATAATTTTCAACTATCTGGCATGCCTTCCTTGCAATGTCCTGCTCATGACATATGTTGAGGAGCTTAAGTATTTGAAGTGACACTAACAAAGAAGTGTATAGAAAGCTTGTAGACTGTGTTGATGTAAAATCACTGTGAAAAATGTCATGATCTGGACCAGATTATCAGAAATCGTATCAGTATATGGAGTGGCATCTTTTACAGCATTTACATTTATTTCTAGCTTTTTAAAAATTTATTTTCCTGCTAGATAGTACTGCTTTTATATTTGTCCTTAATAAATTACAAAATCTGTTTCATAATCATATTTGTTTATAAAATGTGTTTATTTCATAATCATATTGGTTTCCAAAATGTGTTTATTTTCTCCCCATCCTCACACATATAGCCCTTCTTTCACCCCATTCTTAGATCACCTGTCTGACACTAGACATACAAGTCAATGCTTTTTTGAAAACTAGAAGCCAAAATTAACAAGCCAAAATTAACATAGTACTGTGCATATTATAAAACTTCCATAATACACCATAAAATGGGAGCTGGAGAACTTCAATAGGTCCACACACCAGTTTTTCACTCTTGGGAATCTTTGAGGTCTACATGGACTTTCAAAAATGGCAAACAAAACAAGCAAGCAAGCAACAAACGAGAATGTGAAATAGTTGAGATTATATTTCTGGATTATGTGGATTTTTTATGTGGATTGTTTTTCTTAAAAACAAAACAAAAACAAAGCAACAATACTCCAAACAGTTTGCTTAGGGCCAGTGACAAACAAACAAACAAACAAAACAAAAACAATTCAGTAACTGAAGGCTATTATTTCTATAACTAATGTCAAGGTGAAAAGAATAAATTTGGTCAAGTGTACATGTTCTCAAGTATACATTATTTATATGATTAAACGTTTTCCTAATGTTCCTAGCAAAATATAAGAGTCAACATTTTGTAATGGTTTGAGCATTGGACTAAGACTCTGGTTCAAATACCTACTCCATCCTGAAAACTAAGGCCCAGTACAGACCGGTGAAAAGCACTGACCTGGGAGCAAAATTTGGGCTCGGGAGAGTGGAACATCTGATGACGTACCTTGTGTTCCATGTCCAAACAGTGCGACACACAAGAGATGCCACCATGCCGCTCTTAGACTCTAATGGCACCTCTGGAGCAGTGCAAAAGGAGCTGCATTTCGCGGCTCCTTTTCAATAATGCATCGTTGACGCAACATGCGGTCACCGCAGCAATGATCCACGGGAGAAAGGGGCAGCATCTCACCGCCCCTTTCTGCCCATCTGTATCCCCCCTAAGACTCTAAAGACCAGCATTGGAATCCCTACTTATCCATGGAAACAACTCTGGAGACTAGGGTTGGAATCCCTGCTCAGTCATAGAAACCCCTTGGATGACCTTGGCCAAGCCCTAAACTCTCATACTCTCAGCAAGCTATAAACTCTCAGGAAAAAACCCTCTAAACAAATTTTGCCAAGAAAACCCTTTGATATGTTCATCTTAGGGTCACCATAAGTTGAAAATGACTTGAAGTCATACAACAACAACAACAACAACAACAACATATTTACTATTTAATTTTTTTTAACATGCATTGGTAAACCGAGGTATTGAAAGGAGAGCAGGATTGTGTCTACTGGGCTGGCCTCTTATTATCACTGTTCTAAATCTGGGGAAGAAGTCTAGCACACAGGTGTTTCATTTTTACTGAACACACTGTACGGATACAGAAAAAAAAATGTATTCAAATAATATACAATGCATAGCATTGTCCCTTTCTTCCGTATTCATGCATAGATATGACAAAATATGTCACACAAGAGTGAATGGGGAGAGGAATGTGAATAATGTAAACAGGATGAGGTTGTGCACATAATTTGGTGGTGGAGGAGGTACAGCTTTTTCCTATTTTCAGTGAAATAATATTTATAATTTTCTATAGAGTTTTTCATTTCTTCCACACACATACCATAATCTGCCCAATCTGAGGCAAGATTATGAATTACAAATCAAGGATACTTGCAGGCAACCTTTTCAAGATTTTGTCTGAGTGCAACCAGTAATCGACCAGCTGCTGAAAAGAGGTTTTAGTGACATACTGAGCAATAGCACAAGAGACAGGTATTTTCATTTCATACTTATCTCATGCTTTTCAAATTATAAGCATTGTTTAGTTACCTTTTAATAATGTCTTTGTATTCATTTCACCTTCTGTGCATTCATCAGTTTTTCCATGCATTTGTTCGCTCTCTCTTTGTATCTGCAGGTGCTGTAAAAGAAGTGCATTTCTATAGACAATTCACTCTTTCTCATGCCTCAGTCATTGTTATTTACTGTTCAAGCCAATGGACTCACTTGAGTGAGCAGTTATTTGTGAAGTAAGTTGTGTGCAGGTATGTGGGCTGTAGTAATGCCAGTGCTGGCACCTGCTTCTGTGAATCTTGTAAAGCTCCTAAGCAACTGAATACCTAAAAGAAGTTATAGAGTCTAGCTAGACACTGAGTGAAGTAATATAAGGGAGAGAGTACACAGTAACAGATATTGGTTACCTTAAGAAACACAAGTTCACCATTACATTTTTCCTGAGATAATATAGAATGTGGAAGAACTTAGTATTTTGAGAAAATAGGTGTTTAGTACTTCTCTCACTGGAAAATATTCACAGCTAAAAGAGGGTTGTCTGTTTGCAGCTTCTGTCAATTTAAAACAAACCTCTTCTTGTAAACGTTCCCATTCCAGAATCCCACCCACCAGGCTATATCTACATCATTCACACATAGGGATTGTCTACATGTTAATGTATTCCTCATGCAATGTGAATAGAATGTGATCCAACCACAATTTGCACATTAGGTTTTTTTGCACCACCAATCCCCCAATCCCCCCTGCAAAACAAAAACAAAACCTCTCATACAACTTTAGTACACACTAGAGTAACTTAAACTCATGTCTTGGCCTTCACTTATGGCACATTTGTTACTGCATTAAATGATTTCCATATGCCTCTTATGCACATCATTAATTGTTTTTAATAGAAAAAGATATTGGAATGTAAGGTGATAGATGTTACTGACATAAGTCTGCCTGCCTATCTGTCTCCATTGATTCATGCTTTGTATATTTATTAGTGTACAGTTATGTGTGTGTGCGAGTAAATATGTTACAAAATAAATATGCATATATTTGAGTGCTAGGGACAGAGGAGAAGCTGCTTCACCATCTGTTTGAGGGACAGTCAACAACTTCTTGAGGCCCACACAAAAATAAGAGATTTTGTTGCAGGGCACAGTAGAATGGTCTAGCATTGGTGATTAGCTAAATTCATTTCAAACTAATTCTATAGGTGTGCTTTTAAGCAGATAGGCAAGCAGCTGAAATATTTATTATTCTGATGATTAACTTGAATTATGCTTTGGTGACCAGATTAAAATTAAGTGATTGCTCGGTTATTGCCAAAGTGGAGGCAAATTTATTAACATCTGTGAATGCTCAATAGCATATATTTGCTTATCATGCCCCATAAATCTTATCATACGTAGTGCACATCTCTCATTATTTCTTCAAGCCAATCCTTCTTTATATTTTAATAAATCCACCTTTAAAAATACATTCATAAAAACCTATACAAATATATGGAAATGCTGAAATAAAATATATTGTATTTGATCTATATGAAGAGTAGACCACATAAAATACCCATGACTTAAGTTATAACTTACTTTAGTTATAACTAACAAAAATCTTAATTTTTTTTTAAGTGGATGAGCTATAATTATGACTAAACTATTGGCCTTAATCTAGGGTAATAAATTCCATTGAAATCAGTGGAAAAATCTGTACTACCTGGTTCCATTGCTTTTATTGGGGATGCATTCCAGGACTGTGTTTGTTTTAAAAACAAATTAAAAAGAACAAATTTCATTTACTTTATCAATGATAAGAAGAGCAGGTGGGCCTCCTTGTTGAATGCAATGGTCACCTTACAGGATGGGTGCTTTTATTATTCATATCAAAAGTAGACACCCCTTCCAAATTGGCCTGAAATTTGTCTATGCTGTTGCTTTTTTAGAGAAAGAGTGGAATACTTGTAAATTATAGGGGGGAAATACCAATGGTGAAAGCAGCAGATTCTATAGAGAGCAATCAGAGGACTGAAAAAATCTTTCCACTCATCTTTTTTCCACATTGTACTTAAAATCTAATTACAGCCAGGAAGGACAGGGATCAAGGGGACAAATTGTCTTCCTTACTTACTTGCCCCAGCAGATTGTCCACATCAGTGGTACTCACCAATTGGAACTAATTGTAATTGAGTGTCCATTGTAATCCTACCAACATTCACTGGACACCCAGTTGTCATCATCTACTACAATGGTGGCATCTAAGCCAGCTTTAATCCAAGATATTATATCTGTGAAGTGATCATTAAAGCAGCAAAGTGAACTACTGAAGGGTCTAGAATTGGATTAAGGAGGGAAGATGCCTGAGTTAAACCTTTCACCACCCTGAACAGTTTGACTGGATGTGAATTCACAAATTGAATACATGCAGAGTAGAAAGCTTTCTTCACTGCTCGTATTGACACCTTATACGAACAAAGATGTTCTCTATAGTGTGTCTTGTCCAATAGAAGTTTAGTCTGCTCTCCAGTCATAGTCCTTCTCATTTCAGCTCCCTGAGGTCCCCTGTATACCATGGGGCCCAATTAGTAAAAGGTCTGAAGATACCATCCACAGATTCTGGCAAAATGTCAGGAATAAACTCTTCCAGAACATGGACACATAGCCCACAAAACCCACAAAAAAACTATGTAGGCCAGCCAGAAAAGTCTTTGACTTCACACCAGAGAGGATGTTTGGAAACAATTATGTCAATAGCCCTAGTAAGATCTTGTTTCCATCTGTTTGCCAGAAGTTATTTGCAGTTTTTTGGGGCTATGTGGCCATGTTCTGGAAGAATTTATTCCTGACATTTCACCTGCATCTATGGCTGGCGTTTTCTGGCTGGCATCTGTGGCTGGCATCTTCATCTTGTTGACCAGAACTTTGACAGGATCATCAGTGGCACCATCCATGCAGCCCTCTAAGGCTTCCTAGAATCCTAAAGGTTCCATTAGCCTTTAGGGTAGACCATCTTAATAGGTCCACCACCCCTGCAGCTCCTTGGCATTATTTTTGCCTGCTGCCTCATGAAAGGAGTTCATGAACGAGTAGGAACGGAGAGTAGCCATGTTACTAACTTTGACCAGAAAAATACCTTTCCATGACAACTCAGTTTGCCTGCACCCACAAATCTGTATGTTTCAAGCTGAAGACAGTATCAAAGGTTTTTACCTGTGGGCTCTGAAACCAGTTGGGATAGGCCCATGTTTTTCATGGGTGCCATGAACTCCGAAGCTGCTCCTGACAGACTGGTCTCAAATGAGATGTTGAAATTGCCCAAGGTCAAAAGTCTGGGCGACTCCAACACCAAGCTTGACACCAGTTTTGTGAGCTCACCCAGGGAGTCTGTTAGGCAGAAGAGCAGATGGTACTCTAACAGAATCCCCAGTCTATTACTGGTCTTCAGGCCCAGGTACACACAATCAATGTGGTAAAGCTCACTAATAGCTAATCTGGTCAGGTTAAGATTGTCTTTGTAGACCACAGCTACTTGGGCCCCCTGTCCTCTTTTCCTCACCTTCTCACCAACACAGTACACAGCTGGGAGATCCTGCACCCATATCAGGCTACTATCATCTCAAAGCCATGCTTCTGTGAAAAATACAAGGTGAGCCTGCTCATCCTTGAGGAGATCATAGATCACATGAGATTTATTTTTAACTGACATGGCATTAAAAAGAAGCAAGGTCAAGTTTTGTGGGTGGCTTGGTTCACTCTCCAGGCTCCAGAGGATGGCAGGGTGACTGGAAAGTAAGACAGGCCTTAAGTATCTCTCTGTCCCTCCCCTGTAACAACATGTCACCTTGTCATTGCCGTATCTCACTTTGCCCCAAACAACTTCAATTGCTGCCCCATTTTCTATACACATTTAAAAATAGACAATAAAAACTATAAGAATTAAAACAATAACAACTCTAGTCAGTGATTCCCAATTTGTACACACTGGGTTAAAAAGCTAAGCAGTTGACTAGTCCAGCACTAAGGGAATGCCTTATAGCCAACTCCATGAAACCAGGTGGTGCTCACACCATGATTCAGCCTGACAGCTGCCACTCTCACTGACAGCAGATCTGTTATTATTTATACCCAGTCTTATAAAGTTGCTTTACAATGTACAAATGGGATTCCAACATACTACAACAACCACTATAAATACAACAGATCACAGGACACAACATGAACTGTCAACCAGCCACTCTCATCACTTAGTGTTTCCAACCATTGTATGATACCATACCACCCTTTGGCCACTGCCCAAGTCACTGCCTTGGGCTTCTTCTGGTTGATATAGCGTCCTGGACACACTTTTGCAAGCAGCTGGTTCTTCCTCCAAATAAGTAAGGTGGTTGATCCCTCAGGCAAGGCTACTGTAGTTCTACTTGCCTCCACCACCATATTTCAGATAATATTTTGCCCCGCCACCATGTTTCAGATAATAAGGTACTCTGAACTGAATATTGTTCTGGTAAGGAGGGCCTAAAATAACATGACAAATACCTAGTTTATTAATGTTACTAGCAAAAATATCAGATTCACAAAGTTTAGAATCTTCTAGTTCTCATCCTATCCTAGTTTTCTGTATCTTCTCCTCTGCTACGTCTTCTGTTTTCTCCACCTCTGCTCATTTTCTTTTTCTGTGTGAACTTTTTCTCTCACCTCTTGGTGTGTGTACGCAGTTTTTCCCCAGATCACTCCCCATCACCCACCAACTGGCTGCCACTGCTCCCCTCCCCTTCCTTGAACTGTTTGATAGTTCAGCTGCATTGGAAAACACTATATGAAACTACCTTGAGGCTCTTGTTAGGAAATGAATTTCCAGCTTTGTCTCTAGGGAAAGGCTAGCAACTAGTGTCTCACAATGAAAAAAGTAGGCTTCAAATAGATTCTAATTAACTAAAATTAGCCTGTTTTTGAAAACCAAATAGCTCAGAGACACAGATCCACCCCCCATTCCCTTAGTGTACATGCCAAGCTTCATGTGTCTAGGTTCATTCCTAATGCTGTAGCAGAGTCACACAATCCCGTTTTTTTATTAGTTCACTTAACCAATTTGGGATTTATAAATCAGCATTACAGAGTGAAATTAATGGAGGGAATTGCATTTGGTATCATAGAAACAGTTTAAACAGAGCTATCATATCACCTCTTAACCTTCTCTTCTCCAGGCTAAACAAACCCAGCTCCCTAAGTCGTTCCTCATAGAGCATGGTTTAGTATCTTGTTTCAGCAAGACTACATGGCTGAAAACATTGAAGTTGAAAAATAAAAGATTATAATTTAGTAACTACCTGCTCTGGTACTATTTGGTTCCTAGTTTATACATCTAAATATTAAAGCAAATGCATTATGGGTTTCAGACTTCTCCCAGTTTCCCCATCAATGAAAGAAAAATGAGAATAGACATCTCAGAGTAACTGATCTCTCCAAACTTTTTCTTTTCATTTGTTTCATATTACAATGCAAAATACCTTTGGGTAATATTGTATAACAAATTCTGTGTTGCATTGGAGCCCCTGTGAAATACTACTCTCTTGGAAGACTAGTGTCTAGTAGAACTAAACTTAACTGGAAATTAATTCAGAAACATAACTATGTTTGATCAGAATATCAGTATGTAAATGGTTCTTGTATCACCTTTGAGACTGAGCAAAGATATTGTAGCATAGGCTTTATAAAGGTGAAACAGACTGCCTCAAAGATAGCCAGATTGGAGCCACAGCAACCACATGCTGCAGTTTCAATCTGCCTTTTTGCCAGCTCAAAAAGAAGTGGCAAAAGCTGCTCCTTTTTGTGCTGGCAAAAAGCCAGCTTTTCTGCCCTGTTGTGGATGGAACCTGGTTTTCAGGTGCTCTGGCGGCATGTGCCATGTAAATGCTGCACTGCTGGAGCACTGGAAGCTGGCCCATGTGTGGGCACCATGGAATGAATTGGTGCCCAGGAAGGACCTTTATAAATGGAAAATTGAGAGAAATGGCTAATGGTGTTACATCTTCTAAAACTTTCCTGACTTCTGTAGTTTATTTTCAATATGTCATATTAACAATAGGAAAAATTTTCCTTCTTGCATCTTTTTTAAACTCACAGCTGCCTCCGTTTGTTTTAAATTACCAATTTTTTATCCATATCTTAATCTTCTGTATATACAGGTTGCCTGGAACTAAAGGAAGATACCATAGAAAACCTCCTCGCAGCTGCATGCCTTCTCCAGCTCCCTCAAGTAGTTGAAGTCTGTTGCCATTTCCTCATGAAGCTTTTACATCCATCTAACTGTCTGGGAATCCGGGCATTTGCAGATGCCCAAGGATGCACAGAGCTTATGCAAGTGGCTCACAACTATACCATGGTAAGACAGTCTTATTAAATCTTATTGCAAATAGAAACACACAAAATAAATAAGTGGACCTTGCCAGCATTCCAAAATTTTTCTTGAGATTTTGTTTTTATTCCTGATACTGTGTCATGAATATAGTTTTAGAGGGATTTTTAGTTATATATGAGAAATATATTAAGAATAGGACTGCTAAATAAATAATACAAAATCTGCTATGGCATTATTCATTCAGATGGCCCTATGTAAGGCTGTGTTATTTGGGGCTGCAGGCTTTTTTTGTTGTTTTGTTTTAAGTTAAGTTAAATTTTACATTCCTGGTATTAATTTTAAAGTAATATTCTGGATTAAGTAGAACAGTATGTTTCAAACTGGAGGATGCTAGCTAGGCTTATTTAACAGGCTCATATGTCCCAGCTGTGTGTTGAGATGCACAATGATTATACAATCATCTAACAAAGTATTTGACTTCCAGAAATCATAAGAGGCTCTAGTTTTTGTCTGGCAATACTCCAGCTTTGAAAGTTGTATTGGCACCAATGCTCCTAAGTTTTCACTGCCAAATGAAAACTATAGTTTCTAGTATACTTTGAATAAGCAGTTAGATCTATACTATTCCTTTCTCCCGCTATAGGGACTGAAGAGAGCTGACAACAATTTAAAACAGTATGAGTTAAAAACAATACAAAAGCATAAAAATGTAGATACAACATCTAAAAAATAACCAATTAAACCATTTTAACAAGTTTAAAAGATTACATATTGAAAATTAACATGGATTAAAAACTCTATACAAACCATAAGATATAAACTACAATGTATTGTATTTAAAAGATCAACCCTCATCATTTTGAAAAGGTCTGATAGCACAAGACTGTTTTTCCTGCCAAAAGGATATCAAGGATGGGGCCTCTCTAGATAGGGAGTTCACTTTTTCTCACCGAATGAGCCTGAGTGGGTGGAGGTACAGAAAGAAGGGCCTCTCCTGATGATCTTGGTGCTCTAATGGGCTCAAAAATGGAGGTACAGTCCTTCAAATAAACTGGGCCCAAACTGTATAGGGCTTTATAGGGAGAAACCAGTGCTTTGAATTGTGCCCAGAAATGGACCAGTAGCCAATGGAGCTGTTGCAACAAGAAAGTTGTGTGCTCCCTGTAGCCAACTCCACTTAACAACCTAGCTACAGCTCTTTGGATCAATTGATGTTTCTGGACACATTTTAAAGGCAGCCTCATGTACAGCACATTACAGTAGTCCAAACAGGATGTAAACCAGGCATGTACCACATGTGATTTCAGGGGAATTGCCACCCCATCCAACACAGGCTGAGTTCCTATTCTCAGATTTGTTTTAAAACTGACTAGGAGTACCTCTCTCTTGCCTGGATTAAGGTTCAGGGTTTTTTTTTTTTCTCATCCAGTATATCACCACTGCCAGGCAATGGTGTCTCCTCCTGGGGTGCCACACAGTGCTGGGGGGGGGGGGGCTGATGGGTACCCCAAAGGCCCCCACCTTGCTGTCCTGCACCTCTACTCTCAAGTGGACAGGTTGGGTGAGATAGGGTGGGGTGGGGTGGGACAGGGAGGTGGGTGTGCTCTGGCCTTCCCCTCACAGCCCAATGCCTTTCTACTCATGAGTAGATGATGCAGGGCAGGGTGGTGAGAGAGCTTTGGTCTTCCCCTTGCTGTCCTGCACTACTCTACTTGTGAGTAGATGATAGTAATAATAATGTAATAATAATAACAGTTTCATTTATGTACCGCATCATACCACCTAAGCAGTGTCTAAGCAGTTTACAGCTGTAAGCTACTTGCCCCCAACAATCTGGGTACTCATTTTAGTGACCTCAGAAGGATGCAAGCCTGAGTCAAGCTTGGGCCCTTTTCCTGGTATTATTATTATTATTATCCTTTATTTATATAGCGCTGTAAATTTACACAGTGCTGTACATACAACCTTAAATTAGACGGATGGTATTGAACTTGCAACCTTATGGTTTTGAATGAGTGGCTGCAGTACAGGGATTTAACCACTATGCCACCAGGGCAAGGAGGTGAGGGCAGTCAGCCAGGTGTCTTCCCCCTCTGGGGTATCCCTCTACACCCTCTAGTGATGCCATTCCTGCCAGGGACTGGTTTAGCATGAGAATAACTTCCTTGGTATTAGGTGGAAAGGGGTGATACAGCTGGGTATTCATAACCATACTGGTGACACCTTACTCCAAGTCTCCGCACAACTTATCCCAGCAGTTTCATGCTGAATTACAGGCTAATGGCCAAAGAGTGAAGGAATCCTGCAGCACCACCCTCTGAGAGTGCCCCTCCAAGAAAGGAACCACTGTAGAACAAACTCCATCCTTGAGTGGCAACTCAAAAGGATACTATGGTTGAGGGTATCAAAAGTTGTTGAGAAGTCCAGAAAAACCAATAGGGATGTATTCCCCCTGTTCAGTTCTCTGCATATGTCATCCACCAAGGGTTCCAAAGCTGTTTCTGTCACATATCATTTTCTGAAAGCAGAGTGACATGAATCTAGATAATCTGTTTCATCCAGGAACCCTTAAATGACTGCCATATATCTATATGTTAGACACTGACTAGTTACAATGAAGTTTTATATTGCATATTGTGATATGCCATGAGATTGTTTAAAAGTGAAAGGCATGGTATGAATCTAATAAATAAGTAAATAAGACTTGAAATTAGTGGCCATGTCCTTTCATACAAATTACTAGAAACAATGTTGTAACACTGCCAGCTATGGAATCCACCAGGTTTTTACCTTGGGAGCTCACTTAATTGGAAACAGATTTACTTGTTAATAAGTTCTTCCATTTATTATTGAATGGATGCCAGGAAATAAGAATTCTTAGTCAGTTTAGGGTATGTATCATCCCAATGGAGAAGGATAAGCTAACAACATCCATATAATGTAGTTTAGAAAGTGACTCCTGCAATGTCATAGTATGGAACAACAGTATACATAATATAATAGCCAGGGGAAAGTAGCTTTGTTTAACTTGAGAGAAAATCAATTTAAATTAGCTTTAAAAATACAGAAAATATTTACCTTTTTTCAACACTTTTATGTTGTACTTGAATATATTGAGTTTGGTTTAAAGAGCTATTCAAGATTGTTCTTCAGCTTCCCTCATACATATACATTTTTATTCTCAAAAAAGAGGAGCTAAAACAAAACCCATCTCCTTTAGAGAGACATACTACACTGTATTTGGTACATTGGACCATTTGGACATTGGACATACCTCTATACTTGGTGATAAAAAGCAGTTAATAAAGCAAGTTGCACCGAGAAGTGGAAATCACTGAAAGAGATTTTGGGTATGCTTGAAATTGCACACCAGAATATTTGGAAACAGGATGACACTTGAATAAAGTGCCTCAACAGCAACAATAGCGGGGTGTATGTATGAAAAACATACACACACTTTAATCCAAATTAATTGTTCATTGTTCTCTGTTAAGTGATCCTATAATATTTATGTATCACTAATTGCAAACCCTAACTTAATAAATACATGTAACAAAGTAACTATTCTAAAATACTAATTCATTACTGCACCCAGTTCATTCTGTATGATTTGAAACAATACAATATTTGACCTATGAAGTTTAGCTGAGTTAGAGAAACATTATCTAATACTGATTAGATTGTCTGCAAGTTCTACTTAGAACAGGTAAGCTTACCCTCAGAAGTGGTAGCATGCTGGGCAACCTGTCCATGGAGCTCCTGCAAGTAAGGAAGCAGCGGCAGGACCCCAGACAGAGCTTCCACACCAATGCAGTGTCATAGAATCATAGAGTTGGAAGAGACCACAAGGGCCATCCAGGCCAACACCCCTCCCCCACCATGCAGGAAATCACAATCAAAGCATCCCTGACAGATGGCCATCCAGTCTCTGTTTAAATACTTCCATGGAAGGAGACTCCACCACACTCCGAGGTACTCCAAGGGAGTGTGGTTCACTGTTGAACAGCCCTTACTGTCAGGAAGTTTCTCCTAACGTTGAGGTGGAATATCTTTTCCTGTAGTTTGCATCCATTGTTCTGTTTTCTAGTCTCTGGAATAACCTTGCTCCCTCCTCAATATGACATCCCTTCAAATATTTAAAAAAGACTATCATATCACCTCTTAACCTTCTTCTCTCCAGAATAAACATACCCAGCTCCCTAAGACATTCCTCATAGGGCATGGTTTCCAGACCCTTCACTATTTTAGTCACCCCCCTTGGACACGATCCAGTTTCTTAACATCTTTTTTGATTTGTGGTGCCCAAAACTGGACACAATATTCCAGGTGGGGCCTGACCAAAGCAGAATAGAGTGGCACTATTACTTCCCTTGATCTAGGCACTATACTTTTATTGATGCAGCTTAAAATTGCATTGGCCTTTTTAGCTGCCTGTTGACTCATGTTCAACTTGTGGTCTACTTGGACTTCTAGATCTCTTTCACATGTAGTTTCATTCAGCCAGGTGTTGGCCATCCTATATCTGTGCATTTCATTTTCCACCTTACATTTCTCTGTGTTAAATTTCATTTTGTTAGCTTTCTAGTCTATTCCGGTAATTTTGAATTTTGATCCTGTCTTCTGCGGTATTAGCTACCTCTCCTAATTTGTCATCCCAGCTGTCCCATGCATATAATGCTGTTCTGCTTCACCAGATTTGGCCCTGTGTGTACAGCTGCCATTGTGGCTGATCCGGCACCAGTGCAAACAATGCCTAGGAGGGAGAAAAATCTTTCACATTTTGTGCTTAAATAGTAAAAGCAATGTAGGAAATAGTTCTGAAGAGTTTCACAATACTAGACACGACACATTAATATGCAGATACACATCATGGGTTATATACTACAGTCCACTGATCTGATAACCAAAAAAAAAAAAAAAAAAACACAAAACAAAAAACCATGAAGAGATAATGAAAATGAAAATAAATAAAAGTAAATGTGGAACTATGCAGAGTTTTTTTGTGGACAGACGAGATGGTGTATTTTATTTTATTTTATTTTACAGAAAATTATACAAACAAGAGAGAAAGAAAAATAATATTAATAGAAGAGCACACAGAGAGAAAAATACAAAACAATAAAACATGTATTTACATAAACCAAAGGGGTTTAACTATCCAGAGATATATCCATATGGACAAGATAGAGTTAAGTATCTGATTGGAAAAATAAACTTTGCAAATTCCAGTGCCTGACACACAGTGTTGGCACTAAATAATTTAGTGGTTGTAGTACCGAATAATAATAATGATAATAAAATTCAATAAAAGGAAACCCAAGCTGGAAAGTGAACTAATGGAACAAAACCTACAGTTCTGAACATATATAATAAAGTGTCTATGAAAATTCAGGCAAGAAAATGCATTCATATTCATGTTTTGTTGCCTGTTCGCTTTGAGAAAAACTTGAAGATATATGAAAGGATCTATCTTTTCTCCAGTCAGCTTCATCATTTTATGCAACAAATACACACAGTACTTGTTTTCCTTGAATGTTGCACTTTTTGGTAACAATACCACATTTTCTGTGTATTAACATTCAAGTTTGTCTTATTAAAATGTAATATTTCTCATAGGATAGTACATCCATTGCTATTGGTACTTCTAGGAGGAAAGTGATTACATGTTTTCATAGAGACTTCTTATGTAATCTCTGTGAAACAATTAAAAACAAGTAATATAACTTCTTTCCACCTCTGTAATTGTAATGCACATTCTTGGGGCCATAACCCATCTTTAATCCCATTATGGTGGGATGTAAATCCTTGGAACAAATAAAAAAGAAAATGAATACAAATAAATAATTACCTGACATAAGTATTCATACACACCTTTTCATTTCTCTGTTGTTGTTTTTTAATTTGTTTGTTATGACCTGAAATTGGCATTCATACCACTTGATGTACATAAAATAATCTGCACTATGGAGATGCCAGATGTTTTTATTGTAGTACAAATATTAAGTAGACAAAAAAAACCTGGCATTTATTGACCGCATACTCCCTTTGCTGTGACACACCTATATTAATTTGAATGCAACCCAGTTCCTCCAGTTGAATGGAGAAATTCTGTAAGCAATTCTGCTACCGCATGATCTTAGATTAAATGCATTTGATTCTGAAAAGCCTCAGATTTTGCTGGAGGGCACAGCTAAACAAAAGCATAATGAAAACCAAGAAGATAGCTAAAGTTGTGCAGAAGCATCAATAAGGATTACCAAAAAGGATTATCTATGAACATTCCCTTTTCAGGACATTGTTACAAAATGGAAAGAATAGGGTTCAGTCATGACACTGCCTAGAGAAAGCTGTCTACCAAAACTCATTGACTGCATGCAGTCAGAGAAACATTAGCCAGAAAAACAAGCAAGGGGCCAGGGTAACTCTGAAACAGTCAGAGAGATCTTCAGATGAGATGGCAGAAACAAAACAGCCATAGGACAACTATCATCCAGGCGTGCCACCAAATGGCCTATTGGTTGAACAGTGAGAAGAAAGCGATAGAGGTGAAGCAGACAGGCCAAAAGGAGTGGCCCGAGGCAGCTCCACCTACAATCAGCTTGAGGTCTCAGCGATGACACAGCCTGCTCTTGAAGCAGGCCACTGCTACGGTCCCCAATGGGCCACTGGCAGGAGTGGATTTTTTTTTCTTTTTTGTGCTGGCTCTGGCAACCTTAGCACAGCCTCAGAGAAGCTTCTGGTTGCTTTGGGGTCATGTGTCAGTTGAATGGCAAGCCCCCAAAGTGTCTGGAAGCCTCTTTATTTGGCCCATCTATTTAAAGGCAGAGTTGGCAGGGAAGACCCATGATGTTTGGTTTCGATGTAGAACTCACATGTAAAAAGGCATGTGAGAAACAGAGAAAATATATGGGAAAAGCTTTTCTGGATTGCTGAGACCAAAACTAAACTTTTGGACCTGGCCATAAGAGTCTTCTGGATGTATTATGAGATGATGATGATGATGATGATGATTAATTTTATTTATATAGTGCTGTAAATTTACACAGTGCTGTACATACAATCTTATAATTAGACGGATCCCTGCCCTCAGGCTAACGTTTGATAAACAGGAAGGAAGTAGTAGAAGAGGACGACCACATTGTACAGGGATTGATTCAGTTAGGGAAGTCACAATCAACAGTTTGGAAGACCAGAGTATGGCTGTTGGTGAGCTGAGGCTAGTCGAGATCTCTTGTTCATAGGGTTGTCATTAGTCAAACTAACTCTCTGAAGACAACACAATGTGGCACTAAGCCAACAATGCTTATTGCTCTAAGAGCGCCATCCTTACAGTGAGACATGGTAGTAGCAGCATCCTGTTCGGGGATGCATTTTCTGGGGACTGGGAAACTAATCAGGACTGAGACCAAAATGCATGACTCTAAGGGGCTCAACAGATGGATGGCTAAAAGCCACTTGTCTTTGTCCCTGGTCACTGCTGCAGCAGCCATACGCTGTGGGACTGACCTGCTCCTTAGAAAGAAGCTTTTTCTTTTTAGAGGTATCACAGGTGCACTCATGTGCCATGATGACACCCTTTTTGCGGAGCACTGTTTGGGCACTCTGACAGCTGTGCATCGTCATGGACAGGGGCGCACTAAGATGATGTATGAGTGCCGATAGTAGGGCTTGTAGAGTGTAAATGCTGAGCCCTACCAAGCCCTACCTTCAGGCCCAGGCCAGTACAAAGCGCCTGTCTGTAACAGGGAAATTCCGATGGCAAACCTTTTTCAGCTTGAAGAGAATTTAGGACTAGGACAGAGATTCATCTTCCAGCAGGACAATGGTCATAAATGCAAAGCCCCCCCCCCCCCCCGAATGAAATGGTTTTTAAAAACAGCATCCCTAATGTCTTAGAATGGTCTAGTTTAAGTCCAGACCTCAGTCCAACTGAGAATCTGTGGCAAGTTGATGTGCACCACCAGCCCCCATCCATCCAAGAGAACTGGAATGATTTTGCTAAAGAAGGCTAGACTAAAACTGCACAATTCTAATATGCAAAGCTGATAGGGATTTAATCAAGAAGACTAGTAGCTATACTTGCTGTTAAAGGGGCTTCTACCAAGTACAGGCTCACAGGGCAACTTAGAAGTTCCAGTTTGCTTTAATTTGCTGTAATTTGTACCACAATAGGAATATTTGGTAACTTCACAGTATGGTGTATCTTCATAACAATGCTAGTTCAATCAATTTCAATTCCAGCTGGTACCACAGCTAAATGGGAAAAATTCAAGGAGAGGTGAATACTTGGGCCAGTCACTGTTCATTTATCTGGGAGTAGAGTCATTTAACCTAATGAGTATTGGGTAAACCACTGAACAAACACACATAGATATTCTTTATTTTAATAAATTCTATTTTCTAATAAGTAAATATGGAAATGTTCAACAGGGTCACACCTGTGGCCATTACTTGTTCTGAAAAGAACAAATTAGCTGTAAAAAGATCCACTGTTACCTGGTAATTACCTCTTCAGTCACATATGAGGACTTTCTTTTTTTCAAATTCCAGATATATTGCTCCAGGTTTGTCTTTACCACATCTAAAAACATAAAAGGGCAAGTTTTCTATGAAAGATAGACTGCAGGAGATTTAAATGTATTTTAACAATAAGTAGGCTTTACAAGAGCACAAAAATAAGCATGAAAGCAAAAACAGCCATGAACTAAGTCATGCAGCAAAATAACCAAAATAGCTTGTTCTCTATTTCACCTTAACATATCCTTACATCTTGCCCAGCATTGCACAAATAAAACTTGCCCCATATATTTTTCAGGATGTGTTTAAAGATATATTTCATATTGGTTATAACATTGCAAGAACTTTCTCTTTTAGCATTTATCTGTGTAAGAAAGTCTTAATTTTGAAGAGAATAAAATTGTCCACTTTTTGATAACTTAGGATAATCAGACAATACGAAACCATTGAACCATACTACCAAAGAATACTACAGATTGTGGAAATTTCCATACACTTGTTTTGCTGCAGACAATTACTCAGCATGTTTACTATTCTGTGCTTGCTTTTGTTTTCTTAGTCATTCTGAGGGCAAAAGAAGTTGTGCAGGGCACCAGTGTATCACCCTTAGCCATTGGCTAATGTTATACAGTCAAATTTCCCGGCTTCTAAGATTTCACCTGGCATTGCTCTCACAATGCAAAACATATTTTCAAATCTTTAAAGGCTTGTAACACACTGAAAGAAAAAAAGACAGAAAGAAGCTAAGTTTCTAGGGAATTTAAATTTTGCATACAGTACGACATTCTGAAAGTTTGTTTCCTTTTCAGCATACAGAACACACAAAAAGAGAAATAGGTATTTTTGTAAATGTGTATATGTGTATTCATAGAATCATAGATTCATAGAGTTGGAAGAGACCACAAGAGCCATCCAGTCTAACCCCCTGCCATTCAGGAACTCTCAATCAAAGCATCCTTGACAGATGGCCATCCCACTTCTGTTTAAAGACCTCCAAGGAAGGAGACTCCACCACACTCCGAGGTACTCCAAGGGAGTGTGGTTCACTGTCGAACAGCCCTTACTGTCAGGAAGTTCATCTTAATGTTTAGGAGGAATCTCTTTTCCTGTAGCTTGCACCAGTGTTTCGGGTCCTCTTCTCTGGAGCAGCAGAAAATATCCTTCAAATATTTAAACAGGGCTCTCATATCACCTCTTAACCTGCCCCCTAAAGCATTACTCATAGGGCATGGTTTCCAGACCCTTCACCATTTTACTCACCCTCCTTTGAATATGTTCCAGTTTCTCCACATCCTTTTTGAATTGTGGTTCCCAGAACTGGACACAATGGGGCGATCTAGACCTCCCAAAAGGGGCGGTCCGTGAGCACCCCTTTAAGTGCCGGGATGGGGCCAAGGGTGCCGCACCGGCAGCCTCCGTGGCCCCATCCTGCCGCTTCCAGAGGCCGTGGGGAAGTGGCAAACTGCTGGTTCCCCGCGGCCTCCAAGTGGGATGCAGCAGGCACCCTGGGAGCCGGCTGCACCCCACTTGTGGAGGTGGGGCTGAAAGGAGGAAGGGGCTGCTGCCACAGCCCCTTTCTCCCTAGTTCTTTGCTGTGGCTATGTAAAAGCTGTGGCAAAGACCCGCCCACAAAAAGGAGTTCTGTTTGGAGCTCTTTTTTGCGCCGTGGAAAGGGTGCGATGTGTGCCCTCCCACAGCGCAAAGGCATCTAAAAGCTGCACACATGATGACACCATCATGGCGCGTCCGTATGGATGCCACTATTTAATAATGGCGGCATCCATACGTGCTAAGGTTCGGGAGGGTGTAAAAGCTATGCCCTTCTGAACCCTATTTGCGCCCTTTTGAGCCCTAGACGCGTCTCTTTTGGCGTGTCTAGATCGGCCCAATATTGCAGGTTGGGCCTGACCAAAGCAGTATAGAGTAGCACTATTACTTCTCTTGATCTAGACACTATTCAGAAGGAATGATAATATTTTGAATACTTTGAAGATCTCAGATTGACCCCCATTGACACATAAAGTTAACAGAATAACTCTAGCAAAGCTCTAGTGAACATGCTTGCAGAGCTCTATGAAAGTGGAACTTCTGCCTTTCCAAATCTGATGACTCTCTGTAACCATGTTCAACCTAACATAATTGCAGTTCCTTAGCTGGCAAAATTGATTGCTGTAAATAGACCTGAATTTGTTAATGATATTTCAATTGATGCATTTGATAAAATTAATTAGAATTTTATCATTTTAAAGATATTTGGCTTCCTAATAGAAATTTTGAAATGGATTTGGATTTTTCAGTTTTCTCTTAGGTTTACAAGTGGTATATTTTCCAGTTTGTGTTTTCCCCAGTCTAGAGTAGGGATGGGGGAAGGCAGAAAAATATAATTTCTAATCTAAGAGTCCCAGCCCTCTTTACTTTACATCTTGCAAAAAATTAAAATCTAACTCTAGCCTTCTTGCCTTCCCAAATGAAATTTAAAAGGTCTTTCTGCCATTGCTTAAAAAGTATTTCATTGGTCAAATTTGGCATTGTTGAAACTGAAACATAATCTTTAGTAAACCATTCGTGTTTTCTGATCTATGTCCTGAGGCATAGGCAATGCAACAAAATGTTGCAAATTTGAGTGCATACCTAAAAATATAAATCTAAGGCAATTCTGTACACTGATGGTCTTTTGTTGTTTATCTGTAAATCTGGCTCTTTCTCACCAGAATGAATAAAATTAGTTGTTTTGAGTCTCTTTCAGTAAAATGTCCAAATGTTTTGGGGGGTGAAATCCTTCAAGAAATCTCCCAAGAAAGCATTTTAGCCCCCTCCTTGTAACAAAAAGTCAAAAAGTAAGCACTACATATACAATACCCTATACAGCAAAGGGATATTGACTCTTTAATAGGCCTACTTTATGTAAACCTAACTAATGAGATTCTAACTATTATATCCAAAAACAAGATAATTTAAAAACACAATATTGGTGTCCTTGGGGAACTCTTGAGGCTTCTACAAGTATATTAGTTTTCATTTAAAAGAGGAAAGGGGGGAATGTACCATAAACTTTTTCTGGCTATAAAAAGTTAGAGTAACTGTTGAAGAAATGAGAAAAGCAAAATGTATGTTTGTGTGCGCGTGTATTTGCACATGCACATGCATGTATATGTACAAAACAGAGTTATTGAAGGAGTGAGCAATCTAGAAACCTGGCTACCCATAGCTATAAACAGAGAGAGAATGACCAATGAAGCACTCAGATTTAGTTTTGTCACCTATCACTATGCATAATCTTTGTAAACCACTTGTGGGCAATTTGGACACTCTCTCTGCAGCACTCTGGAGAACCATGGCTCCTGACTGACCTTTCCTTTATCTGATCAGGGATTGCTGTGGGGATCAGGAAACAGATTTCACAGACCTTTTTATATGTTAGCCATTCTTAAATAAAACAGTAAAGGGAAAAAAGTTTCACAAATAATGTGTATAGTTGATTGGGATTATTGCATTGATCTTGCCCCAACACCCTTCCACAAGGCCAGGTCACTGAACACATGCCATATGACGTCTTCATGTTGCCACTACTATCTTCGTCTTCAGCCAGTAGTTCTATTCAGGAACAAATATGAACATCCAGTTGATTTCCAGAAAATCAGTCATTTCCTTTCCTTCTTCTGTGAAAATTACTCTTTAAAGTGTAACTCACTGTAGGGTTTAGTTTAACACTTGGAGGTTCAAATAGATCTACCATCATAATCCCATCAAGTATATTTATAGAAGTAAAGATAAAAAGAACGGGGAAGGAAAATGATGAGTATGCACAAGAAGCAGACTGGTGAATATCACACAGGAAAATAAATTTGTCTGTGCTAGGTTATCTAAACCCTTACATTGAGTAAGCTAGAAGAGCCAGTAGGCTTATAGCAATAGCAGTAGAAAGTACGTTTTTATACTGCTTATCAGTGCACTTAAGCACTCCCTAAGAGGTTTACAAAGTGTAAGCTAAGCTAATTGCCCCGAACAAGCTGGGTACTCATTTTAGTGACCTTGGAAGGATTATAAGCTTGAGTTGAGCTTCAGCCCCTCGGCTGGTATTGAACTTGCAACCTGTGAGTGAGTGAGTGAGTGAGTGAGTGGCTGCAGTACAGGCATTTAACCACTGTGCCACCAAGGTTCGTATCAAAGCTCTTTTGCCAACCTTCTGTGTAGCATCTTGACTAGGTCACAATGGATGGAAATGGGAGAGGAAGGGCCCTTTCCCTAGATTTGATGGTGTTTGAAGTGGCACTAATTGACAACCACCTCCCCAGCAGGAGATTCCCAGGGAAGGGGGAAGGGGGGGGGGACAGGGTGTCACTGTTAACCTTAGAAAGATAAGAAATGCAAAGAACAGACAGATCTTTTCATGTTAGATGGCTTTGTGTATCTGAAAGGCTGCAGGATGGACATGACAAGAAAATTCATACCAAATGGAAGCTGCTGTTCCAACCATTATAAAGAAAGCTGAAATGACAGCCTTGTCAAATTCTGGGATAGCATGGCACTGACATTTATCATAAAAGCTCTTTCTCTTCTACTCTCTTTTGTTGAAATCAAAGCTTTACCCTTTTCTCCTGGAACTGCTATAAGGGCCTCATTATCCCCTTTCTTATCAAAGATGCAAGCATTGAACTCACACTAGTTTGATTAGCCAACGTGTGTGACATTGGCATTGTTTGTCAGCATTCTTTTTTATTTATTTATTTGGAAGCAGAGATGGAAATGTTTAAAGAGAAGAGCTTCAAAACTGAGTGACCATGTATGATTCAAATCAGTGACCTTTTAAAATTGTTTATTAGCTAAGGTGTTTTATTATACTATTTAATTATTTAAGGTGTTCTATTATAAATGTGTCTGAATTTTTTCCCCAATTTTCTTCATTTAAAGTTTTGTATACCTCTGCTGCCTTTTAAATGTGTGTGTGAGTGTGTATCATTTTTGACAGTGCTGCCCTCACCTTTTTTCCAGTCTTGTGATGATATTATTAGGCTACTAATGAATTTCTACTAATGTAGAAATTTTGCTTTTAAACAACCAGATTTGGTTTTGCTTTAACTGCATTATAACTTATTTCTGCCAAGATCATGCATACTGTTTAAACTCTGTTAATTTTTTTTAATGGTTTCCCATTTAAATAAGCAAGAGGTAGATTTTTTAAAAAATAAAAACCAAACATGTTTTATTTTGTTATCTTTATGTTGGATCTTCTACAGAAATTATTGCTCTATTTACTGGCCATAGTATCTTGGGAAAAAAAGACCCATTTTTCTGGTAAATACAGGGCTTGATTTCCCACTTGGCAATGAAATCCACTGAGCAACCCTTGGCAAGTCACATACTCTCAGCTTAAGGAGAAGGCAATGGTGAGCCTCTTCTGAACAAATCTTGCCAAGAAAACCTCATGATAGGTTCACCTTGGGGTTGTCGTAAGTCAGATATGCCTTGAAGGCACACAAGAACAAGAACAAACTGGCTGACAGATAAAACTGTATGGGTGTTATTAGTAGTCAGATTCAGATTCGTGGCAGTGAGAACACAATGATTTAAAACACTGGAAGGATTTTTTGGCAGATTGGATGGGTACAAATTACCTTAGATCATTTTTGATTCTATATTAGGCTATGGTGTTGAATGCACATTCGGGATAGGATGGGCCAGCCCCATCATCTCTTTACTAAAGCTCTGATTCATTCCTGCTCCTGCCACCTACCTGGTTCAGTGTGGCAATGGAAAGGTGTTCAGACACCTCCCTGCCACTACACTGTAGAGCCACTACCACTATCTCACTGACATCACTACTGTTCTACTTGCAGGGTCTGCAAGTAGAAAAGTGGTGGCAATATGTAAGGGGTCGCATGGCTGAGTTTCTGAGACTGCACTAAGTACAGGTTGAGTTGGGGTTGGGCTGGATCTGCTGGAATGGCATCACCTGCTTGTCCCTGGCCCAGGCTGGGGAAGAACATGGACCTTTTAGGCCATGTGTACAGCCCCTATGACTGCAGGTTTTGGTGTGAATATCTACTCGGCCATGGAAACCCACTGGGTGACTTTGGGCGAGTCACATACTTTCTGCCCCAGAAAACCACATAATCGGTTCTTCTTGGGGTCACCATGAGTAGGAAACAATTGAAGGCACACAACAACAACAACAACAACAACAACAAATATTTATATTTATGATATCTATGACATATACATTCCTTTTAATTATGATTACTGCATCTACTTCAGTTTTATATCTAAAATGTCACTCTAATATAAAATATCTGTTAACGAAAGTACAAAAGAGGAATGGATAATATTCCACAAATTCACTACAGATTGGCTATTCAGTGGACTCTTCATATCAGTGGGCTGCTGATCCACTGACTGACCACCTGTGGACTGCCACATTCCATATTATTCAATGATGATATATGCCTGCGGATGCACTGATAAGTTGGTACATATATCGTCACCATTGAATAATATGGGGTGCAACCATCCACATTTTTGGCATCTACAAGAGACCCCAGAACTGAACCCCCATGGATGGAAGGATCCTCTCTAGGTATAATTATGTTCAGCTGTTCTTCTATCTAAAAAGCAAAAGCTATATATTCAAAATGACAGTCTTCAGTGTATTTATGATTAGGGATAGAAAGGAAATAATGATATCGACATCTGTTAGCTAATCAAACTTTCATAGATCAACCAAAATGACATTTTCCTATCGATGCAAGACACTATCAAAGCTGTATTTCTTCGTGTTCTTAATACTAAAAGAGCTCTCAGATTGCCCTTGATTTTTATATGCTTTTCCTCCACCTCTGTTTTTGCCATAAACAGTTATACTTCATAAGATCACTGCTTGTGGTTTGGCTATCTGGAGGTGCTTGTTTGAAATGAATGGATATAACTGGTGCACTTATCACAGTGTGGAACTGTTTTATGATAAGCTTTCTCTAATATACCAGTAAAACTACAGTGCATTAGAGCATCAGTTCATCAAGGCACAGTGGGGGAAAGAGATGAAGTAAAAACATTTAAGGGACCAGCATATGGACTATAAGTCAATTAGCATGTATATAAAGAAGACAACTGCTGGTAGTGAAATGCCTCAAATTCCATACAAAAAGTAGTTCAGTAAATAGTCCATAGTGGATTAGTCTGCAGTCTAGTGTGTAATTTAACTCCAAGAATCTCCATCCTTGTTGCTTAAAAGCCACAAAAAGAAATGAACATGCTAGAAAATAAGACTGAATTACTGTGTAAGTACCATTTTTTTCTGTTGCTTGAATGAAGTTGATCCTTTCAGAAGGAGAACACACTGAAATTAAGTTCAGCTTTCATTGTGGAAATAAACACGTGCATGCTATTTTTTTCCAACCTAAATGGGAATATCTTGCCAGTGTTTTCCACACAGGTGAAGCAAGGATGGGGGAAGAGAGAAGAATTCTGTTCCGTTTTATTGCCAGGGACTCCCTAGGAAGAATCTATGAAGAATCTGTAGAAAGAATCTATAGGAAGTATCAGTAATCCTATTTACCTCAAAGATTTCTCCTTGTACAAAAGAGAGCCAGCTGCTAAGATTACAAGCCCTAGCTTTACCAGGCCTTGTATAAATGCTCCTTCTCTTTTCAATAAGATGCAAACTAAATCTTCATCTTAAGCTCAAACCTAAGAGGGGTGGCATCTTAAAGAGGAGACTCCAAGTCAACAATCTTCAACAAGCTGCCATGAGAGATAACTTCCAGGCAAATCTGCAATCAAAACTTGAAGACCATCCTTTAGATTCTTCTCCTACAGTGCTTTGGCAACATATCAAAAACAGTGTCCTGCAGTCTGCGGAAGAATCCCTCGGGTTCTCCCACAAGAAAAACCAAGACTGGTTTGATGAAAACAACCAAGAGATCCAGGAGCTGTTAGCAAAGAAGATAATTGCTCATCAAGCACACCTTGCTCAGCCATCTTGCCATGTAAGAAAAAGCAGCCTTCCGTCTCACATGCAGTAAACTCCAACAAAAACTCAGAGACATTCAGAACAAGTGGTGGATCAATTTAGCAGAAAAGACACAACATTGTGCAGATCTGGGAGATTCCAGAGGATTCTACGAAGCTCTTAAAGCAGTGTTTGCACCTACTTACCAGGTCCAAAGCGCCTTATATAGTACAGATGGTCAAACACTAATCACAGACAAAGCCTCCATCCTGAATCAATGGGCTGAACATTTCCAAAATCTCTTCAGTTCCAACCGAGAAGTCCAAGGCTCAGCTATTCAACATATGATACAACAACTGATCAAATATGAACTGGACATGGCTCCCACTTTGAAAGAAACCATTAAGGCCATACAGCAGATGAAAAACGGCAAGGCAGCTGGGATTGATGGAATCCCACCTGAAGCTTGGAAACACGGAGGTCATGTACTCCATGCCAAATTCCATGAGCTCCTTGTGAGTTGCTGGGAAAAAGGTGAACTGCCATCAGATCTCCAAGATGCAGTTATCATCACCCTGTATAAGAAAAAAGGAGCAAAATCTGATAGCTCAAACTATCGAGGTATAACACTGCTCTCCATTGCTGGAAAAATCCTTGCAAGGATACTCCTGAACAGATTAGTTCCTGCTATTGCAGAAGAACTTCTCCCTGAAAGTCAGTGTGGCTTCAGAGCTCGCAGGAGCACTACAGATATGGTATTTGCTCTTAGACAACTGCAAGAGAAATGTAGAGAGCAAAACAAAGGACTCTATGTAACATTTGTCGACCTTACCAAAGCCTTCGACACTGTGAGTAGAAAAGGACTGTGGCAGATCCTGGAACGACTAGGATGTCCCCCCAAATTCCTCAAAATGATTATCTTGCTACATGAGGGCCAGCAAGGACAAGTCAGATATGGCGATGCTCTCTCAGAGCCCTTTCTAATAACTAATGGTGTGAAACAAGGTTGTGTTCTCGCTCCAACTCTATTTACAATCTTCTTCAGCATGATGCTCCAAAGGGCTACAGCAGATCTCGAAGAAAAAGACGGCATCTATATACGTTACCGTACTGATGGTAGCTTGTTTAACTTAAGCTGTCTGAAGGCTCGCACAAAGACTCTAAACTATCTAGTACGTGAGCTGCTTTTTGCTGATGATGCTGCCCTTGTTGCCCATACAGAAGCAACTGTGCAGCGCCTAACATCCTGCTTTGCAACGGCTGCAGAGCTGTTTGGGCTGGAAGTCAGCCTGAAGAAAACGGAAGTCCTCTACCAGCCTGCACCACAGGAAGAGCACTATCACCCCCATGTCACCATCGGCAAATCTGTGCTTAAGTCCGTCCAGCAGTTCACCTACCTGGGAAGTATCATCTCCTCCGATGCCAAGATTGACAAAGAGATCGATCACAGATTAGCAAAGGCATATGGGTCTGAATCATGGGTCACCTATCGCCAACATCTACGACTCCTTGAACACTTCCATCAGCGCTGTCTACGCACAATCCTAAACATACACTGGACTGACTATGTGACGAATGTTGCTGTCCTGGATCAAGCAGAGATCACCAGCATTGAGGCCATGCTACTGAAAACACAGCTGCGCTGGGCAGGGCATGTTTCCAGGATGGAGGACCACTGCCTCCCCAAAATAGTACTCTACGGTGAACTCGCCACAGGTCAGCGAAAGAGGGGCACCACAAAGAAGGGATACAAGGACTCCCTGAAACAACATCTCAAGCTTGGCCAAATTGATCACCAACAATGGTCTGCCCTGGCCTCACATCGGGAGGCATGGAGACGCACTACCCACAATGCTGCAGCCTCATTTGAGAACTCACACCGAATGAGTCTCGAAGAGAAACAACAACGCAGAAAAGAACCACAACTTGGAAACATCACCCAAGGAGACTTTCTGCTGTGCTTTCTGTAACCGGACTTGCTTATCTCGGATTGGCCTTTTTAGTCATCAACGTGCTTGTAGTAAGCGTGGGATAAGTCCTTCCTGAATCTTTGTTAGCGAAGAAAAGCCAGAGATTAGACTATAAAAGTCATCAATTCATCTCTCATACTGAGAAAACAAACATCCACTTCCTTCATATATTTTTCTTTGTATATTTTGTATATCCTTCATATATGTTATAAATATTAATCCCCAATTAAATCATTTACAATCAAAAATATAATCCCTATTAGAAAGTCAATCAAACATTATTTTATATTTTTATTGTTAGTAATCTTTATCATCTGTTGCTATTTATTCTTTCTCTCATGTGTGAAAAAGTTTAAGTTGCTCACATAAAAAAGTACTGTGTAGCTTTTTAAAAACTTAATCAGAAAATTTTTTAGACATACACACACACACATGTTAGTAGCCTACCTATCTACAGACATGGATACACACATACAACAAAAAGGATATTGGATGTGAATATATAGTCATGTCAACAATCCACAAGAAATGTGCTATAGATCAATCTTGTAACATTCTACACCATTAGCAGAGCCAGTGTGGTGTATTAGTTTGAGCATTGGACTAGAACTCTGAAGAGCAGGGTTTGAATCCCTGCTTACTTATGAAATCCACTAGGTGACCCTGGACAAGTCACTCTCTCAGACTCAGAGGATGGCAATGAGGATCTCCCTCTGAAGCTTCTGCCTTGATGGTGCTGTCATGCCGTGCACCCAACCATATGGCGAGTGGTGTCACAGTGCTCCTCTGGCACTGCATCCAGGTGACACAGCACCAAAAGAACACCGAAAAGCTGCAGCACTGGCGGCTATGGTGCCCTTTCCATGATGCAAAAAGGCCAGATCAGGGCTGTGGTATGTGGTTGCCGTGGCCACAACCCAGTAGGAAAAGGGCAGTGTCCCTCCACGCCTTAGGGATTGTCTGTACATCCCCTTAATTGGCTAATTTGGAACCTTACCTACAACCCATTCAGTACTCTCTGTCTCAAGAAGTCAATAGAGGTAGTGTAGTTCCTCTACTCAGGTTTGAACTCCATCTCAAAGTGCCAGACTACTCCATTGCCTGGGTATCTACTTAACTTTCATGGGACTTATGCAATGAAGAATCATGGGGAAATATTCCATGGTTCAGATACAAGGAGTTTCTATCTCAAGGAGTCTTAATTTAACTGAACTCCCCTACATGAGTCCCCATGTATCTCTTTTCAATAAAGTAGTAGCCAGTTTATCCCAGTGCTGTTGTTCTGCATCATCATTCTGAATGGGAGGGCAATAGCATTTCAAATTCTGTAATACTGCTTGATCTGAATTATGTTATTTTCACTAGAAAGGTAGCAATCTTGCATGGAGGATATCAGACTTTCACTTTTCTGCTGGCTATTACAAGGCTCACTCTCCACATCACTCTTATTGCTGTAGAAAGCTAGTCACATGAAACAGAAATAAACAGGTTCTAAATCCAAACCATAAAGGTGATGTGCATTCTATGGTGAATGCATGATATAGGATATGTTCCTGTAATAACTGGGAAAGTAGTTTTTGTCCTGGTCCATTAAAGTTGATGTGGGTATCATTTTTTTCTCATTTAATTATTCTATATTTGGGCAAAATTTATGTTATTTAAGTGGTTCCTTGATGCAGAGAAACAGAAGGAACTATATTTTAAGATAGTTTAGTTGTTTAAATACTCAATCATCCAAAATGTTCAGACATCACTGTGATGGATTGGTCTGCTTTTCCCAGACAATACCTGAACAGTCTCAAACCTTTCCTTTCCTTTCCTCTTTCTTTCTTTCTTTCTTTCTTTTTAAAATGTACTTAGAATCATTTTTATATTAAAAATTAACAACTTTATAATTGTTTTATTGTGGTGTGTATTTCATGTATTAATATGACAAGCAATCTTGCCCATCAAGTTTTCATCACTTTCAGTCAGTTTAACTGATTATAACTGAATTTCTTTAGTATTCTATTATTATTATACCACATTTTCACCCCAAAATGGAGCTTAAAAGCAGATAACAATAAAATGAACAGAAATGCTGTTAAAATCATACATAGATTAATTATAAACATAAGACAACTTGTAAAAACCATGCAAATAAATAAATAAATACACCCACACAGAATTTGGCAGTTTAGCAGATTATGGCAATTTAGCTGCTTAAACCTTACTTGAATTATCTGTGCGATGAAAGAATGGTGGCAAGGATAAGGGCAGCCCAACTTAACTTGGTAGAGAATGGTTTTGTAGTGTACACTTATGGTGCTTTATAAATAAAGCTAATGATAATGATAATAATAATAGCCACTGTGAACTCTTTCTTTCACCTCCATGGTAATGACCTCAAACTGAGATGCAGATGTTTTTGCCAGAATATAGTCTTTCTCATAGCTTGGACTCTAGTCAGATTTAATTAAAGCCATTGCACATTTTTGAAGATAGTAAATTGAGGACTTTTTTTTTTTAGGGTCCTGGTAGAACTGAATTCCAAGGCAAGAAATGGTCATGCTACCTTCACTGATCAAAGTCTATGCCAAGAAGTAGATTAAATGGATGAATGATTATTGGGTATATCTTGGATAAATGAGATGATTTTGATGAGGAATATATACAGACAAAAATATTTTGAAAATCATCCTGTTAGGTTTCTTCCTCTAATCCAGTAAATAGAAATGTATGGTTTTTTTTAAAAAAAAAACTTTGATGTGAGATACATTGAAAGAAGGAAGGAAGGAAGGAAGGAAGGAAGGAAGGAACATAGGGAAATTGCGTCCCTTCCTCTGTCTCTCTAGTGGAACTGACTTCCATAGAGAAAACAATGATAAAACTGAAATAAGCTCCCAGTGAAAAGGTCAGCTGTAAAAACAGCGAGAGAAACCGCATACAGCCTCCAACTACAGATATACTAAATCCATATGACATGGCAGAAGCTTGCCAAAATAAAGATGCGAGAAGGGTCTGACAAAACCACCTCTGAATATTTCTTACCAAACAGAACACTATGAGATTCATGGGGTTGCCATAAGTTGACTAGTGTATTGAAGTCGCACACACACACACACACACACATTATTTTGAAACTTAGCACTCTCCCTTATGTTTGATTTCCCATTAAGCATTCCTGACACCTGGAACACATATCCCCAATGGCCATAAAACTCCAAGAGGTGAACTGATCTTGTAAAGATCTGAAAGAGACAACAGCCTTATATGAAAGCCACCTATAGGATCATAAAAATTCTCAACAGATCAGAAGAGCAAATTCAGTGGGTTATCCCATCTGTGGAAAGTCTGGGTGCAGCCTCTCACTGCCACATAGAGATAAAAAATAATGGTGACCTAAACTTTTCAGACCAAACTTTAACACTGGAAGTCATTAAGCACATAAACTTTGATGTTTTAAATATTTGTCTCAACATCTCTGCCAGCTCAGAGAAGCTGCCACAGTTTGTTGTAGTTGTTAACTGTTCTCAAGTCGGCCCTAACTCATGGTGACACTGTGGATGAGGCACCTCCAAGACCCCTTGTTCTCCACTGCTCTGCTTAAATCTTGTAGATTCAGGCCTGTGACCTCCCTGATTGAATCCATTCATTTGGCATGCAGTTTTCCTTGCTTTCTACTGCCTTCCACCTTCTCTAGCAATACCTTCTTTTGCTGAACAACCCAGTGAATAACAAGAACAGACATAGAGAACTGGGTTATAAATTGGTGGGCAACTTTATTTAACTCAACTTATTTAACTTTATTTTTTCGAGATCTGCAAAACAAGGGGGAGGAACCTCATGTGGGAACAGCTGTTGGATGGTCTGCTCCCCAAGACCAAATCCCCAGCCTTCCCTGGATGAACCCCAAGGACAATCCAAAAGTGGGTTTATCCCCAGCCAGCCTGCATCTGCAAGGCCAACTCAAGACTCCCCCTTCTTAACTCACAAGACTTAAGTGAGGGTTTAAATCTCAGGCCAGCCCCAATGCAAGTCTCTTTCCCTTCCTGTTTAGTCACAGGACCTAAAAGTCAGTTCCAGCTTACCTTCACCCTTTATGAGGGTGCCAAGGTGTTCACCTGAACTCCCTCCCCCATCTATGCTGTGGAACCTATTTATGACCTCACCCAAGGCCAATTGTCAAAGTCCCCAAACAGTGTGAGGTAGACCAAACAAACAAACAAACAAACATCCTTGGAAAGGGGAGAAAATTACTACCTAACCCCGAAGCAACCTGGAATGTTTCTCACACTGATGTTGAAGTGGGAAGGTGGGCCAGCGTTTTCCCAAAACTGAGAAAGTGGGGCTGACCAGCTTAAAGTAATTTGTGCCCTGTCTCAGCTCACGCAACGGCTCACGTGAGAGAGTCATTTTTTTACAAGTGCTGGTCTCTCCACTGAGAGGCAGCAAAGGCTCCTTCCCCGATCACTAGATCAGGGGAAGAAGCATTCTAGCAAGCAATACCTTCTCATGATGTGGCCAAAGTACAACAGCCTCAGTTTCATCACCTTGGCTTCTAGGGAGAGTTCTGGTTTAATCTGTTCAAGGACCCATTTGTTTATCTGTTTGTTGTCCACAGTATATTCAGCACTCTTCACCAGTACCAAAATTCAAATGAGTTGATTTTCTTCTTATCCATTGCCTTTATTTTCCAGCTTTCACATTCCATACATGATGATGAATAATGCAATGGTTTGGACAGTTCCAACTTTAGTGCTCAGTTGTATATTTTTACACTTTAGGATCTCATCTAGTTCTTTCATTGTTGCCCTTAGGATTCCTAGTCATCTTATTTCTTGACTGCACTCTCCATTTTCTATCAGTGTTTGAACCCAGGTACAGGAAATTGTACATGAATGGAATTCAGATTCTGCCCCTCACATGCAACATTAGAAACAGATAGTGAAAACCAGACCTGGATGTGTTCTGAGTATGTGCTGCAAAGAAGTAGTCACTGTGAGACAGGGTAATCTCAGAACTTCATCTTCCACAACAAAGGTGATGTGGACCATGTATGTGACCACAACAAGCTTGGTCAATATAGGTTCTTTCAACTCATAGTACTGACTCTCAATAATTCATACCAAGTTTGTCAGTTTGTTTTGTCCAGGAACTCACATGTCTTCTGTTGTGGCCATTTCAAGCTGCATGTCTCAAAGTATGCTTGTCTCCTAAAGATGTATTTCTAAAAATTACCTTTAAAACAAAGGGGAAATAACAATTGCTAACCATAGTTGATATCCTAATGAAAGGCACCTGTTATTTCTTATGCAGGATGCTGTACTCCTTCCTGTTTTATCGGGCATATAAAAAAGGCACACTGTGCGAACTAAATGCTGAAGCAGCATCCATTTCTTTAATTGGCATTCAGAGATACAGTTGCCTTTTATGTACACATTTACATTGGTCAGAGGTCATATGGTCTTTCCAGCTAGGAACAAACCCTCATAAAATCTAATATTTCTGCTTTGCTTATTTTGTTGTAGCTCTAGAGTGTTATAGATGGTATTATTTTCACTTTGGTTTATTGTTTAAATGAAAAAAAGAGCTTTGGTTTACTTTCTTGTCTTTATTGCTGTTAAACCAAAGCAAGCATTATTTATGAATTAGCGGTTTGTTTTATGTTTTTGTTTTGTTTTTTTGGAGGGGGTTGGGCTATGTGGATACATTCTAGAGAAATTTATTTTTGGCGTTTCACCTGCATCTGTGGCTGACATCTTCAGAGAATGGTGGCATGAAGGTGTGTAGGGTGTATGTGTGTGTGTGTACACTGTGTGACTCTTGGTTGAGAGCAAGTGATTTACATGTTAATCTGTGTTTGGAACTGTTGGTGAATCGCAAGATCTCAGGTTGTCTATTTAATAAGTAGTCTATTGTCTGCTGGGAAAACCCCTGACTCTGTGTAGTTTTCATTTGCACTTGCTGGGTCTTGATTTTGGTGGTTTTCAGGACTGGTAACCAGACTTTGTTTTCTTTAATTGTTTTTCCCCCTGTTGAAGTTGTCTGGTGTTTGTGGATTTCAATGGCTTCCCTGTGTAGGGGGTCTTTATGTAGCCTTGTTTGCAGCTGCACAATATGCAGTAAACTCCTGTAGCCATTAAAGGGTCTCTCCTGTCCTTCGTTGAGAGCAGCATTTGCTGGATTTTCTTGGTCAGTTTGGGGCAGTACAGACCACCCAAAATGGCCAGAGAAGTGACAAGATGGGGGCAGAGCTTCCTCACTGGCAGCCACAGAGGCCCCATCCCGGCGCTTCTCCAGGCCACGGAGAAGCAGCAAACAGTTGCTTCTCTGCGGCCGGAAAAGTAGGGTGCAGCAGGTGTAATAACCAACGGCGGCTGGTAGTAACCAACGGCAGTTCCGAGGAGGGAAAGGAGCCCCCACTGCGGCCCCTTTCCCCTCGGGGTCCTTGGCGCAGATGTCTAAAGGCCACACCAAGGACCAGGCGCAAAAAAGGAGCTCCATGTTGTAGCTCCTTTTAGCATCATGGAAAGGGCACCATTGGTACCCTTCCATGACGCCATTAGGTCAGGCGTGCGCAGTGTTATGTAAATGCTGCATGCACCATGACATTTTGATGCTCACCCATATGGACACCGCTATTTTAAAATGGCAGCATCCATACACGCTAGGGTTAGGGAGGGTGCAAACACTGCACCCTCCCTAACCCTATTCGCTTTGCAACAGTGCCTCTTCAAGCCCATCTGTATCAGGCCTTTGTAGATCATTTTGAGGTTGTGTTTCCTCACCACTTTCCCTATTCTGTCTGTGACTCCTTTAATGTATGGTAAATTTCTAAATTAGATTTTGTTTTTTAGGATTAAGATTAGGATAGGACTATAAAAAATAATTTTGTTTTCTAGTGCACCATACTATGATTTTCTAAAATAAATGTTGTAGGATATTGTAAATACACCTGAGAAATGTACCTAACATAATAAGAAAATATATTTTTTTTATTTTTTTTTCCTCTCAGACTTTGAACCTGTACAGACCGGCATTATATGCTGGCATAGGGGTACCATGGGGGCATGGCATACACACATTGGCTGCCCCACACCACCCCCACATTAGCATCATGCTGTGAGCCCAACTACATCACGATGCTCCATTGGTGCAGCATTAAAATATGCTGTGTCAAAAGAGTGCCAAAAAGCTGCCACCACAGCAGTTAGGGCACCCTTTCCACAGTGCAAAAATAATCCACTTTTTGCAGTTTCTTTTTGTGCTGTAGAATGACCACATTGGGGCCATGGCATGTAGTTGTCACGGTCCCAATCTGGTGAGGAAAGGGTTGGTTGCAGGCCGCTCCAAAGGGGCAATCTGCTGAGCCCCTTAGTTTTTTTTTTTTTTAATTGAATCTCTAAGTTCACTCCAAATGATATAGTTAGAGTCTGATTGTAACCTAGGGTTGGGTGAGAGCCTTCTTGACCTTTGAGAAAACTAATCTTTTCTCTGATGATTTACCCGAGGAGAAATATCTAAAATCACTTAAGGCAAAAGTGTAGTGATATAGAAGTTGGACATATATGTTAACTTTTTCTTTAGACTTTAGCTTTATGGGGACATATGTGAAGAGGGGAGCATACTATCAGCCGTCTTTCTCTATGGATTCAAACAGATGACCCCAAAGAAGCGGTTTCAGACTGCTTTGGGGGTATGGTGTTTCGATGACACATGCTCCAAAAGTGGCCAGATATCATGCCACAGCCACACTAAAGGGGAAAAATCTTGACTAAAAAGAGGCTGAAAGAAACCCTCCTTCCCAGAAGGTGTGCACTTTCAAGCATGCATATAAATGCCCTAATATGAGACCTGCTCCAAAGGAGTGTTTCCTAACCCTAAAGCAGCATATAAATGCACCAGTACAGGTGCAAATTTAAAAAGGACGGAACTGCTGATTGGGGCGACAATGCAAAAAAGGAAAAGTGTGACACCTCCAATGGCTATAAGTGGAACATACACAAACCAGACAGTCCAATATGGGGCATAGGGTGAAGGGGGCATGTAGAAAGGGGCAGGATTGTGCATTGCCAGTGTTTTACTGGGCACACTTCTGCTCCAATGCTCAGTAGAGGGTCACACATGTGATTGTGTGGATGAACAAAGGGTGTGGCCATCCAATGGGATGGCATTTATATAGCAGGCAGTCACTGGTGGTGTGCTTCTGTGATGGTGTGCATGGATGGTAGGGGGGTTGTTAAGTTAAAAAAAAAAACAACCCAGCAGCTTGGCGTGAAACTGCCCGGTGTGGTCGTCATGCATATGGGCTGCCTTGGGAGTGGGGGTCTTGGCCCACTATCAAAAGAAGCAGCTTTGGGCCATTCTTTCCTGGTCATCTGCTTGACCCTATGTATGCACAGTGGTGGCCTGAGACAGAAAACCTGCCCTGTGAGTGGAGGCTCTTGGTGTCATCATTAAGCCTGACAAATAAGGGTACCTGGAACCTATATACTGAGTACCTGGTAGCTTTATCATTCCTCAGACTGTCATTCTCTACATGGTGGGGTGGGAAGTAATGATTATAGAGTGGTAAGAATAGTGTACTTCCCTTCTGATATATTGATTTAAACATGATAACAACTTCAGAGTAGGGCTGTTGTCAACATGCCAAGTAAGGGGTCAAGCAGATATAAAAGGAATCAATAATATCCCAGTGTGTGAATGACTTTTGGAGAGTCCTAGTCCAAGGTTGATATGGCCAAAGAAACATTCCTTTTCCTCTCTCGCTCTCTCCCCCAATCTCTTTTAGGGGCGAAACATTGCTCCAAAGAGGTGGCTTCAAGTCACTCCTGAGAAAGCTGGATCGGGATCACAGCAACTGCTGTGTGCTACAGTGTGCTAAAGCCCCAGTCTGCTTTTGTGTCAGCCCAAAAAGAAGCAGCAAACATCTGCTCCTTTTTGCACTAGCAAAAAATCTGGCTTTCCTGTCCCACCATGGCAGGAAGCTGACTTTAAGGCCCTCCAGCGACATGAAGCATGTAAACGCCAACCCGCCAGAGCTCATGGATGCTGTCCCACAGGTACATGGCTGGGTGGCTTCCTGGTGGAATGGGAGCATAGTAAACAGTGCACTCCCACACTGCCTGGAAGGTGGCACAAAAGGGCCATCTCTTTTGGCCCTTAGTCTTCTCTCTCTCTCTCTCCCTTCCAGTCTCTGGACTCTTTCACACGGGAGGAATTTCTCCCAAACTTCGAATGGAACCAATGTGAATTCCTGTAAATCCGCTTGTTTAGCGAATTTACAGGAATCCCCATTGCATTTGGAGTAACGCTCCATTTCCCGAAAATGACCTCTCCTTGTCCAAAATTGTGTGCGAAGCTTTAATTCGCAATAACGTCAAACCCATGATTGCATTCGAATTGACTTCCCTTTTGCCCGAAATTGCGTGCGAAGCTTTAATTCGCAATAATGTCAAACCGTATGATTGAGTTTGGATTGACCCTAGATTATACTTCCAATTCCCAACGTCTGAAAGAGTCTGTAACAACTGGTTGCCTAGTCTACAAGTCAAGAAAAAACTGAAAGGTGATACCCTAAACAAAAACAAGCAAATGAGGGAACAGAAAGTTTAGGGGAAATGAATGTCAGCAATACACAGTGATGTAATAAACAAACAAATGTGTTTACTAGAGTAATAAAAAGCACAAAATGGCTGGTGAGCCAGTCAGTGCTGTACTTAACAAATGACAAATATTAAAATTGAGGCAAACAACTGCAATTCACAGAAATACCAGTTCTCCTGTGTCTCATAATATAAAAGAGAAAAAAAATGTAATAAGGATGCAATGATGAGAGACACCACTGGGACTGGATTGTGTGGGATAAAGCAGTTGGCTCATAACACATTAAAATCTAGAACCGAGACCATTGAGACAAACAACTGCAATTCACAGAAATACCAGTTCTCCTGTGTCTCATACTATACAAGAGAAAAAAAATTGTAATAAGGATGCAATGATGAGAGACACCACTGGGACTGGATTGTGTGGGATAAAGCAGTTGGCTCATAACACATAAAAATCTAGAACCGAGACCAAACGCGTTTCGACAGAAACATCTTCTTCAGTGGTCATACAACACTTGCAAATTTATTGTGTGACATGCGGAACTACCCTGTCATGTAGGTAAGTGGAAAGTCCTGGTAGGTCTGTAGTGATGCCCAGGACTGGGGTGTCCCACAGTGACTTGTATCATAATGAACTCCTCAAAAATGCATAAGGCTAGTTAATTTGTGATGAAGTGACAATACAAACTGCAAATTGATCTTGCTAAGGAAAAGGGGATAAATTCTTATTCAATTCTGTAATAGTGACCATGGGATCATGCTGAGAATAACATTCCTGTGAAACTGTGTTTACATTTTAGGTATTAGATGTTTAAAACATCAGTGTAATGTTTACTGGTAGTTGTAGTCATTTTTGTTTGTTTGTTTAAATAACAAATGTTATTGTATGTTTAAAATCCTGTCTGGTACAAAGTATTCTCCATGCACCACTTCATTTCTACAAGTTCCCTACGGAGGAGACTGATTTGACAAATAGTGATAAGTTGTCAGGGTCATCATGAGTATTTTTTGAGGAGAGACTTGAAGCTGAGTGGATTTGGTTTTCTATTTAGATGAACACCTACACACCATACTAGAATGGTTTCCCAAAGAAGCCACAATTTAAACCAGAAACAATGCTATTATTTCTCAGGCATCTTTTTGCAACTGTAGCACCTCAGATTTATCCCTTTAGTATTGATTTGCTTGTCTGAGCAACAAGTAAAGAATATCCCTACTCTTTCTATACTGTATAACCAAACAGCTGGTCTGTTACCAGTATCCACACTATCCATATCACACTAGAGAAGTACCCATACCACAGTAGAGAAGTATTGCTTCCATTTGTATTATGATAGATCACTGAAGTCTCATATCCTATACTAAGGCCATTAGCTTATGTGTTGTAAGCGGTATACTATTTTATTTAGTATATACAGAAGAGGAGGAGGAGGAGGATCAATAAACTGTACTGAATCAGAGGTGTTCGTTTTGATAGTGGGGAATGGTGTGACAAATGCACAGAGCTAGCATCTCAGTAATAAAGTACTTCTGCTTTCAGGGCAGGAGGCAATTGAGAAAAAAAAAAGATATTGCATGGGGGGGGGTCAATTACAACAGGGTTACTTTTCAAAATTGAGCTTTCTACTGCATTACAAAATAGTTAATTTAAAAACAGTTAAGGCCAATTTGAAGGTTTATTGACCTGTGTGAATAGGATATCCATCTCCTTAAGGTGTCTTCTGAAACTAGGCCTATTAAAGGTGTGCTTTGGAATGTACCTATAAGCTTAATAGTTTGTTCTGTCATCCTGTTTACTTTCTAACTAAGAAATTCCTTACTGAAATTCATTTGCTGTGAGAAACAGCCCCACTGTCAAAATTACTTTGCTTCACTAAGTATAACAGTAGGACGGGATCTTTGTGTGAGAGAGGGTTAATGCTGTCCTTTGAATAATAAAAGCATAATTGCATGGCCCTAGTGATTTGAAATCATTTAAATATGAAAACAAATTAGAAATAAAAATGCTTGCTATTTCTCTTTTTGAACACATAAAATATTCACTCTTATGTTCACTGATCTAATACTACATTGGCTATACTTTCCCAATTGCCTTTTGCCTTTTCAAGTGGGAGTCCCTTTCAGCAGTTACATTGTTGTGCTTTTGTTGTGCTAAACAGATGTGTCATTCCAGTCCAAAGCTTTCTACATTTCAGTAGTAGGAGAGATTATGATTACTATCTTTACTGAAATTAACTCTGGAGATAAGTACATGAGCATTTTTAAAAAATATTTTGTTATTCAAATATGTATGAAGAAACATATCAAGCCCATTCAAACAATCTTTTGAAGTAACCTTAAAACTGAAGGGAAATAAAAGAGGCAATTTTGGGGTGGTGTAATGTTATGAATAGTCAATTGAAAATCTGTTTTGGTCTAGGCCTCTTGCTTGAATGGGGCTCGTGTGGAGGCGGAAAACAAATTTGCACTCCTTTGGAGCAAACAAACTTGTTTTATTTATTATTATTATTATTATTATTATTATTATTATTTATATAGCACTGTAAATTTACACAGTGCTGTACATACAATCATATAATTAGACGGATCCCTGCCCTCAGGCTTACAATCTAAAAAAGACAACACAAAAGGAGAAGCGAAAGGTGGTGGGAAGGGGATGAGGTCCAGTGGTTCTTCTCTCCCTCTAGGGCCAGGACCAAGGCAGATGGACTGGAGGGAGGGCATGGCTTCTTAATACATAGTTAAAAGGAGGCTTCCTGGGGCAGACGTCACAATCCTGAGAATGCTTCCCTAAACAATATAGTCTTTAACTCAGTTTTGAAACTGGTTAGGGAAGTGATGAGGCACACATGTGAGGGAAGAAGGTTCCAGGAGTGAGGGGCAGCAAGTGAGAAGGGAGGAATCTCGGATGGGGCAGTGGAAATCCTCGGCTGGGACAGGAGACCTTGACTACCACTTTCAAAGTTATCTGTGCAAGCAAAAACCAATTCCCAAACATGGAATCATATTCTCATGTGACTAGGAAAAAGAATTCCATATGTGGACGATACTTATGGAGAAGTCGTGCTGTGTGGGTAGGAGTAAGCCTGCTTCACAATGACTATGGTCACCAGAGAAGTAAGCAGGTTATCTTTATTCTGGTGGTATATCCCACAGCATCACTTAACGTTCCTCCATATAATGGATGGCTGCTATTCCATTCTGTTGGAAAAAACATGCCTCTCCCATCCAATCTGCTGGTCTTTACTGACTCTAGAATGATGCCATGTGGCTCTGAGTGCAAGACAAAATGTGTCTTGTGCCATGTGTCTCCAGGTGTAAGAAAAGAACCCCAACTGTTTTGAAGTTCTTCTCTTAATAAACATATTGTTTACTATCATATGGACGGATATTCTATTTGTGTCTAAAGAAAATCTTTGAATATGGAAGAATATTTTGTTTTCTCCTTCTTTGACACTAAAGTGACAGAAAGTATTACCAAAAAAAAAAAATGCTGGATGAAAGACATGAAGCTTAGAAAGTAGAACAGAAAAGCTGTTTCAATGTGGACATCCACTGTTCCAATGCTGTACCTTCCCATGCCATAGACTCACCATGGAAGAATTATAGCATTCCTGCTTCTAACAGAGAGAACTGCGTAGCACAGAGTTGAACAATTTATTACTTCAGCATCCCTTCAGCAAAGCACAATTATGAAGGCTCCCCCCCCCATACATTCCTTCTTCACTCCATACCCCCGTGTTTGACTGTCTGGTTTGTGTATATTGTAATTACATCCACTGGAGTTGTTACACTTTAATTTCTTTGCTCTGCCACAGCCCCACACTCATGTCAGGACATTTATATGCAGGCACAAAGATGCATGTTTTCTGCTGTGAGTTGGACTATCCCAGCTTTTTTTTCCGCTCTGGTTTTTACCCATAGAGCATGGCTTTGGCACAGTTTCCAGCCGCATTTGAGGGGTGCATCCTCTAAATGCCTCTTCTTCAAAGCAGGTGAAAACCACTTTATTCTGCCTGTCTTTTTCACTCTTGTATGGCATGTGGAAAGATGATGGAAATGTTTTCTAGATGAATACATAAAATCATTGTGGTTTTGTAATGAAAGAAATCCAAAAGATTAGGATACAAAAGATCAGTTGCCTCGCAGGTCAGCTGCCATGAAATAACACGACTACACAAGGTTTGGAGTGAACATGGCCACAACTTTATTAATTCCAACATGAACAATAGGGTTGGCCCAAAGCATAAGGTCTGAATCTGGGCATCAGCCAAACCCCCGTTGGCTAATGAATGTTTGCTTATATCCAAGCATCGGGATGACGTAGGTGCCAAGCCCCGCCCTAAAGCACAGTCGGGCAACTGTGCTCCACCCACCGATTTGCAAGGCACTCTAGTCACCGGGTGTCAACTGACTGTAGCCCCCGCACTGGCTACCTCAGCCCGCTCCAACACCCGGGTCACGAAGACTCCCGATCCAGAGCCATCGAACCCTGGAAACCCCTAACCCCAGATCCAGGCCTATGCTGCCGCCCCCGCACCAGTTGTGACAAACAACTCCCAGGGAGGGAGGGTGGGAGAGCCGAAAATCGCAATGGCGTTCCTCTGCGCCCGCAGCCTGAATTTATAGGCCCAATGGCCAATCAGGAGCTGCCACGTCACAGCAGCCCCTCCCCTCAAATGGCTGGGCCAATGAGGTCGAGAGGCGGGCCGCCGGGAGCCAATCAGGCCGCCCGCCTCGCCCGCCTTGCATTCTGGGACATGAAGTCCGTCCCAGAAAAAAGGCGGGCTGCGTTCCCGCGCTACCTCCCGGCCAGCCAATCACGGGGGAGCCCGCCCCCGCAATGGCTGCCGGGAAGACCGCGCAGCGGGAGGCCGGCATGGCGCTTCCCGCGCGCGGCAACAGCGCCGGCCCGCTGAGTCGGGCGGCGCCATTTGCCTCGCAGGTCAGCTGCCATGAAATAACACGACTACACAAGGTTTGGAGTGAACATGGCCACAACTTTATTAATTCCAACATGAACAATAGGGTTGGCCCAAAGCATAAGGTCTGAATCTGGGCATCAGCCAAACCCCCGTTGGCTAATGAATGTTTGCTTATATCCAAGCATCGGGATGACGTAGGTGCCAAGCCCCGCCCTAAAGCACAGTCGGGCAACTGTGCTCCACCCACCGATTTGCAAGGCACTCTAGTCACCGGGTGTCAACTGACTGTAGCCCCCGCACTGGCTACCTCAGCCCGCTCCAACACCCGGGTCACGAAGACTCCCGATCCAGAGCCATCGAACCCTGGAAACCCCTAACCCCAGATCCAGGCCTATGCTGCCGCCAAACAGACGGTGAGGAACGAACCGCCTGCCGCCAACCCTATCAAACGCATTCAGGCTCAGCACAAACCAATAGAGCAACAATACCCTCAATGACCCTCAGCCAGGTCCCGGTCCGGGCGGATATAACCCAGAAAAGCCCTGGATTTCCAGCGTCCCAAATGTTTAATAGAGTCAGAAGCCAGTCCGCTTTGAGCAGCCGAAGTAGCTGCCCCAATCCGGAAGGAATGTCCCCCAAAATCTTTCGCTGGCAAACCCAAATGTCTGAGGGCCAAACGCAACACTGCCACCAGCTGGTAACGCGTAACTGGAACTCCGTTAGAGTGGCAGAACAAGGAACCTGAACCAACCGGGCGAACATCCATGAAGGCGTGCAAGGTACGGACAGGGCACACCAGCGATCCCTTAAAGCGGTTCAATGTAATAATGGACCCCTTCCCCAGTTGGTCGCATTTTGACCTCCGAACCAATAATGAAACAGAACTCGTAGTGAAAGAAACATCCCCAACCTGAAGAGAACGCTCGGAGGTATCATTGGCAGAATTAGGAACGAGCTCCCCCAACCTCAGGGCCCCGAAAAAGGCAGTAACGAAAGCAGCCCGAAACAGACCGGCCTCATATTGAGAAGAGCAAATCACAGGTAAGGCAGCAAAAAGCTGCTCGAGCAGCGGCAGCGTGATGGGACGTCTGGCATCCAAAGACGGACCCTGGGATCGCCTCCAACCCTCCAGAGTCCGCCTGACTTGGAAGGAGGCACAAGGGTCACCTAGACCAGAGGCTTTAGAAAAGAACGATATGCCCGCCAGCAAAACTGAAATGGCCCGAGGGGAGGACCCGTTAGAATATAACCAGGCCATGAAGCCGAGGACAGTAGGGGACTGGACGGGCCAATGAGCCGGTATATTGCAAACTCGAAAATAAGCAGATAGCTTAGGAAAAACCCTCGAATAGGCCTTCTGAGTGGAAAGAGCAATAGACGCCAAAATGCCCTTCATAATGATAGAGGTCCAAGGTCCCACAAGTCCTGAGGAAACTGAACAGGGGAGGGGTCCGCTTCCGGAGCCAAACGACGGAATCGCTCCTCCTGGAAGTGAGAGAGAGCATCAGCGATGTTATTTTCCAGTCCAGGCACGAACCGTGCGGAAAAAGAAATGTTATTAATTAAGCAATCGAGTACCATTCTCCTAACTAAAAACATGACTCTCTCAGAGGAAGAAGACATACTGTTGACCACGTTGACAACCGCCTGGTTATCACACCAAAACGTGATCTTCTTGTTGGCAAAGTCCTCCCGCCAAATACGAATGGAAACCACAATTGGAAATAATTCCAGAAAAGTCAGGTCCCTCAACACATTTCCCTGAGCCCATTCCTGTGGCCACCGTTGAGCGCACCAATGGCCTTGAAAATAAATCCCAAAACCAATGCTCCCGGCTGCATCGGAATGCACTTGTAAACGGTCGCCCAACTGCCAGGACTTCTGCCAAATGGCAACACCGTTGAAATTGGAAAGAAAAGACTCCCAGACTCTGAGATCATCCTTAACACCCTTGGAGATCCTAACCCGATGATGGGGAAGGCGAGCGCCAACTGTTGCTCTGGCCAGCCTAAAGCAAAAGGCCCGTCCAGGCGCCACCACACGACATGCGAAATTAAGGTGCCCTAGTAGGGATTGAACTTGCTTCAACGTAGCTTTTTTGGCAACCAGGAATTCCGCTAAAAGGGCCCTTAACGCTAACAATTTTGCCTGGGGCAAGGATGAGGTGCCACGGACAGAGTCCAGTTGGATGCCCAAGAAAGTGAGAGATGAAGCAGGACCCTCAGTTTTTTCTTTCGCTAATGGGACCCCAATCTCTCGGGCCAGGGCAGAGAAAGTGTCTAAGAGTTTCTTACACTCATCGGTGCCAGCCCTCCCAACAAACAAAAATCATCCAAATAATGTGTCACCAACGGGGAGCATGCACGCCGTTTGAGCTCCCATTCAAGAAACGTACTAAAGGTCTCAAACGCTGCACAACTAAAAGAGCACCCCATTGGCATGGCCTTATCAAAATACCACCCTTCTCCAACTTTGAAACCTAGCAAACGAAAATCACTGGGGTGAACAGGTAACAAACGAAAGGCCGATTGGATATCACATTTGGCCATTAACGCCCCTTTTCCACAAGAGCGAACCAAACGGACTGCATGATCAAAAGAGGCATACTTCACGGAACATAACTCGTCGGGAATAGCATCATTCACCGAGGCCCCAGGCGGGTGAGACAGGTGGTGTATGAGTCTGAACTCCCCCGGTGCCTTCTTGGGAACAACCCCAAGCGGAGAAACATGCAGATCAGCAAAAGGGGGGGAACTAAAAGGCCCTTCAATACGACCAGCCTCAATTTCCTTATTAATCTTACTGAGGAGGACGTCAGGCATATCCCGAGCCGATTTTAAATTTCTTGCCACCGCAGGAGGAGGAGGGGCCACCACGGGAATACGAAAACCAGAAGAAAACCCATCAGCCAGCAAACGAGCAGCCTCTTTGTGAGGATAAACCTCTAGGAGAGGCAAAAGAGCTCCCACATTGACCGGCGATCGGGCCATCGCGAACCCTCGAAAAGGAGGAGAAGGCACCTCATTTTTGGCTCCCTGACCCACCGGCGTCAGAGGCAGGGGCCCCATCACGTTTGCCGGCTGCCGATTGGGCAGGGCGCCCTTGTCGAAAGGGCTGAGAACTATTACGGGAGCAGGAGATCTTGGGATGAGAACCTCTGCATAACTCACAGCAATGCTCATATCTGCAATGAGCTTGCGTGCAGCGGCCCGCGTTGAAATCCCAGCAAGCGAGCCTACGCTCCCGCTTACCGGGTGCCTTGAAGGCCCCTTTGGACTTGGCTAACGGGCCTACTTCTAACAGCCAAATCTCGCTGTGGAGTTGATCCCACCGCTCTCGAGAGCTAAGCGACGCCTGCTGCCTAAAAGCAGCGTCGTACGCTATGGCTGCTGCCTCCCCTGCAACCGACCTAGCCCGGAGGACATGCAACAAGTGGCAGTCGAGATGCCAGGCCCTCTCCGGGAAGGCCATGGACACGACCGCTTTGAATACTGTATATCCCTCCAGCCAATTAGAAAAATTGTGCTCAGCAGGAGGAACCTTTGGGTGCCTCTTGGCACGTTTCGGAGAAGTGACCGCCCAAGCCTCCTGACCTTTCGGCTGAAGGAGGGTGAAAACATCAACATAACAGCCCCTCAGAATAAGTTTTCGAACTTTCTTGGACAAGTGTGAGCCCGGGGGGCGATCACCAGGAGCAGAAACTGGTATGGATGAAGCCTGAGCGTCGACCCACACCCCTTGCAAACCCGGTCTCCAGGCCCTCCTCCTAATGGCCCACAAAGGCAAACCAGGAGCCCAAGCATGCTCTACCCAGTATCCATCCCTGCCATCGGGGCCTCCCGAGGACGTACCCTCCTGCCCCACCACAGTCCCAGGAGCACTGGAGGCGGAACGCCTCGACTTCTTCTTCCTCTTCTTCGACTTCTTCTTGTGTTTCCGCTTCTTACTGGACGAAACAGCCGCTGTCGCCACTTCCAACACTTCATCGTCGGAACTGGTTGAATCGGACGAAGAGCTGGAACTGGAAGACGAGCTGGAACTCGAAGCCACCAATTGCCCAGCCACGTGACGATCCTGGGCCCCAGGAACAGAACTGGACGCTGAACCAGATGCCAGAACCGGACCCGACGCCCCGACCGAAGCTTGATTACTCGCCACCATCTCAGATGCTGACGCGCCTGCTACCGATGGAGAACCACTCGCTGCAAGTGCCTTAGAGATTATATCAGAAAAGGACCGCGCCAGCTCCGCCGCCATCAATTGAGAGATAACTGACGATGCTTGCGAAGCAGGCCCTTCACCCGATACCGCGCCTGTTCCGGATGGACCGCCCGACGATTCGATACTTCGAGATTCCACGCTCGAAGATGCCACCGCACACGAAGCATTGCGACCGCGAGATGTTGCCGTGCGCCCGAAGCGAGTCGACGGTGCTTTCAGTTGCTGGTTAGCACCTTTTGACTTAGACGGCATGATGAACCGAAGTCCAACAGCTGCAAAAATTCTGGACTTCCAACAAAGTTAATCACGGATGGAGGGGCGGGCTCAGCAGGGACGCATCCGCGATCACCGCCCCCTAAAGCGAACAAATATATTGAAGGCAGGCTCAGCAGGGCCGCAGCCGCGATCACTGCCCTCACGAAATTTCAAAAGCGACGCAGTCCAGAACAGGAGACAGGATAAGCAGTTGGCACCCCCACAAAGAAGAACCCGTGGGACCAGGGGGGGGGTTCGCAGGAAAAAAGGAGAGGGCGGGCTCAGCAGGCAATAGCCGCGATCACCGCCCCAAACAAACAAAAAGTATGAGCAAGAAAAAGAAAATTAAACCTCTACAGCGCCCTGTGGCTTAAACCCACCACAGAACACAGGAGTTAAATATTAACCCCTCCTTCCCACTGTGGCTCAAAACCAGCCAGCAAAACCGCAGGGGAGGGGGGAAAAAACTTACCCGCACCCCCCAAGAACCGCGGTTAATGGCTATACCGCGTTGTGTGAGGGGGGGGGAGGGGCGTATGCCTTCAAATGCGCCCACAGGAACGTGTGGCGCAACCGCGGAAACGAAGACCGCGGATAAGAAGGGGTGGACACGACCACCCAAAGCGCCCACAACCTCGTGTGGCGCACTCCAAAATGGCCACCTGGCCACGACTGCCCGGGCCGCCTTGCCCGGAGCTCTTCGTTCGGCTCTGAACACCTCAGAGCCGAAAATCGCAATGGCGTTCCTCTGCGCCCGCAGCCTGAATTTATAGGCCCAATGGCCAATCAGGAGCTGCCACGTCACAGCAGCCCCTCCCCTCAAATGGCTGGGCCAATGAGGTCGAGAGGCGGGCCGCCGGGAGCCAATCAGGCCGCCCGCCTCGCCCGCCTTGCATTCTGGGACATGAAGTCCGTCCCAGAAAAAAGGCGGGCTGCGTTCCCGCGCTACCTCCCGGCCAGCCAATCACGGGGGAGCCCGCCCCCGCAATGGCTGCCGGGAAGACCGCGCAGCGGGAGGCCGGCATGGCGCTTCCCGCGCGCGGCAACAGCGCCGGCCCGCTGAGTCGGGCGGCGCCATTTCTGCATCATGAAAATTGATGTCCTTTTAAAAAACAGGATTTTTTTTTCTTTTTCAAACAATATACTTTTAAACTTTTATATTTTTAAATGTGTGCTGGAACATTTTTAAAAAATGCAAAGAGGCAAATGCCAAAATAGCAAAATGACAGAGTCTTTTCAGGGCAGGGAGAAGGAAATGTGTGGCAATAATCAGAAATGTAAGAAGATGCATCTAAATAACTATTTTTTAAGTTATTATTTTTTTAAAAAAATTGAAATATTTTGCAAGCTTGCTAATTGCCTTCTTCATGGATTATAGAAATACAGTATTAACACTGAAAGAAAGAAATACATTTTTATTTTATCTTATTTTTCTGTTTAATAGTTCTTACGAAAGGTATGTTAAAACAAAAACATAGAAGCATTGGATAGTGAGTCAAAGATCCTGGCTTTTCAGGCAAATCAATTTATCAGTATTTGTCTTTATTTATTGCCATTTATCTTACATTGCGATGAATTTCACTCTCACAAGTTGTGTGGTGTTTAACCTCAAAAATCAGTTGTAAATGTCAAGAAATGCATATTTTCAGCAACTAGCCTGTTTTAATGCCCACAATTAAACTTCCTGAAAGATAAACATCAACAATCAGACAAGTAAATTAAGCCTACATTTGCCTTCCAATGACCATCAAAAGACCACAAATAATAACTTTAAAAATCCAGTAACTCCAATATGCATTAGTGAGGGAAACTACAGACCCCAAATCCATGATAAATATATAATCTACTTTACTCCTTTCTTACATTTGTTCAGAACTTATTGATTCACAAGTTCACAGTAGGAATTAATAATTACAGTTTTGTTGCAGGTGTGATCATTTTACTGGTAGATTGTGGTTCTGAAAATAATACATCTGAACATTTATTTTTCTTTGTAGGAAAACATCATAGAGGTTATTCGAAATCAAGAATTTTTACTTCTGCCAGCAGAAGAACTCCACAAACTTCTTGCCAGTGATGATGTGAATGTTCCTGATGAGGAAACCATTTTCCATGCCTTAATGAAGTGGGTGAAGTATGACATGCAGAGGAGGTGTAATGACTTGAGTATGTTACTTGCCTACATCCGGTTGCCGCTTCTTCCACCACAGGTACAGTTTTGTTGAGTTCTGCATCATGAAAATCGATGTGCTTTTTAAAAACAGGGTTTTTCTCTTTTTCAAAAAATAAGTAGCATTGCAATGCATATCTCTCTCCCAGTGTTTACACACTGCAATTGATCCAGACTTACAGTACAACCTTTTCTTCAGAAGAATGTTCAAACAAATTCAGTGGAATTTGTTCTTACATAGCCAGGAGAATTAATTATACTCTCATCGATTTCAGAGGACCTATTTTAGGCATAACTAAAAATGTATCTTACCCAATGTTTGTAGTTGTTTTGAACAGAAAACAACTTTTTCCACCTAGCGAACACAATTTTCTGTGCAAAACAAACAAACAAACATGCAGAAATATCATTTTCTGTGCAAAAAAGGGTTATTTCCTGAGCGGAAAAGATTGTTTGCCTGTGCAAAACAGCCATGTGCAAATTTTGCATAAAACAAATCCTGAACAACGCTAAAATTGATTGGTAATTTCTTTAAAAATAAAATTAGTGAAAAATTATACCATGTCCTCCAGAAACCTAAGCTAAGGATAAATTTTTATTACTTTCTTTATTGTTCTATCTTTTGATTTTGATTGTGTCTTGAAAATATTACATTTGATCAATCAATGGACTTTGCATTCTTTGTCCAGGAAGATCTGACAAATATGCCTTTTTAGTCAGTACCAGTTTGAAAACCCAAAGGGATGTATGCACTTATGTATTTAATATTTTTAACAAATGAATATACAGATTGAGTCTCTCTCACCCAAAATGCTTGGAAACAGAAGTGTTTTGGATTTTGAATTTTGGAATATCTGTATTTGCATATACATACAAATGAGATATCTTGGAGATGAGAACCATGTCTAAACAAAACAAAAAAAAGTTGATGTTTCATATACATATTATACACACCGTGAAGGTAATTTTATACACAATATCTTAAACAATTTTGTGCATGAAACAAAGTTCATGTACACTGAACCATCAGAAAGCAAAGGTGTCCCTATCTTATCACAATATACCACAATGTGACCCTGAGACCTAAAGTCTACCAGCCCCTGGGCTGGTCAGCTAAAAAAATTGGATGTCAAAAAGATGTATTTATTTGAGAACCATGTTAAACCAAGTATGGAAAGGGATAACAGGGGACCTGTTATACTAAATAATATTGAACAGCTTAATAGATGGGCTCATTAAATCATAATCTTTGGGGAAGTGTTAATGATGTGAAAAGAATTTCAGCTTAATTTGACTTCTTATTACAGATGCTACCAATGAATGTTTTCCCATACCAGTAGCTAATTTGCAAGGTGAAAAGAAACAATAGAATCAAATTTTATCTTTAACAGAAAAAGTTTTTCTGTGTCTCCCTCATAGTGTGTGTGTGTGTGTGTGTAGTGAAGCCTTACCTTACTTACAAGCTTCATATTGTCCTCTTTCTGAATTTCTCACTTCTCGATCATACTGTGAAGAAGAAATTGGATTGTTAATTAAGGGCCATTATACCATGTGTTTTCTCAGCCTTCCTGACATTGGCAGGAACTGAGGGAATGAATATTAGACAGAACAATACTGTTCATACTGAGGCTGACTCCCATGATTTAAGTGCAACTGTTGCTGCATGTATCCCAATAAGTCCCCCATTCTTGCTGCCAAGAACCTCTCCACAGTATACTGAGCACCCAAAAATATTGGAGCTTATCACATGGGGCTCTGGGAATGCAAGTGGCATGGAATGAAAGGGGGCGGGGTGGGAATAGAACGGAGAAAGGACCCATTTTGCTGCATGCCTGAATGCTGCCGATGTTGCCAGAAGTTCCTGTTCCGTTCCACATCCATCCCAGAAGAGGCGATTTTCAAGAACTATTCGCCTCCTCTGGGACAGATGGGGAACAGAATGGAATGGAACAGGGACTTCCAGTGACATCTGTGGCATTCCGGCATGCAGTAAAATGTGTCCTTTCCCTGTTCCATTCCCATCCTGCTCCCTTTCATTCTGTGCCATTTGCATTCCCAGAGCCCCATGCGATAAGTTTCATTGTCTCAAAAATGGAGAACTGTATCCAAGGCCAGTGTTCCATTTTAGGATTATTTTGGGTTTCTCTGATCTTAACAAGCATCCCCCCCTCAGGAAAAAAATGGAATTTACCACCCAATCACTTCTACTTTCTGAAGAAAAAAATAGGCAAGTGTGGTCCATGGTGGAGGACTAGAAAATGGCATGTGTGCAGCCTGAATCCACAACTGTCCTACAGTGGCTTTCAGGCAGACCTTCAGTTGAATTTTATCCAGCCTCCTGGGCTGGAGCCAGGATGTGGGGATTATATAATAATAATAAAATTTATTTATATCTCCCGCCTCTTCCCACAGATCGAGGCGGGCTTACAACATGATAAAATACAATACAATAAAATCACAATTAAAACAATATCACATTAAAAACAACATATTACATCATGGGGCCTATAACTTCAGGGGAAGTACCATACGGGAGAGTTAGAAGAGATCAGGTGGATATGCCCGCCGGAAGAGATCTGTCTTCAGCGCTTTTTAAAATGCCTCTAATGTAGGTATCAGATGGATCTCCTCCGGCAGGTCGTTCCACAACTTAAGAGCCACTGCTGAGAAGGTAAGGCGAGATGTAGATGTTAGTCTCGTATGTTGGTGATTTAACAACTTTTTATCGGTAGTTCTTAGGGTGTGAGGCGGATTATGTAGGGAGAGGCGTTCTCTCAAGTAACCTAGCCCAAGCCATATAGGGCTTTAAAGGTAATAACCAACATTTTGTATTGCGCCCGGAAGCAGATTGGCAGCCAGTGCAAAGATTTCAGAATGGGGGTGATGTGTTCCATCCTTGAAGCCCCCGTCAATAGTCTGGCCGCTGCGTTTTGAATCAGCTGAAGCTTCCGAACTTGGTACAAAGGTAGAATATTATAGCACTGGGCCATGGCAGTTAAAGTGCTGTCAAACTGGATTGTTTCTGCATTGTAGATGAAGCCCAAGTAGGCCTCAAATAAATTATATTGCCTGGAAATTCCACAGTAGAGACAAGTGAAAAGGTTCTTTCCTGATTTGGCACCTTCCTCTCCACTGAGGAGGTGATTATCTGGAGAAAGGCCTCCTACAGGGCTAGTGTTGAACTGACAATTCCTTAGATACTCTGGTCCCAAACCACAGGATGATTTCATGCTGTGTTTTCAGGTAAAAAACAAAACAATACATGCATTCAGACACCCACACATGCATACAATATCCAGCCTTATCCTTTATGTAAATTGGCCCTAGACGTGAGAACTTTTTTTAAAAAAGGAAGACAGATTGATTTTAAGAGTTTTATTTTAAATGAGATTACATATATAAAGTGTTATATTTTAAAATCTTATCCAAATAAACCCACTTAACACTTTCAGTGGAAAACTGTCAACTTTTAATTAAAATAGATTCAGGCAGGGATTGAAAATAATTACATCGGATTTATTTAACTGCTAGCAGACTAAATCAGGAATATTGGTTAAGGTGGGGCTGGATCAATTGGGATAGTAAAGGCAATTTGCATTTCTAATTCATGCCCCATGTGCAAAGATCTGCTTATTTGGTTCTTTACACTTATCTGGCATAAAATCTTAAGGAATGGTCTAAAATATGAAGTTTTTTCAAATGTTGGTTCTGAAATAAAAGGTTATTTTTTCAGAAAACAAATAGTAGTTTGGGGGATAGTATGCAGTCAATATATAATTCTAATTAAAATGTATATTATGGAAAAGTTAATGGTTCTGAATATCTTAAAATTAAAACCATTGGATCATTTTAATATATGGTTTCTTTCTTCAAAACATTTTTTTTAAATCCAAATATAGCATTGCAATCCAATGTTTACAGTTGGCCCACCATATCCATAAATTCTTCATTGACAGGTCCAACCACCCATGGCTTTGAAAATATTCTCCTTCTTCCTCAATAAATAAATCCATAAAGCAAACCTTGATTTTGCCATTTTGGATAAGGGACATCATTTTACTATGGCATTTAATGGGACTTGAGCATCCATGGATTTTGCTATCCATGATAGGTCCTGGAACCAAACTCCTGTCAGTACCAAGGGTCTACTGTTCTTTAGAATAGGTAATGGTTTGAAATGGTATATATAGCATAAGCAAGTTTATACTTGGCATTACTCATCATTGTAGACTTACTTCTTTACTGGTTCCAGTAGCATTGCAATCCAATATTTACAGTTGGCCCACTATATCCATAAATTCTTCATTAACAGGTCCAACCACCCATGGCTTTGAAAATATTCCCCTTCCTTCTCAATAAATAAATCCATAAAGCAAACCTTGATTTTGCTTTTTTGGATAAAGGACATAATTTTACTATACTATTTAATGGGACTTGAGCATGCATGGATTTTGCTATCCATGGTTGGTCCTGGAACCAAACTCCTGTGAGTACCAAGGGTCCACTCTTCTTTAGAATAGGTAATGATTTGAAATGGTATATGTAGGATAGGCAAGTTTATACTTGACATTATTCATTATTGTAGACTTACTTCTTTACTGGTTCCAGTGGAAAACATTGTATCTGATGAGATTTTTTTTTAAAAAAAAATATGAACCTGTATCTCTGTGATGAACAACATTGTGCGGGATGTTATGTTTTTACATGGCCTCTAGGGACAGAGACCAGAGGTGGTTTCAAATGGTGCTTGTGCAAAGTTGCTTCATGTGATGGGGACAGAGATGGAAAGTATTTAGTATCCAATCATTCCTTCACAAACCCTCTTTCAATTCTCAATTCATAACCCACCCTCCAGTCTATAGTGCAGTATGAGCTTAGATGGTCACTCCAGGGCCAGACAGGGATTTTCTTCCCTTTACCTGTTTTTGTTTTGTTTTGTTTGGTTGGTTGTTTTTGCCTACCTTACACTTTGACAATTGGCTAAAGGTGGTGGCTTTAAGTAGGCTGTCAGTGGCACGTACTGGAATAGAACATATGATTTTACTGAACATCGTGGCACCCTTTTGGTGAAGGGCCTTTAAGGGTCCTGGGACCCAGGTGGTGGTGAAGAACTCTACCCTTGAGTTTGCTCTCACTACATATAGTCCTGCAACTTGGGTGGGAGTGCTCTGGGTTTACCTTCCAATAAATGGCTGGCTGAGAAGCCACCCAATTGTTGGATTCCTCTTGGGCTTAGGTGTTTCACCCAAGGAAAGACTGAGGGGGTTGACAAGGGTTTATAACTGGCCTCACCTGGATCTACATCTGGTTGCTTCCCCCTCTTGCTCTTTTCCAGGTTCAGTATAAGTGAAATAGTATATAGGTCAAATAAAATTGTCCGGGAAGGCTGCCAACAGGCAGCTGATAAGAGTGTGCCAGGCAAAGGTGAACAAAAGCAAAGGTGTACAATAGCAAAGAAGCAGTTGTGAAGGCACAATACCAGTCCAGTGTCCAAATAGAGCAAAACCAAAAACCAGTCCAAAGTCCAGGGTTCCAGAGGGCAGTTCCACAAGTTCAGTCCAAGGTGAAGAGTGCAAGAGAGTTGGTCAGCAAATCCGGTCCAAGGTCAAGTCTGGTCCAAGGTCAAGAGTTCTAGGTCAGTCCGAGGTCTGAAGAGCAAGAAGTCCGGCAACATAGTCCAAAGGAGAGAGCAGCTTTCACCCAAAGGAATGCAGATAGGCTCTGATGAAGAGACACTGCGTCTGCCAGGTGTTTATATTAAACCAGCTCCTTATTACAGGTGCTGTGTGATTAATGAGCGTTTCTCAGCTAACCTTTGGAAATGCCAAAGGCATGCCCTTTCTTTCCTCCTTTAGCTGAAGGTAGGTACCTCAATGTCCTGCTGCTCTATATTTCCAAGGCCTGGAACCTCTGCTGGGAAAAAGCTGGGTTGCTGATCCACAGGGTCCACTGGAGGAGACACAACAGAGCTAGGACCTGGCTGAGCCAACTCTACAGGAGGTGGGAGAGCAGAGCTGGGACTGTCAGGGCAGAGCTGAGGCCTTGCTCAGCCTCATGTTTCCTCTGCACCTGAGGGGCCAAGTCCTCCTCCTCATCCTCCGAGTCCTCCTCGTGACTGGCCATGACAACAATCACCCTCCTTGAACCCAGTTTCTTATGTCTGGTCTTGTTATTTCATGGTTGGTCGTCAAATTTTGTCTGTAGAAATTGTTGTATGATGATTCATTCATACATGCAAATAATTGACAATAGTCATGATGAAGTGATGTATTTTCTTGTGTATGCTGGCCTTTGCAATGTATGCTGGCTCATCCAAGCCCACTTGGAGTACTTCTTGGTAGGAAAATGCAGCTGTTTGGCTTTAGCAGTAATTCTTACTTATAAGCTGTGCATTAGATATAATGATTGTGTTGGTGACAAATTACTGACATTTTGATGTGTCAATCAAATAGTACCCTGTCTGTTTAATGCTTTGCATTGTTGAATTGTTGATACGCTTCACATGAGTTACCTGGGTTATTCTGTGGCGAGTCACATTATATTAATAATAGATAGAGTCTATGTTACATTTCAAATGGAACTGGAAAATATAAAGTATTGTCACTCACCCTGGGAAGTAACACTGTTTCATTTAGAAAGTTGATTCATTCCCAGTATTTGGAATGCAGTAGAATCCTGAATGATATATATGGCATAGGCCATATGCCTCAAAATGTCCCTGTAAACTCTCAGCTCCACCTATGAACTTCTTAGCCTCTAATCTACCACCAGCACACTTCTTCCAAAATAAGTGTTCATTTGATGTGAGTTGCAATAGACTTTATGGTCTATAAGCCTTGTCACCTGATAAGAGATGGCAAATCCTATATCAGTGTACAGTATGAAGCATGGGTACAAATCATACCCCTTTAGATGTGGTTATACTGCAGATCCTAGTAGCTTTAGTCAGAATAGTCAATAATGATGAATGGTTGGAGTGGCAGTTCAACAAAATCTTCAGAGCTACATGATTCCCAAGCTTGTTGTAAAGTTTCAGTAGCACTAGCACTCTTGAATGAGTACAGGTGATTTCAAAAAATGAATGAAACTATTAATGAATACAGTAGTGGTATAAATATCCTAAAGACACCAGTTGCTGTCTGATCTCGGAAGCCAAGCCGGCTCAGCCATGGTTAGTATTTGGATGGGAAACTGCCAGTGAATACCAGGTGTCGCAAATTATATTGCAGACCCAATAATTTCATAGGAAGGAAATGGCAAAACCACCTCTGAGTGTTCCTCACCTAAGAAAATGCTATGAAATTATTTGGTTTGCCATAAGTCACCAGGAGACCTGGACTGCGCCTTCACTGCAGAAGTAATCCAGTTTGAGACCATTTTAACTAACCTGGCTTAATGCTAGGGAATTTTGGGAACTTTAGTTTTGTGGGGTATTTAGCCTTCTCTGTCAGGGAGCTCTGGTGCTACCAACACATCCCAGGATTCCCGATCACTGAGCCAGGGCAGTTAAAGAGGTTTCAAATTGGATTATTTCTGCAGTGTGTTTTGGACCTTAGAAGCACATGCACATACACATTTTTCATTTTCTCTAATTACATTGTTATTAAGTTTTTACAATAAAACACATAAATTCTGTATAACAGTGGGGGGGGGGACAGCAACAGCTAACTACAAGAGCCAAGGCTATGTATCTGATGAATAGTTATTCTGCGGCAGAAGGGGGGGAAAAAGCGAGATAATCTGGTTGGTCAAGGTGTAGAGCATCCATCCAAAGGTCCATCTGTGAAGCAGGTTGGATCCAGTGGGAGAGATGATTAATATAGTCAATAAAATCATCCAGTCATTTTCAAATGTGTCATTCCTTTTGTGGTCATTGAAAAACCTCCGCATAGCAGACAGTTTCTCCATCAACCCCACATTCTAGATCATCAGTTCTCAATGGAGAGGTCGCTTGACTTCAAACATTTGCTAATCTGGCAGCAGTAATAAGAAAAATTATCAGTTTCCTATGTTTCAAGTACACATACACAGTTTTGTAACAATCTTAATTGCAATATAGTGAAACACCGAAGAACAACCCATAGTCACATGCGAGGATGGATAGAGAGATATTGCTTTCCTAATAATTACATTCAAAGGAACTAATACACTCAGTCAGTGGAATACACTGCTTCTGAGGAGATTATTGCATTAGCTTTGCTGCCAAAATAGACCTGGGATAAAACTTTAAGGTGGATCTTATAGCAGTCACCCATTGCCAGGCAGTATGTAGCCCATATCCAACCTGGGCTTCTCCAGGCTTGTCCTGCATCTTTTCAGAAATGAGAAAATCCTGTTGTTGAAAAGCTGTGAGAGAAGCCCAGGCTACATACTGCCAGTGATGGGTGAATGTGATAAGATCTGTCTAAATAAAATTATATCCCGGGTTTCTCCCATTCCCATTCCCAGCAGCAAAGCAAATGTGATAATCCCCATAGTGTAGCACAGTCTCCTTATTTGTAGGTTTTTAAAGAGAGTTTGGATGACCATCTGTTGGGAGTGCTTTGATGGTGTCTTCCCACATGGCAGAGGATTGGCTTGGTTGGTCTCTTGCAACTCTATGATTCTATGATTGGATGATGTGCATGGAACATCTATGAGAAAGAGATTAACCCTTTTTAGCTAAGGGAAATTTCACTCTCTGTGTTGCTCATCTTATGCAGGAATTAATAAAGCACTGCCAGAGAAAAATATGAGCTCATGACATATTACTCTGGAGCCCTGTTAGGAGAAAAGAAGGATTTCAGTGACCTAACTATATACTGGGCAAGGCCTCCTATTTTGGGGACCTAACATTTGTGAAACTACAATTATAACATTAAATTGCATTTAAAATTTTCAGCCTATGTTCTTGTATTATATTCATAACATTCATTATCTTATATTGCTAGGCCACAGTAGAATTGTACGCAATCACAAAATGGTCTGCTTATACCTAGAATGCAATCTATTTTGTTTGGATTGTATGGCTTGTTTTGCTATAAAGTATTTTGGGATTATCTTGCTTATTTTGCTGTTGAGTACAGCATATCAATTAGATTAGTGAAAATGATATGAAATTGCAATGTAGAATGCCAAATGACGAGTAAAGCACATCGAAAGAGCACTGAGTTATTAAAATAAGATGTTGATATAATTTTGTGCAGGAAATTGATTTTTTTAAATCACATAAAAGAAAGTTTAATTTGAGATTGGAACCGAGGAGATATATGACAGCTGTTTGTATATTGCTAATACAGTTACTGTTTGTATATTGTTAATGTAACAAATACATCTGCCTTCGATCTGGCAGAGACATTGTTTCTTGTTAACAAGATGTTTCAAGCAATGGTTGAAATGGAACATTAGCCCTGCTTAGAGAAGACCTTGCTGAAATTAATTGGACTTGTTAGTCATAATAAAGTGTATTGATTTCACTGGGTCCACTACAGGTAGAACTAGTGGCTGAAATCAACTTCATCATCAATGGCATTAAAAGGCCAGCTGGCATAGTGGAATGGTATCTGAATGTTTCTCTTTCTGCAGAAAGAGAAGGTATTTAAGTGCATGGAAAATGCACTGTCACTCAGACAACAGGGGCTTATAATCAATAATAATAAATAAGATGTATTTATATCCCACCCCATCTGCACTCAGGCAATCAGGGCAGCTTATGAGAGTGTTTTGCTATGACTGGATCAATGGAAAATTTGGATTTATCTCAGTGAACAGAGAATAATAAATGCCCTGTCATCTGTAATATTATACATAGGTTGACACTGATCAAGAGAGAAAAGTGTTAGCCTGGCCATAAGGTGGTAATATACAACCTTGATAAGAAAATGAACCCAGCTGAGAAAAATGTTTTTCTTTTGTTGCATTAAAAACATTTACACCCCCACATTCTATTGCCTCCCCCCCAAAAAAAATTCTTTTCAGATCCCTTTGGGTGTGTAATACTTATGTTCTTTCCTCCCTTTTCACTTTAGATAAGGGGTGGGAATTGTATGGCTTTCCAAATGTTTTTGGAATGCAACACACAGTAGTTACCTTTGTTTATGCCGGCTAGCACTGTTGCAGTCCAATAGCATCTAGTCAGCAAAAGGCCAATGCAGTTTTAGGCTGCATCAATAGAAGTATAGTGTCTAGATCAAGGGAAGTAATAGTGCCATCTATTCTGCTTTGGTCAGGCCCCACCTGGAATACTGTGTCCAGTTCTGGGCACCACAATTCAAAAAAGATGTGGAGAAACTGGAGCATGTCCAAAGGAGGGCAACTAAGATGGTGAAGGGTCTGGAAACCATGCCCTATGAGGAACGACTTAGGGAGCTGGGGATGTTTAGCCTGGAGAAGAGAAGGTTAAGAGGTGATATGATAGCCCTGTTCAAATATTTGAAGGGATGTCATATTGAGGAGGGAGCAAGCTTGTTTTCTGCTGCTGCAGAGACTAGAACGCGGAACAATGGATGCAAGCTGCAGGAAAAGAGATTCCACCTCAACATTAGGAGGAACTTCTTGACAGTAAGGGCTGTTTGCCAGTGGAACACACTCCCTCAGAGTGTAGTGGAGTCTCTATCCTTGGAGGTCTTTAAGCAGAGGCTGGATGGCCATCTGTCGGGAATGCTTTGATTGGGAGTTCCTGCATGGCAGGGGGTTGGACTGGATGGCCCTTGTGGTCTCTTCCAACTCTATGATTCTATGATTCTATGATTCTCATCCTTACTTTGAACTCTAAAGCTTAAATCTTTACTGTTAATTAAAGTTATTATCTCTCATTCATGTGCATGTTAATATTAGAATAGTGCATAGATACAGATCTTTATGTAGGTTGAGATGTTTCAGATGCAAAGCAAACCATCTTATTCTCAGTGCAGAAGATTTTAGAGCATATTTGGTCAGATTGCAAATTCTCATCACTGGCTGGTTTGGGCTGATGGGAGTCAAAGCCCAACAACATTTGGAAGGCTCCATTTCATACACCCCCTTTTTGAGGCTGGTTTTTTAGTGGGCTGAAGTTTATTTTCATGCTTGATTTGGGTCAATTTGACCAATATTCCTCTCACATTTATTAGGTTTATAATTTATCAGAAATGTTATGTATTTATTCATCTCACTTCTTTGGTGCCTTGGAGAAATAATTCTACTATGGTAGTTACACAATTGATTTTGTGCCATCTTTTACTCAGTACAGTTGTCTCAATATCAGTTGGTGCTTTGGAAGAAGTGAAAGGAAAATTACTTTAAAATGTGACAGTATGACACTCAAAAGTCAATACAGTGGGCCTACTGTACCAGTGGGCTAGTAATCCAGACAATCAACCAACCACAGATTGCCATGGCCCATCTTATTCAATGGTGGCATGTGCAACCAGATGTGCTGACATAGACTTTGTATTAATATATTTTATTATTATTATTATTACTATTATTATTATTTTCTAGAATGTATGGCATAGGCAGGCTTATTTTTATTTATTTTATTGATTGTATGTAGAGTGCTCTGTGAATATACAGCACTATATAAATAAAGTGTAATAATAATAATAATAATAATAATAATAATAGACCTGTGCACATCATTGTCCATGGAATAATATGGGGCTCAACCATCCATGTTGGCTAAGTGCACTCCCCTAAACTATAGCACTAGAGCTATCTAGCAAAGCATTCTAAGTACTTCACCAAACTACAAAGCTCAAGATTTCATAAGACATAATTATGTGGATTAAAGGGTATCAAACTGATAAAACTATGAGGTATGGATTCACACACTGTTCTCTAAATTTTACACCATACCAACTTTGAGATATTTTTAGCCTGAAAGTACTTTTTTGAATAGCTGAGGATGGAATTAAAATTTACAACATGAGATATATCTGTATTAGACATTTGATGTGTATTAGACATTTGATTTGAATGTTACAAATTTTGATCATTTATAAAGAAGAAAATGCTAAATTTAAACAAGTGGTGAAAAAATAAATTATCCTGGATAGGCAGAATGTCTGCTATTAGGATGAGAATATTGTCTAATATTTACCTTTAGTAATTTATCAAAAAGTGTTTCATTGAACATAAAACATCACTAAGTTATTTAGGCTTTATAGAATTCCATTTATAATGAGTAAAAACATCACAGCATGATCATTTATGAGAAGGATTATGTGTCACTAATACCCTGAAAAGTTACTATGCAGATGGCCTGACAGCAATGTGTCACTAATACTCTGAAAAGTTACTATGCAGATGGCCTGACAGCAATGTGTCAATAATATGATACCTCCAGCACTTCTTCTCAGTGGGAAGTGGAAGAAGATGGACCTAATTAGCCATTAGCCCACCTGGCCATAGTTGAAAAAAAGTGATTGAAGATTCAGTTATTAAGGTTTGGAAAAAGTATAAAGCTTGGTAAGCACCTGCTTTACCTCTCCCGGCATCAGTAATGTTTTATAGTGCCTTTAAAAGTGCAGGAAGATAACGCGGTGGATCCACTGACAGAACTGTCCCATAAGTAGAATTGGGAGGGGATGATTTCCTCCTCTCCCTGTGGCTGCCTACAGCTACATCCGCATTGCAAAAATAATCCAGTTCAACAGCACTTTAACTGCCATGGACTCAATGTGAGGAAATTCTGGGAATTGTAGTTTTGTAAGACATTTAGCCTTCTCCGTCAGGGAGCCCTGGTGCCACAACAAACTATAATTCCCATAACTCCACCTCATTGAGCCCTGATAGTTAAAGTGGTGTCAAACTAGATTTTTTCTGCCGTGTGAGTGCAACGCAGTGTTTGTCGCAGAGAACTAGGAAACCCACCAGAGCAGATTTCCAAATATCACAGAGCATTGGAGATTTGGAGAGAGGGATTTGAGCCAAGATACAGTAGAGCAAAAAATAGCAGCAGCAACAACAATAACGTAAATTCTCCATTGTAGGTACATGGAATACCAAAACATCCATAGTTTTATCCACTGTGAGAATGAGCTGCATCAAATGGGCACACATAATGAGATAATAACACACTTTGCTTACCCATTTTTCTTTCTCATAACTGATTTTTATGGTAGTTATTTGGAGCTTGACTCTAAGTCTCATCAGTAAATCAATTGTTGTAAACCCTTTTATTTGATATACCCATGATTTCTCAAGAAGGTATTGGATATCTTCTTGCAGAAGTGTAATGCCTAACTAGATCCTTGGGAAAATCCCATTGGGTGATTATAGAACGCCCAAAAGGGGCGGTCCGCAATCGCCCCAGGAAGCTGCAGGATGGGGCCGAGGCTACCAGACTGGCAGCCTCCGCGGCCCCATCCCGCCGCTTCCAGAGGCCGCGGGGAAGTGGAAAACTGCTGGTTCCCCGCAGCCTCCAAACAGGGTGCAGCAGACACACTGGGCACCCGCTGCACCCCGCTTGAGGAGGTGGGGCAGAAGGGAGGAAGGGGCTGCCGCCATGGCCCCTTTCTCCCTGGGTCTTTGTCGCAGCTATGTAAAAGCCATGGCAAAGACCCACGCCAAAAAAAGAAATCCGTTTGGAGCTCCTTTTTTGCACCATGGAAAGGGCATGATTTGTGCCCTCCCGTGGTGCAAAGGCGTCATGGCATGCGCAGCACGTCTAAAAGCTGTGCACGCCATGACACCATCATGGCGCGCACGTGTGGACGTCACCATTTAATAATGGTGGCGCCCATACGCACTAGGGTTAGGGAGGGTGTGAAAGCTGCGCCCTCCCTAACCCTAGTCGCACCTTTTTTGGCCCTTAGTGTGCCTCTTTTGGTACGTCTATATCCCACCATTGTGCCAATGGACTTCTTATAATGCATTATAGGATTTAACTCCAAGTAATTTAGTTATCTGAATAACTAATAGATTTTTTTAAAGAAATGTTTATTTATAAGGTCTTTTAAACAACACATCTATTAATCTCAAGATACTTGAAAACAATCAATAATTGCTCAAATGTGTGTGTGTGTGTGTGTGTAGGCTTCAATAACTTAGGTCAATCCTTACATAGCATTACATCTTCATATCTTTAAAATCTAGGCAGAAAAAGTCAGGGTATATGGAGATTTGCACAAATCCTCTGTAAGATTAAATAACTGAAGAAGAATTTATTTACAAAATGGACCTGATCATACTGAGACTTGAGGCACAAAAAATGTACTCTAATGAGAGTAGGATTTGTGGAACAACCTAACTTGGAGTCACTGTTTTTAAGTAGTAAAAAACTATAAGTGAGGGATGCTGAATGCAGCAAATGACCAGGGGAGATAACAGTCCTCAGAAGTGCCTGTATTTATTAAAGCTTGACACACTTTGGAAAACACATTTCCTTCCTTAGGGGCATTTAGCAAAGTGTAAAATTAAACTCCTTAGTTCTCTCATTATGGCAATCAATTTGTTTTTTTGAAATGCATCAGGCCTTAATAAATTCAGGCACTTCTGAGAGCTGTTTCTTCCCTTATCATGTATTCTTAAAGCAATGAATTCCTTCCCTATTCGTTAAACCCACGGTTCACAGAAAATAATTACAAAATGATCAGTAATTGGTATTTTATATCAATAAGACTCTGGAGGATAAACAGAACCATTAATAGGTTGCGTTCAAAATGTTCTCACATGGGTGAACCACACAGATACATCTCTGCAAATATTTTGGAAATATATTAGAAGGATATTGAAGAACTTACCCAAAATACTATAGAGCAGCATTTATCCTTCTCATTTTTACTATTAATTTTAGTATTACTTCTATTCAAGATTGCATCTGAAAACGATTTAGCAGTTCATAGGTTGATCACAACTTGAGTCTTCATCATAAAATGTTAGTTAAAAAAAATGGACTCCATGTTTGGAGAAATGAAATGTCTAAAACACTGCACTCGGGGCACTATAAAGGTCTTTTGTGGGTGGGAAACAGCAGGATAATTGTTAAGTTTCAGGAAGAGTGGTGTTCCTTTATTCAGTTTTGGAATAATAAGCAGAATGAAGCTGTAAAAATGAAAGGATTCCAGTTATGATTTTTGTATTTGTGTGTGTGTGTGTGATTTGGAAAATCTCCCTACACTGGAATCTATTGCACCCACTAGGACTCTGAAATAATAAGTGTCAGCTGGTGATAAACCTATTATGTGTTTTATTGTGAAATTTAAAGAATTGATTCATTAATATCTACTTTAGAAAAATGATTGAACACCTTGGATACTTGGAAGTTCAGTAATTATTTTCCACAAAATTTACACATAGTGGTTTCTGCTGAGAAAATAATAATTCTGCATAGAAATTATTTTCCACACTGAGAAATAATATTTTCTGCACTTTTCATTCTCTTCATAACTTGCAGCCCTCCCTTTTGAAGAAAATGCTGTTTGCTGGAGGGAAATGTGCGATTTTTTTTTTTGTTCAGAATCTTGAATGGGAAGTCTTGAATGTCAAAGGTCTTCAAAAATTGTGCAATACTGTTCTTTCGACAAGAACAGTTTGTTAAAATTGTTCATTGTTTCCTTCAAGAAGAAAAATAGCAAAGAATTACTCCCTGCTTTGAAATTCAGATGAAAATTCGGACCACATTCACCCTTTTACTGACATGAAAGCCACCATCTCCCACTGGAAATATCAGTTTTTCTTTTGATAACACTTTTCTTCACATTCAGACTTTTCTTTTTCAAGTATTGCATACATTCTCCGCTCCTGTATAATAATAATAATAATAATAATAATAATAATAATAATCTTTATTAGAGGCGGAGCAGCAGCAGAGCAAGGGGAGGGGAAAGGCCTCCGTGGCCCAACCCCCAGACACCACCCACCCCAGCTCCACGCCGAGGCCAGCGGCGGCACAGAGGCCTTAAAAGCCAGCCAAGGAGACCAACTGTGAGGCGGAGCAGCAGCAGAGCAAGGGGAGGGGAAAGGCCTCCGTGGCCCAACCCCCAGACACCACCCACCCCAGCTCCACGCCGAGGCCAGCGGCGGCACAGAGGCCTTAAAAGCCAGCCAAGGAGACCAACTGTGAGGCGGAGCAGCAGCAGAGCAAGGGGAGGGGAAAGGCCTCTGTGGCCCAACCCCCAGACACCACCCACCCCAGCTCCACGCCGAGGCCAGCGGCGGACAGGCTTTTTTTTTTCCATTTAGCAACAATGAATCTAGCCGGTTATTATATTGACTGTGGCACCTCTTTCCTTCATCCCCCCCTCTATTACCCTGTTTTGCTGTGGAGGGGATGGAGAATTTTAATAAGGAAGGAGAGGGAGTTCTATCTGAGGAGGGAGGGGATAACTGTTCCATCACAAGCGGGGCTCCTATCCAAGTTGTGTGGGGCAAGGGGAAGTATGACGGTAGGAGAAAGGACTGGCGTTGCAGGGGAAGGCGAGATCGATGCTTAATATCTATCTCTCCTTCCAGTCCTTCTCCTAACCAACGGGGCCTGAGGGTCACTCCAGCCGTACCACAAACCCTGTCTCTGCTCCTGTGCAATGCCAGGTCCATCAAGAACAAATCCCACATCATACATGACTTAATCGAGGATAACAATTGTGACCTGGCTTGCATAACCGAGACCTGGCTTGGGCCTGAGGCGGATGCTGTGTGGGCTCAGGTCCTCCCTTCCGGGTACTCGGTGAAGGACCAGAGCAGGTTAGGTGGGCGGGGGGGGGTGTTGCCTTGGTGCATAAAAACACCCTGTCTCTAACCAGGAACCATGTCCGTCAGACCACCTATATCGAGTGTATTTACCTGACCCTGAAGGCTAGAGACAGTCTAGGGATTCTGTTGGTCTACCGGCCACCCCGTGCGCTAACAGACTCCCTTAACGAGCTGACACAGTTGGTCTCGGAGCTGATGTTGGAGTCCCCCAGGCTTCTAGTCCTGGGAGACTTCAACATCCCCTTCGCGGTCAACAATGTTCCATCTGGTGCGGCTCGGGAATTCATGGAGACCATGACAGCCATGGGCCTGTCTCAGTTGGTTTCGGGTCCAACGCATTGTGCGGGGAATACACTCGATTTGGTCTTCTGTACGGACATGGAAAATCCGTGGGCGGAAATCACCAACACTTCCGCCCTGTCATGGACGGATCATTTCTTGGTTGAGGCAAGCATCAAGGCATCTACCCAGATCCCCTCCGGGGGTGGCGGACCTATTAGAATGGTCCACCCTCGAAGGCTGATGGAACCTGATAGGTTCCAAGAAGCCCTAGAGGGGTTTATGGTTGGAAGTGACGGCGACACTGTTGATGCCCTAGTTAACACCTGGGATACGGATCTCTCTAGGGCTATACACAGTATCGCTCCCAAGCGCCCTCTCAGGCCTGCTTCCAAAAGGAAGCCCTGGTACACGGAAGATCTCCGGGCAAGGAAGCGGGTCCTGCGACGACTAGAGCACGCCTGGCGGAAACACCAGCGTTTATCCGACAAGGCTCTCCTAGATCTCCTTTTGGTGGACTATGGAGAGGCGATACAAGCAGCTAAGAACTCGTTCTTCGCTGCTCGTATCGCGTCCGCGGAGTCGCGTCCAGCAGAGTTGTTCAGGGTAGTGAGGGAGCTAACTCAGCTCCCTCCTGCCCCGAACCAGATCCTTGAACCAACCAAGGCCTGCTGTGACCAATTTAACAACTTCTTCGCGGATAAAATCTCTCGGATAAACGAAGGTCTGGACGCCAGAATTGAAGCAGAACCCAGAATAGAGGCGTCTAGAGCTTCCGTGGACTCTGTTGTACTGGATCAGTTTGAGTCTGTCGGTACCGAGGATGTGGACAAGATCCTTAGAAGTGTTCGGAAGACAACCTGCTCTCTCGATCCCTGCCCCTCGTGGCTAGTGGCCCAGGGGGGATTGGCGGTAACCTTGCTGTTACGCCAAATTATTAATACATCTTTGAGGGAGGGTCAATTTCCTGACCATCTTAAATTGGCCATTGTAAGACCGTTATTGAAAAAGCCCTCCCTCGACCCCCTGGTTCATAATAATTATCGGCCAGTCTCGCTGCTGCCATTTCTGGGGAAGGTGATCGAGAGGGCGGTTGCATTCCAACTTCAATCGATCTTGGACGAAACGGATTTTCTAGATCCATTTCAAACCGGTTTTCGGGCGGGCTATGGGGTTGAGACTGCCATGGTCACCCTGGTCGATGATCTCCGTCTGGGCATCGACAGGGGTAGCGTGTCCCTGTTGGTGCTCTTGGACATCTCAGCGGCTTTCGATACCATCGACCATGGTATCCTTCTGGAACGCCTGGCAGAGGTGGGAATCGGGGGCACTGCGCTCCAGTGGTTCCGGTCCTACCTCTCTGGGAGGTTCCAGATGGTGCAGCTGGGGGACGTTTGCTCCGATAAGAGGGCCCTTACATCTGGGGTTCCTCAAGGAGCCATTCTGTCCCCCATGCTCTTTAACATTTACATGAAACCGCTGGGAGAGATCATCCGGAGGCATGGGGCGCGGTGTTATCAGTACGCTGATGACACCCAAATAGTCTTCTCTATGTCTCCGACTGATGCAGTGACCAGGGATGGCGTCGCTCCTCTCGTGGCCTGTCTGGAATCGGTAATGGACTGGATGAGGGAAAACAGACTCAGCCTGAATCCAGAGAAAACGGAAGTACTGGCGATAGGTTCTCCCGGTCCAGGGATGGAGGTGGTTCCACCTGTCCTGAACGGGGTCACGCTCCCCGTGAAGGACACAGTACGCAGTCTGGGGGTGCTCCTTGATTCGTCGCTCCATCTGACTTCTCAGGTGGACGCGACGGTCAGGAGCACCTGTTATCAGCTTCGGCTGATTCGCCAGCTGCGTCCCTACCTGGACCGGAGGGACCTTGAAACCGTAGTACACGCTCTGGTAACCTCTCGGTTGGACTTCTGCAATGCGCTCTACATGGGGCAGCCTTTGTATCACACTCGGAAGCTACAACTGGTCCAAAATATGGCAGCGCGGGTGGTCACTGGTGCTCCCAGGGCCGCCCATATAACACCAATTCTGAAAGACCTTCACTGGCTGCCGATTCGCTTCCGGGCTCAGTACAAAGTGCTGGTTATTACCTATAAAGCCCTATATGGCTTGGGTCCAGGGTACCTGAAGGACCGTCTCTCCCCATACAATCCGCCCCGCACACTTAGGTCATCTGGTCAGTGGTTACTGAGAGTTCCGGAGACTAGATTGGCGAGTACGACGAAGAGGGCATATTCCATCTCTGCCCCCTGTCTCTGGAACTCTCTACCTATCGATCTCCGCTTGTCCCCCTCCCTTGCTCAATTTAAAAAGGACTTAAAGACCTATTTATTTAACCAGGCTTACCGCTGAATGGACTTTTATTTACCTGCCTGTTGTAATGCCACCCACTGTTCTGCTGCGGCATATGCACTAGCACTTATATGGAGAATTGTGATTTTATTGTGATTTTATTGTCTTACTGGTTTTACTGCTTTTATTGTTTTATTGTTACCGGCTTGTTTTAATGGTTTTTATGTTCTACTGTTTTTTATATGCTGTACACCGCCCTGATCTATGGAAGGGCGGTATAGAAATAAATCATATTATTATTATTATTATTAGCCCGCTCCTCTGTGAGTACAATCGGAGCGGGGTACAACAAGATTAAAACATACAAATTAAAACACTTCATTGACCCATTCCCAGCCACCCACCCCTTAAAAATAAATTAAATTAGCAATAATTTAAAATCAACAACATTAAAAACATGATTCATCCTCCATAGTTCTTACATTGAGGAAAAGATAACACCAGGCAAGGGGTCAATTTATAGGTCCCATTCGGAGCTGGGATCTAAGAGGTGTCAGGGAAGGCCTGCCGGAAGAGATGCGTCTTCAGAGCACATCAGGTCCTGTTAGTATAGATGGAAATGGGAAGACGGGAGAACAGAAGGATCATTCATCTTGTGGGTACCTTAGTTGACTTCATGTTTCTTTTGTATTTTCTGTATCTCTGATTAGTTGTCTGGTGTTGTTCTTCATATTGTTGATTTGTAAGTGACTCTTGCCTTTGAGTTAAGCATAAGGACCATTCCATACACTGTAAACATTATCCATGATTTTTCACAACTGAGTACTCAAAAATGAGCTGAGTTAGTTCCATTTTGTGGATGAGTTTATTTATTTATGATGTTTATCACATAGCAGAAAACCAAACTTGCCATTATGCATTCTCAGGATAGAGCTCAGTCCTTGGGGAAAAAAACATGAAAAAAAAACCACACATTTTACACTGATGTTGTTTTTACAAATTACTAACAGCAAAATGTTGGGATGGCAAGGGATGACCTGAAAAGTATTTTAACATGTGGGACCTACAAGGGATATTATATCATCATTACAACTTTTAAAAAATGAAGGTATGCACCTTTTCTGTTCCAATGGGGATATCTTCTAAATCTACTTTATAAATCCAAAGAATTATATCTGATTCCATCCATTTTCTCTTCATGTCAAATAAATATGATCTATCAAGCTAGATGTGTTTATTCTATATTTACAAGATTAAAAAAAACCACCCAGAAATGTGTATGTACTTCAAACATTACAACTGTAGCAGGCACAGATCTATTTAGCTCAGGAAAGATAAGCAAATGTCACCATCTCAGCTGCACTTTTTTTCCTTAATATTCTCTTCTCTTTGCTACCTAACTAAAGATTGATTTTATTAATACTTTATCCCTGTGAAGGTACTTTCTTCTTCTAAGACAGACAAATTGAGCTGCTTAAGTTTTGTAATTAGCTTTTGAATCATTATCCACATCCTCATCTGTCAACCTATATCCTATTATGGTATGCACTGCTGTTGAAAGAGGTTGCCGTACTTGAAATGATTATATAAGTACTCTAATCTCACAGCACCTGTTCACGACAGCACATTTCGCAGACTGAGTTTTAGGTTTTGAACATATGGGACAAACACCACTAAAAGTTCATATTGCCACCATTGAAGTCCCAACAGAATTGTGCATATCTTGAAGTCTCCTTGGATGTTGTCATGGTTACTGGTATGCCTGGATGTTAAAAATTTTGATCGGGTGAAATTCATTGTTAACTCCTAGCTATAAAAAAATAATAAAATACAGCACATATTTTCAGAAACATCATTCCACTGAGGATGAGCAACAAGGAATAGCTACTATTGTGAAAAGATCTTTTTTCCCCTATTTCTTTAAGCCATTTAGCGGGTATATCTTGGAAGAATGAATGGTGAAATGGATGGAGTCTCAATCTGAGCAAGCATATGAAATCACATATTCCCATTTTTAAGGTCCATTAGGTAGAGAGGAGCAAGTGTCCCAGCCTCTGCTTACATTAGATTGATTCAGAAATGATCAGCTCCCAAACAAACTCACAATAACTTGGCTTGTTTTCTGAGCATATTACAGTAAATGTGTCTTCCTGCCCCACCAGCAAACATACAAAAGGGCAGGTTGCAAAGATAAATCTCACTGCAAACTGTTATTGCTTCCACCAGTTGGAGTGAGTCAATCTTAAAAAATAAAACAAAGCAAAAACAAAGAGGAAGAAGGTGAGGAAGGTGTTTGAAGGCTGAGGAAAGAAGGAGGAAGAGGAGAAGGAACACTATGATTACCTAGCTTTTATTCTGTGTCAGAATAATTTGGAGATTTATAAATATCACCACTTCCTTGAATCAGATTTCACAAGATCTCAGCTCAGTAACTTTCCCTGCTCTTTATAATGCTAATAAATTAGATATAGCAGCAGTGGAAATTCTGCTTGTGGCAAGCTGGTGGGAAATGTGCTTGTCTTTTCTATGTAGAAAATGGGTGAATGATTGCTAAGGCTGAAACTACACATTACACAAAATATGTGGCTGTAAGTGGGGAAAGGCAACTTGGTGTTTTTCCTTTTCTGCTCAGAAACATCTAGGGGCTCTTTCAGACAGAATAAACTTTGTTGATCACTGTATTATTTGTTGCTTTAGTTGTACCTCCTCCTCCTTCTCCCATCAATTAACAAGATGATGTTTCATCTGTTGTCTTAGACTATTCATTGGCAATTCCCAACACTGAAAGAAACCTTTTATTCCCTCTTCTGAAATTCTGGGATATATTAGAAACCCCCCCCCCCCCCCCAAAAAAAATCCCTGTGGGATATTTATGGTGTAATACTTGCAGTTCAGACTGGGATTCTTTACCACTAACTTTTCTTTGCTGCTACTGTGGAAGACAAGATGTGGAAGCACCTGGAAGTAGAGGCATTCTTTTGGAATTTACATAAAAGCTTTTAGACCCTTTCTTAAAGGAGGAGCAGGTGGAGGAGGCAGTGGTGGTAGTGGCATACCAATACCATGTCTCACAACATCTAGAGCATATGGTGAGCAAAGGGATTGAAGATATCTCAGTGATAATTTGTTAAGATGTCTGCAGTGTCATGAGATCTGAAGAATAGTTGGTCAAGTTGTCTATAATGCTCCATTATTCTCACACCCTATCAGCTTTTGCATGGTATAAAAAAGACAGAGAGTCTGTGAGTGGGTGTAGAGTAACACCAAAAGGCATCAGTTAGAAATAAACTAAGAGCACTGTTGCAACATATGATTCTTTGCATTAGTCTCAAAGAGCCTTAGAACAATTTTCTTGTGTCTTAGCATTGCAATGGTGTGCTTTCTGCTCCATGAAAATGGAGGTGAGTAGCAGGGATTATTGGAAAAAAAACACAACAGTGCGATGTCTGGACATGTGTGCACTCTCTGAAATATTACACATAGAAAGACCAAAATATAGTTTTTCCCCTTGATTGAAAAACTGTCAGAGATACATAGAGATAGGCTCTTGTATTATTTAGTCCTGAAGAAACTACTTGCTGAATTCCCCTCAGGATACATAACATAGTAGGGAACTTTATGATAGAGCTAGGGCACAAGCTAATTACATTTTAGTTATTTCATGTAAGACTTTGGGAAGATAAACTGTACAGAGGAAGGAGCCTAATATTTACTTTCCTGGCTTATTGAACCAGTGGTGTTCGTTAATTTACTATACGGAAGATTTTTATAGCACCAGCGGCAGGCATTTTTTTAAAAAAAATATATATATGTATCAGAATATACTATTCCAGAAAGAGAGAAAAAGTAGTTACCCATTTTTTTCCAAGAACATGTTATTGTAGTTGCTGTTATCATTAAAACTGCTTATTTTGGGAATGAATATTAGTTCCAAATATATGTCTTTGGCATGTCTCAGACTGAATCACTCCCTAGCCTGTTTCCTATCCATGAAGCATTCATGGTGCCATAGGAGATTACCGCACCCAGAAATCCCACCGGATTAGACGCAAAATTGAAAAAACAAACACGAGTGCTATCCCATGCAGCCACGACCAGGCAAGTGCAACTTGTATGCAGCACAGACCCCAGCTGCACTTATCCAGTGGCTTTTCAAAAATGGGAGCTTGGCGTTTTGAAAAAGCTACTGGATAAACGTGGCTGGGGTCTGGACTGCATATGCGTTGCACTTGCATAGCCGCAGCTGCATACAATAACACCCATGTTTAACTTTTCAGTCCCATGTCTATCCTGGTTGGATTTCTGGGTGTGACAATCTCTTTACAGAATAGAATTTTTATTTTTATCCCACCCCTCCATCGGGATAGAGGTGGCTTACAACATAGTAAAATACAACAATAAAATACAGCAATAAATAAAATATTGTAAAATACAAAAATAGAAAGTAAAACCCAATATCTCTCCCTCCAAAACGACATGATAATTCACACAAACAATAATAAAATATCATCTTATTTAAATCTGTCAGTCAACGACAGAGAGATGGTTATCCCTGGATATTCTGTGTGATGGTTCATGTCAGTGGGTGGCCAAGTGAGTAACCCAGGGAAGCCCTGTTGGAAAATATCTGTCTTGACAGCCTTTTTAAAGCTATCAAGATTGGTCATGTTCCGGATCTCTTCCAACAGGCCATTCCATAGTTTGGGTGCAGCAGATGAAAAGGCCCTCAGGGTAACTGCAGGTAGTCTAGACTTTGTTGGCTGCAGTAGGAGCTAAGTGTGCAGGGTGGATTATATGGAAGAAGGTGATCCCACAAATAGGTTGGACCCAGACCATGAAGGGCTTTACAAGTCATCACCAATACCTTGTACTGTACCTTGAAAATAATAGACATCTAGTGTAGAGATTTTAGAATAGGTGTTATGTCGACACCTCTGGCTGTTCCGATAACTATCCTGGCCGCCATATTCTGAACTAATTGAAGTTTCTGAACTAGGTACAAGGGTAGCCCCATGTAGAGCACATTACAGAAATTGAGGCATGAGGTTACCAGCACATGTGCCACAGTTTCCAGGTCCTTCAGTTCCAGGAAAGGACACAGACTGGCATATTAGACAAAGCTGATTGCAAGCACTCCTGACTGTTACATTTAGGGGCACTCCCAAGCTGTGAACTTTAAGGGGACTTTGACTCCGTCCAGGACCGGTTGACATATCCTTATACCTGGATTAGGGGTCCCAAAATTAAGTACCTTCATCTTGTCTGGATTCAGTTTTAGTCTGTTTTTCCTCATCCATTACCACCTTAGTGAAATTAATACCAAATGTTTGAGGTTTGAATTTGATTAATCAGAGTCCAAAGCTTTGTTCAGCTGATAATTCATTGGCTGGACCACAGCTTCCACTGAACACCCACATGTTTTGAGCCAATATGGAAAGGGGGAGAGAGACTTTGGATTATGGAAGCCCACTAGCCAAATGAGTAACCCTAGTTTAGTCATTGTTTTAATCTCAGCACCTTACAAGCTTTGCTAAGTTTAATGAGCCCCTGTGTATTTCATCCAAAGTGCCTTGAAGAAAGGGGGAAAAAAGATAGAAAGTAAAATAAATAAATGTACATTAAACTATTGCTTACAAAAAAGGACATAGATTATAAGACACATCTGCTACATTTTTTCCCATGTTTAATGGGGTGACATCACATAGCATGGCTATCCCTGGTACAAATAGTTGGGAATGAATCATAGAATCATAGAATCATAGAATCATAGAGTTGGAAGAGACCACAAGGGCCATCCAGTCCAACCCCCTGCCATGCAGGAACTCCCAGTCAAAGCATCCCCGACAGATGGCTATCCAGCCTCTGCTTAAAGACCTCCAAGGATGGAGACTCTACCACACTCCGAGGGAGTGTGTTCCACCGTCGAACAGCCCTTACTGTCAGGAAGTTCCTCCTAATGTTGAGGTGGAATCTCTTTTCCTGCAGCTTGCATCCATTGCTCCGCGTTCTGGTCTCTGGAGCAGCAGAAAACAAGCCTGCTCCCTCCTCAATATGACATCCCTTCAAATATTTGAACAGGGCTATCATATCACCTCTTAACCTTCTCTTCTCCAGGCTAAACATCCCCAGCTCTCTAAGTCGTTCCTCATAGGGCATGGTTTCCAGACCCTTCACCATCTTAGTTGCCCTCCTTTGGACCCGCTCCAGTTTCTCCACATCCTTTTTGAATTGTGGTGCCCAGAACTGGACACAGTATTCCAGGTGGGGCCTCACCAAAGCAGAATAGAGAGGCACTATTACTTCCTTTGATCTAGACACTATACTTCTATTGATGCAACCTAAAATAGCATTGGCCTTTTTAGCTGCTGCATCACACTGCTGACTCATGTTCAACTTATGGTCTACTTGGACTCCTAGATCCCTTTCACACATAGTTTCATTCAGCCAGATGTCCCCCATCCTATATCTGTGCATTTCATTTTTCCTCCCTAGGTGCAGAACCTTACATTTCTCCGCATTGAATTTCATTTTGTTAGCGTTGGCCCAGCTTTCTAGTCTATTCAGGTCATTCTGAATTTCAATCCTGTCTTCTGGAGTATTGGCTACTCCTCCTAATTTGGTGTCATCTGCAAATTTGATAAGTATGCCCCCAATTCTGTCATCCAAGTCATTAATAAAGATATTGAATAGCACTGGGCCCAGGACAGAACCCTGTGGGACCCCACTGGTCACTTCTTTCCAGGATGAAAGGGCGCCATTGTTGAGCACCCTTTGAGTTCGGTCAGTCAACCAGTTACAAATCCATGTAATGGTTACCTTGTCTAGCCCACATTTTACGAGCTTGTTTGCAAGAATGTCATGGGGAACCTTGTCAAAGGCCTTACTGAAATCAAGATATACTATATCCACAGCATTCCCTTCATCTACCAAACTGGTAATTTTATCAAAAAAAGAGATCAGATTTGTCTGGCAAGACTTGTTTCTCTGAAACCCATGTTGGCTTTTTGTGATTATGGCATTGGCCTCTAAATGTTCACAGACTCTCTGCTTAATGATCTGCTCTAGAATCTTTCCTGGAATTGATGTCAGACTAACTGGACGATAATTGTTGGGATCCTCTTTTTTCCCCTTTTTGAAGATGGGCACAACGTTTGCCCTCCTCCAGTCTGCTGGGACTTCTCCTGTTCTCCAGGAGTTCTCAAAGATTATTGCCAATGGTTCCGATATTACATTCGCCAGTTCTTTTAATACTCTGGGATGTAGTTCATCTGGTCCTGGAGATTTATATTCATTTAGGTTAACCAGGTATTCCTGTACTATCTCTTTACTTATTCTGTGCTGAGATTCCCCTATTCTGTCTTCTGCTCCATTATCCTTAGGTTGACCACCCTTTGCCTTTTCTGAGAAGACTGAAGCAAAGAAGGTGTTGAGTAATTCTGCCTTTTCTCTGTCCCCTGTTAGCATTTTGCCATCTTCTGCACGCAGTGGCCCTACTGTTTCCTTCTTCTTCCTTTTGCTTCGGACATACCCAAAAAAGCCCTTTTTGTTGTTCTTAACCTCTCTAGCCAGCCTGAGTTCATTCTGTGCTTTAGCTTTTCTGACTTTACCCCTACATGTGCTGGCTATTTGTTTGAATTCCTCTTTCGTGATTTCCCCATTTTTCCATTTCTTATACATGTTCTGTTTAAGGCTTATCTCAGTTGAAAGTTCCTTAGTCATCCATCCTGGCTTCTTGAGACACCTCCCATTTTTCTTCCTCATTGGAACTGTTTGAAATTGCGCCTTCAGTATCTCCTTTTTGAGAAACTCCCATCCGTCTTGAACTCCCTTCTCTTTTAGTTTTCTTGACCATGGGATCTCCCCCAGTATTTCTCTAAGTTTATTGAAATCAGCTCTCCTAAAGTCTAGAATGCGTGTCTGACTATGCCTGGCTTCCCCTTTCCGCTGTATAACAAACTCCAGGAGAACATGGTCGCTTCCCCCTAAGGATCCAACCACTTGCACCCCATTGACTAGGTCATCCCTGTTGGTTAAGATCAGATCTAAAATAGTTGATCCCCTTGTTGTCTCTTCCACCTTTTGGACAATGAAATTGTCTTCCAGGCAAGTGAGGAATTTGCTAGACCTTGAGGATTTGGCTGAGTTTGACTTCCAGCAAATATCCGGATAGTTGAAGTCCCCCATCACTACTACATCTCTCCTTTCTGAGTGTGTGCTCATCTGTTCTAGAAAGGCATCATCCAATTCCTCTGCCTGAGTCGGGGGTCTGTAGTAGACTCCCACAGTAACATCCCTGTTGTTTCCCTCTCCTTTAATGTTTATCCAGATGCTCTCCACCTGGCTTCCAGTATTGACTTCCTGGATCTCTTCACTGGTGTAAATATCCCTGACATATAATGCTATTCCTCCTCCTTTCCTGTTTGGCCTGTTTCTCTTAAAAAGGTTATATCCCTCTATTTCTACATTCCAGTCATGAGACTCATCCCACCAGGTTTCAGTGATGCCTATTATATCATATTTGCTCTGTTGTGCTAGGAGTTCGAGTTCATCCTGTTTATTTCCCATACTCTGTGCATTAGTGTAGAGACATCTAAGAACATGTGTTCCCTTTACTTGCTGCCTGTGCAAATTTTTTTGCTTCCCACTGTTGGGTCCTTGCACTGTTTGCCTTGTTCCCTCTATGTCAGTTTGATTATTTTCTCCAGCCCTTTTGCCTTCCAAAATAATGTCTCCCTCCCCCATATAACTCAGTTTAAAGCCCTCCTGATCAGATTTTTGAGACTTTTGGCAAAAATGTTTTTGCCAACTGGTGTGAGATGCAGCCCATCCCTTGCCAGAAGTCCCTCCTCATGGAACCGCAGCCCATGATCCAAGAATCCAAACTGTTCTTGGCGGCACCATCTACGGAGCCAGTTATTCACCTCTGCTATTTTCTTCTCCCTTCCTGGACCATGCCTTTCTACTGGGAGAAGAGATGATATGACAACCTGTGCATCCATCTCTTTCAGCTTCCTTCCTAGAGCCTCATAATCCCTTATGATATTCTGAAGGCTGTGCCTTGCAGTATCATTGGTTCCCACATGAACCAGAAGAAAGGGGTGTTGATCAGTAGGCTTGACAAGTCTTGTCAGCCTCTCAGTTACATGATGGATCTTTGCCCCAGGGAGACAACACACCTCCCGAGACATCTTGTCAGGCCCACAAACCACTGCTTCTGTACCCCTCAGCAAGGAGTCCCCCACAACCACCACACGCCTCCTCCAAGGCTTAGCAGCGGCTGTTCCCTTTCGTGGTACTCTCAGTCTCCCCTGCTCTGTCCCTGATGTCTGTCCCTGCTGCTTTTCCTCATCATCTCTGATAACAGAGAGAGATTCAAAGTGATTCTGTAGCTGCAAGCTCACAGAACGAACCGTGGTTTCCCTACTTCTGCGTGTAACTTTCCTCCAACCATCTCCTTCTTTTGTGTGTGAAGTGACCTCTTCTTCCTCAGCAACTTTCTCTGTGTGTTTCCTGTCCAGGACTATCTGGTCCTTTCTGTTCAAGAGAACCTCCTGCTCTCTGTGATGCTGAAGTGTTGACACCTGGGCCTCCAACTGCTGAACTCTTCCTTCTAAGAGGGCTACCAACTTGCACTTGGTGCAGGTGAAGTTCCCCACATCTATAGGCAAGAAGACAAACATCCCACAGGTGTTGCAGGTGACTGCTGCAGGTCCCTCAGTGTCCATAGTGAGAAGTCTTAAGGAGGCAATGAAACAAGACTGTGGGCTTCTCCTGTAAAACACCAGTGTAAAAAATCCCTGTGTGGCTGGCCTTTGTCCCCAAGCTCTGTTAGTGAGCTCAATCAACTGGGCCTATAGGTATCTAGAAAGTTCCTGGCTGCTAGCTCCTTCCAGAGGCAAGTCCCTGATTCACTTTCTCTGAATCCCCACAGCCCCTTAAGGGAATAGTGGGAAGAAAAGTATAAATATTGAATGAGTTTGTCCTCACTGTGTTCAGGCTACCTTCTCCTCTGTACTTCCCCCCTGCCTTGGCTATCAAATATAAAAATGAGTATGAAAAGAAAAAATTCGGCGCGCGCCTCTCCTAAAATGAGATTTCTCTTTCCTCCTCCCCAATGAACCAATGAAATGGCTCACAAATTCAAATTTTAAGGTCTTACCCAATCAAAAGGCACACAGAGAAGCACAGGTTTACCTTGAGGAAGGTATGGCCAGAAGCCTCTCCTAGCAGTTATATAAAATGAGATTTCTCTTTCCTCCTCCCCAATGAACCAATGAAATGGCTCACAAATTCAATTTTTAAGGTCTTACCCAATCAAAAGGCACACAGAGAAGCACAGGTTTACCTTGAGGAAGGTATGGCCAGAAGCCTCTCCTAGCAGTTATATAAAATGAGATTTCTCTTTCCTCCTCCCCAATGAACCAATGAAATGGCTCACAAATTCAAATTTTAAGGTCTTACCCAATCAAAAGGCACACAGAGAAGCACAGGTTTACCTTGAGGAAGGTATGGCCAGAAGCCTCTCCTAGCAGTTATATAAAATGAGATTTCTCTTTCCTCCTCCCCAATGAACCAATGAAATGGCTCACAAATTCAAATTTTAAGGTCTTACCCAATCAAAAGGCACACAGAGAAGCACAGGTTTACCTTGAGGAAGGTATGGCCAGAAGCCTCTCCTAGCAGTTATATAAAATGAGATTTCTCTTTCCTCCTCCCCAATGAACCAATGAAATGGCTCACAAATTCAAATTTTAAGGTCTTACCCAATCAAAAGGCACACAGAGAAGCACAGGTTTACCTTGAGGAAGGTATGGCCAGAAGCCTCTCCTAGCAGTTATATAAAATGAGATTTCTCTTTCCTCCTCCCCAATGAACCAATGAAATGGCTCACAAATTCAAATTTTAAGGTCTTACCCAATCAAAAGGCACACAGAGAAGCACAGGTTTACCTTGAGGAAATGGTAGCATTATGGATTGGTATTATCAGTACACATGCCACATGAATTCATGCTTGTCTGACAGCCAGGAGAAACTGCTTCTGTAGCATCAGGAGAAAGATGAAACTGGATTGATTGGAAGTGCATTATATAAAATGGCCTCATTTGTGTGTGAGATGGGGGCATCTGTAGAGATGCTGCACAACTGTGTTGTGTTCTCTGCACAACAGATGAGGGCAGAGAATGAACTCTGTGAGGTGTTCTGCCAATACTACTGAAGCTTTAGGGCAGCTGGGCACATGGGCTGAGAGCTCTGCTATATTTCTGAGGTTGGAGAAATGGTCCATAACTCTACAGGACCCATGAATAACAGAAGAGTTCAGAGGATTTGCACTTCTCCCAGGCCTAACAAAGAGTGAAAGGATTTTTCAGGTCTCCTTCAGCTTGCCTACTTGGTTAAAACAAAATCTAGGAAAGGGTTTCTCAGTCCATGCTGAACACAAAATATTTGGGGGGCGGGGGGGGGGGAGAGAAAACAGATGCCTCTTAAGGGGTGGCTGCAAATACATGCCATGGCCCCAATCCACTTTAAAGCCAGCAAAGAATGGAGTGGCAAAGCTGGCTTTTTCTGCCTCGGTGTGGCTTGAAGCCAGCTGCAAGCCACTCCATGGGTGTGTGGTGTAAACACCACGACACTGTAGCGTCTTGAAGCCACCCATGTCTGGGCAGCTGCCCAGCTACCAGGCAGCTTCCAGGCATCATCAGGGCATGTAAACACTGTGCTCTGATGATGCTCTGAAGACATCTTTTACAGACTGTCTATTCTGAGCCATAGTCCTCTAAGACGGGGAGCAGGAAAAAATGTGACTGGTAGGTAGAGCTCCTGACTCTGTGGACACTCTAGAAAGTGTTCCAGGCCTCTACAAGCAGGGAGTTGTTGAGAGTGTCATGGACAGTATTTGCCTCATCTTGTGAGCTTGAAATGTGGACTGGTGAGCTGTACTTAACTGATGCTATGACCTTGCAAAATAGATTAGTAAACCTCACTTGTGAGACTTCTACGAATAAATGAGTATCAAAGGGCAGTAAAGTGACTGGAGTTTGAATACTACTGTACAACAAACCCAATATAAAACAAAGTTATACTACAAAAAAATGTCAAAATCAACAATATGATAATGGCATAATAGCAGGACAACATCAACACCATGCAAAGCAACTTAGAAGAAAAAAGTAAAAAAGTTGATTTTTTATAAAACATTATCCAGGTAGTTCTTTATTCCTCAACTTTAAAATTCTTTCCAACAAAACGTTTTCAATCTGTTTTCATCCCTCCTGTTTCCACAAGAACCTGATCAGAATCTGGCATATGAACTCTTCTAAATACATATGGTGATATGTATCTAGAAGAGGTGATATGTATCTAGATACGTATGGTGATATGTATCTAGATATATTCTGTATCTCCTCTTCTAGATATAGGTCCCCAATGACTCAGTTTCTTCTTCTTTCTACAGACTTGTTATTCCATAATTTTTAACCAATGACTTGGGGAAAAGCAATTTCCATAGGAATGTATCTATGCTTATAGAATGCAAATGACATCCCACTGGCATGTAAATCTTACTTCTAAACTAGGGTTGTTTGGAAATCCCACATTCCAACTTCTAATCCACTGTATGTTTGAGCTTTTTTACATGCTAAAGAAGGGATCTGGCTTTATCTGAGAGTCTTATTTGAGTGCTGGCCACTGTCAGGTGTGTTATAAATATAAGACAGGCTGCTTTATGCTTTGCCTCAACTTCAGTAGAATATCTCATTACTGGGCACTCATTCATTTGAAATCAAATTTTCCATCATTATCTAGAAGGTTCAAATAGTACAGAAGTAAACTTGTGCCTGGGCTGAAACACTTCAGACTGATTATCAAAATGTGTTAGCCAAATATAATTTCACACAATTTTCTAACACTAGATCTTTAGAAAATTACATGTTGCAAGGAATGATGTAAAGAATATTTGCAAATAAACATCTCCTCAGTGGGAGATGCCTATTGAAAAAAACTACTAAAGGATATAATAATTTTCATCTTTGAACACCTCCCCCCATTTTGAGTGGTTCCCTCCCCTTAGCTGAGATTTTGTATTTGGTGATGTAGTTACAGTAATGTAGTTATCGTCTAATTAAAAATAATAATAATTGAAAGCCGCTCTGAGAGCCTTTAGGGCTGAAGGGTAGGGTATAAATACAATAAATAAATAAATAAATAAATAAATAAAGGTCTGTCATTGTAGCTACATCTTCCAACACAGCCACTCAAAGCCCTCCTTAGAAGCCAGGCAGTGACACCAACATACAAGTTTCTGATGTATTGGGGAGCAGGATGGTGAATGAAGAAGAGTCTCTTGATCTTCCAGCAGCACGGTACTTTCTCACATGTAGCCATAGGCACCTTGTGGAGTCCTGTTGCAACTGCTTGTTGGAAAGTGTGTCACTGTTGGGAGAGGAGATAGTTGTTTCTTCACACACTGCTCCTCTCCCCAGGACCTCAGAAATCACTGTGTTGGTGGGGCTTCCTGGCTTTTTAGGTGGGTTGGGAGGGCGCTCTCATTACTTCAAAATTCAAGTTTTTACATCCAACTTACAACACTGAACATACTGAACAGGATGACAACTAACATTTTTTATGGCAAGCCCCACTATTTTCTGCATCTATATATATGAAGGAATAAAATTTTCACGGAAGAGTTCTGCAATGTAACATATCATAAACATATGCTAGAATCCACATTATCTTGCCAAGTAGGAAGAAAAACTTTGGTTTTCTCCCCTAGTATTGCATTCAGTGAAACAAGCAAAGATTTCTGCTTCTACTTCAGTTCAAAGGTTAATTTAGAAATATTCAGGAGCATAAGCATCTCCTTTCATTTTTGAGGATAGGCTATAAAATTTGGAAGAGCTCACCAGAAATTACTGGGAAAAGACAAAAGAATGATGAATTACAAAATGAAAATTAAATGTCCCTATCTTCCAAATTTACCCCACTTATTATGTATACTCATGTACATATAGGTCTAAAACATTTAGTCAACAAATAGACCCAAAAAACTGGGGCAAATTATACACGTTTATGTAAGCACCATACCTTAACACTCATAAAAATGGAACCATCCCCTTCTCTAATAGAATGGCAAAAAGTGAGTGCTTAAGCCCTGTTCAGACCAGCACTTTGTACCAGCCTGTGGACAGACTCAGGGTGCAGTGGCTTGATGCTTGATGCCCTGACTCTGCCCCCAGGGCATCACGAAGCTGCACACCATTCCAGATGGTGTGAGGCATCATGGCACGACACCGCTGCTGCATCCAGATGATGCAGTGCTGAAGGGACACCATACAGCTGCACTGCCATAGCTTTGTCATCCATTGGAGGGTGAAAAAAGGAGCCACTTTTTGGGGCTCCGTTTTGCACCCTCCAGAGGCCATACTGAGGCTGCAGTGTGAAGTTGCCATGGCCCCAATCCAGCCAGGAATGGGGCGGCTGCAGGCCGCCCCTTTGGGGTGGTCTGTATAACACCTCTCTCTGTCCCCAGAGAACCTAAAATGATCAAGCACCAGCCTCCTCTAATCTCTCCATCATGGTGCCACTTCTGACTTTTTCAAATGCCTTGGCAGGAAGAGAAGCACTGAGAGAGTAGAGGAGGTTGATGCTTCTTTTAGGTTCTCCAAGGGCAGACTGAGCTCTCACCTTTCACCACTCTACTCAGAGAAGGGAATGTTTCCTTTTATGATACCAGTTAATACTATACCTTAATTCTTGCCTTTTTTTTTTTTTTTAGTTGTCTTCTTAGCCTGCCTGTCCCTGGTAGTCTCCCTCACAGATCACACAGCCGCCATTTACTCTAGTTCTCTCCTCATCCTTCAAGCTTTTAGGATGAACAAAAACAGTTACGCTTGAATTTTATAAATTACTTGACTACATTGTTATCTTGCTGTGTCCTTTACACCCTTTGTTATATGCCCCTAAATTATACCTTTGATTTATCCACAGGTCATATCAAAATCCATAATTTCATCCCCAAAATGTGCCTTTGACTTTTATGCAAGGTTGCCTTAGACATGAGTATATACAGTAAATTTCATGGCATGAAAACATAGCATTGAATGGGGATCTAGTTTTTATTTCAGTGCAGTGTTTACTGTTTTAAAGTCTGGGATTTTCTCATATCGAAGACCATCAATCACCTTATGATTCTGTAGAGAACTTATGATTCTGTAGAAAACCAACATGGCTGTTAGTCAACATGTAGTTTCAATTAATATAAGCACATACCTGTTTCAACAACAATCAAAATGATCCATGATACAAACCATGATGTTATCTGTATAATCTGAGCTGCTGTTCTTATAGATTTTATTTATGTTTGTTTATCAGGCTGCCATTCTTAAGGTCATCTCCCAGCCCAAGTTCTATTTATGTCACTGAATTTTGCATATGCAGAGGACTTTGGGGATTGGGAGATAAGGAATGGGGATATATTACTAAATCACGCCTCATATAATTTACAGATTTTAGCTGACCTAGAAAACCATGCACTTTTTAAAGATGACTTGGAATGTCAGAAGCTGATTCTGGAAGCCATGAAATATCATCTTTTGCCAGAAAGACGAACTCTTATGCAAAGCCCAAGAACTAAGCCAAGAAAATCCACAGTTGGAACCTTGTATGCAGTTGGAGGAATGGACAACAACAAAGGTACTTATTAACAGGTTTTTAAAAAGACACTTGGCAGAATATTTTTCCCCTCGTGATATTTTAAGATAACAGAACATAATTGAATCACTGCCTAGCAGCTCCTTTCTGATTATTTGCTCATGTGAAAGAGAGAACTATTCAATTGAGAAATGCATGTTCTGTAAACATTTAATTTCCTAAAGCCATGCCATAATTTTCAAGTGCATGGTCTACAAGATATTAAGTTCACAAGCTGCATATGGATCTAACTGGATTTAAATGTCTTAGGGCAAGAAAAGGGAATTTCAGATTGCAGAATGGTGGCCAGAAATTATGCAATGGCTAATTCTGGAATAACATATCACATTAACACTCTTTCAGAGAAGTAGTGTCAACAAGATTATGCCTGACAAAGCTAAGACCAGCAGCCACTCACAGACAATCACTGGAAATGCTCTGTCCACCAATCATGAAATGTACTGAGAACTCCAGTGTGATGTAGTGGTTTAAGTGTTGGACCGGGACACAGTGAGACCAGGGTCCAAATCCCTGCTCAGCCATGGAAACCCACTGGATGACATTGGGCAAGTCACATTCTCTCAATCTCAAAGGAAAACCCATCTGAACAATTTCTGCCAAGAAAATCTCATGATAGGTTCACCTTAGGCTTGCCATAAGTCAGAAATGACTCGAAGGCACACAACAAGAGAGCCCACATCAGCTATGCCCAGAAGGCACCAGTGATCTTACGGTATGTGAGAATGTCACCATAGTGTCACCCAATGAAGCACTCATGTAGCAATCTACCAACAGCAGGCCAAGAAAAAGAGACAATAATGCCTTCCTCTGTTATAATGCAGTGGTTCCCAAATGTTGGCTTTCCAGATGTTTTGAACTTCAGCTCCCAGAATTCCTGATTGCTGGGGCTTCTGGTAATTGAAGTCCCAAACACCTGGGGGACCAAAGTTTGGAAATCACTGCATAGTGGTACGAGACTGTAGAGAAATTTAGAGGGGTCACAAGAAAATTGTTTTAAAATAATTGTTTTAAATTGGTGTTTTATTAAAGAAGATTGTATGTAAGGCTTTAAAAATTAATTTGTAGATTCTTTTTATCTGTATTTTTTAATGTATGGTGCAAGCTACTTTGGGTCCCATATGGGAGAAAAGTGGGATATAAATTAAATAAATAAAAACAAACAAACAGATGCTCTTTAGGGATCACTCTATGAGTGACAGTGAGAAAACATGTTATCATTTGGTTAACAAATGTCACCAGCATGAGTCAAGAGCCATTCCATTGCATTAACTTCTACAACACTGAATATTTGCCTCAAAGTTTTGGCAAAAAAAACCCCAAACAAACAAAAAATACCAAGAACATACCTTTAAAAGCAAGCACACACAGAACATATGCTTAGTTTTTAAGTTTTTAAGTCCTAGAAGAAATGGGGATAATGTGATATTCTTGGTGAGTTCAGTAGAAGCTAGTGTGTTCTCCCAAACCAAAAACTGTTTATCCCCATCTTGGTACTTTTTTCATTCTAAACCTGTTAGGCTAGCTTCACACTCTTCTTACTTGCTCATCTCTAGGCTTGGAGCCTTTTTTTAAACAGAAAAATGAATCGTGAGAACTGGACTTTCTTTGGCAATAGGTGGAATTGAATGTCTGGGGATCACTAACAAAGGCAGCCATGCTTCTATTTTCATTTAGAGCTGCATGATGAGAGGCAATTCCCATTGTAGGACTTCTGGTCCTTAAGGAAACTTATGTACTTCACCCTGTTATTTATGATGGGGAGATCATGCCAACAGGGCTCAAAGAGTAGAATTCAAAGACTGAATTTCAAAGTGTTCAAAGATTGTAGACATCTGTTTAACTTCAATTAAATATGCATCATCAAGCCGAGTTTTGGGGAATCAAGAGTCACACACACAAGAAAGAGAGAGAGAGAGAGAGAGAGAGAGAGAGAGAGAGAGGAGATGAAATAGCTTATATAGCATGCTTTTAAGTCTACATAGAAATAACCATTACCCAATCAGATTATAAAAATTATTATACAAATTAAGCAATCATAAATCAGCATTCACTCCAGACTAGGCCTGTCAAACTTGTTCATTTGCACATACCACCTGATTATGCTGATTGTCTATGCCTTCTGTTTGCACAATATACATGGTGTGCTGATTCATATTATCCGAAGGACTATAACTAGGTGGAATGTCTTCTTTTTCACTACCTAGTTGTTTTGTTCACATCTGAAATTTTCCATTAACTTACATGACAAGCTTCCCTGATCCTAATGGTTTCTGAAGAGGCCTCTCTATAATTTTTCCTTCCTTCTCTCCCCAATTAGCCTTTTATACAGTGGGTTATTCCAAATCAGTATTTTCAACTTCTGTCCAGACGCTGTAACAAACTTGGTTGCTTGCTTTTTCTTGATCCTGAAAAGTAAGCACCATTTGCTGTACTTCAGCATTTTTGTGAGGGTGGGAGGATTTGTGTGTATATATGGATTGAGTTTCCCAGCATGGGGCATAAGCTAGCCCAAGAAGCACAAAAATAATCTGTAACACTTTCACCTGCATGCACAAAAGTGTGCTCACAATAAGAGGTCTTTGAACACTGAGCGAGTATGGTTTTTCCATATTGCAGTAGGCTGAATTGAAGAATTTCTTTCTTCTGAGATGCCTGTACAACTGGAGTGAAGGAGGCAGAATGGAAGACCACAGAGGCTCTTGTCTTAACATATGACCTCCTTCTCCCTGAAAACATTCTCCCTGTGTGAAGTCGAATGATTTTATGAAGTCGAAGGATTTTATGGGTTTTTTGGGCTATGAGGCCATGTTCTAGAAAAGTTTATTCTTGATGTTTCACCAGTAGCTGTGGCTGGCATTTTCAGAGAAAGATGTCATCCAAGCTGCTGGCAAAACGTCAGGAATAAACTCTTCTAGAACATGGCCTCATAGTCCAAAAAACCCACAAAAAGACGTTCTTCCTTCTTGCTTAGCAATGCATGGGTGTGTCCTTATTGCAACTCCAGTTGTAGGGATGGAATTGGTATTCTTAATGGACCTTGAGTCCTGACACACATACCCATAAAGCTTCTTAGGAAATATTTTATTCATGTCATATCTTTCTTATTTTCTATCTCCTTAGCTGTTATTTGTGAAAAGTACTCCCTTTGCCCATGCTCACTTCTGTTGTCTATTTCTTTCATTTATTTTCTCATCTGGCATGTGGTGGCAGATTTTCCATGTGCCAAAATAATTTCCTGTATTTAAATTCCTGTAAAAATCACCCAGATCATTCAATCAGATAATCAGTTATGAGCTCAACGTGGAAAATCAGAAGAACAAAATCTCATTGTTTCAGATATTTTGTGCGTTATAAGAACATAAACTAAACAATCTGTAAGCACTATACCTAATTCTAGGTTTCTGGCTGTGCACTGGTGATGAAGATTTGCTCCAAACCAGACCACTCCATCACACTTTGGACCTTGAGTGGTGGGTTCTGAGTTAAGAGAACAGAGTTGTGAATATAAAGAGATGTGAAATTTCTTGGCATGTTTATTTTAATTTTTTATGAAGATTGTGAAACACTGACTTCTTTCAAAGTTGGCTTGGAATCCCATAGGCAGAACAAAATCTACCAAGTAAATCATATTAGGAACTTAAGCTGTAAAATTATTGGAGAGGAAAATAAAAGTTGAAGAGCAAAAGAGATCTCAATAAATAATTGAGTAGTTTTATATAAAATGCAGAATACTGATTGATCTTCTGTCGGGTGTTTCAACCTGCTTCATTGTTCTAGGAGAAGTAACACCAAAGGGGTTAGCTGGTTCCAAAAAGGCTTGGAGTAATAATGTTGGAGGTACTGTGATTGAAAAGGAAAGAAAGAAAATTCTGAAACCAGAGCCCTAGGTTATCTCAGCTTATAATGAATCATTGTCTAGAGTGAACACAGAGAAAATAAAAATAACTCACCCAAGAAATCTAGTTTTAAGGAAAAAAATCAAGCATACAAGTAATGGATAGAGATAAAAGAAGATCTACTGAAACAGTAATCAATGTTACTTAATCCGGATATTAAATCTAAAACTATTCAAACAAATTAGTTTTCAATAAACATAAACAGCATGTGCATTAAGTACTGGATGGTTAGAAATACATAATATCTGTGAAGGTGGGGAAAATATTTATACTTTTACATCATTGAATGTTAATGTGTTTTGTCCTAAATGTCAGTAAATATTTGCCTTTAATAAGTTTTCATTTATTTATAACTGTGTGCAAGTTATTTCATATTGTCTTCATCAGGAGAGTATTCAGAGAGAGAAAAGCCCCCCCCCCCCAAAGACCATCCAGGGAAAAGTTGTTATTGTATACCTACTTACTGTGTGTAGTCATGCATTTGTGTGTGTTGTGTGCCTTCAAGTCATTCCTGATTTATGCTGACCCTAAGGAAACCCTATCATGGGGTTGTCATGGCAAGATTTGTTGAGAAGTGGTATGTTATTATTATGTATTATTATTAAACCTTAATCATAAAGTCCTGTAGGTTTACACATGTCTTTGGCTTTCTCTGAGGCTGGGAGTGTGTGACTTGCCTATGGACATCTAGTGGGTTTAATGGCTGTGTGGGGATTTGAACTCAAGTCTCCAGAGTTCTACTCCAGCACTCAAACCACTACACCATGCTTTAGCAGATAATAGCGGTTAAACCCCACTGGGATAACAATTTGCTATGAAATCCTATACAGATCTTCTTAGAAACAAGCCCCATTGAGTTCAGTCAGACTTATACTGAGGTAAGTGGGTTTAGGATTAGAATTTAAGAGTGGTTATTATGATGGCTGCATATGCTTCATAAAATCATTAAATTGTCATTTTAAAATGAAATATAAAAAACAACCATTAGATTTATAAAGTGAGTAAGTATGTGCGTTGTTGGAAATATGTTGTGCTTCAAACTTGAAAAGAGAGAACCAAACTTTATATAATACTTCTAAAGATTAGCCCAAACCAATGTTCTCTTATATTACCATTGTAGGATCAACTGCTCCATTTATCAAACTTGAATGTGGTCTTCTTGTATGTGGAGCATAGTGAAAGCGAACCCTTGGTATCTGTTGGTATCTAGTAGTTCCCATGGATATCAAAACCTGTGGATGCTCAAGTCTCATTAAATACAATGGCGTGGTAAAATGGTGTCCCTTATATAAAATGTCAAAATCAAAGTCTGGTTTTAGGAATTTATATATGTTTTGAATATTTTTAAGCTGTTGGTGGTTGAATCCAAGAACAAGGAATCTGTGGATAGGGAGGCAAACTGTATTACTAAAAATTAGGTTAGGGAACACATTTAGCGAGAAAGAGGGGGTAAAAAAAAATAGATTTAATCCTAAGTGAAAGTAAAGGGACTTAAATTGGTTATGGCTACTTTATGTCATTGGTTCCAATAGATTCATAACAACTACTGCTGCAGTCCGAACCTGACCAATGGGCTATCCGTAAACATTCTGTAATACAAGAGTTGAGAGAGGAGGTGGAAGGAATGGACTTTTTCTGCCCCTCTTCTTAATTTAATGTAAGTGAAAAATATATGCCAACCTGAGTCTAGGTGACTGGAATGATTTTGGGTCTCGCTGGAGAACCAAAGTCACATCCATCTGACTCTCAGAATTTCTCATTTCAGAATCTTCCCACCATTACTGAAAGACCACCCATAAAAAGTTTGTACCTGTGATACTCTTTGTGTAAGTGTAGACACACCACTAGCACAACTTTTCTCCAGAGCATAATAACCTTCTTCTACAGCTCTGGATCTAGTAGTGAGGATTACTCCCAAATCATTAAATGAACAAGTCCTAACCAAAGATGATAAAAGTTATCTTTCTGTTGACTTTTAAATGTGTGTTGCAATCATGTCTGGGCAAAAGTATTGTCTAATGAACACATAAATAATGAATTACATTTAATTTTTAATGTGCTTTAATCTCTTATTCTAACTCATTTTTCTGAGATTCTGTTTTGTCATTTAAGAATGCTTGGTTTGCATTTGTTGATTTGCTCAGTTCCTCAGCATTTGTATTGAATCTTCTATGAATTTATACGCTTTCCTTCCTCAGTTCTGGGGATTAGTATTTCTGTGTTGTTTCTCAGAGGATTGTCTTTGCTGCTATTTCCGATTCTGATCTGGGGATATGGCTGCACAAAAATGTCTGGCCGAATTTATCAGCACAGGGTAAATAAAACGAGAATAGTGCTCAAACAAACAGGTTTTATATAGCTATAAAATTACAGTTAAGATAGATAGCCATATACTTCTTTCATTTTTATTTTTTGGTCCTATAGATATAGTTTTGTACCTAAAGAGGTGGGCGAAGAGACAAACTGACCTTGGGGCAATCTACACATCTCCTGAAGTATAAATCCAGGTCTAATTTGCTAAAATTATTGAATTTTTAAGTGAAATTCCATACATAAAAGATGTAAGTTAGGACTCTTTGAGTTATAATTAAAAGAAACACCTTTCTGTTTACTTGGACGTCCTTGGTCTATTATGCCATTAAAAAGTAATTTTCATATTTCATATCCTAAAAATTTAAAAGCAGAGATCTTAAGGAAATACGATAGGGTGTACTAGAAATGCTTGCAGCAGGAATGAAGTAATAAAAACATATACAAAGGGAAAGAGAAGCATTCAAGTGACTTTCAAAAATATTTCTGACACAAAGAAATGAACAACATCCTCAAAGGAAATGCATTGGCAACATTGTGGTCAGCATCTGCACCCAATGGATTAATCCATTTGCTTTTATGTTTGTGGTGTGATTCTATGCAGTGTGGCTTATAAACAAATGACAGCAGGTCAGCAGAACCACCTCACATCCACTGAGCTGATGTGAACATAGGAGAAGAACTTTCCCCTGCAGTATTCTAAATCAAAGTGCAAACGTCCTATTTAAAATTTCTCAAAGTGTGCTTTTGGCCCCAGCTCCAATTCCTCTTTTGTTGCTTTGCAAGGATAGAGGTTCCCTTGAAGCCATACCTCTTGGAAAAATATTGTTTAGAGCAACCTCCTATAGTCAGAAGGACTCTTTTCACTATCTGAAATTTTAGAGATAGGATCTCTTCAAAATTGTGCTTAAAATCATTGAACTGTCTCAGTTGCTTTGCAGCTGGCTGATTTACATGAATGGTCTTTGGAAAAGTTCTTATTGGTTCAGACATTAATTGAGCTATTTTCAGATTTTCAGGGGGAATAGTTCAACATTTCTGGGCCAGTCGTACATGAGCAGGTGAAAGAAAAAGCTCAATTGTTTCTGTTCCCTTGAAATAAAATATCCAGAAATGAAAATCTCCATAATATTATAAAAAGAAGTTTGTTTAGTTTATGGGGCTATGTCTTTGGTCCATTTCATGTTATTAAAACCCTTCACTTATGCCATGGTTGCCCAACATAAGCAATTTAGGGTAATTTTTACAACACATGGAACACACACACACACCCTTCACCAAGCATCAAGCAATCTCCAAACAGCCTACCCCATTACTTATAAGCATAGACTCTCATTGTCTTATAGTTTCCACCTTAGGGTGCATCTGCACTGCAGAATTAATGTAGTACTCCAGAGGCAACCCGGAATACCCTGGCCCTGCAGCTGCCTTGACCTACCCCCCATTACCTCTGTTCCTGTGCCATGGTGATTGTCTGCATGGGCATGCTGCTGACCCATTTAGTATGCCTGGTTGCTTGGTTCTGAGGTCAGAACAAGGTGCCTAGCAATGGTCTCATGGCTCTGACCTCAGAACAAGTGACCTGTAGTGATAGAAGATGCCATGACACAGGAATGGAAGGGAAATATGGCGCAACAGGTATGTTATTTTACTCCATTCTAAGACTGTCATAGCTTGGTTCTGGAACGTGCTAGATGTTGTCCAGATGCTTGCACTAGAACCAGGGCTTGGGACATGTATTGTCTTAACAGGATGATGCCAGAATGGGTGGTGTTGGTGTTGGAATGGGCCTTTTGGCCCAGGCAGACAAGATCCAAGTCTCTCCTACAAAGTCTAACAGGCACATGGATTTCCCCCTGTAAAGGTATTTTTGGGTGCTAGGTTGGTGGCAACCTATTTGCATACATACCTAGCAAAAGCAATAGCAATATAGCAACATTTCTATACTGCTTATTAGGGAACTAGCACTAAAGTGGTTTACGGTGTGTAAGCCAATTGCCCTGAATAAGCTGGATACACATTTTATCAAGCCAGGTACTCATTTTACCAACCTACGAAAGGATGAAAGGCCGAGGAGACCTAGGACCCCCTGCCTCGGATTGAACTCACAACCTTATGGCTGCAGTATGGCCTTTTACCACTTTATCAGCAAGGCTCCCTAGTAAAACCATCACTGGGATGAAAGTGCCACACAGATCAGTGGAGCAAATCCTCAGATTATCTTACATAGGACTGCAATCTGACAAGAGTGATTTAATGGCAATTAATTAGTAACATAATGCCACATTTTGTGACATGCCAACATAATGTTCATGCTTAAGCTCAAACTAAAAATAAAGAAGTGTATTAAGGGTATTTTAGAGTCTGTACAGACCACCCAAAAGGGGCAGTCTGTAGGCACCCAGAGAAGCACTGGAATGGGGCCAGGGCTGCCTCACCAGCAGCCCCCAGAGGCCTAATTCCGCCACTTCTCCAGGCTACAGAGAAGCAGCAAACTGCCACTTCTCTGTGGCCTGAAAGCAGGGCGCAGCAGGCACCATGGGAGCCTGCTGCACCTTGCCATCTCCAGCACTTCTGATGGGAGAAAGGGGCTGCTGCCATGGCCCCTTTCCCCTTGGGGTCCTTGGTGTGGCCGTATAAAGGCCACACCAAAGAAAAGCAGCAAAAAGGAGCTCCATTTTGGAGCTCCTTTTGGAGCGACAGAAAGGGTGCCCTAGGCGCCCTCCTGCAGCACCATGACATCAGGTGCGTGCCACATTGTATAAATGCGGTGCACACCATGATGCCATCATGGCACACACGTATGGATGGTGCCATTTGAAAATGGCACCATCCATATGCGCTAGGGTTAGGGAGCATGCAAATGCTGCTCGCTCCCTAACCCTGATCATGGCGCAAGGGCACCTCTTCCTGCCCTTCTGTATCGGGCCCCAGTTGCTTCAGTGTTCACACTTTTTGAGTGTGTCATTATTACTTGAAGGTCTTAAGTTCCTTTTTTTATTATTTCTATTCGGTCTTTTCTAATGCCAGTCCTGTTCTCTATTATGACTGATAAAACATTTAATAAGCATTTGATGGAAGAAATGAACAATATTCTCATTTTCCAATATGCATGATATATGAGACACTTCTGGAATACAGAGAGAATAGCGTGGATTTTAACTCTCCAATTGCTCCTCAGTGTATCATTTTACCCCAAACATGAAAGAGACACTAATTAGTTCTTCCTAACTTCATATAATAGCCAGGCTTTTCTGCTATGAAAGTTTATCACAGCAAGCAATTCTTCATGCTTGTTTATAGTTCTAAAGAAAAACTAATTATTTTAACTACATGCACATGTGGCTGCTCTATTGGAGGTCTCAGTGTGGCCCAACATCAAAATCTATTTTATACTAGGTCAAGTAGGTTATGGATTCACCAGATGGAGTGTAGGTGCTCAAGGGATAGGTGAGAAAACCATTGACAGCAGGAAAAAGACGATAAAATGCATAAAGTCTTTAACAACAGAGGGACTTCCTAGTTTCAGCAGGTGATTTAAGCAGGACTATAGATGCCTTTCTAGGGAAACACACAAAGGTTTGATCCCTTGCAATCCATTTTAAATAACTAACACAGGCAGTATAATATTCCATAGAATGTGTTTTATCTTTTTACACACAGAGAGATGGAAAGGGGAGTGGGAATCTTACTCCTTTAGTCCCCTGATGAGATAATAATAATAATGAATCAACTAACATTTCTTCCTACTACGTGTGTTTGTGAGGGGCGGGAATTGTTCATACAAATTAGTCTCTAGGGATCCCTACTTTTTTAAAAAAAAAAACCCTGCATGAAATCCGAATTTCAATTTTTGTAGCTTGCATTAAATATGTTGACTTTGAAGTGAATTTGCATGTGTTCATAGGGTTTTCAGTATTTGATCTTGAGGTGAATGAGCAGAGGAACTACATTTGATAGATATTCTAAGGCCACAGCAGCCTTATTTAGCTGAGTTGAAGGAAAGAAAAGGATCGGGGATAGGGCCTAGATTTTTTTTTTTTCCTGATTGCACTCCCTGTTTTCTGAACCAATTTTGATTCCTCCCCCTCTGAAGATGCCAGTCACAGATGCAAGTGAAACGTAAGGAACAAATTCTTCCAGAACATAGCTACATAGCCCAGAAACCCACAGAAAACTATAGTATTCATCGTTCCTTGGAGGTTCAAACATGTTCTAAAAAGGACTTGTTTTCACTATCCTTACTATATTTTTCTACTCACCTCTGAGACTAGAAGCTTTGGGGAGAAGGAGTCAAGGTGTCACAATTTGTTGTTATGAAATCATGTTTTAACAAGTTGTTTTATTGATGGCTATTTTACCTCCATTTGCACTGTCACCACCAATGCTGCTACCACAACCTTGTGATAAATGGGAGCCCCTCCGTTTATCAGGGCCTACTCCCCACATAACAAAGCGTTAAATATAGGAGGGGGTACTGTTACTTTGTGAGGAGAGTTGACATCATTGGTGGTATGAGGACAAGTATGAAATCAGGTGGCCACTGAGAGAAAAACGTCTGGAGTTTGCTGAGGTGACATAAGGAGATTACCAGATGCCTGAAAGTAACGGGAGCAAAGTGAGACACTCCAATCACAATCATGCGATTGAGGCAAGAATATCAGATGACATCGCATAACGTCACCATTATCCCATCTTTGTCCCATCCATGGAGATAAATTCTCCTGTCACTTTTCATTAACATGAGTTTTCTGTCAATGAAAAGCGACAGGAGAATTTATAGTTTTTTGTGGGTTTTTCAGGCTATGTGGCTGTGTTCTAGAAGAGTTTATTCCTGACGTTTTGCCAGCATCTGTGGCTGGCATCTTCAGAGAATGAGAATTCTTCCCCACAGAAGGGACAAGGACAGGATAATGGTGATGTCTCATGATGTCATCTGATATTCTTGCCCCAATTGCACAGTTGTGATGGGAGCATCCCACTTTGTTCTCATCACTTTCAGGCATCTGATAATCTCCTAAGAATCCTAAGGGAGAGAAGCATGGCCTCAGCCTATGGGCCTGTCACACTACTAGTCAGGGGCATTAGGTCTGGGTTTATGTTAAGGTTTGACTGATGTGATAGTAATTTGTAACTGATACTTTAAATTTGTGCCTGGAGGACCAGTTTGTCTTCCATGTAGTGATCTTCTTTTTCTTTAATGTTCCTTTCTTTAGAATAAAACTTTTCATAAGTATTCTGCTTCTTTTCACTTCTCTTTTATGGGCCTTAGTTCCTCACTGGGTTGGCAGTTACCAGTAGAAGTCCCAGCAACATCCCAATATATTGCTATGGTGTAACTGGTTAATCATTGGGTGGTGGCGGCAGCAAGTTTTTTTTTTTTTTTTTAATAAAAGGTGGTCTCAAAGTATCCCATCCAGCTCAGCACAGTGAAGGGGCACCATACAGAACCTTCACAAACCTATACCAATGTAGTTAGGCCAGTCAACAGGATAATAGCCTTAGTTTACCTAAAGTATGTTGATGTCCAGCCATACGCACACATATATACAATGAAGCTATGCAACTGTACTATTGATTCAGGTCTCATTTTGATGTTTTGCATTCTGTCACAATTAATTTTGGGCTGATTCAGGCTCAATTTAAATTGAAATTTAGACTTTCTTTTTTAATTTTCAAAATTTTCAATTTCCACTACTTCCACTTTACTGAGCAGTTTTGTCTGATTATGACATGGTTCATCCCCTTTTGACTTCTTCCACTGTCTGGCAAAAGAAATTGTCAGAAAGACAAGTGAGAAATTTGCTGGAGATTACTTTGCATTACAATACATTACAATTTGGCCTTCTTGAAAGAGTTTGAATATGTTTGCTGAATTCTCTGGATGCTGATTCTGTGCTCCCATTCTTTCTTGACTTGGCTACCTTCTGTGTTTCCCTGAATCCTTCGTACCCCTGCTAATTCACTTTCCATCCCCACCAAGTCTGTTCCTCTTCTGTCATCCCCTTCTGCCCTTTCTGGACTGGTCTGTTTATTTATTTATTCATGCACAGCTTGCTCCCTAAACTCTCTGGGCTTTGAGTCTGCACTCCTTTTTTTCTTGATTTGCCTGCCTTTCTTGACTTGCCTCCAATTCTCTTATTCCTTCTCACCCTTGCTAACTCACTTCATCCTCACCAAGGCTGCTCTTCTCCTGCCAGTCCCCTTCTCTGACATTCTTTCTTGGTATTTTTGGGGTGCTGGTAGTGGTTTGGTTTGGTGTTTTTTTTTTAGTGTAACTTGCTCCCTGAACACTCTGGGCCCTGAGTCTAGTTAACAGATTCACTCAAATAAACAGCAAATATATAAAGAATAAGGAAAGTAGGTATGAACTGATGGTAGAAAGGGGTTAAAATAAAAGGATTTAAGCTCGATTGCTAGAATGAAGAATGAAGAATTACAATTTGCAGATCACACACAACTGCCAGCAAACACCAACAAAGTTCTTTCATAAATGTTCTTGCTGCTAACTGAACTAAAAATACAAAATAAGGGAAGATACCATAATTGAATATATTATCTTTACTATACCTCTCCATAAACACCACATTGGAAGATTGAAACATCAGTGAGCAAAGTCCAGTTTCCCTTCTTTCCATGTTGGGATTTCTTTAAGTGGTGATCTTGCATAGAGAAATTTATTGGTCTCCTAATTGGCCTTAATTGCTTCAGAGCAATCCTGTCCAGACCAATCTGATCTATTTTTGTCCCATCTCAGATTGGTTTGAATCAGCCCAATCCAGTTTGGGATTTGGATGAATTGGCTATACAGCCCTAATATTCAACTTAGAAATAGTTTCAGGGTGAATCTCTTTGCAGTGACTGGTATTGCAATAGATTCTGTAAATCTTTTTACTCCAGAAGCCCTTTTGCTGATTCTGCTTCTGCCGAAGTTGCTGCTGACATATACCATTGACCATTTTGTTCAAGATTTAGAGTTGCTGCTTCTGAGTAGGTGCAAACTGATGACCTTGGCCTAGTGATCTGCAACGGTATCTGTTGAAATAAAAAGAAATCTGTTGAGGTGGAACAAATGTGATTGAACTGGGTTATTGACACAGATATCAAGGGGATATTCTTTAGGGGAATAAAAGAACCTAGGCAGAAGGAAGGGAAAAGGTTGTGGGCTTGCTTTTTCCATTTGCTCAGAAGAGAGTCAGATTTCAGCAAATAATATTACAGGTACTGTTGTGTATGTATGTGTGTGTGTGTGTGTGTGTGTGTGTGTTTTCCCCCTGGTACACTTTAAGTATACTAAAAACACAGAGCCAAGAATCCTATAATATTAGATCACTAAAACAATAATAGTTCAGGATTCCACGCACGTGCATGCACACACACACACACACAAACATGGAAACAGGAGAATTGATGGCAAGTCACCAGAGCCAAGGCACTACTTCTTTCCTCTTCTTTGCTTTGACTTTTTTCCTCTTCTTTTCCTGTTGTTGCCACTCCCTTCCCCTTTTCCTTCTGTATAATTACATCAGTGAAAGTATAAGAATATGTGCACCTTTCCTTATTTGGTACAGCATGTCCCTCCTACTTCCACTATGCTATTGAATGAAACTTATTTTAAAAATCTTGTTAAATGTGCATGAGTTCTATGCAAAATCTTCCTCTGAGGAAGAAGAGAGGATGTGTACTCTACCACTATGGAAGGAGAAAAAGTAAAAGAAAAAAACATAAGGATATGCAAACTACTAGTGAGAATCTTAACACACCTCTTGCCAAATGACTGGCCATAAATACTAAGGAGACACAAGCTGTTATAACTGCATTTTCCCAGTTTACTAGATTATAGGCAAGACCACACAATGTGAAAATGTATGTTTGGTGTGGAGATTTTTGTTATTCATTATGTGAGATATTGTTATATGTTATATTATATGAGATATTATTTAATGTTTTAAACTTGACATATATATGTATGTTTGTGTACCTAAATACTCTAAAAACATCAAATCCCATCTGATCATGGAAGCTAACAAGGGTCAGTTCTGGTTAGTATTGGGATGGGAGACTGCCAATGAATGGTGCTATAGGCTATATTTCAGAGGATGAACTGGCAAAGCTACCTCAGTGTATTCCTTGCCCAAGAAAACCGTATCAGATTAATGGAGTTGCCATAAGTCAATGGGGGACTTGAAGACATATACACATACATATATACAAGTCTTTTACGTTCCTTTAATTTCTATTGAATATTTTGCTTGTGACAAACATCCAGATTTAGATTTATATTAGTATGAGATTTAAGTTGCAACTCTACTGGTAATAACTCCAATAACTCTAATAACATTTTTCACGAAAATGTTCATGCCATGAAATTTTTCATGACATTCCATGACATTTTTTGTGTCATGAAAACATGGGGGGGGGGGGCTTAGAATGGAAAAAATGCAACATTTTTCATGTTGGATTTCATATTCTATGAAAAATGCTTTGTCAACTTTGTGTGTGTGCAAACAGTGCTCACCAGTAAGTATCATATTCCCAATCTAAACTCCTAACTAAGCAAATACATAGTCAAACATTTTGGTAGTCAGGGATATACAAAATACCACCACCCCCAAATTTTTCAGCACAACTTAATTCCCCTTTGTCACTTCTTTCTTTCATCCCCTCTGGGTCACAGGAAGGCATGAAAGAGAGAAAGATAATCACAAGTTGGTGAATAAGGTTGGTGAATAAATATGTCTTAGATTTTTTTTTAAATGATTTCCAAAAAGCTTTGTCAAAGTCAGGATCCAGTGGAGTACCTTTTTTTGGAATACATCTCCCAGGACAATCAGGAGGAGTGGAATCTTTCTTTCTCCCATACTTCTCCATACACCATACAAAATTGCTTTAATGAATAATCTTCTGAAGCCAACTTTTGAGACCACTGAGGCTGCAAGAGGGAAGGGGAAAATTTCATCACCTTTGCACAACAAACCTATGGTATTACAGTTATGCTCTGGACAATGAAACTCCCTTCCCAGGGAGACCAGAATGGTCCCTTCCTTGATGGCCTTCTGCCGACAGGTGAAGACCTTCGTCTTGAGACAGGTAAGTTTACTGCACAGGGCTCCTGGCACAGAAGGAGAATGGTCCAAAAGGGTCCGGGATAGGGATGGAACGAGTGAGGGACACATTTTACTGCACACAAAAAGTCCCAGACTCATTCCGTTCCCTTCCCTTTCATTCCCAATCCGTCCCAGAGGAGGCAATTTTTGAGAACTGTTTTGAATGGTTCTCAAAAATCACCTCTTCTGGGATGGATTGGGAATGGAACGGAATGAGTGAGGGACTTCTTGTGTGCAGTAAAATGTGTCCCTCACTCGTTCCCCATGTGTTCTTGGCCCCTTTTGGACCATTCTCCATCCATTCCAAGGAGCCCTGTGTGGTAAACTTAATCCTTTCAGAACAGAAATCTTTTAATGAATGGCCCAGGGCGCTATACTGTTTTAATGTGTTTTAAGCATTTTAATCTTTCAAATTGGATTTTAGTAATGGATTTGTTTTAATTATTGTAGCAATTTAATTCTATTTTAATATACTATTTTTGTATGTTTTTAACCGTATGGCGTTTTGTTTTTGTTTTTCAAATGTTGTAAGCTGCTTGTCATGAACACTTTCCTGTTCACTCCTACGTTTCCTGGATGACAGCACCCGGGGCCTTCAGATCCCACCGCTGCCACCACTTTATTTATATGTGATGTGAACCGAACCGATGTGGTAACCCTCTCTGGTTCGCCCAACACCTATCTCCTACTGAGGCACTGTTATCTTTGGTAGCGTGTTTCAATAGTTTAACAGAGGCCAAGCAGTACTTCAAAACATGAATGAAGTTTATTTATAAAATAAAGAATCAAATATTGAAATATAATTAAAGCTTTGTTTGTCTTATTCCTTAGTTACAAAAGTTCCTTAAACAATAATACTACAGCCACTCAGGCAACCTCATCTTCAGTATCACAACTGACTTGCTATGAGTCTCTCTCCTAGACTCCCACAAGTCTATCTAGTCACATACTGGACTCTTCAGACCCTTCCCTGGTCTATAAACTAACCTATAAATGTTCCCTCAGGAACCCTAAAAGCCCACCCTCCCTCCGAGGTGTCCCTTCCCTTCAAAATTCCAACAAAATAAAACCCCTTTCGCTCCTTGTCAAGGCTCTTTTATAGCCCTGCCCAGCCAGTTTTTCATTGGCTGGACTCCTGGAGCTGTGTGATTGGCTGTTAGCATGGCCTGCTCACTACACTGCCCTGATCCCAGCCTTGGGAGAAAGGTGGGATATAAATAAATATAATAAATAAGTAAATAAATAAAGCTCTAATTTATTCATTATAATACCAAAACCAATTCCTGTCACAACCACTTTAATTACCACGGCTTAGTTTCTTTCAGTGACAGCACCCTGGGCCATTTATCCGACCACTGCCACCAATTTATGTCAAGGCAACTTGCTTGTGATCACTAATTTATTTAATCTGTGTTCCTGTCACCTTTATTTGACTTTTCAAATCTGTTGGACCTATGAATAGTGTGGTAGATATTTAAACTCCAGGTGAGGCTTTCTTGAACAACAAATCTCTGTTTTAATAGCGATTTGGCAATGTTTCACTGGTTGAGATGTTTTATACACTTGTTACTTCACGGTCGTATTTCCTTGGTCTCACTTTGTTAACAGTTATAGTTTACTTTACAACTCTCTCTCCAGAGAACAATCGTTACTTCTATCCAGGACCCACTCGGTCCTTATGTTAAGGTACTTTCATAACCTTAGCTCTGTACAGCTAACAATATCCTGCAGGATATTACACTACAGCAATTCCCTTTCCCAGAGTTCTGTATGTGTCCCGAGTCGCCCTTTTCTGAACTCTAACTATATCTGTCCCTCTCTGGACATAGCAGAACCTTCTTGTTCTGAAACCAAATCCCTGTCTGGCCTCAACTGTCAGCAATGGAAAACTTTATCTCCACCCAACCAACATTTTATTGGCTGTTGCCAGATGACTCCTGATGGACTGTCACTAGCCTGGCCTAAATATACTGTTCATCACAATTCTCAATTAAAATGTTCCTGCTGCTTAAGTATTTTGTTTTCAAAATACACAAAGACACAACTTATTCGTAGACAGCACAAGCCATGAAACTTGCATCAAATGTGTATCATGTGCATATACTTTGCAGTACAATATTAAAAAAAAAACACTAAACTGAAGAGTGTTGTACTTGGTCTGTTCTAATTAGTGAATTAATTCATTTGTATAAAGTTTCAGTTTTGAATTAAGGACTGTGGGAAAAAAACCCACTTTAAGATAATTGAATGCACAAATTAGTTCATATTTCTTGTAGCCTAGCAAATTAGAAGGGAATTTAATACATCCAGTTGGGCATCTAGATTATTATTGTTCTGTTACACTGGGAGACAAATAGAATTCAAATTATACTCTTTTTTATTAAAAACTTTAGCTTTAACAAAGTTTATTTTTGCTTAGATGAGTGCTGTTTATTTTCTAAAGAATCTTCGTTCCAAAATATACATATATTATACAAAACAACTTTTTATCACTCTTTAAGGAAATAGATTAGAAACCTTTAATTGCAAACTATAATGAATGCAGTTTTCTCTGTGGGGCAATTAATGGATAGGAAGGAAGCATGGCTTGGATGTGTGAGTGTGAAAACAAAGCACACAAGGAGTTTAGTTGATACTAGTCATACCCACCCACCCCCCAAGAGTATTTTAAATTCAGCTCATTTAGATATCCTTCCTACAAAAAATGTGGAATGCATTATTTTATTTTCTGTTAATTGAGACTGTGAATAGGTCCTGGCCAGTTCTCATCTGCATTTAAACCATGAAAGTAGCTGCAGAGCATCTTACATCTGCACCAGTGATATGAGAAGCCCAGAGTCAAATGGGTGAAGATGTAGCAGGAGAAAAATGATTTAAAAAAAAAAACTTTAAAAACAGGCTTCAGATAGAGATTCAAAAGCAAAGTAAATATGAGGAAAGAAATGTGAATTCCATCATTTTAAATTAAACATAACTGCTGTCTTCCATATACCAATTAGCTAGATTTCAAGAAAAGGTGAAAAGTACAGTTACAAAGTTGAGCTTCTGGACACTGAAAAAAGTCAGAAAAATTTGTTTGTGGTATCCCACCCCTGGTATCCCACCCCCGCTTCATTACATAAAATTAAATCATTAAGATATGTTATCACAGATATTGGTTTCTCATTTGAAAACAAGTAAGAGCTGAATAGTATTATTACATCTGTCTATAAACCATGTATAGAGTTTTGTGTAGAAATGCTCTTATTAATTTCACTATTGATGTTTCTCAGCAGGTGCTACCACCATAGAGAAGTATGATCTCAGGACAAATATATGGATCCAAGCTGGAGTGATGAATGGCAGAAGACTTCAGTTTGGTGTGGCTGTCATTGATGACAAGCTTTTTGTTATTGGAGGCCGAGATGGTTTAAAGACATTAAACACTGTTGAATGTTATAATCCAAAGACAAAGGCATGGACTATTTTGCCTCCAATGTCAACTCATAGGCATGGCTTAGGTAAGAGTTATGTTTCCAAATGTTTTCTGTGATCAAAATGTTTAATCTGCAATGGAAAACCTACTGATCACAATCAATTTAAGTACACAGCCTGTAGTTATATTTGTATGAAATTGAACAAGAAAGGTAAATGGAATCTTGTGGTAACAACACAAACAAGATGCAAGATTTTCTAAATTTTATTTGGGGCCTGACTCTTGTTATTTGGATTGGGCACCAATTTGATTCACAGAATCACAGAGTTGGAAGAGACCACAAGGGCCATCCAGTCCAACCCCCTGCCATGCAGGATCAAAGTATCCCCAACAGATGGCCATCCAGCCTCTGCTTAAAGACCTCCAAGGAAGGAGACTCCACTACGCTCCGAGGGAGTGTGTTCCACTGTTGAACAGCCCTTACTGTCAGGAAGTTCCTCCTAATATTGAGGTGGAATCTCTTTTACTGCAGTTTGCATCCATTGTTCTGTGTTCTAGTCTCTGGAGCAGCAGAAAACAAGCTTGCTCCCTCCTCCATGTGACATCCCTTCAGATATTTAAACAGGACTATCATATCACCTCTTAACGCTCTCTTCTCCAGGCTAAACATCCCCAGCTCCCTAAGTCATTCCTCAAAGGGCATGGTTTCCAGACCCTTCAAAATTTTAGTTGCCCTCTTTTGGACACACTGCAGTTTCTCCACATCCTTTTTGAACTGTGGTGCCCAGAACTGGACACAGTATTCCAGGTGGGGCCTGACCAAAGCAGAATAGAGTGGCATATTATTTGTGAATATTATTTCCCTTGATCTAGACACTATACTTCTATTGATGCAGCCTAAAATTGCATTTGCATTTTTATCTGCTGCATCACACTGTTGACTCATGTTCAACTTGTGGTCTACTTGGACTCCTAGATCCCTTTCACGTGTGGTCTCATTCAGCCAGTTTTCCCCATCTTATATCTGTGCATTTCATTTTTCCTCCCTAAGTTCAGAACCTTACATTTCTCTGTGTTGAATTTCATTTTGTTAGCTTTGGTCCCAGCTTTCTAGTCTATTCAGGTCATTTTGAATTTTGATTCTGTCCTCTGGGGTATTAGCTACTCCTCCTAATTTGGTGTCATCTGCAAATTTGATAACTAGGCCCTCAACACCTTCTAATCTGAGGTGAACCTGCAAGAAATTGAAAATTCCATGCTTTCCATCAACTTCCATTAGGAAATCAAAATGCTCATACAAATTTCAGTTTTTCCACAGACCTACATGGAAGTCTATAGAGGCATGGTATCCTATTCAGAGGGTATTAGCACAGACAAATGGATCCCAAAGTGTTTTGCACCACCCTGTTTGCTTTAATATATTAATATTAGTGGACTGCTTTTATCTCCTATCCTTATGTCTGTACTTTATGTGTGATGTTTGTGTGGTAAATCTTACTATATATATTTAACTGACAAAAGGGCAGGAGAAAAATCTTCACTGAACAAACAACAGTGGCTGAAATTAATTAATTTCATTTTTATGCCACCTTTCCCCCCAAAAGGGACCCAAGGCAGCTCATAAGATAAAAAATACTTTAAAAACAATTAAAATAACATAATTAAAACAGTATAAAATTAAGATTAAAAGCATACAAAAGTTTTAAAACATGATTTTAAACACCTACCCCATGTAAAAGCCACCCTATCATGATTTAAAAATAATAATAAAAAAAACCCCACACCCCAGTCTCCATACTGGTTGTGGCATTTTGAACCTGCTTAGTTTTCCAACAGTTTCCAAATGCAGCCCCATGAAGAGTGTGTTACAGCAGTCCACATGGGATGTAATGAAGGCGCATGTCAGCATAGCCAGATCTGATGTCTCAAGGAATGGGCACAGGTGGCATATTAATTTTAGCTGTGCAAATGCACTCCTGGCTACTGCTGAAACCTGGACATCCTAGCTCAGAGCTGAAGCCAGAAACTCACCCAAGCTATCAGCCTGAGTTTTCAGGAGCAGTGTAATCCCATCCAGTGCAGGAAAAGTCCTTTTCCCTGATCTGCTTTACGCCTGACCAGGAGCATCTCCGTCTTCTGGATTAAGTTTCAGTTTGTTTGCCCTCATCTGAACAGGTGATGGTCGGGCGGTAGCACAGCAGCAATTTTCTGTGTGATAACACCTTTTTCCCCCCGTTCTGCCCGATCCTGTCCCATGCACGGCCAGGGCAAAAATGGCCATGTGATAATCTCCTATTAATATATAGAAATGGGAGATGAGGTTTGGGTTCAAATTTTGGAAAAAATTTAAAGAGCTGTTGATTCTTTATTAAGTAGACAGAACATGTACAAGCCCCATATGCTTTCCAAATTATGAATCCAAGCCTTGACACAGTTTGAGATGTTAGCTAGGGGAAGGTAGGTAGGCAAGGAGATCTGTCTCAGGTTATATTTCTGGGAACTCAAGATGTTCATTACAGATTTTGCAAGTTCCTTCTCAGACATTGGTTTTGTTTTAGTTCTTGGTTGTGGTTTTTTGTTTTTTTTAATGGAAATTTATTTCAGTGATTGTTATGAAACACTGAGGACATCTATCCACAAGTTGCATTACAGAAAACTTCAAAGTCCAGGCACAGGAATCAGTGAATTAAAATTCATAGGGATCTTTCACCTCCCCCCACATGGCTTCAGTATTCCAGGACAACTACAGCACAATGCTCTTCTGCTGCCATAAATTCCTTCCTTTTACAAGTCTATTTCAATTAATTGGCAGTAGATAACTTTCACAATCCTTTCAATCTCTGCAGGAGAATTGGTATTGCATTTTAAATCAAGGTGTAATGATAGTTAGCTATGTTCTTATTCCTTTCCCTTATTCTTTTAATCACAGCCTATAGCAGTTTAACAACAGGTCTGTCAGTGTTTGTGGTAGATTAAATCACTGTGCAATGGGAACATAGACTAATAATTTCTATCCTTATCAGCAATTTCATTAGAGTTCAACAGCATTTTCTAGCAGAAATGTGGATATAATCCTTTTGTTATTATGCTGACTCAGCCAGAACAGATTGTGGGCATTAGTAAAGAAACAAATGGCTAAAATACTTACCTTTAGCTTTCGGTAGATTATTTTATGCTGTTGAACCATACTTGTTTTCTCTTTGTATGCTTCATTAATTATATTTGTATTGGCCAGTGGATATGTCCAGGTAAATCAAGATATAAAGTGTGTAGTTTAATTGAATATCAAGTGATGGACTTGGCCAACATAGTCATTTGCATTATATGTTCCTATGCTAGGTGTGAGCAGCAAAAGAGATGGTTTATTTCACAGTGACAAGAAGGATGCTCTACTCTTACCATGGACCACCAGTGATGCATTTAATATTAGAATTATTGTGTTGATACATGTCAATACAGTAAAACAAATTAACACCTCCTTTTGGAGAAGATATTTTTAAAAATGAAAATAATATTAGGAAAACTCCTTGGGTACCGGGGGGGGGGGGGGGGAGAGAGAAACTACTGCTATCAGAAGCAGCTGCCCAGATCTCCCTGCTGTGGCCCATTTCAGACTCTCACAGGTATTTGTAATTTCAGAGGAAGACAGAATACTGTCTCTTTTTCTCTCTTATAAATGGCATGTCAAGTTGAGGCTTGCTTGTGCCTTATTTTTTTTCCCCCAAAATATATTCTTTGTTTTTATGTGTGTGTGTGTGTTTAATGGTTTTAATTCATTTATACTTATTTTACTGGCCATGTTTGCTAAATCTCACTCCACGTGAATTTGTTAGACTACTGCTAAGAGGCAGCCATTTATGCCAAGTTTGTCGTGACTTTTCTGCTCCACACCTGCTCTTGTACTCAAGGCTACATGAAAGTTTAATACATAATTGCACATTTGTGTAATATATTTAGATGGTAGCTGTGAAAGTATTTCTACACTTTTAAATATATTTTAGAGCTTCACCGTTAACATTTTTATCCTATATATGCTTACCTGGAATATTTCCCCATTAACATCAATGGGCTATCTGAGGAAACATGATTTACATTGCACTATCAAATATAATTCATTTATAAGATGACAGAAAGTTATCGTGAGTCGCGTTGAAATCCAGAAACTCCGAACATTTTTCTATTTTACTAAAAGCAACTAAAGGAAGGTGATAGATTTAAATCACCACCACAGTTAGAGGGAACGGTTCCTCATAGTATAACTCTGATTTGTTTGTCCCCGGAAACTATTAGATGTGCAGGCAAAATCAGAACCAAAGTACAAGATGAAAAGTTTAGGCCTCACTTCCCCATGGGAGTGGCCTAGATCCGTCTCCTTCCTCACCCATCACTGCTTTCAAAAAAGATGTCAGGAGATATATCACACATCTCTGATGTCACAGCTTGTTTAATCCTGTTCCTAAGAAGGGAAAGAATTGTATTTTTAATGACACTTGGGATTTTTTGTGTTTTTCTGAACAGCAGAAACTGTTTAATGAATTTTAAAAGTACAAGGAATCAATGAGGAACTTCAAAATTGCTATTTTAAGTGGTATTTTCCTCCAAGACCTTTCATGGTTTTCTGTGCCATCATTCAAATGCTTGCCCTTTACAATATTTGAATAAATTTGATGATAAATTTTGTTCTTCTCCTTACTCTTTCAAACAGCCATTCTATTTTGTTTTGAGGTAGTATGCATTATTTGAAATCACTATAAGCTCTTTATCTCCATTGGGGACTCAGAAACATACTTTACATGGAATTGTTAGGAAAGCTACTCAGGCTGAACCGGATTTCAGAAATCGATACTAGTGGCCTAAATTTAATATTAAATATGAATTTTATTAAGCAGATCTGATGATTCCTCAAAGGCCCAAAACAGATGGACCAAATGGTCCACCTTTGGACTGTGTTCAGGGTATGGCATTTAAACAATGCGTGCCCCAAATGTAGCATGAAGCCACTCAAACAATGGCCCAACCAGGAAGAGCCAGAGTGAAAAGGAGTGGTGAATAATGCTTCTTTTCAGAAGCTGGTTTGAAAGTGCCAGGGTGATCCCAATCTGCCCTTTTTTGGGGTAGTCTGTTTTGCCCCAATGCCCCTTTTTTGAGATGCTTCTTGTGCATTGTAAGCCTCAGAGAGCAGCTGAAATTATTCTGTGTAACTCTAAGTAACAGGCTCATTTTTAAAGGTAACATTTGACTTGGGTTTCTTTTGTAGTTTGCCAAACTCATTTGAATTTAGCTGTTTATGAAATGAATTAGTGTGTGTGTGTGGGGGGGTGAGGGCTGGAGCTGATGGGCCAGAAAAAATGGCTAGATCCTGCTTTTTCTGAAAGTGGGCCTAAACCCTTCTGTCCAACAGCCCGCTCCCAAGGTGAGCTGAACACCCTGTGGTGGCAACAAGCATCACTGTTTTTGTTTTTGTTTGTTTTTGGTCGCCTTTCCACCATGCATGGACACCATCACACAGACACACTATTATTATTATTATTATTATTATTATTATTATTATTATTAAGCTTTATTTATATAGCAATGTAAATTTGCACAGCACTGTACATACAATCTTGTTAGTCAGACAGTTCCCTGCCCTCAGGCTTACAATCTAAAAAGACATGACACACAAGGAGAAGGGAATGGTGGAGGGGGAAAGGATCAGGTCCAGCATTTCTTTTCTCCCTCGGAGGCCTGGACCAAGACAGATAGATTGGAGAGGAGGGCTCTTCATCTTAACCAAGGCCTTTTCTCTCTTCTTCAAGATAATGGTGGATAGAGGAAGGAGGGCTCTTCTTATAGGCAAGGCTGGATGGGCAGAGATTTGCTAAGTGGAGGAAACAGAAGGAAGAAAGACATGGAGAAGGGGAGTGAATCTGCCCTTACCACTTTGTTGCTGGTGCACAATAGCTACCAGGATAATTGTGCAGCCACATCCTTTTCTTCCATGCTCTCTTGTGGGATGTGAGGAAAGATGGGAGCAGCCAAGGACCTGTTGCTAGTGGTGGTAGAAGTGGTATCTTCCATAACTCAGTGCTAGTTCCATACAATTCAGCAGTGAGGTGTGAGACTGTGGGGACAGGAGTTGCATATTAGTTGCATCTGGGAACTCTGGAATGTGTTCCCTTGGGTTTTAAGAATTATCAGGAAAACATCTCATTTCAGCCGAAGATGAAATCTGTGTGTGCTGAACATACATTTGACCAAAAATTGATTATATATGAAGCAAAAATCAATCACAAGCTTCACATGGTAAATTTTATTATTTACTTTTAGATTCAGAATAATACTTTTCATGAATATATAACTTTATAAAAGAGATAAAAAATCAACACATGTGTAGAATGATTTTGTAATTGCTAGGCCTGTTTTTGAACTTGATGTCAAGCAGAAAGAATCCTCCCCCCCCCCGCCCCAAAGGCTGTTATAAAATTGTGTCTAAAGCTATTTTTCTCCATATTGCTTTGGCTTAATGGTTTTATTAGGTTTACAATTCAACATTGTCAATAAATTTACATCTAGTAAATAACTGTTAAATTAAAATCAGTTTACAACCATTATTTAAATTACTTCTACACAAACCAACTTTTTAAAAAATTGCATCCCATTTTGGCTTAGGTCAATTATTTAACAGACATTTATTATGTTTGCCTTATGAGTTCTTAAAATTTATGAAAGGAAAAGAAATTAATTGATTTCAAAAAAAGGTTAGCTAAGTTTACCACCATGTTTAAAAAAGAGAAGTTGACTTTAAAATCTTTTAAAATTTTAATCAGAGAAAAAAACTTATCTTGCATATACCATACCTCATTAGCATCTGAAAATTTAATTTTATTATAAGTCCTTTGGCCTATTGTGATAAGTTTTTTAAAAAAATCTAGTAAGAAAAAAGAAAAACCGAAGTTTCCTCTGCCTGCACTACATACTCATGTTAGATCTGAGATAATGAATGAATGAATGAATGAATGAGGCAGGAGAAACACACAAAAAGAGTAGACTAATACACTGGGGAAAATATACAGGTCAACAGAAAAATAATCTGGTTCTCTCCCTAGTAGAGATCATTCCACTGCCACTCTTGGACTTAGGTTTTATCGATCTTAATAAGCACGAGAAGGATATCTTTCTGAACTACTATAATAAATACAAAAACTCTAATTTTGTTCACTGTGGATATTGTATTAGATTGCTGAATGTTGTCCAGAAGTGAGAGATACCACAGTATTTTTTTTTCCTCCTGCTGATTTTTTTCTTTTAAATCATAGTAAGATCTGAATTGAATTAGGAGATATAAAGCAACCACCACATGATGATCCACGTATTTGGCAATCTCGGTTGGTTGTAACTTGGTGCAATCATGTTGGCATGCCCTCTCCATAGCTGTGCAAATTCATTTCCACGCAGATCTCAACACAAGCCCGCTGTAAAGGGGTATCATACAAGAGAGAGATGGGTCTTTTAAGGTGATTTTTTATAGGAAACTTAAAATACTTCCATGTAAATTGCTATGTTTATAGCACACAGGTATGGTTCAGAATATGCTGGCATTTTAAGGGCTCCCTGCAAAATGATCCACATTCCTTTGTACATAAAATCTTACTGCTCAGCCATTTATTTATTTATTTACTGCTCAGCCATTTATACCCCCCCCCCAGCCACAAAGTTCTTCAGAGAGACTTACAAATGTTTATAGTTTTTTGTGGGGTTTTTGGGCTATGTGGGCATGTTCTAGAAGAGTTCCTTTCTGACATTTTGCCAGCATCTGGGGCTGGCATCCTCTCTGAGGATGCCAGCCTCAGATGCTGGCGAAACATCAGAAAGGAACTCTCCTAAAACATGGTCACATAGCCCAAAAGCCCCACAAAAAACTATGGATGCCAGCCATGAAAGCCTTTGACTCCACATTTCAAATGTTTAATTTGACAGTCCTCTCCCCTCAAGTTTACAATCTAAATAAGACACGGCACAGAAGTAATAGGGAATGGCGGGGGCGGGGGATTAAGTCAAACAGATACTGCCTCTTCTCCTCTCTCTCCACAGCCAAAGCAGTGGCAATTGGGGAAAAATAAGAACTTTTTTTTTGTTTTTGTTTTTAAAAAACTGAAATATACCAAATTCTAAACTCTTTCCAGCTATCCTGAGCTATCTTATGTGTGTGTTGGGAGCGTTTCTCAAGTTAAACATATATATTAGAGAAACCAAATAACCCTCGCAGAATTTCCTAGTTAAGCAAAATGTAACTGCATGAGTTCGCTAAAGTGAGATATCAAAGTGGTTTTGGAGGTTCTTTCTTGGAAAAGAAAATTTCCAGGAAAACCAGGAAAATTTGAGAGAAGAAAGATAATTTCAATAAAATAAGCAACATTTCTCAGAGGTGTAATCCATCACTATTGATAACCCTAATCTGCAATCCATGTTTTTTTTCAAATGTTTAAATGCTCTCATTGCCTTATATTTTAACTCCAAAATTTAATTCTGTCATGTAAAGAACTTCATTTAGTATTTTTGAACATGCTTTAATTATAATTTTCTTCTCTCATTACATTGGAAAATTCAGATTTTAACCATGTTAAAATATTTAATTCAAAAATAAAACATATAATTTCAGGTTTCCACCCAAACCCAATAAGGACATTTATGTTGACATTTCAGAGTTTAAGTGTTAGTGTTGCAAAGTTTAGCTATTGTTTCTTTGTTACTTAGTTGTTCATCTCAGTGTTTTGGCATAGGGACCAATAACCCCTGTTCCTAGTCTTAAACTTTGCTAAATTAGAATTCAAACATAGCTGCTATTCCAGTATGTATGTAAAATGGGTTGTTAATTATTGTTTGTTGAAAACTTAATAAAAATTAATTTTAAAAAAGAATTACTGTGGATCTACTCAGAGATCAGGGTCACATCACATACTTATAGTGACCCCCACCCAGGCTTCCAGGATTAGTGCTTTTCAAATGCACTATTCCTGGAGTAGAAGCAGCAATCCCAATCAAGAGCACTGTAGAGATAAGAAAATGTTTAGAACCACTGTTTCTGTGCTGGTAAACAGCAAAGAAGCAGTAATTGTGACAGAACATGCAGAAGGAAGAAAGTTTTAGTTTCTCCATCCCTCAAAAATCCTGAAATAGCCTTTCTTACCCAGTGATCTTGAACAGGACCTCTATGATGGAGACTATGCACAAATTTACCAGGCCATTTTGGTCTTATGCAGGACTGCTAGAATGAGAGTAAATTAAAGAATCACACATCCCATCAATCCAGAGCTTTTCCACCCCACCCAGGGACTTGTACAGGTGAGCAGCCCCAGTCCCAGCACAGTCCTTAGGACACCCAATTGTTGGTGTTGTTGTTGTTTTGAAAAAAAATCACATTCAACCAAATTTCCAGTAAGTTCGTTATCAAAGCAGGAAAGCATGCTTTCCATTTACACTTGAACACAAGTCAGAGGAAAATTTCCTTGTCTGAAATAGAACAGGGAAGCTGCTCTCTCTCATTAGCATTTCTTTGATCTGCATATTGTTTTCTTATAAACACTTTGAAAGCACAGATTGAAAATGGAGCAGCATGCAAACAATCCAAGATAAAATTGCTTAGGCCTACAGATGTGCAACATGAACTTTCAGTATGTTTGAAAACGGAAGTCCTAGGAAATTTTTACAACCTCTGCAGGTTTATTACTTTCCAAAGAATGAAGATGCTTCTTTAATTTATTTTAAAGCCCTAAGGGGCTACATATTTAATAGAAGCTGCTTCCCCCAGCTTTCAGCAACATTAAACTACCCTTAATTAAGTTTTCTTATTAAAATAAGAAAACCTTATAAAGAGTGTCAGCCCCTGCAACCTATCCCATATATATTCTTGGTGGGATAAAAACAGTGCTGTGTAAAGTGTTGTTCAATCTTTTCACAGTGGGGTGCTGAAATGTTTACATACTGACTTTGTGGGGCAAAATATGAAAAGCCCTGACCACTTAGGAAAGCTCTGCTGGGTGGCATTGTGAGGATACTATGGTGGCAGTGAAGAAGGATTTCTTTACTGTTACAATCCTATGGTGCAGGATTTCCAGTGATTCTCTCTCAAAATCTGACAAAAAAGTCAGATGATTCCAAGCTTCCCGTCATATTTCCATTTATGTCATTGAAAGTGCCACAGGGTCTGACCATCTCTCCAAAGTGTTCCGTCAGTCCCCGGCTGCAACACATGATTCTCTGTTGACTTGCTACCATTTGAGCACAAGTCTGTTGTAGATTTAGCAAAGGCATCTCACAAGAAATATCCATCTGCCCATTGTTGTTAATTGCTGTCAAGTTGGTTTTGACTTATGATGATCCCATGACGGAGAAACTTCCAAGATACTCTGTCATCAACAACCCTGCTTAAATCTATCCACCTGTGATGTGGTCTTACTCCTTTCCTACTGCCTTCCATGTGACAAAGCACTGTCATATTTTTCTATCATGTCATCTCATGGTACCGTACTTACTCTTTTCCTACTGCTTTCCATGTGACAAAACACTATCATATTTTTCTATCATGTCATCTCATGATATGTCCAAAGTATGACAGTTTGGTCATTTTGGTTTCGAAAGATAATTCAGGTGTGATTTGCTCTAGGATCCATTTGTTGGTCATTTTTCCAGTCCATGGTATATGCAGAGCTGTCTTTCAGCACTCTCTGTCCTTATTTTTTCCTAGACAGGAGCACCCAGGTATCAGACAATATGGGAACAATTTTCCCCCCAAGGGTGCTTGATTTGTCTATGTCAGTACAGGAAGGCTGATTTCTAACATATCTGGCATGTAAAAGAAGAACTCAAGTGCTCTGGGAAAAGTTCAAAGCACCAGAGGAGTAGGGAGAGAGGGACCTCTCCAAATGAACTTTTCCACCTCTGCTGCTGTTGTCAATGCTGCTGTCAGGCAAAGTTATAGTAGGCAAGCAGGCAGCCAAGGAAGAAAGATCTTTTCAGTTCAATTTACAATATGATTAGGAGAAGCACTCTAGGAGCTACATTGCTACCTCATATTGAAGGAAACCAATATTATTTACTGAGGTTCATATACTAAAGTAAGAATCACAATCTTTGATAACATGACCAAATGAAAACAACAACAATAAACCTCTCGGATTGCTGCTGAAGATAGCACAGTCTAATAGGCTCTTATCCTCTTTCTATCCTTTTAACCTCTGTGCAATATGCAATCCATATATTCAGCTGTAAGAAGATAATGATGGGGAGAAGAAATATTCCTTTTTCACAGGAAAAGCACAGCCTCTTTAACATTCATAGAAGCCGGGGAGCTGTATGTTCACTTGACTGCTCTTTTCCTTCTCATCTCACCTAGAATGTATAGTTTGTCAATAAGGCCTGGGACAAAAATAAATAAATACTTACAGTAGTAAAAATAAATTTATTGCTGGTTTGTCCTTCTCAGTTGGTATCACTCCAAGTCACCTGGATCCATTGGTGTTGGGGGTGGGTGGGTGGTTATGTGAAAGGAAGGCACTCACTGGACAGTCCATGCCAAAAAGGAAATGGAAACCAGAAAATTAAAAAAAAAACTAGAGAAGTCTAACATACATGAAGTATGATATGCACTAGGACCTCAACTAATAATGTTGTTGCTTATACACAGAGAATGAAGTCAAAAATGCATGGATGGCAAATGATCGATTCAAGAAGTGAGCCATATTTTCAAGCCATAAAAAGCTGTTCTTGGAAATAAGGCACTTTCAGTGCAAGAAACTAGAGCAGGAAGACTGGAATATTTAAAAAGCCACAGCTTTGTACAGTTGTTGTTGTTGTTTTGATACAGCAATGCCTTGAAACAATGTGGTAATGGCTTATAAATGGTCATAGAAAATTATGTATTCTTTTAAGGATAAAACTATTTTGCTATATTAATAAAGTATTAATATATTATTGAAATCAGTATACAACTGTATTAAATAGGTTGGCCAAAAACCTCTAATAAAAATATTAATAATAAAAATAATCAGATGTTATCATGGATTCTAGTTGTTAATAAGCTGCCAAAATCGTATAGGTAAGGCTGCTGCCACACTGCAGAATTAATGCACTTTTGATGCTGCTTTAACTATCATGGCTCCATTCTATGGAATCCAAGGATTTGTAGTAGTTATGGCACTAGAGCAATCTGACAGAGTAGGTTAAACAGCTCTCAAAATTACAAATCCCAGAATTCCATAACATTGACCCATGACAATTAAGGTGATGTCAAAATGCATTAATTCTGTAGTGTAGATGCAGCCAAAGTAAGGAATCAAAGAGCAATAGTGGAGGTAGCTAGCTTTTTTAATCTCACAAGTCTGTCCCACTTCCAGGTGTACTTACAAGGCTCTGTGTGTGGGTGCGTACGCAATTTATATAGAGTTGCACATATTTGGCAATAGAACCAAAATGCATCCATGTGCTAATAGGAATGACAGTCTGACATTCCACTGTAGACTTCACAAAAATAATTGGAGTTCTGGCTATTAAAAGAAATGAGGTGAAAAGTTTGCTTGAGAAAAGAAGGACTTTTAGACTTGGTTATCTCTGGAATAGTTGGGTCTCATGCTACTGTTTTACCTCAGAAATCAATCTCCAGCTGGCTCAAGGAGTGAGATTTGAGAAATATTTAAAGCTACCATTAACATTATAAAAGTTGGAGTTCTTTAAAAGAGTAACTCAGAACTCTTGACCTATTTGTCTTTAGGGAGTTTAATCACATGGGGAAAAATTGGAAGGTAAAAATGGTAAGAACCCATGATTAACTCACAATTGCACAAATGCTTTCCACACACAAAGTGTTGTTATCATGTGCAGAATCCAAGAATAACCTGCACTTGAATGGTTTTCACATGACAGGACCAAATGTGCCTTCATCATTATAATGATTAAAGCGTGTGCATCTCGTAAAAGCAAGCAAATACACAAATGATTTTCATACATAGACCGTGACAAGGGCAGAGAGATACAGAGAGAGGAGAGTGCATGAATGAATGAATGAATGGTAACCACTGTTACCACTCACTCTTCCTTTTTATTCCATCCCCTCCGTATGCTTCACCTCCCTCAAACTTGGAGTGCACATTCTCTTGCTTTTTGCATTTGGCTGCTCATATAACTCTTATCTTTTTCTCCCAGAGTGGGACTGAATGCTTGCCTCCCAGTCTGAGCCAGCAGGAGGCTTTAAGAGATTTTGGACTCCAGCTCTCACAAGTTCCAGCCATGTTGGCCAACAGTCTGGGTTTCTATGAGCTGAAGCCCCAAACCCCTTAAAGGGGACAGTTTGGGGATCACTGCTGACTCAGATCAGGGGCCATTCTCTCTTTGCCTTTGCATCAGCTGCTCTTTTAAGAGCCCTGACTAGAGGAGGAGAGACATTCACACACAGCTGTAGAAGGAAGAAGCAAGCATTTTCTCCTGTGTGTCTGTGTGCCCCTGCCTTTGCTGAGAAGATGTTCCTTTAAAAGCCCTGGCTATTATCCCTGAGGAACCTTGTGAAAATCTGACAACAATCACAAAAACAGGAAGAATCCTGCAAATGACTTTTGCACTACAGCAATTGCATGAAGAAAGTGAATTTGTGAATGAAATGGAAATGAAAACACAGTATTTTCCCAAAAATGACTATTCCCTGATTCATGTCACTTTCTGTTCAGATTCTAAGTGGTTTGCGTGCCGTGTCATGTGAAAACCATTTGGGCAATTGTGCCTTATACATTGGATAATCACAGGTTCTGACCTGTTTAAAGTTCCAATTTTTGTGTGATAAACTATTAAGTTTTAGTGCACGTGGCAGTTTCCATGTGAGTAACACTTGAGAATGAGAAGATGCCCCCGAGTTTACACATGGGTTCCATTTTGTCAGGAACACTACTGAAAACGAACGAACTCAGGGACACTACATAGGGCTCTTTCACAGAGAAGAGGCAAGCATCATTAAACTGTGATTAAATTGTGTTAATTGCACAATCAGGGAGAAGATTATCACACTCTCACATGCTTCTCCCATGCATAAATAGTAATGGATGCATAATTGGGTAATAACAAGAGTTTTTGTTATTACCCAATGATGTATCCATTATTGTTTATGGACAGGACACAAACGGGAGAAACGTGTGATAATCTTCCCACCAATTGTGCTATTTGCATGATTTAATCACAATTTAATGACACTTGCCTCCCATGTGAAAAAGTCCTACATCTGCAAAGAGGTGCCTCCTATACATACCACAATGTGCACACTTAGGAGGGGGGGGGGTGAAGACACAGGATGGACCTATATCATAACAGATAAATGGAACTGCCATATTAAAAAAAATATACATTTATGAACAGTAGATCCTGGAGACAAATGACAGGACAAGACATCACCTTCTTTCCTTGATTGGAAGTGTCCAAAGGAATCTGGTTGTCCCCTCCTGGAAAGAGAATACTGGACTTCTAACTTTACTTTTATCCAGCAAGATAATTCATATGTTTTTGTTAGACCTGTTGTTACACTTGAAGGAGTGAGGTGGCCAGCTTTCTCCCATCTCCATAGTTAGACCTCTCAAAACAGGGCATGACTTAATGCATGACCTGCATCCTGCCCCATTTGCCTCCCACTCTTTCCTCCAAGTTCCCCGTCCTGTCTTTCCAAGCTCCCCATCAAAAAGGCTTTACATTAGGAGAACAATGAGGTAGTAAAATTATGTTACCTGTAAGGATGGTGGGATGAGGAACTTCCAAGGAGAATCAGTTGGAGCAGGTTTTCCTGGGTGCAGTGCTTCACATGTTGCTGGATCTCACTTAAATAGTATTGGAAATATATATAAAAAGGGAGACACAAAGAGCTATGAAAGTTGCAAAGACATTTGTCCTGTTACTCACTGCATTTTTAAAAGCAGCCTAATTCTATTACTTATTTCTAGAATAATAACATTAACTCACTGCATTACTTTTTCATTTATTTTTGCGCTTGCTAAAGGGATATCCCTTGGGTTTGATAAGCAAATGGCATAAACCTTGAACATTTCCTATGAAAATGTCTCTTTAAAAGCTCTTAAAAGAAATGTTGGAGATAATTAGCAATTGCAACTCATTACACCAATAACCTAACTTTGCTTTTTAAAAAACATTGACTTTAAACTCTGATTTTGTTTCACCCCAAGTAACTAATTACAGGAATCGGGTTTAGCTTGTAACTTTTTAACCCAAGCTCTGGAGAAACTGTAGTACAATTTGCAACTTTGCATGTAAGAATGGCCTGTATGTAACTGCTGTACGAGTATTCCTTTAAAAGGAAATGTTCAAAGTTTATGCCTTCTTTTATCAAATCTAAGAGACACCCCTTTAACAAGTGCAAAAATAAATGGAAAATGAATGAACAGTGTGGCAAATAATGCCATGCAAATCTTGTAAAGATGAACATGCAAGTCATAGTCTTTATTGGCAGTTCCTCCATGTTAATACACTGGAACCTTCCCATCATTGAGGGTTCAATTCTTGGTTCCTCCATAGATGGGGGGGGGGGGAAATGCAGTCAATCATTCACCGTATTTATTCAATGGACAGTGACATTTGCACACCCACATTAGCATGACTGAATGCATGTGCCACCATTAAATAAATCATCCATGGGGGATTGAATTCTTGGCTCAATAATCTGCTGTTAGGCAAGCCGACTGTATAGTATATCTCTAATTTCTGTCATTCTATGCATTATCAAATAGGGACTGAACTACCATGCATGAGACAGCTTGACTTTCTGTCTTGATGTCTCATACAACTGCCACTTCTTGATTCCACTCTATAGAACTTTTGTTTACTTGATATATGGTTGTCTTTTTTACTTGATAGATGGTTGTCTTTTTTATCCCTCCTTCTTTCTCTTTCCTTTTCAGGCGTTACCGTTCTTGAAGGACCAATTTATGCTGTGGGAGGCCATGATGGCTGGAGCTATTTGAATACAGTTGAGAGGTGGGATCCCCAAAATCAACAGTGGACATTTGTAGCCAGTATGTCTATTGCTAGAAGCACAGTCGGTGTAGCAGCATTAAATGGCAAGTGAGTAGAGGGGATAAAATTGTAATGAATGACAAACATTCCCATCTAAGCATTTCTGTGTTTCTTGCTGTTGGCCAAATTTCAGTATTTATCACCAGTTTCCTCTAGATTCCAACACTCAGTGTGCTGTTCTTTTACATGCACAACTGAAATAGCTTATACCAGGGACATAAACTGCAGAAATGTAGTTTGTGGGTAATTGAAAATAAATCTCACAATTGTTTTTTTAAAAGTTTGAAGGGATGTAAAATTTTGGTAGCTGAAATATAGTTTGTATTGCCATCTTTCTTCATTCCTTCTATCTCCTCAGTCTAAACATTAGATCCTATACTACATGATGTTCCATCATATTGATATTTTCAAGAGTTTTTTTCTGTTTATGATAGATTTGAACCCTTAAAGATCCCATTTTATTTAGAATCATTTTATTTCATTTCTGTCATTGATGTTTTTATAAAATCTTAATAAATTATGGAGGTCTTAGACCAGGGATGGGAAGTCTGTGTCCTGTGGAATGTTTTTAACTGAAGCATTTATCATCCCCAGCCAGCATAGTAAATGGTTGGACATGATAGGACTGAGAAGTCCCCCTCTTGCTTAAAAAAACAAAAACAAACAAAAAAAAACATGTAAAGGTTTCTGAAGAAGGAAGCAATGACACATCTCCCTATGGCATCTCACATATAGTCCCAGAAGTGGCCAAACAATCTTGATGATGTCTACAATTAGATTGTTACACATAGTGAATGTATCAAAAATAAGATAAATTACCAATACAATGTACTTTGCTCCCAGTAGGGCCATTCTGCAACTTTTATTGCTTTCAGAACCTCATACGGCAAGAGCATTAATTCTCATTCTCAACTAATCTTGTGAAGTGTAAAAGTGCATCCTACTAAAGCCAATGTTAGTCCCAGCTATGGTAGACCTACTTAAATGAATAGCTTCCATTATCAAAGGTTTTGTATTGAATATTACATACATAGGTTCTGATTTTGGTACCTGTAATACAGGACAGACTGTTAATTCAAAAACACTTTAGCTTTGCACTCCTAGGACTTAGGAGATAATCCAGTATTGTCTTGGTCACAAGTCCTAAACTATTATGTGTAGATACCAGGGGAAAGACTAGCATATATGATTACAGACTTATCTTTGTTGTACATTTATATACCAGTTAAACATATGCCCAGGGCTACTGATAATTTTATGATTTGACAATTAACTGAAACAAACTCATCATCTTTATTTGCACTTGAAACTGATTGAGAAAATGAACTGTAGTAAAAATAATTATATCTGTCTGCTCTTATAGAATACTAATATAAGTTTTGAATAATAAGAAAAATAGTGAAAAGTTAAAAATCATTATATTGCTCTAAACAAATTGAGTTAAGGACAGTTGGATTTGTGCCTGTTAAGAATGTCACAATTTGAGGGAGAGTATTTTACCCAAGCCACTATAAAATCACATGAAGGAGCAATCATGTGAAAAAGCCACCCCAATAGCGGCATCCCTGCTCAGACAGCAGCATTCCCACTCTGTTCAATGTTTGTGGGTTTTGTTGCAGAAGCAGGAAAAGTGCTATTATGTCATGGATATATAGGTGTATGGGTCTGGTCAGCTGTGTGATCCCACTCCATGTCAAGCTATAACATATCAAAGGGGCTCAACTAACAGACAAAAGTGAAGGGGAAAAAACACTAAGGCCTGATACATACAGGCACTACCATAAGCACGCTTACAAACCCTAGCATGTGATGATGCTTGCATCATCACTCTAAAGCTTTTAGATGGCATGCGTAAGCACACTGAAGCAACTGCACAGCTTCTAGATGGAGCTGTACAGTTGCGGCAGCGGAAAGGTGCTGAATAGTGCCTTTTCTTTTAATTGTGCCGCATCTGCAGCACAAAAAAGGAGTGGGGTTTGCCCACTCCTTTGTTGCTGTGCAGCCTGACCGCTGCATCTAGCTGCTGTGGTGAAGCTCCACAGCAAAAAAAAGGTGGCACCAGACCACCATTTTTGGGTGGTCTGTATCGCCCCTTAGATTGCTATTTGTACTCCTTTATATTGTAGGAAGACATAGAAGTCATTAAGTTGGAAGGGACATCAATGGTCATTGGGTCTAACTTCCTGCTGATATAGGAAATCCACAGCTAAGGCATAATATTTGTTTAAAAACAAAGATCTGACAAAGTGATACATACCCCTTTCTGAATAGTGTTGCAAAAAATCAGGTTTATCTATTTTGTATTTTGTAGACAGTACCTGAAAATTCTAGCAGGAGGAACAATAACTAGTAATAAGATATAATAAGGATGATTGCTCAGATATGGGAAATATTAATTAGCTCAACTTATCACTAACGGGCTCCTTCAAATTACCCTGTTTGGACCAAATCCCAGCAATGTATACTGAGAGGCTGGATATCCCAAAGAAACAGTGCAGAGGTAGACTCTTTCAACTGATAGTTAGTTTATTGATGGGAAGGGGACACACACATACAAAACACACACATTTATGCAAACACGTAAGAACAAAGGGAGAATGAGAGGGAAAGTGGGCAAGATACAGGAGGATTACTAATAGTCATACTCACCTCAGTGGTCTCCTCAGAATCAGCGTGAAAGCAGCAATACAGGTGATGGGAAAAGGGCAGGTTGGAACTACATCAGAACACAAGCTGACAGAGTGCCCTCTTGGGCTCTGGGGCAGAACAAAGAGCAAAGAAATGACCGGACTTTATATAGTTTTGTCCCTGCCTTTAGCGGAAGTTGATTCCCTACTTCAAAGAAAACCAAATTTACACATCACTTGATCTATAGGCAGCCTCATCGATGGGAATAGATTCTGGAATAGCTAGTGTCTGCAAAGTATCTCTAAGTCATATCCTATACAGTCCTCTAGATATTTAGTTTAGGAAGGGGTCTTAAGAATTCTGCAGGATGTTGCCATGGCAGTTAAAGTTGAATAATAGCACTGTAACTGTGTGATGTGAAAGGCCTGCAATACTGCTTTTAATCCTACTAATACTTCTACCTGAGACAGATAGATAGACAGACAGAAAGACAGATGTACACAAACATTGATATGCACATATGGAGCACAAGATCACACAAAGTGTATATAGTAGCATAGAGATTCTCCTTTCATGGCCCCTTTCAGGTGGTAATGTCTGTTATATATCTTTAACAGGCATGGTGTGTGCAGTTGGAAGATGGGTGCATGTTATTCTATTGGTGCCACCTTTGAAGGTTGTCTAATTTACTAGCACGATGACAGACAATGTGGCATTATGAGGGCTTTTTGCTTAGGACTATATAATAATACAGTACTTAGCTGTTAGTTCTTAATGATAAATTTATCACACACCTAATAAATGCATTATTAAGCACATAACTTTTAAATTACACCCCTTTCTTTTTAAACTGCATCTAAAAATAACTCTTCTCTTCCTAGGACATTGAGATTGACCTCATACTGTCCATTCATCCATAAACTATAGTTAACTTTCTAATTGACATTACTCTACTGTACGAAGTCACCATGCTGCTGAAATGTTCAAGAATAGCTCAAGTGGACAGATCTGCTTTAACTGCACAACTTTATTCTGAGCCTAAAAGAATATTGTTCCTATAAATTTATGACCATAAGCAGCCAGTCAGCTAAAATGTAGATTTACTAAATGATCGCATAAGTACATTGTTAAACCTTTTTTTAAAAAAATTGTCCATTTGTTTTGTGTTTTGTTTTATTTTGTTTTTGTTTTGTGCATAGCTAAGCACACTGAAAAACTGAATTCAATAGGTAGTTTTTTAAAACATATGGAAATAACTTGATAACTTTCATCTTTGCGGGTGAGAGCTTATATACAAATAAACGGGTGTTCAAAGTCAGTTTTTATTCCATAATTTAATGAGGAGAAATATATAACATAAATCTGGAACCAAAGCATCATTAAAATAGAAAATGACTTGACAAAATAGTTAACCTAATGCTCTTCAATATAAAAGGCGCATATAACAGATAATCATTGCTAATGCAGTTTCCATTCCAATACATGTTTCTCAGAAGTTAAGTGCCAGTTAAGTCCAAGACACTTTGCTGTCTAGAGCAAGCATGATTCCCCTCTTATTCCATTGACAGAAACCAGCCCCATAACTGTAGTAGAAAAATTACAGTTACAAAGCAAAAGATAGGAAGTTATCTCTCATTAATGTATAATATTAGAATATGTGCACCTTCATTTTTAGGGAATGGAATTAATTGCACATATGTAGTTATTTGGAGCTCTCCAAATCTCCAGAAATATTCACCCAAGGAGAATCCAAAAATTCAGGTGCCTGTGTTGAATCGTATCAGTTACAGTGACTTTTCTCTCCCTCAGGGACACATCTTTTATAAAGCCAATGGGTTTAAATTGCTACTCCAAAGCCAAGCAACCACCAGATAATTCAAATTGCAACAGTGTTAGTTCATAACATGTCATTGTCATTATAAAATTTAACTCTGCCCTATTCTCCAACTTCCAGCTATTTTTAAGGATAGCAGCTAACCTCAGATGGGTGGAAAGTACTAAAAGCCCCATAGAAGCATTATGTCTTTTTATATCACATTACTGTGTAACGTGAGTGAACTTCTCATATGTTGACTTCTCAATATAAGTCTATTCATGGTTCGTATGTTTTTTTAAAGGGAGGTGCCCACTAAATATTTTGGGGAGTACAAGGGTATTCAAAATGGCACTATGGTAAAGTGGAAATACATGGCGCTTTCAGGGGACACTAGCTTTTAAATAATTTGCTCTTCAGTGAAACATTGCCATTGAAGGGAAGAAGGGTTCTGAAATCACTCCACTTTCACAGTGTATTTACTCACCGGAACTTTTTTTCAGTAGAGCAAATATGGCTCTGAGAAAGGCCATAAAACCCAGAATAAAATTAAGGGGATAAATTTTTGTTCAGAGATATTTAATTATTAGAAGCTCTGCTTATATCAAAGAGATGCACATTATTACTTTACTAACTCTTCCTATTATGGTGCTTTAAAAATGATCTATGGCTTTTGAGATTCCCAATAGAATGGATTCTTTTTCTATTCCATTTTACCTAATTTTGCATATGTGCTTTTGAAAGTAAAAGAGCTCACCTTTAACTTGTTTTAATGAAGCATTGCTGATCGAAATTAAGGAATAAATAGCTTCTTGCTTCTTTGCCCTATGAAGCAGACCAGTTTCCTACTGGGTGAGCGGTTGAAAGCTACGGGTCTGATGCATTGTGCAGGAGATCTCCACAGTTCCCTGTCCTTCAGAATTAGTAAAGAAAAAGCTCTGCCCTTTATTGATCTTTTTCATCTCAAAGATATGCTTTCATGTATTTTATAGCCCTAGAGGCAGCTAGCGTTTTATGAAATATGATGGGTAGTTATTGATTACTGCCCACGCAAATGGACATGCCCTTTTCCCACACACAGAGGGGATGGTTCACCTTCAAGCTTTGTACATTATTTGCTCTGGATATATGCAAAGCCTTAATACCTTTGGGGCTGAATTCATGGATGCTCACATACTGGCTGCTCTATATTGGTGAGGAAAATAGGCATGGTCTAGAACTGAAGTTGACACTGTATTTTAAGAAAACTGTTAACTTATTTATCAGTTGCATTTATGTTTTATCTTCCTCCAGTGAGATTTTATGAGTGTACAAATATCCCTGTGAGGTAGGTCAGGCTGAGAGAGAGAGACTGCCCCAAGATAATCCTCATGAGCGCTGAAAGACAGTGGATACCAGAAGTGAGTTATTCCAAGTCCTAGTGTAGTAATGTAACCATTATGCTACTATTGTTTTCAATGGTAATGCAGATTTAAAGACTTAAGCCCTGTACAGATTGGTGCTTTGAACCGGCCCGGGGCCGAAATTTTGAATTGTGCTTCCAGAAGGACACAGTATTCCAAGTGAGGTCTGACCAAAGCAGAGTAGAGTAGCACTATTACTTCCATTAATCTAGACATTATTACTTCTGTTGATGCATCATAGAATCACATTGATCTTTTTAGCTGCTGCATCACACTGTCAACTCATGTTCAACATGTGGTCTACTAAAACTCCTAGATCTCTTTCACATGTACTGATGTCAGTCCAGATGTCCCCTGTCCTATATCTATGCATTTCATTTTTTTTCCTGCCTAAGTACTGTACCTTACATTTATCCCTGTTGAAATTCATATTCCCTCTTTAGCACAATGTTAGGCAGTACTTAGAAGCAAAGCATTGTTACCCTCCTTGATCCAATGCTGCACACAGGGACACATGCTAGTATGGTCTCTCCACTTTTGTCATTGTTTGGGAGATTGCATGCACTCATAGTGTATGAAAAGTTGACGAACATCACAAAGAATGTCTTGTATAATATGTAGACAGAGAATGGATAGTACATGCACAAGATCTTGAGGTGGTATATAAATAATTTTGGAATACTGTATCTGTAAATTATATAGAAGTAACAAATGGCTATTATGATATTGCTGTGCATTCCTGCACCAGGTAAACTAAAGGAAGCTTTCCTTTTAAAGTCAGCAGATGCTGAATTCCCTCACTTTGTAACCTGTGGCAGACACATTAACCTTTCACAAGGGTCAGAACACGATTCTATTTGTGTGGTTGCTCTATAGAAGGAATTTGCTGCTTGGGAGGAAAAGAACAGAAATTGCTTTTAAATGTGCAGGGGCAGGTATGGGCTTTGAACTGACGAGTTACACATTTTGGCCTCATGCCATTTTTTTCCCTTTATCATTTACCGTATTATACCCTTAAGAAATTGTCTTTCCAACCTTTTTGGTTCCCATCTATTTTGTAGGTTAATAACTACATCATTGATATATATGCACACACATAAAGTGAGGACTTTCCTTCTATTACTTCATTGTTTTTTTCCCCCCACTGCTGTTTCTCACTTCTCCCACACTTTCAGTTTTCTTCCTGCTGCCTGACTGTCACATTTCTTTTAAAAGTTGCTTCTCTCTCCCTCTTCTTTTTCCACTCTCTTCTCTCTTCTTTCACTTCACAAAAATTCCTGAAACTAAACCACTGCTCTCTCAAAATATTTTCTGGCACTTTAGAATAATGAAAGTCTACTCTAACAGAGCACAAAGTATCTTTTTCCAGACCAAGTTTTTATTTTATTTTATTTTATTTGAAAGATTAACCAAAATGCCACAAAAGTATGCAGGTATTAAGAAACTCAGGATAAGTAGCATAACTGTATGTGTGTGGGGGGAGGGAAATATGTTTCTCTTTGTCGATGATACACATTGACATATCTTCATATGCATTTGGGATGTCAGATCAGGGGTTTTCCATTCTCTGAAAATTCTGAACCATAGTCCAAAACAAGAGGGCAAGCTATGTTGAACTCACAGAGAATAACCTTGTGCTATCAGACAGCTGTGAGGGAGAGAGAAAGAGAGAGAGAGAAATAATGTGTATTTTCTATACTATCTCCTAAACAAATGTTATATACAAGAAGTAGTTGGTCACGGCCTACTAGTAGACTGATTAATGCTACTAATAAATACATCATAATTTTAGTGTACTCATATAGCTGTGCACCACATGTATACTCTTTTCCTAAATAATGTCACCCTAAAATGATTACATTCAATATAGATTGCATCCATACTGCAGAAATAATTCATTTTGGCACCACTGTAACTAACATGGCTCAGTGCTTTGTAATTCTGGGAACTGTAGTTTGTTGTGGTACCAGAGCTCTCTGAAAGAGAAGGCTAAATGTCTTACAAAACTACAGTTTCCATAATCACACAATGTTGAACCATGGAAGTTAAAGTGGTATTAACCTTAATTATTTATGCAGTGTGGATACATCTTCAGAATCTGCTTACTTTAACTGACATTTTATCTATTTATTTATATTAATAGTTTGTTTAGAAGAATAAATCATGGATTACAAAAATGTGGTGTTGGAATAGCATAGCACTTTCCCGAGAGTTCAGCTGGTATCCTGAGAAATGGCAACTGATTCAACACTGATATATCTTGTTACATATATAACTGTTATCTAAATAGGATGAAATATACCCCACATTTTCTCAGAAAATGTGGTGAAATCATCCCAGAACCCTCACTGTAACATACATGTGTGTTTATGACTAATTGTAGGAGTTTTGCTTTTCTGCCTTAAATCCATCATATGATCAAACCTCAGGTGACATTTAATTCAAATCATCAGGGCTCATTCATGGGCATATAACACAAGAAAGTTTAGACCAGTATCTTCAGTAATCTTTATTTAATTGTAATGTAGGTGTGAAATAAATTAAAAACTGTAGCACTGCAAACTGAAACAATGTTAACACTACAGCCTAAGAACAATGAAAAACACTGACATTGTGGATAGAGTTGTTTTTCCCTCAGTTGCAGTTAGAAAACCAGGGGGATAAATTTTGTTTGGCTTTCTACCTGGTATACTTAAAAAAAAATACAATTTGCAGGGTTTTCCCCCCAACAGTAGGATCATTTAAAATGCCAATCCATCACCACCATCTACACTCTGAAGTGATATACATTGGGTCCTTGTTATCTGCTGGGGTTTGGTTCCAGGGGCCACTATGGATAACAAAATCCATGGATGCTTCAGTCCCATTTAATAGAATGGCATAACAAAATGGTGTCTCTTATATAAAATGGAAAATCAAGGTTTGCTATTTGGAATTTATACTTTAATATTTTTTTTAAGCAGTGGATGCTTGAATCCATGGATTAAAAAAAAATCTATGGATAAGGAGGACCAACTGTATTACCCATCATTGTGTTTTAACTTTTGTATTGACAGATTTTAAAATTGTATTGTGATATTAAAATGTGTATGCCACTTTGAATATCATGCTGGAGGAAAGGCAGGATATTAATTAATTAAGGCCTTGTTTTCTGTAAATTGAATATGTTTATTTTTGATTATTTTGGGGGGAAGGAGCTTGGTCAGTCTTGAAGAACAGATTTTTTATCTACACAGTTACACAAATAGAAATACTGGTGGGTGTTTTAATAGTGTTTAGCCTAAGAAAGCAAGTTATTGTTTGTATTTAAAAACATGCACCATTCACTGCTGCTTTATGACTGATTGCAGGGGTTTTGGTTTTCTGCCTTCAATCCATCATGTGATAAAACCTCTGGTGACATTTACTTCTGACTGAATCATCAGGGCTCATTCATAATTCAGTGGGTGAGCTTGATCTTTAACACCTTTTCTCATAAATGCCTGTTCCTAGAGTGCAGATCCTGAAAGGCTCAGTGTGTGCTCAATATAGTCTTCACATCATATCTTCTTTCTGAATGAGCAGATTCTGAGTGGAACTGAAACCTGCTAAGCAAGCTATCTACAGAGGCAGCAAAAGAGTCACTGCAACTCTAAATGAATCAATGGATTTTTCTCCAATGTTATTTTGGATTGGGGTATGAGAAAGAAAATGTTAAATAAGGGCTTACATCCTCACAATGAATGAAAGCTTCTTAAGTTAACTGGAAGGTTATCTTATTCAGAAATCGTCTCTCAACTTACCCGGAAGTCTCAGTGAAGCATGCCAGGTCGGCCTTTTTTATCCACGAGAAGATTCGTGGATGATTTGGGTTTTACCTTTGGCCGACCTGACATTGCAAAGGAGAAGATTAAGGGATTGTGGAATGGTTGGTACACTCTCCAACTTATCCCGAGGAACAGATGTAAGTAAAGAGGGAAGCCTTAATGGTCAGAGTTGTCATCAAGTTCTGATCCATAGGCTAATTTTGCCTTAAAGATCAGTTATCCTGGGCACCGGATAGAACAAAGGGCCCGAATAGGCTGCTCTCTAATAAGTATGGCCAGAGACACTCCCCCTCCCAGTTCCACCCCCCACTGTCACTGCAGTCGTTCCATCAGCTCTATTTTATAGAGTTGGAAAGGCCACGGGCAGTGCTTGTCCTCAGCTGTGGGTGGGGCTGGTCTCCTCTCCAACAAGCTCCCTCTCTCCACCGCCTCACTACCACTCAAGGTCCCAATGGTGAGGGGAATGAAGAGGCACAGCTCCTGGCTTGCAGCTTGGTTCCTGGCTTGGAGTTAGGTCTTCCTGAAGGGAGGGAGGGTACTATTGTACCTTTCTTGTTATGGTTGTTGCTATGCACCATCAGATTGATTTCAGTTTATGCTGATTCTGTGGATGAGAAACCTCCAAGATATTTTATTAACTACCCTTCACAGGCCTTGCTAACTCAAAATTGTGGTTCCTTTGTTGAGTCAATCCATCTTTAATGCAGTCTTGCTCTTTTCCTTATGCCTTCAACTTTCTCCAGAATGTTTGTGTTTTCCAGTTAGTCCTGTTTTCTCATGTTATGTCCCATGTGAAATAGCCTCAATTTAGTCATTTTAACTTCTTATTGGATTTACATTTTAATACGGTGAGGAGATTTGAGAGTGTCATGGGAACTGAGAGCAATAACATCAGACTCTAGATTCCTAATTGGGTCACGCAAGATTGCCCATATTTGTCCACTCATGTATTTTCCTCCTCTTCAGGGACTAACAGCACATCAGTGTAAGAAAATTTATGGTTAGAGTGGTGGTGGCAGAACATTGGAAGGGAGACCTCTGGGCAATACCAGTCATGGGAAGTAGCTTACAGTTGTAAACCTCTTAGACACTGCTTAGGGGGTGTGAAGTGGTATATAAATGAAGCTGTTTGTTTGGCTGCTGTAATCCGCTTTGATTCCCCACCAGAAAAGACGGAATAGAAATAAATCCTATTATTATTATTATTATTATTATTGGAAGTGACATTGATGAAGGATCTCTTACAGACAGAGGTCCAAAACACACTGCTGAAATAATCCAGTTTGAGACCACTTTAACTGCTCTGACTCAGGTCTAGGGAATCCCGGGAATTATAGTTTATTGTGGCACTAAAGCTCTCTGACAGGGCAGGCTAAATGTTTTCCAAAACTACTGTTCTCAGAATTCCCTAGCATTGAACCAAGGCAGTTAAAGTAGTCTCAAACTGGATTATTTCTGCAGTGTGTGTTGGACCAGAGAGACTCTTTTTAGCACTGAGCAGAAGAAAGCACTGGTAAACAAGCTTTGAATGTCTTCTATCTTGGAAACCTAATGAAGACAGAATTCAAAACAAAGCATGTCCTGCTTCTGAGCAGCTTAAGGCCAATAGGTTGTGGAAGCACAGTGGAAGAGTAGATACTCCTTTGCTGTGAACCAGCAAGACCTTTCTTATGTTCTTAAGTACATCATCTGTATTCCCCCCTTTCCAGAGGGGGAATAAAAAAGAAATCCTTCCATTGAAAACCTTTGTTCATAGATTCTAAATAGAAAATGATGTGCTCAGTGCTTTCTCAAAGAACAAAGAGGATGACAATTGTATCCAAAATGACTGATCTTCCAAATAATAAAATCCCAGAAATCCTACTATCTAGAGCAATGCAATGCCATAATGTAGCTAATGATCTCTTATGAAATGGAATAGACAGATATGTTTGCTTTAAAAAAAAAAAACAAGTATAAACAATTGTGCCTACCACCATGATGTAAGGAAGGAATCTGTTGTAACATGCTGCTTGGCAAGTAACTCTCAGCTTATTAATAGAGTGATTCCCCCCACTCAGCTTTTGAAGAATTCTATAGTTTTTCTTGTTTCAGTGTTTATTGTGCAAATCGTATAATGATTCACTGTGAAATGAGAAGACATTTCTACTAAATGAACACTAGAAAGAGAGGGGCTTATTCAACTAGTTGAATAGCATCCAAAAATATTGATTTTTTTCAATTGTCTTCAGATCCCATGTTTCCTCTGACTACAAACACTATTACTTGGGAGGAAGCCACTTTGAATGCATTAGGAATGATTTCCAAATAAAGGTGACTAGGTTCCCATTGCTAAATATGCTTGCCACTTTTGAAAGCATCATTTCAAGAGCAGTGCATATTGCTTCCAGTGATCTCCCAAATAAATTAGCAATATTTAAGAGACTTCTAAAGAATCCAACAAGAAGTCTGAGATGCTGCAATCTTTTCTTATTCTAGAGCTCTCAGATAGTGTGAAGAAGTACTTTTGTTATGAAGGAAATTGTTAATGCGCCTTTTTCCTTGGCCGAGCCAGGATATATTGTTTACCACTGAAGATTAGTTGAAAGTTACATCGACTCTCAGTAAGAATATGTTAGATATTATGTTATGAAGTACATGTTATGAAGGCAGGTTTCAGGCAGAGGGAAGCTTAATTGGGCAAATGTGATCGGTGGGTTTTGAAACATTTCATGGAGGGTATTTGTTTTAAATTGTTAGCTGCTTTGAGTTCCTATAATGGAACAAAGATGGAATATAAGTAATTAAAATAATAATAACAATTGTTGGTGGAAAATTGGTAGCTGAATGTGAATGATAGCTGACCTGGCAAAGGAAGGACTATCTGAGAGGATAAAAGGGAGAGTCAGTCAGTTTGGAAGTTTGACCCAATTGACAGTAGAAGACTCATTAAGCAGCTGAAGAGAAGCAAAAGCCAACTTGTTGAGATCACTCAAAGATCAGCTAAATAAGGACAGCAGAAAAAGAGAAGAGATCATGCATAGCCATCTTCAGGAGCAACAGAAGCTTGAGTGTTTTGTTGGCTGCAGTCTAAAGATGTATTGCTAGGCAGCAAAGACATGAGAGATAGGTTAGGGAGATGTGAATGAATGTTCAGTGCACATTACTTGTGAGTTGACTGGGGTCAGTTGAGAAAGGGGACATGGCCTATGGTTGAGTTGGGGTGCCTTCACATCATTTCTGACCTATAGCAACCATAAGTTTAAACTCACTGAGTTTTCTTGATTTTTTTTCCAGATGGGGTTTACCTTTGTCTTTCTCTGGGGCTTAGAGAGGATGACTTGTCCAGATTCACCCAGTAGAGTGACCAAGAGTCCTAGTCAAGCATTCAAAACACTACACTACATTACCTCTCACAGTTGAGTAGGGAATGCAATGAGGTGAATAAATCTCACCATCTCTAAGATTTCATTTGAGACTAGATATTTTACAAAAGAAATGCCCTGATATGATCTTGCCTGTGGTCTGAAAATATTTCTTCCCCACTGCAATTTCTGCAAAATATTACTATATTTAAAACTTCCATCCCTGCACAAAATAATGTCTTTCCTACTTTGTAAAGCTAAGCTCATGTGCATGCATACAGAAATGCACAAAGGGAACAAACACAACAGGACAGGCTGATCAAAAAGACATGAACAACTCATCCAATACGATTAGTCTCACTAAAAGGCTGTAATTATCCTATTTTCAAAAGTACACATTTTTCAGAAGTGTGGCTCAAAAAATACCATCATGAGAAAGCAGAAATTTCCTTCAATACCAAAAGTTTAAAAAGCCTACTGTCTTGCATCAAGTGTACTATGCACTAGAGAAATAAATATCTAGTTGGTTTTCATAATTTGACTTATAATGTGTTTGATATGGATTTATATGTTACAATAATGGGGCTTTCTAGATTGGCAGGAAAGTGTGACATGAAATTGCCTTTTCCTTAATGCTTAGCAGCTGCACCACAGCCTTTAGATGGAGCTGCATTGTTCTGCAGTTTTTAAAAAAAGAAGCTGGGAAAACCAGCACCTTTTTAAAGGTGCTTCTTCTCCCCTAAAACACAAAAAAAGCGTTTTCATGGCACACTTTCCCTTTTTCTCATCTAAAGGCTAGAGTTTCATGCAGCCATGAACACACTTCTTTTTGCCAATCTAGAAAGCCCAAATGTTTATTTATAACCTTTTTGTATATCTGTATATGTATATTTTGTATATTTTAAAAATTACTAATTGACTGAAACTTGCCCTTTTTATGTTGGTCTATGACCATAATAAAAGATATTTGTATTTGCATCAACCCACAATTTTAACAAAGTCTGGTTTACATTCCAAAACCAATATGATAATTATTCTACCTCGCTTCTGGTTCTATGACTTGTAAATTAACTTATCAGTAAGTGCACTGGCATGGTAATGGTTTGAGTATTGGACTATGACTCTGGAGACCAGGGTTTGATTCCTAGCTTAGCCACTGGGTGACCTTGGGCAAGTCGCATGTTCTCAGCCTCAGAGAATGGCAATGGCAAATCCCCCTCTGAAAAAACTTGCCAAGAAAATCCTATGATAGGATCGCCATAAGTTGGTAATGACTTGAAGGCACACAACAATAACAACAAACACTGGAAGGTAACACTTTCAGATTTCTTGACTTCAGTTATCTTCTGCATGTGAAAATAAAACTGGAATGCATCTTAGACTATCATACAGCCAGAAAAATATTGTTTTAGTAGCAGTACTTGTAGTTACAGCAGCGGCAACAGCAATACAATCGTAGAGAGTACAGCTTCATTAACAATGAAATGTTTCACTTACATTTAACTAGCTCTGAATTCATGAAGTGCATAGGACAATAAAAGCTTCCAAGGGTGTCAGTCTTTCACTGTTATGAAGCTTTGCATCCGAAATTGCTCAGTGCTTGGACTTTTAAACAGTCCACATTTCTGTAAATGTTACTATTTTCTAGGCAGTGGACAATAGGCAACAAACTGTGAGAATTCTTACAAGAAATGTATTTCTTCTGTCAACATAGTTAGAATGCAGTCAAGATAATTTCTGCATGTGCAATGACATAGGATTTATATTTTCTTTACCCGGGATCAAGTTTCCAAATGGAATTTGAATTTTAGATACTGAATAATTTTATCACTGCAATACTAAGTATTTGTACGTGTTTTCTTTTCTCTTTCTTTCTTTCTTTCTTTCTTCAAATGTCCATGTGTAAGCATATCCTAAATGACATGTAATCCTCTGGTACCCTGTCACAAAGTATGTCACATGGTTGATCTAATGAATACTAATTCCCTTCATTGAGTAATTAAATTGAGATCTGGTATAGTATAAGTGATTTACAGTGCAATCCCGTACATGTGTACTCAAAAGTGAGTTCAATAGAACTAACTGGCAGGTGATGTGTATAGATTTGAAGCCCAAGGGATTCAGTGGTGGATCAGGACTTGATTTCCCTTCTACAAATTCATTAGGTGCCCTAAAGCAAATAACTGGCACTCAGCCCCAGTCCTCCATCTGCAACCTAATGCCTATTAATGTTGAATTTATTCTCTGGGTGTTGTTCCTTATGAAGACAAAAAGCCAGCATTTCAACACAAGGGGGAAATATCTAGCAGCTTGATCATTTCCCAAAGTTTATAGAATTTAGATGAGCATGTATAACATTACCCCCAACGTACACAACAAGTATGTTAGGTATACACACTTTCAGTGTATGAATGATTTGTGGATCACTTACCACTTATCATAAATGGCTTTGTAGATGTTTGTATTCCACCTCTATGCCTGGCATTCTAGTGAGTGGTGTGATGTCAGCCTATTAGCAAGGATATTGAAAGCCACAAGAATATTTCAAAGCCACATATTCAGTCATGAGTAACAAAGCCTGCTGCCTAGTTTTCTGTCCTCAGTCAGGTGAACAAGAAGTGAGTTGCATGCAGATGTTCTCCTTGTTTTTACAGATGCTCTTGTTGCTGCTATGGAACACTAATAATTCAGTTAGTCACCTTCATCTAGGCCAGGACTATTTTCCCCCCTGCTTAGTTCTTTCTTGCCTATTTGCAGGTTGCAGAAGTAAAAAGAAATTGGCTTAGAAATTTCAAAAAGCAAAAGGATTTTCTTTTCTGTTTCTTTTTGCAGGGATGTGAAGTTGCCTGACTATTTAGAATTAAGTGTCAAAGTTTTTCTTTTGTTCTCAACACTTAAAAAAAAAATACCCTCAGTGACTATCCTGCCACAACCTGAAGGTTGGAGGATGTCCTGGGTGGATGGATTAATGCAGTACAATATCAAACCTGGATAAGCACTGCAGTTGTCATCTTAAGCCAAAAGAAGAGTAAAAAATGTAGCTAAGGTTATATGCAGTGGAGATAAGAAAACAAGAACACAAGGGAGTTTATCGCATGTGCAGACTCCCATCACGCTCCCATCGCCCAAACGTCACCAAACTGCAATGGGAGCACCATGGTGGGATTGCATCTGGCACTATTAAAGTGTAACACTTTTGTTTTCATCATGGAAGTGTTAGCGTAATTATCAGGAAAAGAGCCCTTTCTTATTAACAATTTAATCTATTAATAAAGAGCTCTTTTCCTGATAATTATGCTAACACTTTCATGATGAAAACAAAAGTGCTACACTTTAATAGCACTAGGAGTGATCCCACCATGGCTCTCCCACTGGAGTTTGGTGATGTTTGGGTGATAGGAGTGTGATGGGAGCCCGCACGTGTGATAAACTCTAATATCTGCATTAGGAGCCAGGAGAAGCTGTATTCATTCTGACAAATCCTCCAACTCCTGAATTAATTGATGTTTCTTTTGCACTTATTAATATATATTATTAACATGGGGCTCCCTGTGTCTTTTGGTGCTGATAGCCTCTCACAATGGGTGGGTGTACAATCTTTTTATACTCCTTAGCCAAGCAAATTCCTTGGGGTTGCTACCCAAGACTTATTCCAGGTATTCTGTTTCTGAGGGGCTAGTTGGTATCTCTAGGATGTGTAAGGAAAATGTAGAACTTCTGGAGACATGACCAACGTATAATTCATTTCTTCCACTGAGGAAATGATTTCTGAACAAGGGCCAGGAATTACACCAAATTAAAGTCTGTATGATAACTTCACGAGTTCCTGAGGGTGATTTTCTCAAGAAGGAATTTTCTATCCACTCCAAGAAAAACCACAGTTTTCAAAACCTATGCACAATTTGGGACTTGTTCAGCACAAAATTCACAAATTTTGCTTTGTACAGAAAACATAATTTTTTGGACAGGAAAAAGCACATCAAATAACATTTCTGCATGGAAATGTTATTTTCATGCTGAAAAGGCTGTTCCCTGCACAGAAAATGCTGTTTCGATACAAATCAAACACGTTCAAATTTTGAGTGGCATGTCTTCAATTGTAGGGAAAGGCTTTTATGTGTAGGGAAAAGCTTTTTTCTGTACAGAATGTAATAGTTCCATGCAGAAATGTTGTTTTCTGTGGGGAAATGCTGTATTCTTTGGAGAAAAATGCAAATTCTGTGCAGAATAAGTCCTAAACTGTGAAGATTCTCTTCAATCCAAGATTTTTCTCCTCAGGATTTCTTCTCTCATATTTTTCACTCATTTTTCAAATCTTTTCAAATATTCATTTCATTCCTATTCTAGAGAAATGATGATTTCAACCACCCTCCCCTTTGTTAAAACTATGTGGCATGAGTTGTTAATTTTTAAAAAATTTATAGCATATATCATACCAAAACTCTAATTTGTCTTATGTCAGGTAATATAGGCTATGGGAAGATTATGGAAGAGTGAATAGATGCATGTCTTTGTCAACCTCCCACAATTCTGTGCTAATGGTGTGCTATACCATTAGTTTTAAAGTTTGAAAGAAATATCTTTTATATTAGGAAACAGGTTTCCAGATTCCTCTCTCCATTTTGAATTATCTCTGTTTGTAAGGAGGAAGAATAGGAGATGGGAAGACGAAGAAAACAAAAGAAAATAAGAAAAGTTCACTTGAGAAAATTCCTATCTGATTGTACATTTATTTTAAAAAATTAATACATTAAAGTCTTCATGAACAATTTGGTTTCCATTATTTCCTGTTATGCTTAGAAATGTATATGATTTAATTCCAGGCTATACTCTGTTGGAGGTCGAGATGGCAGTTCTTGTTTGAGTTCAATGGAGTATTATGATCCCCACACAAACAAATGGAACATGTGTGCTCCGATGTGTAAGAGAAGAGGAGGAGTTGGTGTGGCTACCTGTGATGGTTTCCTCTATGCAGTTGGAGGTCACGATGCCCCTGCTTCTAACCATTGCTCCAGGTTGCTGGATTATGTTGAAAGGTATCCATCCTGTATGTGTTTACATATGATATTTCTAAGTGGAAGCTATAATGTGTGTGTGTATATATATCCATAAATACCACATTTCTTGGGGGACATATTTATTTGTTGATTTACGTTGGTAAAATAAGAACAAAAGCCATAGGTTATATTAATTTTCTTATTTATATTGTGTCTGCATTCTACATTTTTAATAATTGGCCATCCTACATTCTATGAAGGCATTAAACAGGATCTTATTAATGACATATGCTAACATAACATTGATTTGTGGCTTTGTTTGTTTGTTTGTTGCAGAGGGAGGAGTTCATTACCTTCCTTGCAGAAATCCCAGGCCTCACAAAACCTGCCTATCCTATGCTGTCTCAGCATCCACCAATTTTCCTATATCTGGAATCCAAATGATGAAAGCATTCTCCAGGACCTCCCAAAGGATATGATTGTGTGTCTGGCTACAGGCACATAACCAAATGCTTCTCCACAGCACCCACTCTCCAGTAGTCACTAAATAACCATAGGAGGTGGGATGCCAGAGCAAAATGAAGCCTGGCATAGGGTAGGGGTAGGGACAAAAATAATAGTCAAACATTCTGAAAATGGTCAAGAACATGTTTTGGGGTGTTGGGAATCCCTGACAAGAAGACTTCTGGACTGAAGAGAATCTTTGCAGTCCAGGACTTATTCTGCACAAAATTTGGATGTGGTTGCTTTGCACAGAAAACAGGATTTTCTGCACAGGAAACAATATTTTCTGCATGGAAAATAATATTTCAATGCACAATATTAATTCCTGCATGGAAAATTTTATTTTCTTTAAATAAAATGATATAATTGGGGTGTGTGTGTATTGATTCTGCATAAAATTTACACATGGGCGATTTGCTTAAAAGTTATTTTCTGTGCCAAAAACAGCATTTTCTGTGCAGGAATTAATATTACAGCATTGAAATACTATTTTCCATATAGAAAATTCTGTTTTCTGTGCAAAACAACCATGTGCAAATTTTGTACAGAATAAGTCCCGAATTGCAAATGGAAAATGGCATATTTTTCAAATACTTTCCCACAGCAGGAACAAATTTACTAAAATTACTCATTCCTACCTTTGAGAAGAAACTTAACCAATATTTATATGTCTTGGAGTAGGGGTTAGGGTATAATTCTGCCTGGATGGAACTCTGTGTTACATCTCCTCATCCATAATAAATTGTTGTTACCTCATCCCTCTAAAAGCAAGCATAGGGTTAAAACACTTTTTATGTTATTTTAAATATGTCCCAAAGAATTACTTTTTATGTGACCTTCAACTAAAGGCTAAAAGAGAACATTGGTTTCAAGATCATTGTAAAGTCTGTGGCTAATGGGCATTGTACAATTACCATTAGCAAATGTTTTATCTTCACATGCCCTAATGCTGTAAACTTTAAACATGTGAGGACTGTCTTTCAGCTGACAGAGCCAAGGTGAATGTCTGAAAAAAACACACACAAAAAAACAAAAACACTGTCTAAATAAAAATAACCTTTTTTTTAAAAAAAATCATTTTTAATAAACAAATATCAAGGGACTAGTAGAATACTTAGAACTTCCCTAAACAGGGTAGAAAAGAAATGAGTATAGCAGCTGAAATGTTGCCTTCATTTTGTAGTGTTATTTCTTCTGCTAAGAAAATGGCAGTATGCTTCATCTTTGTAATAACTTGATGTGCCCCAGGGTGAAACAGGAGATACTATAAAGTTCCTGAATACAATAAGAAATCAATTTTGAACTGCTGGGCTGAAGGCAAGGGGGAAAGGAGTTTTTCATTTCTTAAAAGCCCTCATAACACTTCTCATCATATATATAGTGAAGTAATTGCTATACATGTCTAGCAAAACAACTTCACATTAATATTCATTTGAGATTAAGATTAATATTTGTAAAATATTGACAGTTTTATTACAAAGCTGATGATTAAAAATGTCACACATTCAATACAAAATTAATAATGAAACGAGAAAAATGCTTTAGGTAGTAATTACATCCTAAAATAAAACCCAAATTATATCTTCATAATGTATTTTCTGAAAGTAGATGATAATTTTGATAATTAGTATTTCATGACTGCTAGGGTATCTCTGAGATATACATCTTTAACTTGTTGGAGAGATTCAAAGACAAGCCATGTTAGTCTTGAACATCAGTATGATAAGGGATCTTGTAGCACCTTTCCTACTAAGAACCAGAACTGACCACCAGAAAAGGGCAAATTGGGCCCTTGCTCTGGTGCTGCAGCAATTATATGGTGCAGCCCTAATCCATCCCAGAGCCAGCTGAAATAGGAGCAGAAAAGATCCACTCCTGTTTGGGCTGACTTAGCCCCAAGCCAGCTTCCATACGCTCCGGCAGCATGTGGCATCTAAACATCATGCCTCCAGATTGGCTTGAAGCTGGTCCCTTGTGATCATGCTGGCCAGCTTCCGTGCATCTTGGGGGCGTATGGCATCCAAATGTCCTGTCCCCAAGATGCATGGAAGCCAGCTTTTCAGGCCAATCTGTTCCAGCCCTAAAGCTGCATCCACACTGCACAAATAATACAGTTTGACACTACTTTAACTATCCATTCTCTGGAATTCTGGGAACTGGGGTGTGTTGTGGCACCAGAGAAGGTTAAATCTTTCACACAACTACAATTCTCAGAATTCTATAGCAGTCAGTTCTGGCAGTTAAAGTGATGACAAACTGGATTATTTCTGCAGTGCGGATGCAGCAGACTGAAAGAAAGACGCTGGTAGTATGAGTTTCTGTAGACTTGAGAATAGGCTCAGGTGTATCAAAGCTCATACTACCAGCTTCTTTCTTCCAGTTACTTTCAAGGGTGCTACAAGTTCCCTTTAAATATTCTTTAAGAGATGTGAAGATACCTTTTTCTTTTTTTTTGGAACATAATATTTTCATACTTTTAAAAATACTTTCATAATTTTCTTTCGATACTTAAGACACATCTATCAAAGGGAGTTTATAATGACTGAAAATCTGTTTGGGCCATATAACATAGGTGGCCATACAATAAAATAAATAGGAATCTCTTGAGCAATGTATTCTGTAGATTAACTAGGTTTCAGTCCAGGATTCAGAACTGAAAAAAGTTACCTGATCACCAGAATTAATTTGCAGAATTCACTATAACAAGATACAGGGCTGGATCCAGAGCTAGTCACTCTTAGAACTGAACAGCACTGGAGAAAGTTATGGGGCAGAAAGTTATCACCTGTATTCTGTGCCACTGTCAATCCCACAGTACACCCATTGATTTCAAAGACTCAATCCAAGGCTGCCCACTAATAAAAATGGCTTTTTAAAGGGATTAAATAAATTTTAGGATGATTGTTCCAGCAATAGTTACTCATATAGTTGAATAGTACATCTATACACAGAAGTACTATGTCAGTCGCTAAACAAAAGGGTGCACCATTAATGTTCTTTTTGTGAGCTTACATAGGATCTGATTTTCTTTTATTGAAAACAGAGTTCTGGATTAAGCCATTCAGGTTATTTAATCTGAGATCAGAGGTGTAATTCTTCTCTAATTTTATTCTTGAAAGAAGCAAAAAATAATTTGATCAATTTTCTTTCTGCTGTGAGAAAGTCTTCAAAACTAAGGGGCAGTACAGATGGGCAGTTAGAAGCCTCCCCTGTAAGCCTTGTATCTGTGCTGCAGCATCTGCATGCTGCAGCACAGACACACTCTCCAAAAGGAGATGTGTCATAAGGGATGCAATGCAGAGCTATGACACCTCTTCCACCCAGAAGCGTGTGGGCGCTCGGGTGCCTGTACATCACAAGGCTGTGCCCTGTGTGGATGGGGCTGCCACCTTCTGACATAAGCGTGGCAATATTAGGGCTCAGAGCATATGGACGCTGAGCACCATCAAGCCGTAATATCACCTCTAATGACTAGTCTGTACCGGGCCTATGTTTTTCAAAGAATATTCAGTTAGGGATACGGTAGCTTAATAGTTAAGACACCAGTTCTGATGATCAGAAAATCAGAAGGTTGGCGGTTTGAGGTCCTAGTGCTGCATGATGGGGTGAGCTTCCTTCATTAGTCCCAGCTTCTGCCAACCTAGCAGTTTGGAAGCAAGTAGATAGATAGGTACCACTTCTCAGTGGGAAGGTAACAGCATTTGGTGCAGTCATGCTTGCCATATGATCACCAGAGCACTCCTTGGACAATGCTGGTTCTTCAGCTTAGAAACAGAGATGAGCTCTGCCCCCTACAATCAGTTATGATTAGACATTAATGTCAAGGGACTACCTTTACCTTTACCTTTTATTCACAGTTCAGGACTTATTTTGTGCAAAATTCATGTTTCTTTCTGCAAAAATCCACCTTTTCTCATAGAAAACAATATTTTCTACAGATAAAATAACGTGCATAAATATTATATCAGATCGTCAAAATGTTCTCAAAGAAAGCACGAAGTAATTTAAGCTTTTTTCCCCATGTCAAGATATACTTTGAAAACTGCAGGGTTTTCAAAGTCTAATTGCAACTTCTTTCTGTTCAAAATTCACATTTTTTTTTCTTAGACAATAGCAGGAAACATCATTTTCTACATAAGATGCAGTATTTTGTTTGCAGAAAATAATGTTCTGCATTTAAATGTTAGCTTTTGTGTAAAAAAATGCTGTAATCTTCTCTGTACATAATTTTTATTTGTTTATTTATTTTGCAGAAAACATATTCTGTTCAAGTGCCAGTATTTTCTATACAAAAATGCTTCCATTCAGAAATATTATTTTCTACATTTCTGGGTAAAAATCACACACTTATTTTGTAAGGAATAATTCCATAGCTGCAAAGATTCTCATCATTCCAGGTTTCATCATCAGAGTTTCCAAACACTCAAGAAACATGATGGTTTTTTAAAACCATTTCTGAAATATTTGTCTAATATTTGCTTCCATCCCTATCTGAAAAGGATATTATAACCGTCATAGTTAAAAAGCCAAAAAAATGATCTGCAGATGCATGATAAATCTTTTCTGCTGAAGCTGAGCAAACTTGGGCCAGTACTTGACTATAAAAAAACCCTACTTATTTTGATGTAATTTTTCCCTCCTACATTTGTATTTTGAGAATTTTTATAAATTCTTATAAAAATGAAATGAAATAAATTCTCATCCACAGATTAATGTGAGCTTCCTAGGAAAAAGACAGAATGTAAGCAGAAAAATCCAAACACATCAGATGTCTTGATATTTGGTGGTACACTGACATCATTTTTCCAGTGCAATACTTAACATATGTGTTGCAAAAGTAACCCCAGAAAAAAATCCAAATTTGCATGCTTTGGCACATCTGAAAAAAGGCAAGGCATATGGTCAGTTGTTACTCATTATTTGGGACAAAATGAACACTATCTGGTATCTGTTCATATTCTTTGTGCCCACTTGTAACCTAGAGATGCAAGAATAAGCTTGGATGGAAGGTCTGATAGCTAGAATTACAGGATCAGAGCTAGTTGTTTGGAATAAGTGTTTATTTTGGCCTGTTTTGGCCTGTTCTATGATGCTTTGGACTTGCTGACTGCAGAGTCTGTGTCTTTCTGTTCTTGAAGCATAGAATCCTTCAGCCCAGTCATCCATGTTATGAATTTGGTACTTACTGTCTAGATTGGGGATCTCATCGTAAGGGACATACTGAGGTCCCACATTTCTTTTGGTGACATATCACTTACCATACTCACACACCATCTGCAGTAAGCCTTATTTTCCTGTAGCACTACCTTACACTATAGCACACACACTCTTGTACTCTTCATTCAAGGCAGGCTTGACATCTTGTACATCTACACAGAGAGAGAGAGATTCTTTTATAATTAACAGGAAACCAGCTGGATGCCAGCTTCACTCCACATAATTGATAAGGTTGCTGTGGAAAGAACCTTTCTCTATTAGGTGGCAAGGGAAAAATTATAATTAAGTGAGTTAGTAGAGGTGGTTTCAGCTTAAGATGTATCCCATAAAAAGTAGTGATAGGCTAGTACTAAAACTATTTCAGTGAATTACTTGAATTAAAATACATAAATATCTCATGGTCAAACTAGAATACAAGGGGAGCATGTATTCCCCATACACATCTCCTACACAATGAAATTTCTCCAGCAATACATACCTCAGCAAATTAAGCCATGGTTACTATCCAATAACCAATAAAAAAGCAGGCTTTAAATCGTGGTCCTGAGCAGCAAGAAAAGATAAAAACAAAGGGAGGGCTTCTGGGGGCTTAAATGTACTTGTGAATGGGTTGGCAGAGTGAGGAGTTAGCCCTCGAATCAGCCCCACATTACATATTAGTGGTAAAATTGCAATTCAAATCTACATATAAAATATGGCGGAATGTTTACTTGTCACCAATTACTTTACCTTTTTTTACTAGTGATATATGGGCTGGACTGGAAAATTTAATTTTAGAATTAAATGTAAAACATCCTAGGGCTATTAAAATCTTATTGGCGAATTTCAGAGCCAGAGTGGGGTCTTCTTTTCAGGATTTTGTACAAAAGGGGTCGTTCCAGCATACTACTTACAAAATGAAACATTCTCGAGACCTCATAAGAAACCAAGTGAGTTCTTGGTTTATTTTGTTAGTGTACAATTGTAACCTCCAGGTATGGGGTGCAGAGCTAATAGCTTTGTTTATCCATTCATGTTCCACTCTAGAGCTTCCAGCAGTGTTTTGGACTATATCTGTGTCTCATCTGAAAATATAGGTTTATTCTCAGACATCAAAGTTTATGTGAGGGAGGATAGTGACCATCAACCTGTCACTGTCACCTTCCAAGTCTACTCAGACCTTAGACCTAGTAGATCTGGAGTAGAAAATCTGCTGGCTAATATGGAAGTAGGTCAGGACATGAGGCTCAAATGGAGCAAGGTTGATATTAAATTACTTTCCAAGTTCCTGACCTCTGAGCAGATTATGCCAGAATATAGATCAATAATGTTAGGTAATATAGACAGGGATGAACATCTCCTTGGCTTCACTAACCTTTGTTTCCTATTAAGAAAATTTTGATTGATGAGTCCCCATATAGGAAACCTCAGTTTACTAAATATATCTGGTTTGATTATGATTGTGTTAGAGCCAGGAGATGCTTAGTATCTGTCATGTTTCAGACTCAATATCATCCTTCAGTAGTTAATCACTCAAGGATGTTAACTCTTAGACACAATTATAAGAAGCTTTTGTCAGTAAAAAAAAAAAAAAAAGGCTAACCATAGAGCTAGGCTTTGGGCGGATTTGGAACTATCTGCCAAGGGATGGAATGCTGCCATTATCTGGAATACAGTAAACAGTATAATGAAAGAACGAAGATTTTATTCAGATGTCCCCATTCCAGCCTTAGTCTTGGAGGACTTCTTCTCAAACCTGTTTCGAGACCCCAAGGACTTACAGTTGATTCAACAAATGACAACTTATCATTAGCAGAGTTCTCTTTGTGGTCTCCAGTTACAGTGATTGAAACTAAAAATAGCATACAGTCCTTGAAACTAAACAAAGCACCAGGCGAAGATTTACTTCCACCAGAAATTTTCAAGCCCTACACGGATTGGTGGGCTCCTGTTCTGGCCGGTGTGTTCACCTTTATTAACAACATATGTCATTTCTCTTCTGGTTGGAAACTTTCCATCATTGTTCCCATACATTAAAAAGATGACAAAGGAGACCCTAAAAAACTATAGACCCATAAGCCTTATTGACATTGTGGCCAAAATGTATACAAAACACCTATTAGGCAAAATTGAGGATTGGATTGTTAATAAAAACTTGTTAGTGGAAGAACAAGAAGGATTTAGATCAGGTAGATCCACCATGGACAATTGTTTTACTTTACACCAAATTATAATAAAGTATGTCTTTGAAGGAAAACAACTTTTCATAGCATTTATTGATATCAGAGCAGTGTTTGACACAATTAACAGAGATATCCTCTAGTCCAAACTGGCAGAATTAGATATGGAGCCAAGACTCCTTTATCAGCTTAAGCTCTTCACTCAGATACCAGCCTTAAAATTTGTATTGGAGCTAGTGGCGCGCTGTCCAAGAACGTCAACGTGCATAAAGGAGTTAGACAGGGATGTATTTTGGCCCTTACTTTATTTAATTTATATGTCAATGATATCCCAAGTTTTCTTTTCTCAAATACGGTCCACACACCAAAGATAGGCAATACCTTTCATAATGTCCTTCTCATACTGTTGACATGGTTCTGATTGCTCACTCACAGGTGGATTTGAGACAGAACCTTACAGAACCTAGCCACTTACTGTTCCCTTAACTCTTTAGCCATCAGCAAAGAGAAGTCTAAGGTGGTGGTATTTGGGGAAAGGTACAAAAATATATAATTGGTTCCTGGAGGGAGTCATGATTGAGCAAGTTAACTCCTATTTATATCTAGGATTGTCCTTCTCAAATACAGGGAAATGGACAAACCACCTTAGAAGAAACAAACAGAGAGCTATAGCTAATTCCAGTGTACTTTACAAATTGATAAATTACAACCATCCCACTAGTTTTATCCCCTATCTTAAAAGTTTATAAGGCTAAAATCATGCCTATTTTGTCATATGGAGCAGAACTATGGGGGCATATGATAGTATCCCTTTTGGAGCAGGCAGAGAGCTTCTTCCTAAGGAGGATACTGGGAACAGATAACACTCTGGCCCAAGCAATGAGAGAAGAACCTGTGTCCATTTTATCCAGTGCCAGGTTTTGATAAAAGTCTTTAATTACTGGCTAAGGATCTTCAAAATGGACTCAGGGAGACTCCCTAAATTCTGCTTAGAAGAACAGCTAGATATTGAGAGACCAGACTTTTGGGTATGCCGGTTATTCCAACTAATATACAGTTGGCCTTCCTTATCCACGGATTTGAGCATACGAGGGGGTATCCAAAAGTTTTAATAATTACCTTTTTTAAAAAAATTGACAGAATGTTTTTTTTTTATTTGTACTTGTTAACTTATCTCTATGTAGTCACTATCTAGATTTATACATTTTTCCTAGAGTATCTTGACCCTCTGAATACCTGATATTGTAGAGGCCTGCAGATTGTGCCTGATGAGGATTTTACACTTTAGTCAATTCTAGCACAGCCAGTCACAAAAATAAAGGTTACAATGAGCTGATTTTCTCAGCAACGTGCACTTAGGGACCAACGATGACACTGACAAAATTTCATCAATATGCCATATTTCCTGGTGATAATTATTACTTTATGATACCCCCTCGATTTAAACAAGAGTTAAACAGGAAATGTCCTGTGATAAACATAGGACAATTCTTGTTTAACTCTCGTTTAACTCTTGTTCAAATCCAGTTTGCCCCCTAGTGTGATAAAGCAGATAGCCTTGCTGGCCGGTTTCAAGTCTCTAAATTGGTTGGCCAAAAATAAAACATTATTTAGTTTAGAAAAGTACCTTAGGTTGAACCTAACACAGAGTCAGAGAATAGCTTTCAACAGAGTGAGATTTGAGCAATTGAACTCTATGGTAAGAACAGGACAGTTTCAAAAAAATACTCTACCACAAAAGAAATGTGGTGCTCCAGTCATAGAGGACACTGTGCATACCTTGTTTGATTGTTGTATATATGCCAAGGAGAGATCCCATTACTTACAACATTTTTTGGTTACAATGACCAACTGGGATCCAATTGTTAAATTGTCCTATTTCCTTTCTGGGGAGAATTTACACTTAGTATGCTGCACTGCAAAATTTCTTACAAAAGCTGCTCACCTGAGAGATCTATTTATCACACAAAATAGGGTCTCCTGTCATGGTGATGAGCTTATTTAAATACTCTGACTGAATTTTTTTATACTCGTTACCTCACTCTGTTTTAGCTGGCAATCTATTTTTTTTAATCAAATATACTATTTATTTAAATTTCATGTGTTTTAATATATATAGGATAGTGATTATTTTTTTATCTGCATATGTATTTTGGTATTTTGGTATTTTATTTTATTGTTGATATGGTCAGTTGACTAATCAATAAACATTGTTGTTGTTATAAGCATTGTAGGTGAGCAAAACTACATTTCCTGACAAACAGACATACTTCCTGCTTGGTGCATTTCTGGTGAGGGTGGGAGGTAATGGACATATCATCTACTTTGATCTTCAGTGTATTGGCTATTGGGATGTGGCATTTCCACTTGTTGCTAAAGAGGTGGAATTTAGAAAGTTGTTCACAACAAATCTATTGAATTAATGGAGCATAATTGTTTTTAATGTTGAAGATTACTTTGATTACAATATAGGTGTTTAAAAGAGTTGTCTTCTTTTCTTTTATACAGGTACGACCCCAAAACTGATACTTGGACAATGGTAGCACCATTGAGTATGCCTCGTGATGCTGTTGGTGTTTGCATCCTTGGTGATAAATTGTATGCAGTAGGTGGATATGATGGTCAGACGTATTTGAACACCATGGAGTCATATGACCCTCAAACTAATGAATGGACACAGGTATCTATAGTTTCAATCTTTCTGTATCTTTCACAAAGAGTTGTGAGTAGCCAAGATCCCCACAATCATGCAATTATAACTTTTTTTAATCCTGCAACTATTGTAAGACTTTATCCAAAGGCAGTCAATATTGTTTCCTAGGTAACAAAACAGGTACACTAAAATGATGGATGCTTCTTGTTATCCATATAACACTATGTGTGTTTGTCTCATCTCTTGCTGAAGTCTTTTTGTTGTTCTTGATTTGAAATTGTCAATACTTCAGCTTGAAAATGCATCAGTTTTTTTAAAGAGCTTATGATAAAATGAGCTTTTTAAACAGCTTATGGTGCCCCCTTTTTCCGCCTAGCTGAAATGTGCAGCTTTCCCCACAATAGCTTTCCTCCCACAGTCCCCCTAACCATAAAAACTGACCCCAGATGTTTTCCCAGGACTCTGGGCTATTTTTTTTTTTTAAAAAAAAATACAAAGTGGTAAAAAGAACAGAGTCAATGTGATCCATTCCAAACAATTAATTGGGTCCTGGTCATTGTATTGATCCAATATTATTTCAGTTGTGGAGCTTATTCCTGTTCATGCATTTGTACAGTAAGAATATATTTTCTAGGTGTCTCTCATACTGGATTGGGAGGCTTTAAACTGAGTTAAATGGGGGAGAGAGTGATGGTGTTCCAGAGCGCAGGGGAAAACCAAGCACTAGAGGAAATAGTCTCAGTGATAAAGGGGAAAAATGGACCAATAGTACAAAAATCCAACAGAGGGAAAACAACAGCAACAACAACCAGCAACAGCTAAAAACAGTGACCCATGGTCTGTGATGTTTCTCTGCTAATATGCTAAGGATGTATAATACAAATAACTTGAACTCTTAACACTGGAACTCATAAATGATTTAATAGACACCATTGAAAGCTACCAGAATGAATTTTATGACTGTAATGTACAGTGGGTCCCATCAGTATCTGCTGAGGTTTGGTTCCAGGATACACATGCCCAGACATAAAAAATCATGGGTGCTCAGGTCCCATTTGCTGGAAGTCAAACTCAGCCATGAATGTAAGGTCTGGAAATTGCTCACCAACATTGCCTGTAATTTCATTATATTGAAGATGAGTGGGGAGCAACAAGGGGATCAGCTATTTTAAAGTTAATCCTATCAACAAATACTGTATATATTTCTTAGTGGGTAGAATTAGTGGGCTGACTGGGTGTTAGAGACCATGTGATGGGATTAGTTATATAGAAAAAAGTGGAACACACACATTCTGGACTTCAAGAAAGCGGATTTCATTAGGCTTAGAGAAATGCTCAGATCCATGGTCATAAATTCTCAAAGGAAAGTTCATGTTACATGTGTGTATTAAAGCTGCAATTGCAAACTATTCTAGTGAAGAAGAAAAGTAAAAAAGAAAGTTGGGTTGGCATACAAATAACTTTTATATTATCTGAGATTTAAGAGAGACAAACATAAGAGAGATTTAAGAGAGACATAGTCACCAAAGAGGAATAAAATTGATGAGCACAAGGCTGGGCACTTGTTCTGATCTCAGAATAAGCAACCTGTGTCAGATATGCTAGATGGCTCAGTGGGGGATGCCCATAAACACAGCCACAGTGATACAGAAATGGAGGGCTCAAGAATACAAGTCTCCAGGCCCAGATTAGCTGCATCCAATTGTACTAAAGAAACCACTGTCAATAATCTTTGAGGTTTTTCGGAGGATATGACATATCTCAGCAAATTGGAGGAAGACAATTGTCTTCATCTTTTTAAAAAATGCTAAATAGACAACCCGAGGAACTACTGACCAGTTAGTAGGCTCTAGAACAGATCAGTAAACAATCACTGTGTATACTTAGAAAGGAATGCTGTGATGAGGAAGATGACGAAGATCCAGCATCATTCCATGCTACTCGTAGGTGGGTCAAATCAGGAGAGCTTATTTTCTTAATAATTATACATATAACTAATTACTGTAACTGATATAGGAGTTGTTTAAACTACCCCATACTCACCCCAGAGCAGTTTCCTAGTCTATAACAACTCCGATAATGCTACACTCACTGTGGTGAGATTGGAGCAACTCGGAATAAAAAAGGTTGTCTTATAGGAAGGAATATTTCATCCCACGTGGCCATGTCCTTGCCACTGATCCAGATTTTCCAGACTAATGTAAGGTTAAAAAAAACAAAAAAACTTTTTGCTCCAGATTTTTAAAGTAAAGTCCCTCAGTCTCTGAGAACCCTGAGAAACATCTTGTGCTTGAATTGCAACTGCTATGGTGCTTGCATTGGTTTTCCTATTGATGTAGACAAGCCTGTAGAATACTGGTCATTATTTAATAATTCAATAAACAATATATCACTGTAATTGTTTGAAAGAAAAACCTTAACATTCATAACTTAGAAAGGAGTGTGTAAACAATAGTTACTGTTAGTTACTAATAGAGTCTAACTGAATCCTAACCTTTTCCTTATAGAAATCGTGTTCCATAAACAATACAATAACATAATGGCCAGGGCCATGTTGGGGAGTTTTGAATGTGTAATCTAGAGTTATGCACTGATACTTGACTTGTAGTCATGATCCCTACGTATTCCCTCGTTTAGGAAACACATCGGGATCTATGTGAATCTCTCCCAAATCCCACTTACCAAGAAGTAAGGTCTGTGATTTATAGGGGTCCATGCTTCCGTTGCTTGGGAAACAGCTGATTGGCATTCCCATGCCGCCTCATGTGAGTGATTTCTGGTATGAGGGTGAATTGTGACAGTAACCCGCCTTCTGCCTGTCACAGATGGGACATTGGGGAATTCAGTCTGTTGCTTCCTGAGAGACAGAGGGACAGACCCTTATTGCTCATAGCAGCTGCTTCCTTGCATGTGGGGATTGTGGAGATGGGCCAGGAGTCACTGCATAGCTATGTAAACATTACTCGCCACCAAGATCCCAACCATGATTTTCCATTATTAGACTACTCTCTATTTCAAATGGGAAAGCCTCTGTTTCAAACAGGAATGGTACCTCTAGAACAGGTCTAGTGATTAAGAGGATTGTTAAGTAGATAGCTCAATGCATAATATTATCCCTGTGCTAGAATACCAGACAGTCTGGAAATGATGGGTGTGAGCCAAAGAGTTATTTCAGTAGTTTTTTTTTTTGGGGGGGGGGGTCAGGCTCTGTGGCCATGTTCTAGAAGAGCTCCTTTCATTTTCTGAAGATTCCAGCCACAGATGCTGGCGAAACATCAGAAAAGAACTCTTCTAGAACATGGCCACATAGCCTGAAAACCCCACAAAAATACTATGGATGCCAGCCATGAAAGCCTTTGACTCCACGTTGGAAAGTTATTTCAGTACTTGAAGGGCTTGTAACATCTGTGGTGTGAACCAAATGAAACATGATGACTGTTTATCTAGGGAAGCTTACATTCTCAAAGCTTAGGCAGGCTTTTACAGCTCTCCGTTTTCAAACAATGCCCTCAGCCATGATTGATGGCAGATATTCACACACACCTAAGGACTCCCGTTTATGCGTTTGTGGAGCATCGGAAATCGAGGATCTGCCCCATTATCTGCTTTTTTGTCCACTTTACACTGATCCAAGAACTAAATTTATAGGATCTATTCTGTCAAATTTACAGTCTAATATTACCTCTGAAAAGATTTTTTTTTTTATCTGTTGTCTGACACTGGTACTAAGGTAACTTACAAGGTTTCACTGTTTGCCTCAGCAGCAATCAAAATTCGGGCTAGAGCCATAGCAGACATTGCAGTTGACTGCCATGGGGACAATTTTATCTAATCTATGAAGTTGTTTTTAATGTTGTTTTAGTTAATTGTCTGAGATTTTACTATGTCCTTTGTATGATTTTATCTAATTAGTTTTATCAGATTAGTTACTGGGACATCTAGGAGAGAACATATAACACCAGTGCTTAAATCTCCCCACTGGCTGCCAATTAGTTTCCGGGCACAGTACAAGGTGCTGGTTTTAACCTTTAAAGCCCTACATGGCTCGGGCCCATCTTATCTCAGGGACCGCCTCTCCCCGTACAATCCTCCCAGCACACTTCGATCCTCTGGGAGGAACCTACTACAGCCTATCAAGACCAGGCTGGCACAGACCTCCCAGAGGGCCTTTTCTGCGACCACTCCCAAGCTCTGGAATGGTCTGCCGGATGAGATGCATCTCATGACATCTTTAGATTGCTTCAAAAAAGCCCTAAAGACGCATCTCTTCCGGCAGGCCTTCCCCTGAAATTCCCTATCCCCGGCTTCAGTCCCAGACTTTGATTTCCTGCCTACTCCCATGTTTCTGATCCCCACTTATGACGTGGCCGCATAAGGAAGGGTTAGGATGTTGTTATATGTTTTTAAATAATTACTGTTTTAATCACTGCCGGTTTAATCTATTTTTAAGGGGTGGGAGGTTTGGAAACGGGTCATGGGATTGTTTTAATCTATGTTTTTTTACTTGTACCCCGCTCCGAGTGTATGTACAGAGGAGCGGGCTATAAATAAACTATTATTATTATTATAATCTATGAAGTTGTTTTTAATGTTGTTTTTGTTTTAATTGTCTGGAATTTTATTATGTCCTTTGTACAATATTTGGATGTTAATGACTTGACGGAGCATTTTATAATATGGAAATTTTTGTTACTAGTTTTGCAACATGCGAATGGCCTTTGGCTTAAGCATTAATAAAATTGATTGATTTTAAAATAAAATAGTAATTCCCTACTTTACCAATCACATTTACCTCAGGAATCACTGTGAATTAACTGTGCCTCACTAAGCATAGAGATTTCACTTAAATCTCAAGGTCAAACTAGTGATTCCTTACTTTACCCAGACTTTTGCCTCAGGAATCACTTTGACTTATCTGTGCCTTTACCAAATATAGAGATCTTCTTTAAATCTCAAAGTCAGACCAGTGATTCCTTACTTTACCCAAACTTTTACCTCAGGAATCACTTTATGTCTGTCTTTACTTCTATTTATTGGTCTCCTGCAATACTCAATGTGTTTACCTCAGAGACTAGCATTTAAATTAACGTTGGCGTGATTGGGTTCCAAGTAATCTCCTACCAATTACCCTTTTCTGTTACCTCAGAGATTACTCCCCCTGACTCAACACCAAATGAACTATGGGTATCTGGTATTCCATTCAACCTACAAATGCTCCCTCAACAATCCCAAGAGCACACCCTCCTTCCGAGGTGTCTCTTCCCCCAAAATTCCAACAACAAAAAAATCCATTCTCTCTCTCTGTTGAGGCTCTTTTATAGCCCTGCCCAGCCAGCTTCTCATTGGCTGGACTTCTGGAGCTCTGTGATTGGCTGTGTAGTGAGCAGGCCATGGAAACAGTCAATCACAGAGCTCCAGGAGTCCAGCCAATGAGAAGCTGGCTGGGCAGGGCTATAAAAGAGCCTCAACAGGGAACAAAAGGGTTTTTTTGTTTTGTTTTGTTGGAGTTTTGAAGGGAAGGGACACCTCGGAGGGAGGGTGTGCTCTTAGGGTTCCTGTGCAAACATTTGTAGATTAGTTTATAGACCAGGGAAGGGTCTGAGAAGTCCAGTAGGGACTAGACAGGCTTGAGGGAGTATAGGAAAAAGAGGTTCAGAACAAGCCAGAGGTTTAAGGAAGAGTTTGGCCTTAATACTGGAGATAAGGTTTCCTGACTGGCTGTAGTGTTATTGTGTTAAGGAACTTCTGTAACTAAGGAACAAAACAACCAAAGCTTTAATTATATTTTATAATTTATTTTATATTTTACAAATAAACTTTATTCATGTTTTGAATTACTACTTGGCCTCGGTTAAACTTTTGAAACACGCTACCAAAGATATCAGTGCCTTTGAGGAGATAGATGGTGGGCGAACAAGAGAGGGCTATCATGTTCATTCAGGTTCGCACCACATAGCCCAACACTCAAACCACTACACCACTTCAGCTGTCTTATTCTTGCTAAAATTTGTACAACACAGTATGGAAAAAGGCAAAGGTACCTTTTGTAGTAGTGGTTTAATATAATCTGGTACATATAACACCCCACAAAAATACTATGGATGCCAGCAATGAAAGCCTTTGACTCCACGTTGGAAAGTTATTTCAGTACTTGAAGGGCTTGTAAAAGCTCAGTGGAATTCTTTTCATTTTGAATAACTGCATCTCCATTCTCTATCACAAGCTGTTTTTGAATCTCTCCTCAGTTTTAAAACCAGCTTGCCATGAGGCTTTTGTGGAAAGACTGTGGTGTGTGTGTGTGCTGAGATGGGGAACGGGGAGACTTCATTCTTCATTTATTCATGGAACTAGTTACAGACTTCCTTGGAACTTGGCCATTATTAACAACTGTATAACTCACTGATGCCTCAGAAAGAAGAGTATTAGGACAGCTTAAACACAGATTGATCTCAAATCACAATATTCAGGCAACTCTTACTGAAAATTATAGTGTGTAGGCTGGAAGCTAGCTGTAGTTTAAAAATGTTCATAAGAAAGCTTGCTAATCTCAACTCTGTTGATGTTTTATGATTTTCAGGACAGTCTGCCTCTCTGTCCCACTAACAGCTGAAATGCCTTTTAGGCTCCAGTGTCCCTAAGCTTTTCCTGTTGGTCCACCTGTTTGGATATTCTAAAATATGATGTCTGAAGCAACTGAATATCCAATGTTTCCTCATCTCTGAACTAGATCAAATATTCAAATTTTATCCCATTGCCTAATCTTGACACAATGATTCCATCCACAATTAACAGGAAACATGTAACAATATATTTATTGTTTGAACAATAATACACTCCTGGATATAAATAATTCATTCCTGAACATAAACCTTCAAATACATTTTTTTCTATCCTGCAGATGGCATCTCTAAATATTGGCAGAGCCGGCGCCTGTGTTGTGGTGATCAAGCAACCTTGATTTTGTCTGCTCTGGATTTTATTGACTTCTGGGTGGATTCTTCTGTCACACAAACAAGAAAGAAAACTTTGTTGAGCATAAGGATCGATAGATACACTCAGCACTCTGTTGATCGCAAACTTGAAGTAGTTTAAAAATGGGGAGACAAAAAAAAATGAGGATTTGATGCCTTTTCCAATCATTAGACACTGCTCAGTGACTGAACAGCAACAACAAGAAAATCAATCTGCTGTGGGAGCCAATGTATGAACATAAAAGGAGGAAGCTCAGGTCCTGCTTTACAGGCTGTGTAATGGAGGCATAGCAAACTATCAATATACGACCAACTCTTCATAAAAAGTGAAGCGATCTAACAAATGGTTTTCATAGCACTAGATATTTTAACTCTGGAATCATCATAGCACACTAAGTCACTTTTTTAAACCATAGTTTTATTAAAAGAAAATGTACATAACTGGTTTATTCCCTCACTCGCTCCCAAAGCCTTATCTACAAATGGTTTACATGCTTTGCCATTTACAGACAGTACAAGAGAGGCAGGAACCTCAGTTTCCTCCTAAAATTATGAAACATTATCAACCTTTAGCCTTTTCTGTTCGTCAGAAATGATTCAAGATGACCAATGCATCATGACTGTTTATCTGCTATCAGACTATCCCCTCCCACTATAATTATACATCATTTCTTCTTATAGTAATCTTGTACTTTGAGTGGGAAAGATCTGAATGTAGAGGGAAGACTGACCTTTTGGGACTGTTATGGCTTCACTACAAGAAAGGAGACCGAAAGGAGAGTTTTCTCACAAATCCACCAAACCCACAGTTGTGAGAGTGTTCTCACAAATCCACCTTGACTTCTTGTTCAAGCATGTGAATTCTTGTCTCTTTCCAAGCTTTTGTGCTTCTCCTGCATGTGGGAAGTTTGTGGAAGGCAGGGCAATGGCAGCTTTTACTGCATTGCATCATGTAACAGGCAACATGCAACAATTCCAAGGCAATATACCATTGCGACACAGAAATGCCGTAAGAGAGACAAAAATGTTATAATGCTTATGTGTGTTTTCAGATCTCATCATTGTTCTTATTATGTTCAGTGTGGTTTTATTTATCATTAAAAAAATATTTCTTCAGGTTATTGGAAATATGGGCCAAATTAGCCTTTAAACAACAGAGGTGCGTAACAATCTACCAATTATTTTTAAAAGGTGACTATCAGCCACAGAGATGCTGGATTGAGCAGAAAAGGGCAGGAGAGAAGAAAGGAACACTTTCATCCAGTGATTTTTTTTTTCTCTTCAAAAGCTGCTCTTGCAACAAGGGATAAAATGCATAGTATTTCTTTTTTTCATAGAAGGAAAAATACTTTTTGTGTGTGAGAGAGGAAAGAAATGTCAGGAACTTATTAAGTATCTCCTCCCTGACATTGTTCAAATCAAATTGGCAGCTTTTCACATTTTCTTTTCTTTTTTGTTTAATGGAAGATTGTTACATAGGCTTGCTATATAATGTCTAATTTGCACCCATGGAATAATAGGCCAATGTGTACAAAGCAAACAAAAAACAAAGCAAAAATAGAACAATGAATTGATCTGTTTTCGGCGTAATGTGTCTCAATAGCAGAGCATCTGCTTTGCATGTGTGAAACAAAATTTGAAATTATATGAATCTTTCTTTCCCCCAAAGTTCTGCTGTGCATATGAATGAACCACAGAAATCACTTTGTGGACCTTACATAGATGTCACTGTTGGTTGTGTTAAGTCATAAGCATGGTTGAACTCTCATGTCAAAACACCAAAATAAAATTGGTTTTACTGGAGTATGTAGAACTGTTAATTCATGAATCACCTCAATTGTAGCAGAAATAAAGCTTTCTGTGAAGCCTTCTTGAATGCTGCTAGTGCGTTCTGTTGTTAAGCAAGTTTGGCAATGAGAAAAACTGAAGTGTGAGGTTTTGCTCTTCAAATCTATTTGGTAGCTAAATAAAGCATTTATGTTCTAGTGATCCTAACTTCTTCCTCTTTTCTATTTTGCAGTCAAGTGCAATTAGTAAATAAACAGTGGAATGGCAAGATAAGAATTCTGTGATTCATGCCTGGTCTGAATGGTATAAATTAATAAGGAACAAACAGGACATAAATTTGCATTCTCTGTTTTATAAAACCAGAAAGCTAAAACATGGAGTATGCACTACTTCTTTCTGTGTGAAAATAACATCTCTTCCAGCAGAAATCTAGAAGATCACAGAATCCTGAGACTGCAGCTCTTTGTGAACTATATTTTCTCATTAGGATTTCATTCCATCACATATTCCCATTTCTGCTTAGTCATTGTTTCAAAAACAAAACATTTCACAGAGATAAGTAAGAGAACAGAAAGAACTCAACCATGGGGAAAGTGCACTTCAATATAAAATCATGCAAAGACTTTCTCAGGGGTTCATGGAGGATTAGGTTTGTGCTTGCATTCTCCAATCTCAACTAATATACATTAATTTTGAAGGTCTGTGCTGCACACAATGTTCATACACTCTCTACATGAGTAAAAATCACAAAGAGTGTTTCTAATTGTGCATAGACATCTCTATATACACTCACAATTGTGCAAGCATAGTTATATTAAATGAATACGGATTGAGGATGAAGAAATCTGCCATACGTCTCCACAGACAAACACTGAAACAATTTACATTTACTGCATGGAATCATTTATTTGTTTAAGTTATGTCATGAGATACCTAGAACAATTATGAAAAGGTAGAAGATGGGTGCGTTAGTGGAAAGAATTAGTGGTGAGCAAACTCTGGTTTCTTTCCTTTCACTTATTCTCTTTGAGCCCATTCATCACACACACATTGAACTTCTTTTTTTTTTAAGTACAAGTTCATTTCTACTTCATATTTTAAGCAGAAAGGCATTCATGATACCTTGCATATATATTCAATTCCACTGTGTTACAATGGGTCGATGAAGATTTTCACACTTGCCTGAATCACTGGTAAATCATTCCCCAAATGCCCTCCAAAGGTGGCTGAAAGAGCAAAAAAGCCTCTGGGTGTGAAGGCTGGAAGCGCTCCTCAATCGTCCTGGAAACGGATCTGGCTGCAGCATTTGTCAAACATTGAAAGAAAAGCAGGGAAGGAGGCAGATTCCTATTAATGTGAACTTAGCATTAAGAGGGGGAAAAAGAAATCTGCCTCCTTCCCTGCTTTTCTTGCAACATTTGACAAACACTGCAGCCAGATCCGTTTCCATGACAATTAAGGAGTGCTTCCAGGCTTCACAAACAGAGGTTGTTTTTCTTTTTCAGCCACCTTTGGAGGACGTTTGGGGAATGATTTATCATTGATTCAGGAAAGTGTGAAAATATTGACAGCCTCCTATCCACTTTGGTGTACTGCCCTTAATCTATAAAAGATAGAGAAATGTCATTGTGGGATAGCTGCTTGGGGAAGACGGTAATTTCAACTGTGGTTTCTGGTGCTTGAGATGAAAATAGTGCAATTAGTACATGTGCAGTGTGGCTGTTTTTAAAATAACCACCACCACCACAACAACAATGAAGTGACTAGAAAACTCTGTCTGGGACTATGGAAAAAACTGAATCAATAGACCCGACACAGAAATGCATAGGAGAGTGTCTTCCCACACAAACTGGTATTGTGAATATAAAATGGCAAAGATAGGTTCAATTCTTGTTGGATTGCTATATTTCTAAGATGTGACCTTCTTTTAGATGAGCATTAAGAATGAAATATCCCAGTCCCAGCAAAGAGACACTGAGAGTAGTATTCCTGGAATACAAAGGTTTCCCATCTGTAGTTCTGTTCTTTCAGCTACAAATATTAAACAATTTAATGTTGTCTAATCTGGGCTTCCTCCACTGGTTATCGGACATATTTACTATGCTTCTTGGCCCATAGTCACTAGAACTCATTGGGACATATTCTGCTCCCCAAATTCTTTTGCTTGAGCAAAAGTAGGGATGGAAAGAATATTAATAAAAATATTTTTTTAAAAAATGATCAGAAAAGCGTGTTTGTGGGTGTTTCAAAAAATCCCGAGGGGAAGAATCCTGAACTGATAAGAATATTGGCAGTTCAATGCAAAACATCTATGTTTTGCTCAGAAAATAGTTATTTCTGAGTAGAAATATTATTTTCTGTGCAGAAACGGATGTTTCCTACACACAAAATGCTGAAGTTGGGGAGATATCTGTACAAAATTCACATGTGGTTGTTTTGTGTAGAAAATAGTGTCGTGTATTGGTTTGAATCTTGGACTAGGACACTGGAGACCAGTGTTCAAATGCCTACTCAGTCATGGAACTCTCCTTTTTGACATTGGACAAGTTTCACTCTCTCAGCCTCAGGGTAAGGCAAAAACAAGCACCCTCTGAACCAATTATGCCAAGGAAACCCTGTGACAGTTTTGTCTTAGAGTCACCATAAGTCAAAAATTACTTGAAGGCACACAATGACAACTGGAATATTTCCTGCACAGAAAATCCTGTTTTATTTTGTTTTTAAATGCACAGAATGAGTGCCAAATTGCTGATTTCTTACAGTGAAAAGAAAATTGCTAAAATTACTCATTGCATCCTTCAAGAAGAAAATTACTGAAAAATTACAAATTTACTATAGATTTTGCAAGAAAACTGTGTTTTGTGAAAGGTTTTTGGAATTCTATCTATAACATGCCCCAGAGTTGGATTTAGACTATTACTCTTTGTGACATCACTTGCCCCCCATGTATTGTCACTGACATCAGTTCATATTCTTTTGATTCTAGAACTTTCTGGATATTCATATTCTGAACTCACTCTTGAATCTGACATCGCTAGACGAGAAGACAGGTATGGAAGAATTGGCACAACCTCATTGCTGTCTTAGGTGTTCTGAGGTCCCTATCAGAAGATCTTGGTGTCACATGCTAGGCTTGACATATAAGAACAACATAACATGCACAGGACAGGACAATATAGATTATATGCCAACAGATAGAAAAAGGCCTAATGTTCCAGCTTGTACAAAAAGGGAAAATGATCATGAATCCCAAAGGAACAATATCACAGTTACTTACAGAAGCTCAAGTAATACAGGAGGGAGCAAGCTTGTTTTCTGCTGCTCCAAAGAACAGGACCTGGAACAGTGGATGCAAGCTACAGGAAAAGAGATTCCACCTGAACATTAGGAAGAACTTCCTGACAGTAAGGGCTGTTTGACAGTGGAACACACTCCCTCGGAGAGTGGTGGAGTCTCCTTCCTTGGAGGTCTTTAAACAGACGCTGGATGGCCATCTGTTGGGGATGCTTTGATTGGGAGTTCCTGCATGGCAAGGGGTTGGACTGGATGGCCCTTGTGGTCTCTTCCAACTCTATGATTCTATGATTCTATGAAATCCTGATTCTCAGGCCTAGCCCAAGTAAGATGAAAAACCCTCTCTCCAGCCCAACCACCATCATCCAGCCTCAGAGCAGGAGAGATGCAGGCCAGCTCCATTGGGCCTAGTCCAAAGTAAGATAAAGAGCCCTCCCTCCAGCCCATCTGCCATGGCCATGGCCGCCCGAAGGAGAGAAGAACCAATGAACTTGATCCCTTCCCCACCACCATTCCTTTGCCCTTTAATGCTGTGTCTTTTTAGACTGTAAGCCTAAAATAAAATTGCAATCCACTCTGAGAGCCTGAGAGTAAAAATACTCCCAATAAATAAATAAATAAAATTCTTATAGCAGGTAAATATATGTGATTAATTGGAACGATGAGATTTAAACAGAATTTCCAGTTTTTCAAAGATGATCTAAAAATAGGCTGGCAGAAATAAATTGGGCATTTGAAAGGGGAAATGTTTTGAGCTACCAAATAAATTTTCTGGCATATCAGCCACAGTAAATGCAGCAACAGAAATAGGTCAGAAACATGGAAAATTATATACCTTAACCAAAGCTAGCATGAGTTATACAATTTAAATGTAAAGATCTTGAAAACACGCAATCAAATCTCTCATATTTACCACTTGCCTATGACTTGCAAGATTTTCCAGTATTACTACATAGCTAATCATATTCAAGGAATCCTACAGTATTTTTACTGCCAGCACTCCATGTTTGCCCTCTTTTTCTGGGTTAGGCCAAAAGCACAATAGGAAAAGAAAAAGCGTCTTTGAGGAATGAGTCTCTGAAATGTATCAGAGGCTTCAATGAGTATTTAAAAAGGACTTATTTGTTCACATGTTTGTTTTTTAAAGGGCAGGATTTGCAGGTGGAACAAAGGATCAACATACAAAATATCTTGTGACTTTAAGAAAAACACTTTTTTTTGTTCATATGGACCATTGGCAATTGGCTACTGGGGAAAGCGCTTTTGACAGGGAGGGTTCTGTACTTCTCATTGATATGTTTTTAGATTATTTTTAACTCAAACTAAATTTTAAATCATTTCATATTTTGTTATTGTTTTGTTTTAATATTTATACCTTTGCTTTTCTTACCTCTGCTTTTTTAATCTTGTCAAGTCTCATTTCATCCCAATTTGGGGAGAAAAATGAAATATAAATCATAGGTAAACAAACTCAAGAAGAGAAGAAATAACTATAACTCCTACCTGCACTAACTCTCATCCTGTGGTCATTTAAAAAATGGGACAGCTAGAAATGTGTAACAAGAACAGGCTTAGATTTAATCCACTATTTTTTTTTCCAGGATGTCATTGACCTCTTACCTTGAAAGACTATGCTGGACCCAGGTATGGTGTGATAAAAGTCCACAGCTTTATTAAGAAAAGGAATCTACAACACAGCAGCAAATGAGACATGCAGGCACCATATTTGGGAAAGCCTCTTAAGCCAAACCCATGACACTAGATTTCCTGGCTCTGGGTGGGGAATGCTAGTACCTCAACTCATCATTGCTTATCCCTGTGGGAGGGAAAGGGAAGATCCCAGGTGAACTCCCCAGGTAGTACTATCCAAAGACAGTTCCCATATCAGGCAGGAATTATCCCACTTTTCTCCTCGAGCCAAGCTGCAATAACAGGTGCATGGGTTAGATTTCTTCACCATTCAGGACTTCAGGATGCTGATCAGGGAAGCAACGATTACTCAAATGCTCATCTTCCATCCCAAAACAGAGCTGGGCAATTGTCTGACCTCAGTTTGCCCACAGATGCAAGAGGTGATACAAACAGGATACAGATTCCTGAGATAAATGTCATAACCCTTGGAAGAAAGAGGTACCCCATGACTTCCCATGACAAATGTTGAGTTACTGCAAGTGAAACTTTGCTTGCAGAATCCACTTGTGCATGCCCCTACTCACAGTCCATTAAGTTCAGTCTATGCTCTGCCTTAAATTCCATTGCAGGAAACAGCATGGATAATATGGGAATGCCTACATTTGTGTGTTGTGTGGGGCAGTGATGCAAACACACCTAGAAGGCCAGACATTTGATGCTTCATTGGCACTCCAAAGAGGATGCACAACAGATAGAAACTGTTGCCTCTAAAAGGCAGTTGTACTCTTGTGCCAGCACCCCATCTGCCTTCATGTGGCATTACTCTCAAATAAAACCAAAGATGATACATAGGCAGCTAAACAAAATTGTGTTGTGTGCCAATGAGGAGTGCAAACAATGCACAGAACAAAGCTAGAGACATGTGGTGGCATGAGAGAGTGATCCTTGACTGCCTCTCCCTTGGCTAACTTTAGCTAGCTAAGTTGGGAGCCCAAATGAGCATTATGGCTTCCTCTTATTGCTAATTCTGATCCATCTAATTTATTTAAATCTTGATTTTAAAGTCCTTCTGGACAATGTGACCAGTTGTTGTCCTAACTGCAAAGGAGGACAAGACACCACTAAATGTTGGATGTTCAAGAAATAATAAAGAACATGACCAAAGAAAAGCTAGAAAATAATATCAATGTAAATTCATGCTTCTTAGTGATGCTCCGAACAGAGAACATTCTGAAATTCCTTCTGGGCAGAAGTTTGAAATGTAGTATGTGTCCTGGAAAAGGAGGGTGTCTGGTAGCCTAACCCCAAAGGAGGACAAGACCCTGCAAAATGTGTGTGTGTGGGGGGGGGGGGAATGTAGGTCCTGAAGACAAGGCATCACAATATGTTGGACATTCAACTAAAACGTTGGACTAAAAACACTTAATATAAAAGTTATGCCAAAAACACTTAATATGAACATAAATTCATGCTTCTTAGTCATGCTCAAAAGGGACGACATTTTGAGATTCCTCCTAGGCAGAGGCTTGAAATATAAGACGTGTCCTGGAAAAAGAGGATGCCTGGTTGTCTAATCACAAAAGAGGAGATATTTCAACATATTCAAGGGAAATGTTGGACTAAAAATACTAAATATATAAAAGTTATGCTAAAAACACTTAATATAAAAATGACTGATTTGCTTTATGATATTGTTTATATATAAGCTTATAGCTTAAGCCGAGTTTTTTTGATGTTATTTTGTTATTGTGTTTTTATACTGGTCAAAGACCGAATAAATTTTATTACTAAGGAAAACACTTAATATAAATTTATGCCTCTTAGTTATGCTCAAAAGGGAGGACATTCTGAGATTCCTGCTCGATAGAAAGTTGAAATGTAGGACATTTCCTGGAAAAGGAGACCTTAGGGTTGCTATAAGTTGGGAAGAACTTGAAAGCACAAAATAACAATATGAAATTACCACAAAGGCCTTGTGGGAATGGGTGGGTTATTTCAAGAAGAGAAAGAGATAATTTCAAATGCATATTTTGCTGTGGGAAAGAGTTTTCTGGCATGAGGAAAACTGCTGTGCAAAGAATTATGTGTCTTTAACAGGTGATGCACAGACACATTCAACAGGAGAAGTTAGTTGCTGTTGTGTGCCTTCAAGTTGTTTCCAACTACTAGTGACCCTAAGACAAACCTATCATGGGGTTTTCTGGTGGCTGAGACAGTGTGACCAGACATCCTCTTTTTTGGGGGGGGGGTGACACCATGAGTTACTGCACCAGGAGACACTAACCCTAGTGACACCACTGTGACTACTTGCACTATTACATGGTTCTCACACCAAAATACAGTGGAGCCTTGAAAAAAAATCAATCCAAACTTGAACTATCAATGCCAATGGGAGAAAAAGGTGGGATACCTTGCTCTTGAGACCTTTTTCAACCCAAGAAGGGGGGCATGAAGACACTATGCATTAAAATTCTAGACCAAAGTCCTGGAAACAGACCATCAGAATGAGCTTGAACATTGTATGTCAGAAGTAATTCTTGGTGTCAAAGGAGATATCTATTGAAATGTGCTGTGAATTCAAGCCACACTGAATCCTGCTTCACGACTTGTGTAATGCAAATGTCATGTGGCAACTTGGGCAGCAGGCATTTCAGAGCATCAAATAAGCAGTGTGAAAATGGTCTGCCTGGGATGACAACTCTTCATGCTTTGTCCCAAAAGCTCTGATACTTGTTGGAGTTACACCTTTCTGGCTGCTATGTGGTAGACAAATTTCTCCTTGAGGTAGACAGTTTGACCTTCTGCAGTCTAAACACTTGGAAAACTGTATCAATTTCAGTCCTTTAAAAAAGCCCAGTTGGATCTTTGGGATATTCTGTTGCCAATGAAATTCCTACATCATCTGGCAGGGCCTGGAAAAGCACTATAACTCTGGTATATTGCTCAGAATGGTAGATCCCATGAATAAAAACTAAAATCAGTAAGATAATGACCTACTACTTGAGATCCAAAATTTTTAAATAATAATCCCAGAATGCCTATTGAAAAAAGACGTTGAAGCTTTCAAAAGCAGCACAAGGAAATAGCACAATCCCTTGGTGAGTCTTGTCTACATAATAAACCCCAAATTTCATGTTTAGCAAATTAAAGATTCAGGGTGAATGGACAGCAGTCAGAAGGTGGCCATAATAACTGATGTACCTAGCAATGCCACATCCCCAGGCCTTCACCCTTAAAATTATTGCACCAAGCAATGCTCATTTGGAATGCTGTCATTAATGGAATAGTTATGTGAAAAAGACAAATTATGACCTAATTGAAACTAATCCAAGAACTTTTTGGATGCTAAGCCTAAAAGAAAGACCCATAAGGTTAGTATAGGCAAACAAAAAAATGGACCAGCCAACCACCCTGCAGATATTTCTTTATTAATTTTGTTAATAACCAGCATCTGTCAGCCACACCAGAAGCCAATTTATAAATGTTCCTCTTATTCTGGAATAATTTGCAGTCAGTCTATTCAGGTAACTATTGAACTAGGAAAGCAAGGTCTGCAGTGTAATTGGACTATGCATTTTAGTTCTGAGGGTTTAGACAGACCTCCCCCAGGCTTTTTGGAAGAAGCCTGATTTTTTTAGATGGCTGCGGAGGGGCTTTGCTTTGGGGCATGTGTTGCTAGGATGTGATCCCAAACAAAACATGCAGAAGTGCTTAAAATAGCATTGCTGCATGCAGCCGCAGTTATTGCTGTTGAAATTCCAGCAAGATTTGCCAATCCAACAAGATTTTCCAACCTTGTGAAAGGCCACCTAATTCAGCTGAAGCTAAATGAAAACATACACACATTGGGGCTTATTGCACAGCTTTAAAAAGCAACCTATTGATTCCTAATTAAATTCTAATTCAGGCTGCATCATAATCCTATCGCATAACTTCCAGACAGAATCTGAGTTCAGCCACCTGATTTGCAAATTCTATCTGGAGGTTACATGGGCTATACCCACCCAGCAGCGGCAAGCAGCAGGGGAAAAAATCCAAGTTATAGGCTCTGGATGCAGCCCGAATTAGAATTCAATTTGGAAGTGGTAGATTTGTAGTTTGTTGAGGCACTCTTTGGCAAAGAAGGCTAAAGACCTTTTAAAAACCCCTGCATTCCATAAAGTGGAGCTACAGCCATTAAAGTGGTGTCCAACTGCATTATTTCTACAGAGCAGAAATTAATTCTGCAGTTTGACAAGCACATCCTCAGGCCCAGCCCCCAAATTTGTGAGATCATTTTTTGTACACTACTACATGAACCTGAGACTTAACAGGTTCCTCAATTTTTGGAGGCAGATATTATTCTGGGTTTCTTTATCCCTAAAGCTCTCAGATTTCTTTCTGTTTCTGCTTCTGCCTCTGCTTCTGGAACAGATTTTGGGTAGACCCATATGGCATATACCCAATGCATTTTATGAGAGCTAAATAAAGAAACCTCACAGTGAGCTTTATTTTCTTGTCGCAATAGGAGGAAATTTATGCAGCATTTTTCAAGATACCTCTAAAACCTTTCAGACCCTTCTGAAATCTCAACTAAGATACTGAATTTTTTTACAAAGCTGACATTTCCTGTTGGTGTAGGTTCTACTTGGAATTGACTGTAACTCATAAAGGTCAAGAGTGGATTGCTATATAATCTAGTTGCTGCCAGTCATGCATGTCTATTGCTCACATATCCATGTTTACATCAGAGTTATTGTGGGATAATGCCAGCAGTTTTAATAGATTATTTAAGAAGTGATTAGAAAGTTATCATCATCTTACAGCTGTGACAGCTTATGAAACAACACTTAACAATTCAACTCAGTGCATCTGAATGCCCATCCCATTAAAATAAAGAATTCACCTGAAGGACAGGGAGGTTGGCGTGAGCAGTGCAGGTCATGAAATAGAGTACATTAGGAGACACGAGACTCTACAGTGAAATGAATTTCCAGGCACAGACCACATTAACAAAGTAATCACATTGTGTTCTTCACATTTTTTCAAGGGCTCATCCACAACTTAATTGGTCACAAATGTCTTCAAAAATGTGTGCCATTTCTTAAAGAGGATAGGAAATCAGAATGACTTTTCCAAGTATGTCTTATACCTTTCCACCAGAGCCGACATGAGCAACATATTCACCCTTCTCCCTATTCCCGACTTTATAAGATTTGAATCCTAACTCTGGTTCGGCTATCGTATCTGTTCTGCACATTGTATTGTTTTGTATTATGACGCTTATTTTATGAGAATTTTAATGATGAATAATTTGTATGTATTGTATGTACATTTTATCTGCTGTGATCCCACCTTGATCTGTAGGGAGAGGTGGGAAATAGAAATAATGAATTATTATTATTATTATTATTATTATTATTATTATTATTATTTCATTTGCCTGAAATGCCATGAAGACTCTGCCATGATAAAAGCAAGATACTGCTTGCCACTTTTTTCTTTTCTTTTTCTGTTCTTTTTGCTTCCTATGGATGCTCTGAGTCCAATTGTATCCTTCTATGGAGGGACTTTCCAAATTGGGCTTGAAAGGCATAGAGAGTTCTCTACCTGCAACATTTATGATGAATGAGGCTGTGATTGATCTGGCAAGAGAAGTGTGCTGAGGGAGCAATGGAATGAGGTTAAGGAGGTACAAGGTATCGTTGCTAAGCATAGCACTTTATTTTCTCAACCCTAGAAATCATTTGTTAAAATTAGGTTTCTCTGAAGTTGTATCTGAAATCAATGGTGTGGTACATATTAGCACTGTCAGCATGATCTGCTCCACCAGACAGATTCTGAAGAGTAAGTGTCTCAGCAGAAGTTCAAGAGGAACTCAACTTCCTAGTGATATCTAGTGCTGCCCCAATTACTGTGGCTCTCTGAAGCAAAAAGATTCAGCTTTAATTCTAGCTGATCGATGAGAAGAAAATTATTCAGGTTCTTCTGAATTCTTCACCAAAAAGGGATAATTTCTGCATAAAAGGCCCCCCAAAATGCAATAAGCTAGAGGTAAAATTGGAAGTGATGTGGCTAATAACACTTTTTACATGATAAACCATGTCCCTGGGAAAGATGTGCCTCAGTTATCTTCAGCCTATTTCCAGAAAGCAGTAACAGAGAAAATTTGGAATGTAGTGCTGAATTACATCAGTCTTATTAAATCATAAATCATGAAGCAAGGGTGAATAAGGGTGGTGGGCCCAGTGACCCATTATTTGTTTCTTGGACCCTCCAAGAAGGGGCTACTCACTCTATCTATCTATCTATCTATCTATCTATCTATCATCAGAAGTCCAGTTCTTTACAAAATGATAATTTTTGATGTTGAAGAACACAAGGGAGCTGTGATACAAATCCTATTATACAGTAGGCCCGCCAAATCAGAGAGCTAGCCATCTGCACCCATAGATCACCCTGCCCCATTATTGTCAATGGCAACATATGCACACAACCATGCTGACACAGACACAAATACGTCACAATCCATTGACTACAATGGGCTTTGAGCATTCCATCTGCAGATGGAAGAGCATCCTGTAAGAAAGAAGGCAATTTACTCCCACATGTTGTGATAGAAAAAGGCAGGCCATGAGTATGGAAGTGTTGAGAATCACATGGTCCTAGGGTCATACTTTGCCCCCCACCCCCTCTCCTACTGGAATAGATTCAAGCAACCTTAGGTGCTTATTTTTAGTTATTAGTGTTCCTAATCCTTCCCCTTATCATTTTTTCATTGTTTGCCTTCTAGTTATCTTCAGAAGTCTCTTGTGACACCAAGCCCCTTTTCCATTAACACAAGTCCTCTTGTGGTTGTCATGAATTGAGCTGCTTTGTTTTCCTATCAGGGTTCTTCCATACCTTTCCACAATAACAGCAAAATAATAATAGTATTATTTCTTACCCACCTCTCCCTGTGGGTTGAAGTGAGGAACATCATGTAGCATCAGTTAAAAGAGCATATGAAACCAATCTATATTAAAAATTCACCATTGAATACATTAAAAGATATAATTTAAAAATAATATGGGTAGGCCTGCTGGAAGAGACTGCTAATTTAAACTCATACAGCATCTCGAGTTGACAAATCTCTTCTGGCAGGTCATTCTTTTATCTGGGTGTACCCCCAGAAAATATCCTTTGGCTTTCAATCAGCCTAGTTTTGACTGACTGAAATTGATGTCTCCCAGACTTACTGAGCATATGGGGCAGGTTATCATGGCAGAAAATGATCCTGTAGGTAACCTGGAAACAAACCATGTATGGCTTTAAAAGTAATAATCACATCATTGTACTTCATCTAGTCACTAATTGGCAGCCGGTGGAATGATTTTTGTATTAATGTAATATTGTCACTCTCAGATGTACCAACAACCAATCTGACTGCCATGTTTTGAACTAACTGAAGTGTCTGAACTTGGTACAGATGTACCCCAAGGTACAGCACACTGCAGATGTCTAGCCTTGAGATTACCAGCAGATGCATACCATCTCTAGGTCCTCCAGGAAAGCATGCAGCTGGTGTAACAGCTAAAGCTGATAATAAGTTCTCCTGAGCTTCTAACTGGACTGTCATTTGGAATGACAGATCCAGAAGCACTTCCAAGATGCAAACACAGTGTTTCAGAAGGAGTATAAACCCATCAATGACTTTTTGACATATCTCCAACCCCAAGATCCTCAACATTAAGCACCTCCATCGTATCTGGATTTAGCTTCAATTTGTTTTCAGTCATCATTACCTCCTCCAGGCATTCATTCAGAGGAAACACATAGGAACGTGTATGAAGAGATTTGTACTGAAACCTCTCTCTCTCTCTCATTCTCTCATAGCATATATGAAAATGATTTGCATAAAAATAAATCTAGTATTGGGCATGCTGGATCTAGCTCATGTCAATGAACCCTCTATGGGAAATAATATCATTAGAACTTCAAGAAGGCTTTCAAGAAAACACCATTAGACTCATAGCTTGGATTTTATATGGTGCTGGTGGGGATAATAGTAATAAAAATAACGATGATGTCAGCTATGGGATCTATGGGTAATGGAATTTCTAAGTGAGGGGACAATGCTGCATTACCACATAGCATAGCTTGTTACTCTTATGAATCTGAGAAAGGAAATGTAGCAGGTGGACTAATAAGGAACATAATGTGCTACTTCTTGAGGCAGAGTTGATGGTGCAAGCTCTGAGCCCACCTTTCCAGATTTATGGCACTAAACATAGCAAGTTGTTTTTAAGCATTATGCAACTAATAATGATATTAATGGTCATTATCATTATTACTTCTGCTAGAAAGTATGGAGTTAAAATAGAACTGTGTTCTTCTGATAACAGCATTGTATTCTTCCAACTACTAACAATACATCTGTTTCCAATTACATCTCAAATGTTTATTCCTGATGTGAATCCTAAACCCCGTCTATTGTTTCATTATCTGGAGCACTAGATTTTTTTTTTTCAGATGTGGGAAATTAGAATAAAATCCTTGACAATAAGGTTTAGGACAGAATAGCCTGGGAAAGCCAAAAAAAAGAAGAGAGAAAAGAAAAGAAAACGGGGAAGACATTTTATTAGTATCATTCAGTCATGAAAAAATAAACTCCTCAAATCAGGATGTTCACATCAGTTGCAAAATTATTATTTGAATTAATTGGGTGGATGGGGTATGGACAATCAATTTCTGCCATTTGCAGTGAAATCTGTTTTAGAAAAAGTCCGGCTTTGCAAATTGTTCTTTACTCAGTTCTTTCTTGTTTAGGCTTGTACAGCTCTCTCTCTCTCTCTCTCTCTCTCTCTCTCTATATATATATATATATATATATGCATGCATTTGTTACTGTACTCTTACTATGACAGTGACTGTGGCAGTCCTGGTGATTTCCTGGTAAAGTCTATCATATCTAGAAAACAATGATTTACTGAGGCAGTGGTGGATAGCAGAGCCAAAACGGCCTGTCCTATCTGTGGAATTATCCTGTCATAGACCTCTGAGTGTTGAGATAGGCAGCTGAGGGGGAATGAAAAGGATTGGTTTAACAGTTTGTTTGAAGATAATGGCCTTGTTCCCACTGCATTTAAACTGAATCGCAAATTGGTTTGAAACAGTTCAAACGATCCTGGTTCCCACTTAATCTGAATTGCTGAAGTGATTCCTAGAGGGAGGCCATGCTCCAGACCCATTTAACCCGCGTCTTTTTGATGCTGATTTTTCAATAAATTGATTCCATGCAAGTGTGAACCACAAGCAGATTAGAATTGATTCAAATTTCCCCTTTGGCCGGCTAGAACCGAATCATTTTGAATCGATTTATTCATGAATGGGAACCACAAGTGGGTTATTTTGATGCCAGAAAATGACAGAAAATGTGATCAGGGAAAGTGTAATGTAGTGTAAAGCATGATCTGATATTGAATTGATCCATCAATTCAGATTGCATACCAATTTATCTGTAAATAACTGGAGTGTCAGAGAAGGAAGGAGGGTAACAGGTTAGAATTCAAAAGTATCATTTGGAAGGTGCAAGGGGTGGAGACCATTCTGAGTGGTCCAGAAGAGGGTGTACATACACCCAGTGGGGCAGTAAACCTAGTAGGTATAGCACAGATTCTGGGTGAGTGAGAAATGATATTTGTGTGAATACTAGACCGGACCCAAAGTGGAGGGCACCGTCTCCGAGGAGGAGTGGTGCTGATGCCCTTTTGTCACCTTTTCTCAGTCACCTAACTGCCATACAAGATATTAAACAGGCCATCTGGAGGCTTCAGCTAGAAGATGGTGCTTTCCATTTCAGGTCTGGCAGTTTACCCATGCAACCTCACCAGACTCTAACTGGGCTGTTTGGAGGCATCAGCACAATTCTTGCTTGAGGATGGTGCCCTCCACTTTAGGTCTGGTCTAGTATTCACTCCAGTAGCTACACCAAACCCTGAATAGAAAGCACTGCTCCCAGCAGTGGTCTGGCTGGGCAGTGGCCACCCATCCAGGAGTTCTCTATAAACTCTAGCAGTGATATTATTGTGGTTGGTGTTATGCAGTGTGGAGGGGAAGCACCTGGAGTTTGGCTGCCATTGCCACTGCCTCCTTCCTACCACACACCCCCTCCACAGCAGGTAACACCAGCCACAAGTAACATCATTGTTAGAGTTCAGGGAGAATTGTAAACTAACTATGTACAAATACGTTGTAGTGAACTGGCATTTATGCTTTCTTCTTATAAATAGGACTTTTAACAAAGAAACTTTTTATTGTTTTGCTTCAGCCTACATTACTCATTCACAAAACTGTTAGTCTCAGCTATGCACCAACAAGAATTCTTAAAACACACATTCTTGTTCATGTCTGGAAACACCTTTGCCCTATAGAGGAACCCAATACAGGGTTTCGGAGAGGGGATAATGTGGGCAACAGGAGCCCAGAATGCAGAACTTGGAGAGAGAAACACAGACCTAAAAGCCTTGTATGGAACCCCAACAGGGGCATAGTCTATGTCCAGATATTTCCTGAAAACATCACAACGGTGAGGTAATGAATAGCAGAAGGTACAATATTTGAAACATTAGCTAGTAAGTCTTGCAGATTCTTGAGGGTTTTTCTCAAATTTGTCCTACTTGAGGCCACCACAGACTTTGGAATTTCTTTGTTCACTTATCCTGATGGGGGAGCATCTGCGCCAGTGGACCTTTTCCACAGTTGTGCTTGGGGACTTAAGGTAGCATGCCATTCCAGTGGTGTGTTGTTGTTGGTTTTTTTGGTCAGTGGAGCAGCATTTATAGTGTTTTCTGAAGCTCATCAGCCTCCTTGCTGCACACTTTAAATTATTTAGATTTTTTTTAAAAAAAAAACACTGAGTGACACTGTCGACAGTTAGGGCTGGAAATATAATATAGAGAGTTGTATCAGCAAAGGGTAAATTACTTATTTCCGGTGTTTAATCTGGGTAATTAGTGGCTTTGCCTACAGGTGGAATTTTCTAATATTTTGTCATGAAGCTCATGCAATTATCTCAGAAAATTAAAATGTGTGCGCTATTGAAGTTTTAGTTACAACTCATCTGACAAACCTTATATCTTGATGCTTTGTATGAAATTAAATTCCTGCCAAAACAGCCGGGGATTCTAACAGATGTCCAAGCTTAGCTGTGGCTTAAAAGCCCCCTGCAGAATTCCCTGTTCTTCTCTTCCTCTCCCTTCTACCAGCCACTCCAAAGGAGCATCAAAGGAATTTGAAGGGGGAACATGGATTGTATGCTAATCATGCCTTCTTGTTTCAGGATACTATGCCAACTGAACCCAATAAAGCTTAAAGAACCATCTTTACTTGAAACACACAATAGCTTATTCAGACTACTTGTATTTTGGAAAGTTAGGACTGAATGGCTACAGTGATGACTGCTGTTAGGATACAGTTCTATGCAGGTAACTTTGTAACAGTTATGGTTTTATTGTGTAGTAATTTTCTTTTTTAGGAAGACAGACACAGTTATTATAAAAGAAAGTAATCAGTCACTGTTACGAGGGGGTATCCAAAAGTATTAATTATCACCTTTAAAAAAATTGACAGAAAATTTGTTTTGCTTTGTAGTTGTTAACTTATCTCTATGTAGTCACTATCTAGATTTATATTTTTCCCAGTGTATCTTGACTCTCTGAATACCTGATATTGTAGAAGTCTGCAGATTGCACCTTACGAGGGGGTATCGTAAAGTAATAATTATCACCCAGAAGTTATTATGGCATATTGATGAAATTTTGTCAGTGTCATCATTGGTCCCTAAGTGCACGTTGCTGAGAAAATTAGATCATTGTGTCCTTTATTTTTGTGTCCTTATTCTGGATCTGCCAGAAGTGACTAAAGTGTAAAATCCTCATCAGGTGCAATCTGCAGACTTCTACAATATCAGGTATTCGGAGGGTCAAGATACTCTGGTAAAAATGTGTAAATCTACATAGTGTCTACATAGAGATAAGTTAACAATTACAACTCAAAACAAACTTTCTATCAATTTTTTTTTAAAAGGTGATCATTAAAACTTTTGGATACCCCCTTGTAGCTAATGGTTTTAGTAAAGAAGGCACCTCCACAACTCAGAAAAGATAATGCATACTCAATGTTTAATTCCAGGCTTCTTACTGTGTTCATTAATTTTAATGCCAAGCCATTTATATTTTCCATGTGTTTATGCATGTGTGTTACTTCAAATGAAACACCATTTAGTGGACTATAAATTGTTGTGTTCTTGAAAGATTTTGTCCAACTATATGCAAACGCTCAACATAAATGACCCTCCCCCCCCAAAAAAAAAACACAACTGATACACCCTGCCCCATTAGCTGGGTCCCAAACCTGTTTTCTTTCTTTTATTTTTCTTTCTCTCATTCCATTTGTTCTTTCTCCCCCACTATTTTTTGTCCATCAGAGCTCCTTACTGACATATTTGATCATCTCATTGGTAAGATATAACTTCTACAGTGCTATCTTCTGCTTTGTACTATGTTGGTTTTGCTGTTTGTATTTCTTTATTCTTTGTTTGTTTGCTTGCTAGTTTTAAGAGAGAGGGCTGAAGAATGGGGTAAAAATAATGTGTAACACCAATTATTGGTCCCCAGGGTACAAGAGCCAATATGAAGATCCCAATTTCTTTAATAACCAAAGACCAAAAGAGCCTACGCCAGTTTTAATATCCTTGGAGGAGGCTTTCTCTCATTATCACAGAATCACAAGCCTATCTGGTGAGGTCATGGAAGAGAGGCTTCTCAGTGGCTGTTCCCAGGCTGTGGTTTTCCCTTCCATGAGAGGCTAGCCTGGCCCTCTGTCTGGTTCTCCTTTTACTGGTTGGCAAAACGCTTTCTATTTAAACAGGCACACAATGATTAATTGGGTTGCAAGGAATAATTTTATGGGGGGAGGGGTGATATGACTGCAGTTTTTAAATACCTCAAGGGCAGCCACAGAGAGGAAGGGGACAGGTCTGTTCTCTGCTGCCACCCAGGGTAGAACCAGGTCAATTGATTGTAAGTTAGAGGACAGTAGATTTCAACTGAACATTGAAAATAACTTCTTGACAATAAGAGAGGTTTGACAATAGAAGCTACTGTTTAGAGAGCTGATGGGGTCTCCTTCACTGGATGCCTTCAAAAAGAGGTTGGGCAGATATCTGTTGGGGATGCTTTAACTGGAGATCTTGCACAGAGCTTGAGGGTTGGACTTCTTGGCCCATGAGGTCCCTTCTAACTCTATCAGAAGTGACTACTCCATATCCAAGCTCACGCTTTCATTCTCTAGAATGTAGGAAGTATAAGGGCTTCTCTGTGTGCACCTAATTTAGAAAGATAGGACATGACTACTGGGGAATATTTCTTTTCTGTGGTCACACTCAAACTTTCTATCTTGATTCCCAGATTACCATTGCTTAGCACCAATCCACTTTTCATTTGTGCACAAAAGTCTACCCTGGTTTGATTTCCCTGGGTAATGACTATTAACAGCTTTTGAAATCTTGAATTTCCTACTGTTGATTTGTTGCTTTATGTTATTTTGGATTAAATTTTTAGGTTGGCTCTACTGTATGGTTTACTGGTTTATATCCTGATTCTTATCACTTTATGTTGGTATTTTTACATGAATGACAGTATAAAAAATGCTTAACAACAATTACTGAACCAGAATATGACACCCAATACAAAACTACTGATCATTTTAGAAACCAAAGTAAAAATTAAGTGACAAAAAAAAATCTTTCACTACATCTTCTCCATTGTTTATCACTTTGTTCTTCAGTTATTCATAACTGCAGACAGGGTGAAATGGAACAGCATATTTCTGTCTGTTCGGAACACAATCCCTCCACGTCTTGACTGCTGTCCTAGATATAAAATTTGGATATATTGCCTTTGCAAGTCACTGAACATCTGAACAGCACAGATAAAAGTCCCTCCATTTGAGTGATCAGACAACTTTGACATTGGTGGACATTCTGTCTGCAGTAGTGTAATTTACTAAGAAGACAAAAGGAGGATTAACTGTGATAATTGTACTTTTGAGAAGAGCATATGACTTCAGGGAGAGTCCAATTAATGAATCTACAGAGGATTTAAATGGTACTTCTCATAATATTTCAGACTGAACTTTATTATAGACATTTTTAGCACTAGAATGGAATATGGCAACTGCACATGAATCATTTTATTTCATCCAGATAATAAATTACAATGTGGCAGAACTAGACTTAATTTGATGGTTGGTTACTGAATTGAATATTGTTTATAATGTATTTGTCTGTGTATTGAACAACTATCCTTCTAAGATCATTTGAGAGAAATAAGTATACATACATAAACACACACACACACACACACACATATTAAAACCAAGCTTTTACTTAGTAGTTACTCATGTGCATTGGTTACAGGAATATATCAATATGTGGAAATTAGACCTCCATGTATGTATAAGTTTATTCATGAAGCTCCTGGACCATATCACCTTTGCATAAGCATCTGTGCATGCTTCTCTTTCATACAACTAGGGAATACTCTTAGGAGTGAATACTCCTCAGAGTGAATATTCTTACAGTGAATACTCTTATGAGTATTCACAAGGGAGATCCTGAAGAAAAACGGGATTTAAACTAGATTTAATTTTTTTAAAACCTGCAAATGCGGGAAGTTTATCAGACGATATCACTGTTAAGATGAAGTAATGCAAAGTTAAACTGAACATAAATCAGAGAAAAATGGCAGCTTTTAACTTTTGGAACTTCCTGAAAGTAAAAAACTGTCATTTTCTCTGCTTTATGTTTAGTTTAACTTTGTGTTATTTCATTTTGTGTGATAAACTTCCCTCATTTATGGGTTTGTTTGTGTTTTTTTTTTTAAAAAAAATCTAAATCTCTTTTAAATCCTGTTTTTCTTCAGGATCTCCCTAGTATGATAAACTCCCTAGCTATCGAAGTGTACAACTGAGCCTACAGACATCCAGTATCCATTGAAATTCAAGGGCAATTTGTGCATCTTGAAAAGACAGTGAAGTTTGCATTGACATCTACTGTTATCTGGGGTAGTAGCACTGCTTTTATGCCTATGTACTAGTTTACCATGACTCTCTGGTATCTGAAAATGGCTTATACAATCTGGCCTGTTGTTCGAAACAGGAATCTCTTTCCATCTGGTGAAGAGTTTTGCTGTTTTATATATCTCTCTTGATATTTCCTACAAAAGAATCAAATTATTCAGATGAAAAACAGAGTGACTTTAAAAATGTATTATTTGACTGCTTCTGCCTTGTGAGCACATCAAACCACAATATGTTAAATATGTGCGATCAAGAAATTCTCTCTTTTTTTGCAACAAGGGAATTTAAATTATTAGTCTCTGTCTTCAGAAGAATTCTGAAAGTTACTACTGTACTCCTCCCAGTTTGCTGGAGAATGACATTTTAAGACAATTTTATTAAAGCAAAGAGTCCTACAAACTAGCAGTTCAGTGGCATAAATAGCAGCAAAAGCTCAATTTGATAATAAAAGACTTCCATAAATCACACCAATAAGCCAGCAAGCCTAGTTCAGTCTTTTCTTTAGCTTAAGTTGCAACTGTTTCATACCTTATTTTGTCCTGACTGATGAAAGATTCACACAGAAGAATTCTTCATGGGCAACCAGTCCTGATTTTGTAGTGAACCCAGCTCACATGAACTAAATCCGGCTCTTTTGCCAGTAATGTTCTCTTATGTTACACTGCTCATGCAGGCAAACATTTATTAGGTATGCAAAAAAAATCTATATATTTCTTGTTCTCAATTACTAAAATAAGATCTGTGGGGGAAGGGAGTGAACTAGTGCAAAACACATCACATTATATGCTTTTTAATGGAAAATTCACAAATAATAATTAAATACATGTTAAAGAATTATTAACTATAATTTATTAATATTTTTCCACATAAATCACTAGCCACTTTATATGAAATACAATGTCATTGCACATGTAAAGACAGTATGATGGGGGGGGGGGGTAACTTGCCAAAAATTTAACCAAAAAACTCTCAAAATGTGAAAAGACATTAAAAAAATTATGCAATGATCATTCATAATCTCCTACAGCAAGAATTCATCATTATTAGCTCACAAGAACAAAAGAAATGAAGACTTGTATTCCTGTCATTCATACCTGTTAATGTAAGTGGTAATATAAGAACTGGCTAGCGGGATACCAGTCTCTCTCCAGTCCTGTTTCTTTCATTCTGTATTATGAACTTTTTAAGCATGATATAATTATGTAATGAGATCATCAAATTATTTGTAGGGTTTGAAAGCAAGACTTCATGTTGTTTTCACCTTTTGGATTGTCAATATTTTATTGAATATAAACATGAATACTCTTCTGGTGCAGAGGAAACCAAAAAAATTATATATTCTGTAGACAACAACAGGACAGAGCAGGAAAAAAAAAGGTAAACTGGCATCCTACTCATCAGTTATAAGGTCATACGCCTGACCTATGACATCAGAATTCACTCTTACAGTCATTGCATCATCACAACAACCAAAAGTCACCCCAAAAACCTACCTTTTAATCCACAACCCCCCTCCCCAGTTATTTCCACATTGCCAAGGAGAGGGGGGAGGTTGAGTGATGATATATCCCTTCAGCTAGCTTCCATAGTGTGCCCAATTACAGGGAAAGGACTTGATCTGTCATCACTCACCTGTCCACTGGAGGGGAGCATTGGGTGATGTACATGTAACTACATCTTCCAGTTTTATTACATGATCTCAACTGTAATAAAAATACACAGGCCTTCAAATGTCAGAAAGTTGGTGAACATAGTAACAATGCAGCAGGTGGATATATGTAATTGAGTCTCAAAGGAGAAATGGCCATGGACTGAGCTTTCCCAAACGATAGAAAGAACATAAAGGGTTAAGGATGCCACTTATGTGCAATTATAGTGTATAGACTTACTGGCTCTATGGCATGTTGGCATTTCTGTTAAGCAAAGGAATTATCTATAACATAACTTTACAAATTGGCTGGCTCGATGAACCCAAAGGTTGGTCACCAATGGCTTCATCCTGGAGGAAAATGGTCAGTGGGGTGCACAGGGTTCTGTCCTGGGCCCAGCACTATTCAACATCTTTATCAATGACCTGAATGAAGGAATAAAGGGAATGCATTTCAGATTTGCAGATGACACCAAGTTGAGAAGAATAGCTAATACCTCAGAGGACAGGATCAAAATTCAAAATGGTTTTATTAGATTAGAAACCTGGGTCAAAACTAACTAAATGAATTTCAACACAGAAATATAAGGTACTGTACTATACTGTACTTAGGACAAAAACATGAAATGCACAGATATAAGATGAGGGGGTACATGGCATGACAACAGTACATGTGAAAGGGATGTAGAAGTCCTAGTTGAACATGAGTCAACAGTGTGATGAAGCAGCTAAAAAAGCCAATGAGATTATAGGCTGCTTCATAGTGTCTAGAGCAAGAGAAGTAATAGTATTCTGCTTTAGTCAGACCTCTTCTGGAATACTACACCCAATTCTGGGCACCACAATTCAAAAAGGATGTTGACAAGCTGGAGTGTGTCTAGAGGAGGATGACCAAAATAGTGAAGGGTCTGGAAACCATGCCCTATGAGGAGAGACTTAGGGAGCTGGGTATGTTTAGCCCAGAGAAGAGAAGATTAAGAGGTGATATAATAACTCTGTTTTAAAAGGGGTGTCATATTGAGGATGGAGCAAGCTTGTTTTCTGCTGCTCCAGAAAATAACACATGGAACAACAGATTCAAACTACAGGAAAAGAAATTCCACCTCAACATTAGGAAGAACCTCCCGACAGCAAGAGCTGTTTGACAGTGGAACACACTCCCTTGGAGAGTGGTGGAGTCTCCTTCTTTGGAAGTTTTAAACAGAGGCTAGATGGACATCTCTCTGGGGTACTTTGCTTGTGTTTTCCTCTATGTCATGGACTTAGACTGGATTGCCAGTTAGGTCTCTTCCAACTTTATGATTCTATGATTTCTGGAGGACTAGCAATATTTCTCAAAGTGATTTTATACGATGTTAACACTGGCACCTAGCATATGAAACAGTGTTATCTGATTTCAATATTATTTCATTATAGCATCTGAGCAAGGTTTGACAGACCTCAGGACCCCAGTTAAAATTTCAGGAATTGTTCTGTCTCTTCATGCCTCAAAGCAGGGAAACAAAGATCAGGTGCATAACACTGGAAGAGGAAAAGGATGTTATTATTAAAAGAAGTGTCTAATATCCGGTAACATCTCCCCATTCCCTACTCGTGTTAAGATTCACTGATTCAGTGCAACAGGGTTTGCATGCGTGGGTTGTGTTTGCTTACTGTTGATGCACCAAAAGGGAAAGAATGAGAGGAGGATACTGGCAAGATATCTGATGAGTGTGTAGAACTGGGCCCATCATGTCATTGACAGCAAGCATGAAGCAGAGTGCTAGTGCCATGACTTTGGGTTACCATATTACCTAGTTGGCTGGGTTTTCCTAGGTGTTTCTTGTCACCAGTTCCATATTCAACTGTCCAAGAGGCAGTTCCAGCCCTCCGTTCAACCGTTGTTTCTCTTCCTCTCTGACACCACAAGTCAGGAAGAAACTCTTCTAGAACATGGCCACACAGCCTGAAAAACCCACAAAAAACCAAAAAAACAAAAAAACAAACAAAAACAAAACAAAAAAAACCCAAACCCACAAGGACTGTCTGTGACATAACAAGGCGTTTCCGCATTATCTTACATTTTGGTCCTGAGATTTCAGAGTATAATGCTGCTGAGCTGTCAACACTACATAGCCCAGACCCTACAAATCTGCTTAAGATAACTTCAGGCCTCCGTAACATCTGATCTTAACATGTAAAAAGGTTTGGCAGGGAGTCAGTAAACCTAGGCCTCATTCCCACTTATAAATAATTTGCTTTGCAACCTGAATCGATGGATCAGCACAACAGTGAAGCATTATTCACAGTACATTTGTGCCCATCGAAGCCCTCTTCCACAGCTTCTTTCCCCCATCAAGCCTGTTGCTCCCAGTCCAGGCAACATGATGAGGAAGCAGCAAGAGGTTGCAGCAGCAGAAGATCCCTCACCATGCCTGACCTTGCTTCCCCCCCCCCACCATGGTGGGGGTTAGACAGGAAGCTATGGAAGGCAGCAACAGCAGTGGCTTGTCATAAGAGGACCACTCTCTGGGAGAGAGAAGCCTTCCCTGCTCTGGACCATTGATGCAGCGCCACTGCCCATCCCTTCAGGTACCTGGAGGGCTCCCCACTGAGTACAGAGCATAAACCCTGGGGAGAGGGCATAAGTGCTCTGGACTCCCCACTTGGGTGAAAGAACTGGTGCTCAGGGAAGTGGCATCGGCAGCCGCGGCCACTATAACAGCAGATGGGCAGATGGGCCCCCCAGAAAACTTGGGAAGAGGGGCAAACTCACTTCACACTCATCCTCACCTATGGTGCGCAAGCTGACAATTGCATCACAAGGAACAGATTTTGATCCGCAGACCATTTACACTAGCTCTGAACCAATTTAGTGCAAAGACATGGGAATTCAGTGGATCTGGAAGATGCACTTGAAATGGATCTAGCACTGGGTGCCCCTCGACAAACCACATCAGGGATTTGGCCCAAGTGCAAACAAGGGCCATTTAAACCACTTCAAACTGGTTTGCAAACCGATTTATTACATAGTGGGAATGAGGCCCCACAATCACTAATCCTGTCTGGAACTACAAAAACAAGGTAAAAAAAATGTGAAAACCAAGTTGGCTATCATAGATGGCTGATAATTTGTGTTTAGGCAGTAGGGTCATTGATTGTGAAGTCCTAGGTTCAAAACACACTGTAGAAATAATTGAGTTTGAGATCACTTTAACTGCCCTGGCTTAATGCTAGGGAATTATGGGAACTGTAATTTTGTGAGACATGTAGCCTTCTCTGTCAGAGAGGTCTGGTGCCACAACAAACTACAATTCCCAGGATTCCCTAGCACTGAGTCAGGGCCGTTAAAGTGGTCTCAAACAGAATTATTTCTGTAGTGATTTTTGAAACCTTATTAATTTTGCTGTATCCAGGTTTAATTTACTGTATAATTAATAGTCATTCTCACTGAAGGAACACCTTCCTCTTGCTTGTTGATACACACATATATAAACATGGCATGGTGATTAACTTGGCTGTCTGTATTTAAGGTATTGATTAGTGCTTGAAACTAAAATACAACTGGTTTTTAAATGAAAGCTTCTCCTTTTCTAAAGCACATTCTGGTTGTTCTATGGATGGAGCTGTAATTCAGACTTTGGCTTTGTAATGTAAATTAAGTCATCTGGTGTCACTCTAGAGAAATGATTATTTTGTGCAAAGAGAACTTCCAAATGCTTTTTGATATCCTATAATTCTAAAGCGTAGTTTGAATAGAAGTGTTATGCATACTTTTCCCATCTTCAGTCTGCAGTGAATTATAAGGAAATGGAATATAACATTTGCAGAAGCAAATAAATATTCCAAATTACATTACACTTTTCCGTGTTCAAGGAAATAGTGAGACAGGGCTGTAGAGACAACTGGAGACAAAGCAAATACTTTAAAAACATCAGCAACTAGAACATTAGATTTTTTTTTTTAAAATGTTAATGTTGATAGCTGGAAGATTGAAACTAATATGTTCTTAATATTATTATTGCTTTTACCATCAATTAAATAATTTAAACATTTGTTCTTAACTTGTGAAATTTACGTGCATTTTTGTATGTTACCATTGCCCTATGTTGTTATTGGCTGGGTTTTTTTTTCTTCAGTTTTGGATTTGTGTTTCCTGATATGGAAAAGCAAAGCAAACGCAACAAGCTAGAACTAAAGCACATGTCCCTTCTTCTCTTTAGATCATCTTCTGGGTGACCTTCCAAGGCAAAATCTCTAATTCTGATGTAATTGCAAGGAGTAGATCTAATTCTAATTTTTCTGAATGTCTTATATTGTTTTTCTCTTACATATTTTCCCTGAGTTTTTTTTTCACAGTTCCTGGAGTGCAAGTACAACATAAGCACATTGCAAATGTCTGACTTCTGTTGGTAGTCTCAACTGGAGTACACCCACTGAAACAGTTCTTTGGTGGTGAGTCAACACTTACATAAATCTCATTAACTCAGCGAGTTTCCTCCAATTGAGAATATCAATAGAATTCAAGCCAAAGTAGCCATCTAGGGCCAGCCAGGTGTAGTGGTTTGAGTATTGGACTACAACTATGGAGTGTAAGATTTGATTTCCTGCTTTCCTATTGAAATCCATTGGCTGACCTTGAGCAAGTCTCCCATTCTCAGCCCCAGAAAATTCTGTAATAGCTTGAGGTCATCATAAGTCAGAAATGGCCCAAAGGCTCACAACAACAAGCAGAATTGGCCATTCTACAGGGTTGTAGTTCAAATATAAAAGGCTCCTCTGCTGTTAAAATGATCAAAGATTGTATTCATGGGGGTTGTTCCCAGAAGTGTAAAATCCAAAATCTGTTATAGCCCTGCCTTTCTGTTACTTAAATGAAGGCCCTTGCTGTGTTTAAGGAAAAGTGGAACTGTGCTGTCTTGACACCATGCAGCTGCTCTTGGTTATCTTCACTGAACACAATAATTTGTTAAGGAGAATCAATGATGGATTAGAACATATGTTCTGTCCCTGATTCCCATTTTGTTCCAACATTTGAGAAAGTGGCAGAGGGTCTAGTAATCCACAGATACTTAATTTAGTGCAAATTATAGAGTCCTTCCTCCATAGAGATTCTCTCAAACTATATCCTCTCCCTCACTCAGGCTTTCTGCAAATATATGTACATACTGTAGCTTGCTGTTGTGTGACTTCAAGTCATTGTCAACTTATGCTAACCCTATGGTGAACCTATCATGGGGTGTCTTGGCAACATTTGTTGAGAGGTTGCATTAAGATCACTCAGTGGGTATCCATGGCTGAATAGGGATTTAAACTGTGGTCTCGAGAGTCATAGTTCAACATTCAAACCATATAACCACATTGGATCTATTTGTTGTTGTTGTTGTTGTTGTTGTTGTTAACTTCACTTGAATCAACATTGACTCATGACTTCCCCACGAATGAAAAATCTCCAAGACCCCCTGTCTTCACACATCTATCCAATTTGCCAGTTTGCTAAAGCAGGGGTTTCTTCATAGTTAGCTAATTGCTCTTTGGTTTATAACCCTAATGTACTAGGATAATCAAATTTACACTTGTGATCTGGGAATATTTCCTTATTCTAATTAGAGGTCCAAAGAGGTCATGGAGTTTTGAAAAGTCTCATGTGCAAAAAGGTGTTTAGATGTGTAAAATCATGTGTTTTACCCAAACAGCCAAAGCCATCAAGCATGAAGGGTAATAAAAGAAAAATCAGATTAAGTAAAAATAAAAAGCCAACTTCTTCTATTGCAGAATGTTTCCTAACTGTCTTAATTATTCCATTTTCCCCTCAATGGAAGAAACTTCAGCTTTACCCAAAAGTGATCTTGTTACCATGTTACCCTGGTTTGCCCAACAACAACAGGAAGCGAACATTGGACATTCCCTATCTGTTACACTGGCTGGAAGAAAGGCAGTGTTTCATGTTCCTATTGGGTTTTGTTTACAGGGGAAAATAATACACAACTGACAGGCAAAATGTTTGGACAATATGTACAACTGTCTAAGTAATATTGTGACTGAATGACCATGCTATAGCTCTGTATCAGTTTGGCCACAATATGCGACTGAAACACCCCCATATGGTTCAGTGTGTTTTAAATTTTGTTTTGCTATATGCAGATAAGTTAAAATAAGAAAAATTTAACTTTTTAAAGGAGTTCTTACAATATTTCCCTCATTTTTCTTGCTGACGTTTCCCTCTGAGGTCATTCTTACTAAACTTTCATGGAAGAGAGATGTAAACATTGAGCAAGGAAGAGTTAAGGTGATAAGCCATTCATTTAATAAGAAATGGCTCCTTTTCCTTCATTATTTGGACTATTTAAACCAGTACCAACCTGCCCCCCTCCACAGGTTAGTTCTGGAGTTCTGCAATCTGCAGAATTACTAATCTGAGGATTTCTCAGCAGACAGCAGATCAAAGCCTCAAGATACAGCTACTCACAAAGGAAGCATGTCTTGTGAAGGATTAACACCTACACTCTGCACCCACATGCCTCAAGGCTGGTTCTTGGGAGCTCTCTAGTTACCTACTGGCATGAGCAGAACTTCAAAGTTTCTTTGAACAACAGGAATTGAGGAGCCTCCAAGGAGGCAGAAAGTGTTTTTTTTTTTATTTTTAAAATAACACAATACTTCCTCTACTCACTCAAAGGACTTGAAAATAATAAATAAGAACAATATTGTGTTGGGTAAGAAAAGCAGAAGCCAGGTAACCATAGTGACTTCCAGGTGCCAAAGCAAGTTTGAATGAAGCATTCCAGACAGTCTTTGTATATTTGTCTTGGCTTTTCAGAACACATAAACAAATCATAAGTACTAAGTATATTCAAAGCACTGAAGGCTAATCCACAATGTGTGTTTGTCATTTCTTTTCAACATTTCAGTTGAGTTAACAGATGCATATATATTGTCACTTGGTTACCATAAACAGGAGCCATGCTTGGGCATTCATTTCTGCTTCTAAATTAGTCTGCCAAAAGAGCATACATGAGTACATGTGACATGGACCTTGCCTTCCAACTGTTCTGATTTGGAAATTAATCTTCTGTCATCACAGTGTGCTGCTGCTTTTAAAATGTCCCACTTTTTCTGCCTCCTTCACTTTCCCTCTTTGTCTTCAGCTTACTTCAATTGCTGCAAACTGAGCTCAAAGTGGAAAAGTAGTTTGTACTTAGTTGATTCAGCAAGGAAGAGATGATAGGAGGGATAGATTCCTCCCCTTCCAAGTAGGCTCAGAGAAAAGTAAACTGCTGCATCCTCTCCTAGCCTGTTTGTCCTTCTTCATTACTATCTTCTGCCACATTGATTCCATTCCCATGTTGATTAGGTTTCCTGGTTTGCATCTGTAAAATGCCAGAAGGCATGATGGAAAGAGGAACTGGAGAGAGGAAGACAAATGCAGATATGAAATGCAGTTTAATCTGCATATCTTTTCTGTTCATTGGGAACCTGTGTTCCTTTTGATTGTTTAATATTTTACCAATTCTTCAAGTGAAGTTGATTAGAAACTTAGGAAAAAGAGGGAAAAGGCAGGTTTCTGGACAGGTGGCTTTGCAGTGAAGTAAAGTGGTAACTTTATTAGGTCCTTGCCAAGCTGCAGGTGTTGTTTCTGCACAATGACATTGCATTTGTTTCAGTCTCTTTGGACTGGAAAAATAATGGAGAGCTGCAGTGTGTGGCGATGATTTATTCCTGCTGTTCCTTCTCTCTGTGTGTGTTTTAACAGGACAAAGAGGAAATTTTACTTTTAAGTAAGTCTGCACAGGATTGCTGCTCTCTGTGCTTGAACAAATAGTCCTTTGGATGAAACTGAGTTCTTCCTTTTAAGCTTTCAGGCTATGTTTTGGTTCGATGGGCAATCCCTGTCTATATTCTGCATTAGCTTTCTCCCACCACCACCATTTCAGTACTGCATTTATATTAAGATTTCAGGTTTTTCCTTCAAATAGAAGTGAATTTCTAAACATGAACCTTGAACTAATTGCATAATTAAAGCTGGAAAAAAGGGCCTGTGTTGATTTGTGCTAGGCTGACTTGCAGGATAATAGAACTAATTTCTATACTGGCTGTTTTCAAGCTATATTTACAAGCACTTGTTCTTTCCTCAACCTGTCTTTGTATTTCTGAATACAGCCTAGAGCCTTTCCCAACTAATACACTTTCTCCCACCAAGTGGGAAACAAGACTGAAAATGGAGTGCATATAAAGAAAAACATTTATCTTCCAAAAATACCAAGCAGATGCATGCAGAGGGATATTTTCCCTTCTTGACTGTAATATGCTGGGGTTCAGGATTGGCAGTTAGCCTGAGATTAAGGTGTGCATATACCCCCCTTCTGTTAAGCTTTCAGTTTCCAAAGATATTTGAAGAGCACTGGAAGCTTCCTGTTTGAGACTAAATGGAGAGCTGAACAAGCGCTTCTCTTGGAGGATAGAATAGAGAATCTGGTCCCACAGGCATAACCACTCAACTGATTGCCACTTAATGTGCAAGAAGTGATTGCTTTTCTGATTCACGTAAGCAGTATGAGCTAAGATCAAATCTAGGGGTGGTTCTAAATGAGGCTTTAATTTTACAGTCACTCAGCCAGTGTGTGCAATGGTTTGAGTATTGGTCTACGATTCTAGAGATCAGGGTATGATTCCCCATTCAGCCATAGAAGTCACAAGGTGACCTTGGGTGAGTCACATATCAGCCCAAGAAAACCCCATGACAGGTTCACCTTAGGATGGCCATAAGTCAGAAACAACTTGAAGTCCGACAACAACAGCAGCTTCATTTTCAAAAATTAACATGGTGTCCCATGTCACCAGGGAATCTTTCATTTGTAACCCTTCAATGTTTTTCCACTTCTACTTCCATCAATTTTCTATGTGGAAAATCTCCCAAGGAGGGAAAGACATGAGAGTTACATGAAGCCTTTTGACTAGTGTCAAGAGAAGACGCTAACCTAGAAACAATCCATTGTAGCAGGACATGAACCATGGGCAAATACAATCCCTCACTTTGAGAAAAAGGAACCTTTACATGCAAATTTGGAAAGCAGAATGGTTGGATCTTAGCATGGGACAAAAAGATAGGTGTTCCCCTTTAGGCAGTTATCACATACATTGCCATATGCCTAGCATCACATGGGACAATGACAGCTCATCTAGAGAAAAGGCCATTTGCTGTTGTGTACATTAAAGTTTTTTCCCCCCTGATTTATAGTCACCCTAAGGTGAACCTATCACAGTTGAGATTGGTAAATCATGGTGGTGGTAGTTTTGGGGAAATGTACATATTAGTTCCTACAATTGTATCATAGTTGCAGAACTATACCCTCGCCCTTGCAAAATTATGTGTTTACCCCTTACTGTGGTTGTTACATGTCTCTGAACTTTGCAGAGAGGTTACTCAGTGAAGTAACATCTTGATGGATGTTAGAAGAATCCTTGCTCTGGGCTGACTACAAAACTAGCAAGAAATGACCTGATTTTCTCTTTGGACTCAAGAGGGACTGTTGGTTGCATTGTTCAAACAGATTCCTCACACATTTAGTTTTATAGGGAAAAGTACTGTATTGTTCAGTCTAATTCTTCCATTCCAAATAAATGAATTTTAAATATTTTCAGGATGATTTCAGCTAAACCCCATGGGGGTTATATACAGAGAATAAATAGAGCCCACTGGATTTATATTTGCTGGATATAAGAAGGAGCTAAAATCTAGGCAATCTATTCAAAAGAGGAATGTCACAGCTCTGCATCTCTTCCAGCCCATGAACATGTATTTACAGGAACATTAAGATGGAAAGACCACATAGTGAAAATGAGATCAGTTCTGCTGTTAGATACTACAGAAATATAGGAGTGCAAATAGCATGTTTAGAGAAACTAGAATATCCTTATATGAATGAGTCTCTTACATTTTCATTTCTTTGTTTTATTTGTGCAGACCTGCTCAACCTGATATTTTTGGCATTTTGCTATTCTTGTTTTTATTTTCTTCCCAGAATGTTGTATAGCAAGAAATTGCCCCATTTCTCGAGGACCTACTTTTAAAAGGGGGAATGGGAGAGCCCAGAGGTCCATCAACCAGAGCCTAGTGCAAAGTAGAGAGACTCAGGGAGAATGAAATGCTAAGGATGAAGAAACAAACTGGCTTAGAAAACATACTCAGTACAGGAATTGTGATCAGAACCAAACCAAGCTCCCAAAGCCCTATTACACAAACATGTATTCCCATCTTTTTCTTTTTGAGCAATCTAAGGGAGTGTGTGTGGCTTTTGTTTGGTAGCTATTGTTATACAAATTGAGTTGGAAAGCATTGCTGATATAAAAATCATTACATTCTTACTACCTTCTGCCACCTCATTGTCTTTTCCTTCCATATATCTTCCATGGCATGTCTTTCCATGCCCTCTAAAATCTATGAAATATGATAGTTCCAATGAGTTGACATTACAAGTGAAAATTTTCATTTTTCATTTGACCTTAAAATATGAGAGCATCTTATTGGAGCTTGAGGTGTGGTTTCAGTGAGTAAGACATGACAGATCCCTCTTCTTCTTCTTTTTTCCTTTTTTAATCTGCTAAAAGATTTTATAATTCATAAAGATTAAACAACAGCTAAGGCAGCACAGCTCATAAAAACACAGTGGGTTTCTTTCTCATTTGCTGTAATTCTATTTGTTTTTTCCAAGCACAGCTATAAAACCAGCAAGAGAGCAATCTCAACAGGATATATTAGAATGCAGAGCCCCAAAGCCCAAGTCTTTCTCTTCTGTAAAGCTAGTAACATCTCTGCTTTTAATATAGCAGTATAACAAAATCAAGTAATGGGCATTTATTGTCATGCACAGAGTTTATAGCACTTTGGGTTTATTAATTAAAAGTTATACTGGAGTTCAGACATACACAGTGGGGTTAGGTAAATTAGTTTAAGAGGCTACTAAATAGGAACCCAACAATATTATGTGTGGGGGGGTGGGGGGTTGTTGTCCCATTGCCCTAACATTATATGACTGGAGCATTTCTTCCTACATGTTTCTCTTCCAGCCATTAGAGATCTGGCAGTGCATTTCTGCTACATGTGTACGTATGGTGTGAGCTGAGCAGAGTGGGGTCTGTGGTGCCCAGATGCTATCTTTTGCCTACATGTAATCTGTAGAGGGAAGAAGCAGAGTCTTCTCTGCTGTAGCTCTCATGTTTCAGAATACATTGCCCAAGGGAATCCTTCTGACTATGTTCCTCATAGCATTATCTCAGCAAGATAAAAAAAATCTTATTTTTAAAAGCCATTTACTGTTCTTGTTATAATAAGGAATGCTGCCTGTGCTGTTGCTTTGCACACGCCACAGAGTTCTTGTTTTAAGGTTTATTTTGGTTAATTTCACTTCTCCAACTTTCAGGTCCCAGACCAATTGGGGCTTTAAATGTAACTGCTAGCAATTCAGAGCAGAAACATATTGACAGCCAGAGAAATTCCTTTAGAACAGGTTTGATATCTGAATGGAATTCCAGTGAACAGTCTAGGTGCTGCAGTTTGCACTAGCTTCAGCTTCGAGGTTGTCTTTAAGTGTAGCCTTATGCAGAGTACACTGCAGTACAGGAAAGGCCTTAGGTGGTGGACCAATCAAAGCTGGCCTCAAGCATTCCAAGCCACTCTGTCTATCTGTGCTTCCAGTGACAATGGTGGATCTTGCAGTACTCTTAGACTATGCATGTCCTCTTTCATTCTCCTCATACAGTGCAAGTAATCTACCCAATTTCCAGATTCCAGAACCACCAAGCCACAGAACCTCTGTTTTTCTGGGATTCAACCTCTGTTTATTCATCCTCATCCAGCCTATCACAGTATCCAGGCACTGCTCCAGCACCTAAACAGACCCAGCCCACTCTGATGATAAGGAAAGCTGATTGTCATCAGCATACAGCCAATCCCCAAACTCCCAATGACCTAATGTTTGGAACTACAAACATATACAGTTGGCCCTCCATTTGTGTGTGGGATCTGTTCCACACACACCCCCTCGGTGAAAATGGAGGCTTGTGCATATTCAAGCCTCTTAGCTTGAATAGGGCACACCCTGGGTGTGTGCACCATTAGAAATAATGGAGGTTGCCCCTCCCAGCATAATCGAGGTTGCGGATCTCAGATCCATGAGTTAGGAGGGGCGACTGTATATACTTACCAGGCAATGAGTCTCAATGAGCAAATGCCTTCATAATAAGTCTCAAATTCCTACCCTGATTCTATCCTTGTTTCTTCAGAAGCAAGTCCCATTGCTGATCTAGACTGGCAAAAAGAGGTGTGTTCATGGCTGCATGAAAGTGTAGCCTTTAGATGAGAAAAAGGGAAAGTGTGCCATGAGAACGCCTCTTTTGCATTTTCAGAAAGAAGAAGCGCCTTTAAAAAGGTGCTGCTTTTCCCCGCTCCTTTTTTAAAAAATGGCAGAACAGCGCAGCTGCATCTAAAGGCTGCAGTGTAGCTGCTAAGCATTAAGGAAAAGGCAACTTCATGTCACACTTTCCTGCCAATCTAGAAAGCCCCATTGTGTTCAGTGTGGCTTATTTTCAAGCAAGTATGCATAGTTCGGTGGGAGGGACTGAAATAAACCCTTGTTGTATTGGGTCCATTATGTTTAGCTGGCCATAGTCTCTTCAATTGTATTTTTACCTGTATGCGGAGGTGAGAATTGTTTGTTGAACTACAGTGATATGATTTGGTATAAATCATTAAAAGAAAAACAAAAACCAGAGATGTCTCTTTAGCTGATTAGATGGCAGCTGATATAGTTGCACCTGCTTTTTAAAGTTCAGTGGAAAGTATATCATAAACACCATTAGGAAGGGGAAAATACAATAATTAGATTTACTGCAATACTTTGAATTCACTTGTGACACATACAGGGGCATTCAGAAAAAAATATACAGAAAAACCTGCCTATGATTTAGTTGAATGGTGAATCTAAAGCAAGATTTATGGCTATTGTCCATGATTAAATCTTTCATCCAGGGATGATTGAGTAGATGGCTTGATTTTCTGGCTCATAGTTTACAGCAAACTTATTTACAATGTTCTGTTCATAGACACAGCAGGAATGATAAACATGACAGCCATGATTATGTGGTTGCATAAAATGTGTGTGCAGTCTGTCTAAGGAAATTACATCAACCATTTATTAATGTTTTTTTTCCTCTGCACTGATAATAACAAGATGTTAATAGACTTAATCATACTCACCACTTGGGTGTATCATTTTACATTCAAGACCAGATAACATTGCAGGCTTTCCTGTGCTGCTGAGCAATGAAACTCCTTCCAGAATCAACCATTCTCCAAGAGCTTCATTTTCACCCATAGGGCTGACTTTGTATCAGAGAAAAGTATATCTAGAAATTTATTCTAAAGCCATGCTAGACAATTTGAACTTGTTCCAGGGACTTTTCAATGCATTTCTTGTCTGTATTATGCAAAGGGTCAGACTAAGTCACATTATAATGGTCCTCTGTGAGTGTTTAAATGTGTGAATCTATTAACTTCATTCTCCTTTCTCTTCAGCAAGTCTGCATCTAAAATAAAAATACTGAATGTTACACAGAAATGATTTTTAACACCAAGCTATGGTTGTATAAACACCTACCTATCATTAATTTCAGCTAAAGTCAAATGAAGATTTCTGGATAGAAATGTATAGGATTGCACTGATATTTATTATTATTATTATTATTATTATTATTATTATTATTATTATTGCGCTGTAAGTTTACACAGTGCTGTACATACAACAAATTGTATGGCAACAAATTGTACACTCTCCTGGACATTACTTCTCATCTCATATCTGAATATATTTGCTTTCTAATCAGGCTTTTAAAAGCCAAACTCTTTAAGATTTTCCTCTTCAAATAATAAGAGTGCAGGAATAGCTGTGAAATTTGCAAATTCAAAGATTTCTTCATATTCAAGATGGCAACAACTTGCACATATAAGAATGTACTTATATGGGAAAGTGAAAAGTGACAGATCATCCATTTGGGCCAAGAGATTTCAGTTAAGTGCTTAACTGTTAAAATTCAGAGCCTGAATCCCTATGCATTCAACCATGCATATTTTGCTAAACCAAGATTTTCACCTCCTTTGTTTCAGAGGTTAACAATAATAAAAATTAAATAATTTTTTAATATTTCCCGCCTCTCCCTGAGTATCAAGGTGGGATTACATCCAATAAAATAGATACAAAATACAAGTACAAAGATATAATCAATAAAATGCTAACATTACTAATAAAATTCCATAACAATCATGGCAAACATAGCAATCATAATCAAGGAAGTGGAACATTTCATTTTAATAAAGCTTTTATAAAGGGTCAGGTGGGTAAGCCCACCGAAAGAGATCCATCTTAAATGCCTTCTTAAAACCATCTAAGGGGGTAATAAGACTGATCTCTTCCGGTAAATCGTTCCACAATTTAGGAGCAATGACAGTAAAAGCTCCATGGGAAATTGTTGTTAATCTAGTCATTTGATATGCTAGTAGGTTTTTCCCAGATGTTCTGAGAGTACAGGGCAGATTATGTAGGGAAAGGTGTTCCATCAAGTAACTTGGGCCCAAGCCATATAGGACTTTAAAGGTAATAACCAACACCTTATACTGTGCCTGGAAGCTGATCGGCAGCCAGTGAAGAGATTTTAACACAGGTGTTATGTGGTCGGACTTAGGTGTACCAGTGACCAACCTGGCTGCCGCATTTTGTAGCAATTGAAGCTTCCGACCTTGGTATAAGGGTAGCCCCATGTAGAGCGCATTACAGAAATCTAAACGAGAGATTACGAGTGCACGTACCACTGCTCCTTTTCGTCCAGGTAGGGACAAAGTTGGTGTATCAACCGAATTTGATGCCAAGAACTCCTGGCCATCGCATCTATTTGAGATGACAACTGTCGAGATGGATCCAGGAGTATTCCCAAACTGCAAACTTCGTTCTTTAGGGGAAGTGTGACCCCATACAGGACTGGTTGACAAATATCCTTCACCCGACTTGGGGTAACTATCACAAGTACCTCTGTTTTCTCTGGATTCAGCTTGAGCTTGTTTTCCTCAAACAGCCCATTACCTACCCAAGGCAAACATCCAAAGGAGAGATGCCATCCTTAGTCACTGCAGCAGTCTGAGACATAGAGAAATAGATTTGGGTGTCATCAGCGTACTTCTAATCCTGTGCCCCATGTCTCTGGATAATCTTTCCCAGTGGTTTCATGTATATATTAAACAGCAATGGGGGAGAATCGCATCTTGAAGGATGCTCAATTTGAGATCCCTCTTGGATGAATAACTGTCCCCAAGCGACACCATCTGGAATCTGCCCAAGAGGTAGGACCTGAACCACTGCAACACAGTGCCTCCAATACCTAACTCCCTCAGGCATTCCAGAAGGATGCCATGGTCAATGGTATCAAAGGCTGTTGAGATGTCCAAGAGCACCAACAGGATCACACTCCGCCTGTCAATGCCCTGATGGAGATTATCGACTAAGGTGACCATGGAAGTCTCAGCTCCTTTTCCCGCCATGAAACCGGTTTGAAATGGCTTCCGCTAAGACAGCTTGGAGTTGGAAGGCAACTGCCCTCTCGATCACTTTGCCCAAGAATGGTAAAAGGGAGACCAGTCTATAGTTATTTCTCACCAGGGAGTCAAGGACGTTTTTTTTCAAGAATTGTTTGACCACCACTTGTTTTAATCTTGATGGAAATTTACCCTTCTGAAGGATGCATTGATTATAGATCTTAGTAAAATTGATGGGCAAGGATTGAGAGGGCACATTGTCTTCCTTACACTTCCAAGAAACTTGTCCACTTCATTGGTATTTACAAACTCAAAATTATCCAGTTTAACATAGTCCACGGAATCACTGGACACCTCTCTTACTGTTTCTGTTCTAATGCCCATGTACAGGTCAGCTCTTATCTGATAGATTTTATCTGCAAAAAGTCATTAAATGCATCACAGCAGGCTATAATTGGTTCCAAAAGGGGGCTCAGGGTGGGAGGCAACTGAGGTAGCTCTTAAATCACCCTGAATAACTATGCTGGACAAGACCTTGCAGATGGAATATGTGCAGCATAGAAAGAATTCATAGAATGTTCCTTGACTTCTTTATCTCCATGAAACACTGTTAAAGTTTTAACTTTTAAAAATTAAAAAGGTTTAACAACTATATGTGTTCATGCTGTTAATCATTGTATCTGGTGTAGCAAGTGTAAATGAGAAAGGAGGATTACAATTCATTTTTAAAATAATTTTGCAATATTCACATATTTCTTCATATTGAACATGTAAAAAGTCTGAATTTATCATTTACAAAGGTAGCTCATTTACTGAATCAGATTGGCACTGGGATATTTACTTTCTAGATTTCAAGATCTATGAAATCTAGGTTATGGGTGTCCTACCATGGAGAGGCAGACCTTGGCAAATTTACTTTTTCAGAGTACAACTCTCAGAATTCTTGGCCAGCATAGCCAAAGACCATGATTATGAGGTGATGCTGGGATCTGTAGGTTTTTTTTTTAAACCCTTTCTATGTTTAGAATTTTCTGGAGTCTAGTAATCGCTCTTACTCCTCATTGAGAATTTTTAACTGAAGATACATATGGCAATATCTGCGGACTTCTACAAATAAAACATTTTGTCCTATCAGTGGATTATTATTTCATTTTAAAGCAGAGAATATATATTGCAATTAAAAATTACACCACCCTTCATATTAACAATCACATCCAAACAAAACAAAAAGATAAAAACAGTACAGATAAACAAAATAAGACAGTGACTTCCTATTTCCCAATAGTTATTTGTTGTTGTTGTACTAACTGTCCTTCTTATTTAAACATTATCTCTGTTCTTTTACAATAAACAAAATTCTCCTTTTCTACACTTCTATTATATTACTCTGTTACATTTTACTGTCCTATTCCAGTCCTTCTTGAAGTTCACCAATGATCCCTCTTTAATCAATATGGTCAGCTTGTCTATCTCTGCAAGTTCTGCAACTTTATCAGTCAGTCTTCCATTGGAATTATATTACTTTCCAGTTCTGTGTATATATGTCTGGTAGCAGTCACCATATATAATGAGTTTATATATATATATATATATATATATATATATGCTTTTCCAACATGTCCAATAATAAAAAATTAACTTCCGTTTGAATTTTGATTCTCAAAATATTTACCAATGACTTACATATTTGAGTCCAGACCCTTTTTGCATTTTCACAGGACCACCACATATAGTGAAATCTTCCTATATTGTCTAAACATTTCTTGTACTTATTGCTCTTCCCTTTGTACATTTTTACAGTCTCTCAGGTGTAAAATACCACCTGTGTAGAATTTTATAGTAAATTCACTTTTAAATCATACCTCAATGTGAATTTTTAAACCTTTGGTTCACATTTTCCCCCCTTTGTTCTAACTGTCCAGTATTCTGAGCCCACTTTATGATGCAGTCTTTTAATACTTTTTCTTCCATCTCTGTTTACAGCATAATTTTCAACATTTTGGCAACAAGCTAGTTATTCTAAGAACATAATAAAAGATCAAAATATGTTTGGGATAATTCAGTTCCATCTAACCTCTTGTCTCTTTTGAACCTCTCACAAAGTTGCCTCTGGATTTTAATTCTGCTAGTATTTTCATTCTATATTCCTCATTTTTGGAAAATTTGTAAATCTCTATACATTACCTATCAGTTCTTAACATTGTCTCTCTTGTGTGAAAAACTTCATTGGACAGGTTCCACAAATATATACTAAGATAAAAACTAGATTTGTATTTTGTCTGACTCCCAACAAAGAGCATCTTATGTAAGTGATTGTTAAAGTCCGTACAGTATTCTCTTTAGGTTTATCATAACGTAAGTAGGCAAGACATCCAAATCTTAAAGTGAAGCCATCAAATTGTAATAGCCTTCTGTTTTTCAGTGTTACTCATTATTTTATCCAAATGAGACAGCAAATCTGATAGTACACTTTTAAATATGGCAAAAATAAACCTCCTCTTTCTCTTGCATCATATAATACTTTCAGTCTGACAGTTGGCTATAATATTGATTATAATATTGGTTATGTAATAGTATGTGTGAAATTTTGGAATTTTGCATAGTGCTTCTTCTGTTAAGCTGAAAATAGAACTCTATGAGTAATTTACTTGTTCCTGCTTTGCTTTTTAGTACAAAAGAGAATGCATGCATTTTTTTACATTTCAGCAAAATTATATTTATCAAAATGATGCAAAGGAGAACAGTTTCTATGAAGCAGGAATCAAAAATATATGGAATAGTGACTGAGATGTTTGTTGTGGACTCCTAATAAAGGCATGAACTGTTGTGAAGGGATCTTATATTGGTTTTGATGCACTAAACAAAATTCTTAATGAAAATCCTGTTCAGGCTTTAAAGTCAATGGCTGCTCAACAACTCCTTGGACAGGATTTTAACTACCAGCTTGTTACCTGATTATTCATGTCTTTCCCCCAATAGTAAACCTGTCTTTTGACAAAAGATTTAGTAATTTTTCTCCCCATTCATATTCACTCAGCTGAAACTTGCTTAATTAAAACGATAACAGGAGTAGTATAAATCTACCATTTCCAGTAAATGTCATTTTGGCATCATGTCAGCAGCTTAGTGACGGAAGTACATCTTCACCAGGCACCAATAATTTAGCCATTTTACTAGTGATTCCATTAAGTAAAGCTTGTTCAGAAAATACAATTTAAATTTTTTAAAAGATTGTACCATTTACTCTACTGTGTGAGGGGTTTTTTCTGTTTTAACACAGCTACATAAGTTTTGTTTTCTTCGAGATCCCTTTTCCCTTATAATCCTACTCATTATAAATTCAGTCTACAAGACTAAGATACAGATGTGTATGAGAGAGAGTCTGTGTAATGAAGAAGAAGCTGAGGACTGGATGGTGACAGTAAAAGCATCAACAAATTTCTCCATTTCCCAAACAAATCAAGAGTGCTACTTACATGCTGTGAGGGGACATATATGTCTCTGGAAAGTTCAAGGGCACACCTTATTTCAAATATAATAAGAAAGGGAAAATTGTAGAAATACAGGAAGCAAACTATTTATCATTCACAAGGAATTTTAATTTATCCTATAGTCCCCCCCCCCCCATGAACATTCATTTTCATTGGTTATAGATTATTACTTGAGAAGAGAAAGAGAAGGAGAGACTAAAATAATCTCATAGTCACAATATGGGATTTATCTCTAAATGGAAAATCTTGTCTCCATTTTAACTGGACAAAATGCTAGATTACATTTTATTGTAACAGACATTTCAGAGTATTTAGCTCTTATCCTGAAATATTGCATTCCCATGTTTCATTGGTTTATATATTTTTGATGAAATGAAAGAATTCCACAGAGATGACAACTGTGTAATGAGAGAAATGAGTCTAGATTGTTTTGAGGAGTTGTCAAATGGGGAGAAAGCCAATATAAGTAAACCCCCCCCCCTAAAAAGGGGGAAGGGAGAAAAGGGGGGGGGGAACCACCAATTTCATAAATTTGCCTCAGGCAAATCCAATGTTCACTTCGGCTTTGGTTTTAGGTGAGGGAGAATCTTTAATTGTATTTTACTCCTTTGGGATCTAATTGTGTTTTGGAAAACTGCATTTTGAAAAGTAGCATATTCACTAATGAATATAATAATTCAGAGTCTGAATCTTTGGAACGGAATCTCTGACCAATCTATTCTTGGGCACTGGCTTTCATTTACTATGCTTTAAAAAAGGAAGTGAATTTAAGAATTGCAAACAACAAATACTCAAGACAGAAGAAGAATAGCATACCTCATGCAGTTAGTGGAGTGGTACTCAAAGTGAGCCCATGGGTGGTGTGCATCCCTAATGCCATTTTCTGCCCCATGGTCCTCAGGGAGCACATCCAATGCTCTTCCCATGTTAGAATAAAATTGATTCCAAAATGGAAAAGTAGTTTATTTTCACAGTGAACAGATCTCAGGGCCCTCCAAGTCCACCACCCTGTTACAGAGTCAAAAGCAGAAGAGAATATCCAGTCACTGCATTTCCCTCCCTCCGGCCCTCCCTCTCCATGTATATATGAAATATTTCCGGCCTTTTGCACTTGGAATTACGGGGGCAGAAATTTTGTCACTCAACATGCACTTATGTTGCCCTCCTGCTCTAGTATCACACCAACACCATAACAAGACCTGCATATGTTTTACATATGCTTGCATATGCCTCTTTTTTCCTCTCATTATGGAGGTTGGTATTCTCTTTCTTCCTCTACGACAACCAAATCTGTCGACTGACCATTTATTCTTCCCCTCCCATCCATAACAAATTGGACAGCATAGTGAAGAGCAGGCAAAAATAAAATAAAATAAAATAAAATAAAATAAAATGAAATAAAATTTTTAAAAATACAGGATCACATTCTATTTCACTAGTGTATTTCCATCTAAAATATAATAATACTTTCTAAATATTCTTCTATGTATGAGAAGTAGAATGCTGAGTGGGAGCTGCATTAGATAAAATGTCCAGGTGTCACAACCACTTTAATTAACAACACTATGTTCCTTTGAGGTCAGCACCATGGGCCTTTCACCCACTTTTATCACCTTTTTTCTTTTCTTCCACTCTTGGGTACAACTTATATTGTGTAAAGTGTAGTAGCATGTTAATATTTTAAAACTCCGGCCAAATCTTTTTTCAAAGCAATAAAAGAAGTTTATTTAAAAATAGAATTGTACAATTTGATGTGAAGTTGTTAGCACAGTTTTCCATTAGCCAGTGGAGTAGTTGTAACAAGGAGTTGTGTGCTTCCTGTAATCAGCCTCTGTCAACTTTCTGGCTGCATTTCTTTGGACCAGATGAAGTTTTCGAGTCAGCCCCAGAAATAATATTTAATAGTGATACAAATGAGATGTGACTAAGACTAAGATGCAACCACAGCCCTGTCAGTCAGCTGAAGGAATGGGGGGACTGGTTCTTTTGTGCCAGAGAAGCCTAGACATCTTTGCATCTGGCTGGAAAGAAGTGAGCTAGGTGTCATTAATATTTTGGGGACAACAAAACATTCTCCCTGAGCAGTTTCATGTATATGTTAAATAGCATGAGAGACATCAGAGAACCCTGGAGAATTCTGTAGACCAAGGCATCAAAAAGGAACTCCTCAACTTAATTTTTTTAGCTCATCCCAGCAGTAAGGAATGGAGCCACTGTAAAACAGTACTGCTAAGATGCCCAGAACATCATGGATGATGGTATCAAAAGCCACCAAGACATTGGAGTTTATCAGACGGGAGGAATTTATTTCGAATGGAGCCAATTGGAGCCAATTCGAATTCACATGAATTTGCTAGTTTAGCAAATTTATGTGAATTCCAATTGCATTCAGAATGCTTTTAGAATGACTTCCCATTACCCAAAAATGACTTCCTTTTTGCCTGAAATTGTGTGAGATGCTTTAATACACAATAACATGAAACCTCATGATTGCTTTTGGATTGCTATTAGATTATACTTCCAATTTCTGTAATCTGATAAACTCTATTGAGAAGAATCAAGAGAGAAATGCTTTCCTTGTTAAATTCTCAGAATAGATCATCCACTATGGCAACCTAAGCAGTATTCTTCTCATAATAAAATTTGATGTCAGACTGAAGTGAAAAATTTAAGTATGTTTCCAGTGTATGTAAATCTGGGACATGGTTAAGATCTGACCTCTTCCTAGTACATGACTTCACATGTCTCCACAACACTGGCTAGTGTAAGGCACTTCATATGGATAGAAAGAGACTGAGACAGCATGCAACAGGAAGACAATGACATCTTAGCGCAACATATGGTACTATTGCTTTGAAATCAACTCCAAGAGGGCTTCTGACAAAACAGATTCAAAATATGTTTTTGGAAATCAAATGGAACTAGCACAACCTAAGCCTGGTTGAGGTCAGTTTAATTACTTGCACCATTTAGAAAAATAACAATAATACATTGGTTGAATTGTTTCTTTCTAAATAATTCAGATGCTCTGTGGAGAAAAGATGCTCCATGGAGGCTTAAAATAAAAAATGGATGGAAAGGACAGAAAGGAAGAGAGGGAGGAAAATGATTACTTGAGACATCAAACAAAACTTTATGTTCAGATTCCACACTAGTACAATGTACATATACATAACCAAACTATTTCTTAACTCACGAGGATATACCAAGCTATACCAAGGTGTGATTTAGATCAGAAGTCTGATATGTCTGGCTCCAGATATTATTGGACTGCAACCAACCCATCACCCTTACCCAGCCTAGCCATGCATAATTTAGAGCATTACAAGCACCTTTTTCATATGTAGACCTGGTTGCTGAGAAGTACAAGATGGAAGGTACACTTGCATATCTATAAGCAACCAACCGGCTACTGGGTGAGCAGAGTTTTGGACTAGACAATCCTTTAGTGTGATCCTGTAGGATTCTTCTTACATTCTGTGTGGGAAAGGATGCTTCTTTTCTGAGAGGAAGAGAAATGGCCATCACTGTTCACACAGAGCTCTGAGTAGATCAGAGGGTGTTCTGTGAAGTCTGGGGCTATGGCTTTGATCTGTATTCTGATTATTTTCACCTTATGATCTTCTGCATTTGCATGAGAAGCCTAGCCTGTAATAAATAGCAAAGTATGGCTAACAGCCATATACATGACCAGATCAAAGTAATGCATTTAATTAGTGATGATCAAATCCCACTTACTGCCATTATGCCAAACAAATGCAAGTAATCTATAGGCTGAAATAAAAAAAAATAGAGGAAGAAGATTCAAGTCATATAAATGAAACAGCAGCTCCAATTTCTGTACTGTAATTGCAATTTTATATATATATATATATATATAGTCATTGCAAAATGTATGTGATCAATCTGGAAACTGTAATATACTGCACAAATGAAAAGGTGTAGGCTAATACAGTAGCTTTAGGTGGGAATGGAAGCAGGAAGTCTCCACTTCAAAGCCACAGAGGTAGAAGGTGACCTGCATTTCTCTCCTTTCAGTTCTCTTCATTTGTTTCATGGTGCCCTTCTTTTTTGTGGCATAGTGGTCTGAGCATTGGATTAGAACTCTGGGTTTGAATCCTGGTTTGGCCATGTGAACCCACCTTGGGCAAGTCACATGTTCTCAGCCTCAGAGGATGGCAATGGCAAACCCCCGCTGAAGAAGCTTGCCAAGAAAACCCCACTATAGGTTTGCCTTAGGGTCAATATAAATTGGAAATGACTTGAAAGCACACAACAACAATGCTGATTTATTAGTGTTACGTTAAGGATGAGCTTAAGGAGTCATTAAACCTATTACTTTTAGTATGAACAAAACTAAGGCCTGGGTGGAATCCTTAACTACAATCGCCATCAAAACAACAACAATACTCTCTCTCTCTTTCAATCTCTCTCTCTCTCTCTCTCTGCATGTGTATTAGATAGTCCTTCCTACATATTTTTTAAATCCTAATTAACTTTTAAATCTTCATTCAAAAATATCATGTGACATACATTTCCCCTGTCCTTTCTCTATTCTTTCTCTATTCTTTTTTTTCTCTTCCTCTTACATGCATCCTTATTTCCATTTGTAATTTGGGGATAAGAACTGTGGCCTATACTGTTGTCAGGATTACAAAAGATACTATATATTATCTATCTATCTATGAAATGTGTAATATGCCATCAAAATGTTATTGGGAACAATCTGGCCAGAATTATGCACAGTTCACTGACTTTTGGAGAAATTAGACCACAGTTAACCTCTTGCCCCTGAAATCAAAAAGACAAGCAAGTCCTAGTTTTGTCCAGCTTGCAATTATTATTTTAAAACAGTATCTTCAGCCTCAATTCTTTAGAGGGGCTATGCTTAGTTGAAGTATCCTTTCCAATTGCTTCCTCTTATTCATTTGTAACACTGTTGCACCCTCAAGCCAATGAATTATTTCAGTGTCTGTGAAAATGTAATCTACAAGGTGAACTCAAATTATTTTTTCCAGTGTGCCATAAAGAGTGTCTCAAATAAAGTACCTGGTATACCATACTAGACTAATAAAGAAGATGAGGGAGGCAAAATCCCCTTGTACATCAACATTTATTGCTTGAGAGCTCCATGCCTCTGGTGATAGTTCTGTGGCTATAATTGGATTTATCCTCATTTCTTTTCATGTAGCACCCTGTATCAGAACAATAAGCCATAGTGAATTTGAATCCATAGGAAGAAGCACACAGCGTAGACAGATGTTTCGCCTACTGATTAGGAAAGACACTTTAAACAGTAGGAACAAATAATAGAGAATGACCACAATACCAACCAAATATAAGGCTAGATTAATGGTGTTACTAAATCAGTCTTCATATCCCAACAATGCTTAATAAAAACACTTTGCAGGGGAGGCTCAAATTCTTGTACAGCAATATACCAAGAGCAGTGGTTTCAGCCTCCACTCCTACTTTGGCTCCTCAGAAGCTGAATAACTGCAGGAGGCAATGGATGAGCTTCTGATCCAGATCAGGAGCACTCTGTATAAGCAGGGAAGGTATAATCTCCCTTTGTCATTTTCCCACTATTTATTTTCCATATAAACAGGAGCTAAAATGAGAGAGAAATAAATCTCCACTGGCACCAATATATGATAATACAGTAGAGTCTCGATTATCCAACCTTCGGTTATCCTACATTCTGGATTATCCAACATTGAGGCTGCTGTGATTTCTTTAAATTTTCTGTGATTTCTTTAAATTTTCAGAGGACTAAACTGTTTATACTGTACATCACAATGTTGATCAGTGATTTCTTTACAATTACTTTTACTGTTACTGCAATAAAAACTTCAATACATTTGCAATTCATAGTGATTTCAAGATTTTTCTTGGACCCTCCAGATTATCCAACATTTTCGATTATCCAACTATCAGCCGGTCCAGTTTATGTTGGATAATCGAGACTCTACTGTATCTTGCTGTTGCTTGAAGCTAAATCAAGCTATTATAAATAGCTTAAGTGTAGCTAGATTTCAGGTATAAATAGTTACTTATAATTATTTCATGTTTCTTAATAACAAAGGTTATTTATTTAAATAAATATTATTTATTTATTTATTTATTTACTTAGTATGCCTCCTTTTCTCCCAAAGTGAGACCCAAGACAGCTCCCAGAAAGAGTCAATAAAGAGAACAATAAATGTTTTAACACAATTGAAATCATCACATTATACAGCACAAAGTATTTAAAAGACAAACAAATTTTAAAAGGATAAAATATCCCAATAAAAAGCTTTCCAGACTATACTTTAAAAGCCTGCTTAAACAAAAAGGTCTTTGTTTGCCAGCAAAGGTAAAGCAGATGGGAGCCAGCCTCCTACAGAAGGGAGTTCCAGAAGGTGGGTTTGGCCACTGAGAAGGCTCTCTCATAGGTCCTCACCAAGCCCACAACAGTGGCAGGGTCAAGAGAGAAAGCTTTCTTCTGAAAATCTTAGAATTCTGGCAGATTAATATGGGGAAATACATTTTTTCAGATAGTTTGGACCTAAGTTGTATAGGACTGTTGAAGTCATGAGCAGCACTCAGAATTATGTCCAGAAACAAAACAGTGTTAATAAGGGAGATATGTGCTCCCTATAACTGGCCCCAGTCATCCTTTTGTCTGCAGCATTTGGGACCCACTGAAGTTTCTAAACAGTCTCCAAAGGTCACCTCACAAAGAAGGTGTTGCAGTAGTCCCAACATGGTCAAGATATGTACCCAAAGCCAGATCTGATGTCTCAAGGAATGGTCACCACTGCCATAGTAGTTTCAGCTGTGCAAATGCAGTCCTAACCACTGATGAAACTTGGGCATCCAAGCCTGAGTTGAGTCCAGGAGAACACTCAAGCTGTGGGCCTGTGATTGCCCATTCAGCAGAAGCAGAGTCCCTATTCCCGGATCTGCCTTACAACTGACCAAGAGCACCTTTGTCTTGTCAGGAAAAAGTTTAAAGTTGTTTGCCCTCATTCCATCCATTGTGGACGACAAATATTGGTTCAGTATGTAGACAGCTTACTTGGAATCAGATGGGAAAGAGAGCATATTGGTGACAGCAAATCCTAAAACTCTGGATGAACTCTGTCAGCAGCTTCATTTCTTGTGTGCGTGTATATATATATATATATATATGTTATAACATTTCATTATTTACATGCTTTATGAATTACTGTTAAATAATCACATATATTTAATTAGAAACACCTTTCAAAACTAAAACATTTCTTTTTAAAAATATAAAAAACCCAAATTTATTGTTGTAATACAGTGAGCAGAATCTGAGAGAAATGGAAAGACAGGAATGGCAGTCAGGATTTTTTTTTCTCTAGCCCATAATAATGAACAGTTCTGAAAATAACTCCATAATACTAAAATTATTGCAATGCATTTTTGGACTATTCAAAATAAAGAAAAGAAAAGAAAAATTGTATTGAGTTGGAATGGCCCCATTAAAAATAAGATGGGACTCCAAATTGTGGGATGTGCTAGAGAAAGTTGAGAATAATATTGAAGTGAAACCCATCCACTTATGCAGACAGATGCAATAGCTACAGAAATTATAAATATCATCTTAGTTACAAAGTTACATTTTTTTTCAGTTGTGTCATAAAAATGTCTGGTGTGGCATCGACATTGCAGAAACAATAAAGTTTGATACCACTTTAATTCCCATGGCTCCATCCTACAGAATTCTGGGATTTGTAATTTTGTGAGACATTTTGTCTTCTCTGTTATAGAGCTCCGGTGCCCTGTCGACTACAATTCCCAGAATTCCATAGCATTGAGCCATGGAAGTTAAAGTGGGGTTAAACTGTATTATTTCTGCAGTGTGGATGCTGTCTGGATGATATATGGGTACAACAGAACTTTCTTCCTCTCACCTCATCAAATATTCGGATGTTCCAAGCAAACATGCAGAGGTTCCTTGATAGATCTGCCAATCTAAACAAAAAATAAAATAAAAATTAAAAAGCACTGACCCAAAGAGTTGCATGGCTGCAAACATGAATGAAAGCCAGCATTTTCTGTACAAAGCAAATATCAGCTAAACCAGTGACCACGGGGTGGAAATGAGTGCATTGTATACCACAGAAATGCCTGTGGGTTCTCTTCTGTGAAAATCTATTTAGCTAGAAATGGCTACATTTCCTCATAATATCTTATTAAAGGAATTGTAAAAGCTGGCATGCTGTGCTATATAATAAATTCATTCACACATATTAATTTTACTTCTGCCTTCCCATGGCTATGATCTAATCAAAATAGTAGAAACTTTTTTAAAATGTTTTTAAAAAGTTTAAAGCATATTCTGAAAGCAGCTTCAGAATTTTATTTAGGATGCCACCCCTTCCCCTCTGCACTTGCGAATAAGTCCCATTGACTTAATAAATATTTTAAAGTAGATAGACATAAGGCTGTTATCAATTCATTCACCTATATATTTCTAATCCAAACATAAATCCCTCAAACAACCACTAGCATAGATCACAATCAGTTCAACAACTAAAACAATAAAAGAATAAAAACCAACAGTAAAAATAAAAAAAACTTCAAACATCATTTTTTTTTATTTTAAAAATCCATTACTCAAAGCATTAAAGTTAGGTTCTTTAATAAAACAAAGCTTCCCAGATATCAATTTACATAAGGGTGAAAAGACTGACATTGGCTATTTTTCTAGAAAAATAGTCAAGCAAAAACTGACCCACCTTCTTCATAGTTGGCCACTTCATATCTTATGGTGATGGAATCAGTAAGAGACAAGAGTAGATTAGATTTGTTCTGGCCTGAACCAAAACTCTTCTAAAGGTATTTACAAGTCAAGATCAAGATTTTCAACTAAGACAAGAAGGTAACTGGCCTATGCCATAATTAGGTGTTACATCAATTTTTCCAGAAGACAAGCAGCACAGTGTCGAGCCCTTGGTTCTCCATCATCACTTTCCTCAGATGGAAAGTAACCTATGTGGAAAAGTGACACTATTCATATGAATGCTTTCCACAAACATAAGTACTCTTTCACTGTCAAACTGAACATCTGACTAAATTGATATGAAAATAGTTGCTACTGACCTAAAGTACCATGATGTGTAAATATAAAAGACATTACAAATTAGTTGTAGGTTGTAGAAGCAAATGGTTCAGATGAAGGAAGGGAAATTATAAGACTATAGTAAATCAGCTCTGGGAAGGAGGGAAGTCAGACAAACGATTCAAGATTTAAGAGGATGTAACAAGGAAATGAAGGTTGGACAGCATTAGCTTCTATATATGTTATTGGTAGATGCCTTTTGTACTATTATGTAATTTGTTTTCTTTCTTTTTTACTAAAATATTTATTACAATAATAATAACAGCAACAAAAGCAAATAACATAAAAATAATAGGAATTTTGATCATGAAACTAGCCTTCTTATGAACAGGAATATTTCCACTTCAATATAATAATATAATAATGTTTTATTTATACCCCGCTCTTCAGCCAAGACTATCAGAGCGGCTTACAATTTGTTAAACAAACAGCTTCATTTACAATTGTAAGCTATTTGCCCCCAACAATCTGGGTACTCATTTTAGCGACCTCGGAAGGATGCAAGCCTGAGTCAAGCTTCAGCCCTTTGCTGGTCTTGAACTCGCCACCTTCTGGTTTTGAGTGAGTGGCTGCAGTACAGGCATTTAACCACTGCGCCACCAGGGCTGTTCAAATGCTTTTCACTTGGGGAAAGCATCATTGGAGGAGGCATGGTTAGACACTCTCCTGCTCACATGTTGAAGAAAGGAAGACATGCAGTGTCTCAATGAAGCTGCAGTGTCTGCTTTCATTTCGATTGGCAGGAAGACAGATGATTGGTTCAGGTGGTAATTTCCAAGGCTTGGGGCAAACAGAGATCAGATGAGGTTTAGCATTCTGCAAAATGAAATGAGACATCACATCTCTGAGATATGGAGCATTTACTCAAGTTTATTTTCACTAAAATTGCATTCAGAGACAGAGAGAGCAGGGGGGGGGGGGACCAAACAACTACCGGTATAGATATATGTATAGTGTTTTTCCACTACACATGGAAAAGGTCTTGTATATGCATGCATGTATTCATCTAATGCAGGTGTAGAAACCAAATACCCCTCCAGATGTCTTTAGATTGAAACAACCAGAATTCAGGTGTTTATGCTGGTTATAGGTGTTACAAATTGCCATCTAGTAACATTTGGCTAAGGACTTTATCAAATGGGAAAATCAAGGTAAACCGAGGGATTATCCAGTGATATTCATACTATCTTGGTAAAGACTTTCACACATGATCACATTAAAGATGACTTATCCCAGGAATAACTAGAGAATAACCAGCAACAAATAATTCACAGCTTTTCCGACTTTGAAAAAGGGCTGCCAAAGCATGTTGAGGGACGTAGGCTGCAGCTGGACTGTTCTCGGATAGCAAATTGGGACACAAAAGACATGCAATAGGACCAGGATGCAGCACAAATTAGGCTTCAGTTTGGGAGCAGTAAGTTGCATTATAAAGCTGTGTAATAAGCCCCAAAGTTATGTAAAGTGTGTGGTTAGAACTTCAGCAAACTAATGTTCCAAATGCAGTATCTCTCAAAAAGCTAATATTAACACAATGTTCACTGTTAAGTTAAATGTCAAATTAATATTAACAAATGTGGTCCATGACTTACTTGCATTTCTTATGCTCATTATTTTCCTTAATAGCTAGCAAGCAAGAGCAGAAAATGTTGCCATTACCCTGTAAGGTGATTTTGTTATCTATTTTTTTTCTTATGCTTTTTCTTCTTATGGTTACATTCAAATGTGAATAGAAAAGCTAACTACATTTAACGTATTCCACAGAGGAAATAGTGATATACAAATTTTTAGTCATCAATAAAAAGTTTTATAGTGTACTGGAATTGTACTCAGTGCAAAAAAGGCTATCCAAAACTGACTGTTCCACTACCTATTTATTTTGACTGTTTCAGACACAGTTCTTCCTAGGCCGAGTTCAGATTTCATCACCATCACCAGCCAAGTAGAATCTGCTGCCCATTTTGTGCTGTATCAAGAAATAACAGTTAGGCTTGGCAGGCGGCAATGGGGAGAATTCTTTTTACAACTAACCAGTCTGCTACAGCAGGAAATATTGTTAGCACTGTCTTACCTTTCGGGTATGTGCATTTTGCTCAGTTCTCATGCTCAGGATCTTCCAGTGCTTGCTGGATACTGAGACAAAAGTTCATTATGTTTAGTCAGGAAGAAAAAAGGAGAGAGAATGGGAACTGATTAACGAAAAAGAATAGAAAAAGAGGGGTGAGAGAAGCTGCTATGTGAAGTTTTCTGCAGGCCAACATCAGTGACTCCTAAATGTTCAAAAGAATAAAAGTCATTATCATTTCCATAAGCTATTCATAACACCCAACAATTTAGAACATAGAATAGAAGAATTACTGATGTAATAGCTAATAGGTGTGCAATTGATTACTATATTTTTCTGCTTTTGCTAGTAAAATAAGGGGTGTTAAACAGTAGTTGTCCATTTTTCTTGCATCTTCATTCACTTTTATTATTTTGTTTATGTCATATTCACCTTTCTTTAACATTCTTCAGATATTTACTGAAGAGAAACTTCCAATGTGACTACAGATTTTAGCATTGGTGAAACTCAGTGACAACCTAGGGGCATGACAAAACCTCTCTTATGCTGCACTAACACAACAGAAGTGATCCAGTGTGACACCACTTTTACTGCTATGGTTCAATGCTATAGCATTCTGGGAACTGTAGTTTTGTGAGACATTTAGCTTTTTCTGTCAGAAAGCTCTGGTACCACAACACACTACATATCCCAGCATCCCATAGCATCAAGCCATGGCTGTTAAAGTATTGTCAAACTGGATTATTTTTGCAGAGTGGATGCAACCCTGGAAATTTTGTTTCTCTTATTGAAACTTTTTGATTTTTTTTATATATACAATCTTCAGAAATTTCACTTGAAGAAAAAAAAATGTCTGGATTAAGATTCAGTTCAGCCTAACTTTAGTGGCAGCAAACTATGTTTAAAGAACAGCCAGCTTTGTAAATTTCAGTGTGTGTCATAATGCTATCATTTTGTAAGTTAACTTCTGCTAGCAAAGTTCCAGCATTTTTCCATGCATCAAAATGCTAGAAGATCTTGTAAGTTTGCAGTCATGTGATTTGGCTTGTTTCCTTTTCTTGACAAAAAAAAAAGGGGGGGGGCTCTCAGAGAACAGAACAAAGAGAATTATTCACACTTTGCAAAAGCTTGTGTTAAAAGTATTTTCATGGAAGCTCAGTTTCATCAACAATGATGCTAATAAATATTCTCTCTTTCATTAATACTGTCTTGAAAATTTGAATTCCCCTCTGTATTTATGGGGAAATACTTTTGCTTTTATTCTTTTTTCCTACAAATTAAGTTGCAAATTTTGACTGTTATTTTCTATCTTACTACTTCGATGTGCTTTCAAACTGTTTCTACTTTGGTTCTATACCATATGTGCAACCAGGTTGCCCTTCCTTTTATTTTCTTGGTCACATTCACAATATCTTACCTTCCTTCATTATAAGAGATTCTCTGTCTAGTATGCATTTTCTCATATCTCAAACATTCTAAATGGTACTCCATTTAAGACAATTGCTCAGAATGCTTTTCTACAGTGTGATACGCAGTTTTCTTAGAAGCCCTTCAAAAACAGGATCAAATGTCATGAAAAAGTAGAGAGAAACTGATTCCAGCTTGATTGGTAAGATATCCACTTTTAACAAAGGCTTCACAGATTCCTTTTTTTTTTTAAATGAGGACTGTGCACATATCATTTGTTGGGTGCCTTCAAGTCATTTCCAATTTATGGTGACTCCATCATGGGGTTTTCTTAGCACAGGATTTGCCATGGCCATGCTCTGAGACTGAGAGAATGTGACTTGCCCAAGGATGCCCAGTGGGTTTCCCTGGCCAAGCTGGGACTTAACCCTGGTCCCCAGAATCATAGTCTAATACTCAAACAATACATCACACTGGCAGATATCATTGCATCTATGATTTAACCATTTTTTCCACTTTGCAATTGGTTTCAGTCTAGACTGATTGATAATTAGTACCCATTCCTCACCCATTATCCATGTTTAGAACCTGAAAATTACCAGTGTGTTCTTCCCCAGTTCAGACTATGAGCCACAAGTGCCAAGAACTGATGGCTGTCAATGCACATTAATGAGATGGGTAGCAACAAGGGGCAACAAGGCTCAGATTTCAGTAGAAAGACAAGATGTTCAAATGTTTTAAATGACATGTATAAACAGCAAGTCTTTTAACATAAGAATCCAAAGAAACAAAATGCATTTATATGTCATTCTGCAGTAAACAGCTATTTGCTTCTGCCTAGCTTTCATGGGGGAGGGAGGGGGACTTGTTTCTCAATTGCAGAATGCCACTCACTGGAGTCAATCTCACATTCAAGTTTGATCGTTCAACCATTCTACAATTTTTTTTCATGTACTAGCTGTGCAGGCTGGCAGGTCACAGTCAAACACTTTGCAACACACAAAGTCAGCCAGGCAGAAGGAAACAGGGAAAACTATTTATTTTTCAAAACAACTACCACCATCTCTTCTTGGATTGCACATAGCTGGGGCCATTCAGATCTGTCATTAGCCTCGGCTGATTTAGACATCATGAAGAAACCCTATGAAGTTCTATTTGAATCAAAGAAAAGAGAACCTTCTGACACTGGTGGGGAACTTTACCACTTTCCAAGTAAATAGCAGCTTCAGAGAAGTTTTTCCCTCTTCTTAAGGAACATAGGATGGAACAAGAAAATTAAGTTCATCCTCTAGACCTATTGCTGTGTCGGTAATTATGAACCCAACCCCATTTGATGCTATTAACTTTTTAAAAAGCATACTACCCATTAAAATGCAAAGACACATTTAATGTGGTGTCTGGCTTGGCCCTGAGCCACCCTTCCTTCAAGCCATTATTTTTATGCCTTGAGCACATATTCTTTATTGTATCTTCTGTGGAAGATTGCAGAAGGGCTGAAACTACTAATCATGTTTTTTTAAAAAATATACATGCAGAGCTGAAATATGACCCCTAAGAAGCCCAGCAAAGTATTTGAAGAACAGTTGGTGAAATGAAAAGGAGATAAAATAGGAAAGTGACAAGAGGACTTTGATGGAGCCAACAAGGAATAGCTGAGATATGAGAGAGAACCAGAAAAACATAATGTAAGCTATGTTTGAAAGGAAGTGTCTGAAATAATACCACTTGAGACAATTGAAGGAATTTGAGAAGAGCAATCCCATTTAAGTTTTTCTTCTTTAGTGTCTGTGCAATGAGACAAAAATAGCGCAAGTCTATCTGACATTTGGGTTTCTGTAGTTCAAAGTCCTAAGTGCAGCTAATCTACATAGAATAAAACAAAAGGCAATTAGTATAAGAGCCTCTTAGAAGAAGATGAAACAAAAGGGATTAAACGGAACAGAAAAAGAGAGACACTCTTTATGGATGCATTTTCCATAAATCTCATCATCCACTTTTTTTCATAGCAGAAACCTCATTTAACCTGATCAGAATCTCCTGCAATGCCACAAAGGATGTGCAGATTCAAATTACTCTACCTGTTTTCCTATGGGGATGGTTACAGTTGGAATTAAATATCACTCCATTACCAAGCTTGGAAAGTCACTTTAAAAATAATATTTAGATTTACAAGGTTTCAAAATGGGGTTAGTTACCACAAGGTCTGTTCCTAGACTTTTCAATCCATGCACCTGATGCAGTGGACTTAATTCTACTAAAACTAATGATACCAACATCTTTTTAAAAAGCAGTCTCAAAGGTGCTGCAAGATCTTCTGGCATGCTGATCCAGATCAACACAGCTATATTTTTGAATTCTTACACAATCACCAAAATCAGCTGTCTCAGGATAACAGCAGTTTTGTGAAAATGTGTTCTAGAAGTAAAATTTTAATTAATATCAGAAACAACATCAGTAATTCTTTATCTTCTTCCTTTATTTTTATTTCCCAATTTTCTTCCACATAGTTTCTATTTTATCCACAGGGTTGACCCCTGCTTGATATAATTCCTTATAAAATTCTTCATTTTTTTTTAAAAAAAATTTCTTTCATACCAGATTTATTCCTGACCATATTTATCATATGTTCCATTTTCTTCTTTTGTGTGAATCTAGCCAACATTTTTGAGTTTTTGTTACTGTTTTTAAAAAATTCTCTTCTTAAGGAGATCAAATTTTCTTGTACTTCATCTATTTCCATTTTATCCAATTCATCTCTTTTTGCCCTTAATTCTAGATATGTCTGTTTAGCTCTATTCACTATATATTTATTTTCCAATATTTATTTTGATACTTGAAGACATTCCTCTAGCTGCCCCAGCTGTGATCAGGGCCCGATCAGCCCAGGACTGTAGTGACCGCATGACCTATTTTCAAAGCATGCGGCTGCTGCAGTTCTTAATAGGCTGTTAGCACAAGCATATTTTTAATGCTCCTTTTTGGGCTGGTTCTTGCTTCTATGCTTCTGTGCTTCCCGCTGCTCTGGAGCGTGTATCATCTGCATGCCACACCCCCGAAGTGGCCGGAAGCCTTTTTGGCCTGTCTGTTTTGAGTCTTACCACTTTATCACACTTTATCACAGGAAATGGCTATGATAAATATCAGGCATTTCTTGTTTAATTCTCTTTTAAATCCTGTTTGCCCCCTAGTGTGATAAAGCAGTACGGCAACATTGGCTGAACTTTTCAGCTAATTGAGTAATATGATCTTTGCTGAATTTGTTCTTCAGTTCTCAAACAGAGAGGCTAGAATCTTAGCATCAAAATGGTTATGTTTGGGGGAGGTGGTCCAAAACTTTTGCTTTGCTAAGTAGAGCAGAAACTCACAGCAAGTGAAAGCGCACAGCATTCAAGGTTTACTGTTGTTAATTACCACCAAGTCAGCTCTTACTTATGGTGATCCTCTGAGTGAGAGACCTCAAAATCATTCTTTTATTAACAGTCATGCTAAGACCTTGCAAACCAGTGTTATGGCTTCCTTCACTTTCCACCTCTAATTCAGTATTCCTCTTTTCCTTATGTCATCCACCTTACTGAACATTGTCTTTTCTAATGACTCATGTCATCTTATGATCCATCCAAAATACAATAGGTGACTTTAGTAATTTTGACTTCTAGTGAGAGTGCAGGCTTGATTTGCTCCAGGACTCATTTCTCTGTCTTCTTGATAGACCATGGTATCTCTACAACTCTCGTCCAGCTCAATGTTTCAAATTAATTAATTAATTTGCTTCCTATCAGCTTTTTTCACTTTCACTTAACACTGAGCCAAGTTATAGAAAATCATTTCAATATCTTCATTAACCACTTTAAAGTTTTATAAATCATCTGTGGTCATTATTTTTGTTTTTTCACTTTTTAGCTCTAAATTGACTTTTGCACTTTCTTTCTTCATTTGCCTCAATGGTTATTCCAAATCTTTCTTATTTTCTGCTACTAGTGTGGTATCATCTGCAAATGTTTAATGGATGTTCCTTCATCCAGTTTTTGTTTTCTTCCTCCAAGTCTAATCCAGCTTTCTGGATAAACAGGGTAATAAAATGCAGCCTTGTCTGACTCCCTTGTTAATGGAAACCCATTCTGTTTTTCTATATTCTGTCCTGGCAGTAGCCTCTTGTCCTGAGTACAAGTTATATATTAGGACCATCAAATATTGTGGCACACCATTTCTTTTAGAACAACATATTGTTTTTCAATCTGTTTTTCAGTCCAAGGCTAGACAATCCAAGTTGAGTCATGGTATTTTGATATGTAGGGTAGAAAATCTTGCAGACACTCTTTCCCTTCCCTGTAGTAAAATTACAGTAGTAACTAGTTCACCGCTTTACCTGGATTAACAACCCATTTGTTCCTTCCCTGGGCTAGTTCTCTCTATTCTTTCCCAGCTTCCTCTGAGCTGTTATTTCTCTCCATACTGATACTTATATAGCCTATCTAAACTTTGTTTGTGTTATACATGTCTTTGGCTCAAGCACAGAAATAATCCAGTTTGAGACTGTTTTAACTACCCTGACTCGATGCTAGGGAATCCTGGAAAGTGTAGTTAATTGTGGCACCAGAGCTTTCTAACAGGGAAGGCTAATTGTCTCACAAAATTACAGAGCCCAGAATACCCTAGCATGGAGCCAAGGCAGCTAAAATGGTTTCAAACTGGATAATCTCTGTAGTGAGTTTTGGACTTTGTCTCCCTCACACATTGTTCCTCCCTTTCTCTTTTTTCTCCTCCTTTGTTTAGTCAATCCATCTCATAACTTTTCTCCCCATCTATACAAGGTGCCAGGAATTTCCGTGTAGAAGTTGCAGTGTTCTACCATTGTGTCTCCAATCCAGATTTGCACAGTATACATTTTTGCTCATGCAAATCCACTAATAATTTTCACTACCCTCTAATAAAATAAGAAACTTAAAGTGATAAAGAGGAATCCACATAGCAATAATAATGCACTTTTTCCAAAGATAATTTTTGCCTTAGCCATGGTTTCTAAAGAAGGCCACAGAAGAAATGAGCCTGAAATAAAGACCAGGGTCTAGGTTTAGAAGGTCTCACAGCTTGATAGTTTCCAGGCATTGCCTGGAGCAGAACCAGGATTTGCAGCTGGAATCACCATCCATTTGAGAAATATTAACAATTGTATTATCTCACCTTAAAAGACTATTCAGAAGTAATTTCCCTTAAGTTCAATTAGTTTTCTCTTGGTTACATGAATATAGTACTATGGGATGAAAGATAACGTGATTTTCAAATGAGAGTTTCACTTCCACCTTGTTTTTCCTTCTTCTCACCGACTTTGCTTCCCTCACTCTCATAAACATACTAACCTACAACTTTCAAATGTAGCTTACAAAAACTAAACAAAACACCAAACCAAGAAAGAAAAGACAGGGGCACAATAGTCAGCAGAAATTTCCATTCTCCTTCTTTGCATGTATGCAGCTATATGTGCAGAAACACAGACATGCAGGCAGACTGGGGAGATTACTTTACATGGCTTTTAAACTGCAATTACAGCCAGCAAAAAGCAGATTTAAGTAAAGTCATCACACAATGTTGCCACTGGCCCATAGCTATTGTATCCCTGATATGCAGTTAGGGAGTCCCTTTTCATTGGCAGGGGAAACCCGTCAATGAACTTGCAATCACAGTAGTCCTCAGGTGTGAATTTTATGGGAAAATGTAAATAAAAATAAAATTTAACACCCCCCCCCCCCGAAAAGCATGCTGGGTATGGCATGGATCAGGGATATGAGGTTAAGGGGAGCGTAGAAGAGAATTTGATGGCAGCAGCCGCCCCATTTGTGCAATTGCTGAGACATGTTGCTCTGAAACCAGTATGTTTTCTTTTCTTTTCTTCTTTAACTGATGGGATTGCAGTGACAACAGGGCTCATGTGTTAATGTCCTTGGAGTTAGGCTCCTTTCTTGATTAGGAAGGATTAGGAATCTGCATTAACCCAACAATGGAAAAACCAGGCACAGAGGCCTATTCTAGGGGCTTTCTAGATTGGCAGGAAAGTGTGACATGAAGTTGCCTTTTCCTTAATGCTTAGCAGCTGCACCACAGCCTTTAGATAGAGCTGTGCTGTTCTGCAGTTTTTAAAAAAGAAGCTGGGAAAACCAGCACCTTTTTAAAGGTGCTTCTTCTCCCCTAAAACACAAAAAAAGCGTTTTCATGGCACACTTTCCCTTTTTCTCATCTAAAGGCTAGAGTTTCATGCAGCCATGAACACACTTCTTTTTGCCAATCTAGAAAGCCCCCTAGATTGGCAAAAAGAAGTGTGTTCATGGCTGCATGAAACTCTAGCCTTTAGATGAGAAAAAGGGAAAGTGTGCCATGAAAACACTTTTTTTGCATTTTAGGGGAGAAGAAGCGCCTTTAAAAAGGTGCTGGTTTTCTCAGCTTCCTTTTTAAAAACTGCGGAACAGCGCAGCTCCATCTAAAGGCTGTGGTATAGTTGCGCAGTTAAAGGGGCCGCTGTATCTTTAAAGTGCCCATTTAAAGGCAGCGATACAGGTGCGGAGCATAATGGATCGTGAGTTGGGAGCATGCGTGGTGTGAAGTTCACTTCTAATTAAAACGCTCAATGCCCTGCAGGTGTAAAAGCTGGGGTTTAACTGTGCAGTTTTTTAAAGCTCCCAAACCCTAGCTCCAGCCCTAATCAGAACCCTAGACATGCGCAGTAGGGACTCTGGGATGCTGTAACTGTTATTCTACTGTGCATAACATGTCAATTCATTCACAAAATAAGGGGGTGCATTCATGATGCACCAGTGCAACTGCACAGTTTTTAAAAAGCAGAGAAACCGGAATGATGCTGAAACTTTAATTTTTTTTCCTTGCTGGCTGCAAACTGTGCAGTTGTGCAGTTCCCAGCCGGCAGCCGGGAAACCTGCACAACTGCGCAATTGCGCATTTCCGAGCAGGCAAACCTGCACAACTGCACAGTTGCAACGTTCCCAGCAGGCAAATCTGCACAACTGCACAGTTGCACAATTCCCAGCAGGCAAACCTGCACAACTGCACAGTTGCACAATTCCCAGCAGGCTGCCAGCTGGGAATTGCGCAGCTGGCAAGGAAAAAAAATTAAAGTTTCAGCATGGCTAAAAGCCGCATTCATTGCCGCTGGTGCAGCTGCTCCGCCTGTGTTTGTAGCGTTCTGACAGCTTCCAATGTAGCTGCTGAGCCACCGAGAAGACTTCAGATAAGTCGTTCCCACACCCCTCAGTCTAGCTGCCCTGTACGTTTTAAATGCACACCTGGGGCTTGCAACGTAGCTACTAAGCATTAAGGTAAAGGCAACTTCATGTCACACTTTCCTGCCAATCTAGAAAGCCCCAGAAATTTTTTTAATAGTTTGGTCCTCCACAGCTTCACCTCAAGTCAGCTGCAAGTATAAAACAAACCACAAGGCTTCCTACTCTAATGCAGTGTTTCTCAATATTTTTCTGACTGTGGCCCCCTTCCGACCTTGTTTCCTTTCTGTGCCCCCCCCCCCCCATTCTACTGGTAGAAAAATAGCTATTTAAAAGTTTTGTTTGTAAATAGAACATGTTTTATTTATAACTTTTATAATTTATACAAAATACAATAACATAAAAAAATTATACTTTAAGTATTTCTTGATCAAGGTCACCCTTATGTTTGATGACCAGAAACAAGCACATTCTCTCTCTCTCTCTCTCTCTCTCTCTGTTGCTGTAAGGGACAACCAAAGATCACCTCTGTCCATTATGTTAAGCTGATTCTGCATTAGGCTCAGTAAATAATTCACATAACTGAAACCTGATTCTACCAAACATGAAGTAGGAAATGTAATGCAAAACAACTTTGCTTTATTCCAAATCTGTGCAAAGTTTTTCGATATTGTACTTTTTATTCAAAAATGGTGTTTTTCTTGACTGAGAATTACTTTGGCTGCTATGTCACTCTGGAGCTGCATGAGTGATTCTTGCACAGAAACATCAGTGTCAGCAGCATTCACAGCAAATGAATCTCCTACCCAGGCTAGAATATCCATGTCCAGCTGATCACAAAATCAAACTTTCAAATCATTATAAAGCTACTTCAAATGATTCACATGCACAATCATTTTATCATCTTTCAATTCATCCCTAACTGCTGCCAAAAGGAAAACTGTAAATTCTTGACATCCAATATTCGTGCCTTTTCCAAGAAATCCTGTAATAATCTCCTTGCTTGAAAAAGGATCATAATTCCTGTCCTGTAATTGTTTGTTTAACAAATTTAACAAATTTTCAAAGATGTCAAAATATTACATATTGTTAAAATAAATCACTTTTAACAAAGGTCATATTGTCTTCCATTTCCTTTCATCTGAAAAACTGAGTCCCACAAAGCAACAAAACAACAAGGGCAGTTATCTTTGGGCAGCCAACGGACTTTTGTATGCAATAGTAAACATGTGAGGTATTTGTTATTGTCCTGGAAAATCTGTTGAAACAGGCAGTCTTGAAGTGCATGTGATTTAATGTAATTTACTGCTTTTATTACAATCTGTAGAGACTCACACAAGCACTTACTTTTACTCCTGCAAATTCTGGTGTGTTTGCCATCAAAAGTGGCCCACTAGCTGAATGGCAGCTAATGAATCAGTGTTTTACTGTGGGCAAACGTTTTTGATAAATTAAAATTATGACTCCATTGTGTAAAAAGATTAAAATAAAATAAACCACCAAAACTACCAACAAACTTGAGAAGAACCCCTTTAGGGTACAGTTCAAAGATATAGACTAATCTGTAGAATCAGTATGTAGCGAGATCTTGTAGCACCTTAGAGATTGATTCAATGAAAGAAGTCGGCAGCATGAGCTTTTGTAGACTAAAATCTACTTCCTCAGATGCCTTTAGGGTATCTTTAATATGAACACCATATTTTAGTCTCTGGGTTTCCTGGTCTTAGAACTGCAGTGAAGATAAATACACAGGGGCTAAACAAATGGGCAAAAAGAGGTGCTTCCAGGCTGGCTTGAAGGTGTGGCATTTAGATGGCACATGCCTTGAAGCCAGCAGAAAAGTGCCCTTATGCAGAGAAAAGCCATTTCAAAATGAAGCAGCTTTTTTCCTGCTTCTTCCTGGCTTGAACTCAGCTCGTGTTATCATGACACGAGCACTTCAGCTGCCTTGGGAGCCTGTGGTGTGGTTGGTGGGGATTCAGTTGTGACTTCAGAAAAGGCAGCTTCAAGTCACTTTTTCCTGCCCATCTGTTTCTTCCAATAGAAACTTTTTCAAAAAATATAAATAAATTAGATAACCAATAATTTGCTACCTTTAGTGATACTTCAATCATCAGCTGAAATGATTGTTTCACTTTGTGTAATGTTTGTGCCAGCCTTGCAAGTAGAAAGTTTTTAGCTATCATTTGATATCATTATCAGATAGTCACTCAGCATGTAGAAAATGCTATTCTAGGCTCTTTAAACTCCATATTAAGGATGGCTAAGCTGGCCCCTCCCAGTTCACATTCCAACAACATGCAAAGACCTTTACGTTCAGTTGGACTTTTGGCATCTCACCTTGGACTTTTAGTTGTGCTATTTCAACTGTAGGGTGTTTTAAATCTGTATATTTGTAACTTTGTGTAGCATTGTGCTGTGCATTGTGGTAGGTGGCTCACTTGCTATACTCCTCATCACACTCCCAAATGATTCAAATTTCATGCTTCAATAATATTTCTGTCAGACTGAAATGTTTTTGATTATTTGATTTAAACATAGGTTTAGAAACCATGCCATTGGGCTATCATTTCTACCTGAATTGCCACACTTTTGCTTCGTACATGTTGTTACTTTCTCCAATATTTTTGTCTCCATCATTCTCCTTCTCATGGATTATTACATAATATAAGTGGGAGGGGGTGAAATCTTTAAGAAATTCTAAAAATTATAAGAGGAAGATGCATGAAATGCCCAAAATATTATCACAAATGGAAAAGGATGTTAGTTTCCCCCCCCCCCCCAAAGCATTCATTTGCTTTAAAATGAATGAATGAAATCACTATCCTGTCCTTCTAACTTTCCCTGACTCAGGAGAGACAGTGAGTTCACTCATTCAAGTGTGTGTGAAAACAGAGTGGTAAATATAAAGTCCTTAGTTATACTAGTCATCTGTGTACCCTTTCTTTGATCTTTCTTTTCTGAAGAGATATTTTCTGAATGGGACCAAGGAGAAACTAGTACTTTGTGTGTCCACATATATGTTCCTTGCTCAGTTTGTAAGTATGTAAAAATGCCAACATAATACAATTGCCACAGGTACTCTCTTAAGGGTGTAGCCACAATGTAGAATTAAACAGTTTGACACCACTTTAACTGCCATAACTTACCCTACAGAATTCTGGGATTCATAGTTTGGTGATGTATTCAGTCTGGTCTGTCAGGGAGCTCTGATGCCTCACCTAACAACAAATCCTGGGATTCTGTAGGATATTTCATAGCAGTTAAAGTGGTGAAAAACCGCTTTAATTCTGCAGTGTGGTTACACCAAGTCTTTCTCTTCACAAGGGAACTAACCTGAGTATTTATATTTACTGTGAACTGTGATACATTTAGATTACATATTATTACACAACCCAGTTATGAGGTGAAAAAACTAAGACCTTTGCTTGTTACCGTTGCTGGATAACTGCCAGATATGTTGAACAAATCTGATCCATGTTGATGAACCCGTGTCAACTAGTTATTTATTTACTTATTTCTTTTCATAAATATTAATAACCTGCCTTTCTCTTTCAAAATCTGAATCACCAAAATGGGGATAAGATTTCTCACATTCAGGTTTAGAAGTGTATTTAAAAAAACAACAACCCTAAAATGTATTATATGTCTATAAGAACACACATCATATTGTAATAATATAAGTAAGAACCTTTCATTGTCATGTTAGTGGTTGTGCTACTCCACTGTTGTTAACATTACCACAAGATATCTCCAGCTACTATCTAATAAATATAGATTTTAAAATCTCTTGAAATACTGTAAGATAGCCCACTACTTTCACATCACATGATTTCCAATTCTACTTTGGCAGAAGGAATTTCTGACTTTGCTGCAACAATGTGTCCTCCCTAGAGGCAAAGCCTTTAATCATGGATTGTGTACACACAGAGTTCTAAATAATTTTTCTCAAGAAATAGATGAAGAACAGAAATTTGCTTTAATTCTATTGTACAAACCTATAACAAAATGAGTGTTCTTTAAAACAACAGAAAAAAATTGGGTTGCTGATTCATCCCTCATTGTTTGAAGGTCCACCAAATTGGGCAGATGGAGGAAGGATCCAATTCTTTCTGCATTACCACTTTCCTACTGTTTGTCCCTCATTTCTCACCTTCCTATCCATTACCCAAGCTATTGCCTACTTTAATAAATGGGTCCCTGTTTCTTGAACTGAACATGGTCTCCAGGTTTGGTCCCTCCAAAACAGACTGGCAGCTGGTTCAGAAATTACAATGTTATAAGTCTACTTTATGGCCTCCCAATTCACTTTTATGGCTGTTGTGCAAAGAAAAGTCCCTTTCCCTCAAAATCACTCCCTCCACCCCATGTGGCCACTTCCATACTGCTGCAGAATGTGGGAGAGGATCAGAGATGTGTGAAGATTTCCTAGCAGAGCAGCCTGTTGCAACACACATAGCTACAGGGAGAATGCTGTATGCATTTCCACTCATCCCCCTGCTATCCGCAAATCAGAAACTGTTGTGTGGAGAAAGCACTTCAATGCTGTAAAAGAAGGTTTTGCAGGATTAGCTTCAAGAGCTGTAGCTATGGAGATGTGGGTACATACCTTCGTTCAGGATCTCTGCCCATATGAACCCTTCCTTGGTTTTTGACCAAACTTTTTTTAAAAAAAAAAATATTTTTTTTATTAAAGCAACCAATTTTACATATATGTTTAAACAATCCAAAGAAAGCAATAATGAATTTTAAAAAGAAACCTTAGATATATCCTTTTAAGTTTAGTCTAAAACCTGAAACAGATCCACTCTCCTATTGAAATGGAAACCTCTGGCTTGCACTTGATGTGCAATCTATATATTTTAATTAGAAATAGCAATGACTCTTATATTTTTATATCAGTTTATAGTGCTAAGTACTCGCTAAGCAGTTTACAATGTGTTAGCCAATTGATCCTAACAAGATGGGTACTCATTTTACTGATCTATGAAAAGCATGGTAAGATGAGTCAACCTGGTGCCCTGCAGGATTGAACTCACAACAGTACCAATTTTCATTAGAGTTAACTACTTGCTTTGCCATGGGTGCATTGTATATAGTTCATCACCCCTCCCCCCCCCAAACCCCCCCAAAACAAATCAGATATTTTATCATGTTTTTGTTATCTATTATTTAATTCACAAATGCATTAGAAAGTTTAACCTAAAAATGTTTTGGACAATGGTCTCTCTTAAACACAGCATTCAAGGATAGTTTGTATTGTATTTACATAAAGCTTGCCTACAGCTGTCATTTCAGAAAGATATTCTGTAAATGTGGTTCAGTTTCTCCTTTGAGAGGCCTGCATAGCATATTATATTTTCATCTCTGTACTCTGCATAGTTAAGTGTTCAGAAAATCTTGGTTTCCGTGTTTCACTCCTCCCCCTACCATTGTTTCCAATGCCAAGCAAGATGAAAGGATAGTTTTTAAAGAACAATTTTAAGAATCTATAACAAAAAGTAAAAAAATCAATGGTTCCTTCCATAAAAGTCACACAGAGAACAGAATGCTAAAATACTTGGCTTGAGCAGATAATATGAATCAATGGTTCTTCGTAAAAGATGTGTCCTTAGGGAGAGAAAGATATGAGACAGGAATAGAATATTAGTACTGAATCTGACAGCTCTGGAGCTGATAATACAGATTCTAATTCTGTTGCAGAGGAGTAAATAGATCACAGTTTCACCTCACTGGCTATAGACCTTATCAGACGAGAGGAATTTCTCTTTATTGCGGATGGAGCCAATTGGAGCCAATTTGAATTCACGTGAATTCGCTAATTTAGCAAATTTACGTGAATTCCAATTGCGTTCGGAATGCATTCAGAATGACTTCCCATTACCCGAAAATGACTGCCCATTGCCCGAAATTGCGTGAAATGCTTTAATTCGTAATAAGGTAAAATCTCATGATTGTGTTCAGAATGACTTCCTTTTTGCCCGAAATTGCATGAGATACTCTAATATGCAATAATGTGAAACCCCATGATTGCATTTGGATTGCCATTAAATTATACTTCCAATTTCCAATGTCTGATAAGGTCCTGTGAGGAGAAGCCCCAGTGAAAAAGCACAAGTAAAAATAGGTGAAGCACATATGTGTGTGAAGCACATACACAAGGATCGAGGTAAGGAGAAAGTCAGGCCTACCTGTTTATTTTTTCACATAGTCCATCATGTAATTCATAAAAAAATCCATTTAAGCAAAAACAAAGGCACAACAAAATCAACTAAATCCAGATTAATTTAAGGGAAAAAAATACAGGGTACAGTTGGCCCTTGATAACTACTGGTGTCTTGCTCCAAGACCTCTCATGAATACTAAAATCTATGGCTGCTCAAGTCTCATTAAATACAAGGGTGTAGTGAAATGGGGTCCCTTAAATAAAATGGTAAAATCAAGGTTTGCTTTTTGGAATACACACACACACACACACACAATATTGTCATGCCATGGATGCTTGAATCTGTGAATAAAAAATTTGCGAATGGAGATTGGGGTTTAATTCCAGAAACCCTTCCGAAGGGGCAGAACAAACAAACAAATCAGAAGTTACTTTTGCCATGTTTCCTTCATATTTTGTTCTTTTTCTGTTATTGTTCTTTAAATAAAAAGGAGGAGTGCAACCCACAAGTGAATCATGGTACCAGACTGAGGCCTCTGGACTGATAGAAGTGTCTTACCTCTGATTTAGATATGCCCAGTCCAAGGTGTGAACATCATGCAGTAATTTATAGTGCTTGCATCCTTGCTCCAACAGAGGAGCTTGAATGGCTTTAGTGAAACTCCACCACAGACTGGGACTAACCCAAGTGTGGAAAGGAGACATTAAAAGTCTACAGAAACAAAAGTTACACTATAAACAGTGGGAAAGTCTCCTGTCTCCTTATGAACAAACAAAATATAATCAAATGTAATCAAATCAAGTCAATTCAGGCTTTTTATGGAGTATTTCTTGAAACAAATTCCAGTTGTCCCACCCTCACCCCAGAAGAAATTGAAGATTTGGCTCCTAATGAAGTTCAGAGGTTATACCATATAGTACCAAATAGTAGAAGGAAGTACAATTTTACAGAGCGCTTCTTGAATGAAGGCCTCTAACCTGACTGTTTTAAAAATTGATTGGGCAAATTCATGGAGGATCAAACCATCAAGACCTAGAAAAAGTCTGCAAGTTTAGGATGATGATGATGATGATGATGATGATGATGATGATGATGATAGCTGAGTGGTATCATGATTTCCGTATAGCAGTAAAGGCAGTGGAGGGCTCCTCTTGTATTTGTGTCTGCTGTGCATTTACCCTGACTGAAGTTCATATGTCATGGATGACACTCTTTATGGAGTTATAATATGGTAGGCTTACTAGACAGAGATGAAAAGAGTTCTGCTCCACGCATATCTTAGGTAGATAAAATGTTTAGCCTCCATATGAGTGTACACTGAAGTACAGCTTGATTTTAACCTTCTAGAAGTTCTGATTTGTGACCATATGGATGGCTTCCAAGCACTATGAAACAGAGTTTAGAAAGATTACTGTTTTCAGCTTGAAGTACTAGAATCTCTCAAGCTGCATGTTGGCTTGGGGATCTGGGGGACGTCAGTCCAAAATTAAACTTTTCCAGGGTTTCAGTGCATCTCCTAAATCATGTTGGCATTTCCTAAATCATAGTGATATGATATGTTCATGCAAATTCAACATGAACACGGTTTCTCTGCTCATGCACCATGGCCTTGCCTGGACATACAAAGAATAGCATTAGCCATAGCATTTACATTTCTGTACAGCTTCATACTGAACTAAGTAGTCTCCAGGTAGTTTATAACGTGTAAGCTAATTGCCCCCAACAAAATGTTTACGCATTTTACCAGCCTATGAAAGGATAGAAGGCTGAGTCATCCCTGGAGCTCTGGGATTAAACTCAGCCTTGTGGTGCAGTACTGACTGCAATGCTGGCATTTAACCATTGCACCATCAGGGCTCCCTGATGCCTTTGCACTCTGATATTCTGATAAGCCCACAGAGACACCATTTTATTTTGAATGTTTAATGACATTAGCCCTCCACGCACTGGCCCCTCCATATTTATCTGAACGTCTTTCTCCTTACATTCCCACTCGTGTCCTCTGTGCTGGTCGTCAAGGTCTCCTGTCCCAGCCTAGGATTACCACTACCCCGTCCCGGATTCATCCCTTCTCACTTGTTGCCTCTCACTCCTTCTTCCCCCACTTGCACGCCTCATCACTTCTTTAACCAGTTTCAAAATTGAGTTAAAAACTATATTGTTTAGGAAAGCGTTCCCAGATGTGTGACCTTGTCTGCCCCAGGATACCTCGTTTTAACCATGTATTAAGAAGGCGAGCCTCCCCTCCAGTCCATCTTGGTATGGGCCTCAGAGAGAGAAGAGATCTTCTGGACTTTCCCCCTTCCCCACCACCTTTCCCTTCTCCTTTTGCGTCGTGTCTTTTTAGATTGCAAGCCTGAGGGCTGGGACCCATTTAATTACAGATTGTATGTTCAGTGCTGTGTAAATTTACAGTGCTATACAAATAAAGGTTAATAACAACAACAACAAAACAACCTCATAATATCACAACATATTTTTGTTTGCATAAATGAAGCACAGTGAAGGAAATACACCCTTTAAAAAAAAGATGTATACACACATTACACCATGAAAAGAAAAAAGAAAAAACATTCCCTCTCCTGAAACTTGCATTTGATAAAATAATGCCCACCATTTACGGTTTTGAAAAATATTTAAAAAAAAAAATCTGGTGCTTGATTAATCATGGTTTCTGCTTTGAATACAGTCAAAGAATTTTCAGCAATTAAAACAACTAATTGACTAAATCTTGAATTGTCATGAGCAAGCCTTATTGAAAGAGACATGTTCAGTGCTTGTTATAAAAGTACCACAGAAACAGAGAGGTTTCATCAGTTGATTTTCATAGGTAGAATGCAAGTTATTAGAGGGAAAATTGGCATATCTTTATGTCTGATTTCCTTGCCAGATGTAGCCACTGAAGAACTTAATTTTATACCCTAATATTCCCTGCATATTCAGTATTACACCTGTGCTAGTCCTCTGATCAGTAGCAATTCACACTTCACAGTGTGCTTTGTTCCTTATTTCAAAGGCATGACGGACCTGCTGTCTCATTTGCTCCCACCAGTAAACTGCCTCAGTAAAAAAAAGAAAAGAAAAAAAGGGAAAACAGTTGTGTCTGATGGGAGCCATGCTCTCCTTTGGAGAGTCATCTGAGAGCCATCTGATGCTATTTCAAATGCAATCTTGTAAGAGTGAAAATATCCATTGATGGTGGAATAACGTTGCATTTACAAGATATACAGAAAGTCTCCATTCTGCCATATGCACCCTGGTTTCTAGAAACATGCAACTGCAAGGCTTAGATGCCATGATAGTTGTGTCGGGTATTGATTCTGAGCCCTTTCACATGACATAGATATAGTGCTATCTTTTCTCTTTAACTTCTATGGCTGCATCCTATGGATCCTATTCTGGGGTCTGGATTTTTTGAGGAAATCTCTGACTGAGAATTCCAAATGCTCCTCTCTAAACAGAATATCCCAGGATTCCATAGGATGCAGCCATGGCAGTTAAAATGGAATAATTGTATAATGGGAAAGAGCCCTCAATGTCGCATGACCATCATTCACAAGACAACCATCAAATGCATACTAGTGTGTATTGTTCTGAGAACCATAACATCTTCTAAAAAACTTTACTAGAATTTCTATTCTTGGTCCTTGGGCAGAACCATGAGAACCTGGCAGAACTTGGGCCATCATCTTTGACCTTCCTTATTAACTCTTCCAATTCCTGAATGTCTTCTATTAATAATATGGTGTCATCTGGATATCTTAGGTTGTTAATGTTGCTTCCCCCTATCTTAACTCCTGATTAAAACTACTTTATCACATATATGTGAAATAGTATCTTCTGTTGCATTAACTATGGAGTTGGTGTGGGGATGTGACAAGCTACACCTCTTCCTTGTCTGCTTAATGTCAGGTCACCTATACAAAAAATAAAAAATATAAAAAAATCACTATTGATTATAAAGCAAAATCAGTTTATTAACCAAATAAGGCAACTCTATAAATTCTTGCAGTAGGTTCTGTGTGGATTAGAGAATTGATAAATCTATCAGTTTCAGTTTCACTTTCATTTATTCCTTCCCCCTGCCCTTCAAAGCATGAGAAACTAATAAATTGAGAGGGAATTATCAAAATCAAATTCTCACTAATCTGCATCGGCTACATTACTTAGATACAGTGGACCTGTCATATTGATGGGCTAGCGATCTGTGGATTCAACCATGGCAGATTGCTACATCCCATATTATTCAATAGTGATACATGCACATGAATGCACTGACACAGTCGTATGAATTATGGTGCCCATTTAATAATATTGGGCACAACCATCCATATTTTACCCATCTGCAGACCCTCCCAGAACTGTATAACACTGTATAACATTTTCTGCATGGAAAGGAACATCATCATCATCATCATCATCATCATCATCATCATCATCTACTGGCAATCGAGGCGGGGTACAACATAGTTAAAAGCATCACAGGTTAAAATACAACAACCCCGTCCCCCTCTCCCACCCCTTAAAATAGAATTAAATAGCCAAGAATTAAAAACATACTACAAATAAAACATATAAAAGTAACTGCCTGAAGCTGTATAAAACAATTTCGAAGGGGGGAAGAGGAGCTAAGACAAAGAGTCAGCAGTGGATATGGAGCCTGGAAATTAAATGCTATCTGGGAAGGCCTGACGGAAGAGATGCGTCTTTAAGGCTTTTCTAAAGCTGTCAACAGATGTAATAAGATGCATCTCATCCAGCAGGTCATTCCATAGCTTGGGGGCTATGGCTTGAAAAGGCCCTCTGGGAGGTTTGTGTCAGTCTGGTCTTCAAGGACTGCAGCAAATTCCTCCCAGAGGACCGGAGTGTGCGGGGGGGGGGGGCGGATCATATGGGGAGAGGCAGTCCCAGAGATAGGATGGACCCAAGCCATGAAGGGCTTTAAAGGTTAAAACCAACACCTTGTACTGAGCCCAGAAACTAATTGGCAGCCAGTGGAGAGCTTTAAGCACCGGTGTTATGTGCTCTCTCCTAGATGTTCCAGTTATTAACCTGGCTGCCATGTTTTGAACTAACTGCAGTTTCTGAGTTAGGCACAAGGGTAGTCCCATGTAGAGTACATTACAGTAGTCCAGGCAAGAGGTTACTAGAGCTGTTGTACCTGCCTGCCACAAAGTAGTAGTAGTAGTAGTAGTAGTAGTAGTAGTATTGTGTCTTTAAGTCATTTCCAACTTATGTAAACTCCATGGCAAACCTATTACAGGGGTTTCTTGGCAATATTTGTTCAGAGAGGGGTTGTCATTCCCTTCCTCTGAGGCTGAGACAAAGTCAGGGCCACCCAGTAGGTTTCCATGATTGAGCAGAGATCCAAACCCTGGTCTTTAGAAAATTAATCCAGTGCTCAAACCACTATACCATGCTAACTCTTGCCACAAAGTTGTACCTTGTCAGGAAAAAAAAATCTGGCAGCTCTAAATTAGCAGAACATGACGGAATGGGATTCAAAGTAAGAGTGCATCCAGATGAGACAACTATGCCAGGATATGGCAATATTTGTTCCCACACTTACTGATTCTTCACTCCCCACTCCTAATCCAAACAGCATCAGGAGTTCTTTGGTTCTCCCTCTCATCTTAACTATTATAAAATATTTTGTTCCTACCCCAAGAACTTTATCAGTAAAGTGCTAGGATCCTGAACTTTGAAGAGTGGCTCCCACCCCCAATTTGGATTCAGTTGAGTGGCCAGGTCTGGCACGAAAATAGGTCCCACTGACATTATCAGCTATGAATGGAGTTTTGCTGGGTATAGAAATATAGTTGAAAAATATGGTTCATAGTGCCATTAGGGAAGAAACATGAGGAGGACAGGGGCAGGAAGAGGTGCCAGCATATCCCCAAGTTCCCTCTGCCCTTGCCAGTGCTGGCATTGTGCCATGTTAGAAGAGTCTTGGAGAACGTGAGCAAGGTCTGAGCTTAACAGTTTAGCACAAAACCATTAGAGTGTGTGTTTTAAGGAGACATTTAGGTCAGTAGAACATTAGAAGAGAAGATAATTTAGATTAAGTATCAATAAGAAGTATCAGGGAGCAACACAGAAAGACTTGGGACAGTTTGCAACAAATTTAGGGAAACTAATTTATAGAAGCCCCAGAATTTTTAAGACCTGTGGACCTAAAACCCTAGGACTGGATAAATGACTATGGGGCTCTCCAGACTGTCCCTAAGGAGTGGCATGCAGCTGCTCCTTTACTGGCCAGATTGGGGCAGCAGCAACCTCAAGCTGCAGCCCCATCTGACCTCTGGAGAGCGCAAAAAGGAGCTGTAAAAAGTAGCTCCTTTTTGAGCCCTCCAATGGGTACCATAGCCACAGCAGCACAGCTTTATGATGCCCCTTCGGGGCTGCATCATGTGGATGCAGCACTGGAGGTGTGTCATGATGGTTCATGCTGTGTGGACATGTGTGCCACAATGGCGCCATGGTGACAGAGTTAGGGTGTCCAACGTGAGGATGCTGTGCCCACAGGCCAGCCCACAGGCCCAGAGGCCAGCACGACTCTGCCAGACTATATAGGCCCTGTGTTAGTTTCAGTTCACTCTTAATTAGTTTTTTAATCCTAAAATTCTTTCCACCCTGAATATAAAGTGATTTACTAATTTCAGTAAATTATTATCCAAATGACCCCCCAAATAAACTAAAATATCACTCCTGACTTAAGGTAAACTAAAAAGCAAGCACATAGTAGAATTTAAGGCACACTAAATCCATTATATACATATGAAGGCTTACTCTTTAAAAGCAGTTTGTTAGTTTAAGATCTGTCAATTTAATGGGTAATAACCTTTTTATTTTAGAGTTTGGGAGACACAGGAAAAGAAATAACTAATGCTTCTTCACATCCGACCTTTACAATTTTTTTCTGTCTTTACTGTTATTCAAACTTCATCTGTGATTGTTGACATCGCTGTAGCTGTTTGAGTAACTCTCGTGCTGAGTGCTCATTATCCCCAAAGAAAAACCTTCAAACGTTTTCCTTCCTCACCCCCTACTGGTGAAAATAATGATGGGTTTTTTTGCCAAATGACTGTAATAAGGATGAATGTTTTTTGAACTTCTTTATGACTGTTGTCTAATCAAATTCGAGAGTAAACCAAGTTATAATTATTATCCCCAAGGCTGATACAGTGCAATTTATAGTGGACTTAGTGGTTAAAGTGGGGCCAAACTGACAGGTAAACAAAAGTCAAGGAAGGAAGAATTACACAAGATGCTCTTTTCTGTAACTATGGAAATCTGCTTAGGAGAGTGATGGTGTTCTCTGTATGGAGCTTTCATTGTCTCAAGTCATTTACTGATCTGCCAGGAGAGGTAATGAAACGTGGATGTGACTCATGGCCTCTGTCTAATATCTTCTAGTCTCTGGCTATACCAGGTGGGTCTTTTCCACCATGAATTTGGCCAATGGAGCCAGATTCATTCTTATTCTCTGTCAGCCCATGCTTGGAGAAACTGCTTGAGGTCCAAAAATTAGGACTTAGTTATTACATCTATATGCACTTTTAAAAATGGAATCATAGGGGCTTTACAGACTGCCAAAATGGACAGTCTGGTGCCACCTTTTTTAACTGCACACCTTCACCACAGCAACTAGACAGAGCAGTGGAGATGCACAATTAAAAAAGGAGTGGGGAAACCCAGCTCCTTTTTTGTGTTGCAGTTGCAATGCAATAAAGGTAAAAGTCACCATATAGATGCTGCACAGTTGTGACGTCATCGCTGTGTGTGCCATGTAAATGGTGCTTCGCAGTGATGATGCCCCATCACGTGCTTGGGTTGTGGGGTGTGTGGAAGCTCTGCCCCGAGCAAACTCTAGCACATGATGGGGTTGCTTCAAAGGGCCAGTCTGTACCAGCCCATGAGGTTGGAAAGGGCTTGAAAAGTCATAACCTAGCCCACCCATGTCAATAGTGGAAATCCTGTCATACAACATCTCTGCTAAGTGGTCATCCTGCATTTGCATATCTTACAAACAAAAGGGAGAGTTTTTTGTGGAGCTTTTGGGCTATGTGGCCATGTTCTAGAAGAGTTCCTTTTTGACGTTTCACCAGCATCTGTGGCTGGTGTCTTCTTTCTCTGAAGATGCCAGCCACAGATGCTGGTGAAACATCAGAAAGGAACTCTTCTAGAACATGGCCACATAGCCCAAAAGCTCAACAAAAAAACTATGGATGCCGGCCATGAAAGCCTTTGACTCCACAAAAGGGAGAGTTCTCTTAACACACAAAACTACTCTGTTAACACACAGAATCGACTCAGTTCAATTTATCTTTCTCTTTCAGGATCACTCCCATAACTTCTCTCTCTCTCTCTCTCTCTCTCTCTCTCTCTCTCCTCTCTCCACTTAAAAAATGCAAACATTTCCCAATTTTTCTTCCAAACAGTATTCCCCCACTATGGGGAATAAAATGAAGGCATTGTGCAACCAAATAAGAATTCTACCCCCTTCAAATTAAATTTTCCTTCAGTCCTCAAATTTCTCACGTTGTACAGCATCAAACTTTCTCACTAGGACTCTATTTGCTGAGCTTCACTTCCTTGGTAACTTTGTTTGCTCCTTTTTCTGGATGCTAAACTTTATTCCTCAATGCTTCTACAACTAAAGTTACTACAATGCTTGAAATTTGCCTATTCTTCCTCCTCCCAGTATACTTGCCAGCTGGCTCCCAGCATTCCTCCATTCCTATATTCCCATCTCCAAGTTCATCCATCTCACCAGACAGTGGCAAAATGAGTTCCTCCCTGCTCACCCTACCACACCCCTGCCAATAGCTAGGAGTTATCCAAACCAAAACACAGACTTCTGGTCACCTGCCATCAGCATTTCTAAGAATCTAAATGTCTTTGAGAAGCAAGGATGGCAAGCACCAGAAGCCCAAGTGCTCCATTTTAAAGTGTTTGTAGCCACTTGGGGATAGAGTGAGGTCGGCTATCCCATTCCCCAAATAATCTGACAGTTTAATTACCGATTGTTGTTTTTTAAGCAACAACAACAACAGCAGCAAAACATATAAATAAAGCAGCAATGAGCAGCTTTAATATATGGGGAACTTACTTTCAGGCACCTGGAGTGAAAAAATGTAAGCATATGTGTCAGAATCTATACACAGGTGATTAAAGGTAAGATTGAAGGAAATTGCTATGACTCCCATTTTGTATATATTTATATGCTCCACTCATGAATCATAAACTGCCTATGGGGAAACATAGTAGAGTTTAATAGATGTGAAACTAATAGGGTGCAAAAGGAATGTAATCTGGCTCTCAAGAGGGTGCTCTGAAAGTCTAGTGTTAATAACTTTTTAAGAGGGGCATGTTTTTCTGAGCAATTCTATAGGGCAGAATAAAAAAAATAGACATTTCACTTTTCTATTCTTCTTTATGGAACTTTTCTAGAAGGGGAATACATTGGGATTAACACAGTGACATTGTCATTATTCTTGATGGAATATACATGACCAGCTTAAATAAGTAGGAAGCTTTACATGCTTCTAAAGATAGTGTTAAAGCAAATATAAAGCAGCAAAAACTGGCTCAGAGCTATTTGAAGTGGGATCAGCAAATCACACAAATACCTTAGCAGATATGGTTGAAGCTAACCATTGCTAATTAAACAAGTTTAAATATCTATTGTTTCATGGTTATAATTTTAAATATATGATCACAATGTAAGGACCATTTATTCTTCCAAATTCCAACATTTCTAAGGAAGAATGCTTTGAAGTAAGTTTTACTGAATTCTACAGAAATATGCTCACTGTCAGAGTGCTAATTCCTTGAAAATTATGTCTAAAATCTGGAAAGACTCAAACTATTATGGTATTTGCAATCCTACTGACCTTGGAACAGAAGAATTTTTGAAATCAATGAAACAGAGATTTTCTTTGAAATAAGACTTTTCTCCACCCTGACATATAACAGCCTGTATTAAGAAGCAATGTCAACCAAAGAAACTTTGCTGCCTGAGATGAAAGACAAAAATGTCAAGTCCACTTACTCACCCATCCCATCTACCAAAACTTACTAGATTGATAGCTGAAACATAGCCTAATGCAACCAATTAAATAGCATTCTCCACTAGAGAGGGAAATATTATTACTAAATATTTGAATCCAAAGCTCTATATTGCCCTATAGAAGGTGTTTCCTCCATCCCGGGAAACTCTGATGAGGAGAATCCTGGTTGGAGGATATTTTTTTTTTTACAGTTCAGGACTTACTCTTTGCAAGAGGCATAGGAAAATAGCATTTAATGCATATACATGTTGGCTGGCATTCAATATCGCAGTGATGGATTGGTAACCTAGAATTATAAATCTGCAACTGTGCTGCATTCAGTAAAACTATGTAGTCTCACTATAGGACTATGTAAATGCCACTTCACCCCACCTTAGGAGTCATCAGCTGGACTGGACAAAAGGAGGCCCATTCAGCTTCCATTCAGAGAGAGAGAGAGAGAGAGAGAGAGAGAGAGTCATCCTCTTTACACCCCAATCTGAAGCTGAATGGACCTCCTTCACTCAATCCGGCTTCTGTCTTTTTAGGTTGACTGGGGTAGGTAGGGGAAGAAGACACTACTTAGCTATGCATACACAGCTAGGTAGCCAATGAAGAATAAGCTTTCTGCAGAGAAAAAGTGAATTTCTGATCACAAAACAACATTTCTACCCAGAAAAAGTGATCTTCTCCATAAAGAAAAGCCACGTGTGGGTTTTGTAAAAATTAAATAACTCCTGAATACTGTACTCCAAAATTGGGACCAAGGCCTTTCAGGACTTTTCAGGACTTTTCCCTTAGCAGGGAGAGCAATGGTTAAATTATATGTTCTAATAAAAATGATATTTATAAAGATTTATATCTTTATTGCTGTACTTGAGGGCAACATACTGGTTTAGTAAGGCAAAACAAGCCATGTGGCACATGCCACTTTGACTCCAGCATCTGCCACCTCAGTTTACTTACTGAATGGACTACCCTGCTGGGTGCACTATTTCAGGGGGAGATTTTTCCTTTTGCACACTGCCTTTCTAGACACAGTTGCTGCTCATGAAGTCCTATTTGACTAAACAGGATTTTGCCCTGAGTAAATGGAGGTAATGCCCATCAGAACACCTGTAGTTCCAAGCACAATGTTGTATTTCTGTTCAAGAGGAATTTATCTTACAGAGCTTACCCTCAGGAGAATATGAAAAAAAGTTATTAAGCTGTCAAAATCATGATTTATTCTTTCAGGAATGAATAAATATAGTACTATTGGATGTTAATAGTCCTTTGTGTATGCACTGTTATTAGCTTCACAAGTATAGATCTTTGACATAAAAATCCACTAATGTGTAAGACTTAGCAAAATGGTTTCAATCATTTTAATGAATTGTACATGTTGTATATGATTTTGTTGAGTTCAAAGCATTAATTCCCTTATAATCCACCATACGAAGCAATAATGTGTTTCAATATTTTTAAAGTAGACAGATACGTAGTTCAGAATTGCTTCTGACATACAGTGCACAAGAAAGAGCTGTAGAAATGTTTCAGCGATGCTTGATGTATAGGATTCTACATGTTTGATTATCCCATAATTTTGGTATTAAACATAACTAGAACTGAATTATTATGTCTTCCTTCATATATTTGGCCTGGACTGGCCCAAGTACTCTCACATAAGAAAACCTTTCTAATCTTGGGATCATGTTGTTGGCCTGAGTTGGGAGCTGGTTAATCCTAGGAAGGGCATCATACACTTTACTGCATCTTGGAGGATGAGTGTTCTAAGGTAGTGGATAAATTTTTAAAACATTACCTCAAATTACATATATAAAACAGACATGTACATTTTATTATGCATTTAAGTGCACATCATCTACCATATCTAAATAAGTTTATATGTTCTCTCCTATCTACGTAGATACATTTCACCTGCTAAACGCCATGTCACAACATTCAGGGAAGTGTAAAATATGGTGAACAGCCAAGTTTCAATCCACCCATTAGACTGAGAAGTGCAGTTTAGGTCATTACATATAGTAGTGTAAAGCCTGGCTTCCTCATGCATCTGTAAAGATATCCATCCCAATTTGTTTTGATTATTCTAAAGCACTCTTTGCGTTGAGTGTGTTCCTTACTGGGAGGAAATTATCAAAGCTAATGGTGTTGTAAGGCATTTCCCTGATCATGATTATACATGATTTGAGATTCAAGTCCATCTCAAACTTTCCTGAAACACACTACTTGCCTAAATCCATCAACACAGGATTAAAATGATTCAGACAAAGATGTAACTGTAAACAATATAGGTTTCCCTCCTGTATTTATAAATATCTCTCTCTCTCTCTCTCTCTGAATCCAGTCTTTCCCCCATAATAAATAATACAACATGGGAAATGGCCAAGACAAGAAAGCAAACCAACAAAGACAGAGCCAGTAGATAAATTAAATACTTGCCAGAAACAATAAAACAAAGAAAGTATTTTCAGCAGAGGCAGAGGCAGATTTCATCCTTGGTTTCTTTACCTCTGAGAAGAAGATTTGAGGTATTTTCTGATTATTATTATTATTATTATTATTATCATTAGAATCCACCCAGACTAATTGAAAAGTTACACATTTTGTTCCTATTATTTCCAAGTTTATAAACTGGAATACAAAAAAATAAACTGACTTGAGGACCTGGTATTACAAATTACTAATTGTACCTGGAGGAGATATAATATTATTCTAGCATAAACAAAATGTTTATGGATCTCTAAAACTGGAAAAGAACAGGAACAAAATCTGGGAATTCTTGGGCATTTTAACCATTTCATAAGCACCCTTGGATGCAAAAGCTTCTGCTTCCAGCAAGCATTTAATCCTTGGTTCTTATTTTTAGTTTTGCATTTGTTGCTTCAGTTTTATTGGTAGCTCCTTTAATACAGTGGTCCCCCGGGTTACGAAATTAATTCGTTCCAGCACCTTTTTCATAAGCCGAAAATTTCGTAACCCGGGGCCTGTTTCCCATTGAAAATACAGTGGTCCCCCGGGTTACGAAATTAATTCGTTCCAGCACCTTTTTCGTAAGCCGAAAATTTCGTAACCCGGGGCCTATTTCCCATTGAAAATAACTAATCCGTTCCATGACCCCAGATTGACCCTGCAAGTCAATGGAAGCTTACAATAGAGGCCTATTTCCTTAAGTACCCTACAATACACTCTAATAGAAACTTCCCTAAGGCACTAAAGAACTTAAGAATGACTTGCAGGGCCAATCTAAAGAATAATAAAAAAAAAAGATTTGCAAAGAACCAAAGAACCAAAGTTTCAAAATCCATTCACTGCACAGGCCTTGCCCATGGGCACCTTGCAAGCAGAACAGACCCCAGAAAGCTTTCAAAGTGCAAGGCAATTCACTCTGAACACTGTCTCAGCCCACTTTGCAAAGAACCAAAGAACCAAAGTTTCAAAATCCATCCACTGCACAGGCCTTGCCAAGGGACAAGGACACCTTGCAAGCAGAACAGACCCCAGAAAGCTTTCAAAGTGCTAGGCAATGCACTCTGAACACTGTCTCAGCCCACTTTGCAAAGAACCAAAGAACCAAAGTTTCAAAATCCATCCACTGCACAGGCCTTGCCAAGGGACAAGGACACCTTGCAAGCAGAACAGACCCCAGAAAGCTTTCAAAGTGCAAGGCAATGCACTCTGAACACTGTCTTAGCCCACTTTGCAAAGAACCAAAGAACCAAAGTTTCAAAATCCATCCACTGCACAGGCCTTGCCAAGGGACAAGGACACCTTGCAAGCAGAACAGACCCCAGAAAGCTTTCAAAGTGCAAGGCAATGCACTCTGAACACTGTCTTAGCCCACTTTGCAAAGAACCAAAGAACCAAAGTTTCAAAATCCATCCACTGCACAGGCCTTGCCAGGGGACAAGGACACCTTGCAAGCAGAATCTAAAGAATTAAAAAAAAATTTCTTACCTTTGCTGGTCATGGCAAACTTGAGTGAGACAGGAGGAGGAGGAGGCCACCCAAAACACCCAAATTTAAACCCAATGAATCAATTCAACCAATTTGAACCAATTCAACCAACTTTAACCAATTCAACAAATTTAACAAAGTTAACCATTTTAACAAATTTTTTTCTAAAAAAATTTTTTTGGGGGCTTTTTAAGAGTCACCAGCACCTTTGCCCTTCTTGGATGGCGGTTCTCCGAGTTTCGGGAAGAACCAGTCCAAGGATGTCTGCTTTTGCCGGCTCTTAACCAGGTTCCTAAAATGGCTAAGGCAGACATCATCAAAATGAGCAATTGCGCGACTGGTGAACACCTTCTCAGGGTGATGCTTCTCCACAAAATCAGCAACAGTCTGGAACTGCCGCAAAATGTCTTTGATTTCCGAAGTGCCAATTGATGCGGCTGCCTCCCCCTCCTCCTGAGCTGTCTCTGACCCGAACAACTCCTCCTCCATGGCCGAGTGCTGCATGGCTGCCAACGCCTTCAGGTCCTCCGTCGAGAGCTCCTCGTTGTGCTCCTCGATGAGTTCGTCAATGTCCTCCGCGTCGACGACCAGTCCCATGCTGTGTGCCAGGGAGACGATTTCCGCAACCTCTGCCTCACCGGGATCTTCAACTTCGGCCTCTGACCCTTCCGATGCAACAGCAGCAGGCCACAGCTTCTTCCAGGCTGCATTGAGGGTGTGTCTGGTGACCTCCTGCCAGGCCAAGTCCACCATCCGCAAGCACACGACGATGTCGAAGTGCTGGCTCCAGAACTCTCGCAGGGTCAGCTGGGTGTTCTCTGTCACATCAAAGCACCTCTTGAACAGGTGCTTGGTGTAGAGTTTTTTGAAGTTCGCAATGACTTGCTGGTCCATGGGCTGAAGGATAGAGGTCGTGTTGGGAGGCAGGAACAGGACCATGATGAAGGAGAACTCGTCCAAGATGTCTTCTTCCAGGCCGGGCGGGTGCGCAGGAGCATTGTCCAAGATGAGGAGGCACTTCCGGGGGAGATCGTTGTCCTCCAGGTACCACTTGACAGCAGGGCCGAAGACACCGTTGACCCACTCCACAAAGAAGAAGCGTGTGACCCATGCCCGGGCATTGGCACACCACATCACAGGCAGTCTGTCCTTCTGCACCTTGTGTGCCTTGAAGGCTCTGGGGTTCTTGGAGTGGTAAATCAGCAGGGGCTTGACCATGGAGTCCCCGCTGGCGTTGGCACACAGCGAAAAAGTGAACCTGTCCTTCATCGGCTTGTGGCCTGGCAATGTCTTTTCCTCCTGGGTGATGAAGGTGCGACGAGGCATCTTCTTCCAGAACAGGCCCGTCTCGTCGCAGTTGAAGACTTGTTCTGGGACGTAGCCTTCCTCCTCCACCATGTCCTTGAACCACTGGACAAATTCTTCGGCGGCCTGGCGGTCTGCGCTGGACGCCTCCCCGTGACGGACGACAGAGTGGATGCCGGTCCTCTTCTTGAAGCGGTCAAACCACCCATGCGAGGCCTTGAATTCCAGGGTGGCTTGCTGCTCCTGCGAAGAACTTCCTTCGCCTCCCTCCTTGCTGGCCAGGTCCTCGAAGATGGCTGTGGCCTTCTCACAAATGATAGATGTGCTGACGGTGTCCCCAGCTCTCTCCTTCTCTCTAATCCAGAGGAGCAGCAGGTGCTCCATCTCGTCGTGCACAGGTGTCCTCTGCTTGGCGATGGTGGTGACGCCTTTCGCTGGAGCCACAACGCCTTTGATCACCTCCTTCTGCTTGAGGACAGTGCCGATGGTTGAAGGGTTCCGGCCGTACTCCTTCGCAATGTCCACCAAGCGCACTCCCCTCTCGTGTTTGGCAATGATGTCCTTCTTGTCCTCCAAGGACAAGGGAAGCCTCTTCTTCTTCTCCTCCCCACTGGCTTTCTTGGGGGCCATAGTCGAAGCCTAAAAAGGGCAAAAGAAACAGGCACTGAGCAAAACCCATTCACAGGCCACCCTTTCCCACCCAACTCCCCCATGCTTTAAATCCCCCCTCCGATGCACTGTGATCACTCTCTCAGCCCAATTTCAAAGAACCAAAACAACCAAAGTTTCAAAAGCCATCCACTGCACAGGCCTTGCCAAGGCCTATGGGCACATTGGAAGCAGAAGACCCCCCCCCCGAAACATTTGAAAATTCAAGGCAATGCACTGGGATCACTCTCTCAGCCCAATGTGCACAAAACCAAAACAACCAAAGTTTCAAAATCCATTCACTGCACAGGCTATGCCAAGGCCCATGGGCACATTGGAAGCAGAAGACCCCCCCCCAGAAACATTTGAAACTGCAAAGCAATGCACTGTGATCACTCTCTCAACCCAATTTCAAAGAACCAAAAAATCAAAGTTGAAAAATCCATTCACTGCACAAGGCCACATCATGCACATCATTCACCCACAAGAAGAAGTAAAAAATCCATACTGTACCTGCACTTCCAGGGATTCACCGGAGGTCTTGATGCAAAGAGCAGGCGTAGATGCACAGGTACAGTACTGTACAGTAAGGTGCCAGGCAGAAGTCAGCCAGACAAATCCAGTCGAAGAAGTTCAGACCTTCACTGGAGCCAAGAGAATCAACTCTATCTCACCAGTTCACAAAGGCCGAACAGGGGGTCCCAGCACTGGGACTTGGCTTTTATTTCTGAAGCCACCTCCCCCCCCCCATTCGTTAGCCAATCAGATTGCTTTCGCAAGCCAATCAGATTGCTAAACCAAGTTCAAAATTCGCGCCAAAGCTGAACGTTAACCAATCCCCTTTAAACAGCCCCTTAGCCAATAGTAGCACTTTGCAACTTTTAAATTTCGCGGCGTTTGCGTTTCGTAACCAATCCCCTTTAACCAGCCAGCCCCTTGGCCAATAGCAGCACTTTGCAACTTTCAAATTTCGCGCCGTTTGATTTTCGTAACCCGGGGATACTTTCACAAGCCGGGGCCATTTTTTCGGCCCCGGCTTTTTCGTATCCCGGGGTTTTCGTTAGGCGGGGGATTCGTATCCCGGGGGACCACTGTACTGGCATTTTTTTTTTGTTTGTTTTGCTCATGCTTTTTGTTTCTTGTTTTGTGATTTTATATTTATATATTTCCAGAAGATCATTTGCTAGTTTGATGATATATGCATTTATTTGATTAAATCCCAGCTAGTTCCAATAGTTAGTCCCAACTAAAGTAGAACCATTGATTGACATGATGAATGACAAATCAAACTTAAGTAAATCCATTGGTTTAGTGGTTCACCCTAGCTGGAACTAGAAATTGGATTTAGGCCAATAAATAAATGAGCTGCCAAGAGAGAGTGTTAGAACTAGGAAATAAATCTTCAGTGTCTATTCTCCTTTGAGTAATATACTGCTCATTAGGGCCAAACTAATGTACTGGCCAATTGTATGCTTGTTCCATTGGCAAGCATTGTAAAGGTCTGTGTGTAAGGGTATGGAGGACATTTATCACATGAAAATGACTGTGCTGATAGGAGCATAAAGGCTGGCAGTCACCCAGTGTGGTAGCTCATGGTGTCACCCTCACATTGACTTCCTCCCATAATACACCTTACAGAATCCTTAGTACTGTTTTTGTAATAATGTTACTCCTAAATCACAATATCACTGAATAGTTGTGACATAAACAACCAGCAAAATTAAAATTATACCTTTAAATTACAAGGTCATAGACATGGGCTAAATGTATTTACTTGTACATTGTTTTATGTGACTAAAGGGAAAATTTGGTAAGATGTGATCTTTTTAAAGAAAATATGAAAATATTTTTTTAATTTTAAAATTTCATTTAAAAAAAAACTTCTCCTTTCTCTTCCCACTGAGCTTCACTCCACTCACACCATCTCATCAGCATTCTAAAGGGACACCAGCTTATTTCTGTGAAAAGACAGATGTTTGTGGAGCAATGTTGTCACACACACTCTTGGGGTATGACCTGGTGTGGTCAGCACCCTCAGCAACTCGCTAGTGATGCCCCTAGAGAGGAAAGAGTTCCCCCCAAAATAAGTGAAAGCAAAATTCCCAGACAAATGGAGTTCTGTAACTCAATTAAAATAGGTATAGTTACTTTCGACATTCAGTTTAACAAAATCTTGTGTGCAGGGAATAGTGCTGTCGTGTGTGTTCCCCAATCCCTATTCATTACTAAAACAAATAAACAAACATTGCAGGTGAATAGGTCTATGAAACATTCTGTATCTCCAGAATCTTAAATATACATTTCTTAAGAGTACATACCTATCCCATGTAGAGTTATTCAAAAGTAACAGAGTAATTTGTTACTTTTAATTACTGTATCAATTGTGCCAATAACTGTAAACAAAAGATTAGAATTGCAGCTATAACTTCACTCCTTTTCCAGTCCTTACTGCAGTTTAATTTTCAAGCAGGTATACCTCAGTTAACAAAGTAGATGTGTGTCTAGACTTCTAGAAATGACCATATAACACAGGTCCTGAAGTCCCTTCACAGGCTGCCAATAGGTTTCCGGGCAAGGTACAAGGTGTTGGTGATCTACATGGTTTGGGTCCAGAATACTTAAGGGAACACATTCTTCGATACTGTCTGTCCCACACCTTAAGGTCCTCTGGGAAGAACCTACTCCAACTGAAAAAATCCAAGGTTAACTTCAGTCACCCAGAGGGCCTTTTCTATTGCTGCTCTAAAGCTATGGAATGACCTGCCAGAGGAGATCCACCATATTTCCACTCTTGCAGCCTTCAAGAAGGCCCTTAAGATGGATCTCTTCTGACAGGCCTTCCCAACCTGACTTCTCTTCCTACATAGCACAACTGTGACATGATCTTATTGCCCTGTTTAACAAGCCTGTCCCCTAATTTTAACACCATTGTATTTTTATTGTTTTAATTGAGATGATTTAATTGCATTTTAGCTTGGGAAGGGGCTGGGGGGAAGGGATAATTCTATATTTTATTGTGTTTTATGCATTTTAATCTGTTGTAACCTGCCTGGATTCCTAGGAATTGGGTGGGCTATAAATAAATAAATAAATATTATTATTACCTAAGTTCCTGTTAAACAAATTATTATTATTATTATTATTATTATTATTATTTGTTTAACAGGAACTTTGGTATCAGAATTACAAATGACATGGAAAGAATGGGAATAGATTCTTACACCACAAAAAAGAAGGACAATACAACATCTTTCAGCAAATATTTTATTGAAAATTAACATTATGCACATGTGAGATAAAACATTGTGGTCAGGTATACCTTGCATAAATTAAAAAATTTTGAATCCTCTAAAGAACACTTGAAAGCTTCTTCCAAAATGCACCAGACATTTTTATTATTATTATTATCTTTCAATTGCCTCATTTTTTCTTATGATTACCATTTTGGTTTCCAAATATATAAATCTATGTTTTTTCAGCATGTCAGGATAGCTGCTGAGGCATCTGCTTTCCACAATTCTTTTTTCTTTTGCTCTTCACACATACTAAGCGATTCTGGAGGCAGCTCTTTATCTTGCTTTGTATATTTAAGCACACAGCTATGGTTGAATCATCTAGAGTAGGATCCCATTCTTTCACAGGTTGAGCTTTATTACTTTTTTTTTTTTTAACTGAAGACATGCTGCTGTAACCTGCACTAAAAGTCTGTCTTTTTTCAGGCTCTTCTTCATCTGCCTCCCAATGCCAATGCTGGGAGGAAAAAACATTTTGGTTAGAAAGAATAGAAGAAAAATGGATTTGACTGGAGCTTGACAGACATCTGCAGTGACTTTTTAGGGCTCCTCGGGATATCTCTGCAGCATTTCCATCTAAGGATGATACCTGGACTTGTCCATGTTGATCTCTTCCACTCTCCATGAAGAAAGAAATGTCTGTCTTGTGCAAGGGGACTGCACTGTGTATAGAGTTTTTCAGAGGAATTTGGTTGTTGAATGGTTGGAATGGAATTCAGACCCTCATAAAGATCCCAAAAATGAGTTCCAATAGCATAACTCTACCTTACACCATTGTAATTCATGTACAGATGCTAGACCAAATTTTTCTTTTTTCTTTTTAAAGTAATTTTGTAATTAAAGCTATAATATTGACCTGCTGAAAAATTAATTTAACAAACTTCTTTAGAAAAAAGTAACTTTCCAAGTTCTAAGTATATACACAGGAGTTTTCGGATGACTGGTCACTACCTTCTGACCATCAATTAAAATTTTGTTCTCTGGTAGACCATCTGACAGAATATTGTAACCCTTGCCATTGCTACCATAGTCAAATTAACCAAAGTGAAAATAAGAATTTCTTTGGATTTCTGAGTAAATTGTTTTGTTTTGTTTTATTCAAGCAATTACTTATAAAAGTACTGCTCCTAATCGACATAGAAATGTTCTCGTGCATTTAGTAGGGCATGCAAAGGACTCGGCTCTCTGGAAAAGTTTATTCTAAACCACTGTGAATACCAGTAGCTCAGTTCTATATAGCCTCACAGTTAATCATGCTACCATAATTGTTATTGCTGCTGCTGTTAGGAAAGAGCATGCTTAGGCTGAAATCCTATTTAGCATCATTGGAGAGAAAAGCTTCACCAGGAAAGTTATGTGGAGGGAAGGGAAAGTAGTGAAACTAGTGGGGGATGATGTGGCTGGTAGCTTCCCAGACATTTTGCAATATTCCAGTGGACACTCCAGTCAAGTGGTGGAGACTGAGCTATTCTGATTTCCCATTGTGCTGCAGGCAATTACATGCACAGCAGGTATAAGGGGATACGTGATACGTCCTTATGCAAAAAATCTTATAGTACAACTGCTGGCATAGTCAAGAATTAAGGTGGCATAAAGTCCCAAGAGTATTTTGGATAGATGCTACACCTAAACTAATGGTTTAGCCGATTGGTCCCTACCAGTCACTGGAATAGGTCTTAGAATAATCTTTATAACTCAGTACTTGGGAAAAATGTTTTTATAGCTAATGTAATACTGAAGAACTCTAATCAAGTCAGGTTGCATAGGCTTCTGGCTCAAAAGACTGTCAAAAGGAAGCTTGAATCCTTGATTGACATTTTGTTTCTCTTTTACTTGCTGTGCAGCGATTTCAGCATGAAAATTCCTGCCCATAGAGTATCTCACAAATAATACAAAATCCACAGCATGGGGAACAAAAAAAGAAGTAGAACCTACTGGGATTGCCTGGAGGCACCTTGTTAGTGGTGATATCAAGGTTGCTTGTCCAGATATATTTTATGTCAGTCAACATGTTAACGGGAGGGTTTGCTGTTGTTGTTTTTTTGTTTTTGAAACACAAAGGGAAGAAGAAACAAACTGCCACAAACAAGTTCCTATGTGTACAGGTTTCATTTAAAGAAGGATAAATGGTAACATTTTTGAAAGGAAACATTAGAAAACCCCCAAACGGAGCAACATTTATTGTCAGTAAGAAGTGCAAGGCAAGTTTGCTTCAGTTTACTTGAGAATTCAAATATATACATAGTACAAACTTTCTATTTCTATTTTCTACAACTGTTACCTTGGTATTGTGGTGTGACTTTAATTAGGATACAACTAAATTCTTAAAAGAGGAGACTTGAGGTATCAAAATATGTATGGGAAAAAAGATGGAACTAAAAGGAGCTGAGTTGTCTGCTTTTGAATTGTAACTTTTGCTGAATCACTTTATAGGAAAACTGATACTGAATCAGTACATAGGGAACCTCTGCATTATTTCTTCCTGTTTTTGCGGTTCAGTGGAGGTGGGGTCCTAAAGCATAGAATACATGCAATTTTCTGAGACAAAATGTTTGTGACAAGCTGCATATAGGATTATCAGTATGCAGCCAGATTTTGTAGCACCTTTGATACTAGCTGAAAGAAAGAAGTTGGCAGCATGAGTTTTTGTAGCCTTGAGCCTACTTCCTCAGATGCATGCAACTAAGGATGTAGGCTCAAGTCTATAAAAGCTCATGCTACTAACTTCTTTCTTTCAGCTAGTCTCAAAGGTGCTACAAGATCCCTTTGCATACTCATTTTTTCAAACTAACAGGGCTATGTCTTTGAATTGTACAACCATGGATATAGGAATGTCAGAGGTAGCAACATTGTTGTTATTGTATGCCTTCAGGTAATTTCTGACTTATGATGACCCTACACCAAATCTAATACGGGGTTTTCTTGGTACAATTTGTTCAGAGAGGCTTTGCCTTTGCCTCCGTCTGATGCTGACAGAATGTGACTTGTCCAAGGCCACCTAGTGGGTTTCCATGGTCTCCAGTCCATACTCCAGTGTTCAAACCACTACACCATGCTGGCTCTCCTTCACTGAGTTAAGACATGCTAATGCTATTATGCAGCAACATTAGCATGCCTTTACCCAGTTATTGCTAGTTTGAATGGCTCTGTAAGAATTTAAGTATGTAATGTAGTCATGTCATTTCCTCTTTTTTGTCTTAGGCACACACTCTCTTTTCATGGAACAACTAGTCATAGGATTGTTAGAGTTTTGTCTATATTCCAGTTTGTTTCCTATATTTTTTTTCCTTTCTCATCTCCATATTTGAAAGATACATGTTACAGAATGGGGGGCTTGGTTTTGCAAGGATAATAGCGGTGGAAAGTGTGGATCAAATCAGGAGCATGGACCATTGAGGCATCTTCCCAGAATCATTCCTCTGGCCTGTACCCTGCCCAATCAATGAGGTACTGGAGCCAACCACACCATCTCTGGGAGTCCAGGATCTGGGCCACTTCAAACTCCTCCTCCCCATCAACCAGGACTGGAGGTGGTGCAGGCACTGAGCCAGCATCAGGATGAACATCTGTGGCAGGAACCAAGAGGGAATGGTGGGACACCAGATGGATCCGCAGGGACCGAGGGAACTGCAACTGAAAAGCCACCAGGTTGATCTGGGCTGTAATCTGGTAAGGACTGACAAATTTTGATGGTGATGCCAGAGTGGCAGATGATATGTAGAAACCCAGACTCAGTCACCAACCTTTAGAGGGTCTCCTGGCTGACATTTCCAGTCTGCAAACTGCTTGTAGGGCTGATTTGTCTGTCCCAACTGTTTTTTGAGGAGTTCCTGCAATGCATGTAACTCTTGCACCCATTGATCAGCTGCCATTTCCAGGGACCTGACAGAGTCTCCAAGGGCTGTAACAACCTACCAGGTTTCCCAGGCTGGTCTTTGGCCCGGTGACAAACAGGACAGGAGCAGACATAGTGGCAAACCTCTGCTTGGAGACGGGACAACTAGAATTCTTGGGACAACATGTATAGTGTCTTTTGGACCCCACAATGACCTGTGGGCTGACTGTCATGGAAGAGGTGTAACACTTCCTTCCTGCAGTTACCCGCTGGGACATAGAGCTAGCCTTGGTGATGCAAGAGTCCATCCCACATGGCATAAGGGGATGAGGGCTCATTTTCTGGTGGGCCCTCACCAAGGTGTCCTGACTCTGCCCTTCATGGATCCAGTCCTGTAGAATCTGAATCTCTCGCAGCAGTGAAATTTTTTGGACATAGGATTATCGAGGGCAGGTCCACCTCAGGAGAGGCCACATACTCGGGTTTCCGAGAAAGGACATCAGCTTGGCGGTTATGAGGCCAAGGGATGTAGCTCAGGCAGAAATTAAAAAGGGTAAAAAAGTGGGACGACAACTCCTGGCACTACATCAACTTCCTAGCAGTCTGTAGGTATTTGAAGTTCTGGTGGTCGGTGTAGACCTTCAGTGGATGAGCCACCCCTTCTACCAGGAGTCACCAAACCTCAAAAGCCTCCTTGACGGCCAGAAACTCCTTCTGCCAGACTGTCCCGGTCCTGAGAGCAAGAGTTGAAGCAGGATGGTGCTGATGGCAACGTCAGAGGCATCGGTCTCGACAACAAAGGGCATCTTGGGGATGCTGAAGGAGTGGTGCTGAGGTGAACTGCTGCTTCAGCTGCTGGGAAACCTGTTCTGCGTCCCTAAGTCAGGCCCAGGGCAGTCCATGACACAGAGCTTCTTATACAATTATTAAACCTTTAGTATTTGTAAGTAAACCAACTTCATATTTTTTACATATGGGAGGGGCTTCTTTGGTGTCCCCCATGAAGGTATGCCAAAAGGTTTTTCTGATTATGGAGGCCTTTCTCATAGCATCTTGAGTGATTTCAGTAACCCACCCATCCTTCTTCAGTGCAGCGGGAGCTTTGATGGTTATCTAGGGGCTGTGTAGGAACTTATTCCTTCATTACATAGGGTTTTTCCCCCTGCCTACCCCATACTGTATCTATTGAGGTTTGGACAATTGGCATGAGGTGGTGTCGATAAATAAGTCTCCTTTGGCAGATAATGGGGGGGGGGGGTGAGAGGAGAGATATTAGATTGAGGAACACCTTTGCATGCCATTGTTGTGGAGAGTTTGCCTCTGGAATTATCTCCATGGGCCTTGGGGCTTGGATATATGAGAATGAGTCTGTCCTCGGGGCTGATCTGGGGTTTATTCTCTATTATAAAGTCATGATGCTTGGGAGGGAGCCCTCCAGGTTTGGCTTCCAAATATGACCAAGATAGCAACCAATCACTCCAGGTTTGGCTTCCTAATATGACCAAGATAGCAACCAATCACTTTGGATTAACCTTGGGGTCCAGTGTATCACCCAAGATATGCATAGGAATGTGCTGTAGATTGATATCTGGGCCTCAGCTAGGTCTTCACCTGGTTGTTCCCCCCCCCCCCCCCCACTTTTTCTCAATTTGTTTATTTCTGGCCCTTTTCAATCCAGCTAATTGGTTCTGATCTCGTTATTTCATGACTGTTCAAAAATATCCTTGTGCTATCTTAGTAATGCACTTCTTTTCCAAGGGACACTAAGGATCAAACTAGTATTGATCTAGCTCTAGAGACAGCTTAGTGTGGTATGAAGCAGTATATAAATGAAGCTGCTATTGCTATTGCTATTTATGTTGTGTGCATAGAAATAATATGCATATTCCACCCCCTCAGTTATTTATAGCAGTAAGAAAGCCTTGGCATCACATCTTGGTATCATATGGGAAAAGGATACAAAGCTTAACTCTTTCCCTCTTCCATAGTCTCAACAAAATCACTTCTCCAAAACTGTAAATTGCCTTGCAAGAAAAGTTCTCATCCATACAATGGACATAAAGTTCAGCTTGGTCTGCATTAATCTTTTCTTGGTGTCATTCACCAACAATTGACTATCATGCCTTCATTAGTATTGGTTAGTATTGCTTTTGTATAGGCCAGCTTTTCATAAGTGCACTCAAAACGTTAAATGTCCCTTGCATCAAGTTATTACTTAACCAGAAGTTTGTTCCTCTGCCGCATATTGACTTTTCTTTGGTAATTTTATTCTATGCATTGTTTTTCACAGAAGTATTGGAAGAAACTGGCTTATTGGAATGTACTGTCCTCATCTCTTCTTTCTCTTTCTCTTGTCTTCCTCACTGTCAGCTTTAGATTGAAAGGTCTTTGGGGACAGAAAACTGACTAACCACAATTATTTTTTTATTTTAAAAGCCTATCTCCTAGGAAAATATTAAATGGGATAAACTGAACCATTCTTCAATATTGATTTACCAAGGCTTCATCACTTATTGATACATACTGAAAGCTTATTGTTATTCTTGCCCCCAATATTTATAGCACTTGCCATTTTTATATATATACAAAATATGTTTAACAATTTCTTCTGAGACCCAGATTAGGAGCTCAATCTGCACATGCATCCCTAAGTAACGATAGCACAATTTAATGCTTTTAAATTTATCATACAATCTCTGTTATATCAGATATTTTTAAACACACACACACACTTATTTAGATTTGTCTTTAAAAATCTAGTTTCCCCAAATATACAACTGATGGCTGTGTATATATAGTCTAGTCAGGCATTGATATCAAAATTGCTAATGATTTACATTTGTACAAACAAAAGAAAAACAAAATCCACACTGAAATGGACCTAATATTGACCTTCCTGCTCAGGACACCACCTCTTCCTTAAGTCTGTCTGTTTCCTTTTGCGTTGACTCCAGTTACTTAGAATATACACCTCCCCATCATTTGCCTTCTCTTAATTCCATCCTTTTCATCTGTTTGCAATGTTTCATAGTCTTCAGGTAGTTTCTCTTTCTAAGACTTGCCACTATAACCTCTAAGAACCAAGCGGTGATAACTGAGAAATAACATGTGTTTATGTAGACTCCAGACTGTGTAAAAGCATGTTGTTTTAAAGGTGGCAACATTTTCTAAAGTGGCTCATCAATTGTTGTTTGGCTACCAAGATGTGTTGCCAATTCATCCCCTACTCTGATGATGTGCTTCTAGGATATTCTGCATATGACATGCTGTAAAAAAAAAGCTCTATTTCTAAAAGTCTATCCTCTGTATCCCTGTCTTGCAATAAATCTTTTTTTCCCCTTGTAATGAAAAGTTTTCTCCATATCTTCTAAGTTGTCTGTTGTTGTGTGACTTCAATGATTAGGGGTGAATGATTGTGATTTCTTAAACAATATCTTTAAGAAAAGTAACCAGACCCCCCCTCCTTTGTTGTTGTTGTTGTTGTTAGAAAAGCTATGTTGGAAAGAACTAATTGATTTGCATGCTTCTGATTGCTCCTCCCACTATCAGAAAGGAAGGAAGAAAGGAAGGAAGGAAGGAAGGAAGGAAGGAAGGAAAAGGATTCATGTAATAGCAAATATAAAAGAATCGGATTCATAGGAACATCTAAGCAATGTAGGCAAAGATTGGGACAGGAACAAATTGCACGATGACCAACCTGATGTCAGTCTTACTGTTAGGCAAAGTGGATATCACAAAGAGGAGAAAATTGACAATTATGTAATCAATTATTATAGTATTTTAGTTGCAAGTGACAGAAGGGACTTGCAGGGTTTCTTGCCTCAGGTGCCTGCCCGACACCCTGGTTGGGAAGGGAGAATCACATCACTGGGGATCCTTTAGAAATGGTCCCGGTCCTTTAACTTTCCCTGAAGTATAGCTTAGGCTAGAAACCACCAAAATTGTCTAAAAATTTTCACTAGGAGGAATTTGGTGGGAATGCAATCTGAGACTTCATGTACATAATAAGGCTTCTTATGTTACCCTGAAGGATGCTTCAGATAAAGTACCTTATCTAAAAACTATTGTTATGACAATGGATGAAGGAAACTGCCTTTGGGATAAATAAATGTATTTTCTGGACATAGGTAAATGTCATAACAGTGGAAGAAAACCCCTAACCCTCTTTTATTAACACAGCTAATCCTTTAAGGAAAAAAAAATCCATCCACAGTGAACTCTTTGTTCCTTGAGGATTATCACCTTGACAACCATATTGATTTTTTTTGCCAGCAACCAGTGCATTAAAACAAATTAAAAGGGCTTATAACTACTATGTAAGTGCCCATATGCATTCTGCATATGGAGGGCCCACTTTATTATTCTGGACTCATTAATTTGGAGTAAATGGATCCCCCTCATTGTAGAAATGAGTAAAACTGGATGACATCACTACTACATAGACAAATGTAATTGCACAATAGGGGTGTCAACTACTTAAATTTTAGTCATCTATAGCGCATGAAAGGATTTTATTGTCTCCCCTTTGTTTTTCTCTTTTTACCCCTCAAGAGCCCTGGGAGATCTAGTGGAAACAGCAAGGCATGCGATCATCTTTAAGCTTTGCTGTTGGTGTTCTCCAGGTTGATATAAATAAAGCCACAGGGTGGACCACTGTTGGTGACTGGATCGTTGGCATTTTTCTATGTCAATAAGAATTACAAGTTCTTCTCTTCCCCCTTTAAAGAGAGGATTTTTATGGTTAAAACCTTCAAATTGAAGATACCTCACATTTCAAGCGTGGCCTGTTCCCTAAAGAGATGGTCACCTGTATAGATAGCTGTATAGAAATGGTTCCCTGATGAGCTTCATTCATTTGTGATCTCTCTCCTCTCTCTCTCATTCTCATTCTCTCTCTGTGTGTGATTTACAAGCTCTGGATATGACAGGTAAGTAGCTCATGAATGCATAGTTCAATATATGTCTACTTATCACTGTATGGTTTATTTAAAAAGAGCACAAAATTTATTTGACTATTGAATTAGAACAGTGTTACCGAAAAAGGAAAAACAATATGTTTGTGACATCACAGCATGAGTATACAAACTATAGTCCCTCCTTTCAGTCCATCTGGTGCCATCCGGCCATGGAGGGCAAGATGCAGGCCCAGGTCCATTTGGCCTGGCCTAGATCAAGAAGCAGAGCCCTCCCTCCAGTCCATCTGCCATGATCCAGGCCTCAGAGGGAAAGAAGAACTGCTGGACCTCATCCCCTCCCTCCCCTCCCCCCCCACACCATTCCCTTCTCCTTTTGTGTTGTGTCTTTTTAGATTGTAAACCTGAGGGCAGGGAACCATCTAATTAAAAATAATAATACTTGTAAGCTGCTCTGAGAGCCTTTAGGGATGAAGCGCAGGGTATAAATACCATAAATAATAATATAATTATTATAATATATAAAAATATATAAAATATATAATTAAGAATAATAATGATAAATAATGCCTAGGACATCTTGATCTGTTATTTTTTTAAAAATATGACAAAATGAGCAGTTTCCCAACCAAAGGAACCAGAGCCCCCTCTCTCTACTTTCCCATTCCCCAAACTTCAACTTCATTGGCAATTCTTTATAATGGCATTGATACACTTTCAAAGAATGTATATTGCTTTGAGTGTACATGTTTGAAGGGAATTTTTGTTGCTGTAAGTTTTTATTCTCTTGCATTTTAAATTGTTCTAATTGATTTTGTTCTAAGCTACACAAAGACAACATGAGGAAGGAAGGAAAGAAGGAATAAACTCACACAAACAGGAAAAAAAAAACACATATAATTTATCCTGACATTTAAAACACTCTTTTGAACTGTTTAATGATGGAGGGAGATTTTGCTGAATATGCTTAAAAGAAAGGCCAGAAAATAATTCCAATGGATATGAATGCCTTTAAAGTGTTTTTAGCCCTGTTGAGACTCACTGCAGTAAAATTTGCATCTTTCCTCGGGAATGTGTATATTTATTAACACAAAGCTCACAGAAAACCATGTGTGCATGTGTAAAATTCACACAACTGAACTTTTAAAAATACAAATGCATAGAAAAATGTACATACAATTTTCCTAATACATACATTTCCCCATTGACTGAAATAAGTCAAAACACACAGCAATTTTTTTTTTTTGGGGGGGGGGGGGGATTCTGTGTAGGATTTTCTGTGGTAAAAATAAGTGAAAAATCTCACAACCTAATATGGAACAAGGGCATGCAGAATCTGCAAGTGAAGTTTGCACACGCACAATAAAGTTGAAATAGATATTCACACCAGTAGTTAGAGGTAGTTAGATGTGTGTTTTTAGTTATATTGTTCTTTTAATTTATAAGCTGTTTTTGTCCCAACTTTGGAGGAAAAGCAAAACAACAACAACAGCAATAATAATGTTTATTGATGTAAGAGATACATCTCTCAGCATTAGCAGAAGAAAAAGGTTGAAATAGAAAGAGGCCCCATGCCTCATTCTTACTCTTGCAATACTTCCTAGTAGCAAGACTACCTGCAATAAGATTGGGCTCCTTGAACATTCGTTAGAGGATGATCTGGAAATATGTGAATCCGGTTCTACTGGTAAAACCAAAGAAATCTGCCTGAGAAAGCATTCTGGCAAGGAGGCTAGTTAGCAACCAGATCAAAATCCTCTCTGCTCTCTGAAGGAAGTGGACAAGTATAGTCAATACTATGACTAAAGAAAACAATAATAGAATATTAGAGTAGCAACAGCGATTCTACCATTAGGCCGCTTCCCCTACCACTGCTGGCTCAAAATTCCATAATCCCATCTCTTATCTTATGTTTTCTAACAGATTTTCTCTATTGACAATGTAGTGTTTTAAAATGTAACACTATGAAAAATGGCATATCTTTCACTTGAAAATCCATCTACAAATATCCCTGTGGTTAAACCAATGTTTTGTTTCAGAGGTATTGTCCATAACTGTTCCATACTATTAGAACTCTTTCTCCATAGGCAAATTTTATTACAGCTACCTTGTCTGTAAAATGTGTTCTTCTTCTCCTTCACCTCCCTAAATCTCTGACCCATTCTCAGCATTTTTTCTCAGTGTGCACACTCTCTCCTTGTTCTCTTGCTGGTTAGTATTTTTCTTTAGAGGATGAAATCTTATAGCCGTTTGCAACTATTTTGTGAAAAGAGCTGTATTAGCCTTTTCTTATATAGAAATAACTTTCCCCAGCTATGTCCACCTGTGAGCAGTAATACAGGACCCAAAATAACTTGACTTCTCCATGAAAGGTTAATAGTAAACTTACACTGTTATAATTTTTATTACTGTAGTTGTCCCTGACTTCCTCGTCCCCGCCCTCCAATATCATTAACAAGAGGCCCTCCTTATTCACAGATTTTTTTAATCCACAGATTCAAGTATCAACTGCTTGAAAATATTTTTTAAAACTATAAATTTCAAATAGCAAATCTTGATTTTCCATTTTATATAAGGGACACAATTTTGCTCTGCCATTATATTTAATGGGACTTGAGCATCCACGGGTTTTGTTATCTATGGGGGATCCTGGAACCAAACCCCAGCAGATAATTTAGTCTGATTCACATACAGTTTTGCTTCATATGCTTCTTTTATGTAACTTAACCCAAAACACTTGTTAAGAAATGGATTTCTTGTCAGGCATATTGTTGCAGGATAACATTATTTTTTTTTCTGCTTTGGATCTTCCTTCTCTTGTAGAACCCTAGTATCAACAAATAATATCAAAACCTCTGGCAATAATCTTGAAAATCCCTTGTGAACAGGACAAATCCCAGAATACTGGAGAAAAGCAAATATTGTGATATTCAAAAAGAGGGGAAAAGAGGACGCAAATTATCACCACCCAGTCAGCCAGATATCAATATCAGGAAAGATTCTGGAGCAGATAATTAAATAGAGAGCCTGTAAGCACTCAGAAAGAATTGCTGTGATCACTAAAAGTTAACATGGGTTTCTTAAAAACAGGTTGTGCCAGATTCTCTCTCTCTCTCTCTGGAGTTACATGTTTGATAGAAAAAAAGAATGCTATGGATGTTGTGTATATTGATTTCAGTGAAGCCTGTGACAACAGCCCCCATGATATTCTTGCAAATAATAATAATAATAATAATAATAATAATAATAATAATAATTGTGTGTTTGTAGTTAGTTGACACACCAAACTCAAAGGGTGCTCACCAATGGTTTCTTTCCATCCTGCAGAGGCTAGTAAGGTGTCACAGTGTTCTGTCCTGGGCCAGTGCAATTCAAAATCTTTATTAATGATTTGGATGATGGAATAGTGGGATGGTTATAAAATTAGCAAATGACACCAAATGAGGAGAGTAGCCAAAACATTGGAGGACAGGATTAGAATTCAAAATGACTTTAACAAATAGCAGAGTTGGGCCAAATCTAACAAAATGAATATCAATAGGGAAAAATGTAAGGTACTACGCTTAGGCAGGAAAAAAATTTTGAAAGGCTCGTATATAGGATGGGGGACACCTGGTGTGGCAGTTAAGTACATGTGAAAGGATCTAAGAATGTTAGTGGACCAGAAACTGAACATGAATCAGCAATGTGATGCAGCAACTAAGAAAGCCAATGCAATTCTAGGCTACATCAATAGGAGTATAGTGTCTAGATTGAGGGAAATAATAATTCCACTCTATTCTGCTTTGGGCAGACCTCACCTGGAATATTGTGTCCAGTTCTGGACACCACAATTCATAAAACGATGTTGACAAACTGAAGCGTGTTCAGAGGAGGGCAAGTACAATGGTGAAGGGTCTCAAAACTCTGACCTATGAAGAGTTGGACATGTTTAGTCTGGAGAAGAGAGAGTTAAGGGGTGATACAATAGCCATGTTTAAATATTTGAAGGGATGTAATATTGAGGATGGAAAAGGCTTATTTCTGCTGCTCTGGAAACTAGGACACACAGCAATGGATTTAAACTACAAGGAAAAATATTCCACCTAAACATTAGGAAGAATGCCCTGACAATAAAAACTGTTCAACCGTGGAATACACTGCCCTGAAGAGTGATGAAGTCTCCTTCTTTGGAGGTCTACAAACAGAGGCTGGGTGACCATTTGATGGGAGTGTTTGATTGTGTCTTCATCCATGGCAGGGGGTTGGACTGGATGGCTCTTGTGGTCTCTTCTCACTCTCTGATTCTATTATTCTTTCTTCATGTCTAATAAATCTTGACTTTATCACTACATGCCCAAAGCAAACCTTTGTCAGACTGCTCACTACATTGCCTCACTGAAAAGGAAGTTCAGATCCTTGGCTTAATTACTTTTGGAGTTTTTCTATATGTTAAAATGGCCACACAGCTCCCTTCTCATCTTCCAGGTGTTTGGAGTTGAGTACAAAATATTTAGGACACCTGTAGAGATGAGGATTCATACAATGAAAGCTGCATTGACAGCCTTTATGCTATAACTCTTAAGAGTTTGATTAACTGCCTAAATCTTTTTTGTAGACAATATCTTAAGATTTATACAAAAATGACAGGGAAATGAGAACATTGTTATGTGGTGGTATATATTTGGCATTCACAGAAACAGACTAAACTGAAGATGAAGACAAGTGCCATCAAGCAGGATTTCATATCTACTTACATCTACCAGACAGAAAGATAAGGGACATTAGGGATGCTTATGCAGATGCAAGAAGACAGTAAATGGGCTAGAGTGTGGATGACTTGTGCTGCAGTTATTCAGATTCTAGAAAGAATGTCATCTTGTCAGTTGAGAATTGTTTTATTTTTTCTACTCAAGAAAAACAAGTAGATAAAATTCTAGTCTTTCAGAATAATAATAATAAAAAGCAGCATTTTAATGGAAGCATTATCTCAGGTAACCAGATCTGCTTTCATTTGGAGTAACTCTCCTGGGAAAGAGATGGATGCTTAAGTGCCTTGTAAATGTAAGATAGCAGTTGCAGGTGAGGTTTATCCATTTATTTGAATGCCTGATTATTGTAGTATGAAATTTGCTTAATTATTCACTTCTAAAAATATGGATGTAAAGAATATTTGAAAATATTCATAAATGGTTTAAAGGACTCTCAGGAATCAGGCAACCCTGATGAGAAGCATCCCAGATGAACAAGAATCTTTGCACAAAAAATACACATTTTTTGTGCAGGAAACAACATTTTCTGTGCATTTTTTTCTGTGCAGGAAATTCTGTGTTCTGGGTAAGAAACTTTTTATTTGATTTTATTTACAAATAGACCCCATCTACATGACAGAATAAGTTCAAGATTGTAAATAATCTTTGAAAACTGCATACTATTCTACAGTTTTTTAAAAAAAAATTCAGAAGAAAATTGTAAAATTATTGGTTCCTCTATGGGAGAACATAATGTACAAAGATTTGTAAATTACAAAAACACCTTATTCATCTAACATTTAGATTGGGTCAAACTGATTTCTTTGTGTGCAAATAAACACACAATATTACCATTCTTCTGAGTAAAATTATGCTTTTATCCTTTTCACCCCCAGTGCCCCCAGTGTTATAGACACATATCCCACATAGATAATTGAGAATTACGTTCAGAGCATCCTAAAGGTTAGGAGAACAGTGAACACACTATCATAAAAGACCAAACATTATATTCCACTCCAATTAAAAATGAGACAGAAAAGGAATGGTAAACAAAAATCTGTCATATATTCACAGGAATATAAATATCTTAATCCAAAGCTTAAACAAAAAGAATGTTGCTGTCATATGAGTGTCCTTGCATGAGATATTCCTCATATGGAATGCTACTACACAGAAATTTTTGTGAATAGTCAGTATTATGCTACTATGAGGAAATGGTTGCCATAAGTAGGACTTTAAACATAATCTCAGTAATTGGGCAGACATTTTATCTTTCTTCCAGTGCAAGACCTATGACATATTATGAAATGAATTCAAAGAAAATACAGCTAATACAAAATAACTAGGATCCTGCTAGTGACATAGGCACATACAACTATGGCATACTCACACATAAGTCTCTTTTTGATAATGCCCAAGGTATTACACTGTAAATATCTCCCTTTAGCTGCCAAACCCTAGGAGAGGCTGCTGCTGCTGCTTAGTAATGGGGAGGTTAAGGAATGGTAAGACAAAGTAATATAGTTCTGAATGGAAGGGAAGGGAAGGGGATGGACTTCCATTTCCATTTCCTTCTGAACCAAGATGGCCATATCTGTCAATATCTAAATTACAAAAAAATAATAAACAATCATATTAAAAACAATTTGGAATAAAGCAATTTAAAAATATTTTATAAGCATAACAAGAACATGAGAAATTGTACACTCCTTAGACCCAACCCCAGCAACCATTTACTAGCCCAAAATCTGTCTGAATAAAAGAGAGCAAAGACTGTGCCAGCCTAAATGTGTGGGTATGTACCTTCAAGTTACCTGTTGACTTGCAGGGACCCCATGAATTCACAAGGGATTTTTTTAGCAAAAAATACCCGCAGGTGGTTTTGCTAGTTCATTCCTCTGAAACATAGCTTACAGCACCTCGTATTAACTGATATTCTCCCACCAAAGCACAAACCTGGACTGATCCTGCTTAGCTTCTAAGATCAGAGAGATCTGATCTGATGCCTTTAGGGCATTTTGTCCACATAATCTCCCATGAAAGGGAAGGGTAGCCACCAAGGTAGTCTCATGCCTCATGTTTGAGGGAGCAAAAGAAAGCCTTTTTCAAAATCTAGTCTGGGCCATATATTGAAACATAGAAGATTTTCACACTTGCCTGCATCGCTGGTAAATGATTTCTCAAACATCCTCCAAAGGTGGCTGAAAGAGTAATAAAGCCTCTGTGTGTGAAGGCTGGAAGCGTTCCTCAATCATCATAGAAACAGATCTGGCTGCAGCATTTGTCAAACGTTGCAAGAGAAGCAGGGAAGGAGGTGGATCCCTATTAATGCTAACTTAGCATTAAGAGAGGGAAAAAGAAATCTGCCTCCTCCCTGCTTCTCTTGCAACGTTTGAATAATGCTGCAGTCAGATCTGTTTCTATGATGATTGAGGAACGCTTCCAGCCTTCACACACAGAGGCTTTATTGCTCTTTCAGCAACCTTTGGAGGACATTTGAAAAATCATTTACCAGCGATGCAGGCAAGCGTGACAATCTTCATAGATAGTTTGGATTCAAACTGCATTGGGTTTTCTAGGCCATAACTAGCATTCTGAATTAGTGATGATAAATCTTGCTGTTGTTGTTGTTTTGCTTTGTTTCTGACAGATGTTAAAGAGCATAACTTAATTTTTCTCCCCACAGCTGTAGAAAAAATGAGAACACATTTTTTGTGGGTTTTTCTGCTGTGTTGCCATGCTCCCTGGTGTTTGATCAGCATCTGTGGCTGGCATCTTCAGAGAATGCTGGCATGGAAGTGAGTGGGGTACGTATGTATGTACACACACACACAATATGTGACAATTTGTTGAGGGGAAGTGATTTACATGTTAATCTCTGTTGGTCTGTTGTTGAATGGCAAGACATCAGGTTGTCTATTTAATTAGTGATTCACTGTCTGCTGGGAAAGCCCCTGGCCCTGGGTGGTTTTCATTTGCATGAACTAGGTCTTGATTTTGTTGTTTTTCAGAACTAGTAGCCAAACTCTCTTCACTTTCTGCCTTCTGCTCTTCCTATAGCCAGCTAAGCAGTCTGGCCTCAGCATTTCCCAGAGTTTCACTACACTTTCCAAAAGCAACCTTACATAGAATGCATTACAATAATCTAAGGTAGGCATGAAATAAGAACATACTGTGGTTGCATTTTGGGCTATATACTTCAGATACTCCACTTGCAAACCATCTTGGATTCTATAGATTCACGATAAAACAGACTTTTAAGTTGTTCCCTGAAACAAACAGAAAACCAATGAAGTTCTTTTCACCTTGATGAAGTATGTTGAGTTTTTCTCAAATGTGAACTTGCAACACTGGTTTATTCTGTCTCTAGGTAGTTGGTATACCATTATCCCAAATAGTAGTCAGAATTGGTACAGCTCTGTACAAATTCTGGCTACTATTTGAGATAATAATATACCAGCTAGCTAGAAACAGAATAAACTAATCTTGCAAGTTCACATTTAATAGGACATTGTGATTTAATCAAGCAAGAAAGCATAAACTTTCAGTACTTTTCTTCCATATGAGAAGGGAGGACAGGACCTCTTTCTTTTATACATGCAAAGAAAGAGTGCAGCTGTATCATGATTTAGATGTTTAAAATGGCCAGGAAATCCCTAATTCTTATGTTGTCAGGTGCAGTGTTAGATAACTCTAATTTTCATTTGACTCCTTTTGAACTTTTCTTCTTCTTGTCAATTTCACATTTTTGAAGGGGGAAGTAATTTTCTTAAACAGTTTTATTATCAAAAGAGATAAGTTGTCCTGAGGTAAATGCACTCTATGTTTTACCATCTCCTTCTGAATTCTATGTCACACACACTTGAACCACTCTCATTGCCAGCAGAAATATTTTTAAAAGATAATATTCCAACCTGAACACTAGTGTAGTTTCAAGTCATTTCCAGCTTATGGTAGTGGTAAGGTCAACCTTTTAAGGATAATCTTGGCAAGATTTGTTCAAAAGGGTTTTATATTGCTGAAATAATTTGGCTAATCCAGAGTCTATCACTAGTAAGAGTACTGTTTTTTTACAAGCTTATACTGACATCTGGTGGATATTCACAGGCATAGTTCAGAAAACACATTTAGAGAAAAAAATTTTTTGTCTCTAGATCATATGCTTTATAAAATGTTCACCTGGGGATCCTGAACTCTATAATGAGTTTCCCATGCAACTCCATCCTTCCACACACATGCACCCAGCAATAATTAATAATAATAATAATAATAATAATAATAATAGTTGTTGTTGTTGTTGTTTATTTCTTTTTCCCACCTCTCCCTTCAGACTGAGGTGGAATTCCAACAAAATATTAAAATACAAACCAAAGTCAATATACATATTGACTTACTGTTTCGTACAGCTCAAAATGCGGTGGGAGCATCCCACTCATCTGTGGTCATGGAACTTGAAAGTTCCAGGAAATTGACAAGGAATGTAAATTTATTTATATAAATAGGAAGACAGAGGGAGGGTGTTATTTCTCAGGAGGTAGCAAGCAGGTAGCTACCAATTTTGACCAAACACAGCTGTCACTTTACAGTCCTACACTGTCTCCAGAATTTTGAAAGGAAAATTTCTTCCACATACTCCCACTCATAGCCTCTGTTATTCACACCTAAATGAGAGATCCGAAAAATGTCAAACACTGTCACTTGAAGATTAATTTACCCAGTTCTTGTGTCTGTAATCTTTTGTCAAAAATTAGTTTGTCACTTCCTGGGAACAATGGACTACCTTGTTTTATTTGCTACAAGGTTTCAGAGGAAACTCAGTAACTAGGGCTGTATCATGTGGATACTTCCCTGATTTAGTTGGGAGTGTTTCACATCCAGTTTGCCATGATTTGGATCCCGTATTTGAATCAGCATTCTGAAATCTGAATCTCCATACCTCTTGTTGACCTGCACTGGAAAATTTAAATGATCATTTTATTTTGTAAAAAACAAGTTTATGAAATCAGTCAGCAACTGAGATTTTCTGTGCTAGTCACATTTGATATTTCACTACCACCACCATGTATGAATGTCTGCCATTCTGTTAGGGACATACATGTGTGCCAATTTCCCCTAAGTCTGCTTTTTGGATGCTGAAGAAGTTGGTATCCTTTTTTTCCTCTGCAGTGCCTTTCATGCCCTGCCTCTAGGAGACTTGCAGGAGACGTCTGAGTCTGAGGAAGAGGCTGAGAGCCCAGGAAACATGCCAGGACTTCAGCCACCACAACAGCCTTTAAGGTAAACATCCAGCCAGTGCCAGGACCTAGTTCCCAGGAACAAAATTTTCTTCCACCCATGCCAGATTTACCAGTGCCTACTCCTACAGAGACATGCCAGGAAAAAGAGAGACAATGACATTCTCTGCAGTTAAGTAAGAGGCAGGCTGCTAACCCAGAACACCTGGAGGACCTTGATGGTCTATAAATATTGCAGCACCTCCTTTAGTCCATCATGGCTGACAACCATTCTTTATGCCTTGGGAAATGCCTTGCTGTTGCTTTGAACCTTGACTGTTTACTTGGTGTCTAAAACTTTGTTGGACCTGGACTGCTCTTTTGGATTTGCCATTCAAACTTGTTGAAGTGGACTGACAAACCTAGACTGAACTCTGTGACTACTGTTTGCTGCCATAAGACTTGGTAAGACAAGCTTCCTTTCTCCTTCTCCCTCAGTCCTGGAATCACTGAATCTGGACTAAGGGTTTGGCTATCCTCCCAAGGCCAAAACAGGATAGTATCCAAAGCTCCGCTCCCCAGATCTACCTTACAGACTCTGAAGCCCCTCCTCCATGCAACCATTTTGTGTCTTATGTGGAGTGAAGATACAAATCAGTTGAGTGTTCAGCCATACCTGTTCATGTTAACTTTGCCGTTGCACAATCCACCTAGTTTTGAGGTCCTTGTGCTATAGTCCCAAAGAGTGACCCCAAAATCCAGTACTTAAGGATTGTTGCACTACATTGTTTGATAGAGAATGGCCTAAATTATCTTGCTTTGTTGTTGTTAATTGCCCTTGAGTTGATCTCAACTCATGGTGACCCAGTTGATGAGACATCTCCAAGACCCTTTGTCCTCCACTGCTCTACTCAACTCCTGCAAACTCATACTTGTGATCTTTTTAATAGAGTCCAGCCATCTTGCATGTGGCCTTCCTCTCTTTCAACTTCCCTTTACCTTTCTGAGCATTACTGTTTTTTTCCAGTGATTCATGCCTTCTCATGATGTGTCCAAAGTATGACAACCTGAGTTTCATTTTGGCTTCTAGGGAGATTTCTGGCTTGATTTGCTCTAGGACCCATGTGTTTGTCTTTTTGGTTGTCCATAGAATCCTTAGCACTCTTCTCCAACACCACATCTAGAATGAGTTGAATTTTCTCCTATCGTCCTTCTTAACTGTCCAGCTCTCACATCCATACATGGCAATCAGGAATACAATGGCTTCTACAATTATAACTTTTGTGCTCAATTATATACCCTTACATTTTAGGATCTTCTCTAGTTCTTTCACAGCTGTCCCTCCCATTCTTAATCTTCTTGGCTGCAATCTCCCATTGTATCAATGTTTGATCCCAGGTATGAGAATTCTTTTACTATTTCTATTTCTTTGTTGTCTAATTCAAATTTGTGTAGGTTCTCTGGGGTCATTATTTCTGTTTTCTTTACGCTCAACAATAGGCCTACCTTTGCATTTTCTTCCTTGAGCTTTCTTAGTAGTTTTTTCAGGTCTTTGAGGTTTTCTGCTAGCATTATGGTGTCATCTGCCTATCTCAGATTGTTG